>BSBN01000495.1:4656250-6039375 GCA_027924645.1 Cunninghamia lanceolata | reverse complement strand
ATCAACATGCTTTTTGTTGAGGTGTCAAATAGTTCCAAAAAAAGGGTGGACCTATATGTGTGCATTAAGTCATGTTTTGTTGGTGGGCTGATGTGGCATCACATCATTGGTTGTTTTTTAAATCTGAAGGGCACGTTTCATTTAATTATTAGTACTTATAGTAACACTGACAATCTTAAAGTCACAACCAGTACTAAACTTTTAAAAATATTGGGCCTTAAATGTACATATACTATCTCAGCCATTGGAACTATCTCACCTATTGGGTCTTTTCCCCCACAACCTAATTTTTCATAAATTTCGAGTATTAGTCATTATGAATGTTCACATAAAAAAAAATTGGGATATTATGAGCCATTATGAATGTTCATAGACCATTCATTTTCATTTGAGTACCTATTCAACAGTCTTGATCCATATCAAATTAAATTTGTCACATTTCATTTTCTTTATTAAAGTTAATAGTGAATTGTGAGCAATCAATGACAAAAAGTTGTCCATTGCTCACTATAAAAGGAAAAAGAAAGTGAGGAATAAACATTGTAAGATGCCAAAAGATGACATATACTCCTATGTTTTATCTTCTCATTGAAGATTATTTGTACTATCTTTATTTCTAGCCATCTTTAAGTCTAAATATATATATATGAAAGAATACATTTTTGAAGAGTAAGTCAACATAAAGTTTAGTGTTACAAATTTTAAGATTAGGGTTGTCTAGAAGTTTAGGATTTTGGGCTTCAAGATTAGGGTTGTGCACAAGTTTAGGACTCTAAACTTAGGGTCATGAATCTAAGAATAAAGCTCACAGAGGCAATTTTGACCCCATATAAAGCACAATTCATATTTCAATCTATAGATTCCTACTAATGTAGATCTAATAATAGAATTTAAATTAGCTCAATTTGGATGTTAAAACAAAGCATTCCTCATTACACATACAACCAATATTTATATAATCTTTTTAATTTCAATATATATTTTAGTACTTGTACTCTTTATTTATGTTACATTTAATTATTACTTGTTTTTTACATTTAATTAGCCTAGATTTTTCAAAGGATGTGTTTTCCTACCTTTTAGTTATATTGAAAGCTTTTACCAACTTATAGGATTTGACTTTTATATGTTTTAAAGTAATTTTAAAATATATATTTTTATTGAAAACTCTTTATACATATCATATTAATCATGTAACTTTGAGTACATGTAGAAGGTTTACAATATAAAATGTGGCTGCTTGTTAAACATAACCAAAGCATTACAATCCTCAAGATGGATTACAAAAGAAAACACTAAGAACATGCAACACTACCAAGAGGAGGAGGTGAAGGATCATATTGTCATTGGACAACTCACTAAGAGAGAACAATAGAGGATATGACACCTACCACCCATATTGAGAATATTAAAGAGTCTAGGGAACTAGAACAAAATCTACTTATAGATGAAAGTATTGATAAGATGGAATATGTAAATGATGTGATAGAAGAAAGAGTTGTGCTTTAGTTTTCTAAGTGAATCAATGTTTCTAAATGATTAACCATATGTTACAAATATATGCAATAAATGTCTAGTCAATTAAACAACCAATCAAGACAATGAAGATATATAAATGCTTGCTATCTAAATAAACAATTAACTAATAAGATCTGGAACAACAAACATATCAGATCTGAATAAAGAATGTTACAAAAGTTCAAAACTTGTTGGGTTCACCAAAATGTTTGATGCAAAAGAAGGGCCTAATTAATCATGTGTTAACTAAGTCAATCTTTTAGATCAATCATTGGAACACAAACAGAGCTTGACTATAGTCTTGAAGGAGAGCCAAGCTATAGGGGTTCTAGCCCATTGTTGTAATCAGAAAGATTGAGATAAATGTGTTAGATGTAGGATTCTACAATGAAATATGCCAAAATAGCTCCTAGATTACTTACCTCACAGAACTAAAAAACCCAGAAAATAGGATCTGGAATGAGCAGTGTAGAGCTGTCAGTGATCACTACTAAAAATCAAGGTAGATTTGAGAGGACTATTTCACCTAGGCATAGGTGTCCTAGAGTTTTAGGCCCTCCAAAGGTGGTTTCTGAGAGCCAGGGTTTGCATTCGTTAATCTACTTAAATATGATCTGCTATACCTACTTCCAACCTTCTGTAATCTGTACAAACATAAGAGGAAAAATGGTTTGGGCCATTTTAGGCCCGCTTACCTTAGTCAAACCCCATGAATGGTGTTCCCACCTCCATAATAGCCAAGATGGTGATGAGAGAGTGCATGTCCTTATAGGACAGAAGCAAAATCAATAATAAATGAATGTTGTAATAAAGTACCATTACCACAACACAAACCCTAGTGGGATGACTCAAAATTGCCACAAGGATGAAGATGAAGGAAGAAGCTTCCCTTAGAACATGCAATAATGTCATAAATCTGCAATCGAGAGCATCACATAAATTTGCATAACATTCACAATAGAGCTTTGATCATTTGAATATCATTTGAAGTCCTAATGTTGCTTAACCTTTTTCATGTAAGAGGTAGACTTGTTTATATATGCGTTTCAATTCACTTTCGGGAAAACCTTTCAAGCAAAGTTGACAAAGTGTAACACTCGAAGTAATAAGGCCAACATCTAAGGCCACTCAAACTTTTATTTTTGCAAATATCAAGGACACTAGTGTCTAGGTATTTGAGGTCCTTTCAGGGCCTAAATTTAGATGATAACACCTAGAACTAGCATCTGCTTCAAATTCTAGTCTTCTTTCAATAAAGTATGCATATTAGTCTACAAGGGTGCTAAACCTAGTGGAAATCGCCGGTGTTCACAATTTACGACACTACACATCTTGCTAAAGTGTATGTAGTTGGTAGTTGTAGATAGAAAGATCTTATGGCCCATTTGATTATGACAAGATGAAACCTGCTATCCATTAGATGTCATCAAAGAGCCTAGGGCTCTTATTTCTAACCAATCAAAAGATGCCATCTTTCCTTCTATGCAGAACTAAAAGAATAAAGTGTCAACACATTCACATGGGCCCACCTACATGCCAATACACATTTCAATGGCCAATTGAAAACCACCACATCGTCACATCATGGCATTCAAACTACCACCACCTAGATCTACCTAGACATGTCAATGAGATGTAAAAAATTGTAGGTCATGAGAAGTAGAGACTTAACTAACTTAGGTGTTTATGCAAAACATAAACATGCCTACATAACTAATTGTTTGTCACATAGCATTAGGAACAAATCGCTTAAGTTAAAACATGCCTAGATAAACAAGTCAATTTTGAAATATGGAAAAAGGCATGGAGAAGAATACAAAGGCTTGAGTGCCATAAGAATTAGTTTGAAAGGGTCGAACAAAGAATTATGCTTTTAACATATGCAATTCACCATGAACATAAAAACTAAACCACAACACACAATAGTCAAGAAAACATAAGGACTGGGATCTTGGTGAAAGATATAAATCCACAACACACAATATAGATAAGACCAACCAAAACAATGCATATGTAAGAAAAAACCACAAGCCCTAATCTTACATTTCTTAGATCAATTATTATCATAGGGTATTTGTGTAGACATCCAAAATTGACCGAATCTTTCATTATCCCTAATAATCCCTAAATATCCCATTTAATCTATTATTACCCATATGTGACTTAATTAATGTTAATTAATTAAATCCTTCATTTTGATATATCCTGTAAATAATAAATTAAACTTAATTTATTATTTACCTATGAGCTAATAACCTCCCGAAAATAATAAATTAAATAAACTTAATTTATTGTTTTAATCTAAAACCCGTAAAATACCTACCATAACCCTAACTACCTTTTACCGTTTACTTAACCAAAATCAGTTCAACTACCCATATCCAAAACTTTATAAAAATCAAAAACTCATTCTCATTTACGCTCCCGACAACATTTACAGTGGAGTTATGCAAAAATCGTGAGCAACCACATTTTAATATTTCGGTAACATCAATATTTGTTTGGTTTTCATAGTTTTATCATAATCTTTTCTGTTGCTCTGAGTATAGATTTTAGGGTTTATAATAGTTTCAAATCTTTATGCAAATTCCTGTTGCATTTGATATTAGGTTTTAGGGTTTTAATTGTAAAGTCTTTTCAATAAAATCTATATCTGGTGCAAACAATTTGAGCAATAAAAGGGACAAAAAAGGTCACTACATGATTTAAGACCAATAAAGGGTAGATTGAATTGATATAATAGTCAAGCATTAACATTTTCATCTTACATGAATGCACATGGAGGACTAGTTACCTAGAATTTTGTTTAGAATTTCACAGATCTCAATAATCTTTAATAATGAATTTTAAAATTGAATTGAAAATAAATATTTTAGATACATGGTTGAAAATTTTATATAAACATATTCAATTAAAAAGATGAAATAAAAAGAGGTATAAAAAAAATTAAATAAAAAATGAGTGGTTTGCATACATGGTAAATAAGGGGTATGTAGAATTAGAAAATTGTATTGGGAGGGATGTTATCAATCAAATATTATGAGTTAGAAATAGAAATAGATGTACTTTTTAGTATGCTACATACAAACATAATAGAGCATATATTTATATAGTGAGTCCCTCACGGGGTACGGTAATTTTCTATTACAATAAATTGTGTTTTATATAGTGAATTTATAATTGTAATGGTGAAAATTGCATACCAATACCAATTCACATTTAGTTTTAGGCTCATTTTGATGAACTGCCTTTATAATTGTGTATCGACAAATGGCACAATCATGTGCAAAGTTGAGCTCATTTCCCAATCCTTCATCTATCCCTACCTTCACACATTCTCATTTATTTGATCATGTCTTATTTGTATTTGCACATATTTCCATACATCTAACACATGCCTATTATTGGTGACCATGTCTTGATATGCATTTCCTTGTCTCATGCCATTCCCATGGCTTGGGATTGATCTTGTCCTAAATAGAACTGACCCTTGAAATTCAAATTTTAAATTCAAAATTTGAACTCCCACCCATTCCATTTTTAATTCTCTGATTATTGCTATGTATTGGTATGTAATAGCATTCAATATGCATCCATTTATGATCTAATGACATCAAGCATTCATTGAAAAATTCATATTCAAAGAGCATTCATTGTAGGAATCTTTTGTATTGGAGCACTAAAAAGGAATCTAATCTACATTAAAGTCATCAGTGTTGTTTTTTAATCATTTCCACAATCATAAAGCCGGTCCAATCAAGGAGTTCAACCTAGAAGAACTTGACAATTGTGATCCAATGACTTCTAAAAGGTATTGAAGGGTAAATGGTACGCGCAAGTGGGCTGTTTTCAGGCCGGCCAGGGTTTGCATCGCCATGGGATAGTGTAATGAAGCAGAGGATGTTAAGAGATTGTCTTATGACTGTTGCCTTATTAGGCTTTGAATTCTGTTCGGACAATAGAAGCCTCTTTTCTAGCTGGAAATATTGACTGTTTCAGAGCAGAGTAGATACAATCCTTTTGCCCTCCACGGTCTTTCCTAGACTTAGAAGCCACTTTTAGTGCTGGAAAAATGGGCGATCCTGGTTTTATCTCAGGAATGATTGGTTTTGCTATTCAAATGGCGCTCAACGAAATTATTGATCGGATTAAAATCTCTGTCCGCTGCAGGAAAGAGTTGGATGAGCTCAAACATCTGCTCCATAGAATTCATTCCATCAATACGGAAATGCAGGAGTACAGAAAGGCTTTGACCGCTGGCAGAATCAATGCTCCACCTCAATCTCCTCTGCCTTCTGCAGTCAATAGCTGGTTAACGGAATTGAATGATCTACTCCAGGAAGGGTCTGATCTGGCCCAACACTGCACTGTACCATCTTCTTATCGGCTTATTTCTCGCTACACACTGAGCAGAAAGATCACTCGACTCATTTCGCAACTGGAAAAATATGTTGCTTCCACTCCTTTCATTGCTTTCCTCCACCAGCTTCACCAAGATGTGGGTAATCGTCAAGGACTTGAGCAGATCACACAGAGAGTCGATTCTCTTAACCGGAGAACTTCTGCACTTACCGGCACATCTAGAGATCTAGTCTTTCCATCCACTTCTTCAGCCGCTCCCAACACGAAGTATATCGAAGAGGCAGTCATTGTGGGACAAGATTCTGCATCAACCAGACTTGAGGAGCTGATTGGTTTAGAGCAGCACAAAATTGTGTCTCGTTTTGGCTTAGTTGGGAAGGGCGGAGCCGGTAAGACTCTACTGCTCAAACGAGTCTTCAACAGTAACCAGGTACAGAGTCTCTTTTGCAATGACTTAATGCTTTGGCTTACTGTTTCACAAAATCCATCTTTCAATGATCTCAGAAATGATCTTGTCAATCAAATAACTCTCAAAGCAAATGAAAGATTGGAGAGTAGAGAGGAAGACCATGTGAAAACTTGGTTGAATGAAACCATGAAAAGACACAAGTTTGCCCTGTTTTTAGACGATGTTTGGGAAACAAGTGCAACCTCCTTGTTAGAGGAGCTTTGTGTGCCTCCCTTTCCACACCACAACTCCAACATCATCATTGCCACATCCAGAAGTAAGAGAGTGCTCTCACAGTTGGGTGTTCCAACTCCGTTAATCATCCAAATGCAAGACTTGACTGAGGATGACAGTTGGAGACTGTTTTCTTCTCATGCTTTTCCACACAGCGATGGAGTGTTGCCCATAAGCATTGACCAAGAAATAGCGAGACATGTCTGCAACAAGTGCGGTGGGCTTCCATTAGCCCTCAAAATAATCGGGAAGGCAATGGCAGGAATCACTGAATCACATGAATGGGAATTTGTACTTCAGAGGTTACAGAAGGATACTACAGGCTCTCTTTATGGCAGGTTGAGATTAAGCTACGATGCCTTGGCCGACGTGGGCGACTATGGTATTTCCTTGCAGTTGTGCTTCCTCTGCCTCGCTGCTTTCAAAGAAGACGAAGTCATCTACTATTCAACTGCAACAAAGTACTGGGTTGGAGAAGGGTTGATTACCGGGCCAGATCCTCATCAAATCGGAAGGAGATACGTCAATTTGTTAGCCGACCGTTGTCTTATTGAACCACTCTGGATGGGTCACGAAGGAGGTGTGAAAATTTTCAGGATGCATGATGTTTTGCACGATTTAGCCCATCAAATTGCTGAGAAAGAAGAGAGATGCTTCTTTCGGACAAGCAGAGATTTAAGAGAGTTTCCAGATGATGATTTCTCAAAACAGATGAGAATTTCGTTGAGGAACAATAGTTTGACTAGAGTTCCTAAGAAATTTGGAGCTCCCCATATCCGCTCCTTGCTACTTGCAGGTAATCCTTCTTTGATAGAAATTCCAAAAGAGGTGATTGAGAGTATGACCGCTCTCAGGGTCCTGGACTTGTCACGGACTGCCCTTCGATCGTTGCCAAAAAACATGGGATGTTTGAAGCATTTAGTTTGCCTCAGGTTACGCTCTGTGCCAATCAAGAGACTGCCCAACTCTATTGGTGCTCTCATAAACCTTCAAATACTAGATCTTTCTAAATCCAATATTACACAACTCCCATCTAGCATTTCTATGTTGACTTCCCTACAAGTTTTGCACGTTGGTTCTTGTGAACATCTGCAGTCCATACCTCGTGGGATCTCACACCTCCCGTCTCTTGAATACCTGAATGTATATGGTAGTCCAAATGCATGGGAAAAGATAGGATGGAATAAGTGCAGAAGAGATTGGCTTTTATTTAATGATTTGGTCACCCTAAAACAACTTACAAAGTTGACTCTTGCAAATAATGGTAAAATAATTGGAGAAGGAATTCTGGGAATGATGAAGCAGATGAAGTATTTAAGTCTGTATCTCACAGATATGGAAATGCTACCCCATGACATGACTGCCATGTCAAAATTGAAGAAACTCTCTCTAGAATGCCCTCACTTACTCCAAATAGAAAATTCATTTTGTGGATTTCAACATCTCAGCTACATTAGTTTGTTCAACTGTGGTATGTTGGAACAACTACCTGCCTTACACAAACTTCCGAGTCTAAGGCACCTGGAGATTGTTGAGTGCCCCAACATTGAGAAGTTCCCAGAGGAATTTGGTAAAGGGCAAGCATTTCCTAAGCTGGAGTTGTTTTCCGTAGTGGAGCTGAAGAAGCTAGAGCAGATGCCAATGGTGGAAGACGGAGCACTGCCTTCACTTAAAACATTGACAATAATGAAGTGTGAGGCATTGCAGATTTTGCCCCAGTGTTATTGGAATTTGAAGAGTATAGAAAAGATAAGAGTATACGGCTGCTCAACAGTTTTGACTGCAATGGACCAAAATTTTTCTGAGACAGAGAGCAAAGTACAACTGGTAAGATTATCTGCCAGAGATACTCAAGCATTCCAAGAGCGCTTCAATGAAATGGTAAGCGGAAATGGTTATTTTCTTTACGGTGAATTTTGGTGTAACGAACTGTTTCAGTTTTTGCACGAAACTTATGACATCAAAATAAGATCGTAGAGAAACTTTACATGTTTGTATTTTTTTTCAGGGGCTTCCTCAAATTAATTAATTTGTATATATTTGTGTATTTTTTCAAAAGTGGTTACAAGTTTTGAAATTTTGAGTTGTGTTTAAGATTATGTATTTAAAGATATCATTCTAATTCATTTTAATTTTTTTTGCAACAATATACTTGTACATCTTGTGCATCTATTGCAGATTTAACATATAGACCTCCATGTCTATTTCAACATCTCTCTTGGAATATGTTTTGTTTATTACTGTATACTTAGTCTTCGGGCTTGAGTAAGGCACATAGAAGTCCTAAACTGTAAAACTTACATAGCAAGCCCCAACAATACTTCTTAACAGCACCCAAATTTTCCTTACATCAAATTTATGTAAGCAAAAATTTTATGCAAATATTGAAAGTTTGATTTTACATAAGAGAAAATCATGTCATAATAACATAATCACATCATTTGGATTAGATTGCAGCCTTGATCTCATCCTCCATAAAATTCTAGAAACTACCTATTTTAGATTTTGTCATTCTTCTTCCAATACATCCAATTTTAAGAGATTTGGAGTTAAAAAGTTATGATCATATAATAAATAACTTTCTATTGACCATCAAAATTATGTAAGCCCTGATTCCCTCTAATTTTAATGTTAGCACTTGTCTAATTACAGTCTTAGTTATTCATTCTCAAATCTCCAGCATCGCAGGGAGACGCGTCTCCCGACCCCTGGGACGTGTCTCTGGGTCGGGGACGCATCTCCCGTCCCCGATTCTCCTGCAGAGACGTCCCTCATAGGAGGAGACGTCACCCGCCGTCTCCCACCCGTCTCCCGTTGACCGACCCTAGAAAATGAAAAGTTCACATGTTTTATTTTCATTTTCTCTTTTTCCGACATCTTCTAGAAGTCTCCCGCAATAGCACAGAGGCACATAATAGGTTTGGTGAGGCAGAGAAGAGGTTTCGCAAGGGCATTTGAAGATTTTGCGACGGTAGGGCATGGCATGAAGTTTTCTGTTCATTTTTTTAAAGTAGGGCACGTTTTGATTCACTAAATACAAAATACGAATAGTAAATACAGTACACTGTAATACTACATTTTGTAGACATACAACCAAGAAAAAAGTTAAATACAGTATAAAATTTCTCACGATGCCTGCAGCCATAGGAAGTTCAAGGAATACGCCGATAGCAACAACCGACAAGTTTTAAAAAAAAATTCCTTGACACAATTCCGAGCACTATATGAAAGCCTATCGACTGATTAATTTGTTATATAATATATATCTTAAAATTTACTATATAATAGTCTTGTTATTTGCTAATATAATGTTAAAATATAATATAAAATTAAATGTTAAATGTTAAAATATAATATAAAGTTAGAATTTAAGATATATTAAACATTAAATGTTAAATTAATATTAAATATATAAAGTTAAAATTTAATATTAAATGTTAGATGTTAAAATATCATATAAAGTTAACATTTGTTATATAATATATTTATTTATATGATATATATTAATATTATATATCTTAATATTTATTATTAACATATATATAATTTATTTATATAATATATATTTATTATTAATATTATATATCTTCATATATATATATATATAATTGGCATCTCCAAGTACCCCTGTCTCCTTTTTTTCAAAAAATGACGTACCGGTACCGGTACCAGTCTCCTGGCAACCTAGAAAAAAAATAACCTTAATGAATAAGCATGTAAGTTCTGGGTTTGCTAAAATAAACAGATAACAATTATCTCTTCAAATTATGTAAAGCATATAAATTAATGTAATTTAAAAACCTCTAGATATTTAGAGATTTGTTAGGTTGCCAGGAGACTGGTAGCAGTACTGGTACTGGGAGAACCTGGAAACAGATGGCGATGGGGAGGAGATAAGCTGGTGAAGATGCTGCTGATCTTTTCTTCCTCCTATCACCTGCACTCTTCCCAGTCTCTGTCACCAAATTAGAAGCTTTTTCCCCTCGCAATTGATAGTTTTTCCCTGAGTAAATCGTGGTCTCTACAATTCATGGTAATGAGACTCCTCCCACATACGATCCCCTTTTTACTCCCATTTTTCCTTTGAAATTGGTGGTCAACCAATTCCAGTATTTGAAAAATCTCGTTTCCTCTTCCTTTGCACGAGATATATAAATTTAAAACTCTTACTTTTCCCCATTTTAAACATAATTATCAATTCTTTAATTCCACACTTGTCGCATGGGTGACAGAAACTATTATTTTAATAGTTTTCTTCAAAACTCTAAATTTAATAAAGCTAATTTTAATATTATTATTATTTAACTATTTTATTTAAAACAAACTATTTAATTAATCAAAAATAGAAATAAAATACAATATTGCATGATTAAATATCTTATATTATTTAATTTCAAAGATCATATTGTCTTCCAAACATTCACGAATAATATCTTATTATTCAATTTAAAAATACAAACATAGTTTTTCTCATTTAAATATAAAACACCATTTAAATATAATTTCGCAAACAATTAACCACACACTAATGCATTTAATCCATTTCATTATGCATTTGCAACTATGTGAAGTGTGTGAAGTAACCAAATAAAACCCATCACATGTTTGCCAAAAAGCTAGATCTCTTCTACCTGAGCCATGCTCTTGTCCTTCAACAAGACTTGTAAAAGCTCAAACTCATCGCACTATCAATAAGTTAGCCCAAAAAAATATCTGAGGCAACAAAATCTTAATGAATAACATATCATATCAAATGTAAATCTACTATTGTTCCATAATTTCATTTGTAATTTAACTAATGAGGTAAATCTGTAAAGTCTATGAAAGTTTGAGACGTGACATCCTTCCCTAGTTGGAAGAGACATCGTCTCGATGTCTTATTACATCAAGCAACAATAAAGTATCAAAATAATAATGTATCATCATCTGAGTATCAAAGTATCTAAATATGCATAAAGTAAAACATCTATTCTATTTTTTCCAAATGTAGAAAAGATCTATCAATATCAGAGGCATCCTCCCAAGTGGCACTATCCACTGAATACTTGTCCCATTGGACCTTATACTGCACTATGTCTTGATTACGCAACTTAACGTTGCGCTTCTCCAAGACTTGAATGGGCTCCACTAGCACCACTCCTGGATCTTGTACCTACAGAGCATGCCAATCAAGAATATGCAGAACATCAGGATGATAAAGTTTGAGCAAAGACACATGAAAAACATTATTGATCTTGGTGAGAGTTGGTAGCAGTGCAAGTCTGTATGCAACTGGATTGATCACTTTGAGAACATCGAAAGGTCCTATGAATCTTAGAGCTAGTTTGGATGCCTTGCCAAACAAAATCAAACTCTTATGAGGCTTGACCTTCAGAAACACCTTGTCACCTACTAAGAGCATCTATAGCATTCATATATGTTGTCTCCTACTGAGAGCATCTACTACTCTATTCTCTTTACCTTTTATGTACTTGATTCCAAAATCATATTCACTAAGGAATTCAAGCCATCTTCTCTCTTGAGCATTGAGATTAGGTTGGGTGAAGATATATTTGAGCCCCAAATGATCCATCTTAAGTTCAAATGAATTACCCAAGAGATAGTGCCTCCACATTTGGAGTGCATGAACAATAGGAGACAACTCAAGATCATGAGGTGCATAATTTGACTCATATTGTTTCAGTTTTCTCGATTCATATGCCACTACTTTCTCATTTTGCATCAACACTCCTCCCACACCTTCACCAGAAGCATCTGTAATCACTGTGAAATGACCATTAGGATCAAGTATGGTTAAAATAGGTGCTGATGTGAGTTTCTCTTTCAACAACTGAAAAGCTTGTTCACATTTATCTGTCCAATCAAACTTCTTACCCTTCTTCTACAACGAGGTTATGGGTGTTGTAATTATCAAGAATCCCTCTACAAATTTTCTGTAATATCCTGCAAGCCCCATAAATCTTCTAACCTCAGTTACAGTCTATGGTGCGGGT
This sequence comes from Cunninghamia lanceolata, assembly GCA_027924645.1. NCBI lineage: Eukaryota > Viridiplantae > Streptophyta > Pinopsida > Cupressales > Cupressaceae > Cunninghamia > Cunninghamia lanceolata. The sequence continues at coordinate 6,026,820 of BSBN01000495.1, read as the reverse complement.
CATTCCATTATTACCTTTATCTTTTCAAGATCTACTGCTATCCCATCTTCTGAAATTATGTGGCCAAGATAGTGCACTTTACTCTGGTAGAACGTGCATTTAGACAACTTGCCAAAAAGTTTCCTTTCTCTCAAACGCTGCAGAACTATTCTCAAGTGTCTTTCATGCTCCTTTACAGATTTTGAACAAATCAGGATGTCATCTAAGAAGACCAACTCAAACTCATCAAGACAATCCCTGAATACACTGTTCATCAAATTCATGAATGTTGCTGGTGCATTAGTTAACCTGAATGGTACTACTGTGAACTCGTAGTGACCATATCATGTTTTGAATGCTATTTTAGAAATATCCTCATCCTTAATCCATAACTGATGATAACCAGATCTAAGGTCTATTTTAGATAATACCTTTACACCTTTCATCTGGTCGAACAATTCATCAATCCTTGGAAGTGGATATTTGTTCTTAATAGTGGCCTTGTTGAGCATTCTGTAGTCAATGCACAACTGTAATGTTCCATCCTTCTTCTTAACAAAGATGACTAGTGCTCCCCAAGGTGACACACTAGGTCTGATAAACCCTTGCTTTAACAATTCTTCTAATTGTGCCTTGAGTTCATAAAATTCTGTTGTGGTCATTCGATAAGTTGCTTTAGACTATGGTTTTGTTCCTGGAATTAGATCAATAGAGAAATCAAATTCTCTTTTAGGTGGTAGTTCCATCAATTCATCAGGAAAGAGATCCTTAAATTCTCTAAGAATAGGATACTTGTCAAAAGATGGTTCCTAATTATCTAGATCTCTTATCTTCACTGCATACATAGAACAACCCTTCCTATTAGCCTTTTTCAATTGCATAGCTGATGTTTGTCATAGTTTAAGGGGTGTTCTAGATCCAAGTAACTCTACCCGATTCCCAAAACCATCAAGGCATTTCACTACTTTCTCTTCACAATCTACTAAAGACTTATGTTCAGACAACCAGTTGATTCCAAGAATCACATAATAAGATCCTAGAGGTGCAACATAAAGATTAACTTTTGTTTGAAAAGTAGGAAGATCTAATTCACTGCATACAAGACATGAATCTACTCTTTTCTTTGTATTGTTACCATAATGCACCATCCACAAATTTTCCATGTGTCTAGGTTTAACAGTTAACTTAGCTACAACTTTTGGATTGACAGAATATTCTGTAGCTCCTATATCAATTAAAATAGAAACTGGAAGGCCAAAGAGCTTACCAGACATCTGTATGGGTGTAGCTTGGAAATCTGCTTGTCGATGATCTATAGCTACATGAATTTGGTGTTGAGGAACTCCTTGTCAACTTCCATCTCTCTGATTCTCTATTCGATGGGGACATGCATTAGCATAGTGCTCTCCTCCACAATTATAACATCCATCTCTGGGTCCTCTATGTCTAGATGGATTGTCTCTCTGGTTATTGTTACCATTGTTGCCATAACTACCTCTCTTATTGTTATTTCCACCTTGGTTCCCATTGTTCTTTTCCTGGTAGTTATTGCCTTTCTTAAGATTCCTTATCTAGCACTTACTGTTTCCTTGATTGCTACTATCATTCTAATACCTTTTATTCTCATTCTTCATATCTTGACTCTTACAGTAATTTGAAATCTGCTGTAGTTTTTGCTCCTTTTTAGTAGCCTTTCTGAACACTTCATCCATGGTTAATGGATTATGCATATCAACATTTGATCCAATCTGTGGCCTTAAGCCCAAGATGAACTTACGAATCCTGAACCTTTCATCAAGCTGATACTGTGGGACATATTTCAACAAGTGAGAGAATTTCTCCCAATACTGAGTCACAGTCATACCTCCCTAAGTGAGGTTTTGGAATTATGTCATTTTCTTCTCAAAATAGAGCTATGGAAACCACCTCTTCCTGAAAAGCTCAAGGAAGCGATCCCATGTGACTTCTCCTGGTAAAAATTTCTTTTCAGCTTTCTCATTGTCCCACCAAGTTGCTGCTTCCCCAGTAAGTTGATAGGATCCCTATATAACTTTAGTTTCTGCAGATAAGTCACAGAGATCAAAGTATTTTTCCATATCAATAATCCATGCTTCTGCTCCATCATCTATAGTCTTACCATCAAACTTAGGAGGTGTAACCTTTTTGAGATCCTTTCCTAATTCTTTAGCAATCTTGTTTCTATTGTTTCCATTCACTTCACCCTTAGGACCTCTAGCTTCTTCTCTCCTTTCCTCATTATTATTTCCCCTTATTCCTTAGATTTCCCGTTCCATAGTATTCATTCTGGTTCCTTGATGAGTCAAGATAGTTCCTTACTGAGTCAGAAGAGCTAGGATTTGAGTCAATTGGTTATTTTGTCCTTCATTATTCTATCCAACATTGTTATTATTGTTTCCCTCATTGTTTCCAGCATTAGACCCTCCTGCATCAGTGCCAACATTGTTCCCAACATTGGCTTCTTCATTATTTTTAGTATTAGGGTTATTGTCAGATCCTAGGGTTGCTCCCCTACGTCCAGAATTTCTAGTGTTCATGATGAACTATCTGGAAAAAGAGTTAACAACTTTAGCATAATGGTTCCATAAAGTCCTAGAGTAGAACTTGGCTCTGATACCAAATGTAAAGTACCCAATTTTTAGAAACACACAAAACTGAAGTAAAACATAGAATTACTGCAAGTAATTTAAAGTAAGGTAAAATAACTTCTATACACCATTCATAAGGAAAGAAATTAAGATATTCCAAGAGACCAAATAACCTTTCCATTTCATAAGTTTAAAGTATAATCATGATTACAAAACATATGTATACATCTGAATCCATTTACAGAGTATGTAATAATTAGTAATATTACAAGTGTCAAATATTGGCATCAAGCCTTACAAATCTTTGAAATAATAGAAGTATAAAGTGATCAATATCATAAAATCTAACAAAAGTCCTCGACTACCATTGACCAACCGGCCATCTACTAAATCAAAGGACAAGAACATGGTTCAGGCACGTTTTCCACCCAACGACGAAGCTTGCGCTTCCCCGGTATCCTTCAAACTGAAGGATACCTAACCTTGCTTAAAGAGCCTAGCAATCTGTAAACATATGCAGGGTGGAATCTGGTGTGTGCCTATCAATCTACATGCATTACTATCATGAATGCAACATCTCATCAATAGGATATGGCACGGAAATATATAAAAACTAGGCAATCAACCATTCATTCTATAATGGTACACATGTCTATTTCAACATCTCATTAGCTTTGGCCAAAGCATTAATCCATCAAATGACATATAGGTTTTGAAAAAGAAAACCTACTTCCCTGTTATTCCATACTCGACACCCGTCCCAAAATGCAATCTTTCCAAAATACAAACTAAAGAAGAATAAACATAGCACATGCAAGCATCTATTTTCTTTCAATAATTCAGAAGTACATGCTTGAATAAACTAATTCTTTTCTTTTTTCAAACATCAGTCATATATAATAAACCATGATGCAATCTATTAAATCAGTCATTTGATATCCAAAGATAATCTATTTAATTCTTAGTTCTGCCTTCCTGTCATTTCTGTGACAAGAGGTTTATTCAAACACAATAAAAACATACTACAGGCTTCCTATCACTGTGGCTACATGAGCTGCTATAGGAATAAAATAGAGACATAGAACAAGAAAAATATTCATTTTTGGCATTCAAGAAGTAAGATAATTTATTATCTCAGATTTTTCATTATGCTATTTAATCAATGTATTTGTTTTTCTTAACATTCCTTTCAGTTCAGAAAACAAGTTTCAAGCTGGTTTATACATAGCTATAGGGTCTATTGTTTTTGCTATAGGAAAGATACTAGTTTCTAGTTCATATAATTTATAAAGTTGCTATTCTATCATGGAATTGAAATACAGAAGCTACAGGAAGTCTAACTTTTTATAACAGAGGTCAATTTCTTCCTAAGTTTTTATCTCAGTCAACATAAATGCATAAAATATAGTCATAAGATCTCTTTACCAGTCGACTAAATGGTAATATACAGGGTTCTAGTTCATCTTAAAGTCAAGATCTGAGAAATATAGAATTCGTGTTTAGTTCAACATCTGAGATTAGATAGTTTTTGTGACAGCAAGAAGAGGATAATCAATCTGTATGGATCGTTCAGCCTACTCTAGTTGGCCATGGACAAGGTCGTCGGCCTGTATAAAAAAAGGGTGATCAGCCTAACATAGGCGACCAGAAGATATAGTGGTCAGACTAATATTATGACCATAAATAAGGATGACTAGGTGATGAACAACAACCAATGAAGAATGGCAATCAGTCTGTTAGGTCTCAAAAATGCAAGTTGCTAATCCTAAGAGGATGCCAGGCTCTATATTTGGATTTGCAACGTTTTTGAACTAACTTGACGAAATCAACCTTCAAGGTTTGATGATTTCCTACACTTTAGGTCCTGCTACACCTAGGTGGGTGAACCTTGAAATATTAAAGCAGTCTGAGTGTGGATGAATGGACTAACTAGGTCTATCTACAATGGCATAGGATGTAGGATAGATGACAAAGCTGACTAATTAATTCTATGTGTAATGTTTAATAAGTGATTGGCAGAAATTGTATAAGCAATATCAAAAAGGTTTTAATTAATGAGTTGAATGAGACTAGTGCCTTGTTGGGTAACAGAGTCAATTTGAAGGACTAAAAACAGTAATTTCTAAATGGTAATAATTCTAGATATTTGGCACAGTTCTGGTTTATAGCTTGTATAAACGTGCAAGTAAGTGACTGACAGACTCTTCTTGATAATCCAACCAAATAAAATCAGATATCCTATAATTCACCAGAAGGTATTTTAATCCTTACTTGAAGGAACCAAATGAAATGAATAGACAAGATTAACAGATAATATTTTACTGGAGACAGTGTATCAATCCTAACTATATGGCTCTACTTAGTAATCCCGACTTACTACTTCCAGGTTACTGTGAATAAACTAGAAGGGTTTAATTCCTTAGGATGGACACCAACCGAATTAATCACACAGATATAGCGAATGTGTATTGACAGATTAAATATATACTTGATAGTTTAATCTGAATAACAGGGAAATGCAGAAATGGAGACAGCCACACAATTGAATAATTTCAACAAATAACTGATACCAAAATAGAAATACTAAATCAGAGAACTTCAAATTTCTTCTTCAAAATAAAATATGCAACATGGTCATTCTGGAATATTATGTATATGTATATATGAATATCTTCTACTGCTGATGATTTTTCAGCATAGATTGTTTGAACTTATATAGATATTTTCATGAAGAGATACAACTCTTCAATAAGTCTCTTGGGGTTTTAACCAATACAAACAATAATTACATAAGCTTAATTAGGCTCTGTTTAGCCATAAATAGACTTTTGTCAGATGATCTAAGTACTCCTGCGCACGGTGAGAATCAGTAAGCTCGACTGCACTCCTGGTGATTATATCAAGGGTGACCATTTCCTCCAATTGTTTGCAAACTTCTGTAGATACAGAGGCTTTATCTTTTAGAGCTCCTGTGGCTTTGTGCAATATAACTTGACAATCAACAGTCCACTCTTCTTTGCTCTTTACCTCTCCATTATCTTTGAATATCCTGGGCACCCCTGCGTCTGATGCATCAGTCCCTTCCTTAGCATCAGCTTTGAGTTTATCATAATAATTCTGGTGCCATTTGAGCAATGCTCTCGCATCAGAGATATCTGTGCTATCAGTGGCACCTCTGTTTTGCAACTCGATCACCTTTTCTTGTATCCTCTGATCAAGCCTTTCATGTTCTTTGACTGCTTTATGATTTTTCGAGTAGTTATCCCAAAACTGGTTTAACCACCGTACCATATTTGCATACCTGCTCTGCAGTATTGTAACAAATGCATCTATTTGAATTTGTTTGGCTTGATCATGGGATATCTCTTGACTACTTTGTGAGCTCTCACCTTGAGTTATTCTCTTCGTAGATTGGCCAAAGGTGCTTTTAACAGCGTCCTTCAAGTAGTCATTCTCTTTTGTTAATCTTTCACAATTCAGCTTATAAGCATCTCTTTCCTTGATTAACATCTGAGCTTGTGCTTTATTCAACTTTGCAACATTGATACCAATGTCTGCAGTAATTATGGGGTCAGTTTCACCTGCTCTGAAAGTCATAACATGGCCAAAAGTTTTTTCAGTGTCTATGATGGCCGTCTTCTTATGGGGAGGATACAATGCCCATATCATTAAAGAATTTTCATCATTATTGTATCTCGTTCCCATATAGACTTCATTAGCTCCTTCTGGAGTAAGCTTATACTTATCATCAGCATTATTCAAAAAACTATCAAAAACCAGAGCAGAATTTAAATCCAAGCCGGGAAAAATCATAACCCCTGCATCTTTAAGCAGCTGTCTGCCTCTGCTTGGTGTCATGTCCTGCATTTCCTTGTCCACTGTCTCCTTTAACATCTCTAATAACTGTTTTTCATTGTCAGCAGAAACATTATCTACTGACTCTCTAATTTCTTTTCCCTTGTATTTATACAGGAATGATTTAAATTCCTTCGAATGAATGAATGTATCATCTAACACAAAAGAATCATAAGCCTTTTGGCGTGGATCTTCATCAGCAGACCCCTCCTCATCATGTATCACAACTGGAGGCTGATATTGTTGCATTTTTCTTTTAGACATTTCTATTGTCTTATCTTGTGGCTGTTCAGTCAATTCTTCCTCTTCAGAGGATACCACTTCAACTTCTACCAACTGCTTTTTCTTTTCATTCAAATCTCTGTTATATTTCTCCACCACCAAGTCGACTTCAGCCTCTTCCAAATTTCTAATGACATCATCATGAGGATAATGTATGTGCATGTATCCACTGAGATTTTGTTTTCTTCTTGCATAGTCAATGAAACCCTCAGGATCAAACCCTTTCCTCACCTCAGCAGTCACCATGTTATAATGCATTAGTTTATCCAAAATGAGATTGTATCCTTCTTTTGAAACCACAGTAAAATCTCCAAAACACAAAGTACTGGGCATGAATGATTGCTTATCATGCGAACTTAGATGCATGACATTTGAACAATGCATTTGCCTAATTATTTCCAAATATGCAATTCTGTCAGGGACAGTTTTAGGCAATATAAACGGGGCATCCTCAAAACCATACACTCTGATCATAGTAGCATCCTCAAAACAATACCAATCTCCCCAATTATGAGTGACAGTAGGGGGGCCACCAAAATCTTTGGGTCTGAGGAATCTTTTTATTTCATCTGAAATTGAATATTCACAAGGGTGGTTGAAATACCTATATAGCACTTTAACACAATGCTCTTCAAATTGAGCATAGCTGGAGTTAGCATACCTGCTATCCCAGATTCTGGTCCACATTTGCACAGGTATCTTCTCCCCTTTCTTATCCGCAGCAACAATTTGAAACTCATTTGGCCACAATCCTACTTCTTGGCCATAGTATAAGACCATATGCATAAGCATCGAGTAATGCTCAAAAGAGCATGCTGGAGCATTGTTTCTTATTGCAGATAGACCAGAGTCTATTCTAGTAGCAACATAGGAGGCATAATCAAATTGTCTGGCATTGTGACATTGAATATCAGAGGTTATGACCATTAGAGGAATAGTCATGAACTCAGGGACCTCTGAGCCAAGGACTTGGCCTACAGAATAGTAAGTATATTGAATGTATGGTTCAAAAATGGACACATGAAAGGGAGGGCCATCATTCTCAGTCAAGGGTATCACTTCTCCTTCAATCCTGGGTCTATGAATGGGTAACCTCCATCCATTGTAGGTTGTATCCATTCTCTAGTATTCTTTATCCAAATCTTCATAAACAATAGGGACAGTGCACAAATCATCCAAATCATACACCTCACAAATAGCATTTTTTGATAGGTGTACAATTGGTTCTCCTTGAGGGTTGCATATAGCTTTCAGGCCTGAATTGTAATGCCTGGCTAACAGTTGCAGGAGTTCTACATTCAAGAATACATTAGGCACAACCAGTTTGCCTAAATTCATGTGCCATGGGTTTGACACAGGAGCATTTCTAAATCTTCTGTTGTAGTGGAATCTGAAGAGTTCATATCCCCTAATTGGGGTCCAAATATCTCCCAGGCGCTTATGTTTGTCTTCCAATTTCTCTACTTCTGCCCTGAGTTGGGCAGACCTCCTGGCCTTGGGAGTTGACCCAGGCAACTGATCAATCAAGTCCTGATTTAGTTTTCTGTCTTTGACTTTTTCTTCAGGGGTTTGATCAGTTTTTTGCTTCTTTGGTTTACTGGTTTCCCCTTGTGATTTTCTTCCTTTTCCTTTCCCCGGAGTTTCCATTTTTGAAAAATTTGGCAGGAAATTCAAATACAGGCAATATAGTGGTTTGTGTATGTGTACCTGTCGTTCGACGGCTGGAATTGGAAGCCTTTGCTTTTGCCCTGAGAATTCTCCTGTATTCTGCTCTCGGACGGTTTTTTGCAATTACAATGATCGTATGAACTTCGTAGCCGTTTTGTATTAATTATCTGATCAATTCAATGTTCATCGCTGTGAAGTGTCACATCGCCATAACTCTTCTTATCGGCGTGATTTTTGAAATGTCTGGGCGACCTCAACGTTTTTTTTTTATGGCGCGGATAGTCAATCGGCGTGACCCCTCAACTGTATCCCCGATGCCATGTGGTATCATATTTCAAGTGGGTGCGACCATCGGCATGACTTCCTTCATCGCTAAGGGTTTTAGATCTCTCCGCGATATGGCAAGTCCCACCGATATGCTTCGCTTATCGGGAAGATTGAGACCATCGGGATACTAAAATTATGTTTCCCCGATCTTTATTGTCTTACTGATAGTCTCTTCATGTATGAACTTTTATCTTTATCGGAATGACATTCACTATCGGGATAACTTTCTCAATATATCCCGATCCATATCATCTCCCCGATGTCCTTTGTTATATCCTTCATCGGGCAAAGTTTAGTAAAGTGTCACCGACACCTTTTGATCGCCGTGAATTATGAATCGGCAAGACTTATTTCTTTTGTTCCGATATGTTAAGTTATACCGATAGAGGTGCATCGCTGTGAGTCTTGCCGATGGCTTTCTTATCGCCAGGACTCTTGATCGTCGGAGACTTACTTGTTTTCTATTCCGATGGTTCATTTCTCACCGATGACTATTGCTTTGTTACCCTCGCATGCTGTTCGGTGAAACTCTTGTCGAAAGTGCTTCATCGGTATGATATATACCGTCGGGGCAACTTCTAAAAGATCATCTGATAGATATTTGTCATACCGATCGGCATGACCACTTGCCTTTCTTGCCGATGTAAAGTCATCGGTGTTGCTTACTCCATCGGTGAGCTCCATAATTCTTCTTCCGATCTCTATTTTCACGCTGATGGTTGTTTTCAAACAATTCCTTGTGTATCGGTGTAAGCCACACGATCTCTTGCCGATGGATTGATTTTGATGAAATTTGACACTGCTCATCCCTAGACATTTTATGAGATACAAAAATTTTATATTGTGGTCCTTTTGGGATATTCCTTAGGGTTTATTCAAATATGATGGAGTAAGGAAATAGTAAAATTTTGAAAATTTTACTGTGCTAACACAGTCTAGGCAAAAAATTGAATTCGATCAATCAAACCTACAACCAGATCTAAGGTAGCGACCTCAAGGAAAAAGCGACCAAGTTTCTGGTTTGTGTATTCCAGCAAGCATTAATAGGAGAATGACTCAGGAATGAGTCGACAATCTGGCACAAACAAAACAAGGCAAATGGCTCAGACAAGAGGAATGATCAGGCCATAAAGGTAAGCGGCCAGGCATACAAAGAATTGATCTGCAATAAGTAGAAACAAGTAAGTTTTTAGTCAGAGATACAAGGTAAGGATGGTCATAATACATGGGTCAATTTAGCATGGAAGAGATGCCAAAACCAGGTAGAAAAAGATATCTATTAAAAATGCTAATCATTCATTTAATACAGTAATAGTAAAACCAGAGGAGAACCTGGAAAAAGATGGCGATGGTGAGGAGATAAGCTGGTGCTGCTGATCTTTTCTTCCTCCTATTGCCTACACTCTTCCCAATCTCTGTCGCCAAATCAGAAGATTTTTCCCCTCGCAATTGATGGTTTTTCCCTGAGTAAATCGTGGTCTCTGCAATTCATGGTAGTGAGACTCCTCCCACCTATGATCCCCTTTTTACTCCCATTTTTCCCTTGAAATTGGCAGTCAGCCAATTCAAGTATTTGAAAACTCTCGTTTCCTCTTCCTTTGCATGAGATATATAAATTTAAAACTCTTACTTTTCCCTATTTTAAACATAATTATCAATTGTTTAATTCCACTCCTGTCGTATGGGCGACATAAACTATTATTTTAATAGTTTCCTTCAAAACTCTAAATTTAATAAAGCTAATTTTAATATTATTATTATTTAACTATTTTATTTAAAACAAACTATTTATTTAATCAAAAATAGAAATAAAATACAATATTGCATGATTAAATATCTTAAATTATTTAATTTCAAAGATCATATTGTCTTCCAAACATTCATGAATAATATTTTATTATTCAATTTAAAAATACAAACATAGTTTTCCTCATTTAAATATAAAACACCATTTAAATATAATTCTGAAAACAATTAACCACACACTAATGCATTTAATCCATTTCATTATGCATATGCAACTATGTGAAGTGTGTGAAGTAACCAGATAAAACCCATCACATGTTTTCCAAAAAGCTAGATCTCTTCTACCTAAGCCATGCTCTTGTCCTTCGACAAGACTTGTAAAAACTCAAACTCATCACACTTCAATAAGTTAGCCCAAAAATATAGTCGAGGCAACAAAATGTTAATGAATAACATATCATATCCTATGTAAATCTACTATTGTTCCATAATTTCACTTGTAATTTAACTAATGAGGTAAATCTGTAAAGTCTATGAAAGTTTGAGATGTGACATCTACTGTCCAAATTCAACCTCACAAAGAAAAACAAGAGTTACAATAGGTTTTATGGGCTACAACCCAACAAAAGCTACAACTCCCTGAATTATGGCTTCAACCAAAGGAACTACAACTCCCTATAGTGCTGCAACACTTACAGAAAGAGGCTACAACCTCTGCACAAGATACTTGACAAAAATCCATTGATCAATCACTTCCGTAGCATCAACACCCTTCACACTGACATATATCTCCACCTCCTCTACTCATCAAACTCTGCTACCTTCAACATACTTCCTCACACACACAAACTCACATGCACACTTGCACATAAATCCTCACACACTCTCACACCATTGTCTTCATCACACCAAAAATATCTTTTATTTATATCCTTCGAAAGCTTCAAAATCTTTCTCCGTTGTCGGCCAAGATGAAACGGGTAGCATCTAATGTGTAATGGCCACAACATGTTGGCACCAAAAACATGTAAAAATCCAATGTGGTTCAATCCAATAGTTAATTAGGACCTATTCTTCATCATCGCACATCTCCACACTAGCGCACACTTCCAAACATTGGGTGCAATCATCAAACACATCAAGTCAACCCAACAAACATTTATCCTTCTACATATTGGCTCCAAACCTAAAGTGATACAAGAGAGACCAATTAACATCATGCAGATCACTTTGAATACATTATATGACTTATAAGAACATTTCCATACATTCCTTTCTCTGAATCATGTATCTTCTTTCTAGCGCAAGCAAACAAACATAGAACACATCATCTCTTGCAAACTCTTAATATACAGGACCTTGAAATATATCTTTGAAAAAAAAACTTGTGGTACACTTTAACACTTAAACCTTGGAATGAACAAACATACAGACCATCTGAACTCATCCTCCAAACAGCAATTCCACATAGTGTAATGTGGTGAAATGTGGTAGCTTTCACATTCTCCTCGAGACAACCCTAATTAGAAATTTGATATGTCTTTTCTTTGCTAACTCAGAGAACCTCTGTGGTACAACTTATCAACTGAAACTTGAATATAGAATACCTCTCATCTGCATCTACCTATCCTCCAAGCTGCATGACCAAATCTTCAAATGAAAAGAAATGTAGAGCATTTCTATGACTCTTTCTAATTACAACACAGAATCATTGTCTTCACTATGCAATCTCTAGAAATGTCTACAGTAACATTCATGCTCTGCAATTAGGAGCATACATACTTCACATCTGTCTCTATCTAACTTACAAACCGCAAGGCCATATCTTCAAATGTAGAGGAATGTGGAGCATTCTCTTGAGCTTCTTCAGTGTAACTTCTAGTGCCTTGGACTGACTAAAAACTTTTACACTTTCTTTCACATCTTAAGCAATGATTTTCATCAGGAAACAACATTCACCACATCAAAGACTACAATCACAACACTTTTCATCAAAAACAAGAATCTTTATGTTAGCACAACTTTCATCTTTCCATGAACTTCAGTAGGTAAGGTACAACTATGTATAGATGATACTAATCCATCTCCTTCACTTCACAACTTCTCTGATAATCACTCTTCTATTTGCTCCTTTGCATATCACTTTGCTTTGTACCTCATAACACTTCTGATCACTTGCTTTATTGTCTTCACTAGTCACCACTTTGCAACAATCTCCCTTTGGCATCTCTATCAAGACATCACTGATCAACACTCCATACTACTATTGACATCAATGACAACACATATGTGCAACAATCTCCACCTTTGGCATTAGTGGCAACACTTAACCTGATTTGCAAATTTCTCCCCCTTTGACATCAAGGACAAAGGGCTAGTGGTCTTCCTCTGTACTTGTAAAAATATATAAGCTCCCCCTTTCTGGATTACTCTTGATCTTCCTTTACTACTCCTTGTCTATCATCTCCCCCTAACTGTTTCATCCTTTTCATCCTCCTTTGCTCTCTTCTATCTACTTCTCCTGAGAGGTAGCCTCAATCAATCTAGGGAAAAAATGTCTTGAACTGCTCCCCCTAGATAGATGCAATGTTTATACATCTAGTTAGGAGGGGCAATCCTAACTTTTGTTTGAGATACTCAAATGTGTCCTTAGAAAGTGTTTTTGTAAAGATGTCTACAACTTGATCCTTGTGTAGGCACATACTCCAATCTAACCTCTTGATCTACAACCTTCTCTCTCAAAAAGTGATACTTGATAGATATGTGCTTGATTGTAGAATACATCACTAGATTATTTGAAATATTTATGGTGCTTGTATTGTCATAAATAATAGGATTGGCTCATGTCATACACTACCTTGCTATCCTTCAATGTTTACTTCATCCACAACACTTGAGTGTAGCAGGCTGCTGCAGCTATATATTCTACTTCTAATGTTGATAAGGACACTGAATCCTGCTTCTTACTAAGCCATGAGACTAATCTACCTCCCAAAAAGAAAGCTCCACCACTAGTACTTCTTCTATCATCAACACTACCAGCCCAATATGCATCAATATAAGCATTTAGAGAAAAATCATCATCTTTTTGATACCACAATCCATGTTTCAGAGTGTTCTTCAAATATCTGAATATCCTTTTGACTGCCTTCACATGTGTTTCTCTTGGATCAACTTGAAATCTTACAACCAAGGGAACAACTTGCATAATGTCAGGCCTTGATGTTGTTAAGTACATTAGGTCTCCAATCATAGACCTATACAGAGTCTGTTCAGCTTGAGGTGACTCATCATCTTTTCTCAAATGACAACCTATTACCATAGGAGCACTTACTAGTTTGTTGTCCTCCATACCAAACTTCTTCAACATCTCATTGACACACTTTGCTTGAGAGATAAAGATGCCTTCATTTGATTGGGCAATTTGGACTCCAAGAAAGAATGATAACTCACCTATCATATCAAACATTTCAAATTCTTTTTGCATTTATTTTGCAAACTTCTTACACATTTCATCATTGCCACCAAAGATTATATAATCAACATATACAACAACAATAAAATTTTGTTCATCCTCAATTTTGATGTAAAGATTACTATTTGCAGTACCATTCTTGAAGCCCTGGTGGAGTAAGTACTTGTCCAACCTTGCATAGCAATCCCTAGGAGCTTTTTTGAGCCTATATAAAGCCTTCTTAAGTCTGCATACCATATTCGGATCTTCTGATAAATAAAATCCATTTGATTTCTCTATGTAGACTTCTTCTTCTAATTCACCATTCAAGAATGTAGATTTGACATCCATTTGATATACCTTGAAACCCTTGTGAGATGCAAATGCAAGAAACATTCTAATTTCCTCCATTCTTGATACTAGAGCAAATGTCTCCTCAAAATTAATTCCTTCTACTTGTGAATAACCTTTGTAGACCAACCTTGCTTTGTTCCTTACCACTTCTCCATCTTCATTCAATTTATTTTGAAACACCCACTTTGTACCTATCACATTTTTGTCTATAGGCATTGGCATCAATTCCCAAGTCTAATTCTTTTCTATCTGATTTAGTTCTTCTTCCATTGCTTGTATCCATCCTTCATCCTTACTAGCATCAGCAAAAGTTTTAGGCTCTACTCTTGATAGTAAAGAAAAGTTTACCTGTTCATTTGTTCTTGTAAATATTCTTCTTGTTTGCACTCCTTCATTCTTGTCTTCAATGATCCAATCTTCTGAATGATTCTTCTAAACATACTTGGAAGGAGTCTTGGTAGTCTTCTCTAGAGTTTCTTCCCTTTCTTCAACTTCTACTTCTTCTGTGCAGGCAGGTTCATCTAACCAACAATCTTCTTTCTCATCTATGACTTGATGTGACTCTTCATCAACCCTAACATTTGCACTCTCAACTATCTTCCTCAATCTTTTGTTATAGCATTTGTAGGCTTTGCTCTTAGTTGAATATCCAAGAAATATTCCTTCATCAGATCTTGATTCAAATTTTCCTAGACTTTCTTCGATGTAGCATTTGCTTCCAAAAACTCTGAAATACTTGAGTGATGTTGGTCTTACATACCATAGCTCATAAGGTGTCTTGGTGTTGTGCACTCTTAGTTGTCCTCTATTGAGAATGTTGACATTAGTACGAACTGCCTCTTTCCAATATGTATCAGGTAGCTTGGCTTCACTCAACATTGTTCTAACCATCTCCTAAACTATTCTATTCTTTCTTTCCACTACTCCATTTTGCTGAGGAGTTCTTGCAACAAAATAGTACCTCTTTATTCCATGTTATTCACAAAATTCCTCAAACTCACTTGATGTGAACTCACCACCTCTATCAGACCTTAAACACTTGATTCTAGCATTCATTTCATTTTCAACCATGGACTTGAAAATGTTAAACCTACTGAAAGCTTCTAATTTTCCTTTCAAAAATGTAACTCATGTCATTCTAGAGAAATTATCAATGAGCAACATGAAATACCTCTCACCTTGTAGACTCTTTGTCTTAGTAGGTCCACACAAGTTAGTATGAACTAGTTCCAATGACCTTGTAGAGGAATACTCCTTAGACTTGAATCTTATAATTATATGTTTCCCCCTCTTACATTCCTTGCATAAGGTGCTTGTAGGCTTGATGATCTTTGGCATGTCTCTTATAGCTTGCATGGAGCTGATCTTCACAAGATTGTCAAAATTAATGTGCCACAACCAACATTAATTTGTCTCTCCTAGAAGGCAATCCCTTCCATTAACTCCTTTTAGGTTATACAAGTTGTTCTCTATCCTAGAACGTTCTACCACCAATCTACTAGACTTTGTTCTTTTGATTTCACACCCTTGATCATGAAATATGAGATTGTATCCTTTGCTGCACATTTGACTTACACTGAGAAGATTATGCTTGAGACCTTCTACATAAAGAGCATCTTTTGTCCTAGAATTTCCATTAATACTTATGGCGCCTTTTCGACAAATCTTT
Organism: Cunninghamia lanceolata; assembly: GCA_027924645.1. Classification (NCBI taxonomy): domain Eukaryota; kingdom Viridiplantae; phylum Streptophyta; class Pinopsida; order Cupressales; family Cupressaceae; genus Cunninghamia; species Cunninghamia lanceolata. The sequence goes on along the minus strand of BSBN01000495.1, from coordinate 6,010,880 downwards.
ATAGATGAATTGTCTCCAAACTTGACTGATCCACCATTCCACTTAACAAGATTGATGAATTTGCTCTTATCACTTGTCATGTGGCTTGTATATCCATTGTCTATTACCCAGAGATTTTTTTGCCCTAGAGCATGAAATGTTGTTTGGACAATCATTGATTTTTCAACTTTATTGTTTGTCTACTATCTTTTGGAAGAGTCACTTTCCTTCTCGTGCTCAACAACATCTATAATCTAAGATTCTAATTTTACTAATCCACTCTTGCAATATCTTGTTATATGTCCAAAATTGTTGCAAATATTGCATACCACTTTGACATCCACTAGTGAAGCAAGAGAATTCTTACTTACAAAATTACTTCTATTCATTTCAGACTTGTAATCCAAAGCCTTGTGATTAAATTTATTGCAGATAAAACAATAACCAAAGAAAGCATAATTGAACCTATTCATGGAGAAATGTCTTCCATGAAAAGGTCTTCCTTGAGGCATGATGAGATATGCTCCTTCAGTGTCATCCAGACTTCCAACCTTTGCCTTTTCCAATTCATTTTTGAGTGACAAAATTTCTTTCTCAAGTCTTGCACATTATTTTGTCTTAACTTCAATTAGAGCTCTTTATTCTTTATACTCTTTCCTTGCACAATCCAAATCTTCAAGAGCAGAAATAAGTTCTCCTTCAAAATCAAATTCACACTCTTCTTCATCTATAGTCTTGACTGAACCATCAGAGATCACCATGGCCATGGATAAAGATTCTCCTCTATCATCATCTAATGAATAGTGATCTACTTCTTCTATGGAGCTGTAGTCTTCTTTGCAAAGGAGGTTTCTCTTGAAACCCTTTCTTCTATTTTCATTTTCTCCAAAAGGACATTTAGAAGTAGAATGACCAACTCTTCCACATTTAAAACATTTGAAAGGTAACTTACCTTTATACTTGCCTCATCCCCTCTTCATCTTTCTCACAAAGTTTGCTTCTTCTTCCTCAACTTCACTATATAAATCAGATGTTCCATCATTCTTCACAGCTTTTAAAGAAACTTCTCTTTTGTATGGACCTATGACTTCATTTCTCATCTCATAGGCAATGAGGGATTCAAACAACTCTTCCATGGTAAGTGTCTTTAGATCTTTGGCTTCTTCAATTCCAAAAACTTTTGAATCAAATTTGTGAGTGAGCGTTCTCAAGGCTTTCTTCACAAACACTATATTAAGTAGATCTTCACCTAGACTTCTGATTCCATTGAGTTCTTCATCTACCCAGTTAAAATAGCTAGCAATGTTTTCCTCTTCTTTCATCCTTAGATTCTCAAAAAATATTTTATAGATTTGTAACTTTGCTTTCTTTACAGTTTCATTGTTGAACACACTAGGATACTAAGAGGGGGGTGAATCAATATCTAAACAAACTTCAAATCCTCTAGAGCAGATTAAAACTTAAGCATTATAGCATTAACATAAATATGAAATATCAACACAATGTACATCAACACATAACACCAGAAATACGGGAAAAACCAAGGGAAAAGCCACAGTGAGGATTAACTCACAATATATGAAGCTCTAAATAACAACTTTGTTTTAGGGCTACAACCCAAGGAAGCTACTACTCTCTACTGACTTTGTTTTAGGGCTACAACCCAAGGAAGCTACTATTCCCTGAAGAATTTGATTTAGGTTCACTCCCAAGGAAGCTACAACTCCTTCTTGACTTTGTTTTAGGGCTATAACCCAAGGAAGCAACTACTCCCTGAACTAAGAGTGAACTCATAAAAGATTACAGCATGACAATCCTTCTACTCTTTGAAAAACTGACATTGAAGCTCACACCATTGATGATTGTAATCCTACTTCTTCACACTTTCTTCTAATGATTGGATCAATTAGGCACACTCTACACTTCCCTCCTATCACAAAAATATCTTCAAGATGAATTAGGATAGCCTCTAACACTTCTACTATTTCTCCTTCAGTTAGACATCACAATGCATGTGATTTTCATATTATACTCTTCACACACTCATGTGTTCATCTTCACAATCATACCTCACCTAGATCAACTAAGGTTTACAATATATATCCGACATTACATTGATTTCATTACAAGTCGGCCAATACAACAAGAATATTACATTTACAAGTTGGCCAGAGATCCTACAACATGAAACATGCATAGGGCAAGCCCTATCATGAACTACACACTACTCCAAAAAGAAACACACACCTTGTAGATACCAATACATGCTCAGTCTAGTCCTAAAAAGTCTTCACAATATCATTTTTTAAGGAATATCATCTGTATGTTACACAAATTTAAATTAGGTCACCCTTAAGCAAAGACTCATGAAGCTTGTAGCACAACATATATTTCAACTTGGCAGTACTCATGAATTATAAAACATTGCTTGATCTTCTTCTAGATGAATTATAAAGGCCTATATAACATCTCCAAACATTTCTTGACCTCCACACAACAACAACATTATGGTGCATACCTTCAACATTCTTCAGTCAACCAGATAGATGCATAACCTTGAAAAATAATCATTCCAGACCACAACCAATACTGGAGAGAGCATAAAAACACCTTGCAAAGCAACTAGAGACAATATAAGACCATCAGGACTGGTCTTCCATTAGTCAATGTATCATTTCAAGCCACAACAAGTAGGCACACATCATCAACATATGTCCTTTAAGAACAGTTAGGCATCCAGAACAATATCTATCACATCTGTCAATTGAAAACTAAGCTTGCGGACCTCTAATACACTTGAAACTCATATGGATGCACTCATACCCTTATGTGAACATGTCCTCAAAACTACATAGCCATATCTATCATTGTAGAGGAATGCAGAGCATTAGTCTTCTTCATTACCTAATTCTGCTAGAGCACAGACTAGAACTCTGTCTCTCATAACTTTCATTGTAGAAGGACAAATGACCTAAAAATTTGGATTTAGCACCTTCACATCATACTTAAATTAAGTTTTGAACCACATGATTATATCTTTAAATGTGGAGGAATGCGAAGTTTACCAGATAGTCTTTCAGGCACCTCTCTGTGGAAGAAACCTTCACCAACTTCTAGAATCCAAAACCTTCATATAATAGCACATACATCCTTGGGAACAACAAAAATGGTCATACAACATGCCATACACTATCAACAACATCTTTTCATACTCAACATAGATTAATGTGCCATCATTCATTTTAGTTCTTCTAATTCCCACCTTAATGTTTCATCATTCATCTTTGTGCTTCTAATTCCCAACTTAATGTTTCATTATTCATCTTTGTGCTTCTAATTCCCATCTTAATATTTCATCATGAAAACATCTTTGCTAACCAACAACTTGACTTGACACTGATCAATACATGACATCCAACCATGAACATTAGGAACACCACTACATCTTACTGCTTTGCTGACCACAAGAATGCTCAATACACCTTGCCTTCATATTAATCTAGACATGACATCCAACCATGAACATCAGCAACCCACAATGAATGTCAGGAGCATCACTAAATATCAACAACCCTAAACATCAGCATCACCACTATATCTCACCGCATCTATGTATCTCACTGGTGTATCATCATCACAAGTTAAGTGTTGACCTTACTTTTAGTGTTGACATCAATAACAACATGATGAAAACACATATTGCCAACAATCTCCCCCTTTGTCATTGATGGTGTTGTCATATTTTCCCAATCCCAAAATATCCCAAAAATCCCTCCTTCCATTAGAAAAATATGATCCAAGGGAGCCTAAATGGAAGGATAAATTCCCCTTAGAAAAGCCCAAAAAAATCTCCAAAAATTCTAAGTTTTTTGTCCTTGTTTTGCCTTGGCTATTATCTAGAAAAATGGGGATGATCAAATTGTATGTTAATTAGATTCAATCAAACCCTTCTTTCACACATAATTTCAAGGACATAGATTGAGCTAAGTCACAACTGTGATAGAGGACTCAACTATAGGTCTGATGTCACTATGAGATGCTTGGAAAGATAGAATAGATTAATATTTTGTTAAAACCTTAATCTGATTAGGCCTAAAACCCTAATTATGTAAAATTATAAACAAAAAGATGAAACTTGACAAATGCTCACACAGGAAGGTACTAAATATAGATTAGAAACATACCATGATTTTAATTTTAGAAAGTGGAAAGTTCATGGACAAAAGAGGGACCGCCCTTGTCCAATGTGGCACTTTTTCTGGAGGTTGGGAGCAACATATGTTGTAGACTGTACCCTGCTCAGAGATTTCTGAAAGTGACAAACTAGAGGACAAAAGAGGGATCACCCTTGTCCAATTAGGGATATTTCCACTACTTTATTCATATTTGGAATCCTTATATTCTACACTGATCTCCTGCAACTCCCGTTTGCAAGATTTGACACCTGTCACCTACAATCACATAAGAAGGGTTGGGGGTTGTGGTGTTTACGAGCTTGCCTCAGTCAAGCCCCATAATGAAATTAAAGCCTTCCAACATCGTTGTTAGATAGAGAGTGCGTGCCCTTGGTGGACAAAGGAAAAATCAAATGATATGATAATTTATTAAAACACAAAGTAGATGTCACCTCGGAGGTGAAGCTCTCATAGCGAAATGAAGATCTTTCATGCCATGAGGAGATGGATTGATGAAGACAAAGCTACAAAAAACAAACACAAACACAACACAATACTACTTTGCAACACAATGAAAGCCTTGAGTATCCTTAGCATAAGATCACAAGTTCACATTATCCATCTAGTTGTAAAATGAAGTCCTAAACATGAATATATATGCATTCCCGCTAAGATTTCATAATTCAAATTTACTATGTTGACAAGGAAACCTTTTTTGTGATCACATATCGACATTCAAATTCGGGAACCCGAAAAAATAGGGTAGGACAAGGGCACAGGTGCCCAAGTCTAGGGGCTATTATGGGTCCATCTTATGCTTAAGGTTCACCACTAGGTCCCATTTGACATGAGGTTTGGGGGATTTTGCTTCGGGGTTCATTTTAAACATGCATGATTAAATCTAAGGGACCCAGGTGCTAAACTTAGGAGGTAAAAGTCCTAGGGGGACATTTTACAACATAACATTGAGCCCCCACTTTAATGTATGTATGATCTTATGACCCATACAAGCATTAAAGTATGGTAAAAAACACATCAAACACACCAAGAACTTAAAGCTAAGGCATACACAAAGATTAAGGAACTATTTCTAGCCCCCAATCTTAGGTAAGCACTAGAAGACACATCACAGACACACAAAACACAATGAAGACAGTAGGAAGCACGCAAGACATAATGAATACAGTATTGAAGAAACGCAAAACATGATGAAGAAATGAGAGCAGTCACACAAAACATACATTGATATAACATTTTCATATATAGATGCATGGAAATAAAAATTGTAACCCAAAACCCCAAAATGTAGGTGTAGCTGAAAATTTCATGACCTAGATCAAACAGTCACAAAATAGAGTAAAAAATGAAATCGAAACAAATATTGCAAATATCAATAAAACCTAAAACAAATTTCATCTTATTAAAACTCCATTTCTCTCCTCTTTTTTGCCTTGGTAGAAATGACACAAATGAAGCTTTTGCTCTTAGATTTTTGATAGCACAATTCACATAAAAATCAAGTAGAGTTTTGTTGCATTGTCTGAGGTGTTCAAGGAAGAAAAGAAAAATGATTAGTTTATATAGATTTTTGGTGGAAGAAATGTGGGAAAGTTACTAAAATTGTATTCAGTTGAGTGATTGAGATTGGAGAAAGTTTCTAAGATGGAGAGGAGATGGAAATTGGAAATGATAAAAGGAGAGAGAGAAGACTGAGAGATGAATATGGTAAGTTCATTTTAATTAATTTGTGGCATGAATAATTAAATAAATAATAAGTATTTATTTAGTTATAGAATGAAAAGCTATATAATTAAAATTAAATAAATATAAATATTTATTTAATTTGGAGGAAAGATTAAGATAAGGATAATTAAATAAATTTAAGTATTTATTTAATTTGGAGGAAAAAATTAAGATAAGAATAATTAAATAAATTAATTTATTTATTTAATTTGGAGGGAATAAAAAACAATGATAATTAAATAAATATAAATATTTATTTAACTATGGACAAGATCATCTAGGGCAATTTTTAGTGTCTACATTTTGCCCCTCTTTGAGATGGTGTTGCAAAGCAACATCGTTTCAAAGAAAGATAAAATATAGTGCTTGGTTGGATAGAAGAAGATGATAGGATTAGGGATGATGATGCCCCAGTGAAATGAAGAGATGAATGAAGGATGCCCCCTCAGGAATTTAGATAGAAGAATGAAATTGTGAAGGAGAAACTCACGAAAGGAAGAAGAAAGATGGGATAGAGGTGAAGGCAGAAGAAAATAAAAGATGAGGAACAAGAATAAAATTAGTATGGTGAGAAGATAGCGAATGCGTATTGATGTCACAAAATGGAGAGATAGATAGAGACGGACGCACATGGATAGTGCTTGCTATTTTGTGCTGATTTTTATCATCATAGAGCATTTATTTTGGAAGATGGTTATATGCATACTATGTATGATGGACCATAGTAGCTTTGGTATCCATTGTATGAACTAACGACTCTACAAACAAAGAAGGAATATTCCCATGTATACTAAGACGTAGTGAACCTTGTTGGAACATATGAAGAATCATCATTCTAACCATGATAGTTTTGATGCCCTTAGATACAATTTGATCTTGTAGGTACATAGACTACTAGATAATGTTAGAATTAAATTCCACACATACAAGGAACATTTGTTGCCCCAGTGATGCCATAGAAACACTCCACAAACACAACATATGAAATGGACTGACAATGCCCCATTCCACTATTCGCCACCTGCTAAGATGTTGATCCTAGAGATTTTGAGTCCTTGCAGAAATGAGAGCTTAAGATAAATCAAGATAAAAGACACATATATATGATAACACACACAACCAAGCATGCATAAATGATTCAAAAACAAACAAGATATTGCCCCTGTCAAGCTATAAACCAGTGATTGATTGATCAAGAATTAATTGGATTGGTTTAGGATAATGTTGTCATTGTGGGTAAGGATATATCCCTAGAACAACACAAGGATGCGGGAATGATATATCCCATTGATGATGATTGGATAAATGATCGATTGATTGGTTCGACAACAAGGTTGGAACAAAACCAAAGTATGTATTTGGATGATTGGCTAGATTACTCGATTGGATTGGTATGGGTTAAAGATGATGTGCCTTTGGATTTATTGCTTGAATTTTTGGAATGTTATGATGTGTTTGGGTTTTCTTTTATGTTAAGATTTTTTTGGATTTTTTTGGGGATGTTTTGATTTTTTTTTGGATTTTTGTAATGTTTTGAGGTTTTTTAGATTTTTGGATGTTGTGATTTTTCTAAAGTTTTGAAATATTTTGATGTTTTTTTGGATTTTTGTAATATTTTATTTTTTTTGGATTTGTAGAGTGGTAGGTGAATGGGATCAATTGTGATAGATGGATGAAGTGAGAGTTGGAAAATTTATTATGGATTGGGAGGGAAATTGGGTGTATCATATGTGCCTAAGTACTAGATACTTCCTTTGTATTCCAGACTACCTACATACCCTGTATCCACGAGATCAAGGCACATTACGATGATGATGACGACGATGACAACGATGACGACGACGACGACGACGATGATGATGATGATATGTAGTTCTTGTTTGTGATGATGATATGAGATGTTTATGATGATGATTTTTGGGATTTTGTGGTTTTCTGAATGTTTTTGGGATTTTTGAGTTTTTTAAATGTTTTTGGGATTTGTTTGTGTTTTTTAAAAGTTTTTGGGATTTTTGAGGATGTTTTGATTTTTTTTTTGAATTTTTTAGATTTTTAAAATGTTTTTGGATTTTGAGGATGTGATTTTTTTGAATTTTCTAGATTTTTTGAATTTTGAGGATGTTTTATTTTTTTTGAATTTTTATGGTTTTTCTGCTTTCCTACTGTATAATGATCCATTCCTAGACATAGGTTAATGAAACGTGCTGCCATTCAGGTATAATTTTTATTATGGAGAATAATGGATGAACTGATCGTGGATGATACTAATGGATGACTGCTGATACTGACGATTTCCCAGTCATGATAGATGGGAAAATGGAAATGCATAGGTCAACAATTTTATTATGGGTGTATGGGGATTTTTTTAGGGAATGAGATGGAATAAGATGGATGTAAGACTTATAAGATGGTGAATATTGACTCTAGACATAGCGCTTGTTTGCTAGGTTTTCACTATGGTACTTATCCAAGGTGCCTATTTACCAGGTTTTCACTAGATGATGAATGATATTTCTTTACTATTTCTTTGTTTTTTTCTATTTTTTTGATCTTTTTGATTTTTTCGTATTTTTCTATTTTTTGATTTTTTTGTATTTGCTATTTTTTTGATTTTTTTGTATTTTCTATTTTTTTGATTTTTTGTGTTTTTCTAGGAATACTCCAAGGATCAAGCATAAAACTTCTTGAGATGAACACTATTGATGGGATCATCTAGAGGAATACCTTTAGGTGTTGACAAAGTTTAAGCTCCTAATCCATAAACTGTTGTGACAATGAAAGGACCCAACCAATTGGGCTTAAACTTACCTTTTTTGTCTCTATCCTGTTGGTTTCTCTGATTTTCTTTAAGTACAAGATCACCTATCTGAAACCTTCTTTCCTTGATCTTCTTGTTATAGTTACGACTAAGGCAATTTTGATATACTTGAAGATGATTAAGTGTTGTGAGATGCCTTTCGTCTAGTAACTCTAGCTCATGGAACTTGGAAATTTTGTACTCCTCTTCATCTATAAGATGTTGTATAGATACTCTGAGAGATGGGATCCGGCCTCTATGGGTAAAATGGCTTCAGTACCATAGACTAAGGCATATGGGGTAGCACCAATTGGAGTTCTAATACTGGTGCGATAGGCCCATAAGGTATGATTGAGCTACAAATGCCAATCACAACCAACTTCATTGACTATTTTCTTTAGAATTTTTAGTATGGTTTTGTTGGAAGCCTCAGCTTGGCCATTTCTCTATGGATAGTATGGGGTGGAAAAGCGGTGTTAGATGTGGTATTGGGTGCATAAAGCATGGACGTCTTGATTCTTAAATGGTCTTCCATTGCTAGTGACTATAGCTTGGGGAATACCATACCGACAAATGATATAGTTCAAAATGAACTTAGATATTTGTTTACCAGTGATATAGGTCATAGGAATAGATTCTACCCACTTTGTAAAATACTCAATGGCAGTAATGGTAAACTTATGGCCATTAGAAGAGGATGGATGGATTTTACCCACGAGGTTGAGTCCCCACTATGAAAAAGGCCATGGAGTCGTAAAAGGTTGTAGCTCTTGTGCTAGTGCATGCATGAGGTCTCCATGCTACTGGTTAGCTAGAGTAGGACTGGTGGAATGTGATCCACGGACACCTTCGTGTATGTCTCTTAAGGCAGTGTTAGCTTCTTACGAGTTAAGACATCTAAGAAGGATACCATCGAGACTCCTGTGGTAAAGGGTATCACCTAGAATAGTGAAACAAGATGCTCGATGAATGAAGATTTTGCATTGGGTAGAGGTAAGGTTGGCAGGGATAGTGTTGGTATGGAGATAGTCATAGATATCTTGGCACCAAGCGGAATTGGAACCAAAAAGTTTGTAGATGATTTTAGTTGAAGGAACATCAACAACCAGTATCAATAGTTGCTCAATTAAGAATTCACATCATTGAGTGTTTTTAGGCATATCCACAAGTGATCCAATAGTAGCCATAGAATCTACAGCTTTATTATGTACCCAAGAAATCTGTTCAAAAGAGAGGCTAGAGAAATGTTTCTTGTAGGTATCATCCAATCTTTTGTAGGGTATCAACTTGTCATCCTTAGTTTGGTACTCATCAGTGACTTGTTTAATGACTAGTTGAGAGTCTCCATATACTTGAAGTTACTTAATATTCCATTCGACTACTATACAAAGACCTGTAAGTAGTGCTTCATACTCGACAATATTGTTGGTACAAGGGAATGCTACCCGATATGATTTTGGACTATAATCATTTTGAGGTGTGATAAATAGGATTTCAGCCCCTGAACCATGTTGTGTGTAGGAACCATCAAAGTATAACTTCCATTCCACTGAGGTAGTGAGAGTGAAAATCCCTTCATCTGGAAAGTCAGAGATCATAGGGTGTACATCTTTCATTGGATCTTCTACTAGTTGATCTGCAAGAACTTGTCCTTTGATGGCTTTCCGATCAATATACTCTATGTTAAATTCGCTCAGGATCATGACCGATTTAGCTAGTTTATCTGTGAGGGCTGCCTTGGATAAAAGATACTTCAATCGATCAAACTTAGAGATGAGGTTGGTATGTTGGTTTAACATGTAATGTCACAACTTTTGGGAAGCAAACACTACTACTAAACATGCTCGTTCCATAGGAGTGTAGTTGAGTTCATAACCAACCAAGGTGTGACTGATATAGTAGATGGCGTGTTCTTTGCTTGACTCATCATGTTGTGCTAGGAGAGCACTTAGTGTTGCATATGTAGTAGAGACATATAAGAGTAAAGGTCTATCTAGAACTGGTGGCAATAAAATTGGAGGTGTAACTAGACATTCTTTGAGTTGATCAAATGCCTATTGACACTTGCTATCCCATTGGAATGAGACATCCTTGTGGAGCAAGTGTAGAAATGGTTGACATTTATCTGCTAGCTGTGCTATGAACCATCTAATGGACTGTAATCTCCCTTGAAGGCTCCTTAACTACTTTAGACTCCTAGGTGGAGGCATTTCAACTATAGCTTTGACCATGGAAGGGTCAACTTCAATTCCTCTATGAGATACAATGTATCCCAACAATTTCCCTGAAGTGACATCAAAGACACATTTCTTAGGATTTAGCCTCACTTGATATTTCTCTAGTCTGTCAAATATTTGTCCCAGAACCTATAGATGATTTTCCCTAGTAGATTTTCCCAATATATCATCGACATAGTCTTCCATAATAGTATGAAAAAGTTCATGAAAGATCACTATCATTGCTCTTTGATAGGTGGCTCCTACATTCTTTAGACCAAAAGGCATGACTTGCAAACAATAGGTGCCCCAAGGACATGTAAGAACTATTTTATGTTGGTCTTCTAGTGCTATCATAATCTGATTGTATCCGAAGAAACCATCCATTAGGGAAACCATTTCATGGCCTCTGTCAAGTCCATAATGATATCAATGTTCGGTAGTGGAAAGTCATCTTTAGGACATGCTTTATTTAGATCCCTGAAGTCTGTGCAAATGCGGGTTCCCCCATTTGGTTTGGCAATAGGTACAAGGTTGGAGACCCATTGTGGATAATCAATAAGTCTTATGAACTTCACATCTATCAATTTCTAAAGCTTTGCTTTTACCAAGAGTGCTATGTGTGGATGCATCTTACGGAGCTTTTGTTTGACTGGCTTAGCATTTGGAGATACCGCTAAGTGATGAACCACTAGTGAAGGGTCCAACCCAGGCATGTTAGCATATGTCCAAGCAAAATTGATTATCCTTTGCACGAAGAATTCTATGAAGGCTTTCCTTTCTTGTGCTGATAATGAAGCTGCTAGGAATGTAATTTTAGCATTATGAACTATGCATAGATTTATTTCCTGTGAGCCATCCACCAAGAGAGAAAATTTTTCTTGATGCCTTGTGGTTAAGGGAAGGTCAAATCCTCCATCCTCAGGTGCCTCAGAGAGGTTTTCACCATTGGATACATCCTTTATTTTTACTTTTTTGTGATCAAGAGGTGCCACATTGTGGTTTTCACCTAGGGATCTATTTTTATTTTCAATTTTGCGACTAGAGGATTTGGCATTTTCACCAAAGTATGCAGCTTGATCTAAATCATAAAAACCTAGCTTTATGATCACCAAGCAGGATACCATCTCAGAGTCCCATGAATTCTTCTATAGCCTCATCATTCTAAAAGATGTCAAGAATAGGGGCCTCTTGTTGGTTCTAATCAATAAGTTCAAGGTAGATGAGTGGAAGATTTTGGGTGTTCGTATTGGAAGTGAGGGAGATGGATGATATCATGAATATGGAGGATTCTTGGAATAGGTCTATTAGGTGTAGATTAGAGTCATCAATAGTATCCTCTTTAGAGATTGAAACTATGGGAAAAGCCTTTGCTACCTAGTCGAGAATAAACTTGATGTCTGAGGAACGAGGTACCTCCTTACTGTATCCTAAACACTTCTTGTTGTATTTCTTGGTCACAATAATAGGTTCCATGTTTCCTTGACCATGCTTTCCAAGGCCACCTTTACCTTTATAGCCCATGTTTTTGACAATTCAGAGACCATTACCATACTGTTTGACAGGTAGCGTGACTTCATCCTTCTCTTTGTATAGCCAAGATGATATATCTTCAAGAGATAATTCTTCTTCTAGCAAGCCCCCATGATAAAATGTTGTTAAGGAAGCTAGTATCTTTGCCTTTTTGGTGCCATTTTCTATGGGTGGTTTGCCATAAGATTTTGGTGAAAGAGGCATCATCCCCACACAACAAGATTCTGAAATGTCATATTCTCCAAATCCTATGTCCCTGAAATGGACTTTGATCTCTGGAATGGGTTTATTTGCAAAGGCTTTTTGCAAAGTATCTGGGCCAATGTATAATGGAGATGATTGAGCTTCAACTTCATTCAAGATTTGGTTGCTATTTCGGTAACACCCTTGCATGGTGCGAAAAAACTCAAATGGATTAGGATCTCCTAGGATTGTGATTTCAGTACCATTGAATGGGAACTTGAGAGATTGATGGTACATAGAAGGTACAACACACATGGTATGAATCCATGGGCATCCTAGGATGATATTATGGAAGCTTAATGCCCAATACTTGGCATCTTGTTTATAACATGACACGGCCTACTTGAATAGGAAAATGGATCACACCTTCTGACCGGTGCTCTGCATCATCATAAGCTTTGATAGTAATAGACTACTCAGTATTGATGCTATCCTCAGAGTATCCTAGTTGTGTTAGTAATTTGAGTGAACAAATGTTCAAACCAGCACCACCATCTATAAGTATACATTTAATTTTACATTGATGGATGAGAACTTCAATGTGGAGTGCATCATTATGACAAGGATCATGAGATGGGAGGTCCTTTTCAAAAAAGACCACATGGTTTAAGGTGATGTAATGTGACCTATCATGGCTTGAAAGTCCATGACAACTATATTGTTGGGAATCGATGATTCTTGTAGGGCCTTTTCAAGCACTGCTTTATGGGCGGGTGATGACTTCAGAAGGTCTAATATAGAAATTTGTGTCGGAGTCCTCCTTAGATGTTCAATGATATTATAGTTGGAGTTGATATGGGTATTTGTTATTGGCCTACGAAGGGTGACACAACCATGACGAGTAGTAGTAGCACAATCAGGGTTTTTTCCCTTGATGGTAAGAGTGGACACACGACTTTCTTCAAGATGACCTATAATGGAATCATAGGAAGAGGAAGCCTTGTTGATATTTTTACCTTTATCAGGGTTGTTACCTTTACCATGTGGAGGGAATGGATCCTTGTACATGTCTAGGCCCTTTTTTGTGGTTTGTTTTGGAGGATCATCAACAGTGACTTCTCCTCTATCTATGAGATTTTTTAGTTTCATGCATCCAATGGTTTTGTACCCTTTGACTCTATGGTACTCACAATATTCATTATCTTTGTACCAAGTGGGTTTGAATTGGGGTTCATTATACTGGCATAGTTCTGGTAACGTGATTAGGCTATTTTGGACAAGTTTCTTGAGGACCATTTCAATAGGCTCTCCCAAAGGAATGAATTTTTGTCTAGATAGAAAATCTTGTTTCAATTGCTCCCTAGGAGCAGATGGAACAATCTTCATAGGTTCTTGAAGATTTATTGGTTTTTGGAGAGTTTGAATATGTTTAGTGTCCACGACACCATCATTGACAATGTTTTTGTTCTTGGACCAAAATTAGGGTTTTTTGTTAGATGCTTGAGGATTGTCTTTAGTTTCCTTAAATATTTTGACTAGACCTTTATCAATAAGGGCCTTGTCAATGTTAGTCCCTTTGGATATAATATCATCAAAGGAAGTGGCGCATTGGATTTGTAAATGGAACCCTAGCTTAGAATTTGGGTTTTGAACAAAGATGTTTACCAATTGCTTTTTAGGTATAGGCCATGGGAATTTACTAGTCATATTTCACCATCTTTGGAGGAAAGAGATAAAAGTTTCCCCATTTCATTGTTTATTATTGACTAGGTCATTCATGGAAATCTCATGTTCAATATTGAAGGAAAAGTGAGAGACAAATTTCTCTGCCAACTCACTAAAAGTTTTGATACTCGGAGGTAGATGAGAAAACCAATCTATAGCTTGTCCTCCTAGGCTACGAGGGAAGAGGCATAAAAGATATGTGTCATTATAAGAAACCTCTAAACAAGCTACATGGAACTCCCTAATATGTTCATTAGGATCACCTTTTCCTTTGTACTTGTCAAATTTGGGTATTTTGAAATGTGGAGCAAAATGTATCATAGGTAATGAACTATCAAATGGACAAGGACAAACTTCATCTAATGAGAAGGGTTTCTTGGTTTGTCCTAAGTTCATATTCAAGATTTGTTTTTGAAGACTTGAAAATCTAAGCTCAATGTCATGGGTGGTTGATTTGGAACAAGATTTTGATAATGTTGTGCTTGGGAAACTTGTGGAGGATTGATATCGATGAGGTAGTTATGTGATGGGTTGTAAGGTGGGGTATAAGTGTTTTGAGCTTGGGGAGTTTGTGATGGTATGGTATATGGGTTTTAAATTTGGGGAGCTTGGAGTTGTAACCCATAAGGTGGATTGCCATATTTCATGTTTTGATTTTAAGGTTGAGGTGCATGTAACCCAAGGGGTAGATTACCATATGACATGTTTTGATTTGGATTTTGAAGTGTATGTGACCCAAGGGGTGGATTACCATATGACATGTGTTGATTTGGATTTTGAAGTGTATGTGACCCAAGGAGTGGATTACCATATGACATGTGTTGATTTGGATTTTGAAGTGTATGTGACCCAAGGGATGGATTACCATATGTCATGTTTTGATTTTCACTTTGAAGTGTATGTGACCCAAGGGGTGGATTACCATATGACATGTTTTGAATTGGAGATTGGGGTACTTGTAATCCAAGAATTTGATTGATATATGACGTATTTTGATTTGGATTTTGAGGTACTTGTAATCTCAGGAGTTGATTGATATATGACATGTTTTAATTGGAAGATTGTGGTGCTTGTGTTTCATGAGGTTGGTTAACATATGCCATATTGTGATTGGAATATTAGGGTATTTGTGACCCATATATCATATTTTGATTTGGATTTTGAGTTTCTTGTGATGGTGTCACTTGAGGAGGATTAACATATGACATATTTTGATTTGAAATTTGAGGTGTTTGTGACACAAGTGGTTGATTGAAACATGTCATGTTTTGATTGGAAGGTTGGGGTGCTTGTGACACAAGTGGTTGATTGACACATGTCATGTTTTGATTGGAAGATTGTGGTGCTTGTGATGGTGTCACTTGAGGAGGACTAACATATGACATGTTTTGATTTGAAAATTTGAGGTATTTTTGAGGAGGGTTAACATATGACATGTTTTGATTTGTAATTTGAGGTGCTTGTGATGGTGTCACATGAGGAGGGTTTATATATGACATATTTTGATTAAAAATTTTAGGTGCCTATAATGGTGTCACATGAGGAGGGTTTGCATATGACATTTTGATTTGAAATTTGAGGTGCTTGTGATGGTGTCACATGAGGAGGGTTTTGATTGATCATATATGATAGTGTGAGAATGTGTTCATGTGATGTGGTGACATTAGAAAGATGAAAGTCTTTTGATGTTGGGGGTGCATATAATGGGTTTACAAATTGGTTTGTGGATGATGGTAGATTAGAGTTATGTGTGGGTGTTGTGGGTATGGTATGTTCTTTGGTTGATATGGTTGGGATGGAAAGAGGACGTGGGTTTCCCATAGCTTGAAAATTTGTGTCAAATGAATCTTGTTCTTTGATTGTTGAGGTGTCAAAATTACTAGGTTATTTATCTCCTTTTTGAGTAAGCTTGAGAAAAAATCTATTGGGATCCAAGTTTAAGAGTTTTTCTATGGTAGCCAAGGTATCAAGATCTTGTTGTTATTCTATTTGGTCTTGTGAAACTTGATGGGATGTTTGACCAAATTCATGTTGTGTTATTTGACTAGATGCATCTATTGTGTAACCCTTAGGAAGAAAAACATGAGGGTTCATTCCAGTGGTAAATTGTGCAGTATCTATGAGAGATGGGGGATTGATTTGGGGATTGTTTTGGCTATTCTCCATGGCTTGATGATATTGACTTCTGATTTGAGGTATAGTACTTTAGATTTGAGATGACAATGATTTGAGGATGAATGGGATGTTGTTTGGACTCTTGTGACAAAGTTGAGACTCTAGGATGTTGGTGTTGATTGATTGATTTGGATTGATTTTTGGATGGAGGATAAAATCTAGAGCAATACCTGATTTGATTGGGGTTTGATTATCTTCCAAGAGATAGAATCATGACCTCAAGAAAAGATAGATAGGATAGTTATTTAGACCAACCAAAGAGAAGATGTACTCCTAAGCTAGCTAATGTCACTAGATGATTGCATAAAATGAGGGCTTGTTGTGATTGATGATGATGTTGTTGATAAATCCTAGTGTCTCAAAAAGCTCTAAAAGTGCAAAAGATGATATGAAGATGGGTGAAATTTATTGGATGATTGATAATCTGAAAGTATTAATTTGGGTGAAGTTAGGTTTGCTACTCAAATGGATTGGAGATGCACAGTTTGAGACTGATTTACTTGTTTGCAATGTTTTTAGTGGATTTTGTTGATTTGTGAGACTTTTCAGTGATAACTATTCAATACCTAGGTGGCAAGAGATCCACACACACAAAACAAAGAAGAAAAACTAGTTTTGACTCAACTTTTCAAGGTCATAGGCTTGTCCTTAACATCAAAATGTTAAGTGGCTCATTTACTAGTATTTGGCATTGAAAACATGCGTTACAACCCTAATTTATTTAAGGATTATCTACATAACTTGGGCCCATGACTAAATATCATAGGATCAACCTCTCCAATGCACAAAAGGTCCTTGTACACTGGGGGCTTTCCACTCTCAACAACCGAGATAGAGTTCTGGTGACACAGGCTCGATGGTATGGGCACACCTTCACTCTCTCATTTTGGAGACTTTGTCATCAATGTATTCCTCTATAATATGGTGAGTAACTTAAAGCATGGTACTATACTTTGTACCAAGCTACATAGATGACCAATATGGACTCTAGGCTTCTAAAAAAGGGTTTGTAGTGGAGGTACTCCGTAAACACCAATCCATCTACAAGTGTGAGTTGGGAACATCAGTTAAGATGCTCGGACCAACCCTGCACCCCTATATTGGTATCACCCAAGCTTCAATATTTCACTAAACACAATGATGATTGGGTGATGAAGGTCATCCCTTGGGTGATGAGGTCCCAAGGCAGGGCTTCTCTACTGAAAAAATTAAAAATTGGGTCGTTGGTATTTCTCGTACACCTCAATCGTGTAATGTCATGAGGGGAGGGGATACATACCAACTAGCGGGAGACAAGACTGACTCACAAAGTGTGAGTGCATAAGACACAGTAAACAATTTTATTCATTTTTAAAGCACTGAAATCCAAATGTGAATGTTTAGTTTTAAAGCACCAAATGGAAATATGCAAGTTGTTGGTTAATTTTAGAGCACCAAAATGAAGTGTGAAAGTTGTTTGTCAATTTTAATGCACCAAATTGAAGTGTGAAATTTGTTTGTTAATTTTAATGCACCAACTTGAAGTGTAAAATTTATTTGTTAATTTTAGAGCACCAAAATGAAGTGTGAGAGTTGTTTGTTCATTTTAATGCACCAAATTGAAGTGTGATAATTGTTTGTTCATTTTAGAGAACCAAAATGAAATGTTTGATTGTTCATTTAAAACACCAAAAATAAGTGTGGTAATTGTTTGCTATCAAATGTTAGCTAAAAAAGATTAGATGATTAAAAAGGCAAATAAAAATGTGAAAGTTACCCTGACAGAAAACCCCATTTTAAATGAAAAATTAAAAATAAAATAAAAAATAAAAAATCTAAAAGCTAAAGTCTAGATTTAACTTATGATTAACTTAAGACCTAAAATCTAATTTTAATTCTAAGATTAATTTAAATTAAATCCTAACGTATAAATTTATCCTTAGACTTAAATAGAATTTTATTGTTTTTTTGTTATTTTTGCAGGGTGGTGGGGGTGTCGAGTGAGTAGAGGGGAGTGAGGGAATAGAGGGAGGGGACAGGTGAGTGGAGCGGCGGGAGGGAGCAGGGTGGACAGTGAGTAGAGCGGTGGGAGGGAGCTGGGGAGTGTTGGGTAGGGGAAGGGTGGCGGGGGATGGGAGTGGTGGTTGGAGGGTAGGTTTTAGGGTTTGTTTATTTGTTTATTTTTTTTTATTTTATTTTTTGTTTGTTTTTTTTTAATTTTTTCTTTTTGATATTTTTTTGAGTTTGTTTTATTTTTTTTCTTTTCGATTTTTGTTTTGTTTTTGATTTCTTAAATTGTTTTTTCAAAAAAAACTAATAATAGCCATTTAATCTAACTATTTAAAACTGAGCTCTTTTTGTTTTTTAGTTTTAAAAAAAATCTAACTAAATAAAAATTTGCTGAAATATTATATAAAAATTATTGAAGAAACCAAGTTTTTTTTTGTTTTAATTTATCGAGTGTGCCAAAATGTAACTAAAAATTTCATGACCTAGATCAAATAGTCACACAATAGAGTAAAAAATGAAATTGAAACAAATATTGCTATTATCTCTGAAAGTTGCACCCTAACAATTTGCAGAAAATTGGTACTCTAGAGGAACATGTAAACACTCCTATGGCTGTGGGTCACATAGAAACTAGAGTGAATCTCTGGAGAAGGCCGGCTTCGTAAACTTTGTATCACCTAAGACTGACTACTCTATGGTCTTGACAAGTAAAAGAGTGAGAAGGATATGCATTAAACTAAAAATAAACTCTAATTGGTGATACACCTAACTTAATAAGGGACATGAAAATATCAGATTTAAACATTTGTTACAATGACTGAAAAGATTCTTGCACAACCTATCACTTCTACTTCTGCATAAATATTTCACAAGCAGGTTTATGTATGCAAAATTGTTAAGAGGAAAAGATGATTTCACACTTAAAGATAAAACAAACTTAAAACACAACTTGCAACCTACATTAGTATTTTCTGCATAAAAGGCTCTAAATCCTAAGACAAAAGCTAAGAGGAAATAAACTTACTTCATAGATAACTCTATCAAAT
Source organism: Cunninghamia lanceolata (assembly GCA_027924645.1). NCBI lineage: Eukaryota > Viridiplantae > Streptophyta > Pinopsida > Cupressales > Cupressaceae > Cunninghamia > Cunninghamia lanceolata. Next base: position 5,991,319 of record BSBN01000495.1, on the reverse strand, counting down.
CAGTTGATAAGCACAAAGATGCATAAGACAACTAGGCACAATCTCCAATCAATGGCATTCAAGGTCTCCACTGTATTCCATATCAAGTAAACTGAAAAATGAGTTACAAATTGTCAAAATTTGAGCAGGGATTGCAAAATCACAAGTCTCCAAAAGTTGCATGATCAGAATTGAGTACAAAATGAGTCACAAAAGTGACTATATCCACCACTATCCAAGTGGTTCCACCATACAAGGAGTTAGAAACAACTTTGGGTCAGATTGGTGCAGGAGCACCCCTTCAACAAACCAAATATACATATGAGGGAGAAGATTAGGGTTTTATTAGGTCTTAAGCATTTCATGCTTGTCATGTAGCATTTGTGTTATCATTTCATGTTCTAAGCATTTCATGCTTGTCATAACATTTGTGTTGACATTTTATGTTTTAATATCTCCCTTCCTGAGGCTAGTATTTAGCATCATGGACAATAGCAGATAGTTGGGTTATGTGTAGGATTAAATCAAATGTGTCATATTATCTGATGTTTTGGTGTCTTATGCAAAACAGGTGTCATGTGATTAATTAGGGCTTTTGATTATAATCTTGGTTTAAGCAAAATTCTAAAAATAGAGGAGAGGGAGTCGGCAACAAAACATGGAGAGGTGATCGAGAAAAAGGGGTTGTTGTTGTTGTTTTCCATTTTTTTCGGTAATGATAAAATGTATGAAGCTAGAATGAAGAAATAGAAATTCTGCCAATTGTGTTTAAAAATTCTAAGGTTCTGTGTAAATACTCTGTGTATCAATTTGTTCTATATATTATCTGTATAGAATTGTTTTATATTTAACTTAGTTTTTCTGTTGCTGAGATGCCCAATTAAATCCATCCCACTGGTGGATTTTCTATGAAATCAGTGGAATGGATTGTGTATATTAGTTTTCTGTTTGTTTTCCTTTTGTTCGATGGGCATGGAAGAATAGAAATTGCAGAATCCATTGCAGAGGAAGTTATCGATGGGAAATTCAAATATACATTTTATGTATATCCGTCAATTGTATGCCGGGAACAGTCTATGAATATATCACATTTGCACGTGAGAAACCTCCTATGTATATGTTGTGAAGAATGGTCCGTTGCCTGTGTATATCACTAAAGTATATTAGGCAGACAATTCTTGTGTATGTCGAAATGGTTTGAGGAGATACATTTCTTGTGTATACGTCTATTGTATGTCGCAGACAGTGTGTGAGTATATCACTATTGTATGTGAGTGTCAGTTTGTGTGTATACTACAATCATACATCATGATTGTATGTTGTGGAGATACAAAAAATATACATTCCTCATGAAGCAAGGGACGACCAACAGAAGTGGTAGTTAGAAGGAATGTGGGAGGAATATCTGTCTAGAGATACAAGGGATGACTGGTGATAGCGGGGAGGAGAACCGACTCAATAAGTCAACAAATGTATGTTGAAGAATGTATGTCAGAATATACATTTAAAACATACATGTCACAAGATACAAAAGGTGACCTGTTGAAGTGGTGAACAGAGTGTATGTGGGAAAGATATTTGTTCTACGAATACAAGAGGTGACAGGCAATAGTAGGTAAGAACACCGAAACCCACCGGGGAAGCAGGTAAAGAAATGTATATACAAACCAAGTCATCGGTGTGAGAGGAACCCATCGGGTAAGGTTTCAGGAGTCCCAGTGAAGGTAGGGTGATGCCGATAGAAAGCATATTGGTGGGAGAAGAATCTTTGGAAGGACATTTGAAAAGGAAGCTGATGGTATAATGTTTAGCCGATGCATAGGAAAGGATCGGTGTGAAGGAAACCATCGGGAAGACAGTAGATAGTGAGGCCGACAAGGTAAGTCAGGCCAACAAGGAATGAGTGCAAGAGGTTCGGTGAGACATTTGAGATCTCTCGCCGATATTGATAGAATTAACATTTTGAGAGTGTGTGTTTCCGCTGTGTGTCACTCTGCATTACGGATGCCCACAAAAAGCCTAGAATATAGGGCATATATCCTCTCCACAAGAGCTCATAATGAAGGAAAAAGTCCATCATGACCTAGTCCAACATGATGACTCATTAAAACTACTCCAAAAGGACTCTAAAAGAAATAAAATCTCTCCTAGATGCTCTCCAACACTCAACTCAACCACTAAATGCCTCTATGACTTATTCAAAACACTTATCTCTAAGGCAACTTAGTAGCTATATATTTGGCATGTGTCTACCAACCTCCTCCATTCTCCTATATACTTGGCATATACCAAGGCATGACAAGGTCACTTAAACTTTACATGTGCTTTACAATCGCTTTTGCATTTAAGGATAATAATAAACTATAAATGGTTTATAACTCGACCATTTAAATTTAAATGTTTTACATTCTATGTTCTCAACTTTATGCAAAGGAAATAAAACAAAAGAAAGAAAAGAGCACCGAAGTGCTGACCTTAATGTGTAAAGGGGTCAAGTAATGCAAAAAAATCTAAGACCTAAGTCTTGGACCAATAGGATACAAAAGTTTTAAAAAAATGCAAAAAGCCATTGGACTCTTTTAGGGTTGAAACCCTACAGCAAGAAAACAACTTTTGCTTTGTCACTTTGCATTTTTCAATTTGGCAACTTTCAACTTTGATGCACCTCCATGGGAACTCTCTATAGCTTGAATCTAGAGATACTTCTCTATGTTTTGAAGGATTTTCTACTACATTTAGCATGCAACTTTGATGAACAGCTTAGAATAGCCTCAGGTGAGCAAAATAGATTCATTTTTTGAAGCTTAACAATGTAACTTTACATTATCTCTGCTTCCTATCATTGTAGAAATTGATAAATGCTTTGTTTTTTCCATGGCCATGACTATGTGACTATATCTCATGATCTATTCTGATGCATTTCATTTGACAACTACAGAAGAAGAAAAATACTGTCATTTCTATAAAATAAGCTCCTTTGTGTACAATATTTTCATGATTCAGCTTTTGTTGTTGAAAAAATGCTGAGAAACAAGGGTTTTGATTTCAACTGCTTCTCCTAGAGTGGTGATTTTACTGAAGGATTAGGATACAAGCTCCTGGGGGCCTCAGCAAATAAATCTTGGTATTCATCTTACTGCGAAATAATGTTTGAAAATGACTCGTTGCCCTTAGAGTGGTGACTAAATAGTCCCAATAGTTGGAGAAGCTATTATGGAATTATCAGCTTTCCTCTGTGTTTGAGAGGGGTAGCTCCCTCGTATGATAGGGGTATTTGTGGGTTTTTTTTGTACTTTTAACTTGAAAGTACATAAAGGAGAAAACACAAATCTGGGAACAGATGACTAACAGAAACCCCAACAGTAGACATACGAAAACCAATTGAGATTCCAACACTAATAATGATGATAAAAGGGGTTATTATCAAATGGGTTGAAACATGTAATGATGATGAAAGGAGTACAATAAACCTCAACATAAGAAGAGATAGGTCATACAAGCACATCCAAAACAAGATACCAGGAGTTGGATGTGTTTCATCACTTCAATCACACAGATAATCAATGTATTACACATGTGTATAAATGATTACCAATTCAACATACGAGAAATTAGTAATGATAACATAAGAACACATTCAGAGCATATGAACTAAACTGCATTTTTCATTACCTTTGAAATTATACAATTCCAAAATCCTTTTTATACATAGTGTAAACACAAAAGCTTTTCGAGATATCTTTGAAAATTTCTCTAGAGTTTCCCCATTCCCAGAGTTCCCTCAAAAGAGTCCCCCACGCTCTTCTTCACCATGCATACCACTTTACTAGCCCACCTTACATTGCTCTTGCCATTGCTCACAATCGAGTAGGCTAAATCGTAACCGGAGGTGAAGAAGGTGGATTTGAAGCCACCCCTAACACTAGGGCTGGATGTGCATGCTAATGAGCATAGCAGCGGTTGTAGAGAAGCAGACACAATGACGTGGTCACATCTCCTCGTTCTAATCACCAAACATATAGACGACGGTGATGATGATGATTGCAAATTACTTAGATTAGGCGTGGATGCAATTCGGGCCATCGCTGACATTGCTATTGTGGAAGGCATTAAAATTTTGTTGGTCAAAGAGCAAGCGAGAGTGCTGATAAAGGTTGCAGAATGCATTTTGCTTCTGTGAATTTCATTTGGTTGAACTTAGGTAGTTAAAATAACTACTTCTTGTTTCCTTCATCGGCCTCTTCACCAAATATATCTTCCACGTACTCAGAGTATGTGCAATGACAATATCTGACAAAAACTCTCATTCCGTTATGCTTTGATAGATGTCAATACCCTGTGTAGAAGCTCCTATACGGGCACAAGCAGAGAGGACGTTTAAAAAGAATGTAGAATCTAGTTTTATATTCATCAGTTGTATTTTCTTCAAAGCATTTAAATCTTTATAAGAAACCCTTTGTTGCATATTACATGTCATGAGATTACATCCTTTGAGGCATTCTGTTAAACATCTTATGTGTCCTTCCACCTTTTGCATACATGTTTATCACAGATTCTACAACAGCGAGGGTGAACAGAACAACTTTGCCCCAACCAATTGCATTTTCTTGAAAGTTTCTAAAGTCTTTTCAAATGGGCCCATTTTGTGCATATTCATATGGGCCGAATGATAACAAAGGCTGTGGAGCTTGGATAGGTGCCAATTAAATGCAGTTGTTTGAAAGTTCTCAAACCCATTTCAACATATCCATTTTGTGTGTATTCTGTGTGTAGTGCATTCCATGAGACTATGGTTCTTTGAGTGCCTTACCAGATAATGTCGATGCCTTGTCTATGCCTCCACAAATGCATACATGTGCACCAAGGCAGCTGAAAGTATGAAAAAAATGGTAAAAATCTCACTTCGTTATGAGGGTTTTTAGATTGTAAGTAGTTATTATAACTACTTTTCCTTTTAACCACCGACACACTTTGAGTGTTCTTTAAACCAATTCACACAATTGTTGAAGCTCAAAACTTATTCTTTTGGCTAACATTCACCCATATTTGAAAGAACTTTATCAGCAATTTAGAAGGATTATCGAAACATTACTTACCATTAGAGACGCCTTCACAAGTATTTACTTCAAGAATAGAAATGGCTTGCTTTAGTCAGCTGGAATTGGATGAAGTTTTATAACTTTATTTCATGAGTTAGCCAAATCTAGAGGTTAAAATAACTAACTCTGCCCATTCCTTGTGAAAATTTCTAAGTGGCTTCAAATTAGTTAGCCAAATTCACAAGTTAGCATAACTAAATTCTCCTTTTCAAGTTTGTTTTGAATTTCACCAAAACTGAAAGTAAATCCCCTTTTTCACCTTTTTGAAAGTTGCGGACAACTTAGGAAAAAGTGAAACCAGATGTTCTTACTTAGCCCAAAGTACAAGTTGACGCATATTCGGCTAAAAGTAAAAGTGAATCCCAACTCATGTTAACTTGCAAGTGTGAGAAATAGTGAGAAGTGTATAAATTTTGGCTGGAGCATCGGATCTTTATAAAATTTTGAACAATTGTCCATGAAGATGATATGAGGCCATAGACAAAAGGATTTCTCTTGAACTTCAATAGAATTGCCTCTTTAATTGTTTCCGCAATCCGTGTGCGAAAAAATTGAACTTTTAAAATCTCGCAAACTGTGAAAGATATGGCCTGAAACTTTGCCACATTTCTTCTTTAAACAAGAAAGAAACTTTAACACTTCAGGATGATCAAAAAGGAATTACTGACTAAGGATGACTTAACATAGTAACTTTGACACAAAAGTTTAAAATTTGGCAAGTTGAGAACGAGGCCAACAACTGGCTCTAATTGGGGACAAGGACTGTAAAGGAAGCAGGATGAACCTAGAATCTCTGGAAATGAATAGTACCTTATCCATTGGGTAGATAGAGTCATGAGATAAAATGATATACAAGGGGAACAAGGAGACAAAGGGACAAATGACAAAGACACACACAGAGACAAGGCAAACGAAGAAAACAAATAGAAGTTGAAACAAGAGAGACACAACCAGAACACCTAGTTTAACCTATGTACATGGTAGGTGACTCCTACCTCAAAAATGCTTCCAGATGATCAAGTGAAGCCATTAACAGGTTGAAAAAAATAGGCTCCTGTACAAAAAAGAGAAGTGTACAGATGGGGTGCTTGTGAACTTAGTAACCATTCCAAAGTGACGAGAAAAATAAGCCGCATGAAAAATGAGGACTCCTTGAATAGTGCCCCGAACAACCAATTTTCATCATAAACTTCCGAGTCCTTTTGAATCATATTGGTATTGCCCTGTATTGTGTTGATCACATCTTATGGCTCATGTCGAGCATACCAATTTTCTCCATCTGAAGATTCTTTTCATAGTTTGAACCAAAGAAAGTTGAATCACGAACCGAGCATCCTTCATGTGAACCAATAAGTGAAGAAAACTTGATATTCTGTGACTGATCCTTCTCATGAATAATATCCTCCTCTATCATTAAATCATCACATGCAAAAGAAAATTTCTCCTTCTTTCTCATTACCAACTCAAGATATGCTTTGTCAGAGGATTCCTTATGAGGGAGAGAAAATAATGAATATGCATTATGCATCTTTTCACCTTGAAAAGTCTCTTCTATAGTTGATGAAGAAGAAATAAGACGTAGCTTTCCATCAATCTTTTGAACACTTCCAATTTCAACCATGTTTTGACAAACGTTAGAAACCTGATGTCCTTTATCACTATCATAACCATTACTCACACTGCCACTCTCTTCAACATTATTGTCAGTAGATAAAGGAATGGAGCATACAATGAAATCACTCAAACAAGGATATTCAGGAATAAATTCATTTGTAGCCTCTTTTCGTACAGATTCACACCCAATATCCTTGTGGCCTTCTTGCACCTTTGGAGTGGGAGTACTCAACTTTTTGTCTTGAGTAGTACCTTTATTTTCAATAGTTGAGTATTCTTGTTCAACAAATGATAAAGGCGAAAGGATGACATCTTCTTCATCATTAGGAGTGTTGAAATGCCAATCTATGATGGAAAACTTCTGAGAGAGATCTTGGAGCATTCTTTCTTCATTATTCTCCTCTTGTTCAGATTGCATGCATGTCAAGAGAGCATCTTGCAACTCGTCTTCGTGATCTTTGTTCACACTTGGGTCTGAAATTTCTTCTACATTCTCATGAACATTAACCATGTCATGGAAACCTTCCTTGGAAGATATAGCTATCAAACTAGAGCAATTTGTCACAAGAGGAATGACATTCTTGCATGTTTCCATACAATCTTCTTCTTCTGTCTCCACCATTTCTTCTTTTTCTTCTTTCTTCAGTGGAGATGTCCTGTCATGAGAAAATGCAATAACTTCTTCTCTAGCACATGCATGTTCCGATGAGCCTCTTTCAACCCTTTGACCAGAAGATGTTACATTAAATATAGGTTCATTTGCAGGAAACACTTTCGTTTCTTCATTGTTGTCCTCATCACGCAAATGATATATATTAGCATAATTTTTTTATCTTCTGGTGCATGAATCTCCTCCGGTAGGGGCTTAGGATCACGAGCAAGAAAATGAGTCTCCTTCCCATCTTTTTCTTCAATCTTCTACAATGTTTGAAGCAAAGAAGGATGAACCTCATTAGTTACAAGTTGCATGCCACCATAGAAACTCTTCAAAAACTCTACTTGCTTAGGATCATCAAGAACTTGATTTTGTTGAGTAAAGGATGCAGAAAAAGAATAATCTTCATCATCACTATCGCTGTCTGATTCAGGAAACTGCAAGTTATGCATCCGAATTCTTCGATACCAAACCATCTTTCAGGATTCTTCTTTCAGATAGAGTCTCCAATGTTCTATTCTGGGTAGATACTTGTATATTCTTGAGGAATAAAAAGGCACCAACGCTTCAGCTCGTATCCCCAGCAAAGTCACCAAAAATCTGTTGGTAAACAGATTTGACACCGCAAAATAATGTTTGAAAATGACTCATTGCCCTTAGAGTGGTGACTAAATAGTCCCAATAGTTGGATAAGCTGTTATGGAATTATCATCTTTCCTCTGCGTTTGAGAGGGGCAGGTCCCTCGTATGATAGGGGTATTTGTGGGTTTTTGTGTACTTTTAACCTGAAAGTACATAAAGGAGAAAACACAAAACTGGGAACAGATGACTAATAGAAACCCCAATAGTAGACATATGAAAACCAATTGAGATTCCACATCTAATAATGATGACAAAAGGGGTTATTACCAAATGGGTTGAAACATGTAATGATGATGAAAGGAGTACAATAAACCTCAACATAAGAAGAGATAGGTCATACAAGCACATCCAAAACAAGATACCAGGAGATGGGTGTGTTTCATCAATTCAATCACATAGATAATCAATGTATTACACATGTGTATAAATGATTACCAATTCAACATACGAGAAATTAGTAATGATAACATAAGAGCACATTTAGAGCATACGAACTAAACTACATTTTTCATTATCTTTGAAATTATACAATTCCAAAATCCTTTTTATACATAGTGTAAACACAAAAGCTTTTCGAGATATCTTTGAAAATTTCTCTAGAGTTTCCCCTTTCCTAGAGTTCCCTCAAAAGAGTCCCCCACGCTCTTCTTGGCCATGCATACCACTTTACTAGCCTGCCTTACATTGCTCTTGCCATTGCTCACAATCGAGTAGGCCAAATTGCAACCAGAGGTGAAGGAGGTGGATTTGAAGCCACCCCTAACACTAGGGCTAGATGTGCACACTAACGAGCGTAGCAGCGGTTGTAGAGAAGCAAAGGCAATGGTGTGGTCACATCTCCTCGTAATTGCCAAATGTATAGATGACAGTGATGATAATGACTGCAAATTACTCAGATTAGGCATGGATGCAATTCGGGCCATCGCCGACATTGCTGTTGTGGAAGACATTGAAATTTTGCTGGTCGAAGAGCAAGCGAGAGTGCTGATAAAGGTTGCAGAATGCGTTTTGCTTCTGTGAATTTCATTTGGTTGAACTTAGGTAGTTAAAATAACTACTTCTTGTTTCCTTCATCAGCCTTTTCAACAAATATATCTTCCACGTACTCAGAGTATGTGCAATGACAATATCTGACAAAAACTCTCATTCTGTTATGCTTTGATAGATGTCAATACCCTGTGTAGAAGCTCCTATACGAGCACAAGTAGAGAGGATGTTTAAAAAGAATGTAGAATCTGGTTTTATATTCGTCAGTTGCATTTGCTTCAAAGCATTTAAATCTTTATAAGAAACCCTTTGTTGCATATTACATGTCATGAGATTACATCCTTTGAGGCATTCTGTTAAACATCTTATGTTTCCTTCCACCTTTTGCATACATGTTTATCACAGATTCTACAACAGTGAGGGTGAACAGAGCAACTTTGCCCCAACCAATTGCATTTTCTTGAAAGTTTCTAAAGTCTTTTCAAACGGGCCGAATGATAACAAAGGCTATGGAGCTTGGCTGGGTGCCAATTAAATGCAGTTGTTTGAAAGTTCTCAAACCCATTTCAACATATCCATTTTGTGTGTATTCTATGCGCGGTGCATTCCATGAGACTACGGTTCTTTGAGTGCCTTACCAGATAATCTCGATGCCTTGTCTATGCCTCAACAAATGCATACATGTGCACCAAGGTAGTTGAAAGTATGAAAAAAATGGTAAAAATCTCACTTCGTTATGAGGGTTTTTAGATTGTAAGTAGTTATTATAACTACTTTTCCTTTTAACTACCAACACACTTTGAGTTCTTTAAACCACTTCACACAATTGTTGAAGCTCAAAACTTATTCTTTTGGCTAACATTCACCCATTTTTGAAAGAACTTCATCGGCAATTTAGAAGGATTATCAAAACATTACTGACCATCAGAGACACCTTCACAAGTATTTACTTTGTTCAAGAATAGAAGTGGCTTGCTTTAGTCGGCTGGAATTGGATGAAGTTTTATAACTTTATTTACGAGTTAGCCAAATCTAGAGGTTAAAATAACTAACTCTGCCCATTCCTTGTGAAAATTTCTAAGTGGCTTCAAATTAGTTAGGCTTCAAATTAGTTAGCCAAATCCACAAGTTAGCATAACTAACTTCTCCTTTTGCAAGTTTGTTTTGAAGTTAGCCAAAACTGAAAGTAAATCCCCTTTTTCACCTTTTTGAAAGTTGCAGACAACTTAGGAAAAAGTGAAACTAGATGTTCTTACTTAGCCCAAAGTACAAGTTGACACATATTCAGCTAAAAGTAAAAGTGAATCCCAACTCATGTTAACTTACAAGTGTGAGAAATAGTGAGAAGTGTATAAATTTCGGCTGGAGCATCGGATCTTTATAAAATTTTGAATAATTGTCCATGAAGATGATACAAGGCCGTAGACAAAAGGATTTCTCTTGAACTTCAATAGAATTGCCTCTTTAATTGTTTCCACAATCCGTGCGTAGAAAAATTGAACTTTTAAAATCTCGCAAACTATGAAAGATATGGCTCTGAAACTTTGCCACATTTGGTGAAATGGACATAACAACACCCCTATAAGAAAATTTCTTCTCAGCTACTTTAAATTTTTAGTTTTAATCCTTTTCTGATTTTGCCACATAACAGAACTGCTTCCTAGACTATAATTGAAAAGGTGAACAATTTCTTCTTTAAACAAGAAAGAAACTTTAACACTTCAAGATAATCAAAAAAGAATTATTGACTAAGGATGACTTAACATAGTAACTTTGATGCAAAAGTTTAAAATTTGGCAAGTTGAGAATGAGGCCAACAACTGGCTCTAACTGGGGACAAGGACTGTAAAGGACACAGGATGAACCTAGAATCTCTGGAAATGAATAGTACCTTATCCATTGGGTAGATAGAGTCAGGAGATAAAACGATATACAAGGGGAACTGTTGGTTTTTCTTCTGAATTAGCATCAGGGTTTGCCAGTTCCTATGCACATGCAGATTCAGCCAACTAATACAGGAGGTTGCGTGAGCTCCTCCACTTCACTTCTGGTTCTGCCGCACCAAGGGGGGTGTCCCTATAACTCAAGATATAACCTTGACTAGCTCAAAGATAGAAAGATCTAACATGACAACAATAGGCAGAATACTCTCATGTATGGACCAAGATTTGTATGATAGATCACAAGGTGGGCAACGTTCTTGGACATATATGTCTGGTCGGGTATGAGAGCATGCATGGGGTTTTCCTACTCCTAATCCTACAACTAACAGGTGGAAGTGATGAAATGGGCGGACATAATGTCCAGGATGCAAGACAAGGGGTTTTGGCTCATAACTGCTGATCCAGGAGCAGACTGGTGCCTATCCATTGGGCAAGGAGTCAACTAGACATATACAACAGATGGTTTGCAACTTTCACTCAAGTTTCAGGGGGTTGGACTGATGCTTGCCTTACAAACATCACCCAAGAATGGGTACCTAACTGCCTCTACTTACAGATATCCCTACTGACATGCAACCAGATTCAAAAGAAAGAGAATAACATGCAGCAAATGGAGACAAGCAGATAGACACATGCAATAAGCATTTTTCATATAACATTAACACTAAAACTGAAAATATGTGCAAAATACACTCATGTTGCAACTCATAAACTCCAAAATGGGATAAAACAGCCAAGATCATGCCCTGTTCTTCATTATTTACACAAAAATGCCTCAGGCCTTCAACAACCTTCAAATGAGCAACACAACCTGCTATATACAGCAAGGAAGGTTCCCAACATTAATTACATAGTTGACCAAAAATCCCGCCAGATACACATTATCAGAAAAATGGTGCTCAACGCATTGAATGCGGCAGGTAGAAGAGGGGACAGAAAGGGATCTCGAGCCTTGAGCCGCCAGCCGTGGATGTACAACTCCAATCAGGTACTAGATCCGTCCACACCATCGCTCATACCTCTGCAACAATCACCATTGATGGCTCAACCACCCGCGGCCTACCTGGAAACCATCGCAGCACTCAAAAAGGAATTTCCCACCAAAACGCGTTTTACTGAAGGTTCAAGTTATGTAGGAACATTAATCGCACATGCACGGTGCGGAGACTCCTTCAGTAGTTCAAAAACATGGCCACATGCATAATAGGTGTCGAGCGCTTTTGCCACGCTCGACACATGCTCCTTCTCCAAAAGCCCATCGCTAAGACTTAGGCCATCGGCCAACCCCACAAATCTCTCATCGATCTCAATTGTCTCTCCGATGCCTACCTTACAATCCACTCCATCGGCCAGAGATAGACCATCGGGCCAGCACAAAACTCCTTTGCCAATGCCCATGGTCTCGCCGATGCCTTCAAAAATCCTGATGACGTCATCATCATGTCCTGATGATGTCACCATCACCCGTCTGCATACCGCGTAACTCTCATATTCGGATGATGTCATCGCCATATAGGCGCTGGGGTGATATTAGTAAGATAACCTGATATTTCAGAATATCACCCCCCATACAAAAGATCATGATGCACTGTAGACCAGAGGATGATGATGATGACCCCCTTAACTCAAAGAACATCAGGGTGCACTGTAGCTCTACTGCAGGATCAGGATGATATCCAAAGATCACCTAATATTGAAACATGATGATCCTGATGACAAATCTGGTCGATAGAAAATCATGATGATGCTGACCACCTCGGAGAAAATATGATGCTGCTGTTGAAAAATGCTGAGGAGGGCCAACACTTAGGAATTTTTTTGGATTTTTAGGGAAGGTGCCTGCATGAAAATTGTTCCAAAACTGAGAGTCAAATCAGGCATCAACAGTGGCTCTGTCTGGGGACGTGCAGGTGCAAGACTGCAGCGAGAACCCCAGATCTCTGGGATGCAGACCAGTCCCTTATCCATTGGGCACAGAGTCAAATACTGCACTAACCTGCATCACCAAACACACTTGATGGCCTAAGGCCACCAAGAAAAGGAAAAACATGTATCTCCCTTTGTCAAATATCTTATTTTCATCTACATGCACTGGGTCAAGCTTGGAGATACTGCAAAGATCCACCCACAAACAAACCTTGTCATCTGCATATTCAACCCTCTGATTTGGATTGTCATTGTCACCCCTACGCAGACAACCTTCAGCATCCGACAACAAGTGGATGCAGAATGTATCAGGCAATGCATACCCATATGGCATAGAACACATGTTATCATCACTATGCATTGCAAAATGATTTCCTAGCTGGACTAAAAATTGAAAACACTCAAAGTCCACCACATAGCTAGGAAAAACATAGCTCATTGTATATGGTGGCACATCAAAAGAAAAGCTTTCAAAATCACAATTGTGTACATCATGTACACAACCATCTGGTACACCAAGCTGGAAAAGATCAGGCTCCGACACCTCTTTCAAATCAGGTACATTTTTACAATCACTTACCTGATGTATGTTGGTCTCTCTTTCATCAGGATGAGAAACAGAATCCAAGTCAAAAACAGTGTCAAGATCCTCACCATACTCAGATAGATCCTCATCACCATATGTGTCATAAATGGGTGACCCAGGTGCATCAGTTTCATCATAGTATGCCATTTGTTCATGGGCAGCAGAGCATGCATCTTCATCACCAATGGATTCCCTCTGTGGAGGAGTATCAGCCTGTATGCTTATTTCTTCTCTATCTTGAGCACAATACTCACAATTGTCTCCACAGGTCCATTCAAAAAGTTGCTCATTGCTGTCCACAACCTCATTATTGTTTTCATGGTCAGATGCCTCATCATTGCAATGGGAATCCTCGTTAGTCCTTTCACTGGCACCTTCAATATTCATCTTTTCATCTTCACATGATGCCTTAATTTCTTGGTCATTTGCAGCTTCACAACTATTATTCACACCAAGGCCTGGGGAGAGGGATATCAGCAGGTGCCCATTTCTAAATTTTTCTATATTTTCTGCGAACTTGTATGCCACTTGCATACTTGTCACCTTGAAATCCCTCAGTATTGCACTAGAACCCTCCTCAAAAGCTTCAAAGAATATGCCAACACAGGCTGAAATATCAGGTCTGAAGACTTCTAGGATCTGTGAAAGGGCTGCTGCAAACCTGTGACTGAAATCAATACATAGCTCTTTATCTTGTTTTCTGATTTTCATCAATTCTGTAACAAGATCAGCAGGTTCTTTTGCAAATTCCTTTTTGAAACAGTCAGTAAGCTCATCCCAACAGGCAAAGAATCTCTTTGGAAAGCTCAAATACTAGTCTTTTGCTTTTGCATCAAAGGACCTAACAAAAAACCTCATCCACATATCCTCATCTCTAAATGAATGTTTTCCCATGAAACTATGAAAATTTTGAATATGTGCATTCCCATCACATACACTGTGACCACCAAATCTAGGCATCTGACAGTATATCCTAGCAGGCATAGTTTCTACTTTATAATCAACCCATGACAAATCTAGTTGGTCATACAAAGGATCAAAAGGGCTGAGAAGAGGTTTAGCCTTTTGACTGGCAGCCATAACAGGGTTATTGCTTTTTAACCGAGCCTGCTCAGCCTCTAAGAATATCAACCTATTTTTTATCTCTTCTATTCTTTTCTCCAACATTTCACCACTGAGTACGGGATAATTCATACTTGGATTCATAAAAAACTTACTCTTAGACATCCTTTGTCTGCCTAAGACCTGTAACCTCCCCTGGCATCTAACCTATGCAGCAAAACAGTAAATATATAAAGGGGAAGGAACAAGGTACCCTTTCTCATACAGATGCAGAAATATGAACAACACATTTTTGTCATATCACATACATCCATCTTTCATGTGCATTTAGATCTTTTGCAGAGTCGCCACCTGATGCAGAGTGAAACGCAATGGGAGCTTACTAACAGGAAGAAGGAGCCAAATATACAAACAGCATGATAAAAATCCTTATCGGCTCAGCATCATCCTCATATTTCCTAAAAACACCAACAGCATCATCATATTTCGGTCGAGCACAATTATCCTCCTGCCGACTACTGTTCACCTCCTCCGCCTGTCGCCTATCATCATCATCATCATGATACTCAACGGGCGCAAACATCCTCCGGTTGCACTGTTCATCGGGCGCCAAATACTAGCGGCATCACCATGATATGCGACACCACCTTCGTCAGCAGGATATCAAATATCCGATTGCTCCAAATATCCTGATGACGACACATTCAACACCTTCCCTTCGATGCTCCGATAGCCGACGACACAAGCAACAGCATCATGATATGATTTATCCGGTTCTCTCGAAACCTCCTGATGATGTTAATACAACTTCCTGCCTACGCCGATACCTAAGCACTTAGCGACAACAGGATCAACATGCATAGAGTGATATCTCAATATCCTGATGACGATGACGTCATATCCTGATGACGATGACGTCACACAATATCCTGATGACCTCTTCAACACTTAGCCAAAAAAACTAAACTTTCACTTCCGCATCTGTTAGCAATATGCGGATGATGGGCACCCCCGAGAGATGATCTTGACGGCGATATATACACTGAGTATATATCTGACTTACGACATCCTGATGCACTTGAAATATGCAAACTCCAACAGTTTCATAACCCGATCTTCACCTTATGCCGATGCACTCCTCTTCGGCAACTCCTGATGATGATCGCCCCGACGCACATTCACTTCATGTACTCAGCTGCATCATGCTCATCTCCATTCATCCGGATGACGACGTCCAAAGCGACTGCAGGATATTCACCGAAATATCCTGATGATGCCGTTTTGACAAATTTCCAACCTTAGCGGATTTTCACTGTTCTAATCCGCCGAACCTCCTGGGTTGACTCGATCCACTTCCAGGGTGATCTTCCAACCTCTATCAGCTCGACCTAGCACATGAGGATGCTAGGCTTCTCAACACCTCTCGACCGCGATCTTGCACACCTGCATGCGAACAAACAGAAAACACAAACTACCTCCTAACCTACTATACATGACCATTCCACCGATCAGATGAATCAACCGGTGGAATGGATCAGTGAATCCATACAGCCACCAAACCAGCAAATCAATCAAGCAATGGAATGCAACAGAGGATGAACACAAACAGGAACACTTTATTTGATTTCAAAAGATGTAAATACAATGATCAGTTTCTCTCTCTCTACCTCACTCTCCCAAAGTCTGATCGATGATATCCAATACCATCCGATCCTCATGCTTAAATAGATTTCCCTACGAGTACTACTGACCTGACTCCAAGCGGCTGGGAACTCTCCAGGTGGCTGGGAGATCCAACCGAACATACATCATGACAACTGTCCTAACAAACTGGCTAAAAATAGTAAAGCCTGGTCAGTGTGATCTTAATATGATCAGCTTGACCTTATTACATGCATTTGGTCTTAACAGACCTTCTTGAAAACATAAACAAGACCTATAACAAACTAACTGCCTCATGGAGGCCAGCTGTTAGGTAGGTGCCACTGCACCATACTCCCCAACAGAAAAGAACTCATGTCCCATGAGTTTGGTTGTGGAAGTCCTCCACCTTTACACTTTGCCTTGTCAGTCTTCTGACCTGTTCCAGCTTTATCCTCTGCTGGCTCTTGGCTGCTCCAAGACTTCTGAACTGTAACTTGCTTTCTTGCAAGTGAACCCTCATGCCTGTCAATGTAGGCTTTTCTCTCACATACCTTGTGTTTGTCAGGTTGTCTGACCAGAACCTTTGTCTGAACTGCCTCTTGAACTTCTACAATGTTCAACTCTATCTTCCTGTCAATCTTTATAGGACAAGCAATAGTCCCAACTATGACAACATCCTTGTCATTCCTTTCAACTGGTTGCTGTGTGCAAACCTATTTCTGAACCTGCTGCTGACCTCTGTCAGTCACAACTGAAACTTTCTTCAGCTTGTTGTCTTCAACAACTCCTTTCCCTGCAGTGTCCTCATCTGCCTGTATGCTTGCTCCTATAGGCATCTGCACAAATTCCTTCTTTCCCATTAAAATGACTTTGGCTGCCTTCTGTGCTGCAGCTGCTTCCTGTAATGGCATCAACTTAATAGTCTTTCCATCTTTCTGGATGGTGTAGGTATTAGCATACCCATCATACAGTACCCTCCTATCAAATTGCCATGGTCTACCCAACAGCAGGTGACAACATTCCATGGGCAAAATATCACACAAAATTCTATCCTGATATGCTCCAATCTGGAAATCCACATATGCCTGTTCAGAGACAAAAAGTGAATGACTATCACTTACCCAAGATGCCTTGTAAGGGTGTGGATGTGGAATCTTTTCCAAATGCAGTTTATCCACCATCTCTTGAGATACCATGTTGTCTGTTGAACCAGTATCAATGACAACCTTGCATACTTTACCTTTGCTCTTACATGTGGTCTTGAAAAGAGCTCTTCTGTGTGGGGATTCTTTGTCAGGTACCATCACTGTTCTTCTCATCAGTAGAGACTCTCCACTTTCTGGGTATCCACAATCATCAGCTTCCTTATCCTTTTGATAAGTGTTTGGACTCTGCACACTTTTCTCTTCTTTCTCTTCTTGCACAAGTTGTACTCTCTTGTCACTCGTTCTATCATTTCTGGATGATGAACCTTTGTTTTCTGGACATTTGAAGGATGGATGACCAAACTCACCACAGGTGTAACATTTTCCTGAAAATGTAGTAGAACCTCTACCACTTCCAAATCTTCCTTTATTACCTTTCCATCCACCTCTGAAATCAGACTGTCCCTGTCCTTTACCAGTGTCTTCTTGACTCTCATTGGTTTGCCTTGTTCTATGGGCTGATCCTCTTCCTCTATTGTTTTGTTCTTGTTTTCTCTTTAACTTCTCTTCCACTTTCAATGCCAACTGGAAACATTTCTGAACTGTATCTGGATTATGCAGACTTAAATCATCCTGAATATTGAACTTCAATCCATTAAGGTATCTGGCTACCTTCTCTTCTTCACTTTCTTTTACCTTTGTCTTCATACAGAGTTTCATGAATTCTTCTGTATATGAGCTGACATCTAGCTCCTTCTGCTTCAGGTTTTGCTTCCTCTTGTGTAGTTGGATACTGTAATCCAATGGTATATAAGCTTCTTTTACTAATGCCATCATCTTCTTCCATGTGGCAACTCTATGTTTTCCTTCCTATACTCTATCATCTTGAACAAAATTCCACCATGTCAAGGCAGCTTCTTTCATCTTTGACTGTGCTATCTTCACTGTCTGTTGTTCTGGTATCTCCTCTGTTACAAAGAAATTGTTCAAACAGTCTATCCATTCCATCACTGAATCAGGGTCCATCTTACCTGTAAACACTGGCAAATCCAGTTTCACATCCATGGTTCTCCTCTCCATGGCCTTGAGGGCATTCAACAGTGGTCTCTAGTCTGCAGGAATGACCTCCTCGCTCCAATTAGGGATCTCTTCTTCTTCCCTATCTTCTTCTCTACCAGAACCTACTCTGCTCCTCAACTTTGCTAACTCATCTTTCAACTCCTGATTCTGAGCCTTCACGGCCTTGCTTTCTGCAATCTGTTTCTTCACCAGAACTGCCAACTCAGCGTTGGTCATCCTTGCTAGAACCTCAGATGTTCCTTCTTCGTCTGACATCCTACTTATCTTTTCCAGAAGATCCTAACCTTTGCTCTGATACCACTATGATGCAGAGTGAAACGCAACGGGAGCTTACTAACAGGAAGAAGGAGCCAAATATACAAACAGCATGATAAAAATCCTTATCGGCTCAGCATCATCATCATATTTCCTAAAAACACCAACAGCATCATCATATTTTGGTCGAGCACAATTATCCTCCTGCCGACTACTGTTCACCTCCTCCGCCTGTCGCCTATCATCATCATCATCATGATACTCAACGGGCGCAAACATCCTCCGGTTGCACTGTTCATCGGGCGCCAAATACTAGCGGCATCACCATGATATGCGACACCACCTTCGTCAGCAGGATATCAAATATACGGTTGCTCCAAATATCCTGATGATGACACATTCAACACCTTCCCTTCGATGCTCTGATAGCCGACGACACAAGCAACAGCATCATGATATGATTTATCCGGTTCTCTCGAAACCTCCTGATGATGTTAATACAACTTCCTACCTACGCCGATACCTAAGCACTTAGCGACAACAGGATCAACATGCATAGAGTGATATCTCAATATCCTGATGACGATGACGTCATATCCTGATGATGATGACGTCACACAATATCCTGATGACCTCTTCAACACTTAGCCAAAAAAATTGAACTTTCACTTCCGCATCTGTTAGCGATATGCGGATGATGGGCACCCCCGAGAGATGATCTTGACGGTGATATATACACTGAGTATATATCTGACTTACGACATCCTGATGCACTTGAAATATGCAAACTCCAACAGTTTCATAACCCGATCTTCACCTTATGCCGATGCACTCCTCTTCGGCAACTCCTGATGATGATCGCCCCGACGCACATTCACTTCATGTACTCAGCTGCATCATGCTCATCTCCATTCATCCGGATGACGACGTCCAAAGCGACTGCAGGATATTCACCGAAATATCCTGATGATGCCGTTTTGACAAATTTCCAACCTTAGCGGATTTTCACTGTTCTAATCCGCCGAACCTCCTGGGTTGACTCGATCCACTTCCAGGGTGATCTTCCAACCTCTATCAGCTCGACCTAGCACATGAGGATGCTAGGCTTCTCAACACCTCTCAACCGCGATCCTGCACACCTGCATGCGAACAAACAGAAAACACAAACTACCTCCTAACCTACTATACATGACCATTCCACCGATCAGATGAATCAACTGGTGGAATGGATCAGTGAATCCATACAGCCACCAAACCAGCAAATAGATCAAGCAATGGAATGCAACAGAGGATGAACACAAACAGGAACACTTTATTTGATTTCAAAAGATGTAAATACAATGATCAGTTTCTCTCTCTCTGCCTCACTCTCCCAAAGTCTGATCGATGATATCCAATACCATCCGATCCTCATGCTTAAATAGATTTCCCTACGAGTACTACTGACCCGACTCCAAGCGGCTGGGAACTCTCCAGGCGGCTGGGAGATCCAACCGAACATACATCATGACAACTATCCTAACAAACTGGCTAAAAATAGTAAAGCCTGGTCAGCGTGATCTTAATATGATCAGCTTGACCTTATTACATGCATTTGGTCTTAACAGACCTTCTTGAAAACATAAACAAGACCTATAACAAACTAACTGCCTCATGGAGGCCAGCTGTTAGGTAGGTGCCACTGCACCACCACCTCTCTAGAGAGGACAAAATTTTCAATAGCTGAAAGCTACTTTTCCAGGTTCATTCCACCAGCAGAGCATCATTTTGTTGGTGACTCGGATGGGTCACAAATATATCATTTCTTTTATCAGTCCGTCCCCAACAGAGTCACCATTTTGTTGGTGACTAAGATGGGTCACAAATATATCACCAAGGATGACTAGATATTACTTTTGATCAATCACATCCCCAGTAGAGTTGTCATTTTGTTGGTGACTCAAATGGGTCACAAGTATTATTCTTTTTTATCAATTTTATCCCCAGTAGAGTCGCCATTTTGTTGGTTTTTCTTCTAAATCAGCATCAGGGTTTGCCAGTTCCTATGCACATGCAGATTCAGCCAACTAATACAGGAGGTTGTGTGAGCTCCTCCCCTTCACTTCTGGTTCTGCCGCACTAAGGTGGGTGTCCCTATAACTCAAGATATAACCTTGACTAGCTCAAAGATAGAAAGATCTAACTTGACAACAACAGGCAGAATACTCTCATGTATGGACCAAGATCTATATGATAGATCACAAGGTGGGCAACGTTCTTGGACATATATGTCTGGTCAGGTATGAGAGCATGCATGGGGTTTTCCTACTCCTAATCCTACAACTAACAGGTGGAAGTGATGAAATGGGCGGACATAATGTCCGGGATGCAAGACAAGGGGTTTTGGCTCATAACTACTGATCCAGGAGCAGACTGGTGCCTATCCATTGGGCAAGGAGTCAACTAGACGTATACAACAGATGGTTTGCAACTTTCACTCAAGTTTTAGGGGGTTGGACTAATGCTTGCCTTACAAACATCACCCAAGAATGGGTACCTAACTGCATCTACTTACAGATATCCCTGCTGACATGCAACCAGATTCAAAAGAAAGAGAATAACATGCAGCAAATGGAGACAAGCAGATAGACACATGCAATAAGCATTTTTCATATAACATTAACACTGAAACTGAAAATATGTGCAAAATACACTCATGTTGCAACTCATAAACTCCAAAATGGGATAAAACAGCCAAGATCATGCCCTGTTCTTCATTATTTACACAAAAATGCCTCAAGCCTTCAACAACCTTCAAATGAGCAACACAACCTGCTATATACAGCAAGGAAGGTTCCCAACATTAATTACATAGTTGACCAAAAATCTCGCCAGATACACAGCATCAGAAAAATGGCACTCAACGCATTGAATGCAGCAGGTAGAAGAGGGGACAGAAAGGGATCTCGAGACTTGAGCCGCCAGCCATGGATGTACAACTCCAATCGGGTACTAGATCCATCCACACCATCGCCCATACCTCTGCAACAACCGCCATTGATGGCTCAACCACCCGCGGCCTACCTGGAAACCATCGCAGCACTCAAAAAGGAATTTCCCACCAAAACGTGTTTTACTGAAGGTTCAAGTTATGCAGGAACATTAATCCCACATGCACGGTGCGGAGACTCCTTCAGTAGTTCAAAAACATGGCCACATGCATAATAGGTGTTGAGCGCTTTTACCATGCTTGACACACGCTCCTTCTCCAAAAGCCCATTGCTAAGACTTAGGCCATCGGCCAACCCCACAAATCTCTCATCGATCTCAATTGTCTCGCCGATGCCTACCTTACAATCCGCTCCATCGGCCAGAGATAGACCATCGGGCCAGCACAAAACTCCTTTGCCGATGCCCATGGTCTCGCCGATGCCTTCAAAAATCCTGATGATGTCATCATCATGTCCTGATGATGTCACCATCACCCGTCTACATACCGCGCAACTCTCATATCCGGATGACGTCATCGCCATATAGGCACCGGGGTGATATTAGTAAGATAACCTGATATTTCAGAATATCACCCCCATACAAAAGATCATGATGCACTGTAGACCGGAGGATGATGATGATGACCCCCTTAACTCAAAGAACATCAGGGTGCACTGTAGCTCTACTGCAGGATCGGGATGATATCCAAATATCACCCGATATTGAAACATGATGATCCTGATGACAAATCTGGTTGACAGAAAATCATGCTGATGCTGACCACCTCAGAGAAAATATGATGCTGCTGTTGAAAAATGCTGAGGAGGGCCAACACTTAGGAAATTTTTTGGATTTTTAGGGAAGGTGCCTGCATGAAAATTGTTCCAAAACTGAGAGTCAAATCAGGCACCAACAGGAACAAGGAGACAAAGGGACAAATGACAAAGACACACATAGAGACAAGGCAAATGAAGAAATCAAACAGAAGCTGAAACAAGAGAGACACAACCAAAACACCTAGTTTAACCTATGTACATGGTAGGTGACTCCTACCTCAAAACTACTTCCAAATGATCAAGTGAAGCCATTAACAGGTTGAGAAAAATAGGCTCTTGTATGAAAAAGAGAAGTGTATGGATGGGGTGCCTGTGAACTCAGTAACCATTCCAAAGTGACAAGAAAAATAAGCTGCATGAAAAATGAGGACTCCTTGAATAGTGCACTGAACAACCAATTTTCATCATAAACTTCCAAGTCCTTTTGAATCATATTGGTATTGCCCTGTATTGTGTTCACATCTTCTGGCATCATGTCAAGCATACCAATTTTCTCCATCTGAAGATTCTTTTCGTAGTTTGAACCAAAGAAAGTTGAATCACGAACCGAGCATCCTTCATGTGAACCAATAAGTGAAGAAAACTTGATATTCTGTGACTGATCCTTCTCATGAATAATATCCTCCTCTATCATTAAATCATCACATGCAAAAGAAAATTTCTCCTTCTTTGTCATTACCAACTTAGGATATGCTTTGTCAGAGGATTCCATATGAGGGAGAGAAAACAATGAATATGCATTATGCATCTATTCACCTTGAAAAGTCTCTTCTACAGTTGATGAAGAAGAAATAAGATGTATCTTTCCATCAATCTTTTGAACACTTCCAATTTCAACCATGTTCCGACAAACATTAGAAACCTGATGTCCTTTATCACTATCATAACCATTACTCACACTGCCACTCTCTTCAACATTATTGTCAGTAGATAAAGGAATGGAGCATACAATGAAATCACTCAAACAAGGATATTCAAGAATAAATTCATTTGTAGCCTCTTTTCATATAGATTCACACCCAATATCCTTGTGGCCTTCTTGCACCTTTGGAGTGGGAGTACTCAACTTTTTCTCTTGAGTAGTACCTTTATTTTCAATAGTTGAGTATTCTTGTTCAACAGATGATAAAGGCGAAAGGATGACGTCTTCTTCATCATTAGGAGTGTTGAAATGCCAATCTGTGATGGAAAACTTCTGAGAGAGATCTTGGAGCATTCTTTCTTCATTATTCTCCTCTTGTTTAGATTGCATGCATGTCAAGAGAGCATCTTACAACTCGTCTTCGTGATCTTTGTTCACACTTGGGTCTAAAAATTTTTCTGCATTCTCATGAACATTAACCATGTCATGGAAACCTTCCTTGGAAGATATAGCTATCAAACCAGAGCAATTTGTCACAAGAGGAGTGACATTCTTGCATGTTTCCATACAATCTTCTTCTTTTGTCTCCACCATTTCTTCTTTTTCTTCTTGCTTCAGTGGAGATGTCCTGTCATGAGAAAATGCAATAGCTTCTTCTCTAGCACATGCATGTTCCGATGAGCCTCTTTCAACCCTTTGACTAGAAGATGTTACATTAAATATAGGTTCATTTGCATAAAACACTTTTGTTTCTTCATTGTTGTCCTGATCACGCAAATGATATATATTAGCATAATTTTTTTATCTTCTGTTGCATGAATCTCCTCCGGTAGGGGCTTAGGATCACAAGCAAGAAAATGAGTCTCCTTCCCATCTTTTTCTTCAATCTTCTGCAATGTTTGAAGCAAAGAAGGATGAACCTAATTAGTAACAAGTTGCATGCCACCATAGAAACTCTTCAAAAACTCTACTTGCTTACGATCATCAAGAACTTGATTTTGTTGAGTAAAGGATGCAGAAAAAGAATAATCTTCATCATCACTATTGCTGTCTGATTTAGGAAACTGCAAGTTATGCATCTAAGTTCTTCGTTACCAAACCATCTTTCAGGATTCTTCTTTCAGATAGAGTCTCCAATGTTCTATTCTAGGGAGATACTTGTATATTCTTGAGGAATAAAAAGGCACCAATGCTTCAGCTCGTATCCCCAGCAGAGTTGCCAAAAATCTATTGGTAAATAGATTTGTCACCGCGAAATAATGTTTGAAAATGACTCGTTGCCCTTAATGAGGTGACTAAATAGTCCCAACAGTTGGAAAAGCTGTTATGGAATTATCAGCTTTCCTCTACGTTTGAGAGGGGCAGCTCCCTCGTATGATAGGGGTATTTGTGGGTTTTTGTGTACTTTTAACCTAAAAGTACATAAAGGAGAAAACACAAAACTGGGAACAGATGACTAACAGATACCCCAACAGTAGACATACGAAAACCAATTGAGATTCCACAACTATTAATGATGACAAAAGGGGTTATTACCAAATGGGTTGAAACATGTAATGATGATGAAAGGAGTACAATAAACCTCAACATAAGAAGAGATAGGTCATACAAGCACATCCAAATCAAGATACCAGGAGATGGGTGTGTTTCATCACTTCAATCACACAGATAATCAATGTATTACACATGTGTATAAAGGATTACCAATTCAACATATGAGAAATTAGTAATGATAACATAAGAACACATTTAGAGCACACGAACTAAACTGCATTTTTCATTATCTTTGAAATTATACAATTCCAAAATCCTTTTTATACATAGTGTATACACAAAAGCTTTTTGAGATATCTCTAAAAATTTCTCTAGACTTTCCCCTTTCCCAGCGTTCCCTCAAAAGGGTCCCCCATGCTCTTCTTCACCATGCATACCACCTTACTAGCCTACCTTACATTGCTCTTGCCATTGCTCACAATCGAGTAGGCCAAATCGCAACTGGAGGTGAAGAAGGTGGATTTGAAACCCCTAACACTAGGGCTGGATGTGCACGCTAACGAGCGTAGCAGCGGTTGTAGAGAAGCAGAGGCAACGGCATGGTCACATCTCCTCATTGTAATCGCCAAATGTATAGACGACGGTGATGATGATGACTGCAAATTACTCAGATTAGGCATGGATGCAATTCGGGCCATCGCCGATGTTGTTGTTGTGGAAGGCATTGAAATTTTGCTGGTCAAAGAGCAAGCGAGAGTGCTGATAAAGGTTGCAGAATGCGTTTTGCTTACGTGAATTTCATTTGGTTGAACTTAGGTATTTAAAATAACTACTTCTTGTTTCCTTCATTGGCCTTTTCAACAAATATATCTTCCACGTACTCAGAGTATGTGCAATGACAATATCTGACAAAAACTCTCATTTCATTATGCTTTGATAGATGTCAATACCCTGTGTAGAAGCTCCTATATGGGCACAAGCAGAGAGGACGTTTAAAAAGAATGTAGAATCTGGTTTTATATTCGTCAGTTGCGTTTGCTTCAAAGCATTTAAATCTTTATAAGAAACCCTTTGTTGCATATTACATGTCGTGAGATTACATCCTTTGAGGCATTCTATTAAACATCTTATGTGTCCTTCCACCTTTTGCATACATGTTTATCACAGATTCTACAACAGCGAGGGTGAACAGAGTAACTTTGCCCAACCAATTGTATTTTCTTGAAAGTTTCTAAAGTCTTTTCAAACGGGCCCATTTTGTGCATATTCATACGGGCCGAATGATAACAAAGGCTGTGGAGCTTGGCTGGGTGCCAATTAAATGCAGTTGTTTGAAAGTTCTCAAACCCATTTCAACATATCCATTTTATGTGTATTTTGTGCGCGGTGCGTTCCATGAGAGTACGGTTCTTTGAGTGCCTTACCAGATAAGCTCGATGCCTTGTCTATGCCTCCACAAATGCATACATGTGCACCAAGGTAGCTGAAAGTATGAAAAAAAATGGTAAAAATCTCACTTCGTTATGAGGGTTTTTAGATTGTAAGTAGTTATTATAACTACTTTTCCTTTTAACAACTGACACACTTTGAGTGTTCTTTAAACCACTTCACACAATTGTTGAAGCTCAAAACTTATTCTTTTGGCTAACATTCACCCATATTTGAAAGAACTTTATTGGCAATTTAGAAGGATTATCAAAACATTACTGACCATCAGAGACACCTTCACAAGTATTTACTTTGTTCAAGAATAGAAGTGGCTTGCTTTAGTCGGCTGGAATTGGATGAAGTTTTATAACTTTATTTCACAAGTTAGCCAAATCTAGAGGTTAAAATAACTAACTTTGCCCATTCCTTGTGAAAATTTCTAAGTGGCTTCAAATTAGTTAGCCAAATTCACAAGTTAGCATAACTAACTTCTCCTTTTGCAAGTTTGTTTTGAAGTTAGCCAAAACTGAAAGTAAATCCCCTTTTTCATCTTTTTGAAATTTGCAGACAACTTAGTAAAAAGTGAAACCAGATGTTCTTACTTAGCCGAAAGTACATGTTGACGCATATTTGGCTAAAAGTAAAAGTGAATCCCAACTCATGTTAACTTGCAAGTGTGAGAAATAGTGAGAAGTGTATAAATTTTGGCTGGAGCATTGGATCTTTATAAAATTTTGAACAATTGTCCATGAAGATGATACAAGGCCATAGACAAAAGAATTTCTCTTGAACTTCAATAGAATTGCCTCTTTAATTGTTTCCGCAATCCGTGTGCGGAAAAATTGAACTTTTAAAATCTCACAAACTGTGAAAGATATGGCTCTGAAAATTTGCCACATTTGGTGAAATGGACATAACAACACCCCTATAAGAGTATTTCTTCTCAGATACTTTAAATTTTTAGTTTTAATCCTTTTCTAATTTTTCCACGTAACAGAACTGCTTCCTAGACTACAATTGAAAAGGTGAACAATTTCTTCTTTAAACAAGAAAGAAACTTTAACACTTTAACATAATCAAAAAGGAATTACTGACTAAGGATGACTTAACATAGTAACTTTGACACAAAATTTTAAAATTTGGCAAGTTGAAAACGAGGCCAACAATGCCTAAACATGCTTTTATATGCAACTACAAACACTCCCACCAAGAATTTTGAAATTCAAACTTACCATGTCGGCATAGGATCCAAATAACGGTCACAAGCCGACACTCAAAATTTGGGACTGACCCAAAATAGGGCAGGACTAGGGCGTAGATGTCCAAGTCCTCCCTCTTATTTTGGTCAGAGGTAGGTTCAAGGGGTCCCCTAGGTCCCATTTGACATGATACCCAGGGTTCATTCTATCAGGATGTCAAATTATGATACAAGATGTCCTAAATGTAGCTAAAATACCTAGGAGCTAAACCTTATGAGGGAAAAGCCCCCAAGGGGACATTTTCCAATGTTACACTTTCATGGAAGAATTAGGCAAACAATAGGCTAATAGTTATTTGTTTACAGACAGTTAGAGTGCCATACATTTTGCAAAGAATTTTGCGTTGCATTCAAAGACCAAACACATACAGCTAAGGTATCACTTCATCCAGTCGGTGTTGGATGATGGACAGTTATGGCTAGAAAAGATCCATATAGATGAAAATCTAGAGGATATGTTTACAAAGGCAGTAACAAGGGAGAAGCTGAGCTCCTCTTCAGCTTTGGTTGGTCTTCAAGACTAAAAAATAATAAAATCAGAATAGCAGAGTCCAAGGTGCTTATTTCTAGTGGGAGCTACAAGGTTAGCGGTGTTATGATAAGTCTCCAAGTGGGAGATGATATGGTGTTGAGTCTGATCAGTCTCCAAGTGGGAGATTGTTGTTATATGGAGCCTAATCAAACTAGAAGGTTATCGGCACAGTTTCCCCCGAAACCTCAAACAAATTTTATTATTTTATAAATGCGTCGGGAGTTATTTTTCTATTGGCTGACTTAAGAAAACCCTATTTTTGTAACTGACATAAGGCTTGATAAAAGCAGCTAAGGGTTAGGGTTTCCATTAATGTATTGTAGCATTTTATAGTGGTATTGATTTGCAAGGATTGTTGGTTGTAATCGGTATGATTTATTGGATAATAATATTGGACTCTCTATTGGTGGATGTAGCTTAAGTTTGGGTGAACCACGTTAAAACTTGTCTCTCACTATTATTATTTATGTGTATTTTTCATTCCTCTGTTTAATCTTTATTTGCATTTAATTGATATCTTCTGCATGCAATCCCTAACAATGATTTTGATGGACTACCTATATGTGTGCATTTATGGATGGATGTTTCTATATGATGGTTTAATATGATTATGGTTATATGTAATGCTTCTAACATGTTTATGTGACTCTATAATGCACTTGATATTTATGTGACATGATGTTTTTATGTGATATAGGATGGACATGATGACTTAGATGCATGCTTATGATCCTATATGTTGATAGGTTATGATGACCTAATGCACACTATGGTGATATTTTAAATGCAACACTTGATGGTTTATTTGCCTTATGTATGGATGATGATTTAATATGCAAACACTGTGATATCTATATTTTTGTAGATTTTTTATATGAAATGTTATGTATGATTCATGCATCTAAATGACAATACTATATGAAACACATGATCTAAAATTCTTATATCATTAATGCACTTAATGATGGTAAATGATTGACGCACCTATTTTATGAAGTCCAAATGTTTATGAATTTTTTTTGTTTGTCCCAAGTATACTCAATCATAAAAAGAACACTTAGAATAACCGGACTATTTGACTTGGATAGATGGATAACTTAGAAGAAAAACTTGGATAACTGACACAAAAGGACTTGGATCTTAAGCCATGAAAAATGTTTATTATGGAATGCTTATGGATGAGATGAAATGCAATGCTAATGAATACTAATGGTATTTTGTCATCTTGTACACAAGTATTTGAAGTACTTTTTTCATCATTGAGATTTTTTTTTTAAATGTTGTAAGAAAATACAAGCATCTAGGTAGAATTAAACCATGATGACTGGAGTATCTCTTACATGGATTTTGATTTAGCAAGTTACAAGCATCTAGTCAAAATTGAACCTAGATGACCTGAGTATTTCTTGCATGTATCAATAGACAAGGATTTCACTCTTTCATTCTTAGACTCATAATGTCCTCAATGATCTTTTGCTGATCATGTCCTTAGAAAAATTTGTCACATTACTTAAAGATTGATCC
The DNA here is from genome assembly GCA_027924645.1 of Cunninghamia lanceolata. Taxonomy (NCBI): domain Eukaryota; kingdom Viridiplantae; phylum Streptophyta; class Pinopsida; order Cupressales; family Cupressaceae; genus Cunninghamia; species Cunninghamia lanceolata. The sequence goes on along the minus strand of BSBN01000495.1, from coordinate 5,961,798 downwards.
ACAAATAGAAAACAAATGAAAATAATCATGCCCCCATCATAGCTGCTCTAGTTTTTCAGACATCCTCATGTAGCCTAGGAAAACATGATAACAAAAATCAAGATATAAGACTTAAACATTCATTAATCCTTCTTGCTATAGATATATGTTTCATGAAATAACTGATAGAGTCATGTTTGATAGTTTTAGGTAGGTTGGTGTTGTCAGGTTTAGTTTGACATCTCTTTGTCAAGATGATGTTTAAAGCTTGCATGTTGTGTCGCTTGTCGTCTAGTGATAAAACTAGGATCCGATTTGATATCCTCTGAGTTGTAGCATTCAAAAATCTAATTCACTAACTAGGTTGAAGATTTTTCCCCAGTCAAGTAATGGATCTAATTATTGTGGATGAATGTATGAAAGACATGAAGAAACAAGCTCTAAGGGACTAATCTAGTGCCTTGAGGGCTCATCGAAGATGGCCTTGCCTACGTGACGATGCAGAGGCAACATAGTTCAGGGTGTGGACTATGTGGACCTAAGACCTGGGCAATGGGAATCAAATGGCCAAAAGGATGGGAGATAAGGGATGGAATGGATGGGAAGCCTCGAGGGCTCATCAATGATGGCCTTGCCTATGTGATAGCTTAGAGGTGATGTAGTTTGACAATGGTAGCAATGAAGGAGTTATAACGGATGACAAGATGGATGAAGGTTTGGATGGATAGACTGATGGGACAAGACGATAAGGGTGAGAGAACCCAAGCCATGATAGGTATCCTTGTGTGATTTTGACAAATGCAGTAAGAAAAGACTAGGATGAAGTCCTAAGGGATGGAGGGATCAGTTTATCACAAATAGAGCCTGTTTCCAGGTTTTCACCACTTGCTTTTATTTGCACGATAGCCAAAATACACATGACGCTTGTTTGCCATGTTTTCATCATGGTATCTATCCAAGGCACCTATTTACCAGGTTTTCACCTTAGAGGATGAACATTTTTTTGTTTATTTTTCTATTTTTTAAATTTTTTTTTGTTATTTTGATCCCTTGCATTGGGGTTTATGTATAGAACTTGCAAAGATGCATGTTGTTGATGGGATCATACAATAGTTTACCTTCTGATGTTGCTAGTTGATAAGTTCATGTTCCATAGGCAACAATGATTACATATGGGCAAAGCTAGATGGGTTCAAATTTGCCTTTCTTCTCCCTGTCTTGCTGATTTCATGGGTTTTCCTTGAGTACCAAGTCACTTACTTGAAAGACTCAGGGTTTGACTCTGTGATTGTAACTTCATGGCATTCTCTACTGATACACTTTTAGATGGTTAAAGACATGTTGTCTTCTTTCTTCTAGTAGCTCTAATTCTTGCAGTCTAGAAACCTTGTATTCTTCATCTGTTATGAGGTCTCTTAACGATACTCTCAAGGATGGTAACTTGACCTCAATGGGAAAGATGGCTTCAAAACCATAGACTAGGGAATATGGAGTTGTACCTATGGGTCTACAGATACTTGTGTGGTAGGCCCATAGAGCAGGATTCATTTGAATGTGCCAATCTCGACCAGCATCATTGACTGTCTTCTTTAGGATTTTTAGGATAGTTTTATTAGATGCCTCTGCCTGGCCATTTCCTTGGGGGTAATATGGGGTGAAAAAGTGGTGTTGGATGCAGAATTTGTCACATAGCTCTTTGACATCTTGGTTTTTAAATGGTCTTCCATTATCAGTGATAATGGATACAGGGATGCCATAGCGGAAAATGATGTAATTCAGGATGAAAGAAGCAATCTATTTGCTTGTGACATTGGTGATGGGTATGGCTTTGATCTACTTTGTAAAGTACTTGGTGGCGGTGATAATGAATTTATGGCCAATAGATGAGGGAGGGTGTATCTTGCCCACTAAGTCAAGTCCCCATTGATAGAAAGGCCAAGGAGTCATTAAAGGATACAGCTCCTATGCCGGTGCATGTATTAAGTACCCATGAATTTGGCATTTCTTGCACCTCTTCACAAAATGATAGGAGTCTTTTTCCATAGTTGGCCAATAGTATCCCATACATATGAGTTTCTTAGCTAGGATAGGACCACTAGAGTGGGTCCCCCATATACTGTCATGAACTTCGCTTAGGGCAGTTTGATATTCCTCGCTATTGAGACACCTAAGGAGAGTACCATCTAGTCCTCATCAATAGAGGGTGTTAGCGATTATGGTATAATGGGAGGCTTGGCAGATGAAGGTTTTTTTTTGGTTACTAGATAGATCAAGTAGTAGGGTATTCTCTTTCAAATAAGTATATACTTTTCTGTATAAGAGAGAATCAGATCCTACTATGTGGCATATGATGCAAGATTTAGGGATGTCATAGGCAAGATGGGATACTGGCTCTACCAAGAAGTCATAGCATGACTGGTTTTCAGGTATATTAAGGAGAGATGCAATTATTGCTATGTCATTGACTTCTTTGTTCTCTAGTCTGGGTATCTTCTCAAAAGAGATCACAACAAAGTATTCTTTGAATTTGTCTACCATATGCTTGTACGGTATTAACTTCTCATCTTTAGTTTGATAGTCATCATTCACTTGGTTGATGACAAGTTGTGAGTCGCCATACACATGGAGTTCTTTGACTTTCCATTCTACTGCCATTTTGATGCCAATGACTAGTGATTCATACTCTACCACATTGTTGGTACATGGAAAGAGTAGTCTAAATGACTTTGGAATTGTGTCTCCATTAGGTGTGACCAAAAAGATACCTACTCCAGACCCATGCTGGGTGTATGATCCATCAAAGTAGAGTTTCCAGGCTATTGTTGTGATGTTAAAGATAGACTTATCTAGAAATTCAAAGCTTAATGGTTTGTCATCTATCAAAGGTCAATCAACCAACTAGTCTACAATCACTTGCCCCTTTATTGCTCGTCTATCTACATACTAGATGTCAAATTCACTGAGTATCATGACCCATTTTTTATATCCTACCTATTAGGGTAGCTTTGTTGAGCAAGTATTTTAATGGATCAATCTTCGCTACTAGCTTGATGAAGTGTAAGAGCATGTAATGTATCCATTTTTGTGAAGCAAAGACAACAATAAGGCATTCTCTTTGAATTGGTATATATTGTAGCTTGTAACCTACTAGTGTCATGCTGATTTGGAAAAATCTTGCTCATTTCCTTCACGGTTCTATTGTGCTAGTAGAGATCCAAGAGTTGTTGGTGTAGCTAAGATGTAGAGTAGAAATGGCTTGCTCCGGATTGGTGGCATCAAGATAGTTGGGTTCATTAGATACTCTTTGAGATGTTGAAAATCTTGTTCGCATGAGTCATCCCATTTTAAAAGAATGTTTTTGTGTAGGAGATATGTGAATGGATGGCACTTATCTACCAGTTGAGAGATGAATTGTCTAATAGGATGCAAATTTCCTTGTAGAGACCGTAATTGACTCAGATTCTTAGGTAGCGGCATTTCCATGATTTCTTTTACCTTGGCCAGCTCCACCTCTATTCCATTAGCTAATATGATGTATCCAAGGAGTTTACTAGATGTTACTCCAAAAACACTCTTTTTTGGATTTAACCATATATTAAATTGCTTGTCTTGTGAAGATCTTGCCCAAGACTTGTAGATGTCCTTCTCTAGTAATTGACTTGGCTAAAATGTCATCTACATAATCTTCCATGATGGTGTGCATCATGTCATGGAAGATTGTAGTCATGGCCCTTTGATATGTTGTACCTGCATTTTTCAGTCTGAATGGCATGACGCACCAACAATAGGTACACCGTGGACATGTGAATGCAGTCTTGTGTTGATCTTCCTATGCTATTTTGATTTGATTATAACTGTAAAACCTGTCCATTAATGACAACATGGTATTCCCTACTATTAGATCCACAATGATGTCGATGTTGGGCAGAGGAAAGTCATCCTTGGGACAAGCCTTGTTCAAATCTATGAAGTCATTACATGGTCTAACCCTTCCATCTAGTTTAGAAATAGGAACTATATTTGAAATCCACTCCAGATAATCGATTGGTCTAATGAAACCTACATCTAGCAACTTCTTCAATTCTTCCTTCACTAAGAGTGCGATATGCGGATGCATCTTCCATAGTTTTTTTTTTACTAGCTTAGCTCCTAGAGATAGTGACAAATGATGCATTATAAGGTTTGGATCTAGTCCTGGCATATCCGCATATGACGAATAAAAGTTAATCTATTTATGCTTGAAGAATTCAGTGAATTCTAGCTTTTCTTGTGCAGATAAAGATTGTACCATATGGATTATCCTTGGGTTGTCTTCTATGCCAATGCTGACAGGTTCTGCCGGCTCAATCAAAATTGAGGACCTCTCCTAATGTGTCAAATTGGGAAGAGTGTCAACCCTTTCACTCTTCAGCACCTCAGAGAGGTTTTCACCATCGGATACATCTTTTATCTTTTTACTATTGTCCTGATCTAATACTATCGCAGAGTGGTTTTCATCATTAGATCTATCTTTCATTTTCAAATTTTTATGATTGAAAGTCTTGGCACTCTCTCCAAAATAGCCTTGGCATTGAGTTCTATAGCATAGCCAGGTTTGTGATCCCCTATGAGTAGATGGTCTCTAACTTCCAAAAAATCTATGATGGCATCATCATTTCAGAGAGTATTCAGCTCAGGAGGTTCATCTTGTAAATCCCAGTCTATGACTTTAGGATGCACTAAGGGTAATGGGTCATTGGGCTGATTGGGTTTGAGGGTAGTGATGGTTAAGATGGAGGAGTTTATTAGGTTAGTGTAAGTATTTACAAAGTCAATGATGGTACTCTCCTCAAGTTGATCTGTCAAGTGTGACTTCATTCCTTTCTCAAGAAACTCATTTTTGGTGCTTTACGAAACGAACTCTAGCAGTCTAGACCTAGAGCTTCATCCCTCCTGAGGTGTATGGGTAGACCTATATTATTGAACCACATCAACATCTTTCTCATCACAAGATAGTTTAGAAAGACTATCCCATTCATATTCATTTGAGTCTGTCTCACTCCATGCTTGTAGTCGGTGAATCTACTCTACTAGGTTAGTAGTACCTATTTCTTTTTATTTTTCTTTGTGCTTGTCTTTACGTTTGACCTTTTCTTTTCCTTTGTAACCTAGCCTTGTAGTGTCTCAAGATATTAAGGAAGGAGGTTGTATAGGTTCAATGATACCTTCTTTCCTTAATCCTATGGGACCATGACCGTCATATCCCATTCTTTGTAAGATAGAGAACCCTTGACCATACTGTTTAGTTTGTAATTGGCAGTGAGGGTTTGGTGGTGTGGATTCATTGTATTCATCTTTATATAGCCATTGTAAGATATCCTTCTCATCACTCTCATCTGATAGACATCCCCATTTGATAAAAAGTACCTTTAGGAGTTTCCAACGACTTGGGTTTGTTCATGGAGGGTTTTCAATAGGACTTGGGAGATATAGGTAGTTGCTCTAGGCAGAAGGATTGTGTGATGGTATACTCTCCTACACCCTTATCTTTGAGTTTGAGTTTGAGTTTGGATGTAGAAGGTAGTGAGGATGGCTCAACATGAGATGAAGATGAGGCAGATGCATGGTTGGTGGGGATTACAACTTTAGGCTTAGATTGGATGGAATTACAATATTGGAATGGATTAGGATCACCTTGCATAGTGATTTCTTGGCCATTATTAGGAAACTTGATATACTGATGGTAGGTGGATGGTACCACCTTCATTGCATGTAACACAACACATCTTTTACTATCAGTCCCACTCTTTTGGTAACACAAAAGTTCCTTTTGATGTCCTTTCTTCTTCATCGTAAGCCTTGATGATGATTTTCTTTTTAGGATCAATGGCATTCTCTGAAAACCCCAATACAAGGATTAGTTTTCACATGTAGATATTTAAACCTGCCCCTCCATCTATTAGGACCCAACATTTATTTTATGCTTATGGATGAAGGTTTCAATCTGGAGGGATGCTTTATTCAGTTGGGTTATAGACATATCAACTTTTTCCATGAAGGATAAAAAATGGGGTGTAGTTAGATGACCTACCATGGCTTGAAATTGCTCTTCAGCTAGATTGGTTGGGATGGTAGTTTCCAAGAGAGATTTTTTGAGGATGGCTTTGTGAGATGGTGATAGACACAAAAGCTCCAAAATGGATATATGTGCTGGTGTTTATGGAGCTAGTCAAGGATGTTGTATTGGTTAGACATGGAGGATGGCTTGGATGAAGCCCCTTGGAGAGTAACTTTTCCACCGTCAGTGGTCACATTACAATCAGGCTTTTTATTTATAGTGATCACATTAACATGTGAGTCACTTTCGGAGATGTGGTTAACAACATAATCATATGACACATTTGTGTAGTTGGCATTGTTACCACTATTATTGTTTTGATTTGAAGAACCTCCCTTCTCATAGTTTGGAAGTGGATTCTTGAATGCCAAATGGTCATCATTAGATGCATGTCCATCAATTTTTATAACCTTTTGATCAATCAAGTATTGAATAATATTCTTTAGTCTTTAGCAATCATTGGTTTTGTGACCCTTGCTTCTATGATATTTACAAAAGTCCAAGTCTTTCCACCAAGAAGGTTTAAATTTTGGTTCAGAATCTCGCACCATTGGAAGTGTTATGATATTGTTTGATATTAGCTTCCATAGGGTAGATTCAAGTGATTCTCTTAGAGGTGTGAACTTTCGATGAGGGGGAAAGTTTGTGGATCATGGTTCATTGTTTTGAGGTTTGTTTGATGGTGTGTTGTTTTGTGGATTTGATAGATTAAAGATTGGTTGTTTTGGTACCACATTTTTAGCATCAAGAACACCATCATTTACAATGTTTTTGTTTTTGGTCCAGAACCTTGACTTGTCCGTGTTGTTACTAGAACTAGGTGTGTCTTTGTAGAGTTTGATTTTCCCCTTGGCTATCAAGGCCTTCTCAATGAGCAACCCCATTTCAATGACCTTACTAAAGGAAGTAGGACATTGTATTTGTATTTGATAGCTCAAGTAAATGTTTAGGTTGTGGACAAATATCTCAATCATTTGTTTCTCCAGTATATGGTATAGACACTTGCTAGCTAGTTGTCTCCGTCTTTGTAGGAAAGAGGCAAAAGATTCTCCACCTTTTTGCTTGTTGTTACAAAGGTCCAACATTGAGATTTCATGCTCAATGTTGTAGGAGAAATGGGTCACAAATTTATCTACTAGATCATTAAAGGTTCGGATGTCAGGAGGTAATCAGGAGAACCATTCCATTGCTTGTCCTCCTAGACTACATGGAAATAGTTGCATAAGGTATGTTTCATTGTGAGCAACTTCCAATAAAGAAGTACTAAATTCTCTTATATGGTCATGCAGGTCTTCTTTTCCTCGATATTTATCAAAGTTTAGAACCTCAAATCTTGAGGGAAAAGGTATCATGACCAAACTTTTATCAAAAGTATATGGTGAGATATCCTCTAGTGAGTATTGTTTCGTTGAAGTTCCAGTTTGGATGTCCATAAGTTGTTGTTACAAGACTTGGATTTGTTGCATTAATGTGTCCAAAGGGTTTGATCTATCCTTAGTCTTGTCATTTTTGGGAGCATCGGTGTCATTAGATGGTGTTTCTTCTCTTAATTTTGAGACATCAAAATCCGAGGATAATTTAGTTCATTGTTGTGCTAGCATGAGGAAGTATTTTTGGGGTTCCATGGTTATGACCTTGTTCATCATTCTTTGGAATTTGGGATCTTGCAAAGCACTAATAATTTCCTCTTGTGGGATTTCTTCCTCATCATTGCTAGATGAAGTGGAGTGAACAGTGTGGTTTGAGGTATCCATTTCTTTGTTTTTGTTGTTTTGGGATCTAGTTTGAACCATGAGATTTTTTTTTGGATATGGGTAAAGTTGGATGAAATACTTGTGAAAGTAAAAGGAATATTCTTGGGAAGATTTGATTGGATTTGGAAGTTTTTGTGATAAGATTTTCTAAGGTTTTTTTTTGATCTATTTGGTCAAATGAAGTGGTCTTGAGCTAAAATGGTATTAGCTATCAAAGTGTTGATATAAATGAAGTCAAATAGGTATGCTTGGTAACCGCTATTGATGTAGACTAGACCTTTATCAAGATGTTGTTTGATTAGATGGCTAGGTATGCTATGGTAGGTGGAATGTTGGGAAAGAATACAAAATGAATTTGCAAGGTTCAACTAAGTTCACAAACTGGATCTAAGCAGTAATGGGTACTTGAAAAGGATTTTGTTTCTCTTTCAAAATGTAGGTAAGAAGCTGCTGCCATAGATCCACAGGAGTATTTGCATAGAAACAGAGTTTAAATGTGTGTTTCTATAGTTTGAATGCATTGTTTTATGTATGCACAAGAATAATTCTCAAATGCGCAACAATAAGGTTTGAATGTGCAACAGGATGTAAATGCGCTGAAAGATTTGTCAAATGTGTAGGAATATGTCTCAATTTGCGGTTCTATTTTTCTGCCAAGTTTGCTCATTTTTTCTTGATTTTCAAGGATGTTTTTTCTAAGCAACTTGAATGTTTTGCTGATGATTTTGTTTCAGTTTGTTGCAAGAAAACACAACAGACAAGAAGATTCCATAGTGTTATACAAATTTTTGATACACATTTTTCCAAACAAGTACAATTCCTATGGTTGGCAAGGGCAATATTCATTGAATTCCAACTTGGATTTTACTCAAGCCACTTACATGAAGACGGACAGTTAGTAACTTGGTAGCACCGGCTCCCCCTTATAGTGCACTCACTTCTCATGCATACCAAGTTACAGTTCCTCCAAAGAGTTGAACTTTTCTGTCTCCACACTAAATGAGTGTATGACGTTGTAAGGCTTTAGAGGTCTGACCTCCTGCGTAAAAAAATAGGGGTTTTTGGCTTTCTAAAATAGCTGGATTTTTAGTGTGGGCATCCGTTCGGGTGGCTATACATGTGATGATTTGATCCAATAAGGAGGCTTCCCAACTTATAGAGGTTATGCTCTATAGGGTTTTAGGGGAAACATTCATCAGTATAGCACAACAACACTAGTTGTTTGTGACTTTCATCACAAACACAATTTATTTATAGTGACTAGGAAGTGGCTTGGCTTTAGCCCATTATCGCTTGAGGTCATCCCACTTGGAAGAAACGCAATCCCAAGGGCAGGCCTCTTCTAAAGGTTACACAGATAAAATGATGAGTTTGGCATTTTGATCACCCAAAGAGGAGAGAGCATAGTCCTATCACCATTTTCAAACATAGAAGACATTGGTTCATTAACCTTCTAGAGTTAAATCTAAGTGTGACTTACTCTACCAAGCACAAGAAATTGACAAGATAGCAAAAACTTTGAAAAGATGGTTAATTTTATCCTCCTAAACAAATCTATGTGAAGATTGTTGTTGAAGAATCAAAAAAATTACTTTCCCCTATTTAAGCTAAATGAGAATTTGTATGCAAGTTGCATGATCAATGATTTACTTCCTCCTAATTAGAGCTAGATGAGAATGGTATGGAAGTTGCATGAACAATGATTTATTTTCCCCTAATTAGAACTAGATGAGAATTGTATACAAGTTGCATGAACAATGATTTACTTCCTCCTAATTAGAGCTCGATGACAAAGGTATGCAAGTTGCATGAACAATGATTTACTTTCTCTTAATTAGAACTAGATGAGAGTTTGATATGTAAGATGCAATTAAAATGCCTAAACCTACAAGGACATTTTGGCAATAGCTTCCATTGATGATTGATAATACCTGCAACCAAGTCAGTATCAAAATTTTTACAAAAATCAATACAAATTTGTGATAGGAATCATATGTGCTGAAATAGATAATGGATGCGCCAAAACATAGAATAAATGTTCAGGAATACAAATGTGTAGAAATATCCAATAGATGAGTAGATAGATGTTTTAAATGCACAGACATAGTGAATGTGTTGAAATAATGATCAGATGCACAGAAAGAATCTTCATATGCACCGGACTATCATTTTTATCATGGATGCACAGAACTAGAAAGATGAATGCACTAGAACGACTTGTCACGACTACAACTTGACCAAAAACTCAAAATAGAGATTTAAAATGGGGTAGTGGCCCCACGGTGGGTGCCAAAATGTTGTTGAATTTCTGAATCATATTAAAAACTACTAAGTATCCAATAACGGCAATGAAATTGATGCAAATACAATGAACAAAGATATTACCTTCGTAGACCAATTCACCTTGTAACTTCCATTATTGCCTATCTTTCTTTGATCTTATGTATGATTTGAGCTCTCAGAAGTTGCACTTCCTTGCTATTAAGATGACAAAGCTAGAATGGCTATGATGAGGATTGTGTAATGTAACTACAATGCAATAACTAGGATGAGGGATGGAGATAATGATATGCAGCCATTGTGGATGATAATGAGGTGAGGATGAGATTATGTAAATGCAATGAGTGGGTTTTTCCAAAGGTATGCTAGTAGGATTTCTGTAGAGTAAGATTACTAAAGCTTGAGATGGATGAAAATGAGTATGAGGAGCTTACTTTTATAGGCGTAAAAGGGGCCAAGTCCAAGTGTCAATAGATCCATGAATGGAGGAATTACCTGTGAGGTGTACGGTTGAGATGGAGTTGAGAGAATATGCATGAATTAGAAGAGGACAAGTGTCCAGGCCTCTTTCATGAGTTATGGGACTTAACATATCTAATTAGAGAGTTAACAGAATAGATTGATCAAACATGACTGGGTTTTTTAGAGAGTTGACTGAATAGATTGACCAATGAACTCAATAGATTGATCAGATAACTAATTTTATTGGAAGATAAATAGGACATGTGGGTGAGGGGATATTAGGTAATTAAATATTAAAAAAATTTAATTATATGTGCAACATGGTGAGGTGGAAGACTGACATGGATTAGGTGACATGGATTTTGGATATTTATTTAGACTTTGGAAGAAATAATTAAATAATTTAGATTATTTAATTATATGAGACTATAGAAGAATTAGGGAATTTAATTAAATAAATTGATTTTATTTAATTATTAGTGGGGCGTGAACCATTTAAATAAATTAGGATATTTATTTAATTGATAGAAGAAGTAGGAGTAAACTAAATATTAAAATATTTATTTAATTCAACTTGAACCATTTTTAGGTGTATACACACTTCTATTATACCCACGATATTATCATATTCCAAATAATCCTCATCATCTACTTCCACTAAACCCTGTTCCATCATATTCTTATCAATATGCTTAGGGAAAGGATTAGAGAAGATTTGTACATTCTGATTTGGCAGAGTAACCAACTTATTTCCATTGTCATTCACACCTGATACCTGTATCATATTCAAGTTGATGAGGTCTTGTATTTCATGTTTAAGATGCATACATCATTCAGTATCATGTCCTTGTGTCTGATGATAATAAGAAAAGGCATTAGCATCGAAGTAAGGTCCTTGAGTTTTGTTAGGATCCAAAGGCTTAATCAGGGGAAACATCATAAAATTATTATTAATCACAGCTTAATTCATGATAGAATGGTAAGACTCGGATATCAGAGTAAACTTTCTTTGCTGATACGATGTCTTCTTTAGATTAGTGATAACAGACACATGAGAAAAGTTATTTGAATTTAGTTCGTTAATCTTGATGAAACTCCTATTTTTATTCTTCTTAAAGTTGTTTTGCGACGGTCCACCCATAGATTGACCAACTTGAGCCGATGAGTTTTGGTTTTCATACTGACTAAACAAAAGTTGATAATCATGAAGGGCAGTGCATAAATGTTGAAAGGAGTCATACTTCATTAAGAGAATCTTATCATGGATGTTAGGTTGTAGATTTGTAATAAACACCTTCTTAACATCCTCATCCTTTGTCTGATATTGAATTTGTGCATAGAGAGATTGATATCGACTAATAAACTTAGCTAACTTCTCTTTCGAACCTTGCTTGCAATGAACTAAATCAATCAAAGAAACTTAAGGTCCAATATTTTCTTGAAAATGTTGTAAAAATTGATCAACTAGTTGAGAAAAGGAGTGTATTGAATTCGGAGGTAAAGAGAAAAACCATTCTAAAGCAGTATCTTTGAGACATCGTGGGAAAAGTTTTGCTAACAAACATGAGTATTAGGATCACCTTTTTCACCATATTTTTCAAAGCGAGGAGGTTCAAACCTCTTAGGCATAGGAGTTCTTAAGATTGCATAAGATAGTGGATTACAGGCATTATAAGTTGGTATGTTAGGTTGTGAATAATTTGTAAAGTTTGTCACTTTCTATTGTAAAGCAGTCATGCCTTGCAAAAGTTGGTTTAAGATGGCATCATTGGGAGATACAGTTTGTTGCGAGGAATTGGAACCAAAGTGAGGAGGTGATTGAACCTGAGTTGTGATAGGTAGAGGCTATGAATAGGTCAATGGTGGCTGCACATAGTGATAGGTGGAAGGTGGTTGCGAATAATTATATGAAATCGGTGGCTGAGAATAGGTGGAATGGAGAGGTGGTTAAGAGTAAGTATTAATAGAGGAGGTCCCCTTAGTAACCAAGTTATGATAGTTAAATCCCACAGATTTGTAATTTTGTGAACTAGTTCCATTAGATACTCCAATACCATTGGTAGCATTACTACACGCATTTGCATTAGTTGTTAAAATTATCGATGTAAATGTAGACACTCCAGTGGTTGGTATAGGTGCCGATACTTGCGTATGAGATGGTGACGATATGTTTTTGATACCATTTGCAAATTTAGTTTCCATCATGACCTTATTGTGTACTATATGTGTTAATACTTGGACAACATTAATACCATCTTATTCTTCTTTTATCAATTCTCTTATGTGGTGGATCAAAGGGATGACTTCTTCCTCTATTCTTTCAGTTTCCATTAATGCTTGGAAATCATCTAACTCTTTATTAAGTTTGTTTATTTTCTCATTAGGTACATGTGTGACCACCTCAATAGTATCGTAGACATCATGAAATACTTGATCTTCCATAGTGGTTGTAGGAGGTATAATATCTTGCAAAATTTATGTCTCTCCTTTTGTAAAGAAGGTATTCAATGGATTTTCAGAGGTAGGAATATCAAATTCTTCAAGAGCACTAGATCCCATGTGTCTTATACTTCTTCTTAAAAGGACATTTATATTAGGGAAGCAAGTTATAATACTCATATAGAAGCATGCAACACTCAATGCATAGAACAAACCCTAAGAGAAGGATATGTTTAAGATTCAAAAATGCTTGATTTTTTCAACTTTTTTCAATGCAGATAAGTGAAAGAAAAGGTGTTGTAAGGAAATTGATCAAGTGCAGCAAGTAATATGTTTGATATAAGTCCAATAAAGCAATAATATGCTTCACAACACACTTTTGATGCAAATTTAGAATGATGACAAGTCAAAACCTAGTGAAAATACACTAAAATATGCGATTTTTCACAACTTTTCAATGCAAAGACCCAACAAAAAGGGGTGTTGTAAAGAATTTTAGGAGGTATAGAAGATTATAGCTATAATATCAGTCACCTAAATCTATAAAATCTTTCACAACATGCTTGGATTGCAAAGCTAGGCCAAACCCTAGAGCAAATATAGCCAAAATATGCAATTTTTCACCAAATTTCCACTGTAAGAGCCCAATAAAAAGGTGTTGTAAAGAATTTTAGGAAGTTCATAAGATAATAACCCTAATAATAGTCAATTAGTGTATAAAACTCCTTTACAACATGCCTAGGATGCAAATCTAGAGAGACAATAAGGCCAAAATCTAGTGAAAAATCAAGGTTTTCAAACCCTAGGCATGAAATTTTGCAAGCAAACCATTATGATGCAACACTATAGTTATTAATCAATCCCAATGAGTTTTTTAAAATGGTAGTAAAATATGAAACAAGGTTTTGACTACAAACCCTAGCTAATGCAAAACTAGGTTATATGGAAAAATGCACAATTTCAAGCAATTTTTAGCAATTTAAGCATGAAAATGCAATCTAAATTAATGATGAATGGAAAATTTCTATATTATAAATCAGATCTGATGATAATGATAGAAATTTAATGCAATTCAAATTATATAAAAATGCAAGCTAGAAATGCCATTTTTTTACAAATTTTTCAAAATTTTCAATTTTTTTGTAATTTTTAAAATGCAATAAGATGAACAATGATATGAATGAATGAAATAAATGAAAATATGAAGCAAAAATCTTAGAAAGGTGCAAAATGTTGGGAATTAAGGTGTCTCAACCTTGGTAATTCCTTGTATTATTTTCATTGTATTTATTTATTTATTGCCTATGTTGTAAATTAAATTTTAAATTCATATTGTCATCTTGTGGGATGTGGCACGGTGATGTGTCATCCTACATGGAAGATGACAACTTTTAATTTTGTCCTCACATGAGGAGATAGGCATCCCAATTTTTGGTAGGAGTATTTTTCGATGTGTCGGCATCTTGGATGTTGTGTAATGGAATATTGAGTGAAACGGTCATGATGGATTCCTATGACAAAGTTATGACATGTAAGAGTCAGAAATAGGAGATTCTATGATGGGTGAAGACATGTGTCAAAGAGCATCTTTGAAAAAGGCATTGTTGGACGCCCATTCCAAGATAGAGGTAATTTTGCCTTGTATTTTCTATATAAACAGGTGCTTTAAGGAGGAGTTACATTATGTGATTGACATGTACTATTATACTACCTGAATACCTCCAGATACTAGTGTTGAAGACTCCTGAGAGCTTGCATTGCAAGTGTATTGTAAACAACATTTAGATTTGTTAATACATTGTGCAGGTTTTAGAGTGTGGGGTTTTTCTCTCGAAAGGGTTTTCCCCATGTTAAATTTGTCTCTCTTCTTCCATGTCATTCTATGTGTATGTTGTTTGCTACAATATCTCTGTTATTGGGTTGATAACTCTTTAATTGTAAGGATTTGAAAGAATTTGCACTCTACTTCCCTCATTAGATTAGCGTAGGAAGTGTGTTCTGCATACATTGCTTCCTCTCAGTTGGTATCAGAGTTTGATCACCTTTGGTCCTAGTTGTTGGGTAGGGGTTTTTTGAGCTGATCTTAGTTTGAGTAGGAGTCCTGTGTAGAGTATTTTGTAATCTTGTTGCAAGACAGAGATGGCAAGAACATCTAGAAGAATCAAGGTGGAGAAGTTTAATGGCACAAATTTTGATTTGTGGAAACTTAAGATGGAAGACCTACTTGTTAATCACGACCTATGGGAAAATGTATCCAGGGTCTCATAAGACTCAGTCTAGTTGATTTTGTCCTGTTAAATGTCCATGAGGAGAAGAGCACAAAAGACCTTTGGAAGAAGTTGGGTGATGTTTATCGGGCTAAATCCATGGTGAACAAACTTTTTCTGAGAAATAAGTTGTTTTCTCTAAGGATGGAAGATGGAGGATTGGTTGTAGATCACCTGAATTCTTTTAACATGCTAGTTGCACAATTGACATCTGTTTGTGTGAAGATGGAGGAGGAGGATCGTTGTATGACCTTGCTTTGTTCTTTGCTGAACTCATGGGATTATCTTGTTATGGCTATTGGGAGAACCACATCCACATTCAAAATGGATGAAGTGGTATCTTCACTGTTGTCTGAAGAGATGCGGAGAAAGTCTTCTGAGGTAGCCAAAGAGGCTCTTGTGGTTCATGGAAGACCCAAGGAGAAAGGAAAAAATAAGGAAAAGAAAGCTAAGAAGGGCAGATCCAAATCCCATGGGAGATCTAAATCTCCTAGAAAGTCCAAGGCTCTTTGTTGGATCTATGTAAAAACTGGGCATTTCCAAAAGGAATGCAAAGAGGAGAAGAAAAAGAAGAAGAAAGCTCCTGATTCAAATTCTGACAAGTCACAAGATGATGGTGATGCCTTCATCACAGCCCTGGCCACCCATGCATCTGATGATGTGTTGTTGATTGATTTTGGTGCATCATTCCACATGACCTCGTATCGAGACTAGTTTACAAAATATGAAGAGTTTGATGGTGGAAGAGTGTACCTAGGTGACGATTCTCATTTGAAGATTGTTGGTCATGGAAGAGTCTCAATCTGATTCCCTGATGGATGAGTGAAGGGGATCACTAGGGTTATGTACATCCCAGGCCTAGCACGGAACCTGCTTTCTATAAGTATGTTGAATGATGCAGTTGTGCAGGTTGTCTTTTCAAAGGATGGATGCAAGATGACTAGAGGATCTATAATGCTTGCAAACGGTACTTGAAGAGGTACTTTGTTTTAGCTGGAGGCATGCACTTCACAGTACAATAGTTCTTCTGACTCGAAGAAAAGAGCTGCCATCACTTCATCCCCACCATCTAAATGAGCAATGAAGAAATCTATTGTAACTAGTTCTGATGGTAGTTCACATGCTATGGAAGCTAAGCTTCTTGCTAAAAAGACTCTGTTATGGCATTTAAGATATGGCCACATTGGTGAGAAGGGTCTGCATACCCTAAAAAATAAAAAACTTGTTGAGGGGTTAAACAATTGTAATCTCAAGTTCAACTTTTGCAAACATTGCATTTATGGAAAGCAAAACTAATGTAGGGGACCTAGGACAATTTGTGAATCCCATAGTTTGACAAGACCTTCTTCCAAACATTCAAGAACCTAACTCATAGATTAACATGAGAATACGGGAATAGTAGTTAGTTTCCTTGGAACAATCATGTAAAGGCTTGTTTGGCATTCCATAGGACCCATCCAGACCATTGGCAAAGGCTTGGCAAGTTTGGGTGTAGTACTTCCTTCACAATCCACTAGATTCTTTGTAGCCCTTGGAAAAGGAACAGTTAGGAATAACTTTTTCTAGAGACTTGATTTCTACAAACTTGGACCACTTTTAGACACCCATTTGGGTTGCCCTCTACATATCTCAAAATGCATCTAAGGTGTTTTGGAAAGTGTGCTTCAACTATGACTGTTCTACTAGCCTAGAGCCCTTAATTAGGTCTCTTTTCCAAAGAGACTACCCTTAAACCACCTCACAGAGATTTCTAACCTATTGAGACATGTCCAATGGATGCCAAAATAAGATTTTTTGTAGGTATCAAGTCTCCACAATCAACTGTGTGCATATTCTATAATGTTGTGTCCTTCATAAAGCCACAACACATGGTCTTGTTGGGCTTTCACATAACAAACTACCTCCAACTCAGTTCTTTACACTTTAAATAGTCATAAACCATAAATATGCAACAACAACAATCCATTCCACTGATTCTAGGAAGAGGAAATTAGTGGAATGGATGAAAAGTCCATCGTTTGAGCATAAACCCTAAATCAGGGTTTCCTAACCAGTTCAAAGAAAACTACTTATAACTCCCTTCTAGATTGGTGTCAAGAACCCAAACCCTCTCAAATCAAAGGTAATTCATCCTGCCTTGGTACCAACAAGAAGAGAATGTATGATGAATTCGTACAAGAATAGAGTACGGGCAAAAATAGGGAAATAACACAGAGAAAGATAGAGAATAGATTTTATTTGCTTATTTCTCCTCCAAATCTTCACATACATCTCCTCCATGGGCCTGAGGAGTCTTATATGCACATTCACAAGCCTCCCAATCAGTTTGAATCGATTGGGCAACTAAAAACTTCCCACCAACCTCTCAAAACTATCTAAACTATCCATTGTTTTTCACTGTCTACAATGGGCATTAGAGGTTGATTACAATGTGAATAAAATCACTATTACAAACCCCTCTAGAATGATGTTAACAAGGCTTTTAACATGAAAATGAGATGTACACTAGACACCTATGAAAAATTGTCACTCCATTGGAGACTTATGGAGGATTTGACTGTCCTAGACCAACTATGACTTAACCGCCTTCTTGAAACTATTGGCACCATGGCCATACACCATTTGCAATCAACATGGAATCAACTTGAAATGGTCCAATGGACCTTATTACATCCTAAAACATGAGACAACATCAAAACCAAAACAAGAATCTTCATGATCCTCTTGGTGCTCCTGCACAATACTCCCAGGGGTGGAAAAGAACTCAAGTCCCCTGAGGGACCAGATCAGCAACAGTAGTACCATTCTTCACAATGTCTTCTTCACTCATCCAAGAGGCATCTTCAGCAGGTAGGCCACTGCATTTGACAAGGTACTCCTTGTAAGTCCTCCTTCTAGTCTTCTTCAAGACATTGGTGTCCAAGATGCATTCCAATTTCAAGGGTTGATTAGGTGGAAGACCCTTAACCCATTCCTCATTTCTTGTTGTTGTTACATCTACCTCTGAATTTGCAGCATTACCACCTTTGAAAGGAAACAAATCTGAGACATTAAACATAAGAGATATGGCCAAGCCTTGAGGAAACTCAATCTCATAGGCATTGGGCCCAAACTTATGCATAATCTGGCAAGGTCCTATCTTCTTCATGAGGAGTTTGGTTGGCCACCCCTTTGGAAGTCTTTCCCTTTTCAAATGTGCCATGATCAAATCCCCAACCTTGTCTTGCACATCTCTCCTCTCATTGGCTTTCTCCTTTTACTTCTCATTGTTCTTTTGAAGAGTTTCTCTTACATTATCATGGATGTCTTTCATGGCCAATGCAAAGTCTTCACCTTGAGAACTCTTCCTCTACAATCCATGTAGATCCCTCAATTCAAGAATGCCTCTTGGGTGAGTCCCATAGAAAATCTCAAATGGACTCCTTCCTGTGATTCTATTGGTGGAGTCATTGTAAGCAAATTCAGCTTGAGGGATGATCATATCCCATGCCTCTCCATGTTGTTTTGTAAGACATCTAAGAAGATTTTCCAAGGACCTATTCACCACCTCAGTTTGGCCATCATTCTGAGAGTGATAGGTTGAATTGAATGACAATTGAGTGCCCAACTTCTTCCACAAAGTATGCCAAAAGTGGCCCACAAACTTAGGATCCCTGTCAGTCACAATGTTAAGAGGCAAACCATGGATTCTAACAATTTCTTTGAAGAACAACCCAGTAATATGAGAAGCATCATTAGTGCATTTACATGGCAAAAAATGAGCCATCTTACTGAACCTATCTGTTGTGATGTTCACAACACGCCCCATTTTGCTCCTTAGCAAAACGAGGACCCCTGCTGGTGTTTTGCTTTTTTGCTTCTGCTTGTGTTTTTTCTGCTTTCTGGCAGTTTGGTAAAAATGACGTAGGGTCATCATCATGAGGTCAGTTTGTCAAAGTTCATTTTTTTTGTTTCTGTGACCTCATATTTGGAAAGAGCTTGAAATCCCATGCAAGTTTGCCTTTTACATCACTTGAAAATTCGTCCATATGTGGAAGTTATGCACAGTCAAAGTTTCGGTCAAACCTGATAATCGCAAGAGGATCATCAATTTTTATCCTAAGTCATGTTGTCAAGGTCATCATGATCTTGGTCTATCACCCGATAAAAATCATGCAGTTGCAATATCCGGATGTCAATTTTAGGTGGTAGTGCCCTTTACCCGTCAAATGGCCTTATGCGCATCAAAAGCATCATGATTTTAGGAGGGTCATATTTTATAAACTTGGCTTTGCTGTATGAAGAACATCATCATCATATTTGAAACCCCCCCCCCAATAATATCTTGAGTTTCAAATATCCGGACGTCAACTTTAGGTCATGGTAAGTTTTCCCCGTCGAGCGGTCTTTTGTATCGCGAGCATCATGCTGATATTTTTAAACATTACCTAATCTCATAATATCATGCTGACATTATAAGATCACCCTGACTTAGAAAGTCCGCCATCGGCATATTTGCATGCGCATGTTCAAATCCTATCGGAAGGTCATCATCCTGATCTTTCACAAGAGGGTCATATTCGCTGAAATTCGCTAAGTGATGATTACGTCATCATGATATTCGATAAAGGAGGATCATCATATTCATATCCTCCTGATCTTTTTTTGAAACATCCGGATGATCGCCCTATCTTTTAAGGGAAGGTGATATTCCATTCCTCGACAGCATGATCATATTTTAAAACATCACCCTAGTGCTAACATGATGATGACCTCAACTCATCCTCACGCTTCGAAAAAAATATGATGATTACGTCATCATGATATTTGATGAGGAGGTTCATCATTTTTTTTTAATCCTGTCCTATTGTCAAGATCATCATGATCTTGTTTGTCCACCTGATATTTCGTAAAGACCTCCTGCCGATGAAGTAAGACCTTTTGCAAATATCCTGATGATCCTCATCATCCTGATTTCCCTTCGGCAGGATATTTCCCAAAGCACGATCTGGTTCGCGAATATGATGATGACGTCGTATTCTCAGTTCAACACACGCCCCAAATATCCTAATGATCATTATCCTCCTGATCTTTCGAGAAGGTTACCTTGGCCGCAAAGGGGTCATATTACAAATCATCCACCTGATCATGCTCCTTAGGTGACCCGATTTTACAAATATCCCCTGATCTTAACTGAACATGACGGTGACATCATCATTTGCATTTTAACGAAGCCTGAATATGATGATGACGTCACCATCATTTCCCTTTCCTCAGCAGCAGGATCATATGTCACATCCTCCTACTTTCCTTTGACTTGAAGATGATGATGATGTTATTCTTTTTCCCCAATATGCAGAAGCGAAATATCATGATAACATTATCTGGACCTTCGGAAGGGTGGGCATCATATTTCCAGAGTATCATGATGACGATGTTCTAAGTTTTCATCGGCATGGTTTTATCTATCAGCCAAGTTCGTTTTTTCTCCCACCGATTTGGTTTGTCTTCCCGATGGAAAGGTGATTGGCCAAACAAGTGAATATCGGCCATGCATTTTTCTGACACACCGATGGCGATGGTCATGCCGATGGGCGGGAAATGAGGCAGTGGAATTTTAAAGTGTTTTTTTTTGGCGCCTGTGGCATTTTCTCGGTCAGCGATAGTTGACCCGATGAATTTTGAGTAGTCTGAACGCATTTTGGGCGCGTTTGGGAGTATTCTGGATCCGATTTTCACAATTTTGCGCAGTCACCTGGATTTAAATGATTATTTTAGTTTCCTGCTATTTATGTGATGGATGAAATACTTATTGCTTGTCTTGTCTTGCAGGCTTGCAGTTGAGGAAGCAGTTGGAAGGTCAACATAGTGACCTCATGAAGGAAAGAAAATCTGATCTCAGGAGCAGGAAGATAAAAATGAAGTGCGAAAAGTCAAGACCATTCAAGTGAAGGACAGAGTTGCAGCTGAGGGTATTACTACAACAGACAAACAGAAGTTATTGCCCAACTGCCGGAACTTCTCAGAAGGGGCAATATTTCGCCCAGATTTGACACTGCTCAGAGATATTTTGAAAGAGCTGGTTCACCTGTATTTATTGCTGTAACCAGGGGTTTGAACTAGGGGTTCAGTTAGGTTTTTGCTGTAGTGAGGACAATCAGAATGTCTTTATATTGTGCCTCTCTACACTGTAATATTTTACAACAGGGATTTTAGGAAAACACAGCAAGTTAACTTAGCATAGTTTAGAGGTAGAAGAAGGAGGTCGCCTGTTTGTCTGCAGTGAGGTGCGCGTGGAATGTCTAGCTGCCTTACTGTATCTGTAAAGCTTGTAAGTTCTCTGTAGTATGATCAATGAAACTAAGAGTCATTCCTACATTGTAAATCATGTATGACTATTTGTTTCTAATACAATAGAATCTGGAGTTCTGCATCTATCTTCTGAGTGTTCTCCTGCTCTTCTTTGTGTTTTGAAATATTTTTTTCTTTGAGAGCTTGCAATTTTAAATGTATGTTTGTGAAAATGCTCAGAACTTACATTTAGGGTTTTTACTGTGGATTTGATCAAATTACTGTGGTATTTACATAGTGCATAACAGAAACAATTAGATCCTTCGGTAGATTAAATGAGGTGTAGATTAGATCTTTCTAACTTTTCCCAACCCATCTGAAATATTTAGCCGAAAACGTAGAAATATAAAGGAAATTGTCTCAAATTTGAAGAAGCATGCAAAACAGAGCTATAAGTAGATAGTTTTCATAAATAGATGAAGGAGAAAGCTGCAATAATTCAAGAAAACCATCTAAACTTGCAGCACAATAGCACTTCTATGCAAAGGAATGAAAAGTATTGACATATCTCATGACCTTTTTGCATATCCTTAGTCCAGTAAACCACCATACAAACCTAAACTACGTAAGGCCCCTTGAACATTACAGCTTCACATTGACCAACTGAACTTGACCAACTGAACCATTGTAGACTTGGGATCAGTTGAATCTCAAATGATTCCTTCTTATCTTTCAAGTATAGTTTCAGTTCATTATATGTGAATTTTAACTTATTGTTATGATTGCATCAAAACGATCATCAACAGTTTTCTGGCACTAGAAGGAGGGCCTTCCTGAGTTAGGTTTCATTTCAAACTGGCTAACGACAGTAGTAGAGTGACTAGGTCTAGATCCAGTTCAAGAGATATATTTGTGCAACTACCTGATACAAGGCGAAGTAAAAACCCTTTAATTTGGAATCCAAAGATATCGCAAGCAGGAAGTTCATCTGGAACACCTCCTGGGTCACCTTTCAACATCCGTAGTATTGTAAGTCCTGATAGATCACTGTTCAGATCTTTAAATCTTGGTTCAGGCACTCCTGGAGGTCTCAATCCTCCTCTAAATCCTAATCCACCAATCAATCCAGGTATTCCTGCAGGTTCAAGTCAAGCTCAAACACCTGCAATGGCTTATTTCGATGTCAATTCTCCCATATTCTTCAATGATTATCATGAGATGCCAAAAAATCTGGAAAAGATATGTCCCAAATACCAGTTGCATCAGGACCCAGAAGATCATATTAGAATATTTAAGGAAGCATGTTTTAGGGCTATGTTAGAGCACGAGGATGTTTTGTGTAGATTGCTTCCTTACACCTTTAATGAGCAGGCCTCTAGCTGGCACGTGAACTTACCCAATGGTTACATTTCTTCCTGGGCACTTATGGAAGAAGCATTTCTGTCAAGATTTAGAGGACCCATTGACCCTTGCGCTTTGTATCACAAGTTGGTTGCTATAAAATGAGGTGAGGGAGAGCTAATTGATAATTTCAATGACAGATTTCAAAAGGCCTATTCTAGGCTGGTAGCCCCTTATACCATAGATGATGCTCCCTTGTTGGCTATGTACTATGCTGCCTTGGATCCTTTAACTGCCATGTTTGTCAAAAGAAAACCTGACATTGATTCAATATCCAAAGCCTATAAAGAGGCAGCCTCAGTGAACCAAGAAATGAGACATACAACTTACAGTCCATTTGGAGGAAATTTTGGGGTACAGAATCAGGCACACCCATGGAATGGAGTCCCTGTGCAGCATGCTCCACTAGTAAATCCGGTTCCTTCTTACACACCTGTGTATAATCCTACTCCAATCCAAGCTATAACTCCTTACACGGCTAGTACTTCCAATAACAGTCAAAATAATGGTCAGCCTTTCTTCCAACTTCCTAGGGATATAACTGTGGCAAAAGCACAAGAGGATAGGGAAGAAATCAAAGAAATTACTGCACATCTGAAAAGATTAACAACCGAAGTGACACAGCTAAGAAATGAGAACCTCTATGGAAGAAGCAACCAAAACTACAATCCACATCAAAACCACAACCAAGGCCAAAATTAGAATTATAGCCTCAATCAAAATCAGCAGTACAATCAGAACCAAAATTACAATCAGCATCAAGGCCCCAGTCAGGGGCAACCAATGCAAAATAGGGGGCCAGTAATAGATAATAGGACCTGGGGCAATAATAACAAAAATCAGAATCAACCTAGGCCACCCAAGACATGGAACACTGGGCCCAACAACGGTACTCTGGCTTCTCCTTTTGAGAATACAGATAATCATGGTGCAAAACAAACAACTAGCATACAAATGGCCAGTACAGCACCCAGAAATTGGTGCAGATTTCACAATACCAATGCCCATGCTGAGCACGACTGTCCACAGTTCCACTTGGTAGCAAGTATTTTCAACGTAGATGTACAGCCTCCTACCTCTGAATTTCTCATTCCTAAGGGTAATGAGGTAGTACCCTCAGAATATGACACAGCATTAGTCTTAGAAACATTTACCTTTGCAACTGCAGAAGAAAAAGAGGATGAATCGCTAGAGGATGAACCATACTGTTGTGAAAGTCTTTATCCTGAATCAGCCTTTGTGTTAAATGCTTTTCAGTTTCCTTTTGAATCTGAAAATGAGATATTAAATGAAATAGAGGAGGTGCAGGCCTTTCAACAGACAAATAAAAGCCACACCTACAATTTGAGGAACAACCCTAGGCCGGGAGGACCTTTCACCACTTCCACTCCTCCGAATAACATCAATACACCCCCAGATCAGAATGCTAGCAACAATCCTGCCATACTTAAAGCTAGTCAGCACACAAATAACGGAACAACAGTGCAAAAGGATCAAACAAGTAAGACAAAAGCAATAGAGACAACAAGATTAATGAATTGCTTGTCAGAGGAAATAAAGAAAAAAAAGGTCAGTATACCTCTAAACGAATTATTGAAGACCCCAGGGATCAGAAATGCTTTTTTAAAATCCCTGGATACATCCATAACAAACAAGGTGTCTGCTGATATAACTATTCCTAATAGTGATTCACCACCTAAGGAGAAAGGTAAGAAAGTTGAGCAGCCTTCCAATACTAATGTAGTAATACATGCGGATAAGAGGGATACTCAACCTTTCTTGTTAACTGTTAGGTTGTGTGGGAAGAATATACACAATTGCATGGTAGATTCTGGTGCTTCAGCCAACGTAATGCCCTTAGGAATATGTAGAACTCTCGGGCTGACTCCCACCAAATCTGCCAAGGTTGTCACGCAATTAGATAAGACTGAGGTTAGCGTGATAGGAGAACTCATGAACATTCAAGTGCAATTAGCTTCAGACCCTAGGGTAAGTCAAATCATTGACATTCAAGTAGTGGATATACCCGTAAATTATGGAATGTTGCTAAGTAGGGATTGGTCCAAGACATTAAACGGATATATGGCTACTAACTTTTCACACATGTGGTTACCGTGGAGAGGCATCCCAAACCAGATCAGAATAGAGGCAGAGCCCAGAATGAAACATATGATAACAGAGTATAATCGAACTAATGAAATATTATATGCTGCTGTTGAGCCAGGTGTCTACAGAATTACCAACAATGGGATGCAGATTGAAGAGATCATGATGTTAAACATTAGAAAGAAGTGTGTCAGCAATAGAACTGCATTATTCATTGAGTCTGACGGAAATTCTTCAGATGAGGAAAACAATGCCATAGACAAATTTGGTCATGCCATTAGACGAGAGGTGAAAGAGTGCGTTACACATAATCTCCTAG
Organism: Cunninghamia lanceolata; assembly: GCA_027924645.1. Taxonomy (NCBI): domain Eukaryota; kingdom Viridiplantae; phylum Streptophyta; class Pinopsida; order Cupressales; family Cupressaceae; genus Cunninghamia; species Cunninghamia lanceolata. The sequence goes on along the minus strand of BSBN01000495.1, from coordinate 5,936,424 downwards.
TCCAATGTAAGTTATATAAAAATAGGTGTAGAGTCCATGATAGGCAGCATTCTGAGAAGAATTGTGAAATATGCAAAGACATCATTGAATATGAATACAAAAAGTGCATAGGGAAGGTAGAGTCACAAGAGAAAAATCAGCATCCTGATCCAACACAGAGATATGTTCAGGATAATATAGATGCCCTGACCCCAGATTTAGGAAAAGAAATAGAGGACAAGGGTAGTCATCTTCCTGAGTTGCAAACTAAAGACACACATGTGCAAGATAACCAAACGGAAAAACCCATGAACAAACAAGACAACACCCCACAGGCAATAAAAGAGACAAAGTATGCCAAGGTAAAAGATCAGAAAAGAAAAGATGGCATGTGGACGTTAAAATGTGATGGGTCCAAATCAAAACAGGGCGCAGGTGCGGGTATTGAACTCATAAATCCTCAAGGTAAATCACATTTGGCAGCATATAGATTACAATTCTCCTGCACTAACAATATTGCTGAATATGAGGCCCTAATTTTGGGACTTGTCATGGCCATCAAGAAAGGGGTAAAAACCATCAGAGTATTTTCAGATTCTGAATTAGTAGTCAGACAAGTGAGGAAATTATATGCCTGCAATTATAAGAAAATGATTAGTTACAAACATAGAGTATGGAGTTTAATGGATTCGTTTGATGCTGTTAACATAGAGCACATTCCTAGAGAGCTGAACCACAGGCCAGATGCATTAGCAGTTGCTGCTAGTACATTAGAACCATTGGCACTGTCAGGATTAAGACGATTTGCTGTTGAGCTAGTTAACGTGCCCAGTATACCAGACAATGTTACACACTTTCAGGTATTTGGAGAGGATCAGCAGATTATTAATTTTCTGACTTGTAATGAGGCATTTGAGGCCCAAATCATTGATGAACAAGAAAGGCCTGAAGTAACATGGGACGAAGAAGATATGATCAACTTAAAGAGCAACTTCTTGCCAAAAGGAGTGATTGAATTAGAACACATCTTTGACTTCGACAGAGTAATAAGACAGAAAGACTTACCCAAAACAGAAGGGGGTAGGTGTGGTTTACATAACTTAGGGACTGAGCTAAATCCACAAAATGTACTAATTGGGAAAGCTTGCTCTGAGAAAATCAGAAAAGAAGTTCTGGACGTTCTGAAAGAATATAAACATGTCATAGCATGGACTTATGAAGACTTGAAAACATTTGATGAGTCCATCATAACTCATGTAATACCTTTAAGAAAAGAAGTCAAACCATTTAGGCAGAAACAGAGGCCTGTAAACGCCATTCTAGAGCCTTTAATCTTTGAGGAAGTTAAAAAATTACTGTCCGCTGGGATAATTTTCCCAGTCAGACATTCTGTCTGGGTAGCTAACTTAGTACCAGTGAGGAAGAAAAACGGAGACATCAGGTTGTGCGTAGACTTTAGACATTTAAACAAGGCATCTGAAAAGGATAATTATCCTTTGCCCCCAATAGACGAAGTATTGCAAGCAGTAAATGGCGCAAAGATGATGTCTTTTTTAGATGGTTTTTCAGGTTATAATCAGGTCTTAATTGATAGAGAGGATAGACTAAAAACCACCTTCACTTGCAAATGGGGAAATTATGCGTATAGAAGAATGCCTTTTGGTCTGATCAATGCAGGTGCCACTTTTCAGAGGGCCATGGACGTTGCTTTCCGTGGATTATCAGGTAAATGCATTGTTGTGTATATGGATGATTTAACTGTGTATTCTAAGGATGCATCCACCCACGCTGAGGACCTCAGAAAAGTACTCCAGCGATGTGAAAGGTATGGGATTTCCCTTAATCCTAAGAAATGTATATTTGGCATAACTGAAGGTAAATTATTAGGCCATGTCATTTCTGAAAATGGAATTTCAATTGATCCGGATAGAATAGAATCCATAAAAAATTTGCAAATACCAAACAGTAGGAAAGAGTTGAAATCATTTTTTGGTAAAATTAACTTTGTTCGGAAGTTTATAACAGGTTTTGCAGAGATCGTGCAGCCATTGAATGCCATGTTGAAGAAGGATGCACAGATGGAATGGACGCCAGTGGCCAAAGCCACATTTGAAGATATCAAGGAGGCAATTTCTAATGCTCCTGTATTGGCAAGTCCAGACTACACAAACCCGTTTTACATCTACTCCTTTGCATCTTCTCATTCTATCGCGGCTGCCTTGACACAGAAAGGTGAAAATAATGAAGAGAGGCCCATAGCATTTATGAGTGCGCCTCTGAAGGATGCACAGCTGAGATATCTAGATATCGAAAGACAGGCATTCACATTAGTAAAGGCTGTGAAAAAATTTAGACACTATATTCTGTGCAGCCAGATTAGAGCCATAGTACCAGACGCAGCAGTGAAAATGTTGCTGATGCAAAACGAGCCTGGAGAGAAAAGAGCCAAATGGATCACCACACTGCAAGAATTTGACATGGAGATCATTCTCGCAAAGCTGGTCAGAGGGCAGGCGTTGGTGCAGACAATAGCAAACATGGATCCAAATCTGATAAAACAGCAATATGTATTGAATTCCCAAGACGCATCAGGCTGGTATGAGGATTTAAGCACCTTCCTGATAGCTAGAAAGTACCCAAGCAGGATGAAGGCTTCTCAGAGGAGAGCTTTGAAGATTAAGGCACAGCATTATATGGTGCAAGGAGGTCTTCTATTCAGGAAGAACCACGATGGAATTTATCTGAGATGCATAAACAGAACTGAAGCTGATAGAGTGTTGACAGAACTACATGATAAGTACGGAACTGGCCATGGTTCCCATTTAGCTACAACACACAAAATACTGAGGGTGGGCTATTACTGGCCCACTATGTTCAAAGATACTAAGAGTCACATCAGAAGTTGCCACACCTGTTAGACTGCAGCAGACAAAGGGAAACATCAGGCCAATCCACTGCAGCCTGTGATCGAGTCCAGACCGTTTGCACAATGGGGCTTGGATTTTATCAGAGTCATCAATCCCCCATCTTCTGCAGGACACAAATTTATATTGACGGTAACAGACTATTGTACAAGGTGGACTGAGGCCACCTGCTGCAAATTTTCCACAACTGAGGTAGTTATCAAGTTCCTTGAAGAAAACATTATCACCAGGTTTGGAACGCCCTATTCATTGGTATGTGATAACGGCCCTGCTTTCTCTTCTTTAAAATTTTCTAAATGGGCGTTTGAATATGGGATTATTCTAAGGTTTTCTTCAAATTATTACCCTCAAGGCAATGGACTGGCTGAATCAACAAACAAAATTTTATTAGACATAATCAAGAGGTTAATTGCCAAAAGTCCTAGAGAGTGGAATACCCTGTTAAGGTATGCATTATGGGTAGACAGGACCAAGTTCAAAACAGCTTTAGGTAGCACACCTTATCACTTAGTTTATGGGACTGATCCCATACTTTCGGTTAATCTGAGAATACCAACCTGGAAGTTTGCTAATGAATATCTAGGCTTTGATAACCATAGGGAAGCCAGAATAGTGCAAATGTTGCAACTAGAGGAGAAAAGAGGTCAAGCCCTCGAGAAGTTCGCCAAACACCAAGTGGTTGTTAAGAGGTGGTTTGACAAAAGAGCAAGAGTCAAGACATTTAGGATATCAGACTTAGTGTTGTGCTGGGACAAAGCACATGAAAAGAAAGGAAGCCATGGAAAATTCGATAAATTATGGCTGGGTCCATTACAAGTCTCAGAAATAATAGGAGATAACACCTTTAGACTTAAGACCTTGACTGGAGAAGATATGCCATTACCAGTTAATGGCCAGCACCTGAAACACTACTTCCAGGCTGGAAGGTCAGGATGAGGTAGTCCTTTCTTCTTAATGTAAAGTGCTGTGGATAATGTACAGTTCTGCTTTTGCTGTTTTCTTTTGGGGTTGGCTGTTTGTGTTGCTTGTCTTCTGTTTGTTTTTGCTTTTTGTTTCTTTTGTTTGTACAGCCTGTTTGTTTGGTTTGTTTGTTGTCTCCTCAGCAGGGATCTTTATTTTTACTTTAGAGTATTAAGGAGCAAACTAGCAACCATTCAAAACAGTATAAAATTTAGGATCTTCAGGTTAATCATTTGCAATTTACACATAACCTGTCACTGTCATGAATGTAGAGAGTTGTTCATCTTCTAAAATTTTGTCTTCAATAAATGTGATTGAGAATTCGAAGTAGGTTTCTCACGATGACACACCTAAAATCCTTGGGTTTGTTGAACTTACCAGTGTAGATATTAGGTGAAAAATCAGAGGTCACCCTTGCTACCATTACAATTCTCAGCTTAATTTCAGCAAGTGTCCACTCCTTGCATCATAAAATGACAAATTGCTATATCTTATGAAATCTTTCAAAATTAGAAAACAAAAAAATAAATAAAATAAATAAAGCGGATTATACTGAAAATCCAGATTAAGCCATCTAAGTAACTCTACCGGGGCTATAGACGCTCGCTGGCAGTGGGGCTCTACTTAGGAGAATTGTAACGATAACCTTGCCGGGGCTATGGACGCTCGCTGGCAGCAAGGCTCTATCCGGTCGGCTATGAGGGAATATCCTCACCTACGTAGGCTAATGTCAGTCACTGGTTTGTTCAACTGATCTTCAAGATGAGGATAATTAATCACATGCACACAACTAAACTGAAAATGGAAATTCATGCATCTTTATTGAATACTTTGAGTCTCAAGCTAAATAATAATTTGCAGGAAAGATAGTTGGGAGTTATGAGTTCATTTCATCTGGTTTCCATGAACACTCTGAATTTAGTTGTTTTGTTTTGGTTGCTAGTTGTTGTGATGTTCACAACACGCCCCATTTTGCTCCTTAGCAAAACGAGGACCCCTGTTGGTGTTTTGCTTTTTTGCTTCTGCTTGTGTTTTTTCTGCTTTTTGGCGGTTTGGCAAAAATGAGGTAGGGTCATTATCATGAGGTCAGTTTGTCAAAGTTCATTTTTTTGTTTCTGTGACCTCGTATTTGGAAAGAGCTTGAAATCCCATGCAGGTTTGCCTTTTACATCACTTGAAAATTCGTCCATATGTGGAAGTTATGCACAGTCAAAGTTTCGGTCAAACCTGATAATCGCAAGAGGATCATCATTTTTTATCCTAAGTCATGTTGTCAAGGTCATCATGATCTTGGTCTATCACCCGATAAAAATCATGCAATCGCAATATCCGGACGTCAATTTTAGGTGGTAGTGCCCTTTACCCGTCAAATGGCCTTATGCGCATCAAAAGCATCATGATTTTAGGAGGGTCATATTTTATAAACTTGGCTTTGCTGTATGAAGAACATCATCATCATATTTGAAACCCCCCCCCCCCCCCCCGATAATATCCTGAGGTTCAAATATCCGGACGTCAACTTTAGGTCATGGTAAGTTTTCCCCGTCGAGCGGTCTTTTGTATCGCGAGCATCATGCTGATATTTTTAAACATTACCTGATCTCATAATATCATGCTGACATTATAAGATCACCCTAACTTAGAAAGTCCGCCATCGGCATATTTGCATGCGCATGTTCAAATCCTATCGGAAGGTCATCATCCTGATCTTTCACAAGAGGGTCATATTCGCTGAAATTCACTAAGTGATGATTACGTCATCATGATATTCGATAAAGGAGGATCATCATATTCATATCCTTCTGATCTTTTTTTGAAACATCCGGATGATCGCCCTATCTTTTAAGGGAAGGTGATATTCCATTCCTCGACAGCATGATCATATTTTAAAACATCACCCTAGCGCTAACATGATGATGACCTCAACTCATCCTCACACTTCGAAAAAAATATGATGATTACGTCATCATGATATTCGATGAGGAGGTTCATCATTTTTTTTTTTAATCCTGTCCAATTGTCAAGATCATCATGATCTTGTTTGTCCACCTGATATTTCGTAAAGACCTCCTGCCGATGAAGTAAGACCTTTTGCAAATATCCTGATGATCCTCATCATCCTGATTTCCCTTCGGCAGGATATTTCCCAAAGCACGATCCGGTTCGCGAATATGATGATGACGTCGTATTCTCAGTTCAACACACACCCCAAATATCCTAATGATCATTATCCTCCTGATCTTTCGAGAAGGTTACCTTGGCCGCAAAGGGGTCATATTACAAATCATCCACCTGATCATGCTCCTTAGGTGACCCGATTTTACAAATATCCCCTGATCTTAACTGAACATGACGGTGACGTCATCATTTGCATTTTAACGAAGCTCGAATATGACGATGACATCACCATCATTTCCCTTTCCTCAGCAGTAGGATCATATGTCACATCCTCCTACTTTTCTTTGACTTGAAGATGATGATGATGTTATTCTTTTTCCCCAATATGCAGAAGCGAAATATCATGATAACATTATCTGGACCTTCGGAAGGGTGGGCATCATATTTCCAGAGTATCATGATGATGATGTTCTAAGTTTTCATCGGCATGGTTTTATCTATCGGCCAAGTTCATTTTTTCTCCCGCCGATTTGGTTTGTCTTCCCGATGGAAAGGTGATCGGCCAAACAAGTGAATATCGGCCATGCATTTTTCTGACACACCGATGGCGATGGTCATGCTGATGGGCGGGAAATGAGGCAGTGGAATTTTAAAGTGTTTTTTTGGCGCCTGTGGCATTTTCCCGGTCAGCGATAGTTGACCCGATGAATTTTGAGCAGTCTGAACGCATTTTGGGCGCATTTGGGAGTATTCTGGATCTGATTTTCACAATTTTGCGCAGTCACCTGGATTTAAATGATTATTTTAGTTTCCTGCTGTTTATGTGATGGATGAAATACTTATTGCTTGTCTTGTCTTGCAGGCTTGCAGTTGAGGAAGCAGCTGGAAGGTCAACACAGTGACCTCATGAAGGAAAGAAAATCTGATCTCAGGAGCAGGAAGATAAAAATGAAGTGTGAAAAGTCAAGACCATTCAAGTGAAGGACAGAGTTGCAGCTGAGGGTATTACTACAACAGACAAACAGAAGTTATTGCCCAACTGCCGGAACTTCTCAGAAGGGGCAATATTTCGCCCAGATTTGACACTGCTCAGAGATATTTTGAAAGAGCTGGTTCACCTGTATTTATTGCTGTAACCAGGGGTTTGAACCAAGGGTTCAGTTAGGTTTTTGCTGTAGTGAGGACAATCAGAATGTCTTTATATTGTGCCTCTCTACACTGTAATATTTTACAACAGGGATTTTAGGAAAACACAGCAAGTTAACTTAGCATAGTTTAGAGGTAGAAGAAGGAGGTCGCCTGTTTGTCTGCAGTGAGGTGCGCGTGGAATGTCTGGCTACCTTACTGTATCTGTAAAGCTTGTAAGTTCTCTGTAGTATGATCAATGAAACTAAGAGTCATTCCTACATTGTAAATCATGTATGACTATTCGTTTCTAATACAATAGAATCTGGAGTTCTGCATCTATCTTCTGAGTGTTCTCCTGCTCTTCTTTGTGTTTTGAAATATTTTTTTCTTTGAGAGCTTGCAATTTTAAATGTATGTTTGTGAAAATGCTCAGAACTTACATTTAGGGTTTTTACTGTGGATTTGATCAAATTACTGTGGTATTTACATAGTGCAAAACATAAACAATTAGATCCTTCGGTAGATTAAATGAGGTGTAGATTAGATCTTTCTAACTTTTCCCAACCCATCTGAAATATTTAGCCGAAAACGTAGAAATATAAAGGAAATTGTCTCAAATTTGAAGAAGCATGCAAAACAGAGCTATAAGTAGACAGTTTTCATAAATAGATGAAGGAGAAAGCTGTAATAATTCAAGAAAACCATCTAAACTTGCAGCACAATAGCACTTCTATGCAAAGGAATGAAAAGTATTGACATATCTCATGATCTTTTTGCATATCCTTAGTCCAGTAAACCACCATACAAACCTAAACTACGTAAGGCCCCTTGAACATTACAGCTTCACATTGACCAACTGAACTTGACCAACCGAACCATTGTAGACTTGGGATCAGTTGAATCTCAAATGATTCCTTCTTATCTTTCAAGTATAGTTTCAGTTCATTATATGTGAATTTTAACTTATTGTTATGATTGCATCAAAACGATCATCAACACTATCCACCACAATAAATATGTTATCAAAACCTCTTTGAGTCCTAGGAAGACCCAAGACAAAATCCATACTAATACTCTCCCATGACCTATGAGGAATAGGAAGTGGATGATATAAACCAGCATTAGATGAAGTACCCTTTGCCCTTTGACATATACTACAACTCTCAACAAATTTTCTGATATCTGATTGCATTTTAGGCCAAAAATAAAACCTTTCCACCTGATCCAATGTTTTTTCTAGTCCAAAGTGACCTCCTAGACCACCACAATGCTTTTCCTTTATGATGTTCTCCCTCACGGAACACTTAGGAACACATAATTGGCTACCTTTGAACAACAACCACTGCTGTAACAAAAACTCAGAAAAATTAGAATGATAAGAGTCTGAAAACTATGAACAAACTTCGTATACCTCCTTGAGATACTCATAATCCTTGTACATATGTTTGAGGGAATCAATTCCCACACTTTGCAACTGAATTTCTTCAACCATGCACACCCTTCTACTTAGTGCACCTACCACTTTATTGGCCTGCACCTTCTTGTGTTTGATTGAAAATGTGTATGCTTGGAGTTGTTCAACCCATTTCATATGCCTATGATTGAGTTTCTCTTGTGAATTCAAAAAACTAAGTGCATGGTTGTCAGTATAAACAATAAACTCCTTAGGAAAAAGATAGTGCCTCCATTTTTTCAAAGCTTGCACCATTGCATACAACTCCAAGTCAGAAGTAGAATACTTTCTCTTAGCATCATTTAGTTTTTCACTAAAGAAGGCAACTGGTCTGCCCTCCTGACTCAAGACAGCCCCTATAGCAAGGTTACTAGCATCACATTCCACTGTAAACAACTTATTAAAATTAGCCAAAATAAGAATGGGCTGTTGTGCTACCTTTTGTTTCAGAATTTCAAAAGAATCATTGGCTGCCTTTGTCCAATAAAATTTACATTTCTTCCCCCCCTTTAATGGTATCCAAAATAGGTGCACAAATATGACTAAAACCCCTTATAAACTTCCTATAGAATGTTGGCAAACCATGAAAACATTTTACATCACCTGTTGTTTTAGGATTTGGCCATGCCAAAATAGCCTCTACCTTTGCTGGATCCGACTTCAAATTGTCTTGGGAGATGACAAAACCAAGATAGGTGAGTTCTTCCTTCATAAAGACACTCTTCTGCATGTTAATCATCAATTGCTCATCATGCAACTTCTTCAAAACCTGATCCAAGTGTTGCAAATGTTCTTCCTTGGTCCTACTAAAAACAAGAATGTCATCAATGTACACCACAACAAATTTGCCAATGAAATGTTGCAACACCTCATTCATAAGGCACATAAAAGTACTTCAGGCATTGGATAGACCAAAAGGCATCACCAACCACTCATAAAGACCCTCATTTGTTTTGAAGGTTGTCTTCCATTCATCCCCTTGCTTTATCCTAATTTGATGATACCCACTCTTAAGATCAATCTTGGAAAAGTATCTAGCCCCTCCCAAACAGCCCATTAAATCCTCAATCACTGGCATAGGGAACCTATATCTTATAGTGATCTTGTTAATAGCCCTAGAATTTGTACATAGTCTCCATTTACCATCCTTTATAGGGGCTAGGACTATTGGGATAGCACATGGGCTAAGGCTCTTTCTCACCAAACCCTTATCCAATAATTCTTGCACTTTCTTGGAAATCTCTTCATTTTGGGAAGGTGTCATCTTGTAGGCTACTTGGTTTGGCAAAGTAGACCCTGGTATGAAGTCAATTTGATGGCTTATGTCCCTAATAGGTGGCAATTCATTAGGCATCTCCTCTACCATGATACCCTTATACTTCTCTAACAATTGTTGCACCTCCTTAGGAACCCCTTCCTCACTAGGACCATGCAAATTAGGATTGTTTTTAGGCTTCAAAATTAGAGCATACCCATGGGTTCCTTCCTCCTTAAGGGTGTTAAGAAACTCTTTACCACTCACAATCATGACACTTGACCCAGCACTCTTCTCCACACTATCATCTGGCAAAGGATCCATTTTATACTTCCTACCATTCTTGGTTATGACAAAAGAGTTTGACTTCCCATCATGTTGGGCTTGAACGTCACATTGCCATGGACATCCTAACAAAAGATAACAAGCATCCATGGGGATTATATCACACAAAATATTGTCCTTATATTCCCCTATCTCAAACTCTACCCAAGTTTGTTCATCTACCAAAACTTGTTGCCCATTATTCAACCATGACACTTTATAAGGACTAGCATGAGGAAATGTTTTCAATTTCAACTTGTCTACCATCTCAATGGAAACTAATTTTTTAGTTGAACCTAAATCAACAATTACCTTGCATGTTGTCTTGAATAATGTCTTCCTCTAAGGGGTTTCTTGTGTTTGAGGTACCTTTAACATGGTTCTTCTCATCATCAAGTTTTCTCCATCATGGACTAGGGCTGCACTTCCAATTGGAGAGTTAACACTTTGGCAATCTTCCTCTTGGATCAACTGGTTCCTTCTCTCTCCTCCATGAGAGCTTGAAGCTTGTTTCTCAGGACATTTGAAGGTTGGATGTCCCACTTGGTTGCAATTGTAGCACCTCCCTATGAAGACATTAGGACCTCTCCCTGGTCCACCAAACCTACCTCTTCCATTGGGTCTCCTTCCTCTCAAGCCTCCTCTTGAACCTGATTCTCCACTTTGTTCTAGGGAACTAGATTCCCCTTGACTTCTTTGAAACTAATTTCTGCCCCCAAAACTACCCCTACCTTTGAAATTTTTGCCTCCTATTCCTCTATTTTGTTGGTCACCTTTCCTCTTCAACTTCTCTTTAGCCCTCAATGTCATTTGAAAGCATTTGTCCACTATTATAGGGGTTATTATATTGATTTCATCTTGTATACTAAACTTCAAACCATTTAGATACCTTACCAATTAATCTTTTTCATCCTCCACATGTCCACAACAAAGAGATAACTTGTGAAACTCCTCAGTGTAGGTGGCCACATCCATATCTCTTTGTTTGAGATTTTGCATCTTCTTGTAGATCTGCACCTCATAGTCTGATGGAAGGAATTGGGACTTGATCCTCTCCAACATTTTGCTCCATGAAGAGATCATGCTCTTTCCATCATTCACCCTCTCACCTTGGGTGTAATTCCACCATGTAAGGGCAGCACCCTTGAGTTTAGTTTTTGCAAACTTCACCCTCTTGTTCATAGGAACATCTTTGTACTCAAAATAATTATTCAAGGCCTCAATCCACTCCATAACCTCCTTAGGATCCATCTTCCCACTAAAAATTGGGATCTCCATCCGAGCCTCTGATGAATCCTTGCCAAGTGTCTTGATGGCTTCAAGAAAATCTCTGATCAACAGGTATTTTTGCCTGGCCTTGGGGTTCTTCTTCTTCTTCCTCTTCTTATTCTCCATCAGACTCTTCATCTGATCTCTTTCCAATCCTCAAAGCTTTTATTTTTTCCTTGAGTGCATCCTTGACTCCCACTTTAATCATCTCTTCCATTTCTTGAAACTTCTTGGCCACCTCAGTGGTCATCCCCTTTGGAGGCATGATGCTAGCCTCTCCTTCACTCTCTTTTACTAACATACACAAGGAACCTTCTCACAACCAAAAATAGAACCTTTTATGGCTCTGATATCACTATGATGTAGAGGACCTAGGACAATTTGTGAATCCCACAGTTTGACAAGACTTCTTCCAAACATTCAAGAACCTAACTCATAGATTAACATGAGAAAGTGGGAATAGCAGTTAGTTTCCTTGGAACCATAATGTAAAGGCTTATTTGGCATTACAGAGGACCCATCTAGACCATTGGCAAAGGCTTAGAAAGTTTGGATTTAGTACTTCCTTCACAATCCACTAGATTCTTTGTAGCCCTTGGAAAAGGAAAAGTCAGGGATAATTTTTCTAGAGACCTGATTTCTACAAACTTGGACCACTTTTAGACACCCATTTGGACTGTCCTCTACATATCTGAAAATGGGTCTAAGGTATTTTGGAAAGTGTGCTTCAACTATGACTGTTCTACTAGCTTAGAGCCCTTAATTAGGTCTCTTTTCCAAAGAGACTACCCTTCAACCACCTCATAGAGATTTCTAACCTATTGAGACATGTCTAATGGATACCAAAACAAGAGTTTTTGTAGGTATCAAGTCTCCACAGTCGACTGTGTGCATATTCTACAATGTTGTATCCTTCATAAAGCCACAACACATGGTCTTGTTGAGCTTTCACATAACAAACTCCCTCCAACTTGGTTCTCTGCACTTGAAATAGTCATAAACAATAAATATGCAACAAAAACAATCCATTTCACCGATTCTAGGAAGAGGAGATTAGTGGAATGGATGAAAAGTCCATCATTTGAGCACAAACCCTAAATTAGGGTTTCCCGACTAGTTCAGAGAAAACTACTTATAACTCCCTTCTACATTGGTGTCAAGAACCCAAACCCCTCTCAAATCAAAGGTAATTCATCCTGCCTTAGTACCAATAAGAAGAGAATCTATGGAGAATTCGTACAAGAACAGAGTACAAGTAGAAACATGGAAATAACACAGAAAAAGACAGAGAACAGAGTTTATTTACTTATTTCTCCTCCAAATCTTCACATACATCTCCTCCATGGGCCTGAGGAGTCTTATATGCATATTTACAAGCCTCCCAATTAGTTTGAATTTATTGGGTAATTGAAAACTGCTCACCAACCTCTCAAAACTATCTGAACTGTCCATTGTTTTTCACTGTCTACAATGGGCATTAGAGGTTGATTACAATGTGAATAAAATCACTATCGCAAACCCCTCTAGAATGATGTTAACAAGGCTTTTAACATGAAAATGAGATGCACACCAGACACCTATGATAAATTGTCACTCCATTGGAGACTTATGGAGGATTTGACTGTCCTAGACCAACTATGACTTGACTGCCTTCTTGAAACTATTGGCACCATGGCCATACACCATTTGCAATCAACATGGAATCAACTTGAAATGGTCCAATGGACCTTATTACATCCCAAAACATGAGACAACATCAAAACCAAAACAAGAATCTTCATGATCCTCTTGGTGCTCCTGCACCAAAAACCATGTTTAGTTTTACTCTAGTTCTCACAAGTCTTCTAATGTATTGGATCTTATTCATTCTGATGTGTTTGATCCTGTTAATGTTCCTTCAATTTCAAAATCTATATATTTGTATCTTTCATAGATGATTACAGTAGAAGGACATGGGTTTATTTTCTCAGAAGCAAGTTTGAAGTCTTTAGTCGGTTCAAAGAGTTTAAAGCTTTTGTTGAGAATCAGACTAGTAAAAGATTAAGTGTTTGAGAACTAATAACAGTGGTGAGTTTTGTTCGGCAGAGTTTAAGAAGTTCTTAAAGAGCAAGGGATTGAAACATATAAGACAACTCCATACACCCTGCAGCAAAATAGAGATGCAGAGAGGATTAACAAGACACTAATGGAGAAGGCTATGAGTATGCTTAGTGGAGCAAGTCTTGAACAAAAGTTTTGGGCTGAAGTTGTAGCCACTACTTGCTATCTAGTAAAAATATCTCCTACATCAGCTCTTGTTGGTAAAACATCTATGGAGGTGTGGTCTGGTAAGAAGCCTTTAGTTAGACATCTTCATATTTTTGGTTGTGAGGCATACGCCTTGGGAGAAAAGGTCTAAATTGGAGAACAAGGCTGTTAAATGTATTTCCATTGGCTATGGTGTCAGTGTGAAAGGATACAAGCTTTGGGATCCTGTAGCTGAAAAGGTGTTGTATAGTAGAAGTGTTATCTTCAAAGAACTAACACCATCTTCCATTGTTCTACAACCAGAACAGATAGAAAAGAAAGAAGATGTAGTTCAGTTTCCTTCTACCCCTGAGAAGACTGAACAGATAGACCCTGTGAAACCCAATGATGAGGAGAGCTCCAGCAGCTCTAAAAGTTCATAAGAAGAAGCAGAACCTCAACCTCATCCATTAAGGAGGTCTACACGAACAAAAAAGCAACCTGATAGGTTTGGTTATTCATTGCTTGATTCTAGTTGTGCTTTTGCTTTACTTACTAACACTAATGAGCCTAGAACTATGAAAGAGGCTATGGCCATGAAAGATGCAGGTTCCTGGAAGGAGGCCATGGACGATGAGATGGCTTCTTTGGAAAATAATAAAACATGGGACTTGGTGCTTTTGCCTGAAGGATGGAAACCTATTGGATGCAAATGGGTGTTCAAGAAGAAATTTGGTGCAGATGGTAGTGTTGAAAAGTACAAGGTCAAATTAGTTGCGAAGGGGTACTCACAAGTGGAGGGAATTGATTATGGTGAAATTTTCTCTCCCGTTGCAAAGTTGACATCCATTCATTTTATGTTATCTCTTGTAGCTGCTTATGACTTAGAGGTAGAACAGATGGATGTTAAGACAACTTTCCTTCATGGGGATTTGGAGGAAGAGATTTACATGTCACAACTAGAGCATTACATAGTGAAAGGTAAAGAAAATTTGATTTTTAAGTTAAAAAAGTCTTTGTATGGTTTGAAGCAGTCTCCTAGGATGTGGTACTTGAATTTTGATACCTTTGTGTTGTCAATTAGATTTCTGAGATCAAAATTGGATCATTGTGTGTACTACAAGTTAGACAATGATCGTATTCTCATTGTTTCATTATATGTTGATGATATGTTGCTGATTGGGAAGGGTAAGAATATGATTTCTAATTTTAAGTCTCAGTTGGTAGAATAGTTTGAAATGAAATATTTAGGGGCAGCCAAGTACATTCTAGGAATGGAAATTAGAAGAGACAAAACTAACAGAAAACTTTGGTTAAGCCAAAGTAAGTATGTGAAGACCATGTTGGATAGGTTCAGCATGGCAGATTGTAGACCATTGTGTGTTCCTGTTTCTTTGGAGACAAAGTTGTCTATTAATGATTGTCCAAAATCTTCTAGTGAAGTGGAGGACATGAGCAGAGTACCTTATGCTAGTGTTGTTGGCAGTTTGATGTATGCTATGGTTTGCACAAGACCAGACATTGCCCAAGTAGTGGGAGTCCTTAGTCGATTTATGGCTAATCCTAGACGGGTACATTGGGATGCGATTAAGAGAGTGTTTAGATATTTGAGGGGTACTTCTGAGTATTCCACATGCTATCATGGTAATGTTACAGGACCTCTACATTCAGTTTGTATTCATGGATTCTGATTGGGCAGGTGAGATTGACAGTAGAAGATCCACCAGTGCATATGTGTTCACAATGTTTGATGGTGAAATTAGTTGGATGAGTAAGCGACAACTTGTGGTTGCTTTGTCCATGACAAAAGCTTAGTACATGGTAGCAACTCATGCTTGTAAGGAAACCGTTTGGCTTAAGAGATTGTGTTTAGATATTGGTGTTGATGTGAGAAAAATTACGATTTTTTGTGACAATCAGAGTATGATTTACCTTGCGAAGAATCCAACTTTCCATGCAAGAACAAAGCATATTGATGTACAATTTCACTTCGTGCGAGACATGGTAGAGGATGGGAAGGTAAATTTGGAGAAGGTAGATACTTTGAAGAATGTTGCAGATGCATTGACGAAGCCAGTGGGCACAGATAAGTTTAGATGGTGTTCAGAGTCTATAGGCCTCTTAGCCTATAGAAGTTAAATCCTATTATTTATATTGGCTCTTACGAGGTGTTCGACAAGTGGGAGAATGTTGGGAATTAAGGTGTCTCAACCGTGGTAATTCCTTGTATTATTTTCATTGTATTATTTATTTATTTCCTATGTTGTAAATTAAATTGTAAATTCATATTGTCATCTTGTGGGATGTGGCATGGTGATGTGCCATCCTACATGGAAGATGACAACTTGTAATTTTGTCCTCACATGAGGAGATAGGTGTCCCACTTTGTGGTAGGAGTATTTTCCATGTGTCGGCATCTTGGATGTTGTGTAAGGGAATATTGATTGAAATGATCATCATGGATTCCTATAATGAAGTTATGACATGTAAGAGTCAAAAATAGGAGATTCTATGACGGGTGAAGACATGTGTCAAAGAGCATCTTTGAAAAAGGCATCGTTGGATGCCCATTCCAAGATAGAGACAATTTTGCCTTGTATTTTCTATATAAACAGGTGCTTTGAGGAGGAGTTGTATTATGTGATTGATAGGTACTATTTTGCTATCGGAATACCTCCAGATACGAGTGTCGAAGACTCCCGAGAGCTTTCATTGCAAGTGTATTGTAAACAACATTTAGATTTGTTAATACATTGTGCAGGTTTTAGAGTGTGGGGTTTTTCCCCCGAAAGGGTTTTCCCCATGTTAAATCTTGTCTCTCTCTTCTTCTGTGTCATTTTATGTGTATGTTGTTTGCTGTAATATCTCTGTTATTGAGTTAATAACACTGTAATTGTAAGAATTTAAAATAATTTGCACTCTACTTACCTCATTAGATTAGCGTAGGAAGTGTGTTCTGCGTACCTTGCTTCCTTTCACAAAATTCATAAAAAAGCATGGGTTCACCAAAATGTTTAAGGTGAAAAATGATGACGAGGATGTTTACAGTTTACTTTGATAGTTGTTTGTGTTGATTCTTCTTTCACCTCTAAACATTCAAGGACTTCAATTGAGTAAGGAGTCTAGTACAGGATTTTTGTCACTCGAAACATAGGGGAAAATTGGAATTGTGTGATTTAGTTATCCAATTAAGTTTGATTATGCTCAAAACCCTAATTATGCAAATTCAGAAGCAAATAGATGAATCACAAAAAATGATCGCACACAAAGATATCAAATGACAATCAAATGCATACCAGATTTTAAAGTTTAGAAAATGGAAAAGTTGGGGACTTATGAGCAGGTGCCCTAGTCTAGTGCCATGATTTTGTCAGGATCTGGAAATATTGTTTGTAACCTGTTCTTGTTGTTCCAGAGATTTTTTGGTATGGGATTCAGAGGACTAATGAGCAATTGCCCAAGTCCAGGTCCCTATTTTCTCTTTTGATTTGCAATTCCAATAGTCTGCACTACCCTCCTACAACCTATAACCTACAATCATAGAAAAATGGGTTAGGGGTTGTGGTGTTTAGATGCTTGCCTCATGTCAAGCCTTGGAGAGACATTCAAGTCTTGTAGTGAAGATCTCATGGAAGGAAGATGCTCTTCATGCCATGAGGAGATGGATGTCAAACCTGCAAACACAAACACAAGAACAATGTTCTACTCTACAACAAAATGAATATTTTGAATGCTCTAATCACAAGATTGCATAAAGTTCACAATTGCCATCTAATGTCCATCTAGTTTACAAATGAATCACTAATCATGCTTATATATGCAATTACAAACATTCCCGCCAAGGATTTCGTAATTGAAACTTACCGTGTTGGCCTAGGGCCTAAATAACAGTCATAAACTGACACTTAAAAATTAGGCCTAACCTAAAATAGGACAAGACTAGGGCACGGGTGCCCAAGTCCTCCCCCTATTTTAGGCAGGGATCATGTTAATTGTACCCCTAGGTCCCATTTTCTATGAAACTTAGGGGTTTTCTCATTGGGATGTCAGATTATCATGAAAAATGCTCTAAATGCATCAACAGGACCCAGGAGCTAAATCTTAAGAGGGAAAAGCCCCCAAGGGGACATTTTTGGATGTAACAATTTTATTCCATGTCATTAATGTAATATATCCATGTGGTTCAATTCAAATTATAGGAATAAAATGTCAATCCATGGCTAACCAAATTTCATCCTAAATGAGCAACTATAATTTATTTAGAAAAGTTGTATCCGCTCTAGGAATCATATCTTTTAGACTTGAATATTTCTATCTATAATTGTAATTACTAGATAAGGAAGCATTCATCCTAAATATGCAACAACCAACAAAATAATACTAGATATTAATAACTTTGACTAAGAGCAAATATTCAAAATATAGCTATCCTCAAATAAATAAATGACTTTGACTAAGAGCGAACATTCAAAATATAGCTATCCTCTTTGCAAAATCCAGAATTTGATTTGAGTGATTTAATTCTTAGGACATATCTATAAATTTAATTCTCATGATATAATTTATCTAATAGATATCTTCCCTAGTGTGTCTAATCCCCACCACCCAATCTGTCATGCCCACATTTCCCATGCGGTCATGACATGCAACACACATGTCATGTCCACATTTGGCATGTGGTCATAACACGAAATATGAAAAACTTTTCTACATGTCCCTACTAACCCCCTCGCACACGTCTGCGTGCTCGGTGGGAATACACAAGAGGCGTAAACATGCCATAATTATTCAGGGAAGTGTGTCTTCCTACGCCATCCCCTGCATGATGAAAGTCGTCTAGGGGGTATGCGACACGATGTGCACCACTTCTAGGGTTAGAATGGTTTTAATCCGAACCCTAAGTTTCCTAGGTGAAGAGATGATTTCGTCAGATTTGAAACCAAATCCTAACTCCAATACATAAATGAAATCGAATAAATAAAATATGAAAATCAATGGCATGATGGTCGCATGATAATATGGAGTGATTAAATGATAGTCACCAAAAGGTCATAAAAATAAGACCCTAAAATTTAGGAAAAATTCGACAACATAACAGGTTTTCAACAATTGAAATAAGTATTTTAAAAGAATTCTCTGTGAAAATAATTAATGCAAAAATTAAATAAACAAGGTACAAAATTAAATTCAATAATTCCAAGGTCAAAATAAATTTACCACTCAACAAAATATAAGAATCGAAATCAAATAAACGACCAAATTAAAATTCAATAATTAAGTCCTTTAATAAATATAATTTCGACAATTATATTTATTAATTAACTCAAGATAAAATAATTTAGGAAGGGGAAAAATTAAAACATCTCTCCCCATAAAAAAATAATAAAATTGATCAAATAAAAAAATAATTAAATTACAACGGCTTCCCCTAAGAAATTAAATTAATACGTACTAGACAATTCCCTCTAATTCAATATCCCACTCCCATTAAAATAAAACCCATTTGTAAAAATAAAGATCCAAAACCCCCAAAGATTAATTAATTCAACATAAACATAAGTCACAAGGGAAGGCATAAATAAATCAAAAGGCATAAGGTAAAATGGGGGAAATAAATAAAATGCATTTTTAATTTTTCCCCTCATCCTCCAACTCATCCCTAATTTATTATTTTATTGTTTTCCTAAAGAGAGGTGCCCTAACTCTAACTCAACTTATTCTATTATTTTTCTTTTCTTCCATTTTGTTCCCTTTTCTCTTCTCTTGGTTTCTCAAAGTTTTGCCTCCATTGTTTCTCCATTTTTGTTACAGGTTAAAGGTTTCTTCCATAAGGGCTTGGTAGCCAAGGTTCAAGTTTTCTTCCACCTCATATAGAGGTATATACTTCTTGTATGAAACTAGGGTTTCCTTTATTTATAAACGTGTATATGTATATATATATATATACACACACACATCTGTGTGTATATACAAATATATATATATATATATATATATATGTATTTAATCAGATTTGGAAGATTTATATATACACTGCTTTGATAAAAGCACTGCTTTGATATATAATCTGCTTTGATTATAACTGTTTTGTGTTGCAGGTAAAAATCATAAGATTGAAATTGAGACAAGGGTTGAGCGGTGAAATCTGCAAGGGAGGGGCATGAAAGCCCAAAGTGTCGCCATTGCTGTCAAAAGTGAGGGGGGAGTAAGATGTGGGGAGGGCAGTGAAGCTACCCTTAGATTTCACAGCCAGTATTGTTTTAAGTGTTGGGTATTGGTGTGGGAAGGGGGGGCCAAACCCCCACCCACACACTTGGGTGTGGGTGGGGGTTCAACCCCCCTCCCCACACCCCTGCAATGTCTAAGTTGGCTGTGTGGACGGCGGCACCGTCCACATAGCCCCTTTCTTTTTTTTGCATAAAAACAAAACACTACCCTCTATTTTGTATTCTGCCTTATTCATAACGCTAGGTTTCCATTGTAAATATTGTAGTTTATATTACATTTTTAAACATGTGCATATACTCTTATTTATATATATATATTACTTAGTTACATATGCACAACTCTGCCCAATTTTAACAGTAGTTTTAAAAAAAATTATATGTTTCTAAAACAACAATATATTTATATCTATGGCTCGGTGATTTGGTTCACTCTCAAAAAAGGGGTTGCTCTTATTAAGGAAGGCTTATTCTGGATTTGTAAGCAAGGATCCTAGGCTCTTTTCTAGATTGATTCTTGGGATGGTTATCCTCCCATTATCTCTCAGACTCCTAATTTGTTGAATCTTTGTCAGAGATTTCTCGAGGTGGGTTGGTCTCGGGTGAGTGACTTTAAAACCTTTACTTCCTACGGGCAACTGGAGGTGGCAAGCTTGAAGTCTCCTGAGGATTGGCCAGTTGTTGGTTCTCCTCAGGAGCATGCCAAGTTGCTTAGTACCCTCTCTAGTCGGCAGTGTAGTTCCCTCCAGGAGGACGATGTGCTTGCCTGGTCACCCAATCCTAAGGGAGTCTATACTGTTGCCTCTGGATATCAGGTTTTACTGTCTCATAGATTGGATGGGGAGGAAGTTCAGTGGTGGAGGAGGTCTAGAACAAGTTCTCTTGGCCAAAGTGCAACTGCTTTGTTTGGATGCGGGCTTGGAATAGGTGTTTGACTTGGGATAATATTCGGAAGAGAGGCTTCCAGGGCCCTTCTGTTTGTGTTATGTGTGGGATGGCCGAGGAAGACTCTGCTCACTTATTTTTCTGTTGGCCTTTTGCTACTTAGATTTGGCATTTTTGGTGGGATGCCTGGTAGAGTCCCTGCGTTCATGCTTCCTCTTTGATTGACTTTTGGAATGGTGTGAGTAATTCCCCTTCTATGACTTCTTTCTTGCGGGAAGTGTGGTTTGGGGGGCCTATCTTCATGTTGTGGCAACTTTGGCTTGAGCAAAATCAACAAATTTTTCGTGGCGAGAAGAAGATGGTGCAACAAGTCTGGCAGAAAATCTTGGGAATGATTCAAGAGACGGTGGAGGCTAAGATTGAGGTGAATTTTCCTTTAATTAAGCAGGATGCTGAGGTGGTGGCGAGATTGGGGCTTTAGGGGTTGTCTGTGACTTCAGCTTGTGTCAGGAGAGGTCGGAAGGCTAATAAGAGAATTCACAGGGTTGGTCGATGGTAGCTTCCTCCCATTGGGATTCTTAAGATTAATACGGATGGTTCTTCCAGGGGCAATCCCAGGCCAACTGGTATTGGGGGGATTGGCAGGGATTTTGTTGGCTCAGTGATCTTCATTTTTTCAGTCCCCGAGGGGATGCAGACCATCAACATGATTGAAGGGCAGGCTATTCTCTATGCTTTTGAGAAGGCTCATGCTCTAGGCTGGAGACAGATTATTTGTGAATCTGACTCCCATGTTTTGATCAATTTGCTCATTAAGTGGAAAGTGTTGGATGTCAGTTGGCATTTGGCTTTAATTGTGCAACAGATTTTGTAGGTTAGTTTGTTAATGGATATGTTCACCTTTGTTCATATTCTACGTGAATGGAATAGGGTAGAGGATTGCTTGGTGAAATAGGCATCTGAACATGTAGATGGCAGGAGAGTTGAGTAGTGGGAGCTGGCTCCTCTAGTGCTTCACCTTGATTTGGAGAGAATTTTGGATGAGGATAGGGAGGGTTATGGTGATGGTTAACTCTAGTCTTGTTTAGTTCTTATGCTTTTGTTGTTTCTTGGGCCTTTGGTCCTCTACTTTCTTTGTAATGCTCCTCTTTGATTTTCAATAAAGTTTTTACCCCTTGTTTTTTTTTAAAAAAATATATATATTTATATCTATATCTATATATATGTGTGTGTGTGTGTGTGTGTGTGTGTGTGTGTGTGTGTGTGTATTTTATATAGATATTCTATTATTAGAATATGAACAAAATCAAATGGGGAAAATAATGTAACTAGATTACAAGCTATTAAAGAACCAGTTTGAATAAATAAGGCAAAAAATACATTTAACTTAAAACAGATTTTTCCTCTGCAACTATTACTATATATATTTTTTAACATCAATAAAGTGATAGTCATATTTCTCTATTTTCTTTAAGGCATACATTTAGATTTGAACAACATTATTCCCAGATTTCCCTTTTGCTTAGATACACATAATACTAAAATAGAAATGTCATATAATATAAAATAGCAAGTATCTATTCTTTTGCCAATTTTCTAAAATCATATAGGCACAACAACAACAAGATGAACATTTTTTTTGACAACAAAATAAGAGGTGTTTCAGATTAAATTTCTTTACAACCACAAGAAAAAAGAAGAACAACAATATGACAACAATTACACTAAGACCTCTAAGGCCATGGCTCTCAACCAACCAATATAATAATGCAAATGAGATAACAATGGACTTCTCCAAAGCTCTATTTCTCCAATAAAAACCTGCAATAATACAAACACAAATGGGGGAACCAAGGCCACGTAAATCACGCTCCTCCCTACTATAGACCCGCTAGTGGGTCACCCCCGAGTTAGAGAGGTAGAAATCACACGGTTTAACACACACTCCACAACAATACAATTTTCTAAACACACATAGAATTTTCCCAAGGTTTGCACAAAACTCAACTCGTGAAAATGAGTTTCATGGGGGTAGGGGAGTGTATCCCTCAACTCAACAGGTCACTCCATGATCTCAAAAATTACCAAGTCTCAAGGCCTCAAGCCATAACCACAAAATGCATATCTCCAAATAACTTAGAGAAACTATCATGGCACTCTTGCCATAAAAAATGCTCTCACACCATAGAAAAGCCTCAAGGCTATAAGTAGCACAAAAATAAGGAGGTGACCTCAAGGAGGTTCACTTTCCCCTACCCCATACAAGTTGAGCCTTACCTACAAATGGAGGTGCTCTCACCAAACTCCCAATCCACACAAAAAAATGAAAACAACAATCAACATAAAACCACAAACACAACATAAAATGAAATATATAAGGGAAAATGGCCATAGCCAATGGAAGCATGTTTGGTGAAGAGCTCCAAGCTTCTCCAAGTCTCCCAATCTCCAAATTCCTTTAACTCCCAACAAAAGAACTCCAATAATAGAAAAAAATACCAAATGCAAGAACCCCCCACTCCTCTTCAAGAGGAGGTAATATAGGCCTTCAAATTTAACCTTGAGGATGAGAAGGTGACACTTTTCACCTTCTCCTTCCTCATCCCATGCCACTTGCAAGGGAGAGGAAGTGTGAGGGTGACAAGTGTCACCCTCCAATTCCATCCCAATCCTCACCTTATCCACTTGTGCTCTCACACATGTGTGAGAGACCAAGTGGTGAGGTGGCAATTCCCTTCAAGCCTCCATGAGGGTAAGGGATGCCATATGACATCTTCTTATTTTCCAAGAGAGCCATCTCCCTCCAAGATGCTCTCACACGTGTGTGAGAGTCTTGGAGGGAGATCCCACACACTTGGGAGTCTTGAAGACCTCCCAAGTCTTCTTGGTGAAGGGATCCCCAAACTTTGGGAAGGGAGATGAGTCTTTCCCAAAGCATGACTCATCTCCCACCCTTAACCATTTCAAAATTCGTCACTTTGACTAAACCTCAGTTTAGAGTGACCAAAAGTGAGTTACTCCAAGGTTTAGTTAGTCAAAATTGACCCTAGACCCATGGGTAACCACCTAGGGTAAGTTTTGGGACACTAAGGTACACCTAGGGAGTCATAAATTCACTTTAAATGGCCCATAAATGAAAAACAATACCAAGTGGTGTAAAACAATAAGAATATACAACAAGTGATATAAATTAATTTTAAAAAAATGGTACTAGGCCAAAATAATAAATCAAACAAGTACTCAAACAACATCCGATCAAACGTGATCCTCATCCCTTTTGGGAATGGATTAGTTTCATAGGGAATAACATATTTGTGAATACTACCTCCGATTTCCTGTGTCCTAGGAATATAATCCTGCACAACTAGATCAAGTGTCAATCACATCATGTATAATCATAGCTGAAGCAACTGAAATTAAATTCATGTCATTGCATACAACATTAATCATTCACAACATAATTCAAGATTAAATTGTATTTTTTTAATCTAATGTCACATAATCATCATCTAATATATCTCACATGTCAAATCTCATCATAGCATCAAAATATGATCAAATCGAATCACCACATGTCTAAACAATGTCAAACCAAAAATCGGGAGATATAATATAATCTACATAATGGAACAATAGTCTCTAAAAGTTTGATAATGTCACCAACTATAATGTAAAATGATCAAAATAAGGAAGGAAAAATAATCGGCCTCATATCCTGCCCCCTAAGACTAAAATTCCTCCTGGAAGTTGTCAAAAATGTGAGGATAGAGTGTTCTCAAACTAGCTGCATCCTCCCAAGTCACTATGACCTCATCATAACGATCCCACTGGACCTTAACCTGGTCCAGCTCTTGACCTCGAAGGCCCAGAGTCCAACGAGCCAATATGCGAATTAGCTCCAAAGCTAACTTCCCGTCTGCCTCTACCTGTAGAGTACTCCAGTCCAATACATGAGATAAATCAGATATATATCACCTCAATACAGAAATATGAAAGACATCGTGGATACGTGACAGGCTAGTTGGCAATGCTAGATGGTAGGCAATAGGTCATATCCGCTCCAAGATCTCAAAGGGTCCTACAAACTATGGTGCAAGCTTAGAACCCTTTCCATAATAGATTGGACTCTTATGTGGCCACACTCTACAGAATACTCTGTTCCCAACTGAGAAGCTCTGATCAAGTCTCTTAGCATTAGCATACTTCTATCTATCTTGTGCCTCCTAAAGTCTCTACCTAATCAGTGTGAACTTCTGCTCCATATCCTGAACCAACTCTGGACCAATGGCAACCCTGTCCTCTATCTGATCCCAACTCAATGGTGTCCTGCATGGTCTACTGTATAAAGCCTGAAAAGGAGGCATACCCAACGAGCTGTGATGCCCATTATTGTAGGTAAACTCAACTAGATACAAATACTCCTCCCATCTAGACTGATGGTCCATAACATACATATGAAGCATGTCCTCCAACACCTGATTCACCTGCTCTATCTATCCATCTATCTCGAGGTGATATACAGAACTAAAGTTGAGCTGTGTGCACAACACCTATTGTAAAGCTCTCCAAAAGGCTGAAGTGAACACTGAATCCCTGTCATAAATGATGCGGCGAGGTACTCCACGTAATCTCACAATATCATCCAAGAAATCTCTCGCCACTGCTGGTGCATTGTATGTCATGCGTACAGGTGAGAAATGCGCCACCTTGGTCAACTTGTCAACTGTCATCATGATGGCATCATGGCGGTACGAAGACATAGGAAGACCAACAATGAAATCCATGGAAATGGTGTTCCATTTCTACTCAGGTATCTCATGTGGGTATAAAAGACCCACTGGATGTTGATGCTTAGCCTTAACCCTCCGGCACTCAAGGCATCGAGCAACAAACTTTGCAATATCTTTTCTCATACCCGCCCAATGGTACTGTAGACACCCAAATTTGTCCCAACTTTGTTCATGTCTAGCAACACCTTGTCAAAAACATCACTTAGACATCATGTAGCATTTTGTCTTAAATCCCACTCTTAATCCCACTTATCCATTAGCCAATTAATTAAATAAATTTTATTCATTTAATTAATTTCCACATCATATCCTAATCCCACTATCCAATTAATTAAATAAATTTTATTCATTTAATTAATATCCAACTCATATCCCAACTAATTCAAATATTTTATTTGAATTAAGTTCCTAACTATCCAATTAATTAAATAAATTTTATTTATTTAATTAATATCCAACTCATATCCCAACTAATTCAAATATTTTATTTGAATTAAGTTCTCACATTTCATTATAAGCCGACTTTCCAATTAATTAAATAAATTTTATTTATTTAATTAATTTATCTTATCATTAAGCTGACATGTGTGCCTCTTTCATTTAAAAAAGATAAGTGGTACTACAGCCTTTTATTTATTATCTTTCATATGTAGTACTTTTTATGTACACAAACACACATGAGCCCTATCCTCCCTCCACTTATCAAATGACTACAACTCCCTTAAAGAGTGGGAATACCTAATCAATCCTAGCCATCCACATCAATCATTTATTTTTTTAATCTCAACCATCTATTTGAACCAAGCCTTTCCTATAAATCAACCCCTCACAAGCCATTAGCATGCATTGAGCCTCAAGTACCCTTATTCTGCCAAATTTTTTAAGATGCATTGATCCTCAAGTATCCACATGCTGTCAAAATATCATTAGAGCCTTTGCATCCTTCAACTATCATCCTCATAACATCTTCATCTTAATGTTATGCTGTAGAAGTGAGCACCCAACATTCCTCCAACAATAATCCTTCAAAATCTTGCACGCTCATGCAAGGTGGAGAAGAGCAATGGAGATAAATCAAGTTTGACATGGAGATTGGTTTGCATTTACATTTGTTATTTTGATTTTCATGTTATCTTGTGCTTCATTGTGCATTGCTAGGGTTTTTATCATTGTTGTTTATTCATTTGCCCCGATTTGCAATTTTACCCTAACTACATTTAGCACGCCCGGTGGGACTCACGTCCTTGATTAACCTCTCTTGTTTAAGTTGTTTTTATGAAGTTTTGATCTCTTGGAGTGCCAATCTTTTATTTTTGCAAGATTTTGTAGCAAAAATTTATATTTTTCTAACCCTAGTTTGTAAAAATTTGGCTAAAAATGTATGTATATGATCTCTTAGCCTAAATCTAACCTCACCATTGCGTTCGAGAGGCCATTTCCATAAATTTTGAGTACAAATTTGCCTAAATTTGATGAAAAATGGAGCATTTGGTGAAGAAAACAACAATCGGTCTGCAGAAATCCGCCTCTGGTAATTTAGGTCGCCTTTGATCAAACATCAGTCGCCTGGGCTAAATCAGCTCGCGTTTGAGCAAATAGTAGTCACTTATGGTCAAATCTAGCTTGCTTTTAAACAAACATTCATAAGCTTTTGGTAAAATTCAACTTGCTTTTGAACAAAAACGGATCGCATATGGTAAACTTGGTCGCATATGGTTAATATTTGCAATCTCTCACCTGAAACTTTCCAGATCGCTTTTGGGCTATTATGCATCACTTTTGGTCTTTTTTTGGTTGCATATAAGCTATTACTTGTCACTTCCATTCATTTTTGCATCGCTTATGAGTAAAAAACCACCGCTTTCTGCATATTCGTGTCGCTTTTGCACTTAAATCAGCCGCCTATAGTGCTTTTATGGATCACTTTTATCCAGACAGAAATTGCCTTTGGCATGATTTGAATCACTTTTATCTTGAAAGTACCCACTTTTAGTATAAATGAATCACTTTCTGTCTAACAGTGATCACGTTTTGCAGAGTTAGGGTTTCTGTCGCTTATTTTTATTTTGTAGATACAGGTCGCTTGTTGATTGAAATCAATCGCTTTGGGATTTTATGCATCGCTTATAACCCTACACCGCTCGCATCTGGTGCTTTTCCAAATTGCATTTGATCTATAGGGGCTTGCCTATGGTAAAACAACGGTCATTTCTAATCAACAGTAAATCGCATCTGGCAACTGTAACTTGCTTCTGGTTGCTGTCATTGTGCATCTTGGTGTTTCTATCATAACTTTCACATACGGAGGCCAAATTGTGTAAACAAGGACTCGCTAGAAAACTGAGAGGGTGAACTACTTAGTGGAGTAGGTTTTATCAGGTGACTATATCATTTTACCATCTTTTTTATCAGTCAAAGCTCAGCTTCATTGCAAACTCCATTTGAGCATAACTTGAGCAATTTTGATCAGTTTTCAACGAATCCTTTTTTTTTAAATTGCTTAGAATCTCCTAAACTTTCTGTCTATGCAATCTATTTTTCTGTATCAAATATTTTTCATCAGATTTTATCAGATTTCATCTTTTTTATATAATCATCTTCTTTGCAAGTTTACTCGTTTCTTTTTGGAATTGGTGACTTGTAGAGGCATCTAAGGAGATGGAGCAGCATTGGCATCAACATCTATAGCAAATTGGATAGCAAATTAACCAGGTGCAATCATTTCATCTCTTATCTTCTAATCTTATTTGCAAACACATTTGGATTTTGGGCTTAAAATGAACAACTTGTTTGCTATCACATCAAAAATTGGGCTAAAACAAACCATTGTCCTTCATCACATTTAGATTTGGGCTTTAAAACAAACAAGTGCTTGCATTGTCTTCCACACATTGAATTTCTAAGGTTAATGAACCCCATGCGAGTGTGACCAAATAAATGTGTATGCTCTCTCCTCGCGTCCTAACACGAACTTGGAGATCAAAAATATTTACTTGTGTTACTTTTGTTAAACCTTAGAGAGGCCTGCCTTGGTATCCACCCCAAGGGAATGACTTCAAGTGGTACTTTCATCTGGTCCGCTATAAAAATTAGAGGATAAGGCGAAAGCCAAGTCTAACCGGTATTAGTGCTCACCATACAGTGCTAACTCAAAAGGAGGTGTACCTTTGTGTATATTAAAACTCCTAGTAGGGTTAGTTAAAGTCTTAAGTGGCTTGCTGGATGCTTGTGGGGTGCCGGTCCCCCAGATTTTCAATAGAACCTCCTTGTGATAGTGGCCTTGCCTTGACTAGGACTTGTTTAAGTGTTTTCACGTGCTTGCTTAACCATCATCGCAGTCTTCCAAACTAAAACTTGCTTATGTGTCTTGCATGAGTGATTTATGTGTGTATATGCATAATCATTTGTTTGAATATTGTCACATCAAGCTCTAACACCCAAACACATAAAGACAAGTCATCCTACACATTCTTCCAATAACATTCAAATCCAATCACTTTCATCCCAAACATAGCCAAGTCATCCAAACAATCCACATCATCATCCAAATCCCTAAACAAGCACCTGCTAAAAGGACTTAAGGCAAACACTTAGGTGACAACATGTTTACACTAGAGGACCCAAAAATCAAATTCCAAAGATTCCTCCAAAATCTTTATCAAGGATCACAACCCCTAAACCAAGATGCCATTGAAATATTACAATTCTTCATCCAAAAAGCTCAACCCCACGTAAGCCAATCACCTCATCTGCAACACCTTGTAACCCAAGTCCAACATCTTTTAGCCACTAGTCAAGCTCAACAAGTACAGCAATTCTTAGCCATTCACTATCAACCTAATCCACTTCATAGCCACATGTCATATCCATCCACTTCCTATCAACTTAATCCACTATCCACCAAGTCAATGCCACATCAACCTATGAACATCTACCTCAAGCTTATCCAATCCCTCATGCCATTATTCCAATGCACTACTAAGCCCATTCATAAGGCAATCAAGTGATTTCACAAACACAACATGCAAGTACCAATGGCCTTTTGTATATAAATCAAGTGAGCACAAGTCAACCTTGCCAACAAGATCAAATGCACGCATCTTTGAGTCCACTGCGAGATCTTTTGTCTACACATCCTACCATTACACCTAGCTACCAAGACTATCAATGGCCTCCACAACAAGCACAAATGAGCCCAAATCAACCTTTACAACAAGAAGCACATGCAAGTCCAAGTGGTCCCTTGTACATAAATCAAACAAGTTATCCTATGCAAGATCTAATAACCTTTGACAAGGGAGATACCAACCTAGCTAGTTCATCCTATGAGTGGCCTCCATCATCCAATCACATGCCAACACATGAGCCAACAAGTCCTATCCCAACATCACCATGTGATCCCATTCCTAGTCCATTAATCCCTCTACCTTCCAAACCACCAAGCCCTCCATTACCTTCATCACCATGTCATTCTAATCCTTCACCAAAGGATGCAGCTGAGATAGTTTTACAAAGGATGCTTGAAGAAAAACTCATTGAACTTCCTGAAGTCAAACCACGTGAAGAAAGTCCTTATGATGAACATGATTATTGTGCATACCATAGGACCAAAGGCCATAATACAAATCAATGCCCAATATTTGTCCCAATTGTTTACAAGGTGTACCCACCTATAATGGGAAATCATGCCACATCATCCCCATCCTATGTGTCACCCCCATCTAGTCCAAATCCTAATCCATCCAATCCAATTAGCCCTCAACCTAATCATAATCCTAAGCTTCCAACCCTATCTACCCTTATCATCCATCCATTATATTGCCCATCCACTCATACCCTTGCGAAAGATGTGATCCATTGGCTACAAGCTAGGAATAAACTACCTCCATGTCAAACACCCATTCATGAACCTATCGAAGAACTTCGAAAGGTCATGTCCAAACCTACAGTCCCATCATGTGACCTACAAGCCATCAAGCCTATTTGTGAACCTTCTATCATTAATCCAAGTCAAGAGTCATCATGTTCTCATGTTGTTGACCAAGAGCCTATCCAAGAGCCTTCCACTTCCATTCAAGCAACCCAAGAGGTATGTCAAAGGTTTAATCCTAAGCATGTGGAAACATTAAGCCCTAGTCCAACTCAAGATCAAAAAACTTTCATGCAACCCATCCATAACATTTACCTTCTTTATGATCAAGATGATACCTATGAAGAAGCTATCTATGAGCACCTTGATCCTATCCATAATCCTATATCTATCCATGAGCAAGGTTTCTGAATTGCTCCTAATCATCCACCATCTAGCCCTATCTATAATGAGCAAACATCCACTTGTCATGATGAGACACTTGTCCCCTAAGTAAGCATAAAAGATCAAACAAATAACTTGGATCTTAGTGAACACAATGCTAATCAAGATCCTAATGATCCTCCTTCCACATCCACCATCGATTCCACTTTAAATCCATTATCATGTCCTAGTGGTCTTACCACCTTTGTCCATGAATGTTATTCCTTAGGACAACAACAACCTTTATCCACTTCACCTTCTCCATCCAATAAGGAACTCAAGTCTAGTGTTCAAAGCACACCTAGTCCCATTGTCCATCGCATACTCCAAAACATGAACTACCAAGGTAAAGGCCTAGGCCTTTATGAACAAGGTATTTTAGAGCCAAACCATGTCAAAGTTCCTCCATGCTCATATGGCCTTGGATACACACCCCAAGGTGAACAAGGCCAAGATGTTGGTAATCCCTTCATGCATTCTAAACCTATCACTTTCCATCGCACCCCCCATCTACCCAAAACATATGTTGCCATTCCATTTCCATCACCCTATAAATGTCAAAAGCATGTGACCATACACCTTCCACCATCCACTTTGCCTCCACTTTTACCAACTCCTAATATCCCTCCATCCACCTTGCCACCGTTACTTCCAACACCTAACATACCTATCATTCATAAGTATCCTTACATCCCTAATCATGGCCAACAAAACCACACATCACCTAAGCATAAAGCTTCCAATCATTCCATCCACTCCACCCACCCCATGGGATTCAAAAGAAAAAATTTTGATGCCTCTACCTATAAAGCTAACAATCCTACCAAAAATCTTAAAGGTCTTCATACCTTAGGACATAAAGAATCAACATCAAAGCAAAGTTCATCCAAGCAGCCATCTAAACCCTTACCTCCAAATCCAAAGCCCAAAAGCAAAATGGTTTGGGTTCCTAAGAAAATAGCTAGCAAGTCAAATGAGGCATCCTCATCCACATCTCAAGAATCCCAACCACCTATATCCATCCAAGAGCCTACTTCCATCCAAAACTTCTATTCCCTTCAAAAATCCCACAAGCAAAACAAAAACACTAAAAATACTAAATCTATGTGGGTTCCTAAATCACTTCATCAACCATCTCCTAAGCAAACATCTCCATTGCTTCCTACACCGCCATCTCATCAAAAGCTTCAATGTTTATCATTGTGTGTGCAGCCATTGGTCATGGTTCCCTTCCACTCCACAGCACCTCCATATAACTAAATCTCCCCATCTTCCATCCATTATCCTACATATCTCCCCCATGCTATCCCTATGGTCCATGCTTTGGCATAAACGTTTCATCCATCTTCATTCCATAAGCCTATATAAATCCACACCATAAGCCACTAGCCTACCCTACCATAATTCCACATTATAATCCATTCTCTACCTAATCCATCTCCCATCCACGTAATCCCTTATCAACATCTATGAGCATAATGACATGGTCCATGCGAAGACATCATCCATCTCTAAAGGGACACTATCAACCTTCATAGCACTAAACACTTGAGTCCCTTCTATCCATTACCATGGTGAAAACCTGGCAAACAGGCGCCATGTGTAATTGTCAACCTCATCTAAAAAGTAAAAAAGCAAAAAAAAAAAGTAAAGAGAAATCCCTTTGTCTAACGGTGAAAACCTGGTAAACAAGTGCCTTGGATAAGTACCATGATGAAAACTTAGCAAACAGGCGTCATGTGTAGGTTGATCTTCTATGTCACTTACACTTGGGGGCACATTGTCTCATCCAGCCTATCCATTTCCAACTATTTATCCCATTATATCATTTTCCATCCTATCTTATCATATCTTGTCATCCTACCATCCTTAGCCATTACATAAATATGCCTATCCTATTGAATCCATTTATCCATCCTCCCGCCTTTTGATTTTGATGAAGACATAGGGGCAAAAATGTTGAAACATGTTTGGATATTTCTTGACATACCTCCTTTCCAAACCAAGTCCTATCCATTGACCATTTATCCATCCCATCCAAAACCAATCCAATCATGTCATCGCTTGGTCATGAACTTTTTCATGTAAAAATCCTAAGCATTACCACCTAGAATGGGGCAAATTCTTCCTATGCAACATAGCCTTTCAAGATCACATCCTAGCTCCTTTATGATCCATCCACTATGGCGTATCCTTATCACAAGCTTTCCATCTTATAGCTTATCCCCATCTATTTATCATGAGCTTTCCACTATAGTCTACCTATCCATTTATCATGAGGCACGCATCCATCCCTTATATGGCCTATCCTCTCTTCTATCCATCCAACTCTCATGAACCTTCCATCCTATCCAACTCTCATGATCTTGCTATCACATTTACTATGAACGCATCCTTTTATCCATCCCTTGCACCTAGACTTGGTGTTCCCTTGTCATTGGTATCAAGCACAAAGGCTACCCAAATTGTAAATCCACTGGCGTTTTCCAAAACAAAACATAAAAAAATTAAAATATTCTCAAAAATTCAAAAAAATCAAAATATGTCAAAAAAATCTAAAAAAATCAATATCCAATGAAAAATCCAAGCAATAAGATCAATCATCATCCAAAACAATCCACTCCATCGGCATCAAATCATCATCATCATCAATTCTTCATCATCAATAACATTCATTCATCCATTTCAATCAATGACTTCTTCCAATCATATCAATCAAATCAATCTAAGCAATGATCTTAAATCCAAGCCACATTAATCCATATCAAGCAAGCTAATCAATCAAGGAACATTATCCAATCAAATCAACAAGGTTTTGATCTTAATCTTGCCATGAGCCCAATCAAACATCATCAATGGGATATAGCATTCCCACATCCTTGTGTTGATTTAGGGATATAGCTTTCCCCACAATGACAACACTATCTATCAACACAATCAAACAATCAATCATTGGTTTATGACTTGACAAGGGCCATATCTTGTTTGTTTTACATCTGTTGAGCATACCGAGAACACTTGCTTATGCTTAGATTGAATGGACACTCTAATCATCATAGCATCACTATCATCATTCAAAACAATCCAATCATCAAAATAATCAACCTAACAACAACAAACATCACAACCAAAGCACATCTAGCCAGCCATCAACAACAATCATCAGTAGCAACAACCAACATCAACACTAAAGCAAATCAACTCAATCACATCAACTCCAATCAGAACAAATCCAATCACTTCAACCAATCAAAAGCAGTTCAATCCGCCACATATCATCACATCATCAACATTTCATCAATCAATCTCAATCCATTTTCATCATCTCTTCAATAAAACAATCAGAACTACATCTCATTTCCATCATTAAGTGCCTTGATCCCGTGGATTCAGGGTATGTAGGCAGTCTAGAGTACGAAGAAAGTGCCTAGATTCAGGCACAAGCAATTTTCCTTTTTCTCCTCTCATCATTTCTTCTATCATCTATCTTCTACATCATCAATAAACAACTTCTTCCAATCAATCTATCATTCAAATCATCCATTAATCAAATCAAATCAATCTTCAAATCCATCATTTCAATCATCAAATCATTCTAAACAATGATCCAAGTGCAAGCCCAT
Source organism: Cunninghamia lanceolata (assembly GCA_027924645.1). NCBI lineage: Eukaryota > Viridiplantae > Streptophyta > Pinopsida > Cupressales > Cupressaceae > Cunninghamia > Cunninghamia lanceolata. The sequence continues at coordinate 5,901,973 of BSBN01000495.1, read as the reverse complement.
CATTATTCTATACCAATCAAGTTAATCAATCAAGCCAAGTTATCCAAATGCAATCAATGGTCTTGATTCTAGCCTTGTTGTAAGCCAAATCAATCAGCAAATCAGCGAACCAACTCAGCAAACAACTTTGTGTTGATCTAGGGATATAGCTTTCCCTGCAATGACAACACTCTCAACTATCAACAATCAGCAATTAATCATTGGTTTATAGCTTGACAGGGGCAATACCTTGTGTGTTTTTGAATTATTTGTGCATGCTTGCTTGCTTGCTTATGTGTGTTATCATTTTATCTTGCATTTGCATCATATCAGTATCAAATCCAGCTAATATTCATATCTTGTATCTAGACAAGGTTGTATTACATTGGGGCACGAGACACATCGTCACCCTGGTCTTTATACCTTGGTGCATAACATCTAGTGCTATATCAAACATCATGGTTGCTCACCTTCATTGCAACATAACACATCTTCATTTCTTCTATCTATCCCCTTATCTTTCTTTTGTATCCACGCCATTTCTTTTCGAGAGCCTACCCGTGTTTGTCCAACCCGCCTAACCTCTCGAGGGGGCATCATCATCCTATCTTTCCATCATCATCATATCCTTACATCATCATCCCATATATTTTTTCTCTATCCATACCTTAGCTTCTTTGAAATGATGTTACTCGACATAAAGCTTATCATCTTGAACATCATCTCAAAGAGGGGCAAAATGTAGACACCCAAATTTGTCCCAACTTTGTTCATGTCTAGCAACACCTTGTCAAAAACATCACTTAGACATCATGTAGCATTTTGTCCTAAATCCCACTCTTAATCCCACTTATTCATTAGCCAATTAATTAAATAAATTTTATTCATTTAATTAATATCCAACTCATATCCCAACTAATTCAAATATTTTATTTGAATTAAGTTCCCCACTATCCAATTAATTAAATAAATTTTATTTATTTAATTAATATCCAACTCATATCCTAACTAATTCAAATATTTTATTTGAATTAAGTTCTCACATTTCATTATAAGCCGACTTTCCAATTAATTAAATAAATTTTATTTATTTAATTAATTTATCTTATCATTAAGCCGACATGTGTGCCTCTTTCATTTAAAAAAGATAAGTGGTACTACAGCCTTTTATTTATTATCTTTCATATGTAGTACTTTTTATGTACAGAAGCACACATGAGCCCTATCCTCCCTCCACTTGTCAAATGACTACAACTCCCTTAAAGAGTAGGAATACCTAATCAATCCTAGCCGTCCACATCAATCATTTAGCTTTTTAATCTCAAACATCTATTTGAACCAAGCCTTTCCTATAAATCAACCCCTCACAAGCCATTAGCATGCATTGAGCCTCAAGTACCCTTATCCTGCCAAATTTTCTAAGATGCATTGATCCTCAAGTATCGACATGCTGTTGAAGTATCATTAGAGCCTTTGCATCCTTTAATTATCATCCTCATACCATCTTCATCTTAATGTTATGCTGTAGAAGTGAGCACCCAACATTCCTCCAACAATAATCCTTCAAAATCTTGCAGGCTCATGCGAGGTGGAGAAGAGCAATGGAGATAAATCAAGTTTGACATGGAGATTGGTTTGCATTTATATTTGTTATTTTGATTTTTATGTTTTCTTGTGCTTGATTGTGCATTGCTAGGGTTTTTATCATTGTTGTTTATCCATTTGCCCCAATTTGTAATTTCACCCTAACTACAGGTACAACTGTCGTAGGTCGGCATGCATCTTCTTCACCCCTGGATGTGCTACATATGATGCTCTGTGAGCCTCTGATAACACTACAGTATGTAGGTCACCTACGTGGGGTACATAGATGCACTGTCAATGATGAAGTAACCCATCTGCCTCAAGTGAGTATCCTGCAAACTTGCCCACAAGGGGCCTCTGTGAACGGATCTGCTGCTTCACCTCAAGAAACCACTCATCCTCAGGCAGATGCTAAATAATGCATCCTCTCAAGTCCACACTCAGAGTCAAGGTCAAGATCTTGTGGCACCTCTGACTCAATGTGTCATCTACCATGTTCTCCTTCCCTTGATGTAGTGGACATCAAAGTCATACTCGCAAAGAAATTCCATCCAACGCCATTGATAGGCATTCAGATTTGGTTGTATAAATATATACTAAAGGCTGTGGTGATCTGAATGAAGCTCAAAGTGATGACCCAATAAGAAATGTCTCCAACAGACTAGAGCATGAACCACTATTGCAAGCTCCAAAGCATGAGTGGGGTAGTTCAGCTCATGGGTCTTGAGCTTTCGTGACTCATACGCGATCACTCTACCACCTTGCATAAGTACGGCTCCCAAACCCTCAAGTGATGCATCCATGCAAACCATAAAATTTGATGTTGGATCAAGAACTGCTAAAATGGGAGTGCTGGTAAGACGTTCCTTGAGGACCCCAAAGGCCCTCTCACACTGCTCAGTCCATAGAAAACTCTTCCCTTTTTGCTGAAGGGAAGTGATGGGGTGTGCTATCTAAGAAAAACCCTCAACAAATCTATGGTAATAACCAGCTAACCCCATAAAACTCCTGACCTCTGTCACACTGGTGGGTGTTGGCCAATCTCTGATAGCCCTGATCTTTGATGGATCTATTGAAATTCCATCACCAGATAGGATGTACCCCAAATACTGTACCTCTATCTTGAAAAATGCACACTTCGCCAAGTTCCCATAAAGATTCTGCTCCCTCAAACACTGTAGAACCTGATGTAGGTGATCCTCGTGCTCCTCCTCAGTCCGTGAATAGATCAAAATGTCATCGATGAAAATAATCACAAATCGATCCAAGTAGGTATGGAACACCCCGTTTATGAGACTCATGAACATTGTAGGGGCTTTCGTCAAACTGAAGGGGACCGCAGTGAACTCATAGTGGCCATATTGAGTCTGGAAGGTGGTTTTATGGATGTCTACCTCTGTGATACACAACTGATGTAACCGGACTTCAGGTCAATCTTAGAGAACACCCTGGCTCCCTGCATCTGATCAAAAAGATCGTCAATCCTGGGTAGAGGATAACGGTTCTTCACCATCACCTTATTCAACTGCCTATAATCCATTCATAATTGAAGAGACCCATCCTTCTTCTTCATGACGATGACAGGAGCGCCCCATGGTGAAACGCTTGGTTGGATGTGCCCCTTCTCAAGCAAGTCCTCAAACTGTAACTTGAGCTCTATGAGCTCATGAGTGGTCATCCTATAGGGTGCACGAGACACTAGCTCAGCACTAGGCACTAAGTCAATATGGAAGTCTACCTCACGACGGGGTGGCATCCCTGGTAACTCTGCGGGAAACACATCGGCAAACTCTCTCAGGATGGGGTGATCATCCAAAGATGCCTTAGGCTCGTCATCTGATTTGTCACTCACTATAATAGCGAACATCTGGCATCCCTTCTGCATGCAGCGCTTAAGTTGCTGAGCAAATATCATACACACTACTGTGGGATTCTGAATGCCCACTATGTCAACTAAAGTGCCATGATCGTCTAAGAAGCTAATCACCTTTCGGTGACAATCTAGCTTGGCTCGATGAGTTGCAAGCCAGTCCATACCCAAAACTACATCATAGGATCCTAATATCATAACTCTAAGGTCACATACTGTGGAAAAGGGTCCCAAAGATATCTCGCAGTCATGGACTAAGCCATCTACTGTCATCTTGGCCCCTGAGGCCAACTCAACCACCCACCTATCACCCTGCCTAGAGGCCACCATCCTACAATGCTCCACTAATGATGGAGATATGAAAGAGTCAGTAGCACTAGAGTCAAAGAGAATAGAAATGGGGACACCCCCTATCATACCTGATGTCTCAATCACTGATGCCTAAAAATTAGTCTGGTGATTATGAACCGCTGCGAACATATGGTGGCACCTACCCACATCTCCAACCGTCAGCTCTGATCCTCTTGAATGAGGCTATCCCCCTGCTATAAAGCCCTATGGACACTCTCTGGTTTGATGTCCTACTCCACCACACACATAACATGGGCCTCTAGCCTATACCTGTCCAGTCTGAGTCCTACTCAACTGCTATTGTCCAGATCTACATGTGGACCATTGTGTACCCCTGTATGACTGCTGCGACCTCGCGGGTCCCACAGGTGGTCCCTACTACCTTTGATCTCTTTGGATGAAGTATTACAGATTGTTAATGGGTCCCAGATGATGTCATTCTTGGACAGATACTCTGGTTATAACTAGGTGATGGTAGAATATGAAGACAGATTGAAGACATCCTTCACCTATAAATGGGGCATCTATGCATACCGCCGCATGCCATTTGGTTTAATCAATGTAGGGGTGACGTTTCAGCATGCAATAGATGTTGCTTTTAAGGGGTTGGTTGGAAAATGTATTATCATCTACATGGATGATCTAACAGTATTCTCCAAAAGGCGAGAGGATCATGTAGCAGATCTAAGAAAGGTGTTGCAGTGATGCAAGGATTATGGTATATCACTCAATCCCAAAAAGTGCATTTTTGGAGTAACCAAGGGGAAGCTATTGGGACATATAATATTTGAACAAGGAATATCTATAGACCTAGACTGGATCCAGGCAATACTCAAAATACCTCCCCCAGCCAGTAAGAAGGAACTTAAGTCATACTTTGGTAAGATCAACTTTGTACGCAAATTCATTACTGGGTTTGCTGAGATTGTACAACCTCTCAACGCCATGCTGAAGAAAGATGCTAAAATGGACTGGACTCCAGAAGCCAAGACTGCCTTTGCAGAAATTAAACAAGCTATATCCAATGCACCTGTCTTGGTGAGTCCCAATTACACTTTGCCATTTCATATATACTCATTTGCTTCATAGCATACTTGTGCTGCAATGTTGACACAAAAGAGGTCAGTTAATGATGAAAGGCCCATTGCTTTCATGAGTTCCCCATTGAAAGATGCAGAGCTCAAGTATCCAAACGTGGAAAAACAAGCATACGCTCTGGTAAAAGCAGTTAAGAAATTCTGTCATTACATTCTAAGAAGTCAATTGATTGCCATAGTCCCAGATGTAGAAGTAAAAGCATTACTGATGCAGAGTGAATTAGGAGAAAGAAGAGGGAAGTGGGTCACCATATTGCAAGAGTTTGACATAGATATTCAACCCATGAAATTGGTAAGAGGTCAAGCTCTGACCAGAACAATGGCTGAAGTGGGACAAGACCTGGTTTCTCAACAATACCTATTAGAAGATGTTTCAAAAGATGAGTGGTATGGAGATATCATATTTTATTTACTCAATCAACACTGCACACTGCAGCTAAATTCAGTGCAAAGGAGAGCTCTTAAGCTTAAAAGCAATAGTTACATGATAAAAGGATTAGTCCTTTACAAGAAGAATCATGAAGGTATCTATCTGAGGTGTTTGGACAAATTAGAAGTTGATCAGGTGCTAACTAGTTTTCATGAGAGATTCGAGACAAGTCATGGGTCAGCGCACTCGACAGCCAATCAGATTCTTCGTGCCAGGTATTACTGGCCAACCTTGTTCAAAGACACATATTCACATGTAAGAACCTATCATATATGCTAGACTGCTACACATAGAGAATGACACACAGCCATGCCTTTGCAACCAATGGTTGAGGTATGACCATTTGCTCAGTGGGGCCTCCACTTTATCGATATGATCAATCTGCCTTCCTCTGTAGGCCATAGGTATATTCTGACCGCTACTGATTACTGCACTTGATGGTCTGAAGCAATAGCTTGTAAGCAATGGACCACAAAGGTAGTTATTGAATTTGTTGAAAAGCATATTATCACTAGATTTGGTTGTCCATTTGCTTTAGTTTGTGATAATGGCTCTGCCTTTTCATCATTACATTTTTCTAACTGGGCATTCGATTATGGGATTAATCTCAAGTTCTCATCTAATTACTATCCACAAGGGAATGGGGTAGCTAAATTAACAGACAAAAACATGGTCGAAGTTATTAAGAGACTGTTGGATAAAAACCCTAGGGACTTGCATACTCAACTTAGGTTCGCTCTATGGGCTGATAGAATTTGACACAAAGCAGCCCTGAACACATCTCCTTATCATTTGGTCTATGGGATTGAACCCATTTTTCCTATCCATTTGAGAATCCTGGTACTTCAATTCATGCAAGACTACCTTGAAACTAATGATTAATTATCCTCTAGATTGGCCCAATTACTGCACCTTGAAGAGAAACATGACGCTTCCATAGAAAACTTTGCTAAGCATCAGGGAGTTGTAAAATGATGGTTCGACAAAAGAGCCAAGATCAAGGCCTTCTGCATTTCTAATTTGGTCCTATATTGGGATAAGGCACATGAGAAGAAGGGAGAACATGGTAAGTTTGATAAACTTTGGTTGGGTCCCTATCAGATCTATGAGATCCTTGGAGACAATACATATTGACTTAAGAGCCTTACTGGTGAAGAGCTGCCACTGCCTGTCAATGGCCAGTTCCTAAAGCACTACTTTCAGGCATGAGAGGTAATCATGCCTCATTTTAGTGTACATAGTTAAGGGTTTGTTTTTTTTGATTATTTTAGATTGCCTTTAGTTTAGTTTTCTTTCTTGTCTTTGCTTTCCTTAGGTGTTAGGTGCTTTGCTTAGTTTAGTTGTCCTTTTGTTTTTGTTTGCTGTGCTTGCTTTTCCATGGGGTCTTTGTTTCTGAAGTGGTGGCAGTTGTGCAGACCTACAAGTGCTTCTTTAATGGGTGAGTAATCATGAGTCTTCCTTCGAGAAGCCAAGGTTTCCACCTAGTTTTTGCTAGGGGATCCACTATTATGCCAAGGGGTATGGTATCTGTTCATTGGAGATGAGTTATTAGTTGGTGCTCTTGAAATATTTTCTAACCATATATCTTTCACACTTTAAATAATATTGAAGTAGTTAGGTGAGCCTAGGTGATCTTGTGTCAAGTGAAAAGGGTTGACTTCTTCTTCTACCATATGCACTAGCAATCAAGACAAAAGCAAGTGACACTAAGTGTTGCTAGCCTATATTGGGTAAAAATAAAAGGTGTTTTTCAACACCAGACCCACTACAGTGCAAATACAAGAGACCACCAAATTGCAAAATTCTTACAAAGGTACTACCCAGAAGTGATTAACATCAAATGTCATCATACTAGAAGCTTAACTGATCATATTCCATTTCAAGGCTTGACACATTTTTAAATTTGAGCATCTTCGGGTAGAAGAATGATTCCAGCTCTCTAGCTTGTCTTAGGGTATCTTGGGTGAACTTAGTTGCCGAAGGATGGGAATGAATCCAATTGCACACAATTTGGTTTTCAAGATGTGGATGGTTGCACTGGTTAGTGATCTTAGATCCTTTGATAAGATACCTTGCTTTTTCTCTCAATATGTGGGTAACACAAAGATTCTGGGTTCAAACTGAACGTTTATCGTTGGAATGCTCGGGAGCATTCCCTAGCAGAGTTGCCATTTGTTGTGCCTCACACACACACCCCATTTAAAAATGGGGACTCCCTCTTTGGTTTGGCTTGAGAGTCATTGGATCTTCTCATCTCTTAAGTGATTTTGTCGTCAAAAGTGCATTTTGACCTTGATGGAAATATGAAATGAAAAAATCACTTCAAAAAGTTTGCTAGGGTGAATCCTTATTTTCCCTTTAGGGACCTTGAAATGACCTTTTGCGCTAAATTGCCCTTCAACTAACTTTTGCACTAAAATCTCACTTGTCTGACCTTAGTGCTAAATTTCCATCGCTCTGACCTTTGCGCTAATTTCCTATCCATCTGACCTAGCGCTAAAAATCATTGTTTCAGACTTCTACACTAAGAATAACCTTCTCCGACCCGCGATGAAACTAGCAATCACCAACTAAGTCAGACAACCCCAAAAGGCCCGCAAGTTAGATGAACCCGAAACCTCTACAAAACTGTGAAAACTGAACCTCCAAGCTTTGCGCTGAATGTAGTCCCGTCTGACCAAGTCTGACACACCCAAATTTCCCGCCAAGTCTGAGCTAAGGAAAATTCATGCAAACCCTAAACTGGCAGGTCGTATGCCTGTACATTAATGGCAGTTTTGGTAGAGGTTTAAAAGGAAATTAATCATGTTTTTAAGTTATTTGATCCTGTTTAGGCTAGAAATTTTAGAGCTCCATTCACATTCTGCCGACTTGACTCGAGTTTGAACCTGCGACCTACCTGTGTAGACCAAAATCACCACTGCTTCCACTAGGTAGGGTTTTAACCCCATTACTTGAACTTCTATTTGCATGCAGTTAGGGTTTGATGCTAGACGTTAGGTTTTGTAAGAGAATGAATGTTGAATTTGCATTTTGGGTTAGGGTTTTGTAAAAACTATGAGTCTTCATTTGAAAAACCCTAGATTTTACCCTATGTGATAATGGTTTGTCACAAATTGTTTAAAAAAAAAATCCAAACTTAGGCAGAAAAACCCTCGATCCTTTTCAGCACTAAATCAAGCCCTGACTGACCTGCAAGATTGCTGATCATCTGATAGAGGTCGGAGACATTCGATTCCCATGCCTCAGTCACTAAGACAATTTCCATCAGCCATGATAGAAAACGCTTCACCGACGTGCCAAGTCTGGCCGATGCCTTTCCATCAGCGAACACTCACACCTTGGTGCTAAAATTGACCTCATCCAACCTATAAGCACCAAAATACTTTTTTTCCAACTTGGTCAGAAGGCCTGGAAAACCCTGCAAACCATAAAGCTATCTCTTGCGCTAAATAATCTCACTCTGACTTTGTGCTAAAAGATCATGTCTCGTACTTGGTCTGACGACCCAAATTCCTCCGCAAATTTGGAAGCCCCCTGAAACCCTACCGGGAATAGTACCACTATTTTGAGCTAAAATGACCTGGTCTGACCTACACTATGATACCCTCCTACCGACTTAGTCGGACACTGCCAAAACTCACGTAGGTCAGACCAAGATGATTTCCACGCAAACGCAATGAAAAGTTTATATCGATAGGATTTGCGCTGAAAACTTAACCGACTGACTTGACAATTGATAGAGGTCAGAGACCTCCAAATCCCATGCAGGTCTGTCCTCACCAAAACCTATGCTAAAACTCAAAAGCATAGAAGGAAGTAAAACCTTTGGTTAGACATGCCCGATTTCCCCGCCAAGGTCGGATGACCTCAAATTCAATGCTTTTCCTTATGAAGGTCGGACAACCTTCAAATTAGCGCAAAACCATGCAAATGATCGATTTTTTTGAAATTTTCAAAAGGAAAGTGGTTCAAAATGATGAAATTAATGTTGTAATGCATTGTTAATGGTGATTTCCATAAATTTTCTTGCAACATTAGATATTTGATCGCACATTGTTATTGCAGTTAGACTTAAATTTCCTTCAGAAGCATGTTAGTGGTAAATATTAGATCTGCATTGATTCATCTGAAACTTAAGAGTATGTTAGGAGTTTCCTTGGTGTATCAAACTTATAAGGTCCAGTCCTGTAGACTAAATAACTGCTCAGGCCCAAGCAATGAAGTATGAGTTCAAAGGAGTCCCTCCAGAAACCAAGATTCACTCCGGCTGGAGTAATGTAGGGGACACAGACTTAGGTCACATAGACCTAGATGACTTCAGACTAAGAGTCTTTGGTCTAAATCCAACTCCTAGAGCCAGAGTACTCAGAGATAGTGGTATTGCACAAGTAGCTACCTTTTCTACCTCAGTGCAATGTGCAGAACTAATGGCCACATGTGCAGATAAATATGACATTACGACAAGGACAATTCAGATGGCAAATGGGGATATCTTGGCTAATCTAACCCCACCTTCTCTAGCTGAAACCGTGGACATCCCCTGGCACAAAGTAGTGACTATCCTAGACAAAAAGGGATCACAAGCAACATACAATAAGGATGTAAAGGGATGCATAAAATATATAAACGACCATTGGGTTAAAAGAAGAAAGTCTACTCTCATCAAGCTCCCTAGAGTACTGTATAGAAGTGACTTTCATGGTGAGATAGGAGACCTGGTAACCTTCCTGAGCAGAGTGTATGGATTGCTGACAGCATCAACCTTTGAGGACTAGATGTTTGTCATTATCACTGAGATATTAAAGGGAACTAAGTTCCGCTAGGCTCAGATCCTCAGTGACAACATCCATGAATCCTTCAGCAATTTCAGTGAAAACAAATGCTTCAGATGGACATCCTATATTGTCTATGCATTGGAAAGAAGAAACCACTAGGATGGATTGTCCAAAGTTGGTGAAGTTGGAAATGACGAACAATCTCAGATTAAAGTATATGAATGCTACCCACAACTGACCTTATCTCAATCATTAATACACTTCAAAAGGGTAAATGATGCATTCACAATTTCTATAGCTAGAAAGTTGCAAGGTAACATAGCCTTAACTATTTCCACCGAGGCTATGAATGAAATAACCAAATATGGCAGATGGTATATCCAGTTTGAGAAATTTACATACATAAGGGTGCAAGGCTTCAGTAGAATGGCCTACAGACTTCCTTGGTACCTTGATGATAAGACAATGCTTCTGGAGTTATCGAGGAAACTAATACCACGTGCGGAGAAACTTAAACACTTGCATAGAACCAATGTTCAATTCCCCATCAAGTTTGGCAAGGGACTCTATGTATGCCCTTCTCTGGCATTAGCAGAACATTCTAACAAAGAGGTTCAACTCTTGAATTTGCACTACTATAATGCAAGGGGTCATTTTGATCCAAACAGAGTGATGGAAAGATTTTTAAGTAAGAAGCTCTTCCACAAAGTGCATATTGAAGACTTTTGGGCTAACTGCCCCGATGATTACGAGGTTATGAAGAAAGCACATCCAAGGCTACCTCCAGACTTCATCAAAAGGTTTCATATAATGGCAGTCCCTGATCAGTTACAGGATGATGAAAATGTTATGATCAGAGGACCATGGGAGGCATGGTACCATCAGCCCATTCCATTTCCAAATTGGGAAAATGCAGAGGAGAGCTCCCTAGATGTTGTTATGAGGGAACCAATCAGATTGAGTAAGGCCTGGGTCAGATCTCAAGTGGCTATTCTGAATGGACAAGGAGTCTAGCTTACCTACACCGCATTGGAATCAGACAAGGACTTTGGGGGAGAAGAGGATGAACCCATCTAGGTCACAGATGAGGCAGAGTCAGCTGAAAAATAGAAAGCAGATAGTGAAGAGCATACATCTCTGGCAGAAAAAGTAAAGAAGATGAAGAGGTCATCTGTAAGGTCTCCCCAGAAGAAGGATCAACCTCCCTCAACCAGGACCAGGACTTCTAAAAAAAGAGATATGCCAAGTGGTTCTAGAGAAAGCTCTAAGACCAAAAGGGTGAAAGTAAAAGAAGCCAATAAGGAAGATGCCACAACAAAGAATGATTCCAATCCTCCAACTACCCAACCTCCTACCCAAAGTGTTGATACTGCTGTCTCAACACCTGTTATTTCCACTGCCACTTCTCCTTCCATTCCTCCTTCCTCTACTGTATCCACTTCACCCATAACTCAAGAAACATCTCCTTCCACCTCTCCTACCTCTATCATCACCACCACTTCTTGTTCACTAGCAATTTCTTCTAGTGACTCTAGCAGCCTTATTTCCTCCACTCTTGCCATCTCATACCCTTCCACTACCACTACACCTACTGCTTCTTCTTCTTTACCGTTGCCTCCCATTTCCACCATACTTTCACCCCATTTTCCTCTACCTTCACTGCCCCTTCCTTCACCTCTTGTCATTTCTTCATCCTTATCACCAATCTTGACTAACCTGACACAGGTCAGTGGGCCTTCCTTAACCATCTCTTTTGTTGTCCCTATTTCACAAATGCCTATGGATTCATTAGTAGTACAACTACTACCTGGGATTGAGAAAGTGTGTGCAGAGTTGGGGTTGAAAGAGCTAGAAACAACAATTGAGGAGGAAAATGAGGCATTAATTGAAGTAAATAATAATGACTCTCAAGAACCTTGAGCCAATGTAGAAGTTATTGACATATCTGATAGTCCTCAGGACGAAGATCAAACAGAAGAAGTTTTCAAGTCTGTGCAAGAGAATGTAGTAATAAATCTGAAGAATTTGGTCCATGAAGAAGGGAGAAGTTCAGAGAAGAATGAAGAGAAAGAACAAGAACAATCCAAAGAGTTGGTTGTATCTGATAAGGATAGAGCTTCTGAATTGAACAAATCTTCTGCTCCTAAATGGCTACAAGGAAGAATGGCATATCCTAAGCCATAAGTGGAAGTAATGCAGCTTGACCTGAGCGCTATCCTATCACAGGCTCAGAAGCCCAAGAAGTAGAAAAAGGCTAGGATTCAATCCAGAATCTATAAGAATGAATTAGGATCAAGGATAGTAGAAATAGTGGTCCCACCATGATGCAGAGCAAATGAGATGCAAGGAAGAGGAATAGATTCAACAAGGTTCAACTACACCAATGAGCCCAAAACAAGGATCTTCATGGAAAAGTGGGAACAGTAGTTAAAGTTCTTGAATTCTTCTTGCAAATGGTGTTTGAACATGTATTAGATCCCATCCCATCCATTGGTAAAGGTGGATCAAACTTCGAACTACTAGTTCCTTCACAAACCCCAAGAAAGGCTAGTAGCCTACAAACGGAGAACAGTCCCAATAACTTTCTGTATAAACATCCAAATGCAAATATTAGACATGTATTAGATACCCATTATGCCTCCCCACAACATACTCTAGAATAGGTTTGGGTTGTTTTGGAAAATGTATTCTAAAAACAGACTGGTAATTCTGCTACAAGGGTTCAAACTCAGAAATGTCACTATGAAATGCCACGAACATTCATACATAACTTCCACACAACACAAAATGAGGTCAATCACTTCACTCAGATTGTAGATAACATAGTTACAAACATTTTTCCCAAGTTACATAAAGATCCAATGGTGGAAACAAAAGTTATGGCATTTTTCCCAAAACTGGTTACTCTAAATCAGGGTTTTGATAGTTTTTACTAAAAATGCAATATCTTTCACAAAACGAAACCAAAATGCATGAAACGAAAAGGAAATGGAGGGTGATTGTCTATACTATCACATAAATACACTTGCACATGCCTATGAGTCCATATAGATCCGTACAAGGGGTGAAAACAGAAAATTTTCTGAAGAAAATACAGAAAAACAGTGCTTTTTTAACATTCCATTCCATTCCTTCAATCACCCACGAATTTACAAAGGTAAATAAGGCCTTTTAAAGGCATTTTACACAAGAATCTTCAGTTTCTAACTTCCCAAATGAATGAAACTACTCAAAATACCCTATGACCATTGGTATTCCCCTATTTGCATTTGTTTTGCATTTTTAGTAACTTTTACATTTTCAACCTCCTTCTCTTACACTTGAAGGTTCAAACTTACAAATTTGCCAATTAAATGAATCTAATGAGCATTTTCAAATTAAATGAATCTAAAGAGCAAGGTGCTCCTGCACCACACCAGCTGATACAATAGGAGAACAAGTCAGGGCAGATTATATCATATCTACCATTGATCTAGGTCCAACCACTCGTGCTCAAAGAGTGGATGATTTCAAAGGCTCAGTCACATCAATATTGGAGTAGTTGGATAAGGATGAAATGTCCAAGAAAGACTTGAAATAGAAAAACAAAGAACTTTGAGCATGTCTTCAATTTTTGATAAAACTAGTAGATGGAGGAGGAGATATAAGGACAACTTTCCTGTCTACTGATGAGATGACTAAATTGGGCAAGGTAAGATCAAAGTCCCAAGGTATAGAGAATTCATTACTAAATTTTTTTGAGATGGGATGTGAAGCCATTAGTGCCTCTGCTCAAGCACACAAGAGATTAGTGAAATTGTATAACAAGTGGAAAGACTTGCATGAAGAATGCAATTCTTTTGATGAGTATTATTCACATATGTATCCCCGGGTAAAGGGTATCAGAGAATTTCCATCTCAGACTCTAGTTGTGGAAAATATTTTGTCTGGGAGTCAACTGCTGAAGGCTATTGAATGGTATCAACAACTACTTTTGAGAAAAGAAACCTTTGAACATATAAAAGAAGCATATAAACTAGCTAATGAAGAATTGAGATCAGTCATATACGACATCAATGACTCTTTGCGGGATTGCAGGGAAGTGTCCTATGATGATTATGCCCCCTTTGATGTCGAGAAGTGTAAAGATAAGTTGCATAAAGAAAATTTTTGAAGATGCCACACTCAGTATGGAGGAGAGGTTGGACAAGGCGAGTGACCTCAAGGTAGAATTCAAGGTATTTCAAAAAGTAGTAGCAGAGATAGAAAGAATACATGGCAAATTCAGTCAGGAACTGGAGGTTTTTGATTACCGGATACATCATTTGAAGGATCCAAACCCATTTGACATTAATCCTGCACTTGATGCCTGGTTGATTTATCACAACAAACTGGCCAAGGAAGACAAAATTGACCTAGACAAGGAATCTTGATATTGTTTTGAATGTTCTAATGATGCAATCCTATCACAATTATAAATTGTTGTATTTGGGGCAGCATGTGACTCAATTTTGTCTTTTTCTTGCTTCTAAAATGTTCTTTTCTATTAATATACTGAGTTGGCTAGTCAAATTGACTAGATTCAATGTATCTGGGGACTATTTTTCATGTTTTTCATTAAGGACAAAATGTAATCCAAGAATTGATGTGGTCTATTATAATTGTATAATCTAGACTATTGGTGTTGAGTTAATCTCCACCGTTCATTTGAAAACTCAGTATGCTACTTTCTATATAAAGGGTTGCCATTTCCACTATTTGTAAGAGAGATTTGATACCGAATTGTTGACTCTATGCCATTTGAGCTAATACAAAGCAAGTTTCTGTAGTAAATCTAAGAATTTGTTTCTTGTGTTGATTCATTTTTTGTTTTCATGGTTCTCATCTTGCTCTCCCATAGTTAGATTAGTTGTGCTTTTGTAATGTTTATGGTTTGCTGAAGTATTTGATGAACACTCTAAGTCCATACTTTTAGTTGTTTACTAATGGTAAATAGCTGTGTAAAGTTAGCCTGGACTGATTATTTGTGTTGAAGTTCAATTACATTTCATAAGTTAAGTTGCGCTGTTTATTGGGTATTTAGCAAATGAATGTGATCTGAAAATCTGTTAACCTCCATTAAAGATAGCACCATTTTTTGCAGCACTGTAACAGCCATTTCAGTTTGGTAACTCAGGAAGTTGGTTTAAAGTTTTTTGGAGTGTTTGTCTACTGAAGATAACCTTGGCATTGTGAATGTCACTTAGGATCCTTCTAAAGCCCTAACCTTTTGCATTTTCTTTGAAAACCATTGTCAACTGTTAGAATAGGAATTTCAGCAACACTTTATCTTGCTTATTAGTTGAAAATCATAAAAAGGGTTTATGTGTATTTGCTGCCCCAAACCTGAAGATTTGCAGATTGCATGTAAGACCCCTTGTAGGAATAGCTAGAGCATACCAATTGAGAGATTCCAAGCAAGCTAAGACCTAGATGTATTATCCTTGGAGTAATCTTACCTAGGGTAAGATACTTTTCAAGAGAGGTGTGAAACCAACAATCACACCTGCGTTGCTGTGTGCTAAAACTACAATCAACACATCTCCGTCATTTGTTTCTTAGGCACGTGATATGAGCATTTGCTCACAAGTTGTCTCCATATTTGTAAGAAGGTAGCGAAGGATTTGCCACTCTTTTGCTTGGTATTACATAGGTCAAGCATGGAAACTTCATGCTCAATGTTATAGGAGAAGTGCGTGATGAACTTGTTTACTAATGCATCGAAAGTTTTGATACTTGGGGGAAGTCGTGAGAACCATTCCATGGCTTGTCCACCTTGTGATCTAGGGAAGAGTCTCATTAGGAATGTGTCGTTGTGAGCTACTTCCAGGCATGCAGTGTTAAACTCCCTAATGTGATCTCTTGGGTCTCCTTTTCCTTTGTATTTGTCAAATTTAGGTACTTCAAATCTAAAGGGGAAAGGGATCATTTTCAAGCTCTTGTCAAAGGGGTAAGGTGAGATATCTTCTAAGGAATAATGTTTAGTGGGTGTTCCCATTTGGAGATCTATCACTTTCTATGTTAGGCCTTCAATTTGTTTTTGCAATGCTTCCATAGGTGTATTTGGGTCTGTGACTTTCTTTCCTTTATCCTCACTAGTGTGGTTTTCATGAGTCTCTTCTTCTACTATCTCTTTCAATTTGTTGAGATTGAAGTCCATGGGGAGTTTAAGTCCTTGGGTTGCAAGATGAAGAAAGTACTTTTGAGAGTCCTCGTTGAGTATTTTGTCCATCATGCGTTGAAATTTTCAATCTTGGAGGGCTCCTTGGTAATCCTAATGAGAGAGTTCCTCATCACTATCGTGAGGGGATACAATGTGGTCAGTTGTTCTAGCCATTTCAAGTTGATTTTGTTTTTGGGATCTAGTTAAGACCATGCAGGGCGATGTGGGAAGAAGTGGGGTGGATCTAGAGAGTCTAGTAAAGTGTTGTTGCAGGTTGGTGAGAAGGGGATACTTGCGTTGACGAGATTCAAACAAGGGACTCTTTTGATCAATGATTTCAAGTATGTTGGTCAATAGAAGATGATAGCCACAAGTAAGGATAGTCGATACCCATTTACTATGTAGAGACTAGTCTTGCACCAAGACCACTAGTGAAGTTTCGAGAGAAAAGGATGTCTGATCCTTGATAGTGGAGACTTACTAGGTTTACTTGAATCTAAAATGATCTAAAAAAGGTCTTGTGCTAATCTAATATAGATACTTTGACTTGTTTTGGGAAGACTTTGGTAGAATGGTGGATGAGACGACCGACGAAAAAGAGAGTATGCTATGGAAATAGATGGAAAAAGTGACTGTATAGTAATTCTAATCTTAGAAACTAGAACAAGGCTGAAATGGGTATCCAAAAAGTTTGACAAATTTCTCTCAAAAGATGCAGAAAAGCTCACTATTTCGCATGTGCCAAAACAAATGCACCGAAACAGGGGATAAATGCACAGTAAGTCAAAACAAATGCACAACACTAGTAAAGTTAAATGCACCATAACAGATATCAAATGTGCAACAAGTCACTGTATATGTGCAAAAAGTTGAAATAGATGTGTAGCTTCATGGGGTATATGCACAACTCTGGTTTTTTGGATTATTTTTGTAAAGTTTTAGCATGTTTTTTGATGTTTTTGGTTTCTTGGTTGAAAGTTAGTCTCTATGATCTGATTTGTCAATTTATGGCAAGTAAGACACAACAAACACAGAATATTTTCATGATTTTTTTGATATTTTTTGGTATTTTTGGACTCTTTTTGACACAAAAACAAGTACAATCCTAGACTTTAAAGGACAATATAAACTAAATTCTCACTATTTCTAGTGAAGCATCTTCGGGAGGTGATAATCGCCCTTCCCTGCACCAGGTTATAAGAGGTTTTTAGCTTCTAAAACAAAGATAAGTAGTAAGGGCAACCATTTGAGTGGTTATATGTGTGGCAACGCTACTCTCCATTATGGAGTCTCCCAGCCTTCACAGGTTATGCCTTGGAGGGTTTTGGGGGAGGTTGGCTATCAGTATAACAAAACAACACTTGTTGCATGAAGCTTTCACCTCAAGCACAATTTATTTATAGTGGCTAGGTAGAGCTTGGCTTTAGCTTGTTACCATTAAGGCCATTCCCACTTGGACAGAATGATATCCAAGGGCAGGCCTCTCTAAAGGAAAAACATGTGAAATGATATGTTTGGCATTTTGGTCACCCAAGATAGGGGAGAGAATAGGCCTAGTACCATTCCAAAAGCATGATAAACAGTGGTTCTTTTCCCCTAATTAAAATGAAAAGGACTAAATGAGCTAGCTACTTGGGCACACACATGATTTGTTAACTTTAAAAGAAGCAAGATAGCAATGATTCAATTTTATCCTCCTAGCATTGGGACTATGTTTGAGTTGTTGATGCAACAAGTCAAATTACAATCCTCCTAGTTAGAACTAAATGAGATTTGCATGAACAATTGAGTTACTATCCTTGCTAATTAAATCTATGATGTGAGTTAACAATGCATCTAGATGACTAACCAGCCCCTAACCTACAAGTGGATCAAAGAATATTCATGTTAGAAGTGTCAAGCATTAACAAAATCACAAGAAAACTCCAAAAGGTCACTGCCAAAACATACATGTAGCAATAGAGGTCAAATGCATAGAGACAGAGATTAAATGCATAGAATTACAAAAGTACAAGAACAAAGATCATATGCGCAGGAACAGAAGATATATGCACCGAAAGAATGTATGCACCAATTCAGAGGATGTATGCACTGCTTTAGGAGGTATATGTACCGAAAGATCAGATGCACCGAAACAAAGCTCAGATGCGTGTTAGAATTGATCAGATGTGCAAAAAATTTCTATGTACGGAACCTAATGCACAAAAACTTAGTTTTGAGGTTAAATTTGGGGCAAGGCCCTACGATGGGAACCAAAAATGTTAAGGGAAAATTGGTGTAAATGAATAATCAATATAATCAACAATATCCAATTAACTCAATGAAATATAGAAACAAAGAAATCAAACAAACAAAGAACAAAACTTTGCCAACCTCTTTACTTCATGGCTTCCATTCGTTGCCTATCTCAAATGATCTTGTGTATGAATATGGCCCTTAGAAGGTGCACTTCCTTTCTATTTTCCAAGATGTCAAATGGGAATGGCTATGATAGGTTTGCAATGAAGGATTCTTCAATACAAGTCTCAATGATAATAGGGTGATTGCAAGCTATGGAATGATATGGGTGCCAAAGACATGATATAATTCCTGCAGAGTAAGTTTACTAAAAGCTTGGATGATTGAAATGGAGGAATAGGGTTGCTTTTATAGACTTGTGAGAGTGAAGATCAATAGTATAAAATGATTGAGAAGATCAATGGTAGAGGATATTTGAGAGGGTGTGTGCGAATAGGAAGAGGACATTTGTCCTTCTCTATTTTGCATGAGAGGAATTAATAAAATAGAAGAATGAGTTAATTGGGGAGACTAAATCAATTAATAGAATAGATTAATCAGTTAAAAGAATAGAACTAGAAGATGGAAATTACATGAGGATGAGAAGATATTTTAGCTCAATTAAATATTTGGAATATTCAATTGCATGTGCACACTTGGTTGAATTATATTTAGATAATTCAATTTTTGAGGAAATGGACAACTTAAATAAATATTTGATTTATTTAAATTTAGAGAAGATATTATTGGAAGAAACAATTAAAAAATTGGTTTATTTAATTTAGAAGAATTTTGGAAAACTAATTAAATAATTGGGATTTATTTAATTTGTTGGAGGATATTAGAAGAATTTGGGAATTTAATTAAATAAATTATTTTTATTTAATTATTGGAAGAATGTGAATCAAATAAATAAATTTATTTATTTATTTATTGATAGAAGAATTTAGATAGAATAAATATTAAGAATATTTATTTAGACAGAGTTGTGTCAATTTCAAGTGTATACACAAGGTGATATGGGAAGGGGTGGGGTGAAACTAGAGACTCTAGTAAGGTGTTGGTGTAGATTGGTGAGAAGAGGATACTTGTTGTGACGAGATTCAAACAAGGGACTCTTTTGATCAATGATTCCAAGTAAGATGGTCGACACAAGATGATAGCCACAAGTAAGGATAGTCGATACCCGTTTACTATGTAGAGACTAGTCTTGCACCAAGACCACTAGTGAAGTTTCATGAGAAAAGGATGATGTATCCTTGATAGTGGAGACTTAATAGGGTTACTTGAATTTGAAGTGATCTGAAAAAGGTCTTGTTCTAATCTGATATAGATATTTTGACTCATTTTTGGGCAAAGAGGTGGACAAGATGACTAATGAAAAGAGAGGGCATGCTATGGAAATGGAAGGGAGAAGTGACTGCATGGTAAATCTGATCTCAAAAACTAGAACAAGGCTGAAATGTGTACCTAGGAATGTGGAAAATTTTCTCTCAAAAGATGTGGAAAAGCTCATTGTCTTGGATGCGTGGGAATAGATGCGCTAAAATAGAGGATATATGTGCAGTAAGTCAGAACAAATGTGCATCACTAGTAAATGGTAAATATGTAGTAACAGTTGATAAATGTGCAACAGCTCGATGTATATGTGTGGAAAGTCTATACATATGTGCAACTCTATAGGGTAATTGCATAGCTTTAGTTTTCTTAACTATTTTTACAAAGTTTTGGCATGCTTTTTGGCTTTTTTGGTTTCTTGGTTGAAAGTTGGTCTTGTTGATCTGATTTGTCCATTATGACAAGTACGACACAACAAACACAAAGAATATTTTCATGATTTTTTTAGAGACTTTTTTTAATCTTTTTGACACAAAACAAATAGAAAATCCTAGGATGGTAGGGACGATATAAACCAAACTCTCACTTAGTTTTTACACCAGCTACACTATTCAAAGTGGATAACTTAGGAATTTGGGATGCAGACCCCCCCTTAGAAGTGCACAAACTTCTTTGGTACACCAAATTTTGGGTTCCCAAGGCTTGCAAACCTTGAGATTTTCCTGTTATCTCTACTATTGAATTGTAAGTACATGAGTTATCTTAGGAAGGTGATAATCACCCTTTTCAGCACTAGTTTATAGAGGATTTTGTCTTCTAAAACAAGGATAAGTAGTGAGGGCAACTTGTTGTACCTCGTACACACCCCCCATTTCAAAAAATAAGGACCCCACTCTTTCAAATCTTCGCTTAGAGTGTCCAGTAGGTTTTCCATCTCCTAAGTAGTCAAGTGGTCAAAATGCACTTCCTGCCATGTTAGAAATTTGATGTTAATAGGCCATTCCAAAATCTACTAAGTCCAAGCCTTTGCATTTCATTAAACTAGGCCTAATTGTCTTTTGCGCTAAATTTGTTGCCATCTGACCTTTGCAATAAAATGCTCTTTGTCTGACCTTTGCGCTAAAATGCTCTTCATCTGACCTTTGCGCTAATATCCTTTGCCTCTAACCCTAGCGCTGTATTTCTCTCTAAATGACCTTAGCACCACTTTTCGCATCCACTGACCTTAGCACTAAAACCAATTGACACCGACTTTCCATTACAAAGTTTATTCACAGACCAAGTTGGAGGGTGGTAAATTCTCTGCCACTCTGAGGAACCTCAATCCCCCGCAACAAACACTTAGAGGGATAAAAAGGGATTTTTTGTGGTTGTCGAGCTCATTTTGCATTTCAACAAACACTCGAAGAGCTCTTTGGTGATATTTCAATTGATTGACCTGCGCAACCCTTGAGCTTGACCCAAGGATTTCCTACCTACCTGCGCAATTTAGCTCACTTCATTCACCGCCGACTAGGTAGGAGCTCATCTCCACATTTAGGGTTTTTAGTTAGGGTTTTGAGGGATTTCAAATGCATTTCCTTTCAAAGTATGGCACATGCATAAATGATGTGAATTTAGGCATGTAGGGTAGGGTTTTCATTTCTGCATTGTTCATCTTCATAAACCCTAGTTTTAAAACTTTGAGGGTAATTCTTTAAGAATGTTCTTCGAAATCCCTCCCATGTGTAAAAAATAGAAATCGATGTTTGTCAAACCCTAACGAGATAATAGAATCTTGCCTTAGCACATTGAATCGACCAACAAAACAAGTAAAGGAATGATTTTGCATTTTAAAGTTACTTGATTGACTTTTGAAAATGTTGTGATCAATTTGGTCAGTCAGCGACCTTGAAAAACACTGCCAAGACTCGAAACTAATATTGCGCCAAAAACATAGTTCCCCAACTTTGCACTATTTGCCACTATAGCTAACTCAGTCGATGAATCTTGGAAGTCCTGCATGATCCTTAAGCTTAACTTTGTGCTAGTTTTTTATTGTCCTAACTCAGCACTAAATGATCATGTGATAAATGAACATGTGATGCCCGCAAATGTCCTGCCAGTCTGTGATGCCTAAACCTTTACCAAATATTAAGAAAACACTTTTGCACTAGAAATAACTCCCTTTGACCTTGCATCAAAATGCACCATCTCCGACCTAGTCGGTTGACTTCAAAAGCCCCGCAAGGTCGGGCGATACCCAATCCTGTGCAAAAGGGGTAAAGTTTGTTGTGATTGACTTGCACCAAACTTGCAACCAACCGACCTAAATGACTCACATAAGTCAGTCTCATCTCAAACCCACGCAATTTGGTTGACCATAAAATCTACGCAAAGCATTAAGATGACATGAGCATAGACAAACTAGTTGGTCGGACTGCCCTGATTTATCCACCAAGGTTAGTTGACCTCAAAATCAACACTTTTTCTTCCATAGGTCAATTGACCCCAAATTTAGCACAAACTGGGTAAAATGATTGTTTTAAGGGAATCTTCAAAAGGGGAAATGTTTATGAAGTAGGAATAATGACTTCACTTGGTAAATTATGATGTTTTTCATGTTTTGATCAGGATTTTGTAGCATTAGAGTATTTATTACATGCATTAGTATAAGATTGCTTTATTATTTGATCATGTGATAAATGTAATATTTGGTAAATTTCAAACTCCTGTTCTTATTAGCATATGATTGGTGGCTTACTAGATTCATGTTAGGTTCATTTGTTATAACATGGTTTAATGGTGTAGTGGCCAACTTGATAATCATGGACTTTAAACTTAGGAGTTAGAAAAAAGCATCTTAAAGGCATCAAAACTTATAAGGTCCAGTCCTGTAGGTTAGATGACTGCATGAGCTCAAGCCAGGAGGTATGAGTTCAAAGGTATTCCCCTAAAAATGAGGATCTCTACTAGATGGAAAGACATTGGAGATACAGACTTAGGTCATATTGACCTTGATGATTTTAGGCTTAGAGTATTTGGTCCAAGTCCAATCCCTAGACCCAAGAAAGTGAAAGACAGTGGGATTGCATAGGCTACTACTTTCCCTACGTCTGTTCAATGTGTAGAACTGATAGTTGCCTATGCAGATAGGTATGATGTCATGACCAGAACAATACAAACTACTAGTGGAGATATTTTAGCTGACTTAAGTCCACCCTCCTTGGCTGAAACCTTTGATATTCCATGGCATCCAGTGATGACCATGCTAGACAAGGTAGGATCAGAGGCCACCTATAAGAAAGATGAAAGTGGATGTAGGAAACATATTAATGAACAATGGGCAAAGAGTAGAAGGTCTACCATGGTTAAGTTTCCACAAGTACTATATAGAAGTGACTTTCATGATGAGATAGAAGATCTAATAACTTTGTTAAGCAGGATATATGGATTGCCTGCAGCATCTACTTTTGAGGGGTGGATGTTTGTCATAATTAAAGAAATACTAAAAGATACAAAGTTTCACTAGGCACAAATCTTAAGTGATAACATCCATGAAGCATTCAACAACTTCAAATAGAAGCAATTTTTCAGGTGGACATCATATGTTGTTTATGCCTTGGCAAGGGGGAATCACTATGCTAGATTATCCAAGGTAGGGAAAGTAAGAAATGATGAGCAAACTCAAGTAAAGGTTTATGAATGCTACACACAACTCACATTGACACAATCTCTTATAAATTATAAGAGGGTAAATGAGGCCTTTAATATGTAAATAACCAAGTTATTGCAAGGCAACACAACTCTAAGGATATCCACCAAAACTATGAATGAGGTCACCAAGTATGGGAGGTGGTATATTCAGTTTGAGAAGTTTACATATTTGATAATACAAGGCTTCATGAGGATGGCTTATAGACTCCCTAGATATCCAACATATAAAGTAGTGCTCCTTGAACTATCTAGACAACTGATAACTTGTGCTGAAAAACTCAAGCATCTGCATAGAATGAATGTCCAATTTCCCATGTTGTTAGGTAGAGGAAACTATGCCCTCTGACACTGAACTTCAACATCTCAATCTTCATTATTACAACAAAAGAAATCATTTTGATCCAAATAAGGTGATGTAGAGGTTTGTGAGTAAGAAATTATTTCATTAGATGCATATAGAGGACTTCTGGGCAAATTGCATGGATAACTATGAAGTCATGAAGAAGGCGCATACTAGATTATCATTGGCATTCATAAGGAAGTTTCATATTATTGCAGTCCTTGACCAATTAGAAGATGATGAAAATGTGATGCACAGGGGTGCTTGGGAGGCACAATACCACCAACCAATTCCCTTGCCTAATTGGGCTAATGCTGAGGAAAGTTCCCTTGATGCTATGATGAAGGAACCAATTAGATTAAGCAAAGCATGGGTAAGACATCAAATTGCTGCCTTGGAAGGAAATGTGATTTAGCTCACATACGCTGCAATTGATTCAGAAAAAGAATCTGGAGGAGAAGAGGATGAACCCATAGAGATCACTGATGAAGTAGAACCAATCCAAGGACTCAAATCAGATAATGAAGATCACATACCTGTGGTAGAAAAAGCCAAAGCATAAAAGAGTAAAAAGGTTACTACAAAGACTCAGAAGAAGGATATGCCTCCTACCCAGACAAGATCTTCAAAGAAGAGAGACCTTCCTATTGGGCCAGGAGAGGGGTTAAAAATGAGGAAAGCTAGAATGAAAAATACTAGTAAGACAGTAGAAGCCGATGTTACCACTGTTGATAATACAAATTTGTTAACTTCTCCACCTCTTGCTGCCCCGAATGTTAATGTTGTTGTACTCTCTCCAATAGTTACTATTGTTGCATCTCCCTCTATTTTTTCCATTGTTCCACCTATGTCCTTAGTAACCATTGTCCGGGAAGCTATCTTTGCTGCTACCTCACCTTCCACTGCCATTTCAATTGCCTCTTGTTCATTGGCAATATCTTCTAGCACTCCTAGTAGTCCCATCTCCTCCATTACTACCACCTCATGTTCTCCTATTACTACCACATCTTTACCTTCCATATCTTCCATCCCTCTTTCTACTTCCATTGCATTACCTCATATTTCTACCATTCTTTCACATTCTCTCCCCTTGCCTTCTTTGTCCATTTCTTCGTCCATTGTCATTTCTTCCATCCTACCAACTTCTATCATCTCATTGGATTTGGGGTCTGATGCCTTTGCCAATTTGACAAGAGCTAGTCTACCTTCAAGTGTTGCTCCCATATCAGTTGTTGCTCCCATTTCCCAAGCTGTCCCAGAACAAGATTCAACTCCCTTGGCTGTGCCATTATTGCTAGGTATTGAGAAAGTGTGTGATGAACTAGGTCTCTAGGAACAAGAACCAAAGTAGGGTATGTTCATTGAGGTAGAAAATGAAATAATTGACAAACCTTTGGCTGAAGATGCTAGTGTAGAAATAATTGAAATATTAGATAGCCCTCCGAAAAAGAGTCAAACAGGAGCAATCCTTGAGGTAGCTTAGAAAGATGTATTGGTAAGCTGGGGAAGCCTTGAAAATGAGGAAGAAGATTTAGATAAAGGGTCAGAACAGGAGGAAAGGATACTTGAGGGACCATCTGATACAAATAATAAAGACCTTGACGGGCCATCTGATACAAATAATAAATACCTTGACAGGCCTAAAGAACCTTCTTCTTCTGCACCTGATTGGCTGCAAAATAGAGTAGCATATCCAGAGCCTCAAGTAGAAATAATGAAACTAGATTTGAGTGCCATCTTGTCACATGCCCAAAATTTGAAAAAGTAGAAGAAAGTAAAGGTGCAATCTAGGATTTAAAACGATGAGACTAGATCTAGAATAGCTGAAATAGCTATCCCACCATCTAATACAAACAAAGAACAAGTCAGAGTAGAATATTATACTATAACAATTGTAAATTTGGGACTAGCTACAAGAGCCTAGAGGGTTGAGGAATTCAAAGGTCTGATTACTTCAATTTTGGAATAACTAGATAAAGTTGAATTCTCAAAGAAAGAGTTGAAACAACAGAATGAAGAGCTCCTGGCCTATTTACAATTTTTGATAAAACCAGTAGATTCAGACGATGAGATAAGGACAGTGGCCACCTTTTTGTCAAGAGATGAAATGTCCAAGCTTGGTGAAGTTTGGACTCTATCAAGAGGCACACGAAGTTGGATGATCAAATTATGCGAGAAAGGGTGTAGGACAATTGTTCCAGCCAAATTTCATAAGAATTTGATCCAACTTTGGGAACATTGGAAAGACTTGTATGAGAAGTGTGATACCTTTGATGAATATTATTCTCACATGTTTCCTTGAGTGCAAGCAATTAGAGACCTTCTTGCTCAGACATTGTTGTCTGAAAACATTTTGACAAGGGATAAGTTGCATAAAGCTATTGACTGGTATCAACAAATAAAGTTGAGGAAATAAGTCTTTGACAGCGTTAGAGAAGCCTACAAAATAGTAGATGAAAACATACTGGCCCTTATCTATGAAATAAATGACACTTTGAAAGACTGCCTGGTGATGGGTTGCAATGATTTGGAGCCATACGATGTTAAAGGATGTAAAGATAAGTTACATAAGATAGTTTTTGAAGATACTGAATCAGATGTGGAGGCTAGACTGGACAGAGTTAGTGAGCTTAGAACTAAATTCAATGCTTTTCATAAGGCAGAGGGAGAGATAGAGAAAATATATAATTAGTATAGACAAGAATTGGATATGTTCAAGTATCGATCCAATCACCTCAAGAACTTGAACCCCACAGACATCAATCTGGCACTGTCAGCCTGGGTCAGCTACCACAACAAGATTGCAGAAGAAGACAAAGTAGACTTAGATGATGAATCTTAGTATATTCTTGATATTTTTAAATTTAATCCCATCACTAATGTAAACTGCTATATTTAGAGTGACATGTGACACTAGTTTGTCTTTATTATGCTTCAAAAATGACTTTTTCTATATATATACTCAGTTGGGTAGTCAAATTGTCCAAATTCAATGTATCTGGGGGTTGTTTTTCATCTTTTTCATAAGAGAGAAAATGTAATTCAAGATTGTTATTAGCTGTTATAAATGTATTTAATTTGGATTGTTGGTGTTGAGTTAATCTCCACCGTCCATTCAAAAACTCGGTATGGTTCCTCTCCTATATAAAGGGTTTCCATTTGCATTATTTGGGAGAGAATTCTTGATGCCGAATTGTTGACACTCTGCCATTTGAAGTAATACAAAGCAAGTTTCTACATTTATCATGAGATTTGTGTATTGTATTTTCTTATCTAGTTTTCATGGTTCACTTCTTGATCTCTAATAGTTAATAAGTTGTTCTTTTACAATGTTCATGGTTTGTTGAAAGTATTTGATGAATGCTCTTAGTCCATAATTTTAGTTATTTGCTAATGGTAGGTAACTGTGCAAAGTTAGTCTGGGCTGATTAATTGTGCTTTGTTCAATTGCATTTCTTAAATTAAATTATGCCATTTTTGGGTATTTGATGAATGAATTGTGATCTAAAAATTTCTCGACTCCCATTGAAGATAACATCATTTTCTATAGTACTGTAAAATTCATTTTTAGTTTGGTAACTTAGAAAATTGGTTAAATTTGAAATTATTTGTCTACTTGTAGTAGTCCACATATTGTGAATGTCACTCAGGATTCCCTTAAAACCCTATCCCCTTTTACATTTTTTTTGAAAAAAACCATTAGTTTAGGAATTCCAGCATCATTTCATATTGTCTTATTAGCGGAAATCATAAAGGGTTTGCATGAATTATTGTTCCAACTATTGAAATCTGTAGATCACATGTAAGACCCCTTTTTGGCATAGCTAGTCATTCCAACTGAGAGATTCCAAACAAGATAAGACCTAGCTGTAGAAACCTTGGAGTAGTCTTACCTAGGGTAGGATACTATTCAAGAGAGGTGTGAAATCAGCAATCACACCTGCGTTGTTGAGTGCTAAAACACCCATCAATAGAATTGGCGCTAGAAGGAGGGCGGAACAAGGAACTACTCCCCTCCACGAAATCCACAAATCTGGGTACCAGACAAAGACATACTAGATCCAGCTCAGCTGGAGAAGAGTTGTTGTCCCTAATAGCATTCAAGCGAACAAGAAGGGATCAAGAGATACATAGAGCACTAAGAGCCTAGTTAGTCCCAAGGAACATAGTTGCAACTCCTTTCAGTCCTCTAGTCATGGCTTTCTTCATAGCAAATAACCAGTCCCCTTTTCAATTTAATGATTATCATGATATGCCAAAAATCCCCAATAAGTTCTATTCCAAGTATAGGGGGAATGATCCAGATAGGACTATAGACGAGCATATTAAAATCTTTGAAAGTAGCATGTTTATGCTACAAGTATAGTATGAAGATGTAGTATGCTGATTATTTCCTTATTCTTTACAAGATGAGGCTTATTATTGGTTTTCTAACCTTCCTGCAGCACCCATAAACTCATGGCTAAATCTAAAAATGCATTTCTGAATCAATTTTGAATGCCCACTACTCCAGCTAATCTCTACTGGTCCTTTGTGGAAATTCGTTAGGGTGAAGGTGAGCTGATAAGTTCTTTTAACAACAAATTCCAAAAAGCCTTTAGTCATTTGTAAGCTCCTTATTCCATAGGGCAAGATGTAACCTTGCTAATCTATTATGCAACCTTGGACAAACTTACATCCATGTTCGTAAGAAGAGTAGATCCAGCTCCCACTAGTCTAGCTCAAGCATACACAGAAGCTGTCCTTGTAAGCACTCAGCTAGGACCAACAGCCACCGGTCCACTGAACCACATGGGTCCTATAGCCATGCCAAATCAAATACCCATGATTAACCAAGCCTTGGCTAATCATACCCCTATAATGAATCTAATTCCTAACCCATTTGCAACACAAGCTTTGGTAGTTCACCCAGGAAATCTGGTAGCTGAAATGCCTCCTGCCTAAATACCTTTCCTCCAATCTTTAGAAGCAACCAAAGGAAAGGAAGATAGAGATTATATCAGTGAGTTAGCTGAGCAAATGAAGAAACTCATTGGAGAGGTCACTCACCTAAGGAATCAAAATGCCTATCTATAGTAGAGGAATCAAAATTAGCATCAATTCCAAAATCAGAACTAGAATCAGTATCAAAATCAAACTTTTCAGCAGTGATCAAATCGGTCTTGGAACATAAGGCCCAATAATGGAGGAGTGCCATCGCCATTAGAAAATTAGAACAACAATACCCGACCTCTTGGCCACGTGATGTTAGCAGAGGTAGCTTTGTCTACTTGGTGCAGAGTGCACAATATGAATGCTCGTTCTAAGCTAGACTGTCCAGAATTTTAGATAGCATCTAGTATCTTCCAAATGGAGATTCAAAACATTGAAACTCAGGAGAATCCACCAATGGGGTATAAACTTGTTCCTTCACAAAGGTATAATACTACCCTAGTCCTTGATAGTTATATGTTTCCATTTCAAGATGACAATCAGCCTAAGAAGAGTCAGATGAGGTAAATGATTATCAGAAGTATAATAAAACTCCATATAACTTGTGAAGTAGTAAGCCAAAAGGTCCTTTCACCACCTCCATTCCTCCGAATAGCTACTAAATTCCACTAGATCCAAAAGCTTCTAATAATCTCGAAACCCCAAAAGTTGCACCTCATCCAATATATCAAGGGGTTGCCGTCGAGAATTCTCAACAGTTTGATATAGCAAAAATGGGGCAGTATGTTGCCGAGGAGATCAAGAAGATGAAGATTAGTTTGTATTTTTATGAGTTGCTTAAAATACCTGAGGTTAGGACAGCCTTCTTCCAAGATATGGGTGTAGGTATGAAAGTAGATTCTTCACAGAAAGAAACTCTCACAAAGGATAACACTGATAAGGGGAAAGAAAGAGTGCATGTGACTGATGTTGAGAAGAAGATGACATTGTACAAGGATAAGAGGGAGAGTCCCCCTTTCCTCTTAACACTTAGGATATTTGGCAAAAATCTTCACACTTGTTTGGTAGATTCTGGTGCTTCCACTAACATGATGCCATTATCAGTTTGCAAGGCATTGGGTCTCAATCTAGGCAAGTCTTCTAGGAAAGTAACATAGCTGGATAAGACTGAGGTGAATGTAATGGGTGAATTGAATAGGATACATATGCAGTTGGCTTCTGATCCAAGAGTGCAGCAGTATATAGACATTCAAGTGGTGGATATTCCAGATCACTATGGTATGCTCCTGAGTAGGGACTGGTCTAGAACTTTGAATGGTTACATGGCAACATATTTTTCTCATATGTGGCTACCATGGAAGGGATTGGCGAACTAGATTTGTATTGAAAGGGAACCCAAAATGAAACATATGATTACGGAGTATAATCAAACAAATGAAATTCTATTTTTAGAAGTAGATTTGGGGGTTTACTTTCCTCATGTTGATCAAGCTAAAGAGATATTTATGCTTAGCTGCTATTGGCCCCTAAAAGTGTATCAAGAAACTACAGAAGCATGTGTACAGTTAGTCCCCAAATCTTCCTCTGAGGGTGATGACTACAAGCCAGGTATATTTGAAGGATTTTGTGATTTTGTGGCTAAATTTATAAGTGATCAAGCAACCGTAGGAAAGCAAATTCATATGGAAGAGTTGCTGCTACTGAACTGGTACTGTATACTTGACGCTTCTCATTCTAAGTTTGCATGTTTACTCTACCAAGAAGTAGTGGAGAAAGTACAAAGATAACTAAAAATTCCCATTGCTCTGAAGAAAGATCTAGCTTCTATAAAGGAGGAGCTTGAGCCTCAGATTAATGAGAGAAGATTAGCAAAACTGGATGACAATAGTAAATATTTCTACATCTGGACTTTGAGATTTGATGGATACAAATGTAGAGAAGGGTCTGCGGTAGGTGTTGAGTTGATTAGTCCTACTGGAAGCTCGTATCTAGCATCGTACAGACTACAATTTCCCTGCACAAATAACGTAACCGAGTATGAAGCTTTGGTGCAAGGATTGCTGATGGCACTCCAGAAGAAAGTTAGAATTCTTCAAGTGTTCAGAGATTTAGAATTAGTTGTGAAACAAGTAAGGAAGCAATACACATGTAATGATAAGAGGCTGAATAGGTATAGAAATAGAGTGTGGGATTTGATCGAATGATTTGATGGGTTTAATATCCAGTTGATTCCTCAAAGGTAGAATCATGTTGTAGATGCTCTAGCTCAAACAACAAGTACATTAGAGCCAACATCCATGGTAGGTCTGAAGATGTTTTCTGTTGAATTCATTGCCACCCCGTCAGTACCAGACAACATCATGAATTTCCAAGTCTTTGAGGACAATAAGCATATAATTGACTTCCTTACTTCATCAGACATTTTCACTACTCAAATAATAGACGAAGAGGAAATGGAACCTGCTAAAATGGATTTAGAGAGAGTCCTTAATCTAAAGACAAACACGATTCCACAAGGGATGGTTGAATTAGAGTGATTGTTTGATTTGGACAAGCTGGGAACTTAGAATAAAGAGGGAGAATCTCCTATGGACAGTGTGATCCATTCAATCTGGGGACTGGTGAAGATAATAAAAATGTGTTTATTGGGAAGGCTAGTACTAAAGAAGAAAAGGCTGGCATCATTCGTGCATTAAGAGACCATCATGAAGTAATAGCATGGAACTATAAAGACCTCAAGATGTACGACACATCAATCATTACAAACACCATTCTGCCGAAGCCAGGAGCAAAACCATTCAGACAAAGACAACGGCCTGTGAATACTCTTTTAGAACCTCTAAATTTCAAAGAAGTACAAAAATTGCTATTAGCAAGGATAATATTTCCTATTCGACATTTAGCCTGTGTGGTGAATTTAGTTCTAGTTCGGAAGAAAAATGGAGAAATCAAACTTTGCATCGACTTCAGAAATTTGAATCAAGCTTCAGAAAAGGATAACTATCCACTACCTTTGTTAGATGAAGTATTATAGATTGTTAATGGGTCCCAGATGATGTCTTTCTTATATGGGTATTCAAGTTACAACTAGGTGATGGTCAATTACGAGGATAGATTAAAAACATCTTTTACATGCAAATGGGGAATTTATGCATACCATCGCATGTTATTTGGACTGATTAACACATGTGCTACATTTCAATGAGCGATGGATGTTAGCTTTAAGGGACTGGTTGGAAAATGTATCATAATCTATATGGATGATCTCACAGTGTTTTCAAAAAGGTGAGAAGACCATGTGGCTGACTTGAGAAAAGTACTACAACGGTGCCAAGACTATGGTATTTCGCTCAACCCCAAGAAGTGTATTATTGGAGTCATTGAAGGAAAGCTACTGGGACATGTAATCTCTGAGTAGGGTATATACATTGATCTAGATAGAGTACAAGCAATCCTCAAGATATCACCTCCAACAATCAAGAAGGAACTCAAGTCTTATTTTGGGAAGATTAACTTTGTACGTAAGTTCATCACGGGTTTCACTAAAATCGTTCGACCCCTCAATGCCATGCAAAAAAAGGATGCTAAAATGGATTGGACTCTAGAAGACAAGACTACCTTTGCAGAAATTAAACAAGCTATAACTAATGCACCTATTTGGGTAAGTCTAGATTATGCACTACCATTTTATATTTACTCATTTGCATCCGAACACACTTGTGTAGCAATGTTGACATAGAAGAGAGTAGTTGATGATGAAAGGCCCATTACTTTTATGAGTACTTCATTAAAAGACATAGAGCTTAGATACCCTAATGTGGAAAAACAAGCTTACTCTTTGGTAAAGGTAGTCAAAAAGTTTCGTCACTACATCCTAAGGAGTCAAGTAATCGCCATAGTCCCAGATGCAGCCGATAAAGCACTTTTGATGCAAAGAAATCTTGGAGAAAGGAGAGGAAAGTAGGTCACCATCCTACAGAATTTGATATAGACATTCATCCCATGAAGTTGGTAAGAGGTCAGGCATTGACTAGAATGATGGCCGAAGTGCGGCTAGGTTTAGTTTCCTAGCAGTACATGTTAGAAGATATCTCAAAGGATGACTGGTGCGGAGATATCATATTTTATCTACTCAATCAGTGTTGTCCACCTTAGCTGAATTTGGTTCAAAGAAGAGCACTTAGACTAAAAAGTAACAGCTATATGATAAAAGGATCAATTATTTACAAGAAAAATCATGAAGGGATCTATCTGAGATGTCTGGACAAGACAGAAGTGGGTCAGGTGTTAGCCAGTTTTCACGAGAAGTTTGGAATAGGTCATAGATCAGCACACTCAACTGCCAATCAGATTCTTTGGGCTTGGTATTACTAGCCAACTTTGTTCAAAGATGCGTACTCTCACATAAGAACCCGTCATATCTGTCAAACTGCTACAACAATAGAATGAAACAATGCTATGCCACTGCAACCAGTTATAGAGGTACAACCATTCACACAGTGGGGCCTCAAATTTATTGGTATGATCAATCCACTCTCCTCTATAGGCCATAGGTATATTCTAACCGCTACTAATTACTACACTCATTAGTCTGAGGTGATAGCTTGTAAACAATGCACCACAGAGGTAGTTATCAAATTTGTTGAAAAGCATATTATCACCAGGTTTGGATGCCTATTTTCTTTAGTTTGTGATAATGGTCCTGCCTTTTCATCATTACATTTTTCTAACTGGGCATTTGAGTATGGGATCATTCTAAAATTATCATCTAATTATTATCCACAAGGGAATGGGGTGGTTGAATATATGAATAAAAACTTGCTTGATGTAATTAAGAAATTGCTAGACAAAAATCCTTGAGATTGGCATACTCAACTCAAATTTGCCTTATGGGCTGATAGAATTAGACACAAGGCCACATTAGGAACATCACCCTACCATTTAGTCTATGGGATTGAGCCTATCTTCCTATTCACTTGAGGATTCCCATTCTACAATTCATGCAAGACTGTCTTGAGACTAATGATCAACTATCTTCCTGATTAGCCCAATTACTGCACCTTGAAGAGAAATGTGACGTCGCTATAGAAAACTTTGCTAAGCACCAGGGTGTAGTGAAGTAATGGTTTGACAAGAGAGCCAAGGTAAAAGCCTTTCGCATTTCTGATTTAGTCATGTATTGGGATTAAGCTCATGAGAAGAAAGGTGAGCATGGTAAGTTTGATAAACTTTAGTTGGGTCCGTATTAGATCTATGAGATCCTTGATGACAACACAGATTGACTTAAGACCCTTACTGGTGAGGAGCTCCCATTGCCTGTTAATGGCCAATTCCTAAAGTACTACTTCTAGGCTTGAGGAGGCAATCTTGCCTCCCCCTTGATGTACATAGTTAGGATGCTTGTTTGCTTTGGCTAGCATAGGTTGCGGTTAGATTAGTTGTTTTCTTTCTTTCACTTTTCGTAGTTGTTAGATTTTCCCACTTTCACCTAGTTAGTTGTTCTTTAGTTTTACTTTTGTTTGTTGTGCTTGATTTTGTGCAGGGGTCTTTATTTCTAGAATGTGGGGGGAGTTATGCGGACTTGCAAATGCTTCCTTGTTGGGTGAGTAATCTAAAGTATTTCTTTGAGAAGCCAAAGTTCTGCTTAAGTCTTGTTGTGGGTTTCCCTATTATACCAAGGAGTATGATGTCTGTTCATGGGAAATGAGTCATTGGTTGGTGCACTTGAAATATTTTCTAACCATATATCTTTCACACTTTAAATGATCCTGAAGTAGCTAAGTGAGTCTGGGTGATCTTGTGATAAGTGAAAAGGTTTGGATTCATATTTTACCACCCACCCTAGTACTATGAATCTAGATGAAGATGGTAGGTGGTACTAAGTACTGCTAGCCTATATTGGGTGAAAATAAAAGGTGTTTTTCAACACCAGACTCACTACAAAGTATCAATATGAAATATTGTCATTTAAAGATTCTCACATGAAGAATATTGTCTAACGATTATCAGCATCAAATATCATTGCGTCAAAAATATTACTGGAAGAATCAATATTTATTTCCCTCAAGGCTCATCACATCTTAGCATTGGAGCATTCTCTTGGTGGTAAAATAATCCCAACTTCATAGCTTATTGTGAATGATCTTGGATGAACTTAATTGCTAAAGGATGGGAATGAATGTAATTACACACACTCAGGTTTTCAGGATATAGATGGTGGCACCGGTTAGTGGTCTTTGATTCTTTGATAGGATATCATGCTTTTTCATTTAAATGTGTGGGAAACACAGAGATTCTGGGTTCGAACTGAAAGCTTATTATTGAAATGCTCTGGAGTATTTCCCAGTAGAGTCGCCATTTGTTGTGCCTTGCACACATGCCCCATTTCAAAAAATAGGGACCCCCTCTTTCAAATCTTCTCTTAGAGTGTCAAGTAGGTTTTCCATCTCCTAAGTAGTCAAGTGGTCAAAATGTACTTCCTACCATGTTAGAAATTTGATGTTAAAAGGCCATTTGAAAATCTACTAAGTCCAAGCGTCTGTATTTCATTAAACTAGGCTTGACTGTCTTTTGCGCTAAATTTACTGCCATCTGACCTTTGCACTAAAATGCTCTTTATCCAACCTTTGCGCTAAAATGCTCTTCATCTGACCTTTGTGCTAATATCCTTCAACTCTGACCCTGGCACTGTATTTCTCTCTGACCGACCTTAGCGCCACTTTTTATATCCACTAGCCTTAGCGCTAAAACCAATTGCCACTGACTTTGTGTTGCAAAATTTATTCACAGACCAAGTCAGAGGGTGGTAAATTCTCCACTAGTCTAAGGAACCTCAAACCCCTACAACACATGAAAATGGACTGACCATCTTAAGCACTGAAAATGTTATCCACCGACTGAGTCAGTGACACCCCAAATACCCACCAAAGTAAAAAATGACCTAATACCACGTAAACCCTAATATTCTGTTGAATCTCGCGACTGATACTTCGTATGCTCTGCATTAATGGTGATTGATTTGGAGGGATAAAAAGGGATTTTTTGTAGTTGTTGAGCTCATTTTTCATTTCAACAAACACTCTAAGAGCTCTTTGGTGACATTTCGATAGATTGACTTGTGCAACCTATGAACTCAACCCTGAGATTTTCTGTCGACCTGCACGATTCATCACAAGGATGAAGCAGTTGAAATCAAAACCCTTGTTTCTCACTCATTTTGGTGATTCAAACTCCCCAACTAGATGGTTGGTGTTGGATTTTAGTACAACGATTCTTGGTAGAATTCGACAAGACAAATCCTCTAAAAGAAAAATAGGAAGGAAATAAGTTGATGTGGGATTTTGCGGAGCAATTCTAATTGACTATGTCCATCAGGAATAAGTCAAGAAGCTTTTTAAAAATAGCATTTATGACAATCAGGTCAAGTGCGGAGAATAAAAGGCAAGTCTTTTGGTCTCAAATTCACCTTGCATTTGATGTTTTTCAAACACCGGAGAGAGATTGAAGAAAGAATTCAAGGCACAACAAAGATTCAGGTTTAGATCATTTCAGGTGAAGGAAACCCCATCTCAACATCTCAAGGTATTTACCGTAGAAACCCTCATTATAAATCCTTTGAATTTTTGCTATGGCAACTCCTTAAATCATAAACATTACCAAACGCCCTTGACCCAAATTCAAGAAACATCCTCATAAAGCAACTGAAGTCGATCAAATGGGTGCATTCTCAAGTAATTCATATGGAGTTTTATATATTGAAGATGTTAGGGCATACATTCATGTTGCCCTAGAGGAACTTGGAGGAACCTTGTTTCATAGATCTATTTCAAAATCACCTAAATAATGATCAGTTTAACCTGAAGGAAGAGCACATGATTTTGAAAGAAAAGAAATTCATCCAGTAAATTGAATACCACATATTTGCTGAAGTGAATGGGTGCGTTACGTGCTAAGAAGAATCCATGATGAATTTATGTGGCTGGGAAGGTAGCAACCCTTCAAGATAACAGAAGATGCAATCCAAGAAGTTACCGAATTAAATTCCACTGGAGGTATGCCACTACTAAAGGCAGTTAAAAATCAAACAGTCACAAGCTATTGGAGCACAATTTGATAAAAGGGGAATGACGATAAAAGATATTATCGATCCTGCTGTGAATTTGCTTCAATGGTCATAGGGTACAAGATCTATTTCTCTAGTAGAGAAAACTCTATCTCAGGTATGACAATTTACACTGCATATCAGATGATAAAAGAAAATGTTGATTATGACTTGTGTGAACTGTTGAGGGCTGAGCTAATGGATAATCTAAAGAAAATCAAAGAAAGTAAGAGTTATCCCTTCAAATTTAGTATGCTCATTATGTGCTTGTTCTTTTACTTTCTGAATGAATTTCCTAATCACAAGGGTTTAATCTAGTTAAGAAATCAACTAGTAGCTGCTCAAATAAGATAATGTCTTAGCAACTTAGGTGGTTGAAATGAACAAAAAGTATCCCTATGGGGGTTCTTCAAAAACTTTTAGAGCATGATGCAGTCTAGGGAAAGAATTCCAAATGGAATGGTTGAGAAATACAAAGACAATATATATTTTATGGTTACCAAGGACCAATGTCTGATGGAGGCAGTTGAGCCCAGAATAATCTAGATCATGCCCATGGGGTATGAAGTAAATGGAAATACACTGAACAACTATGCCAAACATATGCTGAGCAAACCTAAGGATACAAAAGAAGAAAGATTCGGTACATATGAAGAAATATTTGTGAAACTATATGTTGAACACAGGAAACCTAAATCTTCCAAGAAAGTGAGGAAAGAAGTAGAAGAGATCAGTGCAAGATATGGTATTACCAAGGAACAACTAAAAGAGGCAAGGGAAAAGGGAGAGAAAGCAATAGAAGAGAAGGAAAAGGATGAGTCGATACAGATTCTAGAGGAATCTCAATTAAAGCAGAATAAACCAGAAAGGACTCAGAGGACCACCAGAAGCTCTGCCACTCCATCCAGTGCTACATCATCATCAAACATGGAGAAATCTTCAAAGGAGTCCACCACCAAGCAAATAAAGAGGCAAAAGTGAAAGGAAAAAGGTTATATGTTAGTATTGATGAAAAGGATGAAGAAGAGACTGAGTCAGATGAAGAAGTCAAGAAGATGAAAGATGAGGCTATTAAAGCCTCCGCAAGCAACAAAGGAAAATTCTTTGGAGACGAGAAGTCCAGCAAGAGATAGAAAACACTCCCAACACTTGTAGAAATAGTAGAGGTTGTCACTGTAGATGGGAATCTAAAACCCATGATTAAGTGCTTTGATGAATATAGTAAAGAAGACAAAAGGAGTTTGGAGGAAGCCATTATAAAATATCTCAACACTTTCAGTAAAGCCCTCTTTGAGATTATCTTTGATCTCCCAAAAAGTCTAGCAAATATTTTGAGCATTAGAAAGGAGAATACCGGGGCTAAAGACATTGAGCTAAGAAAACATGTGTTAACTAGACTATATCTAGAAATCACTGCAGAAGAAGAAAATCTAATCTTCAAGGAGACCAAGGATCAATTTAGAACTAAAACAAGGATGAATTTGTTAATGATAGGTGAAACTGACAAAGTAGTGAAAGAAATAGAAGAGATTATCTTGAAAGTGCTGAAGCAACACAATCTTCCCACTACAAGTGTTGATGAAGAAATTGATGTTCCTATCAATTCATATGCTCTAGAAATAAACTTGGGTCAAGAAACTGATACAAATAGTAGAATGTCTGAGGAGGAAGAGGAGCCCATAGATTAATCTCAAGTGAGAACTTCTCTAGCACAACAAATTGAGGATAATATTGTCGGAAGAGAAATTGAGGAAGAACTGGTAAATCTTCCACTTGAACAAGGAGAGGAAACCAATAAGAATATGGAACTAGATGATCTAGAACAAAATTAGAAAGAAGATGTGCCTACTGTGTCAAGAGACACTACTGCATCAAAGAAAGAAGTGCTAGAGAAATACAAACAAGATGTAGATGAACTAAATTTTCTGTATGACTTAATAAATCTAGATACAATGTCTCTGGTACAGAAGTTTAAGTGGATTTCAATTGTTCAGGCAAAGACTCAAGAAGAGATGTTAAAATCACATATTGAGGATAGTGAACTGATTGATGAAGCATCAAAAATCTTAGAAAAGATGCTACCTACCTTCAAAAAGGATTTGTCCATACCCTCATCAAGTCGTCTGAAGGGGTTGATAAATTTGGTAAGTAAACAATTTGAATCTTTTGAGAAATTTGCAGAAACAAAGGTAAGGCAAGAATTTGATGAGAAAAGATTAGAAGAATTGAAAATAATGATAGCAAAGGAAAATATTACATTAAACAATACAATAGCCAACATTCAAAAAGATGTGAAAGATGCTAGAGATATGTACAAGTTAGGTTTGTCCTGGCCTAAAACTACTCAAAAGATTGAAGAAAAGATCAAAGATTTGGAACAAACATTATTGAATATTTCTGAGAAATTCAACCCAGAAGTAGAGTCAGTCATAAGGATAGAAACAAAAGTCATTAATATTCACAATGAACTAACTAACTTAACAAATCAAAGGTACCAAATAAAAAGTAGGATGGGACAGATCAGAAGGTTAGTTTGTCCAAAGCTAGACTTAATGACAAATCTTATTACAAAGGCCAATTTAGCTGTCCAAATGGACACAACTTCTGATCGTAACAAGGCAGAATCCTTAGTTTTTCTTCTCAGCAATCAAATTTAGATTTTTGAAAATGCAAAGAAAAGCTGGGATACTGAGTGGACACTGATCAAAAACATATTTAATGATGTTCTTAAACACATGTAATATTAATAATGAAGATTGCACTTGTAAATATGCGGCAAAATATATAAATTTTTGGAATTTTGACAATTTTTTGGTTCTAAATCACACCCTTTGCCATTGATGTCAAAGGGAAAGAAGTAGATCAGTGAATAATTGATAATCATCTCAAGGGGAGCAAGAAAGTACAATGTATATAGTAAGGGGGAGTAGTCAGGCATTTTACACTAAGTGTTGCCATCAATGCCAAAGGGGGAGATTGTTGGCAAGAGACACTGCTCCAATATGGACTTGTATGTTGTCATTGATGGCAACAAGGCTTAGAGAAGCTATCTCCATGATAGGAAGAGATATCTCTGAGAAAACATGTTGGATTCCAAGTCCAGGTGATAGGAAATGGCTAAGTATGGAAGGCATTCTGAGTGGAAGACAGAAAGTCAACTAGTATGCCTCTGCAATTGAAGACTTATAGATGTAGCTCAGGTATGATGTCAATTGGTGTTTGATAGTGTTATGCCTTAGAGATTAAGTCCCGATCCTCTCTAGAAGTCATCTTGAAGAAATGTCTAAGTCTGGGCAAGCAAAGGTATAGCAGGAACATTGAACAAGGTCTAATGTAGTGGTCCGCATTCCTCTGCAAACAAGTATTTTATTATGCAATTTTGAGGCATTGTAAACACTTATATGAAGTGTCTTATTCTAGAGTTAGGAGAACTAAAGTTCATGGAAGGATAGCTACAAGCTGTTGAGTATCGGCATAGTGTTTGACAAAGTTTGACAGAGACAGAGTCTGAGTTCTAATGGTCCACATTTCTCTGCAAAATGATATAATTCCTTGTGGTTCTAAGGCAAGATTGGGAATGTCTAAGGAGTCCTTGATATGATTTGGAAGGTGTTTTGAGATCCTTAATAAAACTTGTAAGTCAGCAGATGAAGTTGTTAAGCATACTCTTAAGGAAGAGGCTAACAAATATATAAATCATTTTATGGAGAAGAGTCAATGTTTGGAAGATCTATGTAAGTAATTGAATGATTAGATCTGATCTATATGAACATGCTTGGGAGAGGATTTGGGTCCACATGACACATAGTGCAGTGGATTGAGCGACAAGGTACATCTTTTTATGTACATATTTCACTTCTTGGATGCTGACTTGATTATGGATTCATGAGGTAGATATATATATAAGAGCGATGATCTTTGGTTGTGTGGTGTGAAAGTATATGTGTGTGATGTGAGGATGTGAATAGTGGAACATAATTAGAGGATCAACAATGATGAAGACTTGGGATTCAAAATACAGTTATTAAATGACTGCACCCTGGCATAGTGGTAGATGCTTAAGCAGTACTCAATTCTTATGAGAAATCTGATTGGAAGCAAGTGATTGTAGTGAGCCTTCAACAAGGTTTAATAGCCCTCAGGGTTTAACAACCCTTATTGTAATCTTTCTAGGTTTAGGGTTGAGGCAATGAGCCTGGTAAACTTAGTTGTACATCATGGTAGTGAGCCAACATGTTCTAGGCCTATGGAGTGACCAAGCCTGAACATCATTTTGTAAAGATTGCAATATATTTATGAGAGCTAATCCTCTCCATGGTTTTTCCTCTTTTGGGTTTTCCACGTAAAATCTTGGTGTTATGTGTCATGCTTTTGTAGATGTTGTTCATTTTTATATTATGCTTCTATTTGATAAATCCTTTGAAAAGGTTTAAAGTAAAAGTGCAAGAAAAGGTTTATAGAACACTGATTCACCCCCCTCTCAGTGTTCCTGACAATCAACGAAAACTAGTAACCAATGCTCCTTCAATGTTGTGTCCCATTGCCAGAGCAATATCCTTTATAGATCTTCTAGGATTAGTCAAATTAATTCCAACATTTAAAGCCATGAACAAGCATTCATTACCATCATCATCTAGATAGTCAAACTCATCATCAGATATGTTGTCATCTTCTTTAACATAATACCTTTTCTTGAATGATATACCTTTGTTCTCCTTGTATTTGTCATTAGAAAATTTGATTGGATATTTAGAAGCATAATGACCTATCTTTCCACAGTTAAAACATTTGAAGGGTAACTTACCTCCATATTTTCCTGAACCCTTTTTCAACCTTCTTACAAAATTTGCTTCCACTTCATCACAGTCATCTGAATCTAATTCAATATTCTTTTCTATCCTACTAGTCTTAAAAGTAGTTTCTTTTCTTACATCATCTTGAACAAATTCTCTTATCCCAAAAGTAGTTAGAGTACCAAACATTTTATCCCTAGCATAATTATCCACATCTTGAGTCTCTTCAATAGCGAACACTTTAGCACTATAATATTTATGAAGAGTTATGAGTACCTTCTTTACCACTTCTTTTTCCTCCAGCTCTCCACCAAGACCCTTGATGGAATTAACAATTTCATCCACTCTCTGTGTGTAGATAGCAATATATTCATCCTCTAACATCCTTAAGGCTTCAAACTTGGACTTTAGAATCTACAATTTTCCTTGGTTGACCTTGTCATCTCCTTCATAGGTTCTTTCTAGCTTCTTCTATATCTCATGAGCAATTTTGTAATTCATCACCTTCACTAATTCATAATGAGAGAGACTATTCAAAAGAGCACACCTTGCCTTGCCATTGTTCTCATAATCTTTAATCTCGTCTTCATCCTTTGGACCATATTTAGGTATAGTATACTTTTTGTCAACTATCTTCCGTACGCCATATCCTAGTGAGACAAGAAAGCTTTCCATCCTAGTTTTCCAGAAAGAATAATTTTTTCATGTTACCAAATTGTGCTTTACAGATAATTTGGTTAGACTGTAAGACCAGTTTCTATTGCTTCTTTGGAGAAGCAAACAATTCAAAGGAGGGGTAGCAAAAAATCTAAGTGCACAAGGCATATAGTCAATACCTACTACCTTAATGGAGGACTAGTTTGCAAAATCATGTTACCAAGATCATTTAACAACTCAAACAGAGTTGTTACATGATCCAAATAAAATGAAGAAATGCCCCAACAAGGCAAGAAGTACTAAGAGAATGACAGAATAAGCTGAAGCTAAGCTAGTTCTTTGCAGTTAAGGTTTCATATGTCTCTATTACATATCATTCATTATAGATTGGCATAGTTCAGAAAAAAGGTACTTATAACTTGTCAATTTTCTCATGATTGTAAACATATATTTCAAGTAGTATTCAGTTCATGTAATGCAATTGATTCACAAAAAAAGTTACACATAAGTCATTACATGAGATTAAAATAACCGATATATTTAAAAGGGAAATGTTTGTATAGTCCCACACAAGTCGTGGGAGTAACTGTATCTGATAAGAGATGAAATAACAAGTACAAACATGGAAAGAAAGCATATATAAACAAAGATGGTACCCATCATTTCCTGGGTGAATGTGGTGCAGTGCACTTAGAATAGTTTTATGTCAAATATTTGAAAATTTTGTTTGTTGAAGACTATGAGGTTTTGAAAATAATGTAATAAAGCCTTTTAGAGGCACTAGGT
Organism: Cunninghamia lanceolata; assembly: GCA_027924645.1. Classification (NCBI taxonomy): domain Eukaryota; kingdom Viridiplantae; phylum Streptophyta; class Pinopsida; order Cupressales; family Cupressaceae; genus Cunninghamia; species Cunninghamia lanceolata. The sequence goes on along the minus strand of BSBN01000495.1, from coordinate 5,858,783 downwards.
TGTAGTGGAGGCCTAAATTAGGCATTTTTCTTTAGTAAGATTTGCAGTTTATTTTATTTTGTGACAGTCTAATTTTAGACAGTTAGTCATTTTAGTAAAAACAGTCAGTTTTAGGCTCTTTTTTAGCTTTTTTCCCATGATTTGGGAACATTGTAATAGTGGAATTCATGGTAGACATATAGAGGAGACCTCACACATGCGAATGGGTGATTTGATAAAGTTTGAATGGAGAAAAATGAGAAGATACTATTGACTATCCTATTTTTCTGAGTTTTTCTGTATTATCTGTTGTTCCAACGTTTGGGGTGAGGACGTACAGTACCTTCAAGGAGAAAAATGTCTAAAAGTAGTTGAAGAATGGTCTAACCTTTCATTTGAACCATTTTTGAAGGATTTTCATTTTCTTCGAAGGATTTTATCATTGTTTTTGTGTAGACTATTCTCTAACCCTTATTTTAAGAGTTTTAGTGAGGTTTTGGTTTTCTTGTCCCACCCTGCTATGTTAGAACCCCAAAATGGGTGGGATGAGTTTACAATGGTGTGTTCTCTAATGGGTTTTGTGTACAGGAGTAGGGGATAAGCACAAGTTAAAGTTTGGAAACTTTGAGGGCTTATTGCACCTTGTATTGGCTAACTAGCTTTGGTGGAGTGAAGATTTGATCATGAAATGTCTTGAAATGATCTTGGACCCCAAAAATTTGTAAAATCTACCTTTTTACAACCTATTGGGTACCTTGAACCAAAATTTGGAAGTTTGGAGTGAAGTTTCTGAGCACTTTGTTTGTAAAACTGACCTAATTAGGCCTAGTAAGAAACTGGTACAGTCAAAATTAGAGGTTTGTGTTCCAAAGGACTCCATAGTACATGTTGGATATGTGGAAGAAATTAATAAAGGGTACTCAAAAAGTCTATCATAGTCTTGTTTGGGGGTCCGTACCAAAAGATAATGCATGACAGTCCCTTTAGGAGGGCTACAAGGAAGTGGGTCAGTCTATGAAGGAAGTGGTACAAGGATGTACCTCCTGAGCATTATGATGGTTTTGTGAGCTTGGCACAGTCAATCCTAGAAGGTCTAGGGTACCTAGAAAGTTTGGCAAAGAGCCTAGGTATATGAACCCATAGATGGTGTTGTTGTGTAGTCTTGGAAGCATGGAGAATGAGTGGACAATCAAGTCTAGTAAGGAGACCAATGGAGTAGTCAGGTCCATAGAGGCCCAAGGTCCTATTTGTCCTACCATCCCCTACATCCTTGTCCTATTTAGAAGTTAGTTGTGATCCCTTTGTGTGGTTAGCTCTGCATCAATTGGTATCAGAGCACAGTTAGTAGGTCAGTTGTGATTGTGAAGTGTTAAGTTGAAAAGGCAATTTGTCAAGATGCCTCCAAGAGGGAGAAACATTGCTCAAGAGATGAATGAGATGAAGAAAAAGAATGCTAGAGAGTTGAGGGAGTTGAAGGAAAGAATGGTTAGCCTAGAAAAAAATAGAGAAGAGGAGTGGCTCTAGGTGATGAGAATGAGTCTGAGGAAGAAGAGGAAGCTGAGTATGAAGATGTGGAAGAAAAGTTGGACCCTAAGTATCAAAGGATGGTAAAATTGCTGAAAGAAGTAAAAGAAGACAAGCACAAGATAAAGATAGATGTGCCAAAGTATGGAGGAAGCATTAGTGATGAAGAGTTGTTAGACTGGATTGCAACATTGGAGAATCATTTTGAGTGTGAAGAAGTTCCTAAGGATTAGAAAGTGAATATTGTAAAGACCAAGCTAATAGGTCATGCTTTGTTATGGTGGGATTTTTAGCAAATAGAGAGGAGAAAGCAAGGAAAGGAAAAGATTGTTTCATGGGAAAGATGGTAGCCAAGATCAAAGGTAAGTTCTTGCCTAAAGATTATGAAGTTCAAATGTTTAAAATCTTCAAAGTTTAAGACAAAAGGAAATAGATGTTAAGACATACACTGAAGAGTATTATAAACTGAGTATAAGGTCTGGTCAAAATGAAAGTGAAGTGCAAAAAGTTGCTAGGTATATTGGTGGTTTGAGGTTTAACATGCAGGATGAACTAGTGTTGGCAAATCCAAGGAATGTTATTAGATGACAGTAAGAGTGGAATAGAAGCTAAAGAGAAGACAAGACAAGATAGCCAAAGGTAGAGGCAACACCTCTAGAGGAAGATGATCCTCTCAAAACACAAAACAAGTCAATGAGAGTCAAGAGGAGATGAACAAGGCACAAGGACAAAGTGTAGATTTTAGAGGCAGAGGTTCTAGAGGTAGATTTGGTGGTGGAACGAGTGCAAACACCTTTGTAGGTAAGTGTTACAATTGTCAAGAGTTTGGGCACCCAGCATATAAGTGTCCTGAGAAGCAAAATTTTACAAGTGATGGTGAAAGGAAGAATGAGAGGAGGACTCAGTTAGTCCAAGAAGAAGAATGTGGTGGTTCTACTCCCACTAGTTGTGTTGTTGAGGTAGGAGAAACCTTGATGCTAAGGGAAAGAGCACTATTGAAGACCTCGAAGGAAAAGGAGCTGATTCAGAGGAAAGCACTATTTAGGACAACTTGCAAATGCAAAGACAAGGTATGTAAAGTGATAGTAGATTCTATTTGTACTGACAATATGGTTTCTAGTGAGATGGTAGACAAATTGAGGTTGAAGAGAATACCTAGAGACATACCTTACAAAGTCTCTTGGGTAAGTGATCATCGGTCCATTTTAGTGAGTGAGAAAGCATTGGTAGAGTTCAAGATTAGAGCATATGAGGATAGGGTAATTTGTGACATCCTAATCATGGATTGTTGTTATGTGATACTTGGAAGACCCTGGCAGTTTGATAGGTCTATACTTTATAATGGAAAAGCTAACATCTACACCATTAGGAAGGATGAGAAGACTTTTGTGCTGATGCCAATGCAGGAAGAAGTCAATGAGTAGGCAAGGATAGAAAAAATAATAATGTTTGGCAAAAAGGAGCTAGTGAGGTTTGAAGAGAGTGAAACCAAGGAGTATATAGCCTTTTCAAGGCATAAAATTGTTGAGAAAGCAAATGGGAAGAGTGAAGATGATTTGCAGCCAGTTGTGAAAAGGAATGTCTTCATGAGGAAGGAGGTAAGTGGAAATGTGTCTTGGTCTGAAACAAAGAAGTGTAAGAGTGAAAAGCCTATGGAAAGGAAAGAAATAAGTGAAGGGATCTTAGTAGGGACAATCATGTGCCCTGTGGTGATGAGTACAAAGAAGAGGCAGTTGGATGGTGTGAGGACAGAGATTCCTAAAGGTGATTGGACAGAGAAAGGTATAGTTGCAGGTCTAACGAAGGTTGAGAAAGGTAATGGTGTAGTTGGAAGTAAAAACAATGAAGAAAAAAAGAGAATGGGGTAGAGGACTATGAAAGAGATGAAAGGTAAAGTGAAGACAATTGATAAAAGGCTAAGAACAGAGGTAAAAGAGAGTGAGGTGGCTGAGTTTTGTGATAAGGAAGCTGACAGACTACTCTATGACAGAGTGTAGTAAATTGAAAGGAAAGACAAGAGCAAAGATAAAAAGGACAATAAAGGAACAATGAAAGATGAACCTAATGAAGATAAACATGAAGGATAGAGACAAGCAATGAAGGACAAACTACAAGATTCTTTCCAAGGAACTTGGAAAAGTTACAAGTTAGGGTGTATGGTGCAGTGCACCTAGAAAAATTTTGTCAAAATATTTGAAAATTTTGTTTGATGAGGTTTTTAAAATAATGTAATAAATCTTTTTAGAGGCACTAGGTTGTAGTGGAGGCCTAAATTAGGAATTTTTCTTTAGTAAGGTCTATAGTCTATTTAAGTTTGTGATAGTCTAATTTTAGACAGTTAGTCTTTTTAGTAAAAACAGTCATTTTTATGTTTTTTTTTAGCGTTTTTCCCATGATTTGGGAACATTGTAATAATGGAATTCATGATAGACATATAGAGGAGACCTCACACATGCGAAGGGGGGTGATTTAATAAAGTTTGAATAGATAAAAATGAGAAGATACTATTGACTGTCCTATTTTTCTGAGGTTTTTTGTATTATCTGTTGTTCCAACATTTGGGGTGAGGCTGTACAGTACCTTTAAGTAGAAAAATGTTTGAAAGTAGCTAAATAATGGTCTGACCTTTCATTTAAACTAGTTTTGAAGGATTTTCATTTTCTTAGAAGGATTTTATCATTGTTTTTGTGCAGACTATTCTCTAACCCTTATTTTAAGGGTTTTAGTGAGGTATTGGTTTTCCTATCCCATCCTGCTATGTTAGAACCCCAAAATGGGTGGGATAAGTTTAGGATGGTGTGTTATCTAATGGGTTTTGTGTACAAGAGTAGGGGATAAGCACAAGTTGAATTTTGGAACCTTTGAAGGCTTATTGCACCTTGTATTGGCTAACTAGCTTTGGTGGAGTGAAGATTTGATAATGAAATGTATTGAAATGATCTTGGACCCTAAAAATTTGTGAAATATACCTATTTACAACCTATGGCCACCTTGAACCAGAAGTTGGAAGTTTGGAGTGAAGTTTGTGAGCACTTTGTTTGTAAAACTGACTTAATTAGGCCTAGTAGGAAACCGATGCAGTCAAAATTAGAGGTTTATGTTCCAAAGGACTCCATAGTGCATGTTGGATATGTTGAAGAAATTGATAAAGGGTACTCAAAAATCCCATCACAATCCTATTTGGGGGTTCGTGCCAAAATATAATGCATGACAATCCCTTTAGGAGGGCTACAAGGAAGTGGGTCAGTCTATGAAGGAAGTGGTACAAGGAGGTACCTCCTAAGAATTTTGATGGTTTTGTAAGCTTGGGATAGTCAATCCTAGAAGTTCTAGGGTCTCTATAAAGTTTGGAAAAGAGCCTAGTTATATGAACCCATAGATGGTGTTGTTGTGTAGTCTTGGAACCATGGAGAATGAGTGGACAATCAAATCTAGTAAGGAGACCAATGGAGTAGAGGCCCATAGAGGCCTAAGGTCCTATTTGTCCTAGCATCCCCTGCATCCTCTTCCTACTAAGAAGTTATTTGTGATACCTTTGTGTGGTTAGCTATGCATCATAATGACAAATCCTGTTGTCTAGGTTTGCACCGATATCTCAAGTTATCCAAGTGACAACTCCAGTATAAGACCTACAAGGGGAGGGAGAAAAATAATGTTAGATCTCAGGGTTCACATATCTACTTCTATATGTAATAATTCAACATGTACTTTTCACTTTACATCTGATCCATAAAATGAAGGAGATAAATAGATATCAGTTGCAGTTATCTACTCATGAGATGAAACATGAAGAAGAATATTAGATCAAACAATCAAGAGAGAGGCTTCAACCTCTTAGTTTTTATCTAACATGTTTGTTCACTATGAAGATACAGGTACTTGAGGACTAATCATTAATGGCTATCTTGAAACTATTACTGTAGTCATAAATGAAGGAGTAGCAATGTATTACTAAGGGGCATGCAGTGGAAGAACCACCAAAAGTAGAAAAAAAGAGTTTACCTTGAAAGACATCAGTCACAAGATATAAATAACTTATAATGATCAACATTAAAGTGAATGAGAACAACAATTACAACCATGTCTTGGAATAATAGTCATATGCATAGCAAGAAAACAACCTGTGAACAAGGAAGACAAATGAAGTTAGGAATACTAACCAAATACATAAATACACAAAGTTATACCTTCAAATGTGATCCCTCTCCTTGATAGGTGGAAGGAGTTGCACCCAAACTCCTTAGATTTACCCAAGTAGATGAATGTGGATTGCTCTTTGAGATTCAACACAATAGGATGAGAGGTTTGGATTTAGATGGAGATTGAGATGGGGATGAGGAATGATTTTGGCATTATGATGGTATGATGGAGAGATTTGAGAGAAATGTGGGCATAGTAAGGATGCAAGAATAAGTTGTTGAAAACGTCTTAGAGATGGGTCTCAATTATAGATTTTTGGAAAATGGATGGAAGGTGAGGATTAAAAGATGAGATCAAGGGATAGAAATACTTGAGAGTTAGGGTTAGGATTGGATTCATAGCCTTGTGACAAGTGTCACAAGAGGAGTGGATGAGAGAGATCAAGGGTTGAGATTTGGTCAATGGTATTGAAGGGTTCTCATTATTTGTAAATTTTAAATTCACATGGGGAAAGGTGTGGAGGATAAAAATGAATTAAAAACTCATTTTTGTGAAGAGTGGATATGACAAGTGAATTAAAAATTCAACTAATGGGGGAGTGTGAATTAAAAATTTATTTTTATGTGGAGATGTGAAGGTTGAAGGACACATGTACACTTACATGTGTAAGAGGGTGATAAATGACGTGTAAGGAAGATTTGACCCTTTGAATAAAAAATTGATTTTTATTCAAAGGTGTGCAGGAGGATGGGCTAAGCAAGGTTAATTAAGTGTTTAGCTTAATTAATTTAGGTCTAGGGGATAGGTAGGCTAGAGTAGCTCATTAAATAATTGATATTTAATTAACTAGGATAGGGATAGGTTGATTAATAGGCTAGATTAATTAGATAAGCATGATTTATCTAATTAACAAGGATTAGGGAGATGGGCAAATTAACTAAATAAATATTGTGAATATTTATTTAATTAATGAGGATAGTGTTATAAGGTATAGTGATAAATTAAGTGAATTAATTGATCACAAAGGATAGATGATAGATGGTTAGGGATAAATTAATTAAATAATATAAATTTATTTAATTAATAGGAGGGATAATTGGTGTAGAGGTACGGGAAATTGGTTTGTGGAGCAACTCAATTTTAGGTGTCTACACAACTAAATTGATTATTGATAGATTCATATTCATAGGTGAGACACAGTGCCAGAGCAAATATAACTTGATTGTTAACAATAGTGGTGTAAGTCTCTAGATTGGAGCTCTCATATAGCTAGGACAAAAAGGGCATGTTAATCTATTCATGTCTTCAGATGCAACTTTTATGAAGGTTAGTCTAAATTTCATGATGTTTATGCATTGTAGCAACATTATAAAATAACAGGGATTCTTAGCTCAGAAGAATAGAATGCATATCATCATTCACATTGAATTTCATGACTATCATACATAGTAAGATCAACACAGCATTAAACAGATAGACAAAGAATAGTGACATGAAAAGATACAATGGAAGGACAATTACAAATGAGAAATGTTTCCTCTTTAAAATAATAATAGTATGCATCATGAAAAGGAGGTAGATTACTGACTTTCATACATAGATCAATATCACTATCAAGCACAACAAAAGAGTGAATGCACATCATTATTAAGCATACAAGAGCAACAATGGACAATTATAGTCTATTATCATAGACAAAGCATGAAATATGCAGTGGAACTCCTATCTAATAAGATAAAGTGGTAGTAGTTTCTTGTGGGCAGTGAGCTAGAAGAGTCACAGTCCAAAGCAAAATGCAAAAGGTGCTAGTGAAACAACAATGATATAATGATATGTTCATTGTCACTGTCAACAAATGAATACATGAAGCTGGTATTATAATTGTATTAGACAGATAGTACATAGAGCAACAGTAGAAAATGAATTGTAGAAATGGAACCTCAAGAGATGCATAGTGAAAGTCATCTTCATATTGGAGGTTTCAAAGATTAATGCATCAATACAGTGGAACTGTTCCAGGATAAGCCAATGATACCATGATGTAAGAAAATTGTCAACATAACTTATCACCATCTAGATCATGCACAGTGACCTTATCACAATCAACAATGAGAAGGTAGTCACGAAGTCACTATCCACTATACAGTCAAGCTCAAGGAAACAGGGATGAAGGGGATAGTGACTGAGATATATGGTCAATGGCTAGTATAAATATAGTGAATGATGTATGAAGACTCATAGTAAAACACAAGGCCTTAAGAAGCCTTGTATAATCTACACATCAAAGGGACAACCATGCCATTATCTATCTAATGTCAAGAATACAATGAGTTCTCATCACTGTCAAAATATACTAAAGTTGTTTAATGCTCCATCATCCACTATCTAATGAAATGCAAAGAGGATAGTGCCAAAGAAAAGACACAGTGGAGGTGTCAAAATTCATAGCACATCCTTATCATGAGCATACAAAATTCATTGAATGACTATATTAAGAGTAGTGAGCATATAGTGGCACAATGAATACACAGTAAGGAAGAAAAAAATAGTGTTTTGAATGTGCATTCAATGAATAGTAAATGGTATATTTGCATAATCCTGAATGGACAAGTTCAGTCAACATAATCCATAGAAGAAAATGTTGGATGCATAATCCTGAATGGACAAGTTCAGTCAACATCATTCAAGGGATTGAGCAAGCATGGATCAATGCAAGGTTGAAGTTGCAGGTTCTTTCAACCTTGCAATTATGTCCTCAATTTGTTTCTTATTGTCTTCAATTTGCCCCATTTATATTTTCTTGTGTTCTAGGGGCATATTCAAGAATAAATGGAGGTGTTTGTGGTTGGGGTTCTTCTTCAGCAGGTATTTGTTGTTCAAGTGATGGAGGATTTTGTGGATTTTCAGTAGGAGGAGGAGGTCCATTATCAACTCCTGTAAATTTAAAAAATTTACATCAAAAACTATTTTAACCTACCTATTTAGCAACAAATTCACACAAGAAAGCAAATAAAACTTACTTCTTCAATTTCCCTGACGTTGTGGCGATATTTTGATGATGAATCAATGAGAAATAGCTAACAATTGGATCTTAGATAACACGAGCGCACTCTTTTCTCTCTTCAAACCATGAGTTTCTTGAAAATTGTTGTCAAATAATGAAATGGAATGCTACTTTTTTTATGTATAACAGAACATAACGTGCTTGCGTTATAACACGAGTGCATTATGGCTTGGCGTAGGCTCAGCAACACTAAGCCATAACACACTCGCATTATGTCTAATTTTTTTTGTTAAGTTGGCCAGTTTTTGGCCCCCCAACTTTTTGCACCCACCCTTGGTGTCAAAATGGATGAGGAGGAGAAATGTCAGATATTGCTTTGTTCTTTGCATGATTCATGGGATTCTCTTGTTATGGCTATTGGGAGTACTTATGTTATCTTGAAGACTGAAGATGTGGTGGATTATTTGCTTTCTAAAGAGATGAGGAGGAAGGTATCCATTAGTGCCAAGGAGGCCCTAAATGTTCATGGAAGACCTAAGGGAAAAGGCAAGAAGAATGAGAAGCATGATAAATCCAAGTCCAAGGGGAGATCCAAATCTCCTGGAAAGTCCAAAGTTGCTTAATGGAACTACGGTAAGCTTGGACATATTTGTAAGGAATGAAAAGAAGAAAAGAAGAAAAGAAGAAGAAAAATAAGATATTTGATTTTGATTCTGAGTCTAAGAAGGAAGATGATGATGCATTCATTGTGGCTTTGGCAACTCATGAAGGTAATGATGTAGGGTTAATTGACTTAGGTGCATCTTTCCATATGACCTTTAATAGAGATTGGTTTTTTGAATATGAAGAATTTGATGGAGGTAAGGTGTACTTGGGTGATGATTCTTATTTAAATATTGTTGGCTGTGGTAAAGTTAGAATCATGTAATTGACTCATGTGCATCTTTCCATATGACTTTTAATAAAGATTGGTTTTCTGAATATGAAGAATTTGATGGAGGTAAGGTGTACTTGGGGGATGATTCTTATTTAAATATTGTTGGCCATGGTAAAGTTAGAATCATGTTTCGTGATGGTAGAATAAAAAGGATTAATAGTGTGTTGCATATCCTTGGATTAGCACGAAATTTTTTATCTGTGAGCAAACTAATAGATGTAGGTGTGTAGGTAGTATTTTTTGATGCAGGATGCAAGATGGTTAGAGGTGCTATGGTGATTTCTAGAGGTATTAGATATGGTACATTATTGTTAGGATCCCATGTTTAACCCTTCTCTTTACTTTGCTAGTATATTACATTTGGAGGCATATGCTTTGTAAGTTGTCCCATGAGCATATTGTATTATCCCACATTCATGGGAAGTAATAGTTGTTTAGATTAGACTTAGTATATAAGTATGTGTTGAGGCCAATGAAGGCATCCATGAATTTATTGTATTGAGCTTGCTTAAAGGATGTTGCCCCCTCGAAGTGGCTTGCGATCAATAAATTCTTTCTGTGTTTCTACTATTCATATCTATTTCTGTTATTTCATGCATTTTTCATTATATTATTGCAGGAGGTTCCTCTCATCTAGTATTAGAGCGCTTTCTTGGGCTCGCTGGGTGGAATTTCTACCAATTTTTTTTTCCATAGTGGCCTCCAGGTGCTATGATTATTGTAATAGTTCTTTTTTTTGCATCTATATTGTTCATTTCAATTGCAGGTTTAGATCAGGAAATAATCCCTATCCACTTAACTATGGGAAATGCCTAGGCATAGCCCTAAAACTCATTGTGAGGAGTACCATAGGAAACCTGAAGTAGCTGGCCCATTGAGAGGACCTGCCAACGAAAAGGGCAACAGCCCCTACCTGATGACTAGTTCCCATCTATGAGGTAAACCAAGAGCTGCTATTTGTGGTAAAGTGGTTATCAATTTTACCTAAGCCATGAACTGAGGGATACTACCCCAATACGCAAGCTATTAGACAGCATTGGTAGCCAAGTGAATCCCCTAAACCTTTAGGAAGATGAACATACCTGGGGCCCATATCCAGTGATAGATGGTAAATCACAGATTGAATCTTTCCAGAGTAGTTAGCAGATAGTTTCCAGAAGAAAGAAAAAAAAGTAATTTTTTTGTTTTTCCACCATATCTTCCTTTCTTTATCTCCATTTCCTCTCAAACCCTGTTGGAACCCCTGAAATTCCATTCTTCATATCTCCTTCCTCAAATTCCACTTATCGAAGCCATAAATCCCATATTTGTCTATTTTTAGGGTTTACCATAACTTCTTAAATTCTCACCTAACAGCCTTCAAATCTTGCCACAATGTTCATTTCATATTTCTACTTTTTTGTCCCTCTTGGACAAATTTTCCCATTCTTTCACTCCGCTTCTGAAATCCCCATTTTCTTCTTCCCTTTGCCTTAGAAAGTGTCCAAAACCTAGTCAAACCCTAATTACCCATCAATTTTTTTCCCAAATCCAAATTTTCCTTTAATAAAAAAGTTTTTGTTTTTGTTTTTCTACCCATTCCCCAAAAAACAAAAAAAGGTCCTTGTTATGGTTGTCACCCGCACAGGAGAAAAAACATGGAGGATGAACTTGTAGCTCTCAAGACCAAACTCCAAGATCTGGATTAAAAAATCCTTGGCCTTAATCTTCAGCATTCAGCCATGAATAATAAATGGCAACCAAACTCTTCTATAGACACTGGGTTCTCTTCTTCTAGCAATTTTCATGGGCCAAAGCTTGATTTTCCTCGCTTCAATGGTGATGATCCGACTGGATGGATATACCAGGCAGAACAATATTTTAGTCTACATAATATTTTTGATGTAAGCAAAGCCCCCTTGCATCCTTTCATTTGGAACATGAAGCACTTCAATGGTTCCATTGGTACATCAAGGCTCATGACAAGCTAAAATGGACAGATTTTTACAAACTCATTTTGCAACGATTTGGCCCTAGTGCTTTTTATGACTTCACAGGAGCACTCACTAAACTGTGCCAAACAAGCACTATGAGAGAATATCAAACAGAGTTTGAAAAACTAGCCAATCACGCAGAGGGATTGTCTGATGAATTTTTTAGGAGTTATTTTCTCAGTAGCCTGAAGGATGCAATTCACTCTTAGGTTAAAATGTTCTATCCAAGCACAATGATGGAAGCCTTAGGGTTGGCTAAGTTGGTAGAGGACAAGATCACAGTTCAACAACGCTCCAAATCCAATTTTGTTCCTTTCAGAAATACAGCTTCCCAATGACCTCAAATAATGCCAACTCCTAGAACAACTCCTATCAAACATTTGACTAAAACAGAGATGCGGGCATGTAGAGAAAAAGGGCTTTGTTATAATTGTGATGATAAAATCACTCAGGGACATAGATGTGTTGAGCAAAAGCTCTATCTCTTGGATGTGGATTTTCTACCTAAAACTAAAGTTTCTACAGATGCTCATGATACAGTGGATGATTAGGTCGATACTCAATAGTTGCTTGCTGACCCTACTTCTTAGGAAGACCACCCAAAGATCTCTCTATGCTTTAGTAGCAGTCACCACCCCACAAACCATGTACATCAAGGGTTACTTCAAAAATCTCCCTCTTATAATTCTCATTGATTCTGGCAGCATTCATAACTTCATTAACCCTTAGATCGCCAAATAGGATGATTATTTTGTCCATCCTTGCTCTAGCTTTGAGGTCATGATTGCCAATGGGGGCACATTACCTTGCAAAGAGAAGTTTCACAATGTGTGTATCTCTATTGATGATTATAACCTATGCTCTGACATGTTTGCTTTTCCCTTAGGAGGATGTGATGTGGTTTTGGGCGCCCAATGGTTACACACACTTGGACCCATCTTATGGGATTTTGCCAAACTTTGGATGCAATTTTTAGGCAATGGGAAAAAACACACATTAAAGGGCTTACAATCAGGGTCTCTCAGCATCATAAGTTCACATCGCATGGAAAAGCTTCTTAAGAAGAATTCACATGGTGTCATTGCTCAGCTCCATTCCATTTAGATGCAACCATCAGCGGTCTCCACTACTCCTAATCTACAATGAATTTTGGATAGGTATGCATGTGTCTTTGTTGAACTAGTGGGATTGCCACCTTCATGACCAGAAGACCGTGGTATTCAACTCCTTCCTGGAAGTGTTCCTCCCAACATCAGGCCCTACCACTACCCATTTCACCAAAAGATAGAGATTGAGATGCTCATTCGAGACTTACTAAAGTAAGGTATTATTCGCCCTAGTACTAGTTCCTTTTCTTCACCAGTTCTTCTTGTCTAAAAAAAAGATGGGTCATGGCACCTCTGCATTGACTTTTGAGCACTTAATCACATCACAATCAAGGATAAGTTTCCAATTCCTATTATTGATGAGCTTCACGGTGCTCATTTTTTCTCCAAGTTAGATCTTCATTCTGGGTATTGCCAAATTCAGGTTCATGAGGATGATATCCCTAAAATAGATTTTCACATGTATGATGGCCACTATGAGTTTTTGCTCATGCCCTTTGGCCTCACTAATTCTCCTTCAACATTTCAAGCATTGATGAATAAAATATTTCAGCCCTACTTGCATAAATTCATTTCGGTCTTCTTCGATGATATTCTCATCTATAGCAAAACATGGGTTGAGCATCTCCAACATCTGGATCTCGTGCTGGAACTTCTCTCTAATAATCATCTTTATGCAAAACAACCTAAATGTGTTTTTGGCTAGGAGGAAGTGGAGTCTCTCGGGCATATTGTTTTAGCCCAAGGGGTTCGCGTGGATCCTACAAAAATAGATGCCATGAAAAATTGGCTGCATCGTCACACACTCAAGAGCCTGCATGGGTTTTTGGGGCTGACTAGCTACTATCACAAATTTGTCAAGTATTACGGGAAGATTGCAGCTCCATTAACAGCTATGTTAAAAAAAGATGCTTTTATCTAGACACATGCTGCTGAGAGTGCATTTGAAAAGCTGAAACAAACTATGTGTACTACACTTGTTCTAGCTATGCTAGATTTTTCCAAGACCTTCACTATTGAGAGTGATGCTTGCAAAAATAGACTTGGTGCTATTCTTCTTCAAGATGGACATCCCATTGCATTCACCAACAAAGCCCTTCCTGGCAAGAATTTAGTACTCTCTACATGTGAGAAGGAAATGATGGCTATTTTTTATAGAGTACAGAAGTGGTGGCCATACCTACTAGGGAATCATTTTTGCATCAAGACTGATCACCAGAGTCTGAAATATTTATTGGAACAATGAGTCTCCTCCCCAGCACAACATAAATGGGTCAGAAAACTCATGGGTTATGACTATGAGATCACTTACAAGAAGGGTAAGGACAATATTGTGGTGGATTCTCTTTCTCGCACATTTGATGATCAAGCTTCCCTTTCTACTATTTCTATGCCTATTCCAAATTGGTTGGAATCTATCCAGTAGGGCTATGTCAATGACTCTTCATTATCTCAAATCATTCAATAGTTGGCCAATAACCCTTCTGTTGTACTGCATTACTCTTGGGATGGTGCTTCTCTACGATATAAGGGTCATCTGGTGCTTTCCTAGAGCACAGATCTTTAGTAGGCTATCTTCTATGAACTCCATGCTTCTCCATTGGCAGAGTACTCTGGGTCTTTCAAAACTTATGAGTGAGCATGGTGTAACTTCTATTGAAAGGGAATGAAAAGGGTAATTCAACAGATGGTGGCTAAATGTGATACCTGCCAATGCAACAAGGGTGAAATGACACTCCTTCCTAGATTGCTTGAACCCTTACCCATCCCTACATGGGTTTGGATAGATATTTCTATGGATTTCATTGAGGGGTTCCTTAAATTTGGAGGAAAGACTGTGATCTTGGTTGTGGTTGATCACCTCTCCAAATATAGTCATTTTTGTGCCCTCAGCTATCCCTATATAGCCCCCTTAGTCACACAAATATTCATGGACCAGATCTTTTGTCTTCATGGCATCCCTTCTTCCATTGTCTCAGATCATAATGCAACTTTCACCAGTCATTTTTGGCAAGAACTATTTCGACACACTGCCACCAAACTGAAGATGAGTTCTAGGTATCACCCACAAATAGATGGTTAGACTAAAATTATTAACAAATGTTTGGAAACTTATCTTTGTTTCTTCACCTCAGAACAACAACATCAGTGGGCAAAGTGGCTCCCTCTTATTGAATGGTGGTACAATACTTCCTACCACACTACATCTCAAATGACTCCATATGAAGCAATCTATGGTCAGGCACCACCATTACTCCTTCTATACACCCCCAGTAGTTCACCAATTCAAGTAGTCAACATAGTTCTCTTAACTTGGTATCAGATTATTTGCATCTTACATGACAATCTTCACATGACAAGAAATTAAATGAAACAACAAGGTGATCAGCACCATTCTAAGCGTACTTTTCACGTAGGTGATATGGTTTTTCTTCATCTACATCCATACAAGCAATCATCCCTAAAACTCAAAGGGCATCATAAGCTGGCTCCAAAGTTCTATGGGCCATATAAGGTTCTTCAGAAGATTGGGTTGGTTGCTTACAAATTAGAGCTTCCTCCTTCTTCCTGCGTTCATCTAGTATTTTATGTCTCTTGTCTAAAGAAAGTTCTTGGCATCAATGTTAGAGCACAAACTATTTTACTAGAACTGGATAATGAAGGATCCATCATTTTGGAAACAGAGGCAATCCTTGACAAGCGCACTCATTAGCTTTGCTCCAAATCCATCATAGAGGTCTTAATTCAGTGGCATGGAATGCAACTAGAGGATGCTACCTGGGACCCACTCCTTTAGATTCAACAACAACTTCACATCTTAAGCTTTGAGGACAAATCTTTTCTAAGAGGGAGGAGATCTTAGGAACCCGTGTTTAACCCTTCTCTTTACTTTGCTAGTATATTACATTTGGACGTATATGCTTTGTAAGTCATCTCGTGAGTATATTGTATTATCCCACATTCATGGGAAGTAATAGTTGTTTAGATTAGTGATGAAGGGGGTAGACCACAAAACACACAACAAAAGAAATGGAACATAGAAAATAGAATATTTCATTATTGATTTGGACAACTCATTACATTATAGAAGCTCAATTATAATCAGAGGAATCAATCTTCCAAAAGTTGCAACACACTACAACTACAACTCACCAGGCTCTAGAATCTTCTGCCTTCTGTAACTCCAAATCCACTAGGGTTTCTATTTTCCCACCTATTCTTGACTCCACACTTGCCCACTTAACTCTACTATGGCCCAGGGTTCCCAAAAATAGTTATTGATAGCCTTTTTGGTAGCCAACAACCTAATTTTGAAATTTGCATCTCCTTGTAAAAATGGGTCAACTCTCAGGAGCCATAAATTTTGATCTGGGTGTCTGATTGATGAATTGTTTTATGCATTAGAAATCTCACAGAGTGCTCTACGCGCTAAGAACCTGCTTTTTCGGTTCTAGCCATTTTCAGGCTCGTATGGGGTTGTTTAGTGCCTCAAACCTGAGTTTGAATAATTTTCAGGCATTTTTCAAGAAACAAAAACTGTAATATCTTTTAGCTCGCAAATGATATTTGCATGATTCCTTCACCAAGATTCTTATATTTCTATTATGTAACTTCTTGTAAATTTTCACTTCAATCTGTGTCCAAATGCAAACTTTCTAAAAATAGTAGGTTACTATTTTAGCAGTTTGGAAAAACTGAAAGTTCTACATCATTATTCAAGCAATTATGGAACCAAAACTGCAAATTTTGAAAAGAAATGGAAAGAACATCAACAATTTTGAAACACATCTTTTTTTGGGTGATGCAAGATTTCCCTTACACCATTAGATGCTCTTGCATCAGACACCTAGGGTAATTTGAGAAGTGAACATATCACATCTCAGGTGTTTGTGTGAGGAAAACCCAAATGATCAATCTCTACCTTAGACAACTAAGAAGAATATTCAATAGTTCTTCCTTTCCATTTCACTAGATATTCTTCATATTGCCTGTTCTGAGTACTTCTTCCCACATGGCTATCCAAGATCTCTTCTATCTCCTCCATTAAAGTAGATGCCAGAATACTCCATTGTTCTTCTGTTGTTCCATCCTTTGTGTCACCCTCATGATATTCTGTTAAATCAACAATGTTGAACACAAGGGAAATATTCATCCCACTCAGCAGCTCTACCTCATATTCATTTCCTGAATCATGCTTCTTTAGGATTTTGTACTGTCCAAAATTCTTCATTTTCAACTTATTGTATGTTCCAATTGGGAACCTTTCTTTTCTCAAGTGAACCATGACTTTATCTTCTACCTAGAACTCCTTATACCTCCTTTTCTAACTTGCCTTAGCCTTGTACTGAATATTCATCTTATTAATGTGCTTTCTCACCTCTTCATGCAAAATCTTCAGATGTTCTGCAAAGTCTTCAGCTTCAGCACTAGTCGTTTCTCCTTTGTCCAACTTCCTTAACTCAAAAGCATTTCTTGGGCTATTGCCATACACAATCTAGAATGGTGATTTACTAGTACTCCTATTGATAGAATTGTTGTAAGAAAATTCTGCCTATGGTAAAATTAAATCCCATCCCTTGGGTTTATCTCCTACTAAGCATCGTAGTAGGTTACCCAAACTCTTTTTCACCACTTCCATCTGTCCATTAGTCTATGGATGGTGTGCAAAACTAAACTTCAAATTTGTCTTCAACTTCTTCCACAATGTCCTCTAGAAATAACCAACAAACTTGGTATCTCGATCTGAATCTATGCTCTTTGGTAGACCATGTAATCTCACCACCTCTCTGAAAAATAACTCAGTAATATGGACAGCATCATTAGTCTTCTTGCAAGAAATAAAATGTGCCATCTTTGAGAATATGTCCACCACCACAAAAATAGAATCATGTTCTCTCTATGTCCTTGGTAAACCAAGAACAAAATAGGTGTGGGGAGGGGGCGTTGCCCCCATCCACACCCGCATATCATCCCATGGCTTCTCTGGGATAGGTAGTGGCTGATATAGACTTGTATTCTGACTTGCTCCTTTCGCCATCTAACATACTTTGCAACTCTGCACAAATTTCCTCACATCCTACTGCAACTGTGGCTAATAATAATTTTCACCAATAATAGCAATGGTCTTATCTCAACCAAAGTGTCCAACCAATCCTCCACTATGCTTCTCCTTAATTAGGTTCTCTCTCATGGAACTCCTTGGAATGTACAACTGGCTTCCTCTAAACAATATGCCATCTTGGATTATGAAATCCAACCATTTTGTCTTGTCCAAAGTAACAGATTCCAAACAAGCTTTCCAAGCCTCTGGAAAATCTGGATCTTTAGGATACAAACTTTTGAGCTCATTGAACCCAACAACCTCTATCTTCATTTATGTCAACAAATTTTACCTTCTACTCAAGGCATCTACAACTCTGTTGGACTTCCCACTCATGTGCTTCAAAACAAAAGTATAGCTCTGCAAAAACTCAACTCATTTTAAATGCCTTTGGTTCAACTCTCCTTGACTATTAAGATACTACAAAGGCTGATGATCAGTATATAACACAAACTCTTTTGGCAACAAATAATATCTCCCTTTCTTCAAAGCCTAAACTATTGCATAAAACTCTTGATCATAAACATAATATTTTTTCTTGGAATCATTAAGCTTCTCACTAAAATATGCAAAGGGCTTACCTTCTTAACTCAAAATAGCTCCTATACCACTATCACTAGCATCACAATCTACCTGAAATACGTTATTGAAATCTGGAAGTGCCAAAATAGGTTGTTCTATGACTTTCTGCTTCAATGTATAAAAGCTCTTGTCTTCTCCTTTAGTCCATCTAAACACTTTTCTATCCCCTCTCATTGTCTCAATTAGGGGTGCACAAATGCTACTAGAATTCTTGATAAACTTTCTATAAAAACTTGCCAAACCATGAAAAGATCTTACCTCTGTGGCACTCCTCGATGCAGGCCATTCAATGATAGCTCTCACCTTCTCTAGGTCCATCTTAAGACCTTCTTCTAAGACAACAAATCCTAGGTATACCAACTCCTTTGCAAAACTACATTTCTTCAAATTAATCAACAACTTTTCCTCCCTTAGCTTCTCTAAAACTCTTCTAATATGCATCAAATGCTCATCCCAATCAAAATATCATCTAAGTAGACAATAACAAAACTTTCCAAGAATTCTTTTAGTACCTCGTTCATGATCTGCATGAATGTGCTCGGTGCATTGGTTAGCCCAGATGGCATGACTAACCACTCATACAAACCCTCCTTGGTCTTGAAGGTTGTCTTCCATTCATCTCCTTCTTTGATTCAGATCTGGTGATACCAGTCTTCAGATCAATCTTCGTGAAGTACTTGGCTCCACTCAAACAGTCCATTATGTCATCCATTCTAGGCAATGGAAATCTATAATTGATCATGATCTTATTGATGGATCAAGAGTCTGTACACATTCTCCACTCTCCATCTTTCTTTGGTGCTAGTACTGTAGGTACCACACATGGACTTAGGCTCTCTCTTATCAATCCCTTCCTCAACAACTCCTGAACTTGTCTGTTCAACTCTTCACTCTCAGCTGGAGTCATTCTATGGGCTGCCTTATTTGGCAAACTGGCTCGTGGTATCAATCCATTTTATGACTTATCTTCCTCACTGGTGGTAAACCTTTTGGTACATTATCAGAGATAATGTCTTGAAATTCTTCCAACATATCAAAAAATTTTGTTGGTACATTTTCACATTTCTGTTGACTAATCTTAGGAATCAATGCAAAGCAATAACACTCATGCTTCATTCCCTCCAAAATTTTTTTACCATTTACCAAGAAAATTCTGGTAGTACTACATACCTTTTCTTCCACCTCTTTCAAGGGCTTCAATTTATGATGAACTCCATCTTTTGTTAGGGAATATATGTTTGCACAGCCATCATGGACAATGCTCTTATCATACTGCCACGACCTCCTCCCCAACAACATATGACATGCATCCATTGGTATGATATCACACAACACCTCATCATGGTAGTCCCCAATCTTGAACTTCATTAAACACTGCTCACTGACCAAAGCTCTATGGTCCTTCTGTAACCATGTAGTTCAATATGGATGCGGATGCTTTCTTCTTGTCAACCATCTCCTCAAGACCAAGATTATCAATGCTCCCACTATCAATAATAATATCAATACACTTACCTTCACATTTGTACCTTGTGTGGAATAGACTCTTCCTCTAATTGGGTTCTTTCTCCTCATTCAACAAAGTTCTTTTGACAACTAGGGTTTCTCCCCTTTCAGCATCTTCAAAATTCTCAGACTGCGCATTTTCATCCACATGTGTAACTCGTGCATTACCTTCAGGTCTTCTATTTGTCCTTCCTTGATGTTGTGGACACTCATATGCTTGATGCCCTTCTTCTCCACATTGGAAATAGGTTCCTTTGAAACCTCCTCTTCTGGGTCCTTGCCCAGGTCTGCTTCTTCCTCTTCCTCTTTGCTCAACATTGTTCTGGTCACGAGGGTGGTAGGCATTATCCCCTCTCTAATTTTGACTGGTGCCAGCTTCTTCACTTTTCTTTGAATCTTCATTTCTCCTCCATAGGGTCTTCCACCAATCCTTCCACCTTGACCTCTTCCCCTTTGCTTGCTATCAAATCTTTTATTTAGCTTCTCTTCCACCTTTAGGAAAAACTAGTATGCATCTTCTATAGTGGTCATTCTAACAAGGCTCAGCTCCTTTTGAATACTTGGCCTCAACCCATTAATGTAACGAGCTACCTTCTCCTTATTGGCCTCTACATGACCAATTCTAATAGTAATCTTATAAAACTCTTCTGTATACTTAACAGACTTGTTTCCTTGCTTCAATCGTTGCATCTTCTTCAATAACTCCATCTCATAGTCCATAGGAATGAACTGCTTCTTCAGTTTCTCCACCATTTGATCCCATCTGGTGATCTTTCCCTTTCCTCTTCTATTCCTCTCTAACTAGACCTCCTTCCACCAAATACTAGCATGGCCTTTCAATTTTGTTTTTGTAAACTTGACCTGATCTGGGTTTTCCACATCTTCATACTCAAAATACTCCTCCATGTCATTGATCCAATCAATAAGTTGTTCTAGATTCAAATCTCTAGAATATGTAGAAACTTCAATCCTGGGCCTCTTTCCAATCTTAGAAATAGCCCTCAACAACCTAACTTTTGCAGGATCTCCTGCAACTTCTTGTTCTTCCTCAAACAGCTCTTCTGCAGCTTTATTTTCGCTTTCTTCTCTTGTTCTTAGATCAAACCCTCTTCTCAGCTCCTCTTGCAATGCATCGATTTGCCTTTGTAGGGCTCTAAAACCCTCTTCCATCAAAGCATTCCTCTCAATATGATTTCTCTGTGGAGGCATCTTGATCTTTGTAGCAAACCCACAACCTCAGTTCCTAGTGTAAACTGCCTCATAGTCGGTGATCTGTCTACACACTCAGGGACCCTTGCTCTGATACCACTTGATGAAGGCAGTAAATCACAAAACACACAACAACGGAAATGGAACATAGAAAATAGAATATTTCTTTATTAATTTGGACAACTCGTTACATTACAGAATCTCAATTACAATTAGATGAATCAATCCTCCATAGGTTGTAACACACTATAGCTACGCCTAACCAGGCTCTGGAATCTTCTACCTTTTGTAACTCCAAATCCACTAGGGTTTCTATATTCCCACCTATTCTTGACTTCACACTTTCCCCCTTAACTCTACTACTACCTAGGGTTCCCAAAAATGGTTATTAATAGCCTTTTTGGCAGTTAACAACCTAATTTCAAAATTTGCATCTCCCTCCAAAAATAGGTCAACTTACAGGAGCCATAACTATTGATCTGGGTGTCCAATTGATGAACTATTTTATGTGTTAGAAAGCTTGCAGAGTGCTCTATGCACTAAGAACCCGCTCTGCTAGTTCTAGCCATTTTTAGGCCCGTACGGGGCCATTTAGTGCCTCAAACCTGAGTTTGAATAATTTTCAGGCATTTTTTAGGAAATAGAAACTTTAATATCTTTTAGCTCGCAAATGATCTTTGCATGATTCCTTTGCCAAAGGTCTTATATTTCTATTATGTAACTTCCTGTAAATTTTCACTTGAATCTATGCCCAAATGCAAACTTTTTAAAAATAACAGGTTACTATTTTTAGCAGTTTGGAAAAACTAAAAGTTCTACATCATTATTCAAGTGATTATGGAATCAGAACCACAAATTTTGAAAAGAAATAGAAAGAACATCAACAATTTTGAAACACATCTTTTTTTGGGTGTGATGCAAGATTGCCCTTACACCACTGGATGCTCCTGCACATCAATTAGACTTAGTATATAAGTACGTGTTGAGGCTAATTAAGGCATCCACAAATTTATTGTATTGAGCTTGCTCAAAGGAGGTTTCCCCCTTGAAGTGGCCTGCTTTCAATAAATTCCTTCTGTGTTTCTACTATTCATATCTATTTCTATTATTTCATGGCATTTTTCATTATATTGTTGCAGGAGGTTCCTTTCAATTATATAAGCGTGATGCATGCATTGTTGAGTGCAATAGTACTTCTGTGAAAATCAAATTTGTGGAAGAGGTCAAGGTTTCATCTTCAGTAGATGGTCATGGATTTTGGGTACCCAAGGGTGCTCTTTCTTCTGAATCAAAGTTACCTGCAAAGAAAACTATGTTATGGCACTAGAGACTTGGCCACATTGGAGAAAAGGGTTTAAGGACCTTGAAAAATAAAAACCTTGTTGAAGGGTTGTCTGATTGTAATATTGAGTTTGATTTTGGTGACCATTGCATTTATGGGAAATAAAACCACGTTTAGTTTTACTCAAGTTCTCATAAATCTTGTGGTGTATTAGATCTTATTCATTCTGATGTGTTTAGTCTTGTAAATGTTCCTTCAATTGGAAAATCCACATATTATTTTTCATTTATTGATGACTATAGTAGGACATGGGTATACTTTCTAAAGAGTAAATCTAAAGTTTTTAGTCAATTTAAATAATTTAAAGCAATGGTTGAGTTTTGGACTAGAAAGAAAATAAAATGTTTGAGGACTGATAATGGCGGTGAATATTTCTCTAATGATTTTGATATATTTTGTAAAGATTGTCATATTCATAGACAAAAGACAACTCCATATTCTCCACAATAGAATGGAGTTGCAAAAAGAATGAATAGGACATTGATGGAAAAGGCTAGGAGTATGTTGAGTGGTGTTCGTCTAGAACAAAGGTTTTGGACAAAAGTTGTTGCCACTACCTGTTACCTGATTAACAAGTCTCCTACATCAGATCTTGTTGATAAAACACCTATAGAGGTATGGTCAGGTCATAAGCCTTCATTAAGACATCTTAGAGTTTTTTGTTGTGAAGCATATACACATTGCTAAAGGAGAAGTGAACAAAGTTGGAGAACAAGGATGTGAAATATATCTTCATCGGATATAGTTATGGTGTGAAAGGATACAAGATTTGGGATCCTATTGCACAGAAGGTAAATATATAGTAGAAGTGTTATTTTTAGAGAAACTAAGACTTCTTCTATTACATTGCAGCCATAACAAAATAAATAGGAAGATGTAACTCACTTTCCTTCTACACATGAGAAAGTTGAATCGAGGCCCATGGATAGAAAAGAAGTTGAGGAGATCTGATCTAGCTCTAAACCTTCAGAAGAGGAGGAAGAACCTCCAACTCAACTTGTTCATACCTGAAAGGTATTCACTTGATGATTGGAGATGTATTTTACCTTTAAATACTAACATGGATGAACCCAAATCTATAGAAGAGGCATTAGGTATGAATGATGCAGAATCCTGGAAGATTTCTATGGATGAAGAAATGACATCTTTGAGAAAGAATGATACATGGGATCTTGTACTATTGCTTGAAGGATGAAAACCTATTGGTTGTAAATGGGTGTTCAAGAAAAAGATTGGTTTAGATGAAGGTATTGAGAAGTACAAAGCAAGCTTGGTTGCAAAAGGTTACTCTCAAGTTAACGGTGTTGATTATGGTGAAATATTTTCTCCTATTGAAAAAATGACATCCATTAAATTTTTTCTTTCTATTGCTGCTGCTTATGGTTTAGAGGTTGAGCAAATGGATGTGAAAACTACTTTCCTTCATGGTGACTTGGAGAAGGATATTTATATGACATGTAACCAAAGCACTATGTGGTGAAAGATAAAGGTAATTTGGTTTGCAAATTGAAGAAATCTTTGTATGGCCTAAAATAGAGTCCCAGGATGTGGTACCATAAATTTGATAGATATGTGTTGAGTTTGGGATTTAAGCATTCTAAGAAAGATCATTATTGTTTTTACAAATTCGATGGTGATTGTTTCTTGTTTATTGCATTATATGTTGATGATATGTTATTTATTGGTAAAGCAAAAGGTATGATTTATGTGTGTTCAATAATTGGTATCAGAGATAAGTTCCTTGATACAATCTAACAACTATGGTAGATCTTATAGTGGAACACATGGGAAGTGAAGTATTCGTTAATGGTAAGAATCCTCTAGAAGATGATAAAGATATGACAACCTTTAATGAAGAAGATTGTGACTTTGATTTTGAAGGAGAACTCATTTCTATCCTAGAAGATCTGGATGTTGTAGGGAAAGAAAATGAAGAATATAAGACCAAGCTTAAAGAAACAAAAGAAGCAATTGTTAAAATGAAAGTTCAAATTGAAGAAGGTAAAAAGGCTGCAGATTGTCTAAATGATAAGCTTAATGACAAATTAGTTGAATGCTCCAATATTGAAGAAGAAATTGTCTCTCTAAGGAAATAATTAGAGAAAGCAAAGGATTAGATAGACAAGACTTGATGAGATAATTACTAGTCAAATACCTCTAAAGAATAAAGGTGGTATTGTATTTGAGAAAGGTCAGAGTTCTAAAATAGATATACCTAAAGACATGTTTGAAATGAAAAAGGAAGAGCCTTGCACTAAAGATTCTGAGGAGTTTGAAGATGAGGAGCAAGAGTTTGATGATGACTTCATAAAGGTTGGTGATCAGAAGAAAAGTTTCAAGAGATCTCCTCCTAGATAGGTTGCTAATCATAGGTTCTCTCAATCCTTTTATGGTTACTATTACTCTTGCAATAAGGTTGGTCATAAAGCTATTGATTATAGAACTAAGGCAAGGAGAAAGGATAACATGAGGAAAAATTCATTTGCATCTCCAAAACATGATGCTATGATCTCTCATTCCTTTTATGGCTATTGTTATGCATGCAATAAGATTGGTCATAAGGATGTTGAATGTAGAAATAATGTAAGGAGAAATGATATGACTCCAAATTGTAATGTTGTTTACTGCAAGTGAAACAACTTTCAGCATAAATCAATATTCTATGAAACTACTTGTTCAACACAAGAAGATAGAGGAAAGTGTGACTCAACAAAAGAAGGAAATGGCAAAGATATGGAGAAAGAAGATAGAACAAGATAATGAGAAGAAAGAAGAATTTTACTTCTTCCTAGTGCAGATGACTTCATTGTTGATTAAGAGAAGACATAGGGTCAAGGGGAACTAACCATTACATATCTATTCTTTCCCCCTAAATGTTAGTGGCTTCTACAAATGGAAGCTAAGCATACATATGAGTTGGCATGAAATTTACAAATGAGGTTTTTGATAAGGGAAGATAGTTCCAATCCCCCAAATTTCTAGAACAAAATCACAAGATGCGGAGGATTGCAGAATGTATTTAGGTCTCTATGGATTTATAGAGCTCTCCAGTAGTAGTTTACCTAACTAGATAAAGGTGCATTAAATGTGAAAAGTTAGGGAAAATATAAGATACTTATGCTTCATTTGCATAATCGGATCTCATTCGAAACCAAAGCATTTACATTCAAAGATGAGAAGATAAGAAGGCATTCAAAGTATTTGGCAAATTTGAGAGGAAATAGCTAAAGGTGAAAACCTAGCTACAGAAAACAAAGGTATTTTTCAAAACTATTTTTTGTAAAACCCTAGTTTCTAAATGTAGATAAATTTGAAATGGCTACTCCTCAATTGGTGGATGTTACTTAGAAACAAAGGCCAAAATATAAGAAATATCCTTACAAAGTCATGGAGGTTGACAAGGATGGGGTGTTTTCCAATGTTCCGGTAGATGTAGAATACATAGAGGATGTTAGAATATATATTCACTCCAAGCTAGATGAGATTAATCATGTGAAGTTTGAGGAGCTTAGAGATAAAATTATGGATGATGACAACTACAAACCAAAATATGCTAATGTGGGAGCCAAATGAATAGATATATGGAAGGATTACCCTAACTTCTGTGATGAACATGAATGAGTAAGATATATCTTGAGCATAATTCATGATGAATTTATGTATCTTGATAAGCCCTATAGAATTACCAAGGATGCAATTAGGGCCATTACTGGATTGAGTTCTATTGGACCCATACCAGTGATGAAATTCATCAAAAATGAGGTCATAGAGTTGACAAGTGAAAAATTTGACAAGAGGACCCTAAGTGTAAATGGCATAATAGATCCAGGGGTCTAGTATGTTGTAATGGGCATTGCCTATAAAGTCTACTTCACAAATAGGGAGGGATCCACCACTAGTACATTAGTTCACACTACTTACTAGATGGTAAAGGAAGTCAAAGATTTTGATCTATGTGAGGTCATGAGAGAACAATTGAAGAATCCAAAGAGGACAAAAGAAAAGGGATACAATTTCAGGTATCGTACCCTTATCATCTACCTTGCTTTTTACTTCCTGAATGAATTGTCTGGTTTTAAAGGGAAGCTTTGGCAACAACATAACATTGTTGTTACTCAAATAAAAAACCATATGAGAGGCTTTAGTGATGTAAATATTGTAATATAATGTATTGGGGATTATTTAAAACACTACAAACTAAAATGCAAGGAAGGTATAGAGTTCCATTCAACATTGTACAAAGATACAAGGGACAAATCAAATTTTTGATTGATAATGATTATACCTACATGGAAGCAGTTGAGCCTAGGAATGCTTGGACACCTAGATTGCCTTAGGAGGTCTCTACAGAGGAGGTAAAGACCTATGCTGATATCCTTCTCAGCAAACCCAAATATACATCTATAGAAAGATTTGGTACTTATGATGAAATAATGGATAAGAAGAATAAAAGAAGTGTGGAGGAGCATCTTGAAAAGAACAGAGATGAATTTCATAAGAAGTAGGGTATTCCACCAAAATTTACATCAGAAACCCCTATAGAGGATCCACAACAAGCTCCTATTAATCTGCTAGCAACCTAAGGGCCAAGAAGGACTAATAAATCCATTTCTGTAGCTATAAATATTCTGTAGACCTCTAACTCAGTACAAACAACATCCACAGGAAGAAGAACTACTTCTGAGACCTTGGCTCAGATGAAGGCTATAGAGAAGAGCAATGCTAGGCCAAAGTAGCCTACCAAAAGAAAGAAGACTCAAGTAGAAGAGATTGAAGAGGAAGAAGGAGAGGAAAGAGAGGAAATCTAAGAAAACTCCTCTAGTGATGCCTCAACATGAGCCTCTATAGTTAGATGCAATCCTCAATGCAATTGTGCATCATGGTATTCTAAAAGAAACAATAGAACTACATTTGGATGTGCCTCCTATAGATTAGAGGACCATTAAAAAGGCGATAGTGATGTACTTGATCAAGTATAATGTGGCTTTGAGTGATATTATTGAAATTTTTTTGGAGAGCCTAGCTCAGGCTCTGAGGCAGAGAATAGAAAAAGCCATTGAAATGGATGAGGATCTAAGATAGCAAGCTCTTGACAAGGTTAGATCTTTTGTTTCTCAAGAAGAAAAAGATAAAATGACTCAAATGCAAGATTTCTAAGGATAAAGCATAGGGTAGATGTTCTTATGAGCATGGAGAAAGATGATAGAGAAAAGATTCAGAAGGAGACTAAAGAAGTGACAAAGAAAATACTTGAAGGAGTGAAAGTAGCTAAGAATGTGGAGCAACCACAAGTTTCTCCACCATACAACATAGTTACTCCTCACAATGTTGTATCTCCTCCACATAACACATATCAACAAAATCCACAAGAGGAGAAAAAGGAACAAATTGCACAAGATGAAGGAAATACATCTCCTATTCATAATACTATGTATAGTAGTCCTCCTCTAGAGAATACAAAGTAATAGGGTAACCCTGATCTGCAAGAGGAGAAGGTAAATGTAGATGCAGGGGAGAGCTTAGAAAAAGCACACGATATAGCTTCCTACCCCTTTCCTGTAGATTCAATCAAGGAGTTCTTCGTGCAACAAATCTAGATTCAACCAGTGGTTACTCCGCAACTGTTGCAACTACTTGTGCTTGATGGACAAGTTAACTTGTCTAGCATATCTCCTCTGCACAAGTTATAACTTGGAGATATCCTACATTCCACCATAAGGCAGGAAATACTACAACAACAAGTGGAAGGAGTTGAATTACTAGAAGAGGCAATTAAGATAATTCAAGAGGAATTGCTTGAGGCAAAAAGAAACCCATCTCTACCTCATACACAACAAATGAAGCTCCTATTGGAGTCTTTCAAAGTTCATTCTTCTTATTTGGAGAAACAAGTAGAACTTAAAATAACTGGTAGGTGAATAATAAGAGATTGGCAGATGCCTTTGGTAGATGTGCTAAGGCATAGAATAAATTGTAAGAGAATATGGAAAGCATTCAAAAATGCTTAGAGGATGCCAAAGTGTTGTATTAATTTTGTTTGAAATGGTCAACTAGTACAAAGAGCATAAAGGATCAAATTAACTCTATTAAGTCACAAATAACTCAAGTGGCCATTGTATATGATCTGGTGAAAGACAAAGATGGTGCTACAAGAGCACAAATAGAAATTCTCCATTCCCAACTGAAGCAACTTTTGGATCAAAGGGAGCAAATAAAAGGTGAAATTGGATAGCTAAGAGAAGTGGAGAGTTTGAGGTTGGCTTTCTTAATCGGTAATTTGACAAAAGAAGAAAATGTTGTTCAAAAAGTAAAGGTTCCAGCTACTTTGGAAGAAGAAGAAGAGTTGTATATTCAATTGGAAAGCCAAATGCACATTTTATCCTTGGTGAAGAAGAATTGGGATACAACTCTTGCCTAGTTAAAGGTAATATTTAAGAATGTTCCACCTTCTAAGTAAATTGAAGACATGTTGAAGGTAAGACAAATTTTGATGATTGTATAGATATGCAGAGTATAAGACTAGAATAATCAATGCTATTTTGATATGAACAAGGCACTATGTATATATTATCTATGTATATCATAAGGAAATTGAAGAATAGCTTTGATACATCATTTTTGAAGTGACAGAGGCTACTTATCAGTAGGAGTGGACTGATAAAGAATTATAAGGTTTGTACAAACAAGGGGAGTCTACATGTTTTTTTTCTAGTATAGAAGAAAACCATCAACCCTTTTCCCTTGATGTCAAAGGGGGAGAAATTGCATATAAGGTTAGTGTTGCCATCAATGACAAAGGGGGAGATTGTTGCATGTGTTGTCATTGATGTCAATAGGTTGTGATGCAGAAGGTACATAATGTTGCATGTGATATTAGAGGAGAAAATCAAAGGAGAGATGATGATCATTATCATTTGTACAAGTTGTACCAATAGATCAGAGGAGTAGTGATGTTGGAAGATAAGAGATCAATATCATCTATACATAGTCATGTCATACCTTATCTTTTGAATTTCATGTGTAAGTTCATGATAAGTGTATGATATCAATATCTTTGATGTGTTGTGTTATGCTTTGTTGCAATGTGATGATATGCCTTCAGTCATGTGCCTAATTCTTAATGAAGAAAGTTGCAAAAGGTTGAAGAAAATTTGTCTAAGTTGAAGTTAGGAAAGGTGTCACAAGCTCCAAAGAATGTACTGCATTCTATTGCATTTGAAGATATGAGCCCATGAATTGAATATATAGCTAGATACTACTCTCAAGCATCTATGGTTCAAATTTGAGATCATGAAGTCTACCACAAGGTGTTTTAGAGTCAGAAGTGTGAAGGTAGTATTGAAACAAAGTAGTTCTAGTCACAAAGGTTCAGAAGATTGTTTCACACTTCTCTATAGATGAAGATATGACATTGCAGTTTGGAAGACAACTAGATATGAGTAAAAGGTGTGCACATGTTTCAAGTTTCAAATAATAAAGTGTACATCAAAATTTTCTCCAAAGTTAGTTGTGTGAAGACAAGTCTTGTTGCTAGTTAAGGTAAGTAGAGGAAGATAGTGGATGCCACCACATTTCACTGCACACTGGTATTTGGCCTTGTTGATTGAAAGATAAGCTCATATGGTTTTTTGGTTTGCTCAATTCAAGTTTCAAATGTCTTTGTTTATCACAAGTATGATCTTCGATGTTTTACTTTAAGTGTGTGTAATCAGAGTATGTTAAGGACAATGCCATTAGTATTTGATTGTTTGTGTCATCATGAAACAACTTAAAATGGTAAAAGGAGTGTATATGAGTGATTTGCAAATCATATAATGCTTATTTTATGGTCTGAATGATGCTATTTGGTCTCTCTAGTACCACTTTTTGTCTAGAGCAAATTACATGGATGGATAAGTGTTTGCTAACCTGACTTGGTGTATGTTGATGATTATATTGTGTGTTTGGGAATGTACACCAACATGGAAGAGTGTGCTAAGGTAAAATAGGTCCTGATTATCTCTTGGTTTGAACCACATTAGATTTCTACTTACCAAAAATGTTTGGGAGTTGACTAGTTGTGGTCGTTGCATGTTTCATCTTGGCCAATAAAGGAGAAAGTTTTTGAAGCTTGCAAAGGATATAAATGTAAGATAAAAGTTGTTGAAGGATGAATGCAATGTGTTTTGTGTAATAGAATTGATAATGTGTGAATAAAATAACCACATAAACAATTTTGATGATGAAATGTGGAAAGGATCAGTTTATGTAAAGTGATATTGTTGCAGAGCAAATTGAGGGAGTTGCGATGACAGAGAAGAAGTATTAGAAGGTATTTTGATGTTGCGGAGCTTGGTATAGTGTTTGTACATAAGTGAATGGCAAGAAGTTTGTAATATAGAGTTTGTAGAGATCAGTAGAAGGTTGAAGCAGTCAGTTTTGTGAAAGAATCATCTAAACAAGATAAGTATTTTGTTGTAGAGGTTGAAGCCTCCTTTTGTAAGAATTGTAAGTGTTGTAGCACTTCTTGAGGATTTGAAACTTCCTTTTTTTTGTAGCCCATAAATGTTAATATAATCTTGTTTCTATTTGTGATGCTAGATTTGGACAATAGATCCAAGCATCTTGCTCATCGTGGTTTTTCCCTTCTAGGTTTTCCATGTAAATCTAGTGTTATAGTTGTGTGCTTATTTATTATTCTATTTCTCATGGTTTAAATGCTTTCATTTGACTAATTATTTTTGGAATTAAAGAATTTGATTAAGTAACGATTCACCCCCCCTCTCAGTACTTCAGTGTGTTCAATAGTGTGTAAATAGGTTATGATGGAAATGGATTGTGATGGAATAATGGAGGATGATGTAATTGGTTGAGAATAGATGGAATGGGAAGGATGTGTAGGATAGAGATAGGTGTGGGGTATATGTAATGATGGAAGGGATGATAGGGTGCATGTTGGATGAATTGGGATGGCTAAAGAGTGCTAGAGATATAGGAGAGGGAGGGAATAAGTAGGAGGGTGAAGAGAAAATGTGGGTGATTAGGATTGCTTGAGGGAAGGATGATAGGAGAATCATGGTAATGAGATGGAATGGAAGATTCATGAGGGAATTTAATGTCTCAAAAAAATTTACTAATTATTTTCAACATGTCTAATTTGTAATATTTGATCAAAAAGAGGCACTAGAGTTCATCAACTAAGAATGGTGATTGTGCATAATAATCTTACTTGTTTATGTCCTACTTTAAGATTTGTAACTTGTTAAAGCTGTTGTTTCACTTTTCTTTTGATTCTCAAGTGATTAAAAGTGAGTGTCATGATAAAAAAAATCTCCTCATCATTAAGGTCAATAGAGGTAGTCAAATCTTCAGTTATGGACATATATAAAGAGGCTATGACAATGGAGCGATTTAATCTAGGGATTTGTCTTAGGGTAATTAGAGATCTCAAGGTTTTCTTTGGCATGAAATTTGAGAAAACAAGGGCTTAAAGAATACAAGATTAATCAATAAATGCACACTATATCAAATCATGAAATGGAAAATGAAAGTTCAGCCTAGGGCTAGGATTTAGGTGGTGTTTAAGATAGGTAAATATTCACCAATTTATGTTAATAAAATGAGAGAATTCCTACATATTGATGATATAATATAATCTAATAAGAAGGCATTGAATCTAATAGTTGGGTCTAAACAAAAATGAACTAAGAATGAAAAGATGGAGAGGGTTAAAACATGCTTATCTATATTTTAGGATGATAGTGTGTTAATGTGATCTTTAGTTGTTGACTTGCGAATGTGTTACAACAATTACCTTAGAATTAGAAATAGAATCAAATATTGTAAGATGGAAACAAAATTTTGGTGAAGACTCCTTTTTTTGAATGATGTAATGTCATGCAAACTAGTCTTGGACTAAATCAAATTGTGTGTGCTTAGTTGTGGTGTAAATTTGATATTTTATGTAAGTGGTTTATTTACCCTTACAACACTAAAGTTCTTTGATTAATTGGCCTAGTATCCACTTGTAAAGGCAAATAATCTTTCCCTAATGTTAATAAAGGTTAATTAAAATAATGTAAACAATTAAGCTTAAATCAACTTAGATTAAATCTCTAAAATTTAGTTGGGAATGATAAAGCATTTAAACCAATGACATTTAATGAAAGTGAATGTGAGAGATTAGGGCACTTATCTCTAGGAACAATGATGAAGAATACATCTTTGATATCACAATGTATTTTATAAGTGTCTCGAGACTAAAAATGGATTCTCTCTATTTGGAAGTTACCTTGAGATCAAAATAGTTGCTAAAACATTTTGTGGGTTGAATACACAACTCTAGGTCACATTTGTGTAGCCTAAATTTGTCTTGACTAGTGGACCTGATTTGGTGAGATGTGTGATTCTTGTTGTAAGCTTAATTTGTGATATCTACCTTTTTTCAATTGTCAAGGATTGCTAGTATTTATAAATACCTTGTGGATATTATTGGATTACAATGGACCACGTTCTCCTAGGTTAAACCCCTTGATTAGACCAACTTTATAGTCATAGAAATTAGCAAGGACAACTCCCTTCAATCATGCAAATGTCCTAGAATGATGATGCAAATAAATAGGTTCCTTCTAGTGCTCCAAATTGACATATTCCTAGAATGATGCTCCCTATAATGTATAGGATTTCTAATGAATCATGAGATAAATTGATGCACATTGAATGCCTATAAATACTAAGACATAGCAACTAATAATGTGAAACATGTATAGAGTCAACTCGTAGAGGGAATAAAATGGGTAGGAGTTGGCAAATTTTGAATTTGAATTTTTGAATTTCAAAGGTCAATTATGTGGGTCATGTTGATGATGATTGTTACTCATAACAACACTCATACAAATTTGCACACCAAACCTTTATTATCTTGAAAAGTATGATCAATTTGGAACAAATTGATGACTCCAAGTCTCCATTGATGGGTTCGTGATCTTCTGATGTTACTCAGAGGTTGATGTGACATGTTGTTTTCCATTTAAGGGGGTCTTACATTGTCTGTATGATGAATTGTTGCTTGCTTGTTCGATTATGCACCTATTTACTATAGATTCACTTTACAAACAAGGTTATTTCCACTATGTTCCATGGATAATGATTATATTTGTAAGTTTGATCAATTCTTCTAAGCATTCACTGTCATGAACTTATTTTATACTTCTACACTGTGTATTTAATCGATTGATGTGCCTATAAGTAGATTTTCACATGTTTATCATGGGTATTAATATGTATTTGCATGATATTTATGAATTTGAAATACTTTCATTCAAAATATGCTTTGTGTGTTTAATTATTTATGATTTATAGGCATATTTCATATTCATTTGCTTTAGATTGTATGTTATTTGTAATTGTGAAGGTGATTTGTAATGAAATTCAAGAAAATTTAAAGAAATACTTCTAAATTTGATGAACCTTTAGCTATTGAGTCACATACATTCTAGATACATTCATGAAGAGAAGGAATCAAACCATAATTTCACCAGGTGGTTCCACAACTAGGTATGGTTGATGCTAACTTCAAAGGAACAAGGAATGAAAAAAACACATGTAGACTAACAAGCACTCCAAGGGATGTAGCTATTCAATGCATATATCCAGATTTCATCCACTGATTACTCAAGATTTACAATGATTTGTAATCAAAACAACTTCTCTTTCATTAAGTACTCAAAAGACATGTATATTCACAAAAGGCTTTAAATTAGTCTTGAATGTTTCAACAATCCAACTTCAAATAAGTTTGTAATAAATCAACAAAATGCACATCCAACTCCTTTTATAGAATAAGGAGATGAGGTGGTTACAACTAACCAATGGTCAAGATTTGTCTATTTAGATCAACAGTCAATATCACCCATTGACTAAGTCAACACTTGCAAACAAGAGCACAAGTTACTAATTGGTAACCCTCTGTTGGACTCGAGCATCTTTTATGCTGATAATGCATATGACCCAGTCATCATGCATCTCTCTTTACTCTTTATTGTCTTCTTCCTCATCTTCTTCAATTCCTTCTTCATCATCATCATCTTCCTCATTTTCATCTTCATTACCACTGTCACTATTAGTCACATGATAATCTTTCTTTATGTGTACCTTGACTGCTGCCCTAATAGACTCATACAGTTGTACTACTCTTTCAACTTCTCCTCCATCCTAGGTTTTGGCTCTTGCCACAACATGTTTGTAGGAATGTAATTGTGCCTGAAACCTATTCCATCTATTCCTTATGCTATTCATCTTTTCATTATATGCCTCTACTTTGGCTTTCACCCACATGGCCTTATTTATTACCTCCTCAGTCAAATGATGAAGGGGATCTTCTGTTGCCTACTTGAAATTGTCAAGGAAGGCTTGAGCAGCATAGTCAGCATCTTGATTCTCTATTTTCCCTTCTACTTTATCTTCCAAGACCTCCAAGATGTCTACTTCTTCTTCCATGAGCCTATGCAACTTGACACTTATATCCCAGAGTTTACTACTGCATCTTTTCAATACATCACATTCAAATCTAGTGTCCTCATGCTAGATATCTATCAATTGTATAGTGTTATTATCTAATACTTTGTTGTCCATGAATATTTTCATATCAATCCTTTTCATCTCATTCATGGCATCTAGGTGTTTCTCCAGTTTGAAGGATCTCCTCCCTACTTCATTTTGTAATTTGTCTACTTTGCTCTTAAGAGCACCTAGAAAATTCCAATTGGATAAGGAGAGCTTAACAACCTCTTCTACCTCAACTACAAAAGATATGAACCAATTATCCACTAATTGAGCTTTGTGTTTCGTGATATCTAACCTGGATATTTCATCTTGAGATATAGTGTTTAGTGGGGTAGCTAGATCAGCTAGTACATGATCAGGGTCAATTAACCCTTTAATGAATGTATGTAACTAAGCAATATACTCTTTATGTTGTTTGTTCTTCTCCTTCTCTTTATTTATTATCTTTAACAAAGAATCAATATTGTCTTTGGCCTCTTGGCCTTCCTGTTCTTCTATAGCAAACCCTAAATCAATGTTGGTGAACTGGAATTCTTCTAAACTTATTTTCCCCTTTTCCTTGTCTACCAATGGCAATGCTACTTGTGCAGTCCTCCTACCTATAGTAGGGTCTCTTTTTATGACAAAGGTATGTCTTTCCTTCCTCTTTGGTTTCAGTATACTAGCAGTAAACAACATGGCAACATGAAAATCAAGGACCTCATCTACTTGTTGCAAATCTATTTCTTGTTGTAACCAATACGAAACATCACCCCTAGGCCCTTCCTGATCGCCTTGCTCATTTTGGTTAACATGAGACTCTATTTTGTGTCCTACCTTTGGTGGTGAGTTCTCCTTCCTTGGTTCTTCTTCATGCATATTACCATGAGGGGAATCTAATTGAGGTACTTCCTTCTGAAGGATTTCTCTCTAAGGTAGAGGCTCTTGTGAAGTATTTACATTCTGACTATATTCCTCCTTTTGCAAAATTTCCTCAAGATTTCCTTGAACATTTTGACTTTGTCTATCATGTGGCACTTGATCCTCTTGGGAAGATTGTGTATTTTGACCTTGGGAATCACCTTGATCACCCTTGGTCTTCTTTTCTATTTCTTTCTCCTGACCTCCACCTTGTGTCGAACTCTTCTCTTTACCTTTAGATGTACTAGCTTCTCCCAAGCTCAATTCTTTCCCATTTGATTTCTTTTCTGATCTAGGGTTATTACCTTAATCACTTCTTTCTGTATGTAATCATGAAGCATTTTAATCTTCCACCCTATTAGGGTTTTCTTTATTACCATGAACACCTTCATCCTAATTATTTCTTTTGTCAGGTATTTGTTGATCACCCTCCTTCTGATGTTGATCCTCTATTAGTCCTTGCTCTGGAGGTGCATTACCCTGCTCTCTACCTTGATTGAGTGTCATATCACCTGCTTCTGTATGCATTGTATTTTTAGCCTTTTCAGGCTCCAGAGGTTGATCATTACCTTCATTCGGGTTGATATCACCCTGGTAGGTTAAATATATCATTGAAGGACTAGTAACTTGCTCTACCAAATTAGTGAGCCCTATTTGTTGGGCTACTTCCTCAGGATTATCGTACTCTATCTCATCCATCTGGCTAGTCACCTTCTGGACCAATGTGGTCCCATGAGGGGTCATCCTAGTATTAGCTACTAAGGTCTCCATATGTTGAGCAGCCACATCTTGAACTACATCATCATCTGACAATTCAACAGTGTCATCAAGTGGAAAGGGGAACTCTTTACTAGCTATTTGCATCTCTTTTACCTGCTCTTATGCCTTCTTAGTTTTAAATTGAACAATTTTAAGAATGGGGACCTCATGCTATAACTCCATAAGAGTCAAACCACCTACACCTCTTAACATGATAGGGCCAGTGTTAACATTTCCCCTCATTTCTATCCTTTGTTTCTTTGGTGGTGGTGTTTGTTGTACCTTCTTTATTTTATTTTTAGTTATCAATAGATCATCATTTTTAAGTCCCTTATCCAGTTGTTCTTCTTCCAAGGGATTTTCTTCTTGAAGTTCATCCCATAATGGCTTATCCTATAATAGTTCATCTTCCATTTTCTCCTCTGTAACTTTAGGAACAGGCTTCATTACCTTCTTGCCTTTCTCTATAGCAGGGGGTGTTGTGATGTAGATGCAGGTGTAGAATTTGATGCCCTATCACCTTTTGATTGAGGTCTTTTAATAATCACCCCTTGTTGCATAAGAGAATCCTTCTTATTTTTACCTTGCTACTTCTGAGGTGGAGTTGGTTCTTCAGTAGGTAATCTTTCTCCATTAGATTTCCTCTTTTCAATGAGAAAATCATCATATTCTTCTTTAGATACTTGTTTCTTTTTCTTATTGTAAATAGTAAGGGTTATACCCTCCTTCTGCAACTCAGTGGCTTTAGAGTTTACCCAGCTCTAGGCCAATTGGATAACCTTTTGCATTATTTGCTCCAATGAGGTCTCCTCTAGCTACATTAGATTAGGAGTTGAGATGGTGTCATTATACACCTTATTGTCCTCATATCCATTGGACATTATCCTCCCATCATCTTCTTACAGTTGTGTAGGCACGAGAATGCAATCAAAAGTTTAGATCTAATTGAGAGTGAACCTTTGATAATTCCTTCTCCCGACTTCTTGTTCATCATCATAGTCAGTCCAATAATCTTCAAGGTGTTTTTGGTGTATTTGTTTACCCAATAATTCCTACATTCTATCGTATGGTTCATACAACCTAGCTATAGAAAATGGTTGTAGATACATGAGTTTTAATCCTCCAATGACATATTTAATGCACTGTCTATCAGGGCATATATACCAGCCAATGTATACCAGGAACAACACATGAGGGATCTTCTTCTTCTCCAAGTGAGCCTCAATTGAGATTAATACTTGTCTAACAAACTCCATTAAGATAACCTTATCAGTGGGGTATCTTGGTAACATGAGGGGTTTCCCCTCAAATCCTTCTACTCTCATATATGAAAAGGTGGGGAATTGGGTAAACCAAGCCCCATGTTTATATATAATAGCTTGAGCTTCCATGCTCAATCTCTTGGTTCTGTCCTGCTCCATAGTCCTGACTAAATGCATAGAGAAGGCATCATTTACTAGCTTGTAATCCTTGAGGTATTCTCTCCTCTTTAGCTATGGGTAACGGTCCCATATGGTTACATCACCATGTTTTCTTCCAACCCTACCCACTGTTTACAAAGCATCGAATGTGCCTCTAAAAGCACATGCATATACAACATAAGAAGTCATATAGAATATACAAGTTTTGCCACCCAGCCTCCTCATCCCTTCATCTAGGCAATCATTGATGATCTTGGCCTAGAGAGGTTTGTTTTTTGAATATAGTACCATCTAGATGATCCCATACATCCAATTTTTAAAGTTCCCAACATGTTGTCTGCTGGTCATCCTGCTCAGCAAGGCAATCATATATTGATACTCTTCATCGAAATCAAATTTTAATAAGTACTTAGAAAATTTAGCAGTAGCTTTGTAAGTGCTACTCTTAATCCTCCAAGGATACATGTTTTTCCTAGATTTTCCTTCATTACTATGGTATTTTTTCTCTAGCCTACTTAGGCTCACACTAACCACTTTATCCCCTATAGGCAAATTGAATGCAGCAATGATACCCTTGACTGAGAAGTCGGGATACACTCTACCATGTTTTTCCACTTTTCTATTCTAAGGGTTATAATTCCTTGCACATTCCACCTCTAGCTTGATGGCCTCCATTGCATACAAAAATCTTGCAATGTGCCACATACCAGTTGTGAATATCCTATCCAGTATGAAATTATCACTTTCATTGTCCATCCTCCTTGTGCATGCCTCCAAATCTATTTTCCCTTGATGCATGTCATCTATTACCCCATATCTAAATCCTACTGCCTTAGGTTGTAAGAACATGGGTTTCAAGAACTCTGAGTCAGATCTATTCCTTCTAACATCTATTAGTTTTTGTAATAGAAACATGCATTTCTTACCCTATGGTGTTTGTATAGAGACCGTTCAAGGATATCATGTATTTCATAATCAGATTCAACATTTCAACACATTTCATGCATCCCCATATAGATTAATCTAATAAAGAACCATTTTACTTGGTGATTTGTAGTAAATGACAACAAAGAGGGTTTTAATTTTACTTACCTGATATTCTCTTTTCCTTTTGCTATATGACTGATAATACAATAAATGCAGATATGTCATATCAACTATTATATTCCATGGAGCGTCACGTTCCGTTGGCAGATGACTGTGAGGTGTTGACTTTTAGAGCTTTGTAACTTCAATTATCATAGGGTAAATGTAAATAATCCCTAAATTTCACTTTTAAATTGATCATTACGACAAATTAGGGCATATGTGTCATTTTGATTAAATCCATTGATCATTTGCATGAAGTTCATAGATGCCGCCAAGTGTCAGATATATATTTGAAATTGAAAGGGCACCACCTACCATTGGGCTTACATTTAATGCCGGAGGGTGATCTTTGGAAGAACAAGGATATTTAAAAGTATGACCCTATTTGAAAATATGACCCCATGTGAGATAATCATTCACTAATGATTAGGGTGATATGGTCAACCTTTGACTACTAAGCAAGATCAGGTCATATAAACCTTTGGGTATAAATTGCGATTATTATGTGTTCGTATGACCCTAAAGATTTGACACTTGGCATGATTGAATTGGTTATTTAGAAACGGGGTGTGTCGGGTCATAAAGTTCAAGATGAGGGATATTCAAAAATATATGGGTCTTTAAGACTTAGGAATATCCTCCTCATTCAAGGATCCTGGGTAACGTCATCGTCATATGGACTTCAACAATTATTTGTGAAAGATGATGTCATGGTCATTTTTACTAAAGTCAGGATATTTTGAAATGTGACCTCTTTGGAGTTAGATCGTGATGACATCATCATGCCACCATGTTTCTTTTGTTATCGAGTTATGGTGACGTCATTGTCATATTGAGAAACATGATGAATGTTTGGAAATATGACCCTCAATGGGTCGGGTGTGATGATTATGTCATCATCAAGGTAATCTCCTTTATTTGTTGGAACTGAATGATGTCATAGTCATATTTGCGTAGGGTGGTATTTGTGAAAGGTGATATTTCACCGAAAGGGTGATATTTTGTAAGATGACGGACATTTAGAAATATAACCCCCCATGAATGTCCTCAAGTTATTGATGGGTAAATACTTGCCCTTATTTAAGTTTGACATTCACGTATCGGGGAACAAATGGACATTAGGTGATTTTCTTCAGTTGGGTTCATCTTAACAAATATGACTGATGTTTAGAAATATGACCTTATGGGAAATATCTAAGTTGACCAATCTTTGACTTAGCCTAACTTTCTACCCATGAACAATATTAGGGTGATTCAAAAGGCAAACCTGCTTAGAAGTTTACACTCTTTTCAATTATGAGGTTTGTGATAGGAAATGCTAACTTGGGAAACTAAGCCTTCTTTGTGATGCACATGCCTAAGCAAAGGTGACATACATGACTAAATTTTACCAAACTGCCCAAAGCAAGAAAACAAGAAAGTAGAAGCAAAAAGAAGGTTGCGTCCCTATTTTGCTAAGGCAAAATGAGGTGTGTTATGTAACCACACAACAACTTTCCACCAAAGAAAAAGACAAAATTCAAATGATTCAAGTGGTGGGATCACATTCTAAAATAGTATTGTAATTCTTTCTGAGTAAAAGTATTATGACCTTTTCGAATGATATAATGTTCATCATTGCAATAGTGCTAGTAAGGATTAAGTGTGTGAAAATGATTAATTATCCTCATCTTTAAGGTAAGTTGAAAACATGAGTAACTGGTGTTAAGCTATATATTTTGGATTCATCCCTCGTAGCCAACCAAGATAGAGCCTTGTTGCCAGCAGGCGTTCATAGCCCCAACAAGGTTATCTATACAATCCCCCTAAGTAGAGCTCCACTGCTAGCAGACATCCATAGCCCCGGTAGAGTTACTTAGATGGCCTAATTTTATCCATTTTGGATTTCAATATTTATTTCTTTGTTCATATGATATCATCATGTAAGCTCAATATGCAAGGTGTGACCACTTGCTGATTTAGGTTAGAGATTGTAATGGTAGCAAGGGAGTCCCTTTAGATTTTTCACTTAACACCTATACTGATGTGTTCCACAAACCCAAGGCTGTTAGGTGAGTCATCATGAAAATCTCCTCAATTAAGAAAAGTCACCATGATGTAAAGGATTTTACAGACCTGATCAGGGATACTCCTCAAAATGAGTCATAACCTATATATGAACTTGTTCTCATCACTTGAATCCTAACAATTTGGTTGTTTTCTTAGGGTAATAAGACGCATCATCTTGACTAACCAAAACAAAGACTCAACAAAACAAACAAACAAAACAAAACTATACAAACAACTATACAATATGCACATCACGATATAGATGACTTACATGAGCCTGTTTTAGGCTTGAAAATAATGTTTAAGGAAATATCCATTAACTGGCAATGGGACATCCTCATCGGTTAGAGTCTTAAGTCTATAGGTACTATCTCCTAGGATTTCTAAA
Organism: Cunninghamia lanceolata; assembly: GCA_027924645.1. Lineage (NCBI taxonomy): Eukaryota > Viridiplantae > Streptophyta > Pinopsida > Cupressales > Cupressaceae > Cunninghamia > Cunninghamia lanceolata. Next base: position 5,817,231 of record BSBN01000495.1, on the reverse strand, counting down.
ATTTGAAAAGGACCTATCCAAAGTTTATCAAATTTACCATGGTCACCTTTCTTTTCATGTGCTTTATCCCATGCTAATACTAGATCTAAAATCCTAAAAGCCTTGACTCTAGCTCTTTTATCAAACCATCATCTGACAATAGCTTGATGTTTAGCAAACTGATCAATTGCTCTATTTCTTTTTTCTTCTAAATGTATAAGTTGAAGTAACCTAACTTCTTGTTTGTTATCTATGCCTTGATACTCTTGTGCAAATTGTAATGTAGGGATCTTCAAGTTAACAGGGAGGATAGGATCCACCCCATAAACTAATTGATAAGGAGAATTTCCTAATGCATTCTTCATTCTAGTTCTATCCACTCACAAGGCATACTTTAATAGGGTATTCCACTCCCTAGGGTTCTTCTCTATCAATTTCTTTATGATATTCAATAAGTTCTTATTGGTTGACTCTGCTAGGCCATTCCGTTGAGGATAATAGTTTGAAGAGAATTTTAAAATGATTCTATGATCAAAAGCCCAACTAGATAGTTTCAATGATGCAAAGGTGGGTCCATTGTCACATACCAGTGCATAAGGAACTCCATACCTGGTTACTATGTTACTTTCTAAGAACTTGATCACATCATCTATAATACACGTCCTACTACTGATAGCTTCAATCCACTTGGTAGAATAATCAGTAATTATTAGGACATACCTATGGCCTGAAGATGATGGTGGATTGATGGGTCCTATTAAATCCATGCCCCACTGAGCAAATGGATGAATCTCCATTACTGGTTGCAGGGGTTGAGCAACATATCTTTCTCTATTGGTTGCTACCTGACAAGTATGACAACACTTAATATGATCAACCATGTCCTTAAAGATAGTAGGCCAGTAGTAACTTGCTCTTAGGATTGCATGAGTAGTAGCTAGATGTGATCCATGTGTGGTTCCAAACTTATCATGCAATTTTGCTAACACTTTATCTACGTCTTTCCTTTCTAGGCGTCTGATATATACTCCCTCATAGTTCCTTTTGAAAAGGATTCCTCCTTTTATCATATATTTCTAAGATCTTATTTTTAAGGTTCTCCTTTGTGAGGCCTGCAATTTTGATGGGCATCTCCCAGTAATCAAGATATGTCTGATATCTAAATACCATTCTTCAGTTTTTCTAGTGTTTACTGTGCATATTGTTGGCTCATGATATTAGGATCAATTTCTGATATCATTTGGCTCAAAGCTTGTCCTCTTACTAACTTCATGGGTGTTATATCCATATCATATTCTTGGAGGACCATTATCCACTTAGCCCTTTTCTTGCCAGGCTCACTCTGCATTAGGAGCATTTTCACTGCTGCATCTAGTACTACAATGATTATTTTACTTCTCAAAATCTAATGTCTGAATTTCTTGATTGCTCAAACTAGAGCGAGAGCTTGTCTCTCAACATCCATTTATCTAAGTTCTACATCCTTGAATGGGCAGCTCATAAAAGCTATGGGTTTTTCCTCCTTTGCCTCATTCCTTTGTGTTAACACTACTACAGATGTATGTTCTGAAGCAAATGAATAAATGTAGAAATCTCTTATGTAATCAAGACTAATCAGAACAGGAGCATCATATATGACTTTCTTGATGTCCTCAAATGTTGTTTTTGCTTCAGGAGTCCATTCAATTTTAGCGTCCTTCTTGAGCATTGCATTAAGTGGCCTAACAATCTTTGCAAAGCTAGTAATGAATTTCCTAACAAAGTGTGTCTTACCAAAATAGGATTTAAGTTCTTTCTTAATCCCAAGGAGCTGCAGTTCCATGATTGATCCTACCATTGCACGATCAATGATGATTCCATTCTATGTTATCAGATGACCTAGTATCTTTCCAGTTGTCACTCCAAATATGTACTTCTTGGGATTGAGTGATATACCATATTGTTCAAACTTCTTAAGGACACTCTCGAGGTTTTCTATATGATCACTCCTTTTCTTTGAGAAAATAGTCAAGTCATCCATGTAAATAACTATACATTTACCAATCAAGCCTTTGAAAGCTATATCCATTTGTGAGGCCGATTATTTTTACTTCCCTATTTTGATTGTTTTACATTATAGTTGGTGACATTATCAGACTTGAGAGACTATTATTTCCTTTATGCAGATTAGATTATAGCTCCTGAATTTTGGTTTGACATTGTTTAGACATGTGGTGATTTGATTTGATCATATTTTGATGTTAGGATGATGTTAGATTTATGAGATATAGTTGATGATGATTATTGATGTGATTTCAAGATTCCTTATGTGGATATATTATCTGATGAGGATTATGAGACATTGGATAGAAAATGCATTTTTAATATTAAATTATGTAGTAAATGATTAATGTTGTATGCAATGACATGAATTTAATTTCAGTTGCTTCAGCTATGATTATCCATGATGTGATTGACACTTGATCTAGTTGTACAGGATTATATTCCGAGACCATAGGAAATTAAAGTTAGTGTTCACACATATGTTATTCCTTGTGAAACTGATCCATTCCCAAGAGGGATGAGGATCACATGTGATCGGATGTTGCTTGTGTGCATGCTTAATTAATTTATTTTGGCCTAGTGACCCCTTTCTTAGTTAATTTATATCATGTGTTGTATATTTATAATTGTTTTACACCACTTGGTATTATTTTCATTTATGGGCCATTTAAAGTGAATTTATGCCTCCCTAGGTGCACCTTAGTGTCCCAAAACTTACCCTAGGTGGTAACCCTAGGGTCTAGGGTCAATTTTGACTAACTAAACCTTAGGGTAACTCATTTTTGGTCACTCTAAACTAGGTTTTAGTCAAAGTGACGAATTTTGATATGGCTAAGGGTGGGAGATGAGTCATGCTTTGGGAAAGACCCATCTTCCTTCCCAAAGTTGGGGGATCCCTTCACCAAGAAGACTTGGGAGGTCTTCAAGACTCCCAAGTGTGTGGGATCTCCCTCCAAGACTCTCACACACATGTGAGAGCATCTTGGAGGGAGATAGCTCTCTTGGAGAATAAGAGGATGCCATATGGCATTTCTTATCCTCATGGAGGCTTGAAGGGAATTGCCACCTCACCGGTTGGTCCCTCACACATGTGTGAGAGCACAAGTGGATAAAGTGAGAAATCGAATGGAATTGGAGGGTGACACTTGTCACCCTCACACTCCTCTCTTGCAAGTGGCATGGGAAGAGGAAGGAGACGGTGACAAGTGTCACCTTCTCATTCCTAAAGGCCAAATTAGAAGGCCTATATTATCTCCTCTTGAAGAGGAGTGTGGGTTTCTTGCATTTTGCATTTTTACTTCTATTCTTGGAGTTCTTTTTGGGAGTTAGAAAAATTTTGGGGAGTTGGAGAAAATTTTGGGAAGCTTAGAGCTCTTCATCAAACATGCTTCCATTTTAGGGATTTTGAAGGTAAGCTCCATGACTATGGCCATTACCCTTTTTTCTTATGCTTTCTTTTGTGTATGTTGTTGCATATTATGTGGGTTGTCATTTTATTTTTGTGTGGGATGGGTGTGGTGAGAGCACCTCCATTTTGGACGAAAGGATCAACTAGTTTGGGGTAGGAGAGAGTGAACCTCCTTGAGGTCATCTCCTTGTGTTGCACCATTTTTAGCCTTGAGGGCATCATAAGAGTTTTGGAAACAATATGTGATTTGGCATGAGTGCCATTGTGATTTTTGAGTTTTGATGGAAAATGTGTTTGGCTTGAGGCCTTGGGATTTTTGAGATCTTTGGAGTTCTTGGGGTGGCCTCTTGAGTTGAGGGGTCCACTTCCCTACCCCCTCCAAACTCATTTATTAAGTTTTGTTATGTACAAAGCCTTGGGAGTAATTTCTGTGTGTTTGGTGCTTCCATTGTTGTGGTGTGTTTGTGAAACCGTGTGATTCCTACCTCCCTAGCTTAGGGGTGACCCACTAGCGGGTCTATGGTAGGGAGGAGGGATTTCTTTAGTGGTTTGGTTCCCCATTTTGGTGTTTGTGTCATTGTAGGTTTTAATGGGGAAAATGGAGCCTTGGAGAAGTCCATTTTTAGCATTTTGGCATTATTTTGGTTGGCTGTTGTGAGCTATGGCCCTAGAGGCCTTAATGTTTCTTTTGTCAAAATTTGTTACTTCCCATTTGTGAATGTTGTGGAAGAAAATTTTATATATATAAATCCTATTGTTGTGATTCTTAAAACTATGCATGAGGTTGTTGTTGAATTCAATTAGTTATGGGAAGCTTGTTAAAGAAATGTTTCTTGTTGCACTATGTATTTGCGAATTATGTTTATATATCAATGCTACTAAAATGAATTCAGAAATAAATAAATGAGGAGTATTATTATCTTTATGCCTCTGGTTTTCAAAAAAAAATATAATGAAATCTACTTTAATACAGTTGTTGTTTGTTTTTCCTTCATCCAAGAAATTATGTGTGTGTGTGTTGTAGTTGAAATGGTTGCATGGTAAATAGAAAAGTAAACAAACTAGTGGTGTTGGAAAGAGTTTTAGAACAAAAATAGATGTGTACTATTCACTTTATTGTGCTTCTATTTTAAAAAAAATAGAGATAGGAAATCTGGAATTCTTAGTTTGCTATACAAAAAAATATTCTGTTAAATTTTATTTTCAGAAAAAATATCCTACTGTTTTGAAATGAGTTCTGGATCTGGCTTTTACCTCCACTTAATAATGTGGTTTAATGAATAAATGATATATATATATATATGAGAAATAACTACATATATATGTATATATATTTCCACTGGGATTTTGTTGGGTACAGATGTTGCATGAATTTTTTTTAGGGGAATAATGTAAAGAGATACCTAGGGCACCTTGTTTGTTAATGACCTATCACTGTGGGGTGTGGGGAGGAGGCCGTGCCACGGTCTCCTCCCCACACCCCTTCCCCTCCTCCAATACCATGAGCCATGTCCCTCCTTGCCATTCAATGGCGGTATGATATGGGCTGTCAGCCCTTAAACCCCAACCAAGGTCTCCTTCGAATGCCATTTCTCCCATTTGAAGCTACGGCACCCTTGTTGCACTTCGCCCTACACTCTGCAGTAGATCCACCATTAACACTCTTGTTTCTTAAATCTGCAATGCTTGTGATTCTTACCTTTAGGTTTATATATATATATATATATATATATATATATATATACCCACATAAGTGTGTATATATATATATATAAACTATTGTTTATAACCAACCAATATATACCTCTGAGAGGTGCTTTCATGGTTGCCAAGCCATTATAGAAGCAATCTTTCAACCCGCAACAAAAGAAAACAACTCAAAACAAAAAGAGAAAACAACACAATAGAGGAGAAAACAAAAGAGTAAGATAGGGTTTCTTGCCATAAGGAAATAAGAAAATAAGTTTAGGTCTTCTCTTAGAAAACAATAATAAAATAATGAAACTTAGGGTTGAGTGGGGAATGAGAGGGAAATAAACTTATTATTTCAATTATTCTTTTAATCATTCCTTGTGCTTTTATTTGAGTTGAATTAATTAATTCTTTGGGGTTTGAATTTTTTTTATTTCCATGGGAATTTATTCTAGTGGGAATGAGATTTTGGATTTAAATGGGATTCATTATCCCTTTGCTAGTTAATTATTTTGACACCTCTAATTATTGCCTAGTGCGTTTTAATTAAATTTCATTGGGGAGACCCTGTAAATTTAATTATGTTAATTGATCGATTTTATCATTTTGTGGGGAGAGATGTTTTAATTTTTCCCCTTTCTATTTTTTTTACTTGAGTTATTTAATAAATATAATTGTTGCAATATTATTTATTAAAGGACTTAGTGAATTTTATTTTAGTCATTTATTAATTTTGAGTTTTATATTTTGTTGAGTGGTAAATTTTAATTTGACCTTGGAATTATTTAATTTATTTTTATACCTTGTTTATTTTAATTATTGCCTTAATTATTTTCACGGAGAATTCTTTTAAAATATTTATTACATTTATTTAAAATGCGTTATGCTGTCAAATTTTTCCTAGAATTTAAAGTTTTATTTTAATGATGTTTTTGTGACTTATTTTTATCACTCAATTTCATCATGCGACCATCATACAATTGGATGTGTTATTATTTTTTTATTTAAATTTTGCATTGGAGTTAGGTTTGATTTTGATTCAGTTAAAATCATCTCTCACCTAGGAAACTTAGGGTTTGAATTAAATCAGTTCTAGCCCTAGAAGCAGTGCACATCATGTCGCCTAACCCCCTAGTTGGTTTTCATCACATAGGGGATTGTGTAGGTAGATGCACTTCCCTGAATATGATTGACATGTTTACGCCTTATGCGTATTGCCACTGAGCATGCAAATGCATACGAGGGTGTCTCGAGGGACACGTAAAAAAGTTTTTGATTTTTTGTGTGATGACCACATGACAAATGTGGACATGACATGTGTGTTGTGTGTCATGACCACATGGGAAATGTGGGCATGACATTTGGTATCAAAGATAGGTTTAAACGTTGGGCTTATTTAGGGTACATTATTATTCTGCAACTTTGATTAATTTGTGGTTACCTCATTTTTGTAGGATGCCTCCCGATGAGTTCGGGGAGTGCGTTCATGCCACACAGAATCCGTAGAGGTTCATAGTGACTCTTCAGATGAGGGATAGGTACCACCAGCCCCACAGGTATCGCAAGCACCACCAACCCTACCTTACTAGATATTGGGCCACATATATTGTAGGCTCTACAGGTAGTGTTAGATAGACTACCACTGGCCGTAGTTGAGCTGTGCATAGAGCCACATGTTGAGCCCCGCATTGATCCATGAGAGGAGCCACACATTGAGACATGAGCAAAGTCACATGTGGAGCCACGTGTGGAGCCCCGCGTTGAGCCACGAGAGGCACCACGTGTGGATCCATATGTTGAGGTACCAGATACGATGGTAGAGGAGGTTGGATCAGCCTACAAGGCCCATAGCAAGAGCCCTCCACATCATGCTAGGTGTGAGGAGACAGTGCAAGTGGAGCAAATTGTTCACATGCCTTACAATTATTGTCCAAATGAGCCTATCAAAGGGCATAGAGACCGAGGAGATCCCATCAAGGATTTGTTGAGGTTAAATCCACCTACATTTGTTGGAACCACAGAGGAAGATGAGGCAGAGGCTTGGCTCATCAGCTTAGATAGATGTCTTGCATTACGTCCTTACGAGGGCAACATGAAGGCATGTGTGGCAGTCCACCTATTGTGAGATGCAATAGCTACTTGGTGGCACATTGAGGAGTGAAAGCGCCATCTATCATTGGACAAACTCATATGGGAGACTTTCATTGAGTGTTTCAATGCATGATATTTATCACATCACTATAGGTACCATCGTATAGATGATTTTCATGACCTTCAGTAGAGAGGGATTACTGTTGCTCAGTATGAGGGTAGATTCATCGAGTTGTCTTAATATGTGGAGTATCTCCATGACAAGAAGCTCCTGGTTCATAAGTTTATTAGAGGATTAAACCATAGCATAGCAGGGCCTATACGCATGGTAGACCCCCAGGCATTGAGTGATGCTATTGAGAAGGCATACATAGTTGAGGAGATACAGGGATGAGGGCAGAGTTCATGCCTTCAATTCTAGGATTGTGGGCAACAGTAGTATCAGTAGAGTTATCGTAGACTACCACCACCATCTTAGAGAGGAGGATTTAGTTTTGCATCCTTACCACCTAGGCCCCCACAACAGCAGCAGCCACAACACCAACAAAGATCTAAGCCACAATAGAGGGCACATGGGGAGCATAATCATGGTTGGCAGCAGCAGGGCCCGCATAGAGATCAGAGGCAGTAGGGACTACCTACAAGACTCGTGAGGTCACAGTAGTCATACAGGGGTTCATAGGGGTCCACAGGTAGATCTGGACAGTAACAGTTGAGTGGGACTCAGATTGGACAAGTATAGGGTAGGGGCTCATGTTATGTGTGTGGTGGAGTGGGACATCTAGCCAGAGAGTGTCCATAGAGCTTTACAACAAGGGGACAGCCTCGTACAAGAGGATCAAAGCAAACGATTGGAGATGTGGGTAGGTCCCACTGTATGTTCACAGCAGTTGATAACTGCCAAACTAATTTTTAGGCATCATTGATTGAGACATCAGGTATGATAGGGGGTGTCCCCATTTCTATTATTTTTAACTCTAGTGCTACTAACTCTTTCTAGTGGAGCATTGCAAGCTAGTGGCATCTAGGCAGGGTGATAGGTGGGTGGTTGTGTTGGCCTTAGGGGCCAAGATGATAGTAGATGCCTTAGTCCGTGACTGTGAGATATCTTTGGGACCCTTTTCCATAGTTTGTGACCTTAGATTTATGACATTAGGATCCTATGATGTGGTATTGGGTATGGACTAGCTTGTGGCTCATCAAACCAAGCTAGATTGTCACCGAAAGGTGATTAACTACTTAGACGATCATGGTTCATCAGTTGAGATAGTGGGCATTTAGAAGCACACAGTAGTGCATATGACATCCGCTCAGTAGCTTAAGCACTACATGTGGAAGGGATGCCAAATGTTTGCTATTACAATGAGTGACAGATCAGAGGATGAGCCTGAGGCATCTTTGGATGACCATCCCATCCTGAGAGAGTTTGCCAATGTGTTTTCAGCAAAGCTACCAGGGATGCCACCCCATTGTGAGGTAGACTTTCATATTGACTTAGTGCCAGGTGCCGAGCTAGTGTCTCGTCCACCCTACAAGATGACCACTCATGAGCTCATAGAGCTCAAGTTGTAGCTTGAGGACTTCCTTGAGAAGGGGAAGAAGGATGGGTCTCTTTGATTATGCATGGATTATAGGCAGTTGAATAAGGTGACGGTGAAGAACTGTTATCCTCTACTCAGCATTAATGATCTCTTCGACCAGATGTAGGGAGCTAGGGTGTTCCCTAAGATTGACTTGAATTCCAACTACCATCAATTGCATATCATAGAGGCAGATATCCATAAGACCATCTTCTAGACTCGATATGGCCACTATGAATTCACTGTGGTCCCCTTCTGTTTGATGAATGCCCCTGCAGTGTTCATGAGTCTCATGAACAGGGTGTTTCATACCTACTTGGATCTGTTCATGATTACTTTCCTCGATGACATATTGATCTAGTCGCAGACTGAGGAGGAGCATGAGGAGCACCTATGTAAGGTTCTATAGTGTTTAACAGAGAAAAATCTTTATGGGAACTTAGCGAAGTGTGCATTTTTTAGGACAGAGGTACAATACTTAGGGCACATCCTATCTGGCGATGGAATCTTTGTAGATCCATTAAAGATTAGGGCTATCAGAGATTGGCTAGCACCCACCAGTGTGGCAGAGGTCAAGAATTTTATGGGGTTAGCTAGTTATTACCATAGATTTGTTGAGGGTTTCTCTCAAATAGAGCACCCCATCACTTCTCTTCAACAGAAAGGGAAGAGTTTTCTATGGACTGACTAGTGTGAGAGGTGTTGTTATATGGAGCCTAATTAGACTTAGAGGTTAATTTTTCCCCACTTGTATCAGCGCGGTTTCTTCCCAAATTCCTACGGGGTCAAGGGGCAGCGCCCCTTGCAGGGGTTTGGGGGCAGCACCCCTAAGGTGGGGTCAAGGGGTAGCATCCCTTGCGGGGTCCAGGGGTAGCGCCCCTGATGCGCTCCCTGTCACAATAAAGAGCGGGGTCGAGGCACAGTGCCCTCATGGGGGCTTGGGGGCAATGCTGAGAGTTATTTTTTTATTGACCGACATAAGAAAACCCTATTTTTGTAACTGACAAAAAGCTTGATAAAAGTAGCTAAGGGTTAGGGGTATGATTGATATTGTATTGTAGCATTTGCAGCAGTATTGAGTTGCAGGGATTGTTGGTTGTAATCGGTTTGATTTACTGGATAATAATATTGGACTCTCTATTTGATCCATGTTAAAACGTGTCTCTCGCTGTTATTAATTCTATGTATTTCTATTCCTCTTTTTAATCTTTATTTGCATTTAATTAATATCTTCTACCGGCTAACCCTAACAAGAGGGACTTTGGGGTCCTCAAGGAGCGACTTACCAGCACTCCTATTTTAGCAGTTCCTGATCCAACAATAGATTTTATGGTTTGCATGGATGCATCACTTGAGGATTTGGGAGATGTACTTATACAGGGTGGTAGAATGATCACGTATGAGTCGTGAAAGTTCAAGACCCATGAGTTGAGCTACCCCACTCACGACTTGGAGCTTGCTACAGTGGTTCATGCTCTAGTTTGTTGGAGATATTTCTTATTGGGTCATCAATTTGAGCTTCATTCATATCATCACAACCTTCAGTACATATTCACACAACTAAATCTAAATGCCCGTCAGTGGCATTGGATGGAGTTTCTTTGCAAGTACATACTACATCAAAGGGAAGGAGAATGTGGTTGCTAATGCATTGAGTCAGAGGTGCCATGAGATCTTGACCTTGACTCTGAGTGTTGACTTGAGAGGATGCATTATTCAACATCTACCTGAGGATGAGTGGTTTATTGAGGTGCAGTAGGAGATCCATTCATAGAGGGCCCTTGTGGGCAAGTTTGCAGGGTACTCACTTGAGGCCGATGGGTTACTTCATCATCGACAGTGCATCTATGTACCCCGCATAGGTGACCTACGTACTATAGTGTTATCAGAGGCTCATAGAGCACCATATGCAGCACATCCAAGGGTGAAGAAGATGCATGCCGACCTACGACAATTGTACCATTGGGTGGGTATGAGACGGGATATTGCAGAGTTTGTTGCTTGATGCCTTGAGTGCTAGAGGATCAAGGCCAAGCATCAGCATCCAGCAAGTCTTTTATACCCTCATGAGATACTTGAGTGGAAATGGGACACCATTTCCATGGATTTCATTGTTGATCTTCCTATGTCTTCATGTCACCATGATGCCATCATGGTGACGGTCGACAAGTTGACCAAGGTGGTACATTTCTCACGCACGACATATAATGCACCAGCAATGGCGAGAGTATTCTTGGACGATATTGTGAGATTACATGGGGTACCTCACTGCATCATTTTTGACAAGGATTCAGTGTTCACTTCAGCCTTTTGGAGAGCTTTACAGTAGGTGTTGGGCACACAACTCAACTTTAGTTCTGCATATCACCCCAAGACAGATGGATAGATAGAGTGGGTGAATCAGGTGTTGGAGGACATGCTTCATGTGTATGTTATGGACCATTAGTCTAGATGGGAGGAGCATTTGTATCTAGTTGCCTACAATAATGGGCATCACAACTCATTGGGTATGCCTCCTTTTTAGGCTTTATATGACAAACCATGTAGGACACCATTGAGTTGGGATCGGATAGAGGACAGGGTTGCCATTGGTCTAAAGTTGGTTCGAAATATGGAGCAGCAGGTCACACTGATTAGGTAGAGACTTCAGGACACAGGATAGACAAAAGAAGTATGCTGATGCTAAGAGACTTCATCAGAGCTTCTCAGTTGGGAACAAATTATTCCTTAGAGTGCAACCATAGAAGACTCCAATCCATTATGGAAAAGGCTCTAAGATCACACCATAGTTTGTAGGACCTTTTGAGATCTTAGATAGGATAGGACTTGTAGCCTACCATCTAGCATTGCCACCTAGCCTGTCACGTATCCATGATATCTTTCATATTTATGTATTGAGGTGATATATATCTGATTTATCTCATGTATTTGACTAAAGTGCTCTATAGGTAGAGGTGGACGGGTAGTTGGCTTTGGAGCCAATTCACATATTGGCTCGTCAGACGCTGGGCCTTCGAGGTCGAGAGCTACACTAGGTTAGGGTCTAGAGGGATCATTATGATGGGGTCACAGTGATTTAGGAGGATGTAGCTAGTTTGAGGGCACTCTATCCTCACCTTTTTATGACTTCCAGGAGGAAGTTTAGTCTTAGAGGGGAGGATGTGAGGCCGATTATTTTCACTTCCCTATTTTGATTGTTTTACATTATAGTTGGTGACATTATCAGACTTGAGAGACTATTACTTCCTTTATACAAATTAGATTATAGCTCTTGATTTTTGGTTTGACATTGTTTAGACATGTGGTGATTTGATTTGATCATATTTTGATGTTAGGATGATGTTAGATTTATGAGATATAGTTGATGATGATTATTGATGTGATTTCAAGATTCCTTATGTGGATATATTATCTGATGAGGATTATGAGACATTGGATAGAAGATGCAGTTTTAATATTAAATTATGTAGTAAATGATTATTGTTGTATGCAATGACATGAATTTAATTTTAGTTTCTTTGGCTATAATTATCCATGATGTGATTGACACTTGATCTAGTTGTGCAGGATTATATTCCCAAACCATGAGAAATCAAAGGTAGTGTTCACACATATGTTATTCCTTGTGAAACTGATCCATTCCCAAGAGGGATGAGGATCACATGTGATCGGATGTTGCTTGCGTGCATGCTTAATTAATTTATTTTGGCCTAGTCACCCCTTTCTTAATTGATTTATATCATGTGTTGTATATTTATAATTGTTTTACACCACTTGGTATTATTTTCATTTATGGGCCATTTAAAGTGAATTTATCCCTCCCTAGGTGTACCTTAGTGTCCCAAAACTTACCCTAGGTGGTAATCCTAGGGTCTAGGGTCAATTTTGACTAACTAAACCTTAGGGTAACTCATTTTTGGTCACTATAAACTAGGGTTTAGTCAAAGTGACGAATTTTGATATGGCTAAGGGTGGGAGATGAGTCATGCTTTGGGAAAGACCCATCTTCCTTCCCAAAGTTGGGGGATCCCTTCACTAAGAAGACTTGGGAGGTCTTCAAGCCTCCCAAGTGTGTGGGATCTCCCTCCAAGACTCTCACACACATGTGAGAGCATCTTGGAGGGAGATAGCTCTCTTGGAGAATAAGAGGATGCCATATGGCATTCCTTATCCTCATGGAGGCTTGAAGGGAATTACCACCTCACCAGTTGGTCCCTCACACATGTGTGAGAGCACAAGTGGATAAGGTGAGAAATGGAATGGAATTGGAGGGTGACTCTTGTCACCCTCACACTCCTTCTCCCTTGCAAGTGGCATGGGAAGAGGAAGGAGAAGGTGACAAGTGTTACCTTCTCATTCCTCAAAGCCAAATTGGAAGGCCTATATTATCTCCTCTTGAAGAGGAGTGTGGGGTTCTTGTATTTTACATTTTTACTTCTATTCTTGGAGTTCTTTTTAGGAGTTAGAAAAATTTTGGGGAGTTGGAAAATTTTTTGGGAAGCTTGGAGCTCTTCATCAAACATGCTTCCATTTTAGGGCTTTTGAAGGTAAGCTCCATGGCTATGGCCATTACGCTTTTTTCTTATGTTTTCTTTTGTGTATTTGGTTACATATTATGTGCGTTGTCATTTTATTTTTGTGTGTGATGGGTGTGGTGAGAGCACCTCCATTTTGGACGAAAGACTCAACTAGTTTGGGGTAGGCTAGAGTGAACCTCCTTGAGGTCGTCTCCTTGTGTTGTACTATTTTTAGCCTTGAGGGCATCATAAGAGTTCTGGAAACAATATGTGATTTGGCATGAGTGCCATTGTGATTTTTGAGTTTTGATGGAAAATGCGTTTGGCTTGAGGCCTTGGGATTTTTGAGATCTTTGGAGTTCCTGGGGTGGCCTCTTGAGTTGAGGGGTCCACTTCCCTACCCCCTCCAAACTCCTTTATTGAGTTTTGTTATGTGCAAAGCCTTGGGAGTAATTTTTGTGTGTTTGGTGCTTCCATTGTTGTGATGTGTTTGTGAAACCATGTGATTCCTACCTCCCTAACTCGGGGGTGACCCACTAGTGGGTCTATGGTAGGGAGGAGGGCTTTATTTAGTGGTTTGGTTCCCCATTTTGGTGTTTGTGTCATTGTAGGTTTTAATGGAGAAAATGGAGCTTTGGAGAAGTCCATTTTTAGCATTTTGGCATTATTTTGGTTGGTTGTTGTGAGCCATGGCCCTAGAGGCCTTAATGTTTCTTTTGTCAAAATTTGTTACTTCCATTTTTGAATGTTGTGGAAGGAAATTTTATATGTATAAATCCTATTGTTATGATTCTTAAAACTATGCATGAGGTTGTTGTTGAATTCAATTAGTTATGGGAAGCTTGTTAAAGAAATGTTTCTTGTTGCACTATGTATTTGTTAATTCTATTTATATATCAATGCTGCTGAAATGAATTCAGAAATAAATAAATGAGGAGTATCCTTATCTTTATGCCTCTAGTTTTCAAAAAAGAAAATATAATGAAATCTGCTTTAATATAGTTGATGTTTGTTTTTCCTTCATCCAAGAAATTATATATATATATATATACATATATATATATATACATATACATATATATATACATATATACATATATATATATATACATATATATATATATATATATATATATACATATATATATATATATATATATATATATATATATATATATATATATATGCTGTAGTTGAAATGGTTGCATGGTAAATAGAAAAGTAAACAAACTAGTGATGTTGGAAAGAGTTTTAGAACAAAAATAGATGTGTACTATTCCCTTTATTGTACATATATATATGTTGTAGTTGAAATGGTTGCATGGTAAATAGAAAAGTAAACAAACTAGTGATGTTGAAAGAGTTTTAGAACAAAAATAGATGTGTACTATTCCCTTTATTGTGCTTCTATTTTTTTAAAAAAAGGGAGATAGGAAATCTAGAATTTTTAGTTTGCTATACAAAAAAATATTCTGTTAAATTTTATTTTCACAAAAAATATCCTACTGTGTTAATATGAGTTATGGATCTGGCTTTTACCTCCACTTAATAATGTGGTTTAATGAATAAATGATTTGATATATATATATATATATATGAAATATATACATATATATGTATATATATTTATTATATATTCATTTCTGGGTTTTAGTTACATTTTGGACTATTGTCAAAACTGAGTGGCATAGTGTACATATTTGCTTGTGTATATATATATATTGAACATTAAATGACTATATGATGAAGGGGCTAAATCACAAAACACACAGCAACATAAATTGAACACAAAAAATAGAACTTTCTTTTATTGATCTGGGCAACTCATTACATTACAAAAGCTCAATTACAATTAGAGGAATCAATCCTTCACAGGCTGCAACACATTACAGCTACCATCACCAAGCTCTGGAATCTTCTACATTCTATAACCCCCAAATTAGCTAGGGTTTCTCTTTTCCTGCCTACTCTTGACTCTACACTTTCCCCCTTAACTCTTCTACTACCCAAGGTTCCCAAAAATGGTTATTAATAGACTTTTTGGTGGCCAACAACCTAATTTTGAAATTTGCATCTCCCTCCAAAAATAGGTCAACTTCTAGGAGTCATAACTTTTGATCTGAGTGTCCGATTGACAAACTATTTTATGTGTCGGAAAGCTCGCGGAGTGTTCTACGCACTAAGAACTTGCTATACCCATTTTGGCCATTTTTGGGCTTGTACAAGACTATTTAGTGCCTCAAACCTAAGTTTGAATAATTTTTAGGTGTTTTTTGGGAAACAAAAACTTTAATATCTTTTAGCTCATAAATCATCTTTACATGATTCCTTCCCCAAAGGTATTATATTTTTGTTATGTAACTTCCTATAAATTTTTACTTCAATCTATGCACAAATGCAAACTTTCTAAAAATAGTAGGTTGATATTTTTAGCAGTTTGGAAAAACTGAAAGTTCTACATCATTATTCAAGCGATTATGGAACCAAAACCACAAATTTTGAAAAGAATTAGAAAGAACATCAACAATTTTGAAACACATTTTTTTGGGTGATGCAAGATTGCCCTTACACCACTAGATGCTCCTACATCAGACACCTAGGGTAATTTGAGAAGTGACCCTATCACGTCTTAGGTATGTGTGTGAGGAAAACCCAAAAGGTCAACCTCTACCTTAGACAACCAAGAAGAATCTTCAAAAGGCTTTCCTTCCAATTTCACTATATATTCTTCATATTACATGTTCCAAGTACTTCTTCCCCCACAGCTATCCAAGATCTCCTCTATCTCCTCTATTGAAGTAGATGCCAGAATATTCCACTATTCTTCTATTGGTCCAGTCTCTGTTCCACCTTCATGATATTCTAATAAATCAACAATGGTGAAAATAGGGGAAATGTTGATCCCACTCGGCAGCTCTACCTGATATGTATTTCCTAAATCATGTTTCTTCAAAATTCTACATGGTCCAAATTTCTTCATTTTCAACTTATTGTATGTTCCAATTGGGAACCTTTCTTTTCTCAGATGAACCATGACTTCATCTCTTACCTAGAATTCCTTATATTTCCTCTTTTGATCTACCTTAGCTTTGTACTGAATATTCATCTTATTAATGTGTTTTTTCACCTCTTCTTGTGTTCTACAAAGTCTTTAGCCTCGGCACTTGTCTTTTCTCCTTTGTCTAGATTCCTTAACTCTAAAGCATTTCTTAGACTATTTCCATATACAATCTAGAAAAGTGATTTACTAGTACTCCTATTAACAGAATTGTTGTAAGAAAATTTTACCTATGGTAAAATCAAATCCCATCCCTTCGGCTTATCTCCTACTAAGCATCGTAGCAGGTTACCCAAACTCCTATTCACCACTTCTGTCTGTCCATTAGTCTGTGGATGGTGTGCAGAACTGAACTTCAAATCTATCTTCAAATTCTTCCACAATGTCCTCTAGAAATAACCAACAAACTTGGTATCTTGATCTGAAAGTATGCTCTTTGGTAGACCATGTAATCTCACCACCTCTCTGAAAAATAATTTAGCAATATGGACAGCATCATTAGTCTTCTTGCAAGGAATGAAATGTTCCATATTCAAGAATCTATCCACCACCACAAAAATAGAATCATGTCCTCTCTGTGTCCTTGGTAAACCAAGAACAAAATCCATACTAATATCATCCCACAGCTTCTCTGGTATAGGCAGTGGCTGATATAGACCTGTATTCTACCTTGCTCCTTTCACCATCTGACATACTTTTCAACTCTGCACAAATTTTCTCACATCCTGCTGCCACTGTGGCCAATAATAATTTTCACCAACAATAGCAACAGTCTTATCTTGACCAAAGTGTCTAGCCAATTCTCCACTATACTTCTCCTTAATCAGGTTCTCTCTCATGGAACTCCTCAGAATGCACAACTAGCTTCCTCTAAACAACATGCCATCTTGGATTATGAAATCCAACCATTTTATCATGTCTAAAGTAACAGGTTCCAAACAAGCTTTCCAGGCCTCTGTAAAATCTAGATCTTCAGGTTACAAACTTTTGAGCTCATTGAACCCAACAACCTCTATCTTCATTTCTATCAACAAATTTTACCTTCTGTTCAAGGCATCTGCAACTTTGTTGGACTTCCCACTCCTATGCTTCAAAACAAAAATATAGCTCTACAAAAACTCAACCCATTTTAAATGCCTTTGGTTCAACTTTCCTTGACTATCAAGATGTTAGATTTTGGACAGACAACTGGGGGGGGTGAATCAGTTGTCCAAAACTTTCTTGTAATTAATCACTTAAATCATTTTCTTAATTCAACAGCATAATAATAAATCAATCATGGAAAAATAATGGAATAATTCAAGAGCAAAAGCAAATTAACACATATGACACCAAGATTTTTAACATGGAAAACCCGGTTAAGGGAAAAACTATGGGGTGACTAACCCAAGATTATATTCTTTATTAAAAGAATAGAAAGAACAAAATGGCACATTCCAATTAGGTCTCACTGCCTAAGCACACTGCTCACAAGAGGCCCACTCCCTATAGGAGACACATTGTCTATAGAATAATGAATAATACATACTTG
This sequence comes from Cunninghamia lanceolata, assembly GCA_027924645.1. NCBI lineage: Eukaryota > Viridiplantae > Streptophyta > Pinopsida > Cupressales > Cupressaceae > Cunninghamia > Cunninghamia lanceolata. Next base: position 5,799,332 of record BSBN01000495.1, on the reverse strand, counting down.
AACTGAAGAATAGCATCTTCGCCATGCTTGAGTTAGTTATATTTAAGCCCAATACTTCTATTCTACCTTTCGCTTCTCTACTCTCTACCACTCTCTCATCTCCACCAGATACATTCGAAATGACTTTACAACTCCTTATTTATACAAGATATTGACTTGGGAATGATCATCCAAATCCACATACATTACAAAGAAAATACACAAATACAACATGACTAATTACAAAAAGACTTCACGTGGATCAACACACTATCAACCACATAGATTTGAGACTTCAATCTTCCTTTAGGAACACACCATTCTTCATAGAACATCTTCAAGATCATCTGCAGGAAGTGTAACCCATCCAGTCGGCCAGACTTAGAAAGAACATCATCATCTAGAAGTGACTCTTCAATTATGAGCTCAATCTTCAATGCGGACCACCAACATGAACTGGACACAATCCAAAGACCTCCACAAGCTTTCCTGAATCACCAAGAACATCCACACCACTTCTACTTACTGAATTCACTCTCTCCTTCATCCAAAACCTCAAGAACACAGTCTGTCATCACTGTCATAATGTAATAGATGCTTGCGGACCTCTAGACCATGAACCAATTGAGTTGTCAATTCACATTAACTTTCTAAACACTCCACGAAATCTGCAGAACAAGATATTTCATTTTCAGATCTCACCGGACCTATCTGTGTCACTTTGTCACATCTAAACATCTGCAAGAACTGGTTTTACTTAAGTGGCCATTACTTCTTTAGATCTTCATGTGGACCTCTGAAATCTTTACTGGATCATCTTAAGACATATCCACAAACCCTTTGATGTGTATCCTTTGGTCTTCATCTTAACTAGGATCTTTACCTCACTGTCTTCAGTGTTCTTCTCTATTTCTGATAGGACTAATTTTCTCAATATCCTCAGCATACAACTCATCTAATCCTTATCATCAATGTAATAGGAGTATGTTGACATCAATGACAACACCGGTTAGGCCCATACTTGCAACAATCTCCCCCTTTATCATTGATGGCAACATATGATGTGAAAAAATGTTTTAACCATCAAGACAAGAACTTCTCCTTACTGAAATAACTCCCCCTATCAACCACTACCATTCACATGTCTTCTCTTCCTTTACTACTCCCCCTTTGATCAGTAACTAATTGTTTTTCACATGTCTTCTCTCCTCCTTTGACATCAATGGCAAAGGGCACATAATTGCATCACTTCAGAATCATACTAGTTGCTCCCCCTGAGTAGCAGCTTCCCATCATCAATTCGGATCACAAGATATGACTGTGAGATCCACTGAATTGATGCACATCAGTGCACCTTAATTCAAAATCAGAGGGGTAATAACTCTAACTTCTCCCTGAGATACTCAAAAGAGTCCTTAGGTAGAGGTTTAGTAAAAATATCCATAATCTAATCCTTGGAAGGCACAAACTCCAATCTGACTTCATTCTTGTTCACTTCCTCTCTCAAAAAGTGAAACTTGATGGATATATGTTTAGTCTTTGAATGCAACACATGATTATTTGATATGTTAATTGCACTTGAATTATCACAGAAGATTGTGATAGGTTCTTCATACTCCACTCTGATATCTCTTAGCATTTGCTTCATCCACAATACTTGAGTGCAACTACCTATTGCTGCAATATAGTTTTCTTCTACAGTGGACATAGATATTGCCTCTTATTTCTTGCTCAACTAAGAAACCAACCTCTTCCCTAAAAAGAATGCTTCACCACTAGTACTCTTTCCGTCATCCACATCTCCTACCCAAACCGCATCTATATATGCATGAAGAAAGAAATCATGATCTCTAGGGTACCATAGACCATACTCAACTATTCCTTTTAGATATCTAAAAAATCCTCTTGATTGCCATGACATGAGATTCTTTATGATCAACTTGGAATCTAGTAACAAGACCAACAACATTCATAATGTCAGGTCTAGTTTGAGTGAGATACAATAATCCTCCAATAATTGACTTGTAATTTTTCTGATCAACCTTAGGAGAGTCATCATCTTTGCTCAATTTACATCTAGTTGCCATGGGAGTACTCATTGGTTTTGAGTCTTCCATCCCAAATTTCTTCAACAATTCTTTCACATATTTGATTTGAGAAATGAAGATTCTTTTCTTTGTTTGAATGATTTGTAGACCCAAGAAGAAATTTATTTCCCCAAACATGGACATCTCAAATTCACTTTTCATTTGATTTGTAAAAGTTTTGCACATACTATCTCTTCCTCCAAAAATGATATCATCAACAAACACTTCAACAATCAAGATATTTTAATGATCAATTTAATTACAAGTTACTATCAGCAGTACCTTTCTTGAAACCAATCTTCAAAAGATGCTTATCTAGTCTTTCATACTAGGCTCTTGGCGCTTGTTTAAGTCCATACAATGCTTTCTTCAACTTCCAAACCATATCACCATGATCAGACAATTAAAATCCATCCAGTTGCTCAATGTATACTTCTTCATCCAAGTCTCCATTCAGGAAGGTAGACTTGACATCCATCTAATATACTTTGAAGTCTTTGAAGGTGGCAAAGGCAAGAAATAACCTAACTGCTTCAATTCTTGCCACCAGAGTAAAAGTTTCTTCAAAATCAACTCCTTCTACTTGAGAGTAACCCTTGCAAACCAATCTAGCTTTGTTTCTAACTACTTCACCAACTTCATTCAGTTTGTTCCAGAATAGCCATTTGGTTCCAATCACATTCTTGTTTCTAGGTCTGGGAACAAGATCTGAAGTGTGATTTTTCTCAATTTGCATCAGCTCTTCCTTCATTGCTTTAGTCCAGCTTTCATCATTGCATGCTTCATTTATTGACTTTGGTTCAATCTTTGAAATCAAATAATACTTTTCTGAATCTTGAGCAATCTTTCTTCTTGTTTGAACACCTTTGCTTTTATCACCTATGATCTGATCTTTAGAGTGATTCAGTCTCGCATACCTAGAAATTTTGGGACTTTCTTGAACTTCTATTTCTTGAACAGGTTCATTCAAACTCATCTCTTCTTCCTGATTCACTGGATCAATCTGAATCTAAATTTTAGAAGGGGCTTGGACTCCTTGGATCAAAATGTCATTCTGATCATCTTCATCATATTCATAAAACCTTGAGGGTTTTTCAATACCTTCATCAACCTTCACATTTGTACTTTCTATAATTTTTCCCAATCTCTTGTTATAACACTAGTATGCTTTGCTTTGAGTAGAATAACCCAAGAATATTCTTTCATCACTTCTAGCATCAAATTTTCTTAGATCTTCATCTCTTTTAATGTAACATTTGCTACTAAAGACTCTAAAATACTTCAAAGTGGGAGTGATGCCAAACCAGAGTTCATAAGGAGTCTTACTAGTATTGCTTCTAATTTGTACTCGATTAAGAGTATAGACTGCAGTGCTTACAGCTTCTCTCCAGTAGATTTGAGGAACATTTGCTTCCATCATCATGGTTCTAAATGCTTCCTAGATGGTCCGGTTCTTTCTCTCCACTACTCCATTCTGCTGTGGAGTCCTTGGAGCAAAAAATTATCTTTTTATTCCATGCCTCTCATAGAATTCTATGAACTCACCGGGTGTGAATTCTCCACCTCTATCAAACCACAAACATTTTATGTTCAATCTGGTTTCATTCTCTACCATAGCCTTGAATATTTTGAATTTCTCAAGAGCCTCTAATTTCTCTTTCAGAAAAGTCACCCACATCATCTAGGAGTAGTCATCAATTAATAGCATGAAGTATCTATCACCTTGCACACTCCTGATTCTTGCTAGACCACATAGATCAGTATGAACTAAGTCCAATAATTTGGTAGAAGACCGTTCCTTACTTTTGAATGTGACTCTGCTATGCTTACCCAACTGACATTCTTTGCACAAACTATTAGTAGGTTTCACTAGTCTTGGAAGATCTCTCACAGCCTGGGTGTTGCTTATCTTGATGATATTATCAAAATTTACATGACACATTCTTTGATCCACAACCAACTCTAATCAATTTGAACAAATAAACAACTTTTACCAGTACCAACCAAGTGGAAGATATTACCTTTTGTTTGAGTACCAGATGCAACCTTTGTTCTAGAACTTTCAAAGATCTTGCATTTTCTATTTTTGAATCAGAGATCATAGCCTTTATCCACCAACTATCCAACACTAAGAAGATTGTGCTTCAGACCTTCAACATATAGTACATTACTAGTTTTGTTCTTTCCATCAAAAGAAATGGTTCCTCTACCTCTGATTCTGTCAGCAGAATTATCACCAAATTTTACTACACCTCCTTCATACCTTTCCAAATCTATGAAATTATTTTTGTCACCTATCATATGGTGGGAGCATCCATTGTCAATGACCTAATCATCCTTTTCTTCAACTTGGGCAGCCAGAGCTCTTTCTACAATTTTATGATTGACAGATTTAGAGGGCATAGGATCTTCTTCCTTGATGGCAATAAACACCCAGTCACTTCCGAATTTATTTCCTGTCTCTAATTCATCATCTGTTACTCCTTCATCATCATCTTCATGAACATAGTAACATTTCTTTTGGAACCTTGATATGTTAAGATTTGGCCTTGAAAATCTTTCTAGACACCTTGAGGCAAAATGACCAATCTTATTGCAGTTAAAACATTTAAAAGGCAATTTCCCTTCATACTTACTAGATCCCCTTGGCAGTCTTTTTGCAATAAGGACTTCAAGTTGAGCAGCTTCTGTGTCATCTTCTTCCAAGTCTTTTCTTGCTTTTTCATACCATGATAGTTTCTTTGAAGAGTTCTCTCTCAGATCAAACTTTTGTTTTCTTTTTATAGAGGCACTAGCTTTGAATGTAGATTCAGTCTTGGGGGTGCATCTCCAAACTCAGTCAATTCAAATGCAGCCAATTTACCAACCAATTGATCTCTTGTGATAATTGAATAGGATTTGAATTCTTCAATAGCAGCATTTACAAGCTCATTTACCCTTGGCATAAATATAGTGATATTTTCATCTTCTCACATCTTCAGGTTTTTGAATTTTCCCTTCAGACTCTGCAACTTGGCACATTTGACATACTTGTCTCCTTCATGCAGAAGTTCCAGTTTTTGCCAAATCTCATATGCAATTTTTAGATCAATAACATTTGTTAGCTCTGAATCAGATAAGGCACCTAGTAGAGCTTCTTTAGTCCAGAGATTGTTTTTAGCATCTCTGATTTAATCTACAGTACTCAGACCATTCTGTGGAGGAACATACTTCTTTGAAGCCAGGATCCAATACTGTATTCCCATACACTGCAAGTGACATTCCATGCGGCTTTTCCAAAGAGTGAAATTAGTTTCTTTAAACCTCAGACTATCCTTATTGCAGGATGACATCCTGGATCTCCTCAAGTGGTTAAGCCTTTTAGAGGAACTTAGCTCTAATACCAATTGTTAGATTTGGGATAGACAACTGAGAGGGGGGGTGAATCACTTATCCAAAACTTTCTTGCAATTAATCACTTAAATCCTTTTTCTTAATTCAACAACATAATAATAAATCAATCATGGAAACATACTACAACAATTCAAGAGCAGAAGCAAATTAATACATATGACACCAAGATTTTTAACATGGAAAACCTGATTTAGGGAAAAACCACGGGGTGACTAACCCAAGATTGTATTCTCTATTAAAAGAATAGAAAGAACAAAATGGCACATGCCAATTAGGGCTCACTACCCAAGCACACTGTTCATAAGAGGCCCATTGCCTACAGGAGACACATTGTCTACAAAATAATGAATATTACATCCTTGAACTGAAGAATATCATCTTCACCATGCTTGAGTCAATTCCATTTAAGCACAATACTTCTGCTCTGCCTTTCGCTTCTCTGCTCTCTACCACTCTCTCATCTCCACCAAATACATTTGAAATGACTTTACAACTCCTTATTTATACAAGACATTGACTTGGGAATGATCATTCAAGTTGGCATACATTACAGAGCAAATACATAAATACAACATGACTAATTACAAAAAGACTTCACACAAATCAACACATTATTGGTGACACAGATCTGAGACTTCAATCTTCCTTTAGGAACATGCCATTCTTCACAGAATATCTTCAAGATCATCCCCAGGAAGTGTAACTCATCTGGTCGACCAGACTTAAGAAGAACATCATCATCCAGAAGTAATTCTTCAATTACGAGCTCAATCTTCAATGCGGACCACCAACACAAACTGGACACAATCCAAAGACCTCCACAAGCTTGCCTAAATCACCAAGAACATCCACACCACTTCTTCTTACTGAAATCACTCTCTCCTTCATCTAGAAACTCAAGAACACAGTCTATCATCATTGTCATAATGGAATAGATGCTTGCAGATCTCCAAACCATGAACCAATTGAGTTGTCAATTCACATTGACTTCCTAAACACTCCACCAAATCTGCAGAACAAGATATTTCATTTCTTGATCTCACCGGACCTATCTGTGTCACTTTGTCACCTCTGAACATCTGCCAGAATTGGTTTTACTTAAATGGCCATTACTTCTTTAGATCTTCATGCGGACCTCTAAAATATTTACTGGATCATCTTAAGACACATATCCACAAACCCTTTGATGTGCATCCTTTGGTCTTTATCTTAGCTGGGATCTTTACCTCATTGTCTTCACTATTCTTCTCTATTTCTGATAGGACTAATTTTCTCAATATCCTCAACATATAGCTCATCCAATCCTTATCGTTAATGCAATAAGACTCTATTGACATCAATGACAACACCGGTTAGGCCCATACTTGCAAAATAAGATACTGCAAAGCCTGATGATCACTATATAAAACAAACTCTTTTGGCAACAAATAATGTCTTCATTTCTTCAAAGCCTAAACTATTACATAAAACTCCTGATCATAAACATAATACTTTTTCTTGTCATTATTAAGATTCTCACTAAAATAGGCAATGGGCTTACCTTCTTGGCTCAAAACAGCTCCTATACCACTACCACTAGCATCACAATCTACTTGGAATACCTTATTGAAATCTAGAAGTGCCAAAACAGGTTGTTGTATGACTTTCTGCTTCAATGTATCAAAGCTCTTGTCTACTCCTTTAGTCCATCTAAACTCTTTTCTATCCCCTCTCATTGTCTCAGTTAGGGGTGTACAAATGCTACTAAATTCCTGATAAACTTTCTATAAAAACTTACCAAACCATGAAAATATCTTACCTTCGTTGCACTACTTGGTGTAGGCCATTCAATGATAGCTCTTACTTTTTCTGGGTCCATCTTAAGACCTTCCTCTGAGACAACAAATCCTAGGTATACCAACTCTTTCTTTGTAAAACTACATTTCTTCAGATTGATCAACAAATTCTCCTCCCTCAGCTTCTCTAGAACTCTTCTGATATGCATCAGATGTTCATCCCAAGTCTTACTAAAAATTAAAATATCATCTAAATAAACAATAACAAAACTTCCTAAATATTCTTTCAGTACCTCGTTCATGAGCCACATGAATGTTTTCAGTGCATTGGTTAGCCCAAATGGCATGACTGACCACTCATACAAACCCTCCTTTGTCTTGAAGGCTATCTTCCACTTATCTCCTTCTCTGATACGGATCTAGTGATACCCACTCTTTAGGTCAATTTTTGTGAAGTACTTGGCTCCACTCAAATAGTCCATTATGTCATCCATTCTGGGCAATGGAAATTTATACTTGATTGTGATCTTATTGATGGCTCAAGAGTCTATACACATTCTCCACTCTCCATCTTTCTTTGGTGCTAGTACTGCAAGTACCGCACATGGACTTAGGCTCTCTCTTATCAATCCCTTCCTCAACAACTCCTAAACTTATCTTTTCAACTCTTCACTCTCTGCTGGAGTCATTCTATGGGCAGCCTTATTTGGAAAACTGGCTCCTAGTATCAAATCCATTTGATGACTTATCTTCCTCACTGGTGGTAAACCTTCTGGTACATTATCATAGATAATATCCTAAAATTCTTTCGATATATTTGAAACTTTTGCTGCTACATCTTCACATTTCTCTTGACTAATCTTAGGAATCAACGCAAAGCAATGATGCTCATGCTTCATAGCCTCAAAAAATTTCCTACCATCTACCAAGCAAATTCTAATAGTACTACATACATTTTCTTCCACTTCCTTCAAGGGCTTCAACTTATGACAAACTCCATCCTTTGTTATGGAATATGTGTTTACATGGCCATCATGGACAATACTCCTATCATACTGCCATAACCTCCCCAACAACATATGACATGCATCCATCGGTATGATATCACACAGCACCTTATCATGGTAGTCACCAATCTTGAACTTCACTAAACACTGCTCATTGACCAAAGCTCTATGGTCCTTCTACAACCATGCAATCTGATATGGATGTGGATGCTTTCTTGTTGTCAACTTCAACTTGTCAACCATCTCCTATGAAAGAAGGTTATCAGTGCTTCCACTTTCAATAATAATATCACAATACTTACCTTCACATTTGCACCTTGTGTGGAATAAACTCTTCCTCTGATTTGGTTCTTTCTCCTCATTCAACAAGGTTCTTCTGACCACTAGGGCTTCTCCCCTTTTAGTATCTTCAAAACACTTAGACTGCACATCTTCATCTACATGTGCAACGAATGCATTACCTTCAGGTCTTCTATTTGTCCTTCTTTGATGTTGTAGACACTCGTATGCTCGATGCCCTTCTTCTCCACATTGGAAACAGGTCCCTCTAAAACCTCCTCTTCCAGATCCTTGCCCAGGTTTGCCTCTTCCTCTTCCTCTTTGCTCACCATTGATCTGGTCACGAGGGTGGTAGGCATTATCTCCTCTCTGAATTTGACTAGTGCTAGCTTCTTCGCTTTTCTTTGAATCTTCATTTCTCCCCCCATAGGGTCTTCCACCAGTCCTTTCACCTTGAGCTCTTCCCCTTTGCTTCTTGTCAAATATTTTATTCAGCTTCTCTTCCACCTTCAGGGAAAATTGGTATGCATCTTCTATGGTGGTCATTCTGACCAAGCTCAGCTCCTCTTGAATACTCAGCCTCAACCCATTAATGTAATGGGCTACCTTCTCCTTGTTGGGCTATGCATGGTCTGTCCAGATAGTAATTTTATAAAACTCTTCTATGTACTCCTTAATAGACTTGTTACCTTGCTTCAATCTTTGTAGCTTCTTTAGTAACTCCATCTCATAGTCCACAAGAATGAACTGCTTCTTCAATTTCTCCACCATCCAACCCCATCTGGTGATCTTTCCTTTTCCTCTTCTACTCCTCTGTAATTGGACCTCCTTTCACCAAATACTAGCATGGCCCTTCAACTTTGTTTTTGTAAATTTGACCTAATCTGGGTCCTCCAAATCTTCATACTTGAAATACTCCTCCATGTCATTGATTAAATCAATAAGTTTTTCTAGATTCAAATCTCTAAAATATGTAGAAACTTTGATCCTGGGCCTCGTTTTGATCTTTGAAATGGCCCTCAACAACCTAACTTCCACAAGATCTCCTACAACTTCTTATTCTTCCTCGGATAGCTCTTCTTCAGCTTCATCCTCACTTTCTTCTCTTGTTCTTGGTTCAAACCCTCTTCGCAGCTCCTCTTGCAATGCATTGATTTGCCTTTGCAGGTCTCTAAAACCCTCTTCTATCAAAGCATTCCTCCCAATATGATTTATTCATGGAGGCATCTTGATCTCTATAGTAAACCCACAACCACAAGTCCTGGTGCAAACTACCTCATGGTCGGCGATCTGTCTACACACTCAGGAACCCTTACTCTGATACCACTTGATGAAGGGGGTAAATCACAAAACACACAACAAATGAAATTGAATATAGAAAATAGAACTTTCTTTTATTGATCTGGCCAACTCATTACATTATAGAAGCTCAATTACAATTAGAGGAATAAATCCTTCACAGGCTGCAACACACTACAGCTACCATCACTAGGCTCTGGAATCTTCTGCCTTCTATAACCCCCAAATTAGCTAAGGTTTCTATTTTCCTGCCTACTCTTGACTCTACACTTTCCCCCTTAACTCTACTATTGCCCAGGGTTTTCAAAAATGGTTATTAATAGCCTTTTTGGCGGCCAACAACCTAATTTCAAAATTTGCATCTCCCTCCAAAAATAGGTCAACTTCTGGGAGCCATAACTTTTGATCCGGGTGTTTGATTGACAAACCGTTTTATGCGTCAAAAATCTCACAGAGTGCTCTATGCACTAAGAATTTGATTTGCCAATTTTAGCCATTTTTGTGCCTGTACAGGACTGTTTAGTGCCTCAAACCTAAGTTTGAATAATTTTCAGGTGTTTTTTGGGAAACAAAAACTTTAATATCTTTTAGCTCGCAAATGATCTTTGCATGATTTCTTTGCCAAGGGTCTTATATTTCTATTATGTAACTTCCTGTAAATTTTTACTTCAATCCGTGCCCAAATGTAAACTTTCTAAAAATAGCAGGTTGCTATTTTTAGCAGTTTAGAAAAAATAAAAGTTCTACATCATTATTCAAGCAATTATGGAACCAGAACCACAAATTTTAAAAATAAATGGAAAGAACATCAACAATTTTGAAACACATATTTTTTTGGGTGATGCAAGATTACCCTTACACCACTAGATGCTCCTACATCACTATATTATAAGTAATAAAATCAAAATACACTTAATACAAACTATATTTTTTTATAGTGTTAAACAGATAAAGGAAAACTATGTTTGCAGAGGTTTTATAAAAACAAAAAAAAATTAGAGGGGTTGTAGTAGGTGACGACACCCATCACAGTCCCCCATTCCTGTCGTTGCCTTATTGCTTATCACTATGGGGTGTGGGGAAGAGGTCGTGCCTCCACCAACACCCAAGGGTATGGGTGGAGGCATGACTTCTTCTGCACACCCCACAGTGATATGCAATAAGGCAGTGATAGGAATGGGGGACTGTGGTGGGCGTTGTCACATACCTCCTCCCCACACCCCTTCCTCTTCTCTAATACCATGAGCCACGTGAGTTTGGGGCAGCTTTGCTGCCTCCCCAAACCCCCCTCCTTGCCATTCAATGGCGGTATGATATGGGCCGTCATCCCTTAAATCCCACCCAAGGTCTCCTCCAAATGCCATTTCTCCCATTTGAAGCCACGACGCCCTTGCTGCACATTGCCCTACACTCTGCAGCAGATCAACCATTAACACTCTTGTTTATTAAATCTACAATGCTTGTGATTCTTAGCTTTAGGTTTATATATATACCCACATAAGTGTATATATATATATATATATATATATATATAAATATATATGAAAAAAAAAACTGTTGTTTATAACCAACAAATATATACCTCTAAGAGGTGCTTTCATGGCTGCCAAGCCATTGTAGAAGCAATCTTTCATCCTGCAACAAAAGAAAACAACTCAAAACAAAAAGAGAAAACAACACAATAGAGGAGAAAACAAAATAGTAAGATAGGGTTTCTTTCCATAAGGAAATAATAAAATAAGTTTAGGGTTTCTCTTAGAAAACAATAACAAAATAATGAAACTTAGGGTTGAGTGGGGAATGAGATGGAAATAAACTTGTTATTTCAATTATTCTTTTAATCATTCCTTGTGCTTTTATTTGAGTTGAATTAATTAATTCTTTGGGGTTTGGATTTTTTTTATTTCCATGGGAATTTATTCTAGTGGGAATAGGATTTTGGATTTAAATGGGATTCCTTATCCCTTTGCTAGTTAATTATTTTGACACCTCTAATTATTGCCTAGTGTGTTTTAATTAAATTTCATTGGGGAGACCCTGTAAATTTAATTATTTTAATTGATTGATTTTATCATTTTGTGGGGAGAGATGTTTTAATTTTTCCCCTTTCTATTTTTTTACTTGAGTTATTTAATAAATATAATTGTTACAATTTTATTTATTAAAGGACTTAGTGAATTTTATTTTGGTCATTTATTAATTTTGATTTTTATATTTTGTTGAGTGGTAAATATTAATTTGACCTTGGAATTATTTAATTTATTTTTATACCTTGTTTATTTTAATTATTGCCTTAATTATTTTCACAGAGAATTCTTTTAAAATATCTATTATATTTATTCAAAACGCATTATGCTGTTGAATTTTTCCTAGAATTTAAAGTTTTATTTTAATGATATTTTTGTGACTTTTATTTTTATCTCTCCATTTCAGCATGCGACCATCATACAATTGGATGCGTTATTATTTTTTGATTTAAATTTTGCATTGGAGTTAGGTTTGATTTTGATTTAGTTGAAATCATCTCACTCACCTAGGAAACTTAGGGTTTGAATTAAATTAGTTCTAGCCCTAGAAGCAATGCACATCGCATTGCCTAACCCCCCTAGTCAACTTTCATCATGCAGGAGATTGTGTAGGTAGATGCACTTCCCCAAATATGATTGACATGTTTACACCTTATGAGTATTGCCATCGAGCACGCAGATGTGTGTGAGGGGGTTTCTAGGGATGCATGGAAAAGTTTTTTTTTTTTTCATGTCATGACCACATGACAAATGTGGACATGACATGTGTGTTGTGTGTTGTGACTGCATGGGAAATGTGGGCATGACACCATTGCACATTGGAAGGTGGCACTAGCATTTATCAATCCAAAAGGCATGTGCCTATAGGCAAATATACCCCACTTTGTGGTGAATGCAATCTTCAATCTATATATTTTATCTACCATCACCTGGTTATAACCTGAGAAACCATCCAAGAATGACATCATCTATGCACCATTTACTATTTGTAAGACCTCATCCAATGAAGGTAAAGGGTAATTGTCCTTTTTAGAGACTCTGTTTAGATTTCTGAAGTCTACACACAACCTAATATCACCATTTTTCTTTCTTACAGGGACTTAATTTGCTACCCATGTTGAATGCCTCATTGGAAATATAATCCTAGCATTGAGCAATTTCTTCACTTCTTCAAAAATGATGGGTTCCAACAAGGCATTGACATGCCTTTGCTTTTGTCTAAAGTCTTAACATCTAGCTTTAGTGGTATAGTATGGGTGATGATTGAAGTGTCATAAGTTTTCAACTCCTCATATGTCCAAGCAATAACATGAATATAATCCTTGAGTGCTTGATTTATTCCTGTCATTTCCTCTTTTGTACAAACTTTTCCAATTAGGACATTTCTTATTTCCTCATCTTGTACTATATTAATTGGTGAATATTCTCCTCCCTTAGTCTTTGGGAGGTCTTTCTGTTTCAGCATGCTGTGTAAATCAAATGCTCTTTCTAACTCTATCATCCCTTTGGGTATCTTGTTACTAGGTAGATCTATGATCTCTTCTTCTCCCCAAGTATAATCTTCTACATTTCTTTCATCTATGATATGTGCATCAAACACATCTCTGTTTGATATAAAATCAAAAATGTAGTGATCATCATCAAACACTTTGAGATTGGTAACATTATCTAGTATGGAAGGCACTGATACCAATTCAACTGAGAACCTTTTCAAACTAGAGATAGATAATGGTTCCAAAGTACTTGCAGCCTAAGCTAGAGCATCTGCTCTATGATTCAGCTCTCTAGGTACATGGGTGATGTTGAAGGCATCAAAATCTTCTATCAAATCCCAAACCCTATGTCTATAATTGGACATTTTCTTGTAATTGTAGGAGTATATCCCTCTTACTTGTCTCACCACCAATTCTAAATCCCCATAGACATGCATGATCTTCACTTTTTTCTTGAGTGCAAACAATAGCCCCTAAATTAAGGCTTCATACTCTCTCACATTATTTGTGCATGGGAATTATAATCTATAAGCTACTAAATAAGATCTTCCAGATGGATCAACAAGATCTATACCTACTTTGGCTCCTTCTTTTGACTTAGATCCATCAAACCTAAGGATCCATGGTTTATCTTTAGTTAAAGGTTTACTAGGACCTTCTCTTTTCTTTTTAGCTCTAGCAATTGTGCCACCTAATATCCATTTTATCTTTTGTGATTCATTCTTTTCTACTTTTACTTTATCTGATCGATGTGGAACCGATAAATCTTTATTCCTTTTATCTTCAATGTCATGAACATCAATATCTATTTGTATCTTGACACTTTTATTTTCATCCTGTTGGGTGAATATTTTGTCTTCAACTAACTGAAGGCAAAATGGTTATATCAACCACAGTGTAATAAGATAAATCTCTCCTCTCAATAATGGGAGGTTCCCTATCAACTATTACAAACTTATTTATACTAACACTAATTTCAGGGTGAAACCATGTCATCCATTTCTCTTTTTTTAGAAATGATGTTTACAATATAAAATAGAGCTTTCACAATACAAATCGAAATAACCAAGAAACTCACGAGAGCACAAAGTCTATCATTGCTCCTTTTACTGATTTACAATTTAGAACCAAGTAGGATAAGGTGCAGCTCAAAGTCTTCACTGAATACTATGACAAAATATACAATCACAAAAGATAATAGTAGTTCAAAGCCTTTCCAATATCTTTTACTTCAAAACATAAAATCACAAGCTAAAGATAATTGTTGTAGCACAAAGTCTCCAAAATCAGCTTTAGAATATCTCCCAGATTATTCACACTCACACTACAATTTGATCACGTAGATAAGATAGTATAAGGAAAAGGACATAAGAACAATTTCCAATACACCACAAGTTATTCCAATACAAATATTGAAAGATCGCTTGCTTTTCCATTCACTTGATAAAATATGATTTACAATTTGAACACAAAGTCTCAAAATGTTCTTCAATTTGGCAAAGATTCACTTCAATAACTAAAAGATGATAATTACAATGGGGGTCCTCTTTATTTATAAGAGAAACCCAGAGCAAAAATAGGAAAAGAACAACTAACTATGACTTATTCAACAAAGGAGTCCTTTTTGATTTGGGACTTCCCACATTTTTACATGTAATTACATATGAGAAAAGTACATGTAAATATGTCCAAAATTATTTCAAAAGTACATCTAAAAAATAGAAAATAAACTAAGTAATGAAAAAGCTGCTTCAACTTGCACTACCTTCTTTCTTCATGCGGCAATCATACATAGTGAACGCAGCTTGCATCCCCAGACTATCTGGACTAATTGTGTTCTTGAAAATCATCCAGGCTCTAACTATTACATCTCTAACCATGGTAATTGACTTTGCATGGCTAGTTAAGTTGGCCTTTAGATTATCCAAAGTTAACTGGATAAAAGAATATTATCCACGGAGGCTACTAAAAATGTTTTGTTCTGAAACTCCTTCTGAAACATATTCTCAAATTCCTAGATCATCTCCTTTGCAGAAAGAAATTGATTATCCTGTGACACCAAATTGCATGGCAGCTCCTTCAACTTGTGTAAGAGACTAACATCACTTTGGTTACTTAGCTTCCTTGCAGTTTCTAAGTCATTGATCAGATCTTTCAGCACACAGATCTGATATGTCAATGCCTCCTTAGTCTCGGTATATGAATCTCTATTTGGAATAACACCAATTGATATCAAAGTACTTATTTTTAGCTTCCTCATTTCTACCCACTTATCATGATTCTATTCTAAATGCTCAATATCTTGAGAAATAGCATCAATCAAATCATCAAGTTCTGCCCTGATTTTCTCCATTTTGCTTGTTTTCTCAGCTAGCTCTATAAGAAGAGAGATTCCTTGTGTGTGCATCCTTTCCAAATATTCTTCAAGTACTCTTCCCTTAAGGTGAGTCTTTTCATCTTTCTAGATGACATGATCTTCCACAGAAATGGCCTCAGGAGTCACTGATTCTGAATTCAAAGTAATCTTCCTTACCACTGCAGTCAATTGCTCTACCATTGCTTTATAATGATCTTTCATCTCTTTTCTTTACCAAACTTTTGAATCAAAATATCCATTGCCAACTGCATGCCAGTCTTTGCACTCTCATGTGTTATTTTTCCCAGCTCAATCCTAGAAATAGAGTAATCATTCATACTAAAATTTTCTATGGTAGCATCTTGTGGGGGCCTTGCAATCTCCACAAAATTGTGCCCTTTGTCTCCCAGCACTCTCAAAAGAATTTTTGACTTCTTTGGAGTCTTAACCTTAGCAAGAACTAGCTTAACAAAATCAAAGTCATCTGGAGAGATGGCTTGTTTCTTTCTTTTAGGTGTATATGCTGACAACCATGGAAGAAGCACATAAGTACTCACATTCAGATCTGTTTCCATTATTGGTGTTATTGGAACTATACTAGCACTGGAAGTAGAAACAATAGGTGGAGTATTAGTAAACATTGTACTTAACACATTCACATTTAAAACTTGCTCATAACCCATTACAAAGTGATCAAATATTGAAGAATCTCCAATATCAAAAGATGAGGAGGAAAGACTAGGAATAGACCCAAAAGAACGAAGAATATCATCAAAAGTAGTTTGAGGATTATCAAAAATTATTTTTGAAGGTGATGGAGATTCAAAAGATGTGATGTCAATAGGTGAAGAAGATAGAGGAACTGAAACAGGTATGTTAGACAAAGGAGAAGAGACTCCCATATATTATTGTACATTCTCCTGTGGAGACAGAACTTCATCTCCTTGTCCTTCTCCCATCTCTTCTGTTGGTCTATTTTCAACCTCCATTTCTTCAGTAGCTAGCTCATCAGTATTTTGTTTCTCAATTTCCATTTCTTCTACCTCAGATTCTTTCTCTACAACATTTGACTTCTTTAACACAAATTTGTTCCTAGGTTTATGTGGATTGGAAGAAGAGGGAATGTCACTCTTATTCTTTATCCTATTCTTCACCTTCTTACATGTTTGTTCTTGGGCTTCAGTCTCTGATCCCGTAAGGAATTCCTTCAAACCAATTCCCTTACCTTCTAACCACTTGTTTGTGTTAGCCAATATAGGTTCAAATCTTTTCCTTAGACAAGTTAATTCTTTATGAGACCATAGGATAGGAGGAAGAGGAGAACCAACAACCTATTTAGTGTTATACCTAGGATCAATCAGCTCTTCATCATCCACCAGGTCTTCAGGAATATCAGCAAATCCTAGATACTCAATCTGTTCTAGAGATAACCTGCTATAGTCCAATTTTCTGATATCCTCTTCTATCCTCAAGTCCACCTAGATGTCTTCAACCATTGGCTAATGAAACTCGGTCTTCCTTTTGATCTTGTCTTTTACACCCCTATAATCAAACCTTGGTCTTCATTTGAACTATTTCATGGTCACTAGCTGCATTTCAGTTTCCATGGCTCTAGCCTTTGCAACAGTTGACACTGAAAACCTACCAACTTCAACTAGAAATCTGAATCCTAGTTTCTTGAGTTCCATTTTCTTATTATGTAAGACAATCATTTGTCTACATAATTCCATTAGAACAATTTTATTTGAAGGAAACCTTGGCAACATATAAGGATAACCTTGGAAAAAACCAACCCTTAAATATGAGAAAGTCAGAAATTGTAAGAACATGCACCCATAATAATTCACCACTGACCAAACTTTATCTGAAACTTTTCTTTGCTCTAACTGAGGGTCAAAAAGACACAAGAACACTACAAAGAAAGCATCATTTACCCTCCTAAAGTTGTGAATAGAACCTTTCAATGTCAGTTGAGGATAGTATTGATATACAGGAACCACTCTCCTATCTCCTTCGGATGTTAAACCTGGAAAGATCATCATTGAGGCTGCTATATACACAAGGTAAGAAGTAATATAGAATTTGAAAGTAGTGGATACCTTAGTCAATTTCTTGTGCAAAGCATTGCTGATTTGTTCACCCCAAAAGATGGCTTTCTTGCCTTGAAGTATAACCTTGATAAAACGGTACAACCATTCATGAAAAAGAGAGGAAGAAGCCAGCCCCCTTATCTTGCTAAGAAGAGTTATGAGATCACCAACCTCCTCAATAAAATCACTTCTGGGAAAACTCCTCGGCCACCTGGATAAGCTTGACCTTGAAGTCTTAAGCCATTTGGTGTTAATTGTCTTCTTAGCCTTCTCAGAATTCTTATCATATTCCTTTTGGGCTTCAACAAAATCTAGTTTCACAACTTCTATACTAGCAGGACACATGAAAACTTTATCAATGAATTCTAGATCCAACCTGATTATCACATTGCCATTCATATCCACCACTGCCCTAGTGTCTCTATTATAGAATTAAGTGCATTGAAGAACAAACTTAGTATTATGAGCTACCCCCAAGAAAGATGACACCAAGTGAATGTTGCTATCAACAATCTTCTTCATTGCAGAACTAGGGTTATTAGACTTAGTTCTTTCCACAAACTCAACCATGTCTACATGGCCAATCTCTGTATCCTAAATGTCATCAACATTGGAAGTAACCGAGGTGATTGAAAAAACACCCTGATACTTATACTTCATTGCTTTCAACTTCTTTGGAGACAACTCAGTCATCTAAAAAAATTAACACTAGAAGGATGTGAATGAAGAGAGAAAATCTGCAGAAGATACTACAACTAAAAGCCATGATCATCCAATTAGGGGAAATACTAGTAATCTAGGAAAATTGCATGTCAATGATCACGACTATGCAGATACGCTTGAAAGGGATAGAGTACAAGTGGGTTGAAAAAATAGAGGAAAATGGGCTCAGGAAAGTAAATTTGAAAATCTCTGAGTTAGAGAAAATTGAGAGAGTGAATGCACAGGTGGCAAAATTTAGACCCTTAGATTAGAGGGATGAATTGCAGGTGTTAAGGCAGAAAATTTTGCTAACCCTACATGTTGGGAACCTTTTCATGTTTGAGTGGCAATAAACATGGCAAAATTTTCTGACTCTGCATGAGGGTGGATTTGCAAGTTTGATCAGATATGCAGAAGCGATGAAAATTGCCGCCGATGCATATTAAAGGAAAAACTTTGATGTGTGCAAGTTCGGCAAAAAGGACTACCACTACATGTGTAAGGGAAGAGTGTTTTAATGTAGGGGTGGTCAAAATGACCACCCTTGCATGAGGGAAAAACTTCCTTATATATGCAATGTTGGTGAAAATGCCCGTCAACGCATATATAAAGAACCATCTAGATGTCAGGTTGGTCATACTGACCACTCTTGCTTATCTTTGTTGATACATATAACATTTAGAAATGGTAAGTTTGACTGCTCTAACATGGAGTAAAGTTTATTCAAGGTTTTGATGTAAGGACAAAGGTAAAATGTATCGGCGATGGCATTAACCGTCAATGCACTATCTAATAAATGCAGAGGTAGGGGATCGAAATACAAAACAACACAAGTCTTTAAAAGAGATTTGAAGACAAAGTCGAGAAAGCTACAACTCAAATGAAAATGAAAACTAGGAATTAAGAACAAACCCTAACAATGGCAATAAAACCTATTCAATATAGTTTCAATCAATCCATACAAAAAGAAAAGTATATATAAAAATAAAAGACATTTAATACATACAAAAACCCTAGTTTTTAAAATGGAAACTGTAATGGGTAAAATGGGATAATAAAATGAATTATAAAACACCCAATAACATCAATGAAAGGTGCAAATAACAAAGATTAAAAATAAGAAAATGATACTTACAACCTCTGTTACCTCACAGTTTCCATTGTTCACCTATTATCTTTTGATCTTTGGTGATGAATGCAGCCCTCAGGAAGCTTGCTTTCTTGCTTTGATTCCTCAAGATGACAAGGAGAAATGGCTTGGATACTTGTTGTGTTGAAGATGAGCTTAACACAATATGAGATGGATAATAAATGATGTGAGAGTGGGAGTGCCAATGGTGTGCTATGGATTTTTCAACATAAGTTTACTTGAAAGCATGTTCTCTGAGAATGGAAGAATAGAAGGGTATTTATAGACTTGTGAGAGAAAATCAATGGTGTGGAAGAAATAAGAAGATCAATGGTAGAGGATGTTTGAGGGAACGTGTGTGAATAGAAGAAGGACATGTGTCATAGAAAAAGCTGCCTTGTTAACTACTTTCTTGATGAGGATGATCTTTTATTTCAAAAATTAGAATATATTTTTCTAATTTAAGAATTTGTTGATAAAAACAAAGTTTCTTTAAATTAGTTAACTCAACTTTTTGCTTTTGCATGACAAGAAGAATTTACTTTTAGAAGATTTTTAAATTTTTTTAGAAGATAAGAAAGCGTAATTAAATAAATAAATTTATTTAATTACTTGCACATGATTTGGAAAAATAAATAAAATATTTAATTATATTTTATTTTTGGAAAGTGAGAAGATTTAAATAAATTTAAATGATTTATTTAAGTTTGGAGGAATAGACTCAACTTAATTAAATAATTTAGAATTATTTAATTGTTTGGAAGAATTTAATTAAATAAAGGATTTTATTTAATTTTCACTTTAGAAGAGATAATTAAATATTTTGATATTTAATAAATATAGAGGAATATGAATCAAATAAATAGTTTTAATTATTTATTTATTGATAGAGGAAGGTAGACTTAAATAAATATTAAAAATATTTATTTAGATAGAGTCATGTCATTTTTAGGTGTATACATTTTGCCCCTCTTTGATGCAATATGTTTTATCACGTTGTTTCAAAGAAACAGATTGTTTGACAATGATAAATGCCCCAGTTTGCCCCTGGTATAGGTTTGTATGACGCTAAGATGCCCCCTCAGGAGATTGGACGGAAAGAAGGAAGAAGGCATGAGACAGACAATCTCACAAAGAAGAAGGGGGAAGATAGGCTAAGATGAAGAAAATAGGACAGGTTTCTGAGAAACGGGAAGAAAATGGGAAGAAACGGGTGCGGGAAGTAGTCATAGTCACCACACAGCCAGATTAGGGTTTGCATGCTATATATAGGAGCTGGGTCCACAAGACCAGTCATTTGCACACTTGACTTTGTTTGATTTGCTTTTGAGAGCTTAGGAGAGCACAGAGCATAGAGTAGTCAATACTAGGATGGATATTCCACGCAAGGAGCATCGCTTTGAGTGAGTCCAATGATTCGACCAACTAGCAGAGGTAGGACCCCCAGTATGTATCTCAAAAAAATTCCCCTAGGGTTGACTTTTAGTGTAATAAATGCTAGGCAAATTTAGGCTAGACAAATGTGCTAGATCATAGTTCGGCGCATATGGCATGCGAAACTACACATCTGTCAAACTACAGCGCATCTAGGATATGAAATGGTGCATGCATGAAAGTTGCGCATGCATGAGAAAGGTAGGCACATTTGTCATTTGGCGGTGCTTTTACGATATGAGTCAGCACATGTATTTGGGCGGCATATTTGCGATATGGGACGGCGCATGTATTTGGGTGGCACATTTGTGGTATGGGATGGCGCATTCATGAAATGTTGTAGTGCATACATTAGAAGTGGCACATTTGCTAAAAAATGGTGCATGTACTATCTATTGTGGCGCATATGATATAGATAGTCAGTTGACATAACAAAATTAACCCAATTGGCACCTTGATTGATACATCAATTGATAAGTGATCTCCAAGATTGCCAAGAATCTAGTCAAGAGATGATATGCTATTTTGATTAATTTGATATGTTAAGTTAGTGATATGATGCTATAGATATGTTGAGCATGGTACTTGCAGCTTTAAGTTGATGCCTTGCTTTGTGTGTTTATAGGAGGACATATGAGATACACTAATGTCGAGGGAGCAGTTTCCCATGCCGATATTGCAGCGACATATGTTGACAGAGATGGATTGAGAGGCGCTTGACGCGATGGGATTAGACTTCGTGTGCTTTATGCCCGAGGTTCGAGTGAACCATAGCTTACTGACTTCAATAGTGGAGAGGTTTCATAGTGAGGATGGGACCTTTCACTTCCCAAGTGGCGAGATGATGGTGACTTTGGAGGACGTATACAGGATACTCCACCTACCGATTCAAGGAGAGCTCATGGAGTATGATCCACAGCGGGATGTAGGACTCGCAGAGTGCAGGCAAGTATTTGATGACCCCAAGCTGGTAGGACAGGTTATCTCCTAGAAGGACATTCATGATTATTATGACTATTTCCCTGGGATAGTTGTAGGATTGATCGAAGGCATTATATGCCCCAATAGGAGATCACATGGGTTCTCGATTGGATGGGAACAGATTATGGAGAGGATGGTCACAGAGGCCACCCATTATGCTTGGGGTGTCTACATTTTGGCACACTTATACCACAATATGCATCAAGAGGTATACCACAGGGGTGTGAGTTTATCAGCAAGTGTCTCATTGTTATAGTTTTGGTTGTGGGAGCATATTGCCATCACTAGACTGATATGCGTGTTTCAGAAGAAGAGGGGAGAGCCTTACAGTTACAGCTTGGGGAAGCTGGAGTATTGGAGGCATGCACTAGACAAGGTAGACGAGGTCATCTGTCAAACATATCTAGATTGTGAGCCTTGGGATGATGAGGTGGATGAGTTGCCATACTATTACCAGACTCGGTGGCTTATAGGCCAGATGCAGTTTATCCTGGAGAGACAGATTGTCAGTTGGGTTCAGAGGAAGTTTGGGAGGAGACAGGGCATGCCATAGGGGCAGGCTCTATTTACATGGACTCATACAGAGAGATTTAGATGGGGCCCAGTGGCATCCTACGATGAGGTAGTGGCAGAGTTTCAGCAGATTTCATATATTGCCTGGATGATGAGGAGAGAGATTGCAGATGTAGGGATGACACCGGACTACAAGGAGTGGTTTGTTTCTCACCCTTTTCTGAGGTACTCAGGGCCTAGAGAGCTGGTTCCTCGCATAGAGAAGGCAAATTCAGATGATGAGGGCTAGGTTGGCAGGAGGAGGAGGAGGAGGAGGAGAGGATGGAGAGATGGAGGAGATGGTGGAGGAGATGGTGGAGGTGGTGGAGATGGTGGTAGACTCTGGCAAAGGAGGAGAGTTGGGGATGGACCTTCTGATGCAGAGTGAAACGCAAACGGAAGCTAACTAACAGGAAGGAGGAGCCAACAATACAAACAGCATGATAAAAATCCCTATCGGCTCAGCATCATCATCATATTCCCTAAAAACACCAACAGCATCATCATATTTCAGACGATCACAGTTATCCTCCTACCGACTACTGTTCACCTTCTCCGCCTGTCGCCTATCATCATCATCATGATACTCAACGGGCGCAAACATCCTCCTGTTGCACTGTTCATCGGGCGCCAAACACTAGCGGCATCATCATGATATGCGACACCACCTTCGTCAGCAGGATATCAAATATCCGGTTGCTCCAAATATCCTGATGATGACCACTTCAGCACCTTCCCTTCGATGCTCCGATAGCCGACGACACAAGCAACAGCATCATGATATGATTTATCCGGTTCTCTCGAAACCTCCTGATGATGTTAATACAACTTCCTGCCTAGAGCCTACGCCGATACTTAAACCCTTAGCGACAACAGGATCAACATGCATAGAGTGATATCTCAATATCCTGATGACGATGACGTCATATGCGGATGACGATGACGTCACACAATATCCTGATGACCTCTTCAACACTTAGCCAAAAAAACTGAACTTTCACTCCCGCATCTGCTAGCGATACGCGGATGATGGGCACCCCCGAGAGATGATCCTGACGGTGATATATACACTGAGTATATATCCAACTTAAAACATCCTGATGCACTTGAAATATGCAAACTTCAACAGTTTCATGACCCGATCTTCACCTTATGCCGATGCACTCCTCTTCGGCAACTCCTGATGATGATCACCCCGACGCACATTCACTTCATGCACTCAACTGCATCATGCTCATCTTCACTTATCCGGATGACGATACCCGAAGCGACTGCAGGATATTCACCAAAATATCCTGATGATGCCGTTTTGACGAACTTTCAACCTTAGCGGATTTTCACTGTTCTGATCCGCCGAACCTCCTGGGGTGACTCGATCCACTTCCAGGGTGGTCTTCCCAACTCTATCAGCTCGACCTAGCACATGAAGATGTTAGGCTTCTCAACACCTCTCGACCGCGATCCTGCACACCTGCATGTGAACAAACAGAAAACACAAACTACCTCCTAACCTACTATACACAGCCATTCCACTGATTCGACGAATCAACTGGTGGAATGGATCAGCGAATCCATATAACCACCAAAACAGCAAATCGATCACAATGGAGGGCAAATAGAAAATGAACACAAACAGGATCTTTATTGATTTCAAAAGATGCAATTACAATGCTCAATCTCTCTCTGCAATCTGAATTCTCAATGCGATACAATACTATGATCGATGATATCTCTATCTGTATGCAATATCAACCGATCCTCATGCTTAAATAGATTTTCCTACGAGTACTACTGACCCGACTCCAAGCGGCTGGGAACTCTCCAGGCGGCTGGGAGATCCAACCGAACATACATCATGACAACTGTCCTAACAAACTGGCTAAAAATAGTAAAGCCTGGTCAGCGTGATCTTAATATGATCAGCTTGACCTTATTACATGCATTTGGTCTTAACAGACCTTCTTGAAAACATTAACAAGACCTATAACAAACTAACTGCCTCATGGAGGCCAGCTGTTAGGTAGGTGCCTCTGCACCACCTTCCCATGCTCAGCAAGTAGTGCAACTACAGGTTGCACAGTAGGCTATGTAGCAAGGACAAATGCTGCCACCTCAGCAGGTGGTGCAGTAGTAGGTACCTCAGCCATAGGGGTAGGGACAAGCACAGGCCTCTCAAGATCTAGCACAGTCGTATGTCTAGGAGAGAGCTATTGCTATGCTGAGAGGATAGGTTC
This sequence comes from Cunninghamia lanceolata, assembly GCA_027924645.1. Lineage (NCBI taxonomy): Eukaryota > Viridiplantae > Streptophyta > Pinopsida > Cupressales > Cupressaceae > Cunninghamia > Cunninghamia lanceolata. Next base: position 5,774,515 of record BSBN01000495.1, on the reverse strand, counting down.
GGCAGCTACGGGCACAACTTAGGATGGCCAAGGCTTGACAGGAGACAAATACAAGGGTTATCTCAGGGCTCACTAGAGAACGAGATATGGCAGATGCGAGGATACGAGTTATCTAAGTAGAGAGGGACACAGCTATGGTAGCCCTTGGGATGGATGCTACTAGCAACTTTTTGGTTGGACAGGTGCACTAGACCTAGGCATAGCTAGCATCGGCATAGGCATAGCTAGCACAGGCACATGCATAGTTGGCATAGGTGCAGGGGCAGTTAGCACAGGTGCATGGTGAGCTTGCCAAAGCACATGCTCAAACACAGTACTATCTGGGTTTATACCATGGTGTTGTTCCAGTTAGTCAAAGGGCTCCAAGTTATAAGAGCTAATCTATGGCTTCTCCGAGAGCAGGTGGATCAAGATCGGGAGCCTCTATGATGGGCTCATAGTAGTCTAGGGCTAGCGGAGGAGGGGACTCAGGAGAAACTACTAGGAGCAGCGGTTCATAGCAATAGGGTTAGCAAACACTTGCATAGATTTTGTCTCCTATGTACACTTTTTTGATGGCTCAGATAGCTGGATATGTATATGTACTATTTTTGTACTTTGAGACATGTATCACTATCTTTGAGATGTATTCATTATATATGACATTGACTTAGAGATGGATCTTTTGATATTGTACATTTAGACATGTTTATGATATTTATATGATGATGTAGCTATTTGATGCTCTCTATGTGCAGTTTACTCATTCTATGTTATGGATGTATTTCTTATATGGATGATGGTACTCATGTGATGTATATGTTGACTATGTCTATATGATGCTTTATCTAATGTAGTTTTAGATGATGCTATGTGATGCTATGTGACCTAATGCAGACTTAGATGTTTTACTTGATGTGCTTCTAATGTGCCAATGCAGATGGTATCTATATGGTTATGCAATATATGTGATGCACTTATCTATGTTTTTGATTTTTTTTATTGACACTATGTGATGATTGTATATGGATGACCTGATGCACTTTATTATGTATGCAATTGATTTAATCATGTAAAATGACTATCTCATGTGATATGATATGCAACTATATGCTATGTTTTTGTGATGTCCAAATGTACTCTATTGACATAGAAATGACATAATGGTAGATAGGAGATTTATTGAAAGAATGACTCAATAGAAAGACTCACAAGCTTCAATTTGTAAACATTGATTCTTCTGCATAGAATTTGATTACATGGGATATGGATATGGATGGAGATATGTGATGTAATGCTTTCTGGATATGTTATGGATATGGTTATGGATATGTGTCATCTTGATATTGCAAGTATTTTGAAGTGTTTATTTCATTATCGGGCTTTATTATGTTGTAAGAAAATACAAGCATCTAGGTATAATTAAACCAAGATGACCTGAGTATTACTTGCATGGATTTTGATATAGAAAGTTAATACAAGCATCTAGTCAAAATTGAATCTAGATGACTTGAGTATTTCTTGCATTTCAACAGACAAGGATTGCCCCTTTTCATGTTCAGACCCATAAAAGTCTTCAACGATCTTTTATTGATCATGTCGTTAGACAAAAGTCGTCACATTACTAAAGTTTGATCCACAAATAGTAGACAAAGAAAACGATTATGCCCCCATCATAGCATCTCTAGCTTTTGGCATCCTTGAGTAGCATAGGAAGACATAATAATGAAAAATTAAGACCTTGCAAGTTAACTGATATAAAAACACAAAGCATTCTTACATTAGATGTCTCTTCTTGCCATAATTGATATAGAGTCAGTTTGAGTGTTTTGGTATGGCGTTCTACTTTTCTTTGGATAGGTTGATGTTTTGTGTCAAGATTTTTATTGTTTTGGGAAGCTTACTTTGTTACGCGCGCTTGTCTAGTTGAAGGTATCACAATCCTTTATTGGTATCCTCTTAGAACATGTGGCATTCAAGAATCTAAATCCGTAACCAAGTCGAGGAGTTACCCCTAGTTTAGACAAAGGATTGGCCTTATTATGGGTGACATGACAAACAAATATGAAGAGACAGACCCTAAGGGACTAACCTAGTGTCTTAGGAGCTCATTGCTAAATGGCCTTGCCTATGTGACAATGCAAATACAACGTAGTTCAGGGCGAACCTGATGGACCTAGGACCTAGGCGATGGTAAGGATGCAGAGTCGGTATGGATAGTAGGACAAATGAAACTTCAAGGAATGGAAAGGAAAGAAGCGGAGTGGAGTGGAACCTCAAAGGCGCCTTTATAATGGCCTTGCCTACGTGATAACTTAGAGGTGATGTAGTTCGACAATGGTTCAAAGAACTAGTTCAGGATGAATGATATTATGGACACACAAGAGGCATTAGGGTCACAACAGATGGAGGAAGTGGTTTGTCACAGATAGTGCCTATTTACAAGTTTTTCACCACTTACTTTTATTTGCACAAATAGCTAAAAAAATATGCATGGCACCTGTTTGCCAAGTTTTCATCATGGTATCTATCTAAGGTGTCTATTCCAGGTTTTCACCAGAGGACAATTTTTTTTGTTAGTTTTCCATTTTTTTGATTTTTTTTGTTTGTTTTTTATCACATTTTCAATTTTTTTGAATTTTTAAGGACTCCCTTGCATTGGGTTTTTAGGTATAGAACTTGTGAAGATGCATGTTGTTGATAGGATCATCAAATAGTTCACCTTCAGATGTAGCCAATTGATAGGCTCTTGACCCATAGACTACAATGATGACATAGGGACCCAGCTAGTTAGGTTCGAACTTGCCTTTTTTCTCTCAATCTTTCTAATTTCTGGGATTTTCTCTGAGGACTAGATCACCAACTTGGAATACTCAGGGTTTTACCCTATGGTTATAGCTTCAAGAAATCCATTGTTGATAAGCTTTTAGGTGCTTAAAGGCCTACTTCCTTCTCTCTTCGAGCAACTCTAACTTTTGAAGTCTAGACACTCTATACTCTTCATCAGATATGAGTCCTTTTAACGAAACTTGCAAGGATGGGATCTTGATTTCAATGGGCAAGATGGCTTCAGATCCATAGACCAGGGAGTATGGTGTTGCACCTGTGGGTGTGTAGATACTTGTATGATAAGCCCACAGTGTTAGATTTAACTAGATATGCCAATAATAGCTGACATCATTGATAGTCTTTTTTAGAATTTTCAAGATAGTTTTATTTGATGCCTCTACCTAGCCATTGCCTTGGGGGTAATAGGGGGTAGAAAAACAGTGCTAGATATGGAATTTGTCACATAGTTCCCTGACATCCTAATTTTTGAATGGTCATCCATTATCTGTGATAATGGATGAAGAGATACCATAGCAACAAATGAGATAGTTGAAGATAAAGGAGGAAATCTGCTTGCCTGTGATATTGGCTAAGGGCATGGCTTCAATCCACTTCATAAAGTACTTGGTGGCGGTGATTATGAATTTATGGCCATAGGATGAAGGAGGGTGTATCTTGCCCACTAAGTTGAGTCCCCATTGATGGAAGGGCCAAGGAGTTGTTAATGGTTGTAGCTCCTATGCTGGTGCATGTATCAGGTTTCTGTGGATTTGGCACTTCATGCACTTCTTTACAAAATGGTAGGAATCTTGTTCCATCGTTGGCTAGTAGTATCCCATGCATACGAGTTTCTTGGCTAGGGTAGGGCCACTAGAGTGGGTCCCACATATACTATTGTGCACTTCACTCAGAGCAGTTTGATATTCCTCACTATGGAGATACCTAAGGAGAGTACCATCGAGACCTCTACGATATAGGGTATTGGAAACAATGGCATACTGGGATGCCTGACGGAAGAAGGTTCATTTTTGGTTGCTGGAGAGATCTAGTGGGAGGATTTTCTCTTTAAGATAGGCAAATATTTTTCCATGTAGGTGGAATCAGTTCCGACAATGTGGAAAATGATATGGGGTTTGGGGGTGTCATATGCAGGACAGGACACTAGCTCTACCAAGAACTCATAATGTGATTGATTATTTGGAATATCGAGGAGAGATGCAATTGTGGCCATGGTGTCTGCAACTTTGTTCTCAATCCTTGGTATTTGTTCAAAAGAGATCTAGACAAAGTATTCTTTGAAATCATCTACCATCCATTTGTAAGGGATTAATTTCTCATATTTTGTTTGGTAGTCATCATTTACTTGGTTTATGACCAGCTGTGAGTCACCATACACCTAAAGTTCTTTGATATTCCATTCCATTGCTAGCTTGATGCTAATGATAAGGGCCTCATACTCTGCCACGTTGTTAGTGCAGCGAAAGAGTAATCTATATGATTTAGGAATGGTGTCACCACTAGGGGTGATCAACAAGATACCTACTCCTGATCCATGCTGAGTGTATGAGCCATTGAAGTACAATTTCTAGTTTGTTGTGGTTATGTGAAAGATAGATTCGTCTAGAAATTCAAAGCTCAAAGGGTTGTTATCTATTAGAGGTGCATCTGCCAGTTGGTCTATTAGTATTTGGCCTTTTATTACCCTCCTGTCTACATATTCGATGTTGAATTCACTGAGAAGCATGACCCACTTGGACAATCTACCTGTAAGGGCTGCTTTGTTGAGTAAACACTTGCGTGAATCTTTGCTACTAGTTTGACCGAATGCGACAACATGTAATGTCTCCATTTTTGTGAGGCGAAGACCACAGTGAGGCATGTTCTTTCAATTGGTGTGTATTGTAGTTCATACCCAACAAGTGTTCAACTAATATAGTAGATCGCTTGCTCTTTTTCTTCATAATTTTTGTTGTGTGAGGAGAGTTCCCAGAGCTGTTGGTGTGGCTAAGATATATAGTAGCAAAGGTTTACCTTGAATTGGTGGCATCAATATAGGTGGCTTCATGAGATACTCTTTTAACTATTGAAATGCCTATTCACATTCATCAATCCATTTGAAAGGGACATTCTTATGTAGGAGGTGGGAAAATGGGTGGCACTTGTCTACCAATTGAGAAATAAATCTTCGGATAGGCTATAGTTTTCCTTGTAGAGACCCTAGTTGAGTGAGATTCTTAAGAGGCGGCATTTCCATGATGGCCTTTACTTTAGCTAGGTCAACTTCAATTCCATTGGTAGACACTATGTACCCAAGTACCTTGCCTGATGTAACTCCGAACATGCATTTCTTTGTATTGAGGCACACATTAAACTGCTCCAGTCTTGTGAAGATTTTGTCTAGTACTACCAGGTGTCCTCTTGTGAGTGATTTTGCAAAGATGTCATCAACATAATCTTCCATTATAGTGTGCATCATGTCATGGAATATTGTGGTCATAGCTCTCTGATATGTTGTACAAGCATTTTTCAAACCAAATGGCATGACACACCAACAATAGGTGCCCCATGGACATGTGAACGTAGTCTTGTGTTGGTCTTTAGGTGCAATTTTGATCTAGTTGTATCCAGAGAAACCATCCATTAGTGATAGCATGGTGTGTCCTGCCATGAGATCTACAATAATGTCAATGTTTGGTAGGGGAAATCATCTTTTGGACAAGCTTTGTTCAGGTCTCTGAAGTCATTACATATTCAGACTCTGCCATCTAGTTTGGCAACTGGGACTATGTTTGAAATCCACTCAGGATAGTCTATTGGTCTGATGAATCTGACATCCAGAAGTTTCTTCAGTTCTTCTTTCACCATGAGGGCCACATGTGGGTGCATCTTCTTGAGTTTTTGCTTTACTGGCTTAGCTCCTGGAGCTAGGGATAAGTGATGCATTATGAGATTTGGATCTAACCCTAGCATGTCTACATATGTCCAAGCAAAGTTGATTTGTTTTCTTTTAAAGAATTTGGTGAATGTTGGCTTTTCTTGTGCTATTAAAGATTGTACCATGTGGATCATTCTGGGATTATCACCTGGGCTGACATTGATTGGCTCTACTGGTTCTATCAAGATTAAAGATCTCTCCTGATGTGTGAGATTGGGTAGAGGGTCAAGCCTTCCATCCTTCGACACCTCAGAGACGTTTTCACCATTGGATACATCTATATTTTTACTTTTTTCATGATCTAACACTGCTACAAAATGGTTTTCAACATTAGATCTTTCTTTCATTTTGACATTTTTGAGACTGAAAGGCTTGGCACTCTCTCCAAAATAGGCCTTGTCATTGAGTTCTATGGCATATCCAGCTTTGTGGTCCCCTACGGGTATGTGATCTCTAAGCTCAAGATAGTCTATGATGGCTTCATCGTTTTGAAAGGTATCAAGTTCAGGGGTAGCATCTTGCAAGTCCCAATCTATGAGTTTGGGGTGCAATAATGGTAAGGGGTCATTGGGTTGGTTTGGTTTGATGGTATTGATGGTCAAGATAGAAGTGATATGGTGGTCATTATAAGCACAGACAATTCCTTCAATGGTACTCTCCATTAGCTGATCCGTCAAGGGGGGTATCATTCTTTACTCATGACTTTCACTATCATTATTATGTGGATTGGACTCTAGCGGTCTAGCCCTTTGACCTTGTCCCTCAGTTGCATGGGTTAGGTCATACTCATGGACAACATCAATATCTTTCTCGTCACAAGATAGCTCAAAGAGGCTATCCCATTCATATTCATTAGAATCAGTCTCACTCCCCATTTGCAGTTGCTAAATTTGATCAACCAGATTAGTAGCAAATATTTCTGGTTGTTTACCTTTATGCTTATTTGCTTTATTGGTTCTTGTTGTGCCAGTATAACCTAGCCCTGTAGTGTCTTGGGCTGTCAAGGTATGGGGTTGGATGGGTTCAATGATACCATCTTTTCTCAACCCAAGGGGGCCATGTCCTTCATAACCCATTCTTTGTAGCATTTGGAATCCTTGACCATATTGTTCAATTTGTATAGTGGAGTCATGGTCTTGTTGTGTTGATGAGCTACCTTCATCCTTATATAACCATTGGAGGATATCCTTTTCATTGCTCTCATCTTCAAGGCTTACCCATTGATAAATGGACCTTTGGTAGTTTTGACTGCTTTGGATTTGCCCAGAGTAGGTCTTCCATATGATCTGAGAGATAGGGGGAGCTGTGCCAAACAGAGGGATTGGGAGATTGTGTACTCACCCAGGACATTATCTTTGAGTCTGAGGTCAGGTTGGCAATCTTTTGATGTGGAAGCAAGTGAGGCTAGGTCAACACAAGATTAAGATGAAGTAGAAGTGCGGTTATGAGGAATCACAACTTTAGGTTTAGATTGAATGGAGTTGCAATAATGAAATGGATTGGGGTCACCTTGGATGGTGATCTCTTGACCTTCATAGGGGAATTTGATACACTGGTGGTATGTTGATGGCACTGCTCTTAGAGCATGTATCCAAGGTCTCCCAAGAAGAATGTTATATGCTAACTCCATGTCGAGGACTTGGCAAGCCACATCTTTTACTATAGGTCCAACTCTGATTAGTAAAATAATAGTTCCTTTGGAAGTTCTCTCCTCCTCATCATAGGCTTTGATAGTGATTTTCTTTTTTGGATCAATAGCTTTCTCCACGAACCCCAATGCAAGGATTAGCTTTAAGGTGAAAATATTCAAACCGACTCCTCCATCAATTAGGACTTTTTTTTATCTTGTGTTTATGGATGAAGGCTTTGATATGAAGTGATGCATTATGAGGTTGGGTAATTGACATATCATCCTTTTCAGTGAATGACAGGGAGTGAGGTAAGGTAATGTGACCTACCATGGTTTGAAACTATTCTTCAGCAAGGTTTGTTGGAACGGAGGATTCTGATAAAGCATTTTCAAGTATGGCCCTATGGGATGGGGACAGATGCAAAAGTTCCAGAATAGAGATATGTGCAGGTGTCTTATGGAGCTATTTTAGGATATTGTACTGATTAGATGGAAAGACTAGGACTCCTCTAAGAGTGACTCTATTACTACAAGTGGTAGCATTACAATCTGAGTTTGTGTTGATGGGGATCACATTGACATGTGGATCACTTTTTGAGATATGATTAACAACATAGTCAAATGACACATTTGTGTAATTGGAATTGTTAGTTTGACTATTGTTTTGATTGGAAGGTCCTCCCTGTTCATAATTGGGAAGTGGATCTTTAAATGCCCGATGATCATTATTCGAGGTATGTCCATCAAGTGAAACTTTGTTTTGATCTATTAAATCTTGGATAGTGTGTTTGAGTGCAATGCAGTTGTTAGTCCTGTGCCCCCTGTTTCAGTGGTATTCATAGAAATCATTTTCATTCCACCAATGAGGTTTGACTTTTGGTTCATATTCTCGCATTGTTGGAAGAGTTATGAGTTTGTTTCTGATCAATTTTGGTAGAGCAGTTTCTAGTGTTTCCCCTAGGGGTGTGAATTTCCTTTGAGGCTGATAGCTTGTAAATCGTGATTCAGTATTTCGTGGTTTATTTTGAGGGGGGTTGTTTTGAGGGTTCGACAAGTTGAAGATTGGTTGATGTGGTGCTGTGTTCTTGGCATCTACCACCCCATCATTCACAAGGTTCTTGTTCTTTGTCCAAAATCTTGGTTTATCTATGTTGGTATTAGTGCTAGGAGTGTCCTTATATAGCTTTATTTGACCTTTGGTGATTAAAGCCTTTTCAATGATTAGACCCATTTCAATGACCTTACTAAAGGAAGTAGGACATTGGATTTGTATCTGATAGCTTAGGTCAGTTTGTAAGTTATGGACAAACATCTCTGGCATTTGTTTTTTAGGCATTTGATGTGGGCACTTACTTGCCAACTGTCTCCATCTTTGTAGGAAGGCGGCAAAAGATTCTCCACCTTTTTTCTTGGTGTTACAAAGATCTAAAATTGAGGTATCATACTCAATATTGTAGGAGAAGTGTGTAACAAATTTGTCCACAAGTTTGTTAAAGGTTTTAATGCCCGGTGGTAGTCTAGAAAACCACTCCATGGCTTGCCCTCCTAAGCTTCTTGGAAATAGTCGCATAAGGCAATTATCATTGTGTGCGACTTCAAGACATGCAACATTAAATTCCCTAATGTGGTCCCTTGGATCACCCTTTCCATAATATTTATCAAATTTTGGCACCTCAAATTTAGAGGGGAAAGGTATCATGATCAAGGTCCTATCAAAAGGATATGGTGAAATATCCTCTAGGGAATAGTGTTTAGTTGATGCTCCTGTTTGCATGTTTGTGAATTGTTGTTGTAAAGCTTGGATCTGTTGGTGCATTAAGCTTAGGGTGTTTGATGAATCAATGGTTGCTTTGCTTCCTTCTTGTGTGCTTTCCTTAGGGTTTCTTTCTTCTTCAGTTTCTTTTAACACTTCTACGTCGAAATCTTTAGGAAGCTTGACTCCTTGGTGTGCTAAGTGAAGAAAGAACCTAGTAGGGTCTTGGGAAAGCACCTTGTCCATTAAGCATTGGAATCTTTGATCTTGTTGGGATTGTAGGATCTTTTCCAAAGTAATTTCCTCATCGCTGTCGTGAGAAGATGGAATAGTTTTCTCTACCATTTCAATTTGCTTTTGTTTTTGAGAACTTGTTAAGACCGTGCAAGGTGACATGAGATGGGATGGAGCGAGCTTGAAAGTTTTGAACAAGAGGTGATAGAATGTACCAAGGTCTGAACAAGGCTATCCTTAGATCTAATTGGTGTCAAACAAGTTGGGTATACAAACGATAGTCAAAGTAAGGATGATAGAAATCCGGTTACTTGATGTAGACTAGTTTTGCACAAGCCACTAGTAGAGTTTCGAGAGAAAGGGATGATTGATCCTTGATGGTGGAGACTCACTAGGTTTGTTTAAAGTTTGATGTGATCAAGAATATCTTGGTTCTAACCTTGTTGGATTTTGGAAGAATCTTGTGAAGTTTTTGGATGATGCAGTGCGGGAAAAGCAACTATGGTGTGGAAAAAGAGCGAAATGATTGTCTTGCACGATTTTAATTAGATCTTGGAAAAAACTGAGACAAGTTTGAAATGGGTTCTTGAAAAGTTGAAATTTTTTCTCTTAGGAAGTATGGAATAGCTCTCTGGAATAGATGCGTAGCAGTAAATGCGTTGAAACAGAAGGCAAAAGTGCAGTAGGTCATAGCACATGCACAAATCTGGTAAGTTTTATATGCGCAGCAATAGTAATCAAATGCTGAATTTGTTTAAATGGATGCACCGTTCTAGTTTTTTAGTTTGTTTTACAGAGTTTTTCAGCACGTTTTAAAAAAAAAATTCTATTTTTGGTTGAAAACTTGGTTTTTTTTGCTTTTGATTTTCAATTACAATAGATAAGGACACAGGAAATGCATAGAAGTTTTCATGATTTTTATCTTTTGTTATTTTTTGTATTTTTGTGGACTTTTTGACTCAATAACAATTACAACCTAGACTAGAAAAGATAGTATTTGTTGAGTCCCCTAGCTATGCATATTCAAAGCATGTAGCTTCAGGATCTAGTAGCACTGGCTCCTCTCCACGGCACTCACTTCTCACGCATACCAGATCTGAGATTCCTTAGGCTCATACCCCCACCAAACCTTAGGATTGTCCCTGCTACCTCTACTATGAATCACATGAATCAGGGCAACTTCAAAGGTCCCACCTTTTGCGCCAACAAATAGAGGATTTTGGTACACTAAATAATGGCTAAGTAGTCAAGGCAACCGTTCAAGTGGTTACACATGCAGCAACACTACTCTCCATTATGGAGTCTCCTAGCCTCCAAGGGTTACACCTTGGAGGGTTTTGGGGGAGGTTGGTTATCGGTGTAACACAGCGACACTCAGTGCAGGAAGATTTTACCTCAGACACAATTTATTTAAAGTGGATTGGTAGGGCTTGGCTTTAGCTTGTTACCACTTAGGGTCGTTCCCACTTGGACAGGAGGGCATCCAAGGGTAGGCCCCTCTAAAGGTTATACATAAAGAATAACAAGTCTGGCATTCTGGTCACCTAGTAAAGGGGAGAGCATAAGCCTATTGTCATTCAGCAGACACAGAAAATAGAGGTTTATCCAGTCCTATTAAAAAAAAAAAACTATATGCGTTATCTACTTGGGCACTCACACATTTGTTAACTTTGAAGTGATTAAAGATAGCAATGGTTATTTCCTTTTGTAAGATAGCAATGTTTTAAACTAAGAGATAGCAATAATGCAAAAATAGCAATGATGTTCATTACTACCCTTCTAGTTAAGAACTACGTGAGATTTGCATGCATACATTTTTTTACTTTTTTTCCTAATTAATCTATGATGTGTGATATAAGGAAAATGAAACTATCTAGCTCTTAATCCTACATGAAAATCAAAGAAATCAGTCCTGCAAGACAAATGCCAGTGTTAGAAAACATGCAATAAATCCCTAAAATCATTGAGAAGATTAGATGCGCAACTTCATAGTCTATATACACAAAAACAGACACTATGAGCGCAGAATTACAAATACGCTAAGACAGTTGTAAAAAGCACAGGAATAAAGCACATATGCACCATTTCTATGGATGCATCATTCTAAAGGATGTAAGCGCCATGTTTGGGGGTATATGTGCCAGAATACTACAGGTGCTGAAATAGGTTGTAGATGTGCCGCATTGGAGGATGTATGCGCTAAAAGTTTGCATGTACTAGAACAGTGCTCATATGCACCTCTAGATCGATCCGATGCACTGACTAAACCTATTTGAAGACTATATGGAATCTGTATGGAACCTATCACTCAAAAACTTAGTTTCTTGGTTAGATTTGGGGCAAAGGCCCCATGGTGGGCGCCAGAAATTTATTGGGTAAAATGGGATAATAAAATGAATTATAAAACACCCAATAACATCAATGAAAGGTGCAAATAACAAAGATTAAAAATAATAAAATGATACTTACAACCTCTGTTACCTCACGATTTCCATTGCTCGCCTATTCTCTTTTGATCTTTAGTGATGAATGTAGCCCTTAGGAAGCTTGCTTCCTTGCTTTGATTCCTATAGATGATAAGGAGAAATGGCTTGGATACTTGTTGTGTTGAAGATGAGCTTCAACACAATATGAGATGGATAATAAATGATGTGAGAGTGGGAGTGCCAATGGTGCGCTATGGATTCTACAGCATAAGTTTACTTGAAAGCATGTTCTTTGAGAATGGAAGAATAGAAGGGTATTTATAGACTTGTGAGAGAAGATCAATGATGTGGAAGAAATAAGAAGATCAATGGTAGAGGATGTTTGAGGGAACGTGCATGAATAAAAGGACATGTGTCATAGAAAAAGTTGCTTTGTTGAGTTAACTGCTTTCTTGATGAGGATGATCTTTTATTTCAAAAATTAGAATATATTTTTCTAATTTAAGAATTTGTTGATAAAAACAAAGTTACTTTAAATCAATTAACTCAGCTTTTTGCTTTTACATGACAAGAAGAACTTATTTTTAGAAGATTTTGAAGATTTTTTAGAAGATAAGAAAGTGTAATTAAATAAATAAATTTATTTAATTACTTGCACATGATTTGGCAGAATAAATAAAATATTTAATTATATTTTATTTTTGGAGAGTGAGATGATTTAAATAAATTTAAATGATTTATTTAAATTTGGAAGAATAGACTTGACTTAATTAAATAACTTAGAATTATTTAATTGTTTGGAAGAATTTAATTAAATAAAAAAATTTATTTAATTTTGACTTTAGAAGAGATAATTAAATATTTTGATATTTAATTAACTTAGAGGAATATGAATCGAATAAATAAATTTAATTATTTATTTATTAATAGAGGAAGGTAGACTCGAATAAATATTAAAAATATTTATTTAGATAGAGTCATGTCATTTTTAGGTGTATACAGAAACGAGAACAAAAACAAAAATAAAGACTAACCTCGCAAGAAAATGAAAACCCTAAACACAGTCAAGAGACAAAGTCTTGCTTAGATCTGAAATTCACACAAGTTTTGTGAGAGGAATGGTCTTTAAGAAGTATCAAGACTCATTGGAGGTTTCAAAAATGAATAACAAGCAAATCCAAATGAATATAAAATGTTTTAAAGGCTTAAAGTTGTGCATTAAACATGGCACGAGTGCCATTAATGCCAACTTCAAGTTCATCAATTTTCTACGATTTCCTCAGGTGGTAAAAAACCCTGACATTACATATGCATTCAAATATGCTAGAGTGGTAGATATGACCGCCTTTGCATATTTAAATTGACAATGACAAGAAACATGCCCAAGTGGTGATTATGACCACCATCGCATATGAAACAATAACAAACATGTAAGAGTGGTGAAAATCACCGCCATTGCATGTGAAAACATAAAAATTTTCTAACACCCCAAAATAGCCAAAATTGATATTTGGACAAGCTTACGACCTATTCAATTTTCACGATTTTCAAGAAATCGATGTAGGGAAATGTCACAAACCATTTCAATGATGTTATATGACTTCACACGAGACCAAAAGGACTTGCCTCTATTTGCGAACTTAAAGTGTAGGCTACGAAATGGACAAGTTTCATAGGGGATGTCTACAAAAATGAGTGTAGCTAATTTTGAGAACAACACATCGTTAGGCATGCCTTTCCTATTAGGTAGCTGATCTCTTGCATAAAGCATCTCTTTCTTTTTCAAAATGTACAAGCATAATGAGCAAATAGTTTCTAAATGTGGTGTCTCATGCAATCTGTACCAACCTTCAATTAGATCATTTTGTAGAGGATCTTTCTACAACCTCATCCTCTGAATCTATTTTGATAAGAAATCCTCAAACTTGGTCAGATTACTCTCTTTATCCTCATCTGACATTTCATAATTAGACTCAATCAAACAATCAGTCCCTAGGGTGATTTTACTTTCATCCATAGAAATGTTCTCAACATTCATTAGGATTTCTTCTGAATTATGAACATGGGGTTCATCTTGATATATAATTTCCTCTGTACCTATAGATGATAAAAGAGAGTTGGTATCACTATGACTATCTATTGGACTTACCTCGAGTGATGACAACCCTTCTTCACTACATGATTGTTCCAGTTCCATCATGTCTAGGCAAATATCACAAGTTTTTCCAGAATGTGCCTCATCATGTAGTCTACACCAACTTTCAATCAAAACATTCTCATTAGATATATTTAGAATTCAACAGTGCTGCATTTCTTTGGATAGATACAATTCAAAATTTATAAAGTGATCCAATTCATCACTACCATCTGAGTCATGATCAGACTCTAAAATCACTCTATCATCTTGATGATCACCCTTATGAGTATTAATATCATACAGGAGTATCTCCTCTATCCTGACTATTTGAGGTTTGATGGTGTAAACTCTAGGTTCAACATCCACATACACGATCTCATTGGTTTTATTATATTCAATGATCATATGCTTCATGCAAGGTTCAACATCTATGTTAATTTGATTGGGGATCCCTTTCCAAGGTAGCCACATATGACTGAAATCAGTGGACATGTATCCATTAAGTGTCTTTGACTAATCCCTGCTAAGAAACATTCCATATGTATCAGGGATATCTACCACCTAGATATCAATGTAATATTGAATCCTAGGATCTTATGCTAATTGCATGTGAATATGAGTTAACTCTCCTATAACATTCACCTTAGTTTTGTCTAATTGTGTCACTTTCTTTAATGACTTAGTAGGATGTAACCCTAAGGCATTGTATATGATCAAGGGCATTACATTGGTAGATGCACCTAAATATACTAAGTAATTATGCAAATTCTTACTGAACATCTTTATGGTAAGGAGAAATGGAGGTGACTCAACCTTATCCCTATAAAGGGTCATGTGTGAAGTTTCAGCAGCTTGGACAACAGTTGGGACCTTATGTTTAACATGATTATCTTTAGCCACATAAGCTTTATTGAAAATCTAGTTTGGATTAGGGGGATGACCATCCTTTTTTGTCATAGGGTCATCTAAAGATTTCATGAAGGATTTCTTAATGGTTGGGATTTTAAGTAACTCTAACAATGACAAGCTAATTTTGACCCTTTTCATTTCATCTACTAAATGCGTAACCAATTTATTAGGTTCAGGAGGCTGGTTACTAGCTTTTGGCACTGTATTCTATGGTGCTAAGTATTGAGCATTAACCTTGGAAAGACCAGGGTTATTGCTAGCTTTTGGATCAGGAGGGGAATTGAAATTGTTGGGGGAAAATGATGTGCTCAGAGGACCAGAAGGTCTATTTGAGTTATTCCTGAGATTGTAATTGTATCTACCCTGAGGCTGCTGCTGGTAAGCATAAACTTCTTTAGGTTCAACTGATGGTTCATTTTCATCCTCAAAAGGAAAAACATACTTTGTTTCAAAAGCCATGGCTAACTCCTCACATGCTAAAGTGTAATTCTCATGGGCAGAGGTTACTTGTTGATGAGGAGGATTAACAAAACTTTCTAATACAAGGGCAGAGTCATATCCACATGGGACAATCTCATTTCCTTCAACAAGGGGAGGGTTATCTATAGTATTCGATACTTCAACATGAAATATGCTAGCTACTATCCTAAAATGAGGACAATCTAATTCAGCATTAGCATTGGTATTATGAATTCTACACCAGTTAGTAAGAGCTACTTTTGCCAAGTTCACCCTAGTGGTTTGTTTAGGTTCACTAGGAGGTTGATTATCTAAGGGTGATGGCAAAGAACCATTATTTGGCCTAGTGTTCCACACTCTAGGCTACCTAGGTACATTATTGTTACCACTGTTGTTGTTATTGTTATAGTTCCTATCATTATTACATCCCCTATCAGGATATCCAGATCTAAGAGAATAGAAATTCTGACCTCTTAGATGTGTAATCTCTATTGTCAACTTTCTTAATTGTGCAGTCATCTCTTTAATTTCTTCCTTTTCTTCCTGAGCTTTAGCTACTACATTCTCTACTTGGGTTTTGAAAAAGGAAGAACCATTGTTATTACTTTGTCCTACGTCCTGAGGTATTTGTTCATGTCCTGGATATTGCACTATTTGTCCATTTCCATTTGGAGGTGGCATTATGCTAAGTGGAGGCACTTATAAAGGACCAAGCATTATAGAAGGAGGCATCATAGCTCCATTATTCTACTAATGACTAGGATATGTAGGGTATGTAGGATGTGCAGGGAAGGCTGTGTTCGGCATAGGGGCAAGAATCAATTGATGATTAACCTTGATTGCTTCTGCAAAAGCTCCTGCTAAAGTTGTGACATCAGGATGTGTCCTCCTGCTAAACATAGAAGTCAAGGGATCTAGTGCTGAGTAATATATACTTCTAGAAGATTCATCTACTAT
The DNA here is from genome assembly GCA_027924645.1 of Cunninghamia lanceolata. NCBI lineage: Eukaryota > Viridiplantae > Streptophyta > Pinopsida > Cupressales > Cupressaceae > Cunninghamia > Cunninghamia lanceolata. Next base: position 5,758,267 of record BSBN01000495.1, on the reverse strand, counting down.
AGTATATGGAGCTACCAACTTTGAAAGCATCTTTTGGAATCTAGCATCAAAATTGGCAATAAGTTCCCCTTCAAATCTCTTGATTGTGGTAAAGAGATGATAATTCATTGATGGATCTATAGGCACCTTGAATCTATCTTTGAAAGATTTCTCTAAGGTAGCCCATGAACCAATTAAGGCTTGACCAAGACTGATATACCAATTATAAGCCTCTTCTCCTAAGGAATATGGAAATAATATGTACACTACATCTTGATGTTCAATCCTTGCTCTACAACAAGCATCTTTGAATGTTCTAATGTGGTCATCAACATCCTGATATGGATGATACTTAGGACAGATCTTATCAGGATTTTTAGGCAAAGGATGATAAGCAGTGAAAGTCAAAGGTGACTCCGCAACAAAGAATGACATTATGACTGGTGGTTGTTGGGTTGGGGGTATGACTAATGATCTAGGAGGTGTTTGAAATGAAAGGGGAGACACAGAAGGTGTCACAATATATCATGATAAAGATGCAAATGCACCTTAGTCAGGGGTATGATGAATGTCTGTAGTCCTAGGTCTAAGTCCACAGATAGGTAATTCTTCAAGAAGTCCACTAGATCTGGACCTGGTATTTAGCCTGTGAGCCAGGGTTCTGACAATTTATGAAACTTTGGATTGATTTTCAGTCAAGATCCCCAAAATTAGTCCAGGAAGGAGATATTTATGACCAAGCCCTAAAACTGACAAGATATTTACACAATATTAGTACAAATCTTGCAAATATGAGTAGGTATAAGACTTCTGGACCCTGATATCAGGCTATCAAGTAGCACAAGCAAATCATAGCAAAGATCTAGCAAAAAGCCTAAATAACGACTCAATCTTCAAATATTTTAAATACTGACTATAGATTTCAAATTATCCATGTTTAGTTCTGAAATATTTATGACAACTAGATATGAAATGAGACAACACAAGCAATTCTTTGCAGAAACACTCCAAGTATGAGCAATTATGATATGCTTTGAGAAGATTACCTCACTTTAGATATAGGATATGTATATACAACTAATTCACCTTCCAGACAAGAAGGAATGCCCTCCTTCTAGTGTTAATTTATGTTGATGATGATTGTTAGTCATAACAACACTCATAAAAATTTGCACAACAAACTTTTATTATCTTAAAAAGTATGATCAATTTGGAACAAACTGATGACTCCAAGTCTCCATTGATCAGGTCATGATCTTCTGACATTACTCAGAGGTTGATGTGACATGTTATTTTCCATTTAAAGGGGTCTTAAATTAACTATATGATGAATTGTCGCTTGCTTGTTTGATTCTGCACTTGTTTATTGTAGATTCACTTTACAAACAAGGTTATTTCCACTATGCTCCATGGATAATGATTATATTTGTAAGTTTGATCAATTCTTCTAAGCATTCACTATCATGAACTTATTTTATACTTCTGCACTGTGTATTTAATCAAATGATGTGCATATAAGCAAATTTTCACATGTTTATCATGGATATTAATATGTATTTGCATGATATTTATCAATTTGATATGATTTCACTCAAAATATGCTCAGTGTGTTCAATTATTTACAAATTATAGGCATATTTCATATTCATTTGCTTTAGATTGTATGTTATTTGTAATTGTGAAGGTGATTTGTAATGAAATTCAAGAAAATTTAAAGAAATACTTCTAAATTTGAAGAACCTTTAGCTATTGAATCAAACCATAATTTCACCAGGTCGTTCCATAGCTAGGTATGGTTGATGCTAACTTCAAAGGAACAAGGAATAAAAACAACACATGCAAACTGACAAGCACTCCAAGGGACGTAGCTAATCAATGCATATGTCTAGATTTTATCCACTGATTACTCAATATTTACAAAGATTTATAATCAAAACAACTTCTCTTTCATTAAGTACTCAAAAGACATGTATATTCACAAAACCCTTGAAATTAGTCTTGAATGTTTCAGCAATTCAACTTCAATTAAGTTTCTAATAAATCAACAAAATGCACATCCAACTCCTTTTATAGAATAAGGAGAGGAGGCAGTTACAACTGACCAATGGTCAATATTTTTCTATTTAGATCAATGGTCGGTATCACGCATTAACTAAGTCAACACTTGCAAACAAGAGCACGAGTTACCAGTTGGTAACCCTCTATTGGACTCGAGCATCTTTCATGTTGATAATGCATATGACCTAGTCATCATGCATCTCTCTTTACTCTTCATTCTCGTCTTCCTCATCTTCTTCTTCATCATCATCTTCCTCATTTTCATATTCATTACCACTATAACTATTAGTCACATGATAATATTTCTTTATGTGCACCTTGACCGCTGCCCTGATAGACTCATATAGTTGCACTACTCTTTCAACTTCTCCTCCATCCTGGGTTTTGGATCTTGCCGCAACATGTTTGTGGGAATGTAATTGTGCCTAAAACCTAATCCATCTATTCCTTCTACTATTCAGCTTTTCATTATATGCCTCTACTTTGGCTTTCATCCGCATGGCCTTATTTATTACCTCCTCAGTCAAATGATGAAGGGGATCTTCTACTGCCAGCTTGAAATTGTCATGGAAGGCCTGAGCAGCATAGTCAACATCATGATTCTCTATTTTCCCTTCTACTTTATCTTCCAAGGCTTCCAAGATGTCTATTTCTTTTGCCATGAGCCTATGCAACTTGACACTTATATCCCCGAGTTTACTACTGCATCTTTTCAATACATCACATTCAAATCTAGTGTCCTCACGCCAGATATCAATCAATTGTGCAGTGTTATTATCTAATACTTTGTTGTCCATGAGTATTCTCATATCAATCCTTTTCATCTCATCCATGGCTTCTAGGTGTTTCTCCAGTTTGAAGGATCTCCTCCCTACTTCATTCTGTAATTTGTTTACTTTCCTCTTAAGAGCACCAAGTGAATTCCAATTGGATAAGGAGAGCCTAACCACCTCCTCTACCTCAACTACAAAAGATATCAACCATTTATCCACTAATTTAGCTTTGTGTTTCATGATATCTAACTTGGTTATTTCATCTTGAGATATAATGGTTAGTGGGGTAGCTGGATCAATTGGTACATGATCAGGGCCAATTAACCCTTTAATGAATGTATGTAACTGAGCAATATGCTCTTTATGTTGTCCATTCTTTTCCTTCTCTTTCTTTATTCTCTTTAACAAAGAATCAATACTGTCTTTGGCCTCTTGCCCTTCTTGTTATTCTATAGCAAACCCTAAATCAATGTTGGTGATCTGGAATTCTTCTAAACTTATTTTCCCCTTTTCCTTGTCTACTAATGGCAATGCTACCTGTGCAGTCCTCCTACTTGTAGTAGGGTCTCTTTTTATGGTGGAGGTAGGCCTTGCCTTCCTCTTTGGTTTCAACATACTAGCAGTAAACAATGTGGCAACATCAAAATTAGGGACCTCATCTACTTGTTGCAAATCTATTTCTTGCTATAACCAATATAGAACATCACCCCTAGGCCCTTGTTGATCACCTTGCTCATTTTGGATAACATGAGACTCTGTACTATGTCATGCCTTCGGTGGTGAGTTCTCCTTCCTTGGTTCTTCTTCATGCATATTACCATGCATGGAATCTGATCGAGGTACTTCCTTTTGAGGGATTTCTCTCTAAGGTAGAGGCTCTTCTGAAGTATTTACATTCTAACTATGTTCCTCCTTTTGCAAAATTTCCTCAAGATTTCCTTGAACATTTTGACTTTGTATATCATGTGGCACTTGATCCTCTTGAGAAGATTGTGTATTTCAACCTTGGGGAACACCTTGATCACCATTGTCCATCTTTTTTGTTTCTTTCTCTTGACCTCCACCTTGTGCTGAACTCTACTCTTCACCTTTAGATGTACTAGCTTCTCCCAAGCTCAATTTTTTCTCATTTGATTTCTTTTCTGATCCAGGGTTATTACCTTGATCATTTCTTTCTACATGTAATGATGAAACATTTTGATCTTCCACCCTATCGGGGATTTCTTTATTACCATGCACACCTTCATCCTAATTATTTCTTTTGTCAGGTATTTCTTGATCACCCTCCTTCTGATGTTGATCCTCTATCAGTCCTTGCTCTAGAGGTACATTACCCTACTCTCTACCTTTTTAGGCTCCAGAGGTTGATCATTACCTTCATTCATTTTGATACCACCATGGTAGGTTAAATCTATCATTACAAGACTAGTAACCTGCTCTACCAAATTAGTTAGCCCTATTTGTTGGGCTACTTCCTTAGGATTATCCTACTCTATTTCATCCATCTGGCTAGTCACCTTCTGGGCCAATGGGGTCCCATGAGGGGTCATCCTAGTATTAGCTACTAAGGTCTCCATATGCTGAGCAGCCACATCTTGAACTACATCATCATCCAACAGTTCAATAGTGTCATCAAGTGGAAAGGGGAACTCTTTACTAGCCATGTGCATCTCTTTTGCCCACTCTTCCACCTTCTCAGTTTTAAATTCAATAGTTTTAGGAATGGGGACCTCATACTGTAACTCCATAAAAGTCAAACCACCTACACCTCTTAACATGATAGGGTCAGTGTTAACATTTCCCCTCATTGCTATCCTTTGTTTCTTTAGTGGTGGTGTTTGTTGTACCTTCTTTCTTTTCTTTTTAGTTATGAATAGATCATCATCTTTAGGTCCCTTATCTAGATGTTCTTCTTCCAATGGATTTTCTTCTTGAAGTTCATGCCATAATGGCTTATCCTGTAATAGTTCATCTTCCATTTGCTCCTCTGTAACTTCAAGAACAAGCTTCATTACCTTCTTGTCTTTCTCTTTAGTAGGGGGGTGTTGTGATGTAGATGGAGGTGTAGAAGTTGATGCACCATCACCTTTTGATTGAGGTCTTTTAATAATCACCCCTTGTTGCACAGGAGCAACCTTCTTATTTTTACCTTGCTGCTTCTGAGGTGGAGTTGGTTCTTCAACAGGTAATCTTTCTCCATTAGATTTCCTCTTTTTAATGAGAAAATCACCATATTCTTCTTCAGATACCTATTTCTTTTTCTTATTGTCAATAGTAAGGGTTATACCCTCCTTCTGCAACTTAGTGGCTTTAGCTTTTGCCCAGCTCTAGGTTAGTTAGATAACCTTTTGCATTATTTGCTCCAATGAGGTCTCCTCTAGCTGCGTTAGATTAGGAGCTGAGATGGTGTCATTATACACCTTATTGTTCTCATATTCATTGGACATTATCCTCCCATCATCTTCTTGCAACTGTGTAGGCACTGGAATGCAATCAAAAGTCTAGATCTGATTGAGAGTGAACCTTTGATAATTCCTTCTCTCAATTTCTTGTTCATCATCACAGTCAGTCCAATAATCTTTAAGGTGTTTCTGGTGTATTTGTTTACCCAATAATTTCTTCATTCTACCATATGGGTCATACGACCTGGCTATAGAAAATGGTTGTAGATACATAAGTTTTAATCCTCCAACGACATCTTTAATGCTCTATCTATCAGGGCATATATACTAGCCAATGTATACTGGGAACAACATAGGAGGGATCTTCTTCTTCTCTAACTGATCCTCAACTAAGGTTAATACTTGTCAAACAAACTCCATTAAGATAACCTTATCAGTGGGGTATCTTGGTAACATGAGGGGTTGGCCCTCAAATCCTTCTATTCTCATATATGAAAAGGTGGGGAATTGGATAAACCAAGCCCCATGTTTATATATAACAACTTGAGCTTCCATGCTCAATCTCTTGGTTCTGTCCTCCTCCATAGTCCTGACTAAATGCATAGAGAAGGCATCATTTACTAGCTTGTAATCCTTGAGGTATTCTCTCCTCTTTAGCTGTGGGTAATGGTCCCATATGGTTACATCACCATGGTTGCTTCCAACCCTACCTACTATTTGCAAAGCATCAAATGTGCCTCTGAAAGGACATGCATATATGACATAAGAAGTCATATGGAATATACAAATTTTTCCACCCAGCCTCCTCATCCCTTCATCTAAGCAATCATTGATGAATTTGGCCTAGAGAGGTTTATTTTCTAAATATAGTACCATCTAGATGATCCCATACGTCTAATTTTAAAAGTTCCCAGCATGTTGTTTGCCAGTCATCCTACTCAGCAAGGCAATCATATACTGATACTCTTCATCGAAATCAAGTTTGAATAAGTACTTAGGCAATTTAGTGGCAACTCTATAAGTGCTACTCTTACTCCTCCAAGGATACATGTTTTTCTTGGTTTTTCCTTCATTACTATGGTATTCTTTCTCCAGCCTACTTAAGCTCACACTAACCACTTTATCCCCTACAAGTAGATTGAATGTAGCAGTGATACCCTTGACTGAGAAGTTGGCATACACTCTGCCATGTTATTCCACTTTTCTATTCTCAGGGTTATAATTCCTTGCACATTCCACCACCAGCTCGATGGCCTCCATTGCATACGGAAATCCCACGGCGTGCCACATACCAGTTGTGAATATCCTCTCGAGTATGAAATTATCACTTTCATTGTCCAACCTCCTTGTCCATGCCTCCAAATCTATTTTCCCTTGATGCGTGTCATCTATTACCCCATAACTGAATCCTACTCCCTCAGGTTGTAAGAACATGGGTTTCAGGAACTCTGAGTTAGATCTATTCCTTGTAACATCCATTAGGTCATGCGATAGAAACATGCACTTCTTACCCTAGGGTGTTTGTATGGAGAAGGTTCAAGGATATCGTGTATTTCATAATCATATTCAACATTTCAACTCATTCATGCATCTCCATACCTAATAAAGAACCATTTTACCTGGTGATTTGTAGTAAACGACAATGGAGAGGGTTTTAATTTTACTTACCTGATATTCACTTTTCCTTTTGGTTTGACTGATAACAGGGTAAATGCAGATATGCCATATCAACTATTCCATTTCGTGGAGTGTCACGTTTCGTTGGCAGATGACTATGAGGTGTGAATTTTAGAGCTCTGTAACTTTAATTATCATAGGGTAAATGTAAATAATCCCTAAATTTCACTTTTAAACCAATCAATACGACAAATTAGGGAGTATGTGTCATTTTTATTAAATCCATTGATCATTTGCATGAAGTTCGTAGATGCCACCAAGTGTCAGATTTATATTTGTAATCAAAAGGGAGCCACCTACCATTGGGCTTGTATTTAATGCCGGAGGGTGATCTTTGGAAGAATAAGTATATTTGAAAGTATGACCCTATTTGAAAATATGAGCCCCTATGGGATAATCATTCACTAACAATCAGGGTGATATGGTCAACCTTTAACTACTAAGCAAAATTAGATCGTATAAACCTTTGGGTATAAATCATGATTATTCTGTGTTCGTATGACCCCAAATATTTGACACTTGGCATGATTGAATTGGTTATTGAGAAACTAGGTGTATTGGGTCATAAAGTTAAAGATGAGGGATATTTAGAAATATTTGGGTCTTTAAGACTTAGGAATATCCTCCTCATTCGATAATGTTGGGTAATGTCATCATCATATGGACTTCAACAATTATTTGCTAAAGATGATGTCATGATCATTTTTACTAAAGTCAGGATATTTCAAAATGTGACCTCTTTGGAGTCAGATCATGATGACATCATCATGCCACCATATTCCTTTTGTTATCAAGTTATGGTGACGTCATCATCATATTGAGAAACATGACAGATGTTTGGAAATATGACCCTCGGTGGGTCAGGTGTAATGATTATGTCATCATCAGGGTAATCTCCTTTATTTGTTGGAACTGAATGATGTCATAGTCATATTTGCGTAGGGTGATATTTTTGAAAGGTGATATTTCGCCAAAAAGGTGATATTTTGTAAGATGATGGACATTTAGATATATGACCCCTCGTGAATGTGCTCAAGTTATTGACGAGTAAATACTTGCCCTTATTTAAGTTTGACATTCATGTATCAGGGAACAAATGGACATCAGGTGATTTTCTTCATTCAGGGTCATCTTAACAAATATGGCTGATGTTCAGAAATATGATGTTATGGGAAATATCTTGGTTGACCAATCTTTGACTTAGCCTAACTTTCTACCCATAAACAATATCAGGGTGATTCAAAAGGCAAACCTGCTTAGAATTTTGCACTCTTTTCAATTATGAGGTTTGTGATAGCAAATGCTAACTTGGGTAACTAACCCTTCTTTGTGATGCACATGCCTATGCAAATGTGACATACATGACTAAATTTTACCAAACTACCCAAAGCAAGAAAACAAGCAAGCAGAAGCAAAAAGAAGGTTGGGTCCCTATTTTGCTAAGGCAAAATGGGGCATGTTGTGTAACCACACAACAGGTCACAAGATTGATATTGTGTTGTAGGACTAACCCAAGATAATAGAATGTCGATTTGAATGTAGGGAATGTATGCCCAGGCACACTCTACTTAAATATTATCTACTTCAATGATTATACAGTCAATAAAATTTTTACACCTCATTCACAACCAAAAAAATGGTAAATATTTGTCCTATTTTTATTGGCCAAATTAACTTTTGACTTTTAAAGTGGATGATATTTAAGAAAAGACGCTCAGACATGGGGGAGTAATAAATGTCGAATGTATTGGAATATGTGCAAATATAAATGAGATAAGGTCAAATATATGGGAATGGTAAAGATAGGTGAATGATTAAGGAATGAGCTCAACTTCATATAACATGCACCATTTTTCAATATGTAATTAGCCAATAGGCTTTTATATGTGAGCATTATAGTGCTCAAAATTGTCTCACATTGTAAAAAATGTCCACACCGTAAAAAAGTTCACACCGGAAAATTTTCTAAACTTGTCAGTTTTCCTATCCACATATTCCTCAGAATAGTCAGAAATACATTTAAGTTGAATTTTAAATCCTAGTGAATCTTTCCATTTCATGTGTTTTGGACAAAGTGTTGACTACTAGAGAAAATTATATTCCACATAAAAATGCAAGAAAGTTGTGGAAAATAGTCCAGGGCAGTGTTCTTTACTTTGTGGAAAGTGGGAGGAAAGTGTTGGGCACCTTCCTTCCTAGCATTCGTTTGTACTAAAAAATATTAGTTAATCATTACCTGTCGTGTGGAAATTCTTGGTCAATCTTTATCAGGGAGAGAAAATTATTAAAAAGCTATGGAGGCATGTGCAATGGCAAGAAAGGTTTTGTTTTTTCTAGCCACTTATATAACAATCTCTACGCTGGTCAATAGTAGGTAAAGTTGTGGGAAATGGGAAAAACGTTTCTTTATTAATGACCTTCTCCACTTGGATGCTCACTTTATTTGAGTGGGCCTTTCACATGTTTTCATAGACACAATGGTACAATATATTCTACATTACATGTGAACACTTTGGACTTTTATGACTCCTACACCATCGTACTTTATTGATAGAGCAAGATGCGTGACTTTCTAAGGGAGAGGATTCAGTTGCACCCTAACTTCACACCTCTCAAAATTATACATGGCAATTTTGAATCACTCCAAAAACTTTACAGTAGTTTACTTGGCAATGCCCCTGCTTATAACTAAGGTTTCAGGGCCACATCATCAAATATGATGCCACATCAACATGCTTTTTGTTGAAGTCTCAAATAGTTCCAAAAAAGGCTGGACCTATATGTGTGCATTAAGTCATGTTTTGTTGGTGGGATGATGTGGCATCACATCATTGGTTGTTTTTTAAATCTAAAGGGCATGCTTCATTCAATTATTAGTACTTATAATAACACTAACAATCTTAAAGTCACAACTAGTACCAAACTTTTAAAAATATTGGGCCTTAAATGCACATATACTATATTAGCCATTGGAACTATCTCACCTATTGGGTCTTTTCCCCTACAACCTAATTTTTCATAAATTTTGAGTACTAGTCATTATGAATGTTGACATAAAAAAAAATTGGGATATTATGAGCCATTATGAATGTTCATAGACCATTCATTTTCATTTGAGTACCTATTCAAAAGTCTTGATCCATATCAAATTAAATTTGTCACCTTTCATTTTCTTTATTAAAGTTAATAGTGAATTGTGAGCAATCAATGACAAAAAGCTGTCCATTGCTCACTATAAAAGGAAAAAGAAAGTGAGGAATAAACATTGTAAGATGCCAAAAGATGACATATACTCCTAGTTTTTATCTTCTCATTGAAGATTATTTGTACTACCATTATTTCTAGCCATCTTTAAGTCTAAATATATATATGAAAGAATACATTTTGAAGAGTAAGTCAACATAAAGTTTAGGGTTACAAATTTTAAGATTAGGGTTGTCTAGAAGTTTAGGATTTTGGACTTCAAGATTAGGGTTGTGCACAAGTTTAGGAATCTAAACTTAGGGTCATGAATCTAAGAATAAAGATCACAGAGGCAATTTTGACCCCATATAAAGCACAATTCATATTTCAATCTATAGATTCCTACTAATGTAGACCTAATAATGGAATTTAAATTATCTCAATTTACATGTTAGAACAAAGCATTCTGCATTACACATACAACTAATATTTATATAATCTTTTTAATTTCAATATATATTTTAGTACTTGTACTCTTTATTTATGTCACATTTAATTATTACTTGTTTTTAAATTTAATTAGCCTAGATTTTTCAAAGGATGTGTTTTCCTACCTTTCAGTTATATTTAAAGCTTTTACAAACTTATAGGATTTGACTTTTATATGTTTTAAAGTAATTTTAAAATATATATTTTTATCGAAAACTCTTTATACATATCATATTAATCATGTAACTTTGAGTACATGTAGAAGGTTTACAATATAAAATGTGGTTGATTTTTAAACATAACCAAAGCATCACAATCCTCAAGATGGATTACAAAAGAAAACACTAGGAACATGCAACACTTCCAAGAGGAGGAGGTGAAGGATCATATTGTCATTGGACAACTCACTAAGAGAGAACAATAGAGGATATGACACCTACCACCCATATTGAGAATATTAAAGAGTCTAGGGAACTAGAACAAAATCTACTTATAGAGGAAAGTATTGATAAGATGGAATATGTAAATGATGTGATAGAAGAAAGAGTTGTGCTTTAGTTTTCTAAGTGAATCAATGTTTCTAAATGATTAACCATATGTCACAAATATATGCAATAAATGTCTAGTCAATTAAACAACCAATCAAGATAATGAAGATATATAAATGCTTGCTATCTAAATAAACAATTAACTAATCAAATCTGGAAGAACAAACATATCAGATCTGAATAAAAAATGTTACAAAAGTTCAAAACTTGTTGGGTTCACCAAAACATTTGATGCGAAAAAAGGGCCTAATTAATCATGTGTTAACTAAGTCAATATTTTAGATCAATCATTCGAACACAAACTAAGCTTGACTATAGCCTTGAAGGAGAGCCAAGCTGTAGAGGTTCTAGCCCATTGCTGTAATCAGAAAGATTGAGATAAATGTGTTAGATCTAGGATTCTATAATGAAATATGCCAAAATAACTCCTAGATTACTTACCTCACAGAACTGAAAAACCCTGAAAAAAGGATCTGGAATGAGCAGTGTAGAGTTGTTAGGGATCACTATTGAAAATTAGGGTAGATTTGAGAGGACTATTTCACCTAGGCATAGGTGTCCTGGAGTTTTAGGCCCTCCGAAGGTGGTTTCTGAGAGCCAGGATTTGCATTCGTTAATCTACTTAAATTCGATCTACTATACTTGCTTCCAATTTTCTGTAATATGCACAAACATAAGAGGGAAAATGGTTTGGGCCATTTTAGGCTCGCTTACCTTAGTCAAACCCCATGAATGGTGTTCCCACCTCCATAATAGCCAAGATGATGATGAGAGAGTGCATGTCCTTACAGGACAGAAGAAAAATCAATAATAAATGAATGTTGTAATAAAGTATCATTACCACAACACAAACCCTAGTGGGATGACTCAAGATTGCCACAAGGATGAAGATGAAGGAAGAAGCTTCCCTTAGAACATGCAATAATGTCATAAATCTGCAATAGAGAGCATCACATAAATTTGCATAACATTCACAATAGAGCTTTGATCATTTGAATATCATTTGAAGTCCTAATGTTGCTTAACCTTTTTCATGTAAGAGGTAGACTTGTTTATATATGCATTTCAATTCACTTTTGGGAAAACCTTTCGAGCAAAGTTAACAAAGTGTAACACTCGAAGTAATAAGGTCGACATCTAAGGCCACTCAAACTTTTATTTTTGCAAATATCAAGGAGACTAGCACTTGGACACTAGTGTCTAGGTATTTGAGGTCCTTTTAGGGCCTAAATTTAGATGATAACACCTAGAACTAGCATCTACTTCAAATTCTAGTCTTCTTTCAATAGAAGTATGCATATCAGTCTACAAGGGTGCTAAACCTAGTGGAAATCACCGGTGTTCACAATTTACGACACTACACATCTTGCTAAAGTGTAGGTAGTTGACAGTTATAGATAGAAAGATCTTATGGCCCATTTGATTATGACAAGATGAAACTTGCTATTCATTAGATATCATCAAAGAGCATAGGGCTCTTGTTTCTAACCAATCAAAAGATGCCATCTTTCCTTCTATGCAGAACTAAAAGAATAAAGAGTCAACACATTCACATGGGCCCACCTACATGCCAATACACATTTCGATGACCAATAGAAAACCACCACATCGTCACATCATGGCATTCAAACTACCACCACCTAGATCTACCTAGACATGTCAATGACATGTAAAAAAATGTAGGTCATGAGGAGTAGAGAGTTAACTAGCTTAGGTGTTTATACAAAACATAAACATGTCTACACAACTAATTGTTTGTCACATAGCATTAGGAACAAATCGCTTAAGTTAAAACATGCCTAGATAAACAAGTCAATTTTGAAATATGGAAAAAGGCATGGAGAAGAATACAAAGGCTTGAGTGCCATAAGAATTAGTTTGAAAGGGTCGAACAAAGAATTATGCTTTTAACATATGCAAGTCACCATGAACATAAAAACTAAGCCCCAACACACAATAGTCAAGAAAACATAAGGACTGGGATCTTGGTGAAAGATATAAATCCACAACACACAATATAGATAAGACCAACCAAAACAATGCATATGTAAGAAAAAACCACAAGCCCTAATCTTACATTACTTAGATCAATTATTATCATAGGGCATTTGAGCAATAAAAGGAACAGAAAAGGTCACTACACGATTTAAGACCAATAAAGGGTAGATTGCATTGATATAATAGTCAAGCATTAACATTTTTATCTTACATGAATGCACATGGAGGACTAGTTACCTAGAATTTTGTTTAGATTTTCATAGATCTCAATAATCTTTAATAATGAATTTTAAAATTAAATTGAAAATAAATATTTTAGATACATGGTTGAAAATTTTATATAAACATATTCAATTAAAAAGATGAAATAAAAAGAGGTATAAAAAATATTAAAGAAAAAATGAGTGGTTTGCATACATGGTAAATAAGGGGTATGTAGAATTAGAAAAGTGTATTGGGAGGATGTTATCAATCAAATATTATGAGGTAGAAATAGAAATAGATGTATTTTTTAGTATCCTACATACAAACATAATAGAGCATATATTTATATAGTGAGTCCCTCATGGGGTATGGTAATTTTCTATTACAATAAATTGTGTTTTATATAGTGAATTTATAATTGTAATGGTGAAAATTGCATACCAATACCAATTCCCATTTAGTTTTAGGCTCATTTTGATGAAATGCCTTTATAATTGTGTAATGACAAATGGCACAATCATGTGCAAAGTTGATCTCATTTCTCGATCCTTCACCTATCCCTACCTTCACACATTCTCATTCATTTGATCATATCTTATTTGTATTTGCACATATTTTCATACATCTAACACATGCCTATTATTGTTGACCATGTCTTGATATGCATTTCCTTGTCTCATGCCATTCCCATGGCTTGGGATTGATCTTGTTCTAAATAGAACTGACCCTTGAAATTCAAATTTTAAATTCAAAATTTGAACTCCCACCCATTCCATTTTTAATTGTCTGTGATTATTGCTATGTATTGGTATGTAATAGCATTCAATATGCATCCATTTATGATCTAATGACATCAAACATTCATTGAAAAATCACTCATATTCAAAGAGCATTCATTGTAGGAATCTTTTGTATTGGAGCACTAAAAGGAATCTAATCTACATTAAAGTCATCAGTGTTGTTTTTTAATCATTTGCACAATCATAAAGCCGGTCCAATCAAGGAGGTCAACCTAGGAGAACTTGACAATTGGGATCCAATGACTTCTAAAAGGTATTGAAGGGTAAATGGTACGCGCAAGTGGGCTGTTTTCACAGGCCGGCCAGGGTTTGCATCACCATGGGATAGTGTAATGAAGCAGAGGATGTTAAGAGATTGCCTTATGACTGTTCCGAACCAGAGTACACAGTAGAGACGATTCTGTGGCTGCCCACAACCCTTATTAGACTTTGAATTCTGTTCGGACAATAGAAGCCTCTTTTCTAGCTGGAAATATTGACTGTTTCAGAACAGAGTAGATACAATCCTTTTGCCCTCCACGGTCTTTCGTAGACTTAGAAGCCACTTTTAGTGCTGGAAAAATGGGCGATCTTGGTTTTATCTCAGGAATGATTGGTTTTGCTATTCAAATGGCGCTCAACGAAATTTTTGATCAGATTAAAATCGCTGTCCGCTGCAGGAAAGAGTTGGATGAGCTCAAACATCTGCTCCATAGAATTCATTCCATTAATACGGAAATGCAGGAGTACAGAAAGGCTTTGAACGCTGGCAGAAGCAATGCTCCACCTCAATCTCCCCTGCCTTAGTACGGAATTGAATGATCTACTCCAGGAAAGGTCTCATCTGGCCCAACACTGCACTGTACCATCTTCTTATCGGCTTATTTCTCGCTACACACTGAGCAGAAAGATCACTCGACTCATTTCACAACTGGAAAAATATGTTGCTTCCACTCCTTTCATTGCTTTCCTCCACCAGCTTCACCAAGATGTGGGTAATCGTCAAGGACTTGAGCAGATCACACAGAGAATCGATTCTCTTAACCGGAGAACTTCTTCACTTACCGGCACATCTAGAGATCTAGTCTTTCCATCCACTTCTTCAGCCGCTCCCAACACGAAGTATATCGAGGAGGCAGTCATTGTGGGACAAGATTCTGCATCAACCAGACTTGAGGAGCTGATTAGTTTAGAGCAGCACAAAATTGTGTCTCGTTTTGGCTTAGTTGGGAAGGGCGGGGCCGGTAAGACTCTACTGCTCAAACGAGTACTGCTCAAACGAGTCTTCAACAGTAACCAGGTACAGAGTCTCTTTTGCAATGACTTAATGCTTTGGCTTACTGTTTCACAAAATCCATCTTTCAATGCTCTCAGAAATGATCTTGTTAATCAAATAACTCTCAAAGCAAATGAAAAATTAGAGAGTACAGAGGAAGACCATGTGAAAACTTGGTTGAATGAAACCATGAAAAGACACAAGTTTGCCCTGTTTTTAGACGATGTTTGGGAAACAAGTGCAACCTCCTTGTTAGAGGAGCTTTGTGTGCGTCCCTCTCCACACCACAACTCCAACATCATCATTGCCAAATCCAGAAGTAAGAGAGTGCTCTCACAGTTGGGTGTTCTAACTCCGTTAATCATCCAAATGCAAGACTTGACTGAGGATGACAGTTGGAGACTGTTTTCTTCTCATGCTTTTCCACACAGAGATGGAGTGTTGCCCATGAGCATTGACCAAGAAATAGCGAGACATGTCTGCAACAAGTGCGGTGGGCTTCCATTAGCCCTCAAAATAATCGGGAAGGCAATGGCAGGAATCACTGAATCACATGAATGGGAATTTGTACTTCAGAGGTTGCAGAAGGATATTATAGGCTCTCTTTATGGCAGGTTGAGATTAAGCTACGATGCCTTGGCTGACGTGGGCGACTATGGTATTTCTTTGCAGTTGTGCTTCCTCTGCCTCGCCGCTTTCAAAGAAGACGAAGTCATCTATTATTCAACTGCAACAAAGTACTGGGTTGGAGAAGGGTTGATTACCGGGCCAAATTCTCATGAAATCGGAAAGAGATACGTCAATTTGTTAGCCGACCGTTGTCTTATTGAACCGCTCTTGAAGAGTCACGGAGGAGGTGTGAAAATTTTCAGGATGCATGATGTTTTGCATGATTTAGCCCATCAAATTGCTGAGAAAGAAGAGAGATGCTTCTTTCGGACAGGCAAAGATTTACGAGAGTTTCCAAATGATGACTGCTCAAGACACATGAGAATTTCATTGAGGAACAATAGTTCGACTAGAGTTCCTAAGAAATTTGGAGCTCCCCATATCCGCTCCTTGTTACTTGCTAGTAATCATTATTTGACAGAAATTCCAAAAGAGGTGATTGGGAGTATGATCACTCTCAAGGTCTTGGATTTGTCGCGGACCGCCCTCCGGTTATTGCCAAGAAACATGGGATGCTTGAAGCATTTAGTTTGTCTCAGGTTACGCTCTGTACCAATCAAGAGACTGCCCAACTCTATCACTGCTCTAAGAAACCTTCAAATACTCGATCTTTCTAAATCCAGTATTACACAACTCCCATCTAACATTTCTATGTTGACTTCCCTACAATTTTTGCATGTTGGTTCTTGTGAACATCTGCAGTTCATGCCTCGTGGGATCTCACACGTTCCATCTCTTGATTACCTGAATGTATATGGTAGTCCAAATGTATGGGCAGAGATAGGATGGAATAAGTGCAGAAGAGATCGGCTTTCAATTAATGATTTGGTCACCCTAAAAACACTTACAAAGTTGACTCTTACAAATAATGGTAAAGAAATTGGAGAAGGAATTTTGGGAATGATGAAGCAGATGAAGTATCTAAATCTGTATCTCACAAATATGGAAAGGCTACCCCATGACGTGACTGCCATGTCAAAATTGGGGAAACTCTCTCTAAAATGCCCTCAGTTACTCCAAATAGAAAATTCATTTTGTGAATTTCAACATCTCAGCTACATTAGATTGTTCAACTGTGGCATGTTGAAACAACTACCTGCCTTACACAAACTTCCGAGTCTAAGGCACCTGGAGATTGTTGAGTGCCCCAATATTGAGAAGTTCCCAGAGGAATTTGGCAAAGGGCAAGCATTTCCTAAGCTGGAGGTGTTTTCCGTAGTGGAGCTGGAGAAGCTAGAGCAGATGCCAATGGTGGAAGACGGAGCACTGCCTTCACTTAAAACATTGACAATAATGAAGTGTGAGGCATTGCAGATTTTGCCACAGTGTTATTGGAATTTGAAGAGTATAGAAAAGATAAGAGTATACGGCTGCTCAACAGTTTTGACTGCAATGGACGAAAATTTTATTGAGACAAAGAGCAAAGTACAACTAGTCAGATTATCGGCCAGAGATACTCAAGCATTCCAAGAGCGCTTCAATGAAATGGTAAGCGGAAATGATTATTTTCATTACGGTGAATTTTGGTGTAACGAACTGTTTCAGTTTTTGCACGAAACTTATTACTTCAAAATAAAATTGTAGAGAAACTGTACATGTTTATATTTCTTAGGGGCTTCCTCAAATTAATTAATTTGTGTATATTTGTGTATTTTTTAAAAAGTGGTTTCAAGTTTTAAGAAAGTTTGAGTTATGTGTTTAGGATTATGTATTTAAAGACATAATTCTAATTCATTTTATATTTTTTTGCTACAATATATTTGTACATCTTATGCATCTATTGCAGATTTAACATATCCACCTGCATGTCTATTTCAACATTCAACTCTTACATTATATTGTGTTTATCACTGTTTACTTAGTCTTCGGATTTGAGTAAGGCATATAGAAGTCCTAAACTGTAAACCTTACATAGCAAGCCCTAACAATACTTCTTAACAGCACCTAAATTTTCCTTGCATCAAATTCATGTAAGAAAAACTTTTATGCAATTATTGAAAATTTGATTCTGCATAAGAGAAAATCATGTCATAATAACATAATCACACCATTTAGATTAGATTGCAGCCATGATCTCATCCTCCATAAAATTCTAAAAACCACCTATTTTAGATTTTGTCATTCTTCTTCCAATGCATCCAATTTTAAGAGATTTGGAGTTATAGTTATTTAACCATCAAAATTATGTAAGCCTTGATTCTCTCTAATTTTAATGGTAGCACTAGTCTAATTACAGTCTTAGTTATTCATTCTCAAATCTCTAAATATCTAGAGGTTTTTAAATTGCATTAATTTATATGCTTTAGATAATTTGAAGAGATAATTGTTATCTGTTTATTTTAGCAAACCCAGAACTTACATGCTTATTCATTAAGGTTTTTTTTTTTTATAATTTCAAATCTGTGTGCTTTCACTAAATTACCATTTGTTTATAAGCAAATGGCAGCTTAAGGGGCTGCACCCATTATATTGAATATATTAAAAATTAAATTTTACAAAAACAGAGGTGAAGCTTTCAAAAACCAGGAAGTATACTGCAATTGACAACCCATACCTCTCGACCAGAACTGACAGTTACGTCCAAAACTACAAACACTGCAAAGCAAACAGAGGAAGGGGAATTTCTCATCCCTTCATATCCTCAATACAATATTCTTAAATATCATCCACTTCAACAGTCAAAGGTCAATTTTGGCCAATAAAAATAGGACAAATATTTACCACTTTTTATTGTGAATGAATTGTAAAATTACCATTGATTGTTTGATCATGGAAGTGGATGATATTTAATTAAAGTACCTCAATACAGCTAAATGGAAAACAAAAACTTACTATCCTTAAAAAATCACTCCTGAGCTCCAAGACATAAAAAATAGCTAGACAGATAACAACTTTTAAACCCCAAGCCAAGCTCCACAGCACAAAGAGAAGCAACACTATACACTAGTGATTTATCCCGACCCAGAAACAGCAGAAACTAAGGAAATTAAATTTTCTGGTGATTGCCAGAGACCAGACGAGCTTTACACTCTCAGCCAAGGCCGCAGGCGGCATGCTCGATCTTCACTAAATTACCATTATTCTTTAGATTTATGTTCTCCTTGTTCTGATTGTGGGTTTGACCCTTAATTGATTGTCAAATTTTGGATCGCCACAAATTATTTATGCTTTATTGTTAAATTTATTGTCATGGATTCTAATTAGCCATTGTCTTTGACCTCTACTCCCATATACCTCAAATGAAGCACTTCAACTTTTGAAGACATCATATACTTCAATCAATAAGAGGCTACTTATGAGTGTGAGCTAATAGAAGCTAAAACTAACACTAAAGTGGCAATATTTTGCTTGAAAATATAAATATTTGTATTTGAGGTAGTGATTCAAAGTATTTGTAAACATAATAAGAATATAGTTGGTACTTGAATATGAAATGTGGTATTGTGTTTCTAATTTTTAAATAAATAATTTATTTTAATACTTAGATTATAAAAGTTGGTCAAATAAAAGATGTACAAAAATGACATTTCTATGATGGTCACAACAAAAGAAAGGGTGGGATAAAAATTAAAAAGAAGCAATTTAAGAAAGATACAATTGGAATTAGTTCAAGCAAATGTGAGAAACAATACATTATCAATCAAGCTCTAAGATGCATTGATCTATATAAAATACCAACAACTCAAATAAAATCATAGTAGAATATACAAAATGAAACACCACAAGTTCATTTAAATAATTAATTCAATCATAGATAAAGATGTAGCAATCAAGGTTGGTTTAATCCATGGTGAAGATGAAGCAACAATAGAATTCAACTTTATACTATCAAAAACTTCATCTCTCACTATAAGAAATTAGAGCCTTCAACAATTCAATTTACTAATATGCAAGTCATATAAAAAAAGTGACCAACAACAGTGTTTCCCACTTGTGGAACATCATAATTTTTACTTGAAATTACATATTTTTTAGAAAACCTAATGATTTAAGCCTAGAGGAGTTCCACATAAAGGGGTTTGATTGAATGGGATTAGGTCAAACCCCCTTGGATAGAACCCTTAGTCTTAAATCAAACCTTCAGTAGAGTCTCTTCTGCACCTATCAAAACGTTGATAGAAAAATAATTTTGCTTCCCTTTTGAAGGAATCAAATGAAGTCATTTGGAAATGTCATTTTTTAAATATATAGCCTTTAGTATTAGCTTTTCAAAATTATAATTTATATTTTGTTTTCTTTAATATTATATTTTATTAAAATTTTATAATTAATGTAGGTCCGTTACCAAAACTAATAATCTCTATGCAAGACACTAGGAAAAATAAAAATATTTTTAAAAAATGTCAAAAGATGCACTACACTCCACATAAATGTCCATATTTCAATGAAAAAGAAAAAAATACTTTTGATATATGTTAAGAGAAATGTGTTACAGAATAATATAGGTCTATATTTTTGTTAGTACAAATTCAAAATTTAATAATAAATAAAATATTTAATTAAAAATTACCAAAAAATATTCATGCACTAGATAGTGGAGTTAGAGCAATGGTCTAATTCCAATAAATTATGAAAAAAAATATTTGTAGTGAAAATTATGTGTTTCACTCAATAAAAAAAATAGAAAAGATAAAAATTGATTGGAAATAAAAATAAAAAATGATAGAAATAATTCTTTAATTTTTAAAAAATATATAACCTAAATCTACATCAAAAATTCCACAGTTCATTAATTTACATCATCCTTAAATTATTGACCATTTGTTCCCTATAATTGACACAAATTGAAAAATGTTGAAAACTACTAATTTTGAGCATTCCACTTAGGCGAAAAAGCGGGACACACTATTGTGGAATCACCATAAAATACAACACATTATCACACTCATTTTTCTTGATTACATAAATGGATTGATCTTCACTGTAGCAAGAATCAACACATGATTTTACTAAGGGAAAGCAATTTCATATTGTTTTGTTGTATATAGTTGTATCCTAAGAGCTATCCATAAGTGGTGCAGGGGCACCATGTCAGTCCAATCATGTAAATAAGGTCTTTTGATAAGTTTTGGTGTGTCAATCATTGTAATAAGGCCTAATAGACCATATTCTAATGTAATAAATCACTTTGGTCAGTTTAGGAGTCATTTTTCTAAGAGGTTGTCAAAGATTGTAAAATCTTATAATGTTGTTATGTTCAAAATGCAAAAAGTGCAAACTTGGAATCCCAATGGTCATGGGAGTTTAACAGTCAATTTTGTTAGTTTTGGTAGTTGGTTGGATTCTATAAATGCTTGTAGAACCTTGAGGAAGAGAGAGGAGGATTGTTAATGAAGAAAATCAATAAGAAGACCCCTGCTTTACCTTTGAAATTATGTATTTTACTTGTAATTCCCTGTTACAGACCTCTGTACATTCATGTACAAGTGGTTTATGATCGAAAGGCATTTGGAATTGGTAATGGCATGAGGTACCACCAATTTGCATTTGGTTTGATTGAATTCTGTATAGATTTGAGAATCCTATTGTGATTTTGTTGGTGATGGGTCTGTAACCCTGTTTTGGGGTTTGGGGTATAAGAAAATGTGTTTGTTACTAATTCCTCCAGCGAATCTGTCTGAATCTTGGTGAAGTGAGGGATCTTAAGTAGATCTCAGTGTTAAAGAATGACTTAGGAGTAGAGAAAATGTTTAGGAGAAGTTTTGAACAATATTGCCTAGTCATAAAACTGTGAGTTTTGGCCTGGGGAAAATGATGGTTTAGAGAAGGAGTTGCATGAAATGATTGGAAGAAAGTTGAATGAAGGTCTGGATAGCATAGGCAGGCATACTTGAACATATTGGAGGCATTAGCAAAGAAAAATAGGCCTAGGAACATAGACTTTCTATAAACCCTCATGATACAAGCATGGAATTGGCATTAACAAGGGTTTTGTAGAGTTTCCCATTGACAAAAGTGATAGATTTGGACCATTTGGGGTCTTTATTGAACATTGGAATTGGGCCTTGAGGTTGAAAGTGCATAATAGTTGATGATGCTTTGTAAAATAGGCCTAATTGGGGCTAAATTAGGTGTGACAGTCAAATATAGAGGGTTTTGGTCTGAAACAACCCTATTTGAAATTTGAATATGTTATAGAGGAGCCTAATGGGTATCTAGTATGGGCATTAGATTTGGGAGACAAGGCCTTCTCCAAAAATATGTTCAAAAATCCCTATTTCAAAGGCTACAAGGAGATGAAGGCAGTTGTGAAGGAACCCATGAAGTTTGAGGCCCAAAACTTGATTTGCTGAGTTGGTTATTGCCCTCCTACCTTGCTCTACATCAATAAGAAAATTCTTAGAGCCAAATCATTCATATCTTGATCTTCACACTAGTATAAATCAACATACATAATTCAAATTGAAATTAAAATTATTATCATGTCAATAAATATTCATAAAAGATAATGAGACTTTAGATAAATTCTCTAGGACAACAGGTCAAGAGAGAGTAACTAAAGAATATCTAAAAAAAACAAAAAAAAACAAAGAATATGTATATTAGTAAAACTCAAAACTAAGTAAATTATGAAGGAAATGTGTAATACGAGTGCTTCTATCAAGGCAAATATGTCCCAATATATGTCTCCTTTCTTTTGACACCTTATGTTTCATGTCACCATAGTTTCAAAGCCTTATTTTTTTACTAGGTCTAGTATGTAAACAACTATCAAATGCATTATTTGAGTCATTAAGAGAGTTGTTTGGAATTAAAATTGTTTATGTTGGTATTTTAGCATCTTTTTGTTTCCTCTTGCTTATGTGATGGCATCTATACATACAAGCCTCTATGGTGTATAATGACAAGCACTTATGATCTTGATATGGTTCAAAGAAAGTGTCCAAAGACTTTTGTGAGTCCCTCAAAGACACCAGAATCTTTTGTGTAAATCATTAAAAAATACCTTTGAATTTATACAATAATCCTCTTTTTCTATCTCATTAAATCAAAGTGGAAGCATTTGTTCATCTCTTGGAATGTGGTAATTTGTCTCAATCCAAAATTTGTGGGGGTCAACTTGCATCTAGCTAAGGGGAATTCTAATTCCATGAGATCAATGGTTTTAAAGATAGTTTAGAAGGATAATATTTCCACTGCAAATTTAGATGTTACCTTTTGAGTCGCCCTTATTTATTTTATTCATAATTTCCCCATATAAAAGTCTATTTACTATTTCATTTCATTGATCATACCTTCATTTCTTAAATTGGCTCTTTATTCTTCAAAGGTTGCCCACATACCCCCTTTGTGTATGAAATTACTTAAGGTTTGAACCTTTGAACCTGAACTATTCTCAAAGTTCAAAGTTCAATGGTTCGATGTCTTTAAAGTCTCTAAAAAAGCAAGCTATTTTGTTCTGTGTAATTTAAAATACCTTTGATTTTTCGGGTTGAACTTGAACCTTTTGTTAATGCTTCAAAGGTTCCACGATTCAAGGTTCAACACTCAGCGCCTTGTATTTGTCACTTTTACTCAGTTCTTTTGTCCAGTTCAATGTGTCATCGAACCATCCATTTGAACCACATTCCCAAGGTTCAATGGTTCATTGGTTCCAAGTTTAATGTTGTACTATTTCGTAGTCAAATGTCCTTCACAAGCCATGTGATGTTGGTCAGTTTATATAGTTCTCGTATCTTTGAACTTGAACTTTGAACCACATTCCCAAGATTCAATGGTTCAATGGTTCAAAGTTCACCAGTTCGGTGATTATGGTCTTGCCTTTCCCCGAGGCCTTCTAAATCTAATTTAGCGGGAACGTTGGAGGAAAATATGTCTGAAACTCATTATGAAACATAAA
This sequence comes from Cunninghamia lanceolata, assembly GCA_027924645.1. Lineage (NCBI taxonomy): Eukaryota > Viridiplantae > Streptophyta > Pinopsida > Cupressales > Cupressaceae > Cunninghamia > Cunninghamia lanceolata. Next base: position 5,734,392 of record BSBN01000495.1, on the reverse strand, counting down.
ATTCTAATTTCGGTGAAGTTACAGATAATTATTATACATCATGGCCGTGCATGAATAACGCTTGCCATTAATGAGGATGTCAGATTTCAGGTCTTTCCAAACAAATTTGGCACGTATTGTTTCAGATAATAATTATCCAATCTGTTAATGCCATTATTAAGAGAAAATGAGTCGAATTTGGCAAAAGAACATACTGTGCAATGCAGAAGAAAATGATGCAGAAGGTATAAGGTCTTGTTTCCCAAATCCCACAGTAATTTCAGATATCCTGAAGGTACTTCCAAGTCAATAACTGGAAGGAGTCCTACTATTAAAGAATCTAGAAGAGCCCTCACAACTATTCTGCCTCCTCTTGCCACCAGGTTGAGAACCAAAAGAAAAAGAAAGAAGCAGGTTTCTGAAAGAATAGTTGTGGATTTGAATTCAGAGGAGGATTCGGGAGAAGCCATGGGTGATAAGGAACCTAGTTCACCAAGAATAGAGGAAGTTAGTGCTAAGCAATAGTCAGAGGTTGTCTTAGAGACTCCTAAAATAATGATGATTTCTGACATATCCTTTGATAAACTGAATTCTGGGAAAGAAGCCTCAGCCTTTGCACGTAAATGGCTAGAGAATTCTATCAGTGACAAAAGAAAAAAAATTCCATTTTCTGTGATCTTAGAAGATATGGTGAGCAAATGTTTGGGAAAAATGCCTAAGTCCAAGAAGCTGAAGATGACATCCAGGGTAAGCATTGACCCAAGTACTGGGAATTGGAGTGTGGAAATAGCCAGGCCAGTGACTGATGAAGAAGTACAGGACCCCACTATGCAGGATTTCACTGTTGAAAGGGTGGATCTTGGAGCTACTTCAAGAGCAGCAGATGTTCATCATCTTGAGGCATCCACCAAAAGAATCGTCAGGCGGACCTGGAAGGATGAGAAAGACAAGAAAGAATTGAAGCAGACTCTGCGTTCCATGACAGAGTATATTGACACTATTCATAATCCCAGCCCACAACCGGTCTCACAGCTTTCTCTATCTTTTGATCCTAAGTCGCTAGCCAACCAGAAGATGTTGGACTAGGTTAATAGAAACAAGAGGGTAGCTAAGGTATTCGATGATTGGTTGGACTGCATTATACAAAAGGGTACTGAATATATTCATGAACTTAAGAGTATATATGATCAAACTGTAGCCACCATTAAGAACCTTAAGACACAGATTGCTTCTTGGGTGAAAGATGAAGGTAAGTGGATGAATGTACTGAACCAAATTGATGAGGTTCAAACATATGGGGTAATGAAATTTCTGTCAAAAAAGAGTTTAACAGGTGTGGATGAAGATTTACTGTACGTGAATAAGGAAAACATTGAATGGAGAAACTCTGTGTCACGGTAAGGGCGGTTTGAACTTATAAAAATGATTAAAGAAATCACCGAGTTCACTCAATCACTACAACATGATTTACAATGTATTGATGTAAAATACATAAAAGATGATGGGAAACTGGAAGAAAATGTTGATACAGTGGTTCAATCCTTTAAGGATAAAATTAACTTTGTCAAAGAAAGTGACAATATCTTAACTGAAGATTTCTCCTAAATTTCTAAGGTGGAGTCACTGCTTTACCTCTGTATCGACGCACTCCCAAAACATAAGGAAAAGATTGGGAAAATGCGGAGGGAGAAGGACGTCTGGAAGACAAGGGTGAAACACATAGGCATCCCCAACCTTCCAAAGATTCAGGAGTTTGTTACTGTGTTTCAAGACTGGAAGACTCAACGTGCCTCCTCGACCGCCAATAGTAAATCTGCAGATTACAATCCATTACCGCAGTCGTGATCTTATTCACCCAGTTGTCTTTATTTAGCTTTTTAGTTATGCTATTTTCAAAACTTGATCTTTAAATCAGTTTGTTAAAAACTAAATCCCGATGGGTCAGAGTTACTTTAACTCTGGGTTTGTTTTACTTGATTAGAGAATTAGGGCAACATATATATATGCTTTTCATTACTGAACAGGGGATATAGATAGGAGAGGAATAGAAAAAGAAGATAGAAAATTTTGGAGTTGAACTACTGTAGTTTTCATAAGCATTTATGATTTTTGTCTGAAACATTTTTCATCTGTGAATGAAAAGGAGAAACAAATGCTGCATGCTTGAATTTGTGCGTTTGAGTTTTGAAATTGGATTTTCTGTGCGAAGTCTTCTTTCATATGGTAATTGCTCTTTTAGACAATTCATTATATGTGTTCTATAAATTATTGGTTTAGCAACAGTTATATGTTTATGTATCTGATTAATTTTTTAAAAGTAGAATATGTGTATTCTATCATAAAATGGTGTTTTAAAAAGGGATATCGCATTCATAATATGATGATGTATGGATGTTAGTTTGGCCTTTAGGCACTTTCTAGTTAAAAGTGTATTGGGATAATTAACATAGATTGAATTCATTGAAGATCTTAAAGAGAGCTGTACCTCAATTCAGAGGGGAACTATCTTTGAAAGTTTACCCATTTGTTGATTGATTCATTTGTTCTTTAAGGAAGAAAAGGTATAGAGTCAGAATAGAGTGATTTTGAATAAGGACAAACCTATTAACCAATAGTTTTTGGCGACTCTACTAGGGACCAAAGTCATTAATTAAAAGATTGTTCGCCTTAATATGAAGCAACAATGGTGCTTCCACATGAAAACATAATTCCTGTTCTACAGCCTAATCTTGGTTTTCAGGATGAGCAGGAAGACATTATTGGCCAGTTGAATACCCTTGCTTGGCGTACTCGTCAGAATAGTGAAGATTATAGAAGAGCAAGCATAGTATTAGAAAAAGAGGAGGAATTGGTTGATAACCTGAGATTGTTGTTGTGAGGGGGAGAATGAGGTTAGTTCAAACCAATGAAAACATAAACCCAAACACCAATAGAAGTTGAAAGCAAAGAGGAATCAAATCAAAACAAGTAAGAACATACTAACACACTCTTTTACCTATCATTTTCCATTGTTTTCCTATCTTTCTTTAATCTTGATGGTGAAGCCCTCAGAAGCTTTCCTTGCTTGCTTGCTTGTTGAAGATGACAAAGGAAGAATGGTTGTAGTACCTGCTTGTGTTGAATGTGAGCTTCAAACACCTGATAATGGAGGACACTTGGAATAGAATGAATGAGAGAAGAAGAGAAATTTGAGTATAGTTATCTTGTCAAATGAAGTGCCTCTCTAATGGCTTAGAAGAGGGTTCTATTTATAGATTTCTTGAAAAAGAAATGGAGGGTGAGGATCAACAGATGAGATCAATGGCCAGGAATAAAAGTGAATCTTTTATTCATAGTGGATTATGACAATTGAATTAAATATTCAATTGGTGAAGGCTAGTGGGGAACATTGAATTAAATATTCAATAATGGAGGATAGTGGATTATGACAATTGAATTAAATATTCAATTAGTGAAGGCTAGTGGGGAACATTGAATTAAATATTCAATAGTGGAGGACAGTGGATTATGACAATTGAATTAAATATTCAATTGGTGAAGGCTAGTGGGGAACATTGAATAAAATATTCAATTTGTGAAGGCTAGTGGGGAATATTGAATTAAATATTCAATTTGTGAAGGCTAGTGGGGAACATTGAATTAAATATTCAATTTGGTGGAGGATAATTGATTTTAAGATTTATTTTGGAAAATGGAGGATATTAGCTAACTAAATATTAAGAATATTTAATTATATGTGCAACATGGTGAGGTGGAAGAGATGAGATGGATTGACGAGGTGGATTGGTGAGGTGGATTTATGGAATTAGGACTTAGGATAGAGGAATTTTTGATTAATTAAATAATGTAGGATTATTTAATTATGTGAGACATTAGAAGAATTTAGAGAATTTCATTAAATAAAATGACTTTATTTAATTATGGGATAATGAAACAATCAAATAAATTTTAAATATTTATTTAATTGATAGAAGAAAATAAGAATTAAGATAAATATTAAAATATTTACTTAATTCGACCCAAGCCAATTTTAGGTGTATACATTTTGCCCCTCTTTGATGCAATGTGTTTTATCACGTTGTTTCAAAGAATAAGATTTTTGACAGTGATACATGCCCTAGTTTGTCCCTGGTACAAATTTAATGACAGGATGCCCCCTCGTGAGATTGGACGGGGAGACGGCAAAAGGTGTGAGACGAACAATCTCACGATGAAGAAGGTTGACAAGAGAAGAAATGGTTGGATGCAGAAGAAAGAGGTGAATGATATGTGATGCAAGATAAAATGATAACACACGCAAGCAAGTAAGCTAGCATGCACAAATGATATAAGAACAGGTAAGGTATTGCCTCGATCAAGCGGTAAACCAATGATATAGATCGATGATGTCTGGTTTCAGGAATGAAACATGTCGTATAAGACTCCAAGTCTGGTTTCGACAATGCAACATCCTATCTAAGACATTTGATATGATAACAATATACGACAATGTTGTCATGGCCGGGAACGATATATTCCTAGAGCAACACGGAGGATAGTTATGACTGATTGATATGGTTTACGACAAGATTAGGATCAAGACCACTGATTGTGATTGGATCATTTGACAAGATTGACTTGACTTGATTGACATGGATTAAGGATAGACTTGCAATTGGATATGGTAAGAATATGGATACAGATATGAGATGCAATTAGATACGGTATAGATATGGATATGGAGATTTGTCACCTTAATATTGCAAGTATTTTGAAGCACTTTCATCATTGGGCTTTATTATGTTGTAAGAAAATACAAGCATCTAGGTATAATTAGACCGAGATGACCTGAGTATTACTTACATGGATTTTGATATAGCAAGTTAATACAAGCATCTAGTCAAAATTGACTCTAGATGACCTGAGTACTTCTTGCATTTTAACAGACAAGGATTGCCCCTTTTCATGTTTAGACCTCAGAGTCCTAGATGATCTTTTGCCGATCATGTCATTAGACAAAAGTCATCACATTACTAAAGTTTGATCCACAAGCAGCAGACAAAGAAAATAATCATGCCCCCATCATAGCATCTCTAGCTTTTGGCATCCTCGAGTAGCATAGAAAGGCATGATAGCATAAATCAAGACTCTTAATCTAACTAACACAAAACATTCTTGCATTTAGATGTGTCTTTTTGCCATAATTGATATGAGATTTAGCTTGAGTGTTTCAGTATGGTGCTCTGTTTTGCCTTGGATAGGTTGATATTTTTCATCAAGATTTTTGTTTGGAAGCGGGCTTTGTTGCTTTTGTTTGCCTAGCAGAAGGTATCACAATCCTTATTGGTGGGACGGATGACAAGACATGGGATGGACGGGAAGTGGAGTGGACTCAGATGGATAGAAGGACTAGACATGGAACGGAGGGGAAAGTGGAGCCTCGGGGGTGCATTGATAATGGCCTTGCCTACGTGACAACACAGAGGCAGCGTAGTTCGGGGCTTGGACCATGGATGGACTAGAGGATATATGACAAGATATGAGATGGATAGGGAAGCCTCAGGGGCGCATTGATAATGGCCTTGCCTACGTGATAACTCAGAGACGACGTAGTTCGACAAGAACCCTAATGGACCTAAGATATGGATTGGATGAGACATGATATGGAACATACATGGATCAGATATGGATCAAATAAGACACAATATGGATCAGATATGGAACAAAAAGAGACATGACATGGAATAGATATGGAACAAACAATACTGATGACAAGGAACCACCATGGATATGTAGATGGATGGAAAATAGTAGATACGGATGGTTATGAGGATGGGCAATAGTGGACAGAAGGAAACAAGGATGTGATCTCCAAGGACTATGTCACAGAAGTGTAACATGCCCCATTGTCGGTAGAGTATGTAGGATTTTTTCATGACAATGCTAAGGACGATAGGAGGATGAGAGGATAACGAAGGGTTTGCCTAGTTTGGGGGGATAAGGTATGTCAAGAGACATCTAAAACATTTGTCAACATCGTGCCCCCAATCTTTATCAAGACCAAATAATAGAGGAGAGGAAGATTGGATGGATGGACGGGATAGGATAGGAAATGGTATGAAAGGAAACTGGTAGGAGAAGAGTGATATGCCGATGAGACAAGGTGCCCCCAAGTGTAGGTGACATAGAAGATCAACTTTACACATGATGCCTGTTTGCTAGGTTTTCATAACGGTACTTATCCAAGGCGCCTGTTTGCCAAGTTTTCACCATTGGACGAAAGGATTTCTCTTTACTTTTTTCATTTTTGTTTTTTGTTGAATATTTAGATAGGAGAAGGTGGATATGGAAAGACCCAAGTATAGAGTTCCTTGAAAGGTGATAGTCCCGCTAGGTAGATACTGTCGAATGGACCATGTCAAGTGTTCTCATAGATGTTGGTAGGGGATCATATGAAAGTGATATGGCATAGGTAGATAGTGGATTATGATGCAAAATATGGAGGGAAGTCTTATGCAAAAGTATGGACCATAGGATGAGGAAGATGTGTAAGATAATAGTAGAAGGAAGGGGAGATGGAGGTATATGAAAATGTTGTGGAATGGAAGGGAATCATGACCAACGATTGCACATACCATGGTAAACATTGAAGCTGGTGATGGGAAAGTAGTGTAGGAGGCAACAAAGACTTTTGCTTGTGGATGAATGATTTAGGAATTTATGGACCCAAATAGACTTAGTATTTTTCTGATTTTTGTTTTCCATGTGGGATGGAAGAATTTGAGACTCTTGGATGGAATGGGAGAAAGTAGATGGTTGGAATTCTTGAGAGGTGGATGCCTCATGTAACTTTAGGGCTTTTTGCTTGGGTACCCAAACCATTTTGTTTTTAGATAGTACCTATGAAGGTATGTGTTTGGGTGTATGCAACTTTTGTGTAGCTTTTGGATTAATCATTTGTTGCTTGGGGACCTACACCTTTTTCAATTTGGCATTGAGGTGTATGGGTGTATGCAGCTTTTGATATGGATAATGCTTTGATTCTTGGCTTTTATGTCCTAGGTCATGAGGACTCTTAGGATTTTTTACTTTATAAGTAGAGGCATCCACATATTTGTCATTGAATCCCCATGGGATGGTAGAAGTGAGGTTGGTGAAAGCTCCTTGTTTAGACCATATGTGCGTTTGTCAGCCATGATTGGGATATTTAGAGGATTTATAGATGGATGGATAAGGTGTTGGAAGAAGTGGTGGTAAAAAGCTTGGGGGGATGTTAGGAGTTGGAAGTAGCAGAGGAAGATTGGATGGTGGGATATTAAGAGTTGGAAGTAGTGGAGGGAGTTTGGATGGTGGAAGGTGTATGGTCACATACTTTTGGGATGTGTATGATAAGGGAGGTGGGATGACAACATATGTTTTGGGAATATGATAGGGTTTGCGAGGAAAGTGGTAGACTTAGGAGGAGTGGAGGAAGTACCAACATCTTGAGTTTGCTCACCTTGGGGTATGTATCCAAGGCCGTATGAAGGTGCAGGGACATTGACATGGATGGGCTCCAAAATACCTTGTTCATGAAGGCCTAAGCCTTTACCTTGATAGTTCATATTCTGGAGTATGTGGTGGATAGCAGGATTATGTATAGGTGCACTAGTAGCGAGTTCCTTATTAGATGAGGAAGGCAAGATAACGGATAGTGGTTGTTGGTGTTCTAAGAAAGAACATTCATGCATGAAGGTAGTAAGACCAAGGATATATGGTGGAGGATTTGCAGCTTGGTCAATAACAGATGGTGAAGGATCATTATTGGTTCGATCTTCTACACTTGCTTGGGAGGCAAGTGTCTCATCAAGGGAAGTGGAAGTTGTTGGATCATAGATGTGACTAGGTGGAATATGGATAGGAGTAATGGAGGTTTCTTGCTCATTGATGTGTTGCAAGTATGAGGTGAACCAGTGTTGTCATTGATGGCAACATGTGATGTGAAAAACCATCAAGACAAGAACTTCTCCTTTCTACCACAGCTCCCCCTATCAGCAACATGTCTTCTCCTCATTTACTGCTCCCCCTTTGATCATCAGCCACTTGTTTTTCACATGTCTTCTCTCCCCCTTTGACATCAATGGCAAAGGGCTCATACTTGCAATTCTAACACATCAGAATCATACCAGCTGCTCCCCCTTAGTAGCAGCTCCCCATCATCAATCCAGATCACAAGAAATGACTGTGATATCCACCAGACTGATGTACATCAGTACATCCTAGTTCATCACCGGAGGGGCCATGACCCCTAACTTCTCCCGGAGGTATTCAAAAGAGTCCTTGGGAAGAGGTTTAGTAAAGATATCTGCAATCTGATCCTTGGAAGGAACATACTCCAATCTGACTTCTTCCTTGTTCACTTGTTCTCTCAAAAAGTGAAACTTGATAGATATGTGCTTAGTCTTAGAATGCAATACCAGATTCTTAGAAATATTAATTGCACTTGAATTATCACAGAAAATTGTGATAGGCTCCTCATATTCAACTTTAATGTCTCTTAGCATCTGCTTCATCCATAAGATTTGAGTGCAACTACCTGCTGTTGCAATGTATTTTGCTTCAGTTGTAGATAGAGATATTGCATCTTGTTTCTTGCTTAGCCAAGAAACCAATCTCTTCCCCAAAAAGAATGCTCCACCACTGGTGCTCTTCCGGTCATCCACATCTCCTGCCCAATCTGCATCTGTGTAAGCATGAAGAGAGAAATCCAGATCTCTAGGGTACCATAGACCATACTCAGCTATTCCTTTTAAGTACCTAAAAATTCTTTTGATTGCCATAACATGAGATTCTTTAGGATCAGCCTGGAATCTTACTACAAGACCAACAACCTGCATTATATCTGGTCTAGTCTGAGTGAGATACAACAATCCACCAATCATTGATCTATACTTTGTCTGATCTGTCTTTGGGGAGTCATCATCTTTGCTCAACTTGCATCCAGTTGCCATGGGACTGTTCATTGGCTTTGAATCTTCCATACCAAATTTCCTCAATAATTCTTTCACGTATTTGGTCTGAGAAATGAAAATCCCTTTCTTTGTTTGAGTAATTTGCAGACCCAAGAAGAAATTCATTTCACCAAGCATAGACATTTCAAACTCACTTTTCATCTGATTTGCAAAGGTTTTGCACATACTATCTCTTCCTCCAAAAATGATATCATCCACAAACACTTCAACAATCAAAATGTTTTCATGATCAATTTTGAAATATAAGTTGCTGTCAGCAGTACCTTTGTTGAATCCAATCTGCACAAGATGCTTATCTAACCTTTCATACCATGCTCTTGGGGCTTGCTTTAATCCATACAATGCTTTCTTCAACTTGCAGACCATATCATCATTATACAAGACATCGACTTAGAAACAATCATCTAAGTCGGCAATCAACCATAAGAATATCTGCAAGATGAATAACACATCCGGTCGGCCACCACAAGAACATTTGCAGGATGAAAGGTGAACCAGTGTTGTCATTGATGTCAATATACCTATATTGCATTGACAAGAAGGATTGGATGAGTTGTGTGCTGAGGATATTGAGAAAATTAGCCTCAGTCAAGAACAGTGAAGAATAGTGATGAGAAGAAGGCAAATGTAATGTATAGGTTGCGAACCAGAGGATGCGGATTAAAGGGTTTGTATATATGAGTCTTGAGATGGTTCAGTTAAGATTTTAGAGGTCCGCATGAAGATCTGTAGAAGTTATGGCTGTCGGTGTGGAACTGGTTCCAGCAAGTGTTCAGAGGTGACAGAGGATCACAGAAAGGTCCGGTGAGGTCTAGAATTGTCTAATCTTAATCTACGGATTGGAAGGAGTGTTCGGGATGTCCTTGTGATGTGTCATCTCGAGTTGTGTATGATTTGGAGGTTCGGAAGTACCTTCTGCTTTATGACAGTGGCAAGAGACTGTGTTCTTGAAGTTCTGGATAAGGAAGAAAAGAGATTCCAGTAAGTAGAGGAAGTATGGATGTACCTGGTCATTCAGGCAGGCTTGTGAAGGTTCTTGGATCATGTTGAGGTTGTGTTATTGGTCCGCATTGATGGTAGAGCCCGAAATTGAAGATATTCTTCTGGATGAAGTTCTTGTTCTGACTAGCCGACCGGATAAGTTGTTCATCCTACAAATGTTCTTGTGGTGGCCGACCGGATGTGTTATTCATCTTGCGGATATTCTTATGGTTGATTGCTAACTTAGATGATTGTTCCTAAGTCGATGTCTTGTATAAATAAAGGTTTGTGAGTTCATTTCAAAGTGTGATTTGTGGAGATGAGAGCGGTGTAGCAAGGATAAGTGCAAAAGACAGAGCAGGGATTTTGGGCTTAAATGGAATTGATCCGGACATGGTAGAGATGTCATTCTCCAGTTCAAGACTGTGATTCTTATCACTTTGTAGACAGTATGTCTCCTTGTAGGCAGTGGGCCTCTTTGTGAGCAGTGTGCTCGGGCAGTGAGCCCTAATTGGCAAGTGCCATTCTTTTTCTTATTCTTCTAACAGAGAATAATTCTTGGGTTAATCACCCCGTGGTTTTTCCCTTAATTGGGTTTTCCACGTCAAAATCTTGGTGTTCAATGTGTTGATGTTTATCTACTCTTGTATTTGTGCATTATGCTTTCATGGATGATTAATTGATATGCTGTTAACTAACAAGAAGAATCAAGTGTTTGAGGTAGAAAGGAAGTTTCTATACAACTGATTCACCCCCCCCTCTCAGTTGTATGCCCTAGATCCAACAGGATGGGTATGGGATCAAGTTGTTCAAGGACATCCTCTTCATAGGGCATATCTTGATCATAGAATAGGTAAAGGTTATGGATGGGTTGGAATTGGATTTCCTGCTCATGTATAGTTGTGAGGATATGGATAGGATCAAGTGGCTCATGGAGAGGTTCATGATTATAGATATCATCTTGATCATAGAAAAGCCATTGGATCTCTAGCTTAGGCATAGGATCAAGTTGCTCATGGATAGCTTCTTCATCAACGGTAGTATCTTGATCAGGGAAAAGATATAGGTTATGCTTGGTGGGAAATTGGATCTCTTGCTCATGTATAGGTATAGGATCATTGAAGAGATAAAGGTTATGAAGGGGTCAGCTGGGAATGCTTTGATCCTGGTTTAGACAAGGGGTTAATGTCTCCACATGCTCTAAAGTGTGCTCTTGACATAACTCGTGGGTTGTTTGAATTGAAGTGGAGGTAGAAGACTCTTGGATAGGCTCTTGGTTGGCAATATGGATGTTTGATGGACTTTGACTTTTGTTCATGATAGGAGGTGCTTTAAGAAGCTCAAGGGGTTGCGGATGACATGAAGGGGTTGTGGGATTTGACATGGTATTGGAAGAATCTTTGGTAAGGTCAAGGACCAGACTTTGGGGACATGGTTGACTTTCTGCTAGTAGTCCTTGGATCACATCCTTCGTAGGTGTATGGGTAGATGAATGAGGGGATGGATGAGTGGATTTGGCTTTCTCCCTAGCTTTGCTTTTGTTGTATAAATGTGGAAAACATTTTTCCCACCACTCATCTGATTCTTTTTTTGTGTGCCATTTAAAATCTGAGGAACTAGATGGTGGTGTTGGCATAGGACTGGTATGTTTTGGGATATGTGTTTTAGGATATGGTGAAGGAGGATTAGGAGCCAAAGTGGTATACGATTTCCCTCTGGAGGTGGTGGTTTCCTTGTCATGAGTATGGGAAAAAGACATAGGAGTTTGGGGCGAGGTATAGCTAGTACTGGCCCGTTTAGCTTACAATCTTGTCAATTCTTGTCCTAAGATGTCAATTTGTTGAATAATTGCTATACAATCTTGGGACGAGGGACCTAAGTTTATTTGTAATTTCAGAGATTGTAATTTTTGATTAAGATATTCTAATTTGTTTGCCATTGACACAAGACTAGAAAAGCTTACTGGGTTGGAGAAATGGCTGATTTGCAAGGTTTCAATTAGATTTTGAAAAGCTGAAACAGGTTTTTGAAAATAATTTTTGACAGTTTTGCTTTTGGAAAGAACTGAATTTTTTTGTTCTCTAGTTCAAATGTGCAACAGTTTGAGTGCACAACAATAGGAGTCAGATGCACCAGAAGTCGAAGCATATGCACAATTCTGTGTTAACTGTGTTTGTTTAAATGCGCCGTTTAATCAAATGCGCAATAAGTCGAAGCATATGTGCAATAGGTCGGAGTGAATGCGTAATTCTGACTCTTTTGTTTGTTTAAATGTGCCGCATAATCAAATGCGCAATAAGTCGAAGCATATGTGCAATATGTCGAATCAAATGTGTAATTCTAACTTTTCTGTTTGTTTTCTCTGAATTTTGGATAATTCTAGATTGTTTTCAGGATTTGGTTTGAAAAACTTGGTGTTTGTGATAATTCTGATGTTTAATTATAGCAAAAACACAACAAACACATAGAAGTTTTCCATGATTTTTATCTTTTGTTATTTTTTTGTATTTTTGGACTGTTTTGACTCAAAAATAAGTACACCCTAGGCTAGATAGGACAGTAGGGGATTTTGGCTTGCTAAACAATTTGGTTCTTAGTTAGGGCAACCATTCAAGTGGTTACACATCCGGTGGCACTACACTCCATTATGGAGTCTCCCAGCCTCAAATGGTTACGCCTATGAGGGTTTTGGGGGAAGTTGGCCATCGGTGTAACACAGCAGCACTCGTTGCTTGAGGTTTTCACCCCAAGCACAATTTATTTTAAGTGGCTTGGTAGGGCTTGGCTTTAGCCTGTTACCACTCAGGGTCATTCCCACTTGGACAAGCGTGCATCCAAGGGCAGGCCCCCCTAAAGGTTTGACAAATAGAATGACAAGTCTGACACTTTGATCACCCAATTAAGGGGAGAGCATAAGCCTATTGTCATTCACAAGCACAGAAAACACTTGTTAATCCAACCTAGTTAAAAGTAGAAAAACTATATGAGTTAAGCTACTTGTGCACTCACACGATTGTTAACTTGGAAGTGTTTAGATCATAGCATTGTTCATTCCCCATTTGTTAACTTTCAAAGTGATTAAGACATAGCATTGTTCATTTTCTGTTTGTAAAGATAGCAGCGGCCTACTTTAGGAAAATAGATTCGACAATTCATAGATAACCATTGGGTTCAATTAATTCCTTCCTAGTTTAGAAAACTATGTGAAGTATTGTATGAGATACACTTGTTACTTTCACCCCTAGTTAGTCTAAATGAACTAGACAAAGCAGCTAAATGACCTAATCTAGCCACTACCCTTGCAAAATAGATGTTAGCTCAATATGCAAAGTCCACAAAAACTGTACAACAATAGAATATAGATGCACAACACTGCAGCTTGAATGCGTAGAAACAGGGAGTGTATGCGAATTTTAAACAAATGCGCAAATGTGGAGAGTGAATGTGCAACAATCAGAGGCACAGGCGCAATAACAACATATGTGCAATGATACAGCGTATATGCACAACTCTGACGGATGTGCAATTAAACAACGTATATGTGCAAAACTACGCTCAAAGGCCACAGTCAAAATCAAATGCACAACTTAGTGGAATGAATGCGCAACTGCAGAAGTCATATGCACAATACCATCACATGCGCAACTGTGGAGGTCAAATGCGCAACATTGGAGGTCAAATGCGCAAAACTGTTATATGCGCAAGTCCGGGAGGTAAATGTGCAACTGTGCGAGGTGAATGCACAAGTCTGCTGTTTGTTGCCTATTCTTCTCTTGCACGGACCTGCAACTAGAAAATACTCGTTCTTTAATTAGTAAAGGGGCAAGGGCCCCACGGTGGGTGCCAAAATGTGAGGGGGAGAATGAGGTTAGTTCAAACCAATGAAAACATAAACCCAAACATCAATAGAAGTTGAAAGCAAAGAGGAATCAAACCAAAACAAGTAAGAACATACTGACAAACTCTTTTACCTATTGTTTTCCATTGTTTGCCTATCTTTCTTTAATCTTGATGGTGAAGCCCTCAGAAGCTTTTCTTGCTTGCTTGCTTGTTGAAGATGACAAAGGAAGAATGGCTGTAGTACCTGCTTGTGTTGAATGTGAGCTTCAAACACCTGATAATGGAGGACACTTGGAATAGAATGAATGAGAGAAGAAGAGATATTTGAGTATAGTTATCTTGCCAAATGAAGTGCCTCTCTAATGGCTTAGAAGAGGGTTCTATTTATAGATTTCTTGAAAAAGAAATGGAGGGTGAGGATCAACATATGAGATCAATGGCTAGGAATAAAAGTGAATCTTTTATTCATAGTGGATTATGACAATTGAATTAAATATTCAATTGGTGAAGGCTAGTGGGGAACATTGAATTAAATATTCAATAATGGAGGATAGTGGATTATGACAATTGCATTAAATATTCAATTGGTGAAGGCTAGTGGGGAACATTGAATTAAATATTCAATAGTGGAGGACAGTGGATTATGACAATTGAATTAAATATTCAATTGGTGAAGGCTAGTGGGAAACATTGAATAAAATATTCAATTTGTGAAGGCTAGTGGGGAACATTGAATTAAATATTCAATTTGTGAAGGCTAGTGGGGAATATTGAATTAAATATTCAATTTGTGAAGGCTAGTGGGGAACATTGAGTTAAATATTCAATTTGGTGGAGGATAATTGATTTTAAGATTTATTTTAGAAAATGGAGGATATTAGCTAATTAAATATTAAGAATATTTAATTATATATGCAACATGGTGAGGTGGAAGAGATGAGGTGGATTGGTGAGGTGGATTTATGGAATTAGGACTTAGGATAGAGGAATTTTTGATTAATTAAATAATGAAGGATTATTTAATTATGTGAGACATTAGAAGAATATAGGGAATTTAATTAAATAAAATGACTTTATTTAATTATGGGATAATGAAACAATCAAATAAATTTTGAATATTTATTTAATTGATAGAAGAAAATAAGAATTAAGATAAATATTAAAATATTTACTTAATTCGACCTGAGCCAATTTTAGGTGTATACAGTTGTTACTCAGGTAGAGAAGAAGGCAAGCACAAAATGCAGCAAGAAATCAAGCCCTTGAAGTGCAAAGAAATCAAGAACAGCATAGAAATTAATACTTGCCTATCCAGTTACAATACTTTAAGCTGGATTCTAGACCGTATACAAGGTCTTTGAGAAGAGAGGGAGTTGAGGATTCTACCTTTCAAGCACTACAAAACTTTAATTTTCCTTATATCCCTACTCATGTAAGAAGAGCTAGAAGTAGACCTCCTAGCCCCCCCAAACCTTCTACATCTCCTATTTGTCAAGCTCTAACTCTTTCTAGTACTATCATTCCCTCAGCTATAAACTTCCTACCAATGGCCCAACCTTGGGGAGCAGCCATAGGGCCTTTGAACCTAGGGGCTAACCTAAATCCTTTGCCTAAAAATGCATGGGAGAATTTGCCCAAATTTAATGGAGATGGGAGACAATCACCAGAAGAACATTTATGTGCCTTTGCAGTAGCATGTAGTGTGTTAGGTGTACAACACCAAGATGTAGCCATAAGGCTTTTTGTGCAAACCTTGATCGATACTGCAGCACAATGGTTTTATCACCTAACTAACTCCTCAATCACAAACTGGAATGACATGAAAACTACGTTTGAAAATAGGTTAGATGAACATTCTCTCCTTGCATAGCTGACTCAGCTTAAGAAAGAGATACATGAACCTATGAGGGAATTCGTGGCTAAATTCAACAGAATTGTGAACAAAATCCCTGCTGCTAAAAGACCAACTGGCAAGAACCAGAAATGTTTCTTCATCAATTCTATGCCTCTTGATATTAGCTTCCATCTTAGGAGAGGTGTAATTGCTGATTTACCAGCTGCACAAGCTTTGGCAGTCGGATTGGAGGATGATCTTATTATGGCTGGTAAGTGGAAGAAAGAGGTCTAGGTTCCAAATGCTCACCCCTCATCATCTACTGATCCTGTAGTGCAAAGACTGGTTAATGATATGATTGCCTTAAAGAGACAATTACCTAAAACTGGTGCTTCCTTCCAACAACTGTATCAAGATATTGGCAGGAGGAATTTGAATCAACAAGCAAATACTGGTAGAGCTTTACCCCTGACATCAGCATAGCCAAGGCTGACTATTCAAGCTCCTCCTGGGAGGGGGAACATGTGTATTTTTCATTTGACTATCAACCATGATGGAAATTCTTGCCCAGAGATGCTCAGGTATGCTCAGATGACTACTACTCAGGATATGTTAGGGGAGTCCACTGAAGAAGAAAGGAACTTTGAGGAACCTGGCGACTCTGAGATAAACTTCCTTGAATATGAGTCTAATTCAGAAAGGGGAGGTGAAATATTGGTTACCCTTGAAGATCCTTCATGCGCTGTGCTCACCACGAGTCAGAGGAATATGAGATCCTCTAATATGTAAGAAGTACCTGGTAAAGGTAAGGAGCCTTTTATTAGAACTCATGATGCTAATTTGAAGGCTCAGGAAATTAAATTATTGCATAAAAATGATCCAGATGCTTCTTTTGATATTGTTGAATTCTGTAAATCTGTAAAAATTCAAATCTCTCCTTTTGAGTATCTCAAGTTAAAACCTAATGAGCTTGACAAACTAGTTAAACATGTTAAGGGTGGTCCTACACAAACAGAATCTGAGAGTTAACTAGATGTTAATGCTGAGTCTCCCATTGCTCAACTATTTGCTTCCTCATCCAAGTCATCCATGACTACCCCTAAAATGACTCTCAATTCATCAAATGATACTTCTTACACAGCTGATTTGAAACCCAACCCTTTCTATGTATCTTTGTTCATCAATGGTCATAAGCTTAGTAACTGTATTATAGATTCAGGAGCGTTTGACAACATTATGCCCTCTTCTATGGCCAAAGCCCTAGGATTATCACTTACAAAGACATTTGGTAGGTGTTATTCTATGGATGGCAAACAGGTTTCCTTGCTTGGACAGATTAAAGATGCACGAGTTGCTCTTGCAGCTTACCCTGACAAAAAAGTGAAATTGATGATTTTGGTAGTAGATATTCTTGCTAGTTATGGGATGTTGTTGAGCAGGACATTTTGCAAGGATTTAGGTGGGTAGATTAAATTGGATTGGTTAGAAGACACAATCCTAGTGGGAAAGTAGAAAGTAAAGCTAGAACCTGAACCCAAGTGCAAGTTTACTATCTATCCCTTTGATGATCCCAAGTCCCAGATTTTGTTTGAGGAATGTGAATTGGTAACTATTTTCTCTCTTCTGAACAGAGTTTTGGAGAAGACCTCAAAGAAGAATTAATCCAAAGGTCTGTACATTCTGATGACCTATGGATTATAGAATTTGACGGCAGTTGTGCTACTACTGGTTCAGGGGCTAGGGTTGTGTTGATCTCACCAGAAGGTGAAATTTTTTCTTATTCTTTTAAATTAGAGTTCAAAAACACCAATAATACTATAGAATATGAAGCTTTATTGCTTGGGCTATATGAAGCTAAAGGAAGGGGTGTAAAGCTACTTAAAGTGAGAGGAGATGCTGAATTAATTGTGAAACAGGTAAGGGGCATCTTTTCTATTAAGAATGAAAGATTAAAGCATTACAGAAATAGAGTATGGGATGAGATCAAATATTTTGATGCTTTCTCTATCGAAGCAATTCCTAGAGACCAAAACTCCCAAGCAGATTCTTTAGCAGTATCAGCTTCTCTTCTTCTGCCACACCCAGATTTTAAAAAGGATTCTTATAAAATAGAACTGGTATATTGTCCTAATGTCCCAGACAATGCCGAAAGCTGGCAAGTTTTTGAGAGTGATAATCAGATCAAAAAAATTTTAGAGAATGCTGAAATGTTCCTGGGAGCTTATTTTGAGGGCTCTGAAATAGAGTGTAAAGAATTTAGTCCTGACCCAGGGATTAATCCAAAAGATGATGTGATTCAGTTGAAGGGAAACAAAATCCCTAAAGGACTGGTTTCCTTAGAACATTTGTTTTCTCGAAGAGATGAATATATTAAAGGCAAACCTTCCCACAATCCTGATAAACTGGAGGATTACGAGAAAATAAACATTAGGGATGAGTCTAATCCTAAATGGATATCCATTGGTAGGTGTTGTTCTTTAGAGGAGAAAAAGAAGTTGATCAAATTGTTAATCAAGTATAAGGATGTTTTCACCTGGTGCTATGATGATCTTAAAATTTTTAGACATGGACAGTTTCAACACCATATTCCTTTGAAAGCAAATGCAACCCCATTTAGGCAGAAGCTGAGGAATTATAATCTAAAAGTTGCTGAGGCCATCTTTAAGGAGATTGATAAGATGTTGAAAGCTAGAATTATCTATCCAATTCATCACTCCACTTGGGTGGCAAATATTGTTCTAGTGCGCAAGAAGAATGGAGAAATAAGAATCTGCGTTGATTTCAAGAATTTGAATTAGGCTAGCCTGAAAGATAACTATCCCTTACCTATGATGGACCACATCTTACAGATAGTTGATGGGTCTGAAATGATGTCCATGTTGGATGGGTTCTCAGGTTACAATCAGATAGGTGTGGCTGCAACTGATCAACATAAGACTACTTTCACTACGCCTCAGAGAACTTTTGCCTATAACCAAATGCCCTTTGGCCTGATTAATGCCAGAAACCTTTCAGCAGGCGATGGATTTATCCTTTAGAGATCTGAAGGATAGAATTATTGTTATTTATCTTGATGATTTGACTATTTTTTCTAGAAATAGAGAAGATCACCTGAAGGATCTGGAGACTGTCTTACAAAGGTGTCGAAGCCATGGCATATCACTCAATCCCAAGAAGTCAGTCTTCTGTGTTATAGAGGGAAAGTTGTTGGGGCACTTAGTCTCAAAATATGGAATCAAAATTGATCTAGAGAGGGTCAGGGCGATACAACAGCTTAGTCTCACTTCCAATAGGACTGGAGTCAAGTCCTTCTTTAGCCAAATCAATTTTCTCAGAAGGTTCATTCCTGACTTTGCTGAGATTACAAAGCATATTGTTGGAATGATGAGTGAGAAATAGACATTCAAGTGGAATGAAGTTGCTAAGAAGGCATTTGAGGATATTAAAGAGGCGATTGCACACACACCCACTTTGGTAAATCCTAATTTTCAAAAAGATTTTATTATTTATTGTTATGCCTCGGAACACACCATGTCAGGTATTTTGTTACAGAAAAATGAATTGGATGAAGAGGTCCCCATAGCCTTTATGAGCGTTCCCCTTAAAAAGCATGAATTGAAATATTCTCTGGTTTAAAAACAAGCTTTCGCTGTAGTAAAGGTTGTTAAACAATTCAGATATTATATACTTCACTCTCATTCAGTTGTATTTGTTCCAAGTTCAGCTGTGAAAAGTATCTTGACTCAGCAAGATGTTGGGTTAAACAATAGAGCAACGTGGATTGCTAAAATCCAAGAATATGATCTGGAAGTTAGGCCAACTAAACTGATCAGAGGTCAAGGCCTATGTAAATTGATTGCTGAGAATGGAAAGGAAGAAGAAGGACTTCCCACTATCCTACTGGTAAGTTTATAGGACCCATGGTTTCTAGATGTAGCCTACTATCTTATTTACAGAGATTGTCCTAGTCACTTATCTCCTAAAGAGAAAAGAAACCTGAAGCTAAAAGTCGCAAAATATGTTATTTGGGGGGATGTCCTTTACAAGAAGGGACTAGATGGGACTTTCCTAAGATGTGTAGACAAGGAGCAACAAGACAAGCTCTTGGAAGTTTTCCATAATGAAGCCTGTGGTGGACATTTTTCTTCTTCAGTCACAACTTTCAAAATCCTCAGGAATTGTTACTATTGGCCAGGGATGTTTAAAGATGCATATAAATGGGTGGCTAACTGTGAAAAATGCAAAATGTTCTCAGGAAGACCACAATTTGCAGCTTTGCCTTTGAGGCCCGTTGTTATTGAAGAACATTTCAATCAATGGGGATTGGATTTTATTGGGGCTATCTCGCCCCCCTCAAGTGCAGGACATACCCACATTTTGACAGCAACAGATTATTTCACGAAATGGGTTGAAGTAGCCCCTATAAAGAGAACAACTTCGGAGGTGGTGTGTAATATTCTTAAAGAAAATATTTTGGTACATTTTGGTGTTCCCTAGAAAATTGTAGCAGATAATGCTACCAGTTTCTCTTCAGTTGAAATGACTTCTTTTTGTTATGAACATAGTATATCTCTCTCCCATTCATCAGATTACTATCCCCAAGGAAATGGACAAGCTGAGTCCAGTAACAAGAATCTGATTGCTACCATGAAGAAATTGGTGAATGATAACCCCTGAGATTGGCATAAGAGACTGTATGAAGCACTCTGGGCTAACAGAATAACTCCAAAAAGGGCAATTGGGATGGTGCCTTTTGAATTGGTTTATGGAATAGGTGCCCAATTATCTTTACCTCTGGAGCTATCTACAACTAAACTACAAAGTGTAATCGAGGATCAATACTTCCAAGATTCCCTAGAGAAAAGGATTATGTACTTAACTAAAATTGAAGAAGAGAGGAATGAATTGGTTGACCAAATTACTGCTCATCAGGCCAGAGTTAAAGAGATTTTTGACCGGAAAACAAGGCCTAGAAAGTTTATGTAGGGAGATGAAGTATTGCTGTGGGATAGAAGGAGAGAACCAAAAGGTGCACATAGCAAATTTGACTCGCTTTGGAAAGGACCTTTCAGAATTCACTAGGTACTGGGTCCAAATTCTTTTAAATTGGAATATCTGGATGGAGCTATTTTACCCCTGTCCTATAATGGACAGAATCTCAAATTGTATTGTCTGTGAAACAGGAGTCCCCTGTTTTGTACATAGCCTTCCCTTTATTGTCTAGTTTTGTGTTTTCCTTTCCTAGTTTTGGTTTGTCTTGCTTCTTTTCTTTCATCTCTATGTTTCAGTTTCCACGTAACCAGAGCTTCTAAGTTCTCTGCATTTTGCCATAAAATGCAGTCCCTAGTCAGAGCCAATGTTACCTTTTGAGTCACCCTTATTTATTTTATTTGTAATTTCCCCATATAAAAGTTGATTTACTATTACATTTCATTGATCATACCTTCATTTCTTAAATCGGCTCTTTATTCTTCAAAGGTTGCCCACATACCCCCTTTGTGTATGAAATTACTTAAGGTTTGAACATTTGAACCTAAACTATTCTCAAAGTTCAAAGTTCAATGGTTCGATGTCTTTAAAGTCTCTAAAAAAGCAAGCTGTTTTGTTCCGTGTAATTTAAAACGCATTTGAGTTTTTGGGTTGAACTTGAACCTTTTGTTAATGGTTCAAAGGTTCCACGGTTCAAGGTCAACACCCGATGCCTTGTATTTTGTCACTTTTACTCAGATCTTTTGTTCAGGTCAATGTGTTGTCGAACCATCCGTTTGAACCACATTCCTAAGGTTCAATGGTTCATTGGTTCCAAGTTCAATGCTGTACTGTTTCGTAGTCAAATGTCCTTCACAAGCCATGTGATGTTGGTCGGTTTATATAGTTCTCATATCTTTGAACTTGAACTTTGAACCACATTCCCAAGATTCAATGGTTCAATGGTTTAAAGTTCACCAGTTCGGTGATTATGGTCTTGCCTTTCCCCGAGGCCTTCTAAATCAAATTTAGTAGGAAAGTTGGAGGAAAATATGTCTGAAACTCATTATGAAACAAAAAAATTCTAATTTCGGTGAAGTTACGGATAATTATTATATATCATGGACATGCGTGAATAACGCTTGCCATTAATGAGGATGTTAGATTTCAGGCTTTTCAAACAAATTTGGCACGTATTGTTTCTGTGATAGGTGAAAGTCAGGTGTGGAAGATCAGACATAGTCATGAAACCCTAACCCTACCATCATCAAGGAATCTAATCTAAATGAAATCAAAGAACAATACAATTCAAGCATAACATCACCTAGACCGTGCGATTCCTTGTTTTGAGAGATAGATGTGGACTGCTTCTTCAACAATAAGCAATTACCAAGCTGAAAGCTGCCATGATGGATGATAAAAGCTCAAATGCTCAAATGCTCAAGATGATAATGTAGGTGCTATATGATTGCTGGATCGTTGGATATCTCATATGGAGAGAGAGGGTGTTTATATAGAACTCAACCAAGATCAATCAACGGTGGAGATTCAGAGGCTATGTGAATGGCTAGGATTGAAAGATACTAAATTTAGGTTCCATTAGTTGTGCATGTGAAGGATATGAGTGAAAGTTGTCATACAACACATGATTGACTGGACAAGTGTTGGAATGTGATAAAAGATGAGGAGTTAATTCAAATAAAATATTTGAATTAGTTGGGATATGAGTTGGATATTAATTAAATAAATAAAATTTAGTGAATTAATAGGATAAATAAATAAAATGGGATAAGATATGATGTGGAAATTAATTGAATAAATAAAATTTATTTAATTAATTGGGATGAGGATAGGATAAATGGGATTATGATGTGAAATTAATTAAATAAATAAAATTTATTTAATTAATTGGCTAAGTAGGATGAGAATGGGATTTTAATTAAATAAATAAAATTTATTTAATTAATTGTTTTGATGGATAATGATGATTTAACAAGGTGTTACTAGACATGGACAAAGTTGGGACAATTTTGGGTGTCTACATTTTGCCCCTCTTTGATACAATGTTCGATAGAGCATTGTGTCAAAGAAGATATGATATGCGTTCGATAAACAAGTTATGCCCCAGTGTAACTGGTAGGTGATGCCCCCTCGAGAGGTAAGCCAGGCTAACCAGGAAGGGCTGGGTTGGCTCTCGATAGAAAAAAAAGGCTAAAAAGAAGGCAGACACGAAGAAAATGGAAATGAGTGATCTTGGCTAAGTATGATGGAATGAATAGATAGAATGAATAGATAGGATGATGATGGGCAGCTTTCAAGTAATTGCTCAAAATGAAAAGAAATGCAGTCCTTATATTTGATATAGCATATGGATGTTATGCACCAGGGTATAAGAAACCAAGGTGTCAAGGTATCCAATGCGTAACTAGCATGTTACAATCTTGTCTGAACGCATGAGGTCAAGATGTTGAGCCAACATGCACAAGATATGAATAACAGCTAGTGTTGGACTTTGACACTACAAGCAATGGTGTGAGCTTATCTCCACTACACATAATGATAGCTTGTTGGTTATATGTATGGAGTTAGTCTTAACATAGAATAGTCTCAAACGCATAAGAGACTGTTTAGCTTCTCAGATGCTAGAGATATTGATATGTAAGATGCTAATCCCAACACGTACAAGATACCAATACGCATAGGAAGAGAATAAGATCATCCTGCAAACACGGCATACGAAAGCTATATGACCATGCCCCAATCCTTACTTCATCGCAACATACCAAGATATAAAGAGATCAAGGCAGTCTTGACTAGGTATAGAAAAAGGGAGAAAAGATAAATCAAAAGATAAAACAAAAGATAATGTCATCACGTTCTCTTGCCAATTTTGGGTGCTCTTGGACAGATCAAGCTGGTGCCTTGTTAAAAGGAAAGCTACATCCTGTTGAAGGCTAAAGTTGTTGATAAATGGCTATAGCAAATATTGGCTTAAGGCATGCGGACAAATAGCTTCTGGCGTACCTTTGATTGATTAAAGTGCTTGAGCTTGCAATATACACATGGATTGCTTCTTGTTTGCGCTGATCAAAGAGAAGAAGATGGATGATGCATGAAGATGAAGAAGATGGGGGGAATCATCTGTGCTTGAGTACTGGAAACTTCCTTCGTATTCCAGACTACCTACATACCCTGTATCCACGGGATCAAAGCACATTTACGATGAAGATGAGACATGATGAATATGTAGTTCTGGGTTTTATTGATGATGTAAGTGATGAAAGATAGAAGAATGTGAGCTGAAAAAGTGAAGGATGTTTAGAAGAAAGATGAAAGATAACTGATGAAAGGGGCTATTGTCTTAGCCTGAATCAGAGTGCTTCCTTCGCATCTTAGATTGCCTACATACCCTGTATCCACGGGATCAAGGCGTCAATGATAGAGCTAGATGTAGTTCTTATTGATATGGCTAATCGATTGGATGTCTGATCAAGCGATGTTTGTTGCAATTGTTGGATGAATGTGGATGGATTGCGAAGGTATGAGTCCTGCTTGCAAGTCGTTAGGTCATATTTGTCGGTGGACATGTGCCATGGCTGAAGTTGATAAGGTGTGCTGTGTTGTAAGCTGAGTTGTTTGATGTGTTATGATCTAGAGATAACAGGATCCACTTCCAAATAAGACTCAACAAATGCCCCCAGTGCAGGATGAGGTTTATTATGCGGAAGCGACAATGCGGAAAAGATGTAGCCAAGATGCTAAGGTGCCAAAAGATATAGATATCACGACAATGTCTCAAGTATGATAGCTAGCATTAGCAAAGGATGAAAATGAAAGGCTATGTGTGAGATTGCGATAGGGCTTATGAGTAGGGCTTATATAAGATGCAGTGGGAAAAATGATCAAACGAACCAAACAAATGAGGGAAGCTGGTCACTACACATAGCGCCTGTTTGCCAGGTTTTCACTATGGTACTTATCCAAGGCGCCTGTTTACCAGGTTTTCACCAGAGGATGGATTATTTATTGAATATATATTTATTTATTTATTTATTTATTTTTTTTGTTTTGGCTTTTTTGGCTTTTTTTGATTTTTTTTTTGGCTCTTTTTTGGGGATAGCTGAGATTCATGGATAAAACTTCTTGAGATGAATGCTGTTGACGGGTTCATCCAAGGGAATGCCTTTAGGTGTTGACAGAGTGTATGCACCGGATCCATAGACTGTTGTGATAATGAAAGGACCAAGCCAATTTGGTTCAAACTTGCCCTGTTTCTCTTGATGCTGTTGATTCCTGTGGTTTTCTTTAAGGACAAGGTCGCCAACCTGAAATCTACGTTCTCTGATCTTTTTGTTGTGGCGGCGGCGTAGCTGGTTTTGATAGACTTGAAGATGGTTCAATGCTGTAAGGTGGCGTTCATCTAATAGCTCAAGATCATGGAGTCTGGACACTCAATATTCTTCATCTGAGATAGTATGTTGCAAGGATATGCACAAAGAGGGGATCTCAACCTCAATAGGCAAAATAGCTTTAGTGCCATAGACGAGAGCATAGGGTGTGGCGCCAGTAGGAGTTCTGATGCTTGTTCTATAGGCCCATAAAGCAGGATGCAGTTGTAGATGCCAATCTCGACCAGCTTCATTAACAGTCTTTTTAAGGATCTTGATGATTGTCTTATTAGAGGCTTCAGCTTGACCATTGCTCTGAGGATAATAAGGCGTAGAGAACCTATGTTGAATATGGAACTTATTACAAAGATCTCTAACCTCTTGGTTCTTGAAAAGCCGACCGTTGTCTGTGACAATAGCTTGAGGAACTCCATAACGGCGGATAATGTAATGTAAGATAAATTTAGCTATTTGTTTACCTGTGATGTAGGTCATTGGTATGGCTTCTACCCACTTCGTGAAATACTCAGTGGCAGTGATAATAAACTTATGACCATTTGATGAAGTAGGATGGATTTTACCCACAAGATCAAGTCCCCATTGCGAAAAAGGCCATGGAGTGACAATAGGCTGAAGCTCATGTGCTGGTGCATGTATTAGATCTCCATGTTTCTGACATTGTAAACATCACTTTGCGAATTGTTGGGCATCTTTTTCCATAGTTGGCCAATAGTATCCTCCTCGCAGAAGTTTCTTAACAAGGCCAGGGCCAGCGGAATGCGAACCGCAGACACCTTCATGTACTTCACGTAAGGCCATTTTTGCTTCCTCGGAATCAAGACATCTAAGAAGGATACCATCAAGACTCCGGCGATAAAGGGTGTCTCCTAAGATAGTGTAATGAGAGGCTCTTCGGATAAAAGTTTTACGCTGGGTGTTGGATAGTGGAAGAGGCAAGGTGTGATTACGGAGATACTCGAATATATCCTTGTACCACGACGAGTTGGGACCAACAATCTCACATATGAGCTCAGACTGTGGAACTTCAAATGCTGGGATCAAAAGCTGTTCGACCAAGAATTCACATTTATGGGTGTTAGATGGCATGTCTAAAAGGGATCCAATCATAGCCATGGCATCTGCTGCTCTATTTTGTAGTCTTGGAATTTGCTCAAAGGTAATGTCCTCAAAATATTGCTTGAAATCGTCCACCATTAGCTTGTATGGAAGAAGCTTCTCATCTTTTGTTTGATATTCATCTAAGACCTGTTTGATAACCAGCTGAGAATCGCCAAAGACTTGTAACTGTTTGATAGCCCATTGTACTGCCATGCGCAAACCTGTGATTAAAGCTTCATACTCTGCTATGTTATTGGTACATGGGAATGCTATTCTGTATGATTTAGGTATGCAGTCTCCTTGGGGAGTGACAAACAAGATACCTGCTCCAGATCCGTGTTGAGTGTATGATCCATCAAAGTATAGCTGCCATCGTACTAGAAAACTTAAATTAAACAATCCTTCATCAGGGAATTCTGGATATATTGGCTGAATGTCTGTGATGGGTGCTGCAGCTAATTGATCAGCAATGACTTGTCCTTTGATAGCTTTGCGGTTCACATATTGTATGTCAAATTCACTCAAGATCATAACCCATTTTGCTAATCTCCCTGTGAGAAGTGCCTTTGAAAGGAGATACTTGAGGGGATCCACATTAGAGATGAGCTTTGTTGTTTGGTTCAGCATATAGTGTCGCAACTTTTGGGAAGCAAACACTAATGCTAAACAAGCTTTTTCCATGAACGAGTAGTTGAGCTCATATCCCACAAGAGTTCTGCTAATGTAGTAGATGGCTTGTTCTTTTCCTGAATCATCATGTTGAGCTAGAAGTGCACCCAATGCTGCGGTTGTTGATGATATATAGAGCAGTAATGGTCGATCAAGTACAGGAGGTATTAACACAGGAGGTGTTGCCAAGTATTCCTTTATCTTATCAAAAGCCTGTTGACACTTTTCATCCCACTTAAAAGGTTCACCCTTACAAAGAAGATGCTGAAAAGGATGACATTTATCTGCTAGTTGTGAGATGAATCTATGGATAGATTGTAGCCTACCCTGTAAACTACGGAGCTGTTTAAGATTCGTTGGTGGAGGCATTTCTATGATAGCTTTTACCTTAGCAGGGTCTACTTCTATCCCTCGTCGAGACACAATATATCCCAATAGTTTTCCTGATGTTACGCCAAATACACACTTCTTTGGGTTTAGTCTGACTTGGTATTTTTCTAATCAATCAAAAATTTGTGCCAATACTTGTAGATGTCCTTCCCTTGTCTTAGATTTTCCCAGGATGTCATCAACATAGTCTTCCATGATAGTATGAAAAAGGTCATGAAAAATAACTGTCATGGCTTGTTGATAGGTAGCTCCAGCGTTTTTGAGACCAAAAGGCATTACGACCCAGCAATATGTGCCCCATGGACAAATAAAAGATGTTTTATCTTGGTCTTCCTCTGCTATTCTGATTTTATTATAACTTGAAAATCCATCCATCAAAGATAGCATTTCATGTCCTGCTGTAAGATCAACAATGTTGTCTATGCTTGGTAATGGAAAATCATCTTTAGGACAAGCTTTGTTAAGATCTCTAAAGTCTGTGCAGCAACGAACACGTCCATCTGGTTTTGCTACAGGTACTAAGTTTGAAACCCATTCTGGATAATCAATAGGCTTTATGAACTTTGCTTCTAATAGCTTCTGAATTTTTGCTTTGACCAATAAGGCAACTTGTGGATGCATTTTGCGCAATTTTTGTTTGACAGGCTTTGCATCAGCGAATACTGCTAAATGATGTACCACAAGTGAAGGATCTAGTCCTGGCATGTCTGCATAAGTCCATGCAAAATTTATAGCTCTTCTTAGAAAAAATGCTGTGAAGTTCTTTCGTTCTTGCTCTGATAGTGATGTTGCCAAAAAAGTGATCTTCGGATTCTGTTTTGTTCCCAAGTTCATGTCTTGTGATTTTTCAACTAGCACAGTTGATTTCTCATGGTAATTAGTGGCAACAGGAAGATCAAATCCCTCATCCTCAGGTGCCTCAGAGAGGTTTTCACCTTCAGATACGTCCTTTATTTTTACTTTTTCACGGTCAAGAGGCGCCTTGCGGTTTTCACCTAGTGACCTATTTTGTTGAATTTTGTTTATTTCACTTTTGCGACTGAAGGATTTGATACTTCCGCCAAAATATGCTAGTTTAGGTAATTCCATCATGAAACCTGCTTTGTGATCACCCAATGGAATACCTTGTCTCAAACCCATGAATTCTGCAATGGCTTCATCATTTTCAAATGTATCTAATATCGGTGCCCCCTGTTGGTCCCAATCGATGAGGTCAAGATATACGAGTGAAAGGCTAATGGAGGGATCGTGATGGCGAGAAGAGGTTGCAGAAAACATGAAGATGGAATGTTCTTGAAAAAGGTCAGTGATATGAAGGGAGGAGTCATCGATGGTATCTGAATTAGAAGGCTCTCCTACCGAAGAAGGTCCAACGTCAATATCGGAAATACACTTAATGTCTTTGGTTTGCGGTACCTCCGGTTGGTAACCAAGGCCTTGCTTATTAAACTTCTTAGACACAATAAGGGGCTCAATAGGTCCTTGTTCCTGTGATCCCAAGCCGCCATGTCCTTTATAGCCCATGTTCTTTATGATACGAAACCTGTTGTTGTATCGCTCTACTTCAAGTTGGACTTGGTCATTTTCATCAAAGAATATCCAAGAGTTGATGTCCTCAATGTCTTCGTCATCCAAGAAACCACCTTTAATGAATACGGTAGGGGGAGCTTTGATAACAGCGGAGGATGAAGTGGGCTTAGATGTAGAGGGCTTACTGTGGGATTTAGGAGATAATGGAAGAGTACCCACACAATAGGATTCCTACAATTTGTATTCACCAGGGCCATGTTCGGTATATTTGATATGAAGGTTGGAAGCGGCTTTGCTAGATGAAGGTTTGAGGAGATCAGATGGATCGACATAAGAGGACGACGGATATGCCTCGGTGTTGATAGGGATACGGTTTGGACTCTGATATTTAGCTTGAAAGGCACGGCAAAACTCAAATGGATTAGGATCAGCTTGAATGGTAACTTCAACACCCTTATGTGGAAATTTAAGGCATTGGTGATATGTAGATGGAACTGCTTTAAGGGTATGGATCCAAGGGCGATCGAGGATGATGTTGTAAGGCAGATCAATGTCAAGGACTTGACAGTGAGTTTCTGTAATGACCGGACCAACTTGAATAGGAAATAAGATGATCCCTTCAGTATCTCTTTCAGCGTCATCGTATGCTCTGATAGTTATAACTTTGGAAGTGTCAACATCTTTCTCAGAATATCCCAATTGCTTGATAAGTTTTAAAGAACATATATTAAGACCAGCACCCCCATCTATCAAGACTCGTTTGATACGGCGTTGGTTAACAAATACTTCAATATGGAGGGCCTCATTGTGTGACGGATGAATGGAGGGTTGAAGATCTTTGTCGAAAAAGGTCAAATGACAAGGGGCTGCAATGCTAGCGACCATAGATTGAAATTGTGTGATATTAATATTATTAGGCACCAAAGACTCTTGTAAGGCTTTATCAAGGATAGCTTTATGTGCGGGGGATATGCGGAGCAGCTCAAGGATAGATATGTGTGTGGGTGTTTTACCAAGGTGATCCAAGAGGTTATAGTCAGAGAGAGGTCTAGGAGGATGAGGAGGTGCTCCTTGGATGGTAACTCGACCTCTTCGCATGGTTACGGCACAATCAGGTGCTCTCCCTTGGATGGTAATGGTAGAAATGCGAGCATGGTCAATGCGGCCAATAGTAGATGATGCATAGTTATAGGGAATAGCATTTCTAGCCTGAAGGTTGTTTATCTGATCATGAGATGGAAGTGGATTCTTGAAAGTCTCTAGATCATAGTTTGATGTGGATGGTTGAGCAGGTTGAGCTGTTGAAGGTGTGACGTTGATTAGACCTTGATCAATGTAGTCTTGGATAACATGTTTTAAGCGCATACAACCATTTGTTTTGTGCCCTTTAACTTGATGGTAATCACAATACTCATTCTCTTTGTACCAAGGAGCTCGAAAGAGTGGTTCGCCATTTGGTGGTGCATCGGGTAGAATAACGTCTCCAGCTTGAAGCAGCTTTCGAAGAATAACTTCCATGGGTTCCACTAAGGGTGTAAATTGTCGGCGTGGATTTTGGCGTTGGTTTCTACATTGTGGAAAAGGCTGTCTTGGTGTAGAGGCTGCTTGAATGTTGATGGGAGCTCTCATAGTTTGAATATTCTTTGTATTGACAATACCATCATTGACAACATTCTTGTTCTTGTTCCAAAAGTGAGACTTATCATTGGAATTTTGGGGAGAATCTTTGTTATCACGAAAGATCTTGATAGTTCCTTTGGCAATTAAGGCTCGTTCAATAATAACTCCTTTGGAAACTAATTCGTCAAAGGTGCTAGCACTTTGCAATTGTAGTTGGAATGACAGCTCAGGATGAAGATTTTGAACAAAGATGTCAAGCTGTTGTTTCTCAGGGATTTCCCATGATAATTTGCTAGCCATATTACGCCATTGTTGGGTAAATGAGGAAAAGGTTTCACCATTGCGTTGTTTGTTGTTGACAAGGTCATTCATGTTTACCTCATGTTCAATGTTGAAGGCAAAGTGTGATCGAAACTTGTTTGCCAATTCTGAAAAAGTCTTGATTCCTGGAGGTAAATGGGAAAACCATTCGAGAGCTTGTCCTGCTAAGCTTCGAGGAAATAGTCTCAAAAGATATGTATCATCATAGGCAACATCGAGACATGCCACGAAAAAGGCTCGAAGATGGTCGTCCGGATTTCCTTTCCCTTTGTACTTATCAAATTGTGGGGTTTCAAAGTGTGGTGGAAAAGGTATCATATTAAGAGACTTGTCAAATGGATAAGCGCATATGTTTTCGAGAGAGAAAGGTTTCTTGCCTTGTCCTACCCTTTCATCGATCATCTGTTGGATAGCGGCTGAGGATAACTGCTGTTGTTGCGAAGGGGGTGGAGTATGATATGAGACATATTGTGGTTGCGGTTGTGGTATATGTGGAGTTGTGACTGTTTGTTGTGGTTGTGGGATATATGAAGCTGTGACTATTTGTTGGGGTTGTGTGCCCACAATGTATGTCAAAGGAGTGGTATGTGACATGTATGTGTTGGAGGATTGCTGTCCTTGGGACACCAGTGGCGATTGGGTGTGCATCACATGAGAAGTGGATGTTGGATTGATAGTAGCAGATGGTTGGGAAGTTGGGATTGAATTCATGACATGGTAAGTGACGGAGGGATTGGTAGATATGACAGAAGGATGAACATTTGGATTTGTATTTTGGACAATATGAGGATTGGTATATGTCATGTGTTGGGTGATATTAGAGAAGCCTTGGGTAGCATAAGATGGGTTGATGGTGTGTGAAGGATTGGAAGAAGAGGATAGCATGGATGTAAGCTGATCAACATAAGCGATCTTATTGTTTGGATTGGCTTGAGAAATGAGGGGATCACTCATGTCAATGAGACTAATGTTGGGATTATAGGATAGCATGGAAGAATTAGCAGTTGGTACATGAGATGTGGTAGATTGTAATGGGTGTGAAGCATGGACAACATGTGTTGTTGGAATGGTTTGAGAGGTATGCACACCATAAGATATGGGAATGGCTTGTGATGCTCGAAGTGTTTGCACTTGTGTTACATGGACAGCTTGTGTTACTTGAGGCATGGAAACAGTCATGGTAGAAGGAGAGATATGTTGAGGAACATGAAAAGGTGGAATGTTGAGATTTTGTGACATGAGAGGGAGCACATTAGTGGGCACTATCAATGGTTCTAAAGTATGCTCTGATCATGGTAACTCAAATGAAGCAACAATAGGCAATGAGGACGATGTTTGCGATGTAATAGGAGATGATGTGACTATAGTAGATGGTCGATTTGCAACAACAACAGTAGTGTTGGGGTCTTGCTCTCTAATAGCAGATATGTCAAAATCTTTAGGTAGTTTAGCACCCATGCGAGCAAGTTGGAGAAAACAGCGATCAGGCTCAGATATCATGAGTTTCTCAACTTGGTCCCATAGATAAGTATCTTGGAATTCTGATGAGTCATCTTGAGATTGTTCTTCAAAAGTTTCCAAGGATGGTGGAGGTTGCATTTGTTGTGAAGATGATTCACCCATAGTGTATCCTTGAGGTATAAACATATGAGAAGGCATACCAATTGTGAATTGAGTTGCGTCCTTAAGGGGTGTTGTGAATTGTTTCATCTCAGCTTGCAATTTGGCGTCCATTTCAGCTTTCAATTTGGCTTCTATTTCAGCTCGATATTGACTCCTAGTTTGAGGCATGATGTTGATGATGAAGTTAAGCTTGTCAAAGTCTTGAGACCCAAAAGATGATAGTTGGTTGATTGGTTGTTGTTTTGGTTTGCTGGTTTGGTTTGCTGGTTTTGCTAGTTCGCTTGGTTGGTTTGTTTTGGCTGAGTTGTTGTTGTTGGTTTGCTGTTGGTCTTCCCTAGAGGATAGCTCAAACACTCAAGGGAAAGATTGTTTGCTGTTGATGTTTGTTGGAGCTAAAGCTAAAAGATGTTATTTGCTGAAGCTAAAGCTGAAGGATGATGTTTGTTGAAGCTACAGATGAAAGATGTTTGCTGATTGAAATGATTGGATTGATGTCTGATTTGCTGGTTGGGGTCTCAAAAAGATGGAAAAGCTCATGAGTTGTGATTGATTGATAAGCTTAGAATAGGAGACAAAGTCCAGGTATCTGTTGTTGATCAAAGAGAAGTCTGAAAGTTGATGTTTGAGACTTAAGCAAGCTGGACTTGTGGCTAATTCGGCGGATGCACTGAGATTTGTAGGGATTTTAGCTACAGGCGACTGATGATAGCTCAAAGGTGACTCAAAGGATGCTAAAGGCGATTAATGATAGCTCAGATGTGACCTAGTTTAGTTTTGACAGACAAATGACAGTGCTAACCAGAAGCGAATGCTATGCTAGAGGCGATGACTGTTGGTTCAAAGGTGATTTCCTATTAATCAGAGGTGACTCAGATACCCCTATAGGCGACAGTCTGTTGTTCAGAGGTGAGCTTGTTCAGGAATCAGGTGAATAACTGCGGCTTAAAAGTGATTTGGCTCAGACAAGATGCGATTGGTTATGACTCAGATGCGACTTGGTTCAGGTAGTAGGCGATCAACTGTGGTTCAAAAGTGATTCTGTTTAAGCAAAAGGCGATCAACTGTGGTTTAAAAGCGATCCTGTTCAGGCAATATGCAGGCATTTGTTGTTTAAAAGCGATGCAGTTCAAGCAAAAAGTGAATTACTGCAGTTTAGAAGCGATGTCTGTGGTCTATGTGAGCAGTTTCAGTTCAAAAGCGACTGTGTTTGTGTAAAAGTTGTCTGATTTTGCAGTTTTTCAGCAAGAAAACAGTGATAACAGTCACTCACACTCACAACAAGCACAAACTGATACAACCTAGGCTAGGATAGGACAGTATCTGTTGAATCCCCTAGCTGCGCCTATTCAAAGTGGGTAGCTCCAGGATCTTGGTAGCACCGGCTCCTCCTTACATTTGCACACACTTCTCACGCATACCAAGATCTGGGATTCTTATAAGGCTTGACCCTCTCCAAACCTTTAGATTGTCCCTGCTACCTCGGCTAAGAACCACATGAATCGGGGCCGCTTCAAGGGTTTTGCCCTCTGCGTCAACAGATAGAAAGTTTTTGGCTACTACACAAAGTTGCTAATAAGGGCATCCATTTGGGTGGCTATACGTGCGGCAGTGCTACTCTCCATTATGGAGTCTCCCAGCCTCCAAGGGTTGCGCCTTGGAGGGTTTTGGGGGAGGTTGGCTATCGGTATAACACAACTGTACCCGTTATTTGTGGCTTTTGACACAAACACTTTTCTTATATAGCGGTTCGGAAGGACTTGGCTTTAGCCCGTTACCGCTTGGGTCGTATCCCTTCTCACACCAGGAAGGCAGGCCCTCTAAATATAATGACAAGTTCTCATACACCCAAGATCCATTTGATAGGCAAGGGGAGAGGATACTTTTGTCATTAAATTTGGGTTACAATCAGGCGCATGCAAGCAATCAAAAAGATAAATCAAGCATGGAGCAAACAGTAGTTCATTTTAAGCACCAAGCCCTAATATGCCTAATTTAGTGAAAAAAAACCACAAATCTTGGACCGATCGAACCTGCAACAGATATATCAGTAGTTTGATAACCTCCTTTCTTGGACAAATCAATAAGATGCTGCGCAAATACCCAGTTAATAGCCAAAAATCAAACTGGAACTAAAATAGATTTGAAAACAACAGAACTTACCAGATGCGATTCACTGCCGATCAAAAGCGACCTCCATTATATCAGAGGCGAAATACTGCAGATCATATGCGGCACGTAAAAACACAGGATGCGACCACTGTCAGCTCATAAGCGATGCAGATTGGCCATAAGCGATCAATTAAGGGCTAAATGCGAACAGTATCTACAAAAACACAGCCGACAAACAAAACCCTAGTCTAACAGGCGAGTATTATCAGTCCATAAGCGATACGAATGAAGTTAAACGCGGCCTCTATTGACTCATATGCGATCCAGATATACCCAGAAGCGATCTGTTGCAAGACAAAAGCGACCTATATCTGCAATCAAAAGTTAAAACCCTAACCTGCACAGGCGATCACTATTAGCTCATGAGCGACATAGATCAGTGTAAAGGCGAGTACTTGTAGATCAAAAGCGACACTAAATTGTGAGAAAGCAGCCACTATTAGGTTAAAAGCGACCTGATTAGGTGTAAAAGTGGCGGCTGTTAGGTTAAAAGCGATAAATATAGTCAAAGCAGCCGCAAAAAACCACAGGCGAGCAGTTTAAAATCCAAAGCGATACTTTTTACCTCAAGCGACGACTATTCGTTTGAAAGCGATCGAGAGAGGAGAATGCGACCTGTTCCAGCTTAAAAGTGACGCAGAAATTCAGAAGCGGCAGGTTTTCGTTCAAAAGCGACCGGAATTTTCTGCGAGCACCTGCAAAATCTGATCTTCAAAGAAACAACTCCAAAAAATGAAGTTAATCAGGGACGTGAGTCCCACCGGGCGTGCCAAAATGTGATAGGTGAAAGTCAGGTGTGGAAGATCAGACATAGTCATGAAACCCTAACCCTACCATCATCAAGGAATCTAATCTAAATGAAATCAAAGAACAATGCAATTCAAGCATAACATCACCTAGACCGTGCGATTCCTTGTTTTGAGAGATAGATGTGGACTGCTTCTTCAACAATAAGCAATTACCAAGCTGAAAGCTGCCATGATGGATGATAAAAGCTAAATGCTCAAATGCTCAAGATGATAATGTAGGTGCTATATGATTGCTGGATCGCTAGATATCTCATATGGAGAGAGAGGGTGTTTATATAGAACTCAACCAAGATCAATCAACGGTGGAGATTCAGAGGCTATGTGAATGGCTAGGATTGAAAGATACTAAATTTAGGTTCCATTAGTTGTGCATGTGAAGGATATGAGTGAAAGTTGTCTTACAACACATGATTGACTGGACAAGTGTTGGAATGTGATAAAAGATGAGGAGTTAATTCAAATAAAATATTTGAATTAGTTGGGATATGAGTTGGATATTAATTAAATAAATAAAATTTATTTAATTAATAGGATAAATAAATAAAATGGGATAAGATATGATGTGGAAATTAATTGAATAAATAAAATTTATTGAATTAATTGGGATGAGGATAGGATAAATGGGATTATGATGTGAAATTAATTAAATAAATAAAATTTATTTAATTAATTGGCTAAGTAGGATGAGAATGGGATTTTAATTAAATAAATAAAATTTATTTAATTAATTGTCTTGATGGATAATGATGATTTAACAAGGTGTTACTAGACATGGACAAAGTTGGGACAATTTTGGGTGTCTACAGTTTCAGATAATAATTATCCAATCTGTTAATGCCATTATTAAGAGAAAACGAGTCAAATTTGGCAAATGAACATACTGTGCAATGCAGAAGAAAACGACGCAGAAGGTATAAGGTCTTGTTGCCCAAATCCCACAGTAATTTCAGATATCCTGAAGGTACTTCCAAGTCAATAACTGGAAGGAGTCCTGCTATTAAAGAATTTAGAAGAGCCATCACAACTATTCTACCTCCTCGTGCCACCAGGTTGAGAACCAAAAGCAAAAGAAAGAAATAGGTTTATGAAAGAATAGTTGTGGATTTGAATTCAGAGGAGGATTCGGGAGAAGCCATGGGTGATAAGGAACCTAGTTCACCAAGAATAGAGGAAGTTAGTGCTAAGCAACAGTCAGAGGTTGTCTTAGAGACTCCTGAAATAATGATGATTTCTAATATATCCTCTGATAAACTAAATTCTGGGAAAGAAGCCTCAACCTTTGCACCTAAATGGCTAGAGAATTCTTTCAGTGACAAAAGAAAAATAATTCCATTTTCTATGCCTTTAGAAGATATGGTGAGCAAATGTTTGGGAAAAATGCTTAAGTCCAAGAAGCTGAAGACGACATCCAGGGTAAGCATTGGCCCAAGTACTGGGAATTGGCATGTAGAAATAGCCAGGCCAGTGACTGATGAAGAGGACACCACTGTGTAGGATTTCACTGTTGAAAGGGTGGATCTTGAAGCTGCTTCAAGAGCAGCAGATGTTCATCATCTTGAGGCATCCACCAAAAGAATCATCAGCCAGACCTGGAAGGACAAGAAAGAC
This sequence comes from Cunninghamia lanceolata, assembly GCA_027924645.1. Classification (NCBI taxonomy): domain Eukaryota; kingdom Viridiplantae; phylum Streptophyta; class Pinopsida; order Cupressales; family Cupressaceae; genus Cunninghamia; species Cunninghamia lanceolata. The sequence continues at coordinate 5,697,554 of BSBN01000495.1, read as the reverse complement.
AATAAAGAATTGAAGCAGACTCTGCGTTCCATGGTAGAGTATATTGATGTTATTCATAATCCCAGCCCACAGCTGGTCTCACAACTTTCTCTGTCTTTTGATCCTAAGTCACTAGCCAACCAGAAGATGTTGGACCAGGTTAATAGAAACATGATGGTAGCTAAGGTATTTGATGATTGGTTGGACTGCATTTTACAAAAGGGTACTGAATATATTCATGAGTTCTTAAGAGTATATATGATCAAACTGCAGCCACCATTGAGGACCTTAAGACATAGATTGCTTCTTGGGTGAAAGATGAAGGTAAGTGGATGAATGTACTGAACCAAATTGATGAGGTTCAAAAATATGGGGTAATGAAATTTTTGTCAGAAAAGAGTTTAACAGGTGTGGATGAAGATTTACTGTATGTGAATAAGAAAAACATTGAATGGAGAAACTCTGTGTCATGGCAAAGGCGGTTTGAACTTACAAAAATGATTAAGGAAATAATCAAGTTCACTCAATCACTGTAGCATGATTTACAATGTATTGATGTAAAATACATAAAAGATGATGGGAAACTGGAGGAAAATGTTGATACAGTGGTTCAATCCTTTAAGGATAAAATTAACTTTGTCAAAGAAAGTGACAATATCTTAACTGAAGATTTCTCCTGAATTTCTAAGGTGGAGTCATTGCTTTACCTCTGTATCGACGTACTCCCAGAACATAAGGAAAAGATTGGGAAAATGCGAAGGGAGAAGGATGTTTGGAAGACAAGGGTGAAACACATAGGCATCCCCAACCTTCCAAAGATTCAGGAGTTTGTTACTGTGTTTCAGGAGTGGAAGACTCAACATGCCTCCTCGACCACCGATAGTAAATCTACAGATTCCAATCCATTACCGCAGTCGTGATCTTATTTGCCCAATTGTCTTTATTCAGTTTTTTAGTTATGCTATTTTCAAAACTTGATCTTTAAATTAGTTTGTTAAAAACTAAATCCCGATGGGTCAGAGTTACTTTAACTCTAGGTTTGTTTTTACTTGATTAGAGAATTAGGGCAACATATATATATATATATATATATATATGTTTTTCATTACTGAACAGGGGATATAGATAGGGGAGGAATAGAAAAAGAAGATAGAAAATTTTGGAGTTGAACTACTGTGGTTTTCATAAGCATATATGATTTTTGTCTGAAACTTTTTTTATCTGTGAATGAAAAGGAGAAACAATTGCTGCATGCTTGAATCTATGCGTTTGAGTTTTGAAATTGGATTTTCTGTGCGAAGTCTTCTTTCATATGGTAATTGCTCTTTTAGAAAATTGATTATATGTGTTCTATAAATTATTGGTTCAGCAACAGTTATATGTTTATGTATCTGATTGATTTTTTAAAAGTAGAATCTGTGTATTCTATCATAAAATGGTGTTTTAAAAAAGGATATCACATTCATAATATGATGATGTACGAATTTTAGTTTGGCCTTTAGGCACTTTCTGGTTAAAAGTGTATTGGGATAATTATCATAGATTGAATTCATTGAAGATCTTAAAGGGAGCTGTACCTCAATTCAGAGGGGAACTATCTTTGAAAGTTCACCCATTTGTTGATTAATTCATTTTTTCTTTAAGGAAGAAAAGGTATAGAGTCAGAATAGAGTGATTTTGAATAAGGACAAACCTATTAACCAACATTAGAGAAATGTAGATGCATAGTGATCCAATTTTAGACTCAATGGCCTAAGCAGAAAAATCCATGTATGTTGGAAGTTGGCCCTTTAAATAGCATCTTAAATGTACTTGTAAATCTCCTTTTGATAAACTCTACTATTGGGGGCCCTCCAAGAAAACCCAAATGGGGCACTTGGTTACCATCAAAGATATAAATAGTTTACTGAAGAGAACTAAAACTAGTTAACCAAAAATTTCCCCCTATCTAAAGAGATCCAAAGACAAAAAGTAAGCATAATAGGGATACCTGAATGTGCCCTTCAAAGCAGCTATAAAATTTTAGAGTCTATAAAAATAATAGGAAATCTTTAAAATATTATCTAACTTTAGTGGTTGAGCATCAAATTCAACTTGTAAAATACAACAAAGAACTATGTTCTTACATCAAATAATTCTTTGAGCTAATAAAGTTTGACAATTATTCCAAGAGAGACCACACAATCTCATTGAAAGAAGGCCACCAAACCTTAGACCCATAAAGAGTAGTTGTCTAAACAAGAGTGTCAAAAAGATCTATCTTGGTACATGTATTCTAGAAGTGAAGCTAAAAATAAACCTTTTTTAATTGATTCCAAGTAGCATAGCCTTTAAAAAGACTTGCTTTAATTACAAGCTTAAAAGAAATCCTAGGCTCTTTGAATGTGACTCCAAGGTGTATTTATATAAGAAGAGCTCCGTGTGGCTTGTTGGTGCACAAAGTTGAGGATCCTCAAATCCCTAAAGCCAAGCAATTCTTCAGTGCCAAGGGTGTAAAACTCAAGATAAAAACTTCCAACTTCTGATCAGGATGATGAAATAGTAGACGAATTTGATTTAAGGTGGGTAAGACCTTCTTCTTTAGGTTTTTTTAGACCAAGGAAGGGATTCCCTAAACTGTAAATAATATAACATATAATATCATGAGATTAAACCTTTCTACAAACCATACCCAATGCATAGGATGCCTTGAATTTTGTCACTAAGCACTTGTATGTTGATTTGAAGAACTCAAGGAGACTACATCTTCATTAAGTAGATGGAAAACCATGCATGGAGTCTATAGATGATGCCATGATAACTTGTAATGCTAGTGCATGCATCTAGACATGGATGTGGGTGGAACATACAACCCAAATGAGATAAAAGACTAATATTTTGTTATGTTTTGGTGTGTTGGAGGGTAATAGTAGGCTGGATAGATAGTAGATCAATTCCCTTATCCAATTAAGGTAGTAGAGTCTAGATTCTAAAAAAAATGGACATCAGTGTAATAAATTATAATACCTAATTAACAAATCAACAAATACTATAACTGAAGGTTTAATGCATAAGCTAGGCTCTACACATACAAACAAGCAACTATATGGAATTACAAAACATCATCTCAAGCATTATTTAATGATCCATAAGAACCTATAAATTTCATATATTGTCATGAAAAGATACCTTACATGAGCATTACATGGTGTTTTATAATTTCCAATAGTAAACTAATCAAGAACAACACTCAAATCAACAAATGTGACTAGGGTAAGTTGCTAAATATCAAACTTTTATAGAATCTTCATGGAGATAGTTGAAAAGATGTTGAATCTACACATTAAACTTGATCTTTGGGGATAATGATTCCCTCTAATATTCTTTGAGAGAAAACCTAGAAGAAATTACAAAGCAAATATTGAAGAAGTTGTTACTAGATTTTTCTTCTTTACCCCAACTCTACTCTACAAGAAAAACAAATTCCCTCCTCTTAAAATTATTTCCAAATACATTATATACATCATTCAATCTCTCAAGTAGTTTTGTAAGTAGGGGCTTGATGCTCAGAAAAAGAAATGGGCTACCAAGCCTACTTGCATCATAACCACATGGGTTATACCATAAAATCATGTATATTTGGAGTGTTTGTCCATGCTTTGGTACAAAGATTTAATCATTGAAGGGCCTACAAGAGTCCTGAGGCATATATAATCCACCTACCATGTTATTGGGCCTCAAAAGACCATTAATGGTGGTCCTAAGAGTTATTGGTGTGTTCTATCACATTTTAAAATTTATGAAAATTTGAGTATTTTACATTGCCGAGGTTTGGGATTTTAGAAGGACTTGGAACCTTAGAACTTAGGGGTTTTTCAATCATCAAGGTTCAAGATTTCAGGAGGACTTGGGACCTTGGAACTTGGTCCCAAAATGCACTAAGGGAACTTTTGCATTGTCAGGGTTTGAGATTTTAGGAGGACTTGAGACCTTGTAACTTAGGGGTTTTTGCATTGTTGGGGTTTAGGATTTTGGAAGGACTTAGGACCTTAGAACCTATCCCAATCTCCAAAATTTCCCTAAAATTTTGAAACCTCGCAAAAGTGCCAAAACACTTGCAAAATGAGAAAGGGCCACCAGACTTGCAACTTTCTTGGATTTTTTTATGACCGGTATATGAGGGGCATGTTGGGAATTAAGGTGTCTCAACTTTGCAATTCCTAGCATTGATAATTATATTATTTATTTATTTAATTGCCTAATTTGTATTTACTTGCACATCCTGTTTTGTCATTTAGTATAAGGTGGCATTGTGACATGTCATCCTACTTGTAATGTGACAAGGATGGTCAAGTCAAACACATGTGGATTTGGGTACATCCCATTTGTGGTGCCACTAATATGCCATGTGTCAGCATCTTGTAGTATGACAGATGTGTTATTGTGTATTGTAGAATCTATGACGCGTAAGAGCCAAGTATAGAGATTCCTATGACAAGTGAAGACAAGTGTCAGTGAGTATCTTTGCATGAGAGAAAGACATCTTTAGGTGCCCAAATTGGGCTATGACATGTTGTAAGAGGAATTTACTATATTTAGTCTTGTATGATAGATTCTCTTACAACATTTAAGGTTGTTATGTTGGGCAGATTTATGACAACTGTAAGATGTGTAAGAGCATCTATCATAGTCTATTTTTTGCCTTGGAGCGCTCCATCTTGGGAAGTCAAATCTGCCATGTTATGATAGATGTAAGAGAGTGAAAATATGTTGGACAAGTGTCCTTGGGATGTGTGAAATGGCCATGTGGCCAAGATGGACGCCTACCTCTAGAAGCTTCATGTTTATGCCTTGCATCTCTATATATTGTAAAGTTATGGAGTTGTAGAAGCACAATGTTTGTACAAGTACTGTTATGCTACCAGAATTATTCCAGAAATGACATTTGAAGACTCTTGGAAGAACTTGCATTGCAAGTGTATTGTAAACTGTTATTGTTTTGATAATACATTGTGCAAGTTTTAGAGTGTGGTGTTTTTCACCTGAAAAGGTTTTCCCCATGTACATTTTGTGTCACTCTCTTATTCTATGTGTTGTGTTGCTGCTGTAATCTTTATGTTATATGTTTAACATTGTTGTATGGATTAAAAAAAAATTGTACTCTACTTCCCTCATTAGTTCGTTGTAGGAAGTATTTCCGCATACCTTGCTTCCTTTCAGTTGGTATCAGAGCTTGATCACCTTTGATCCTATTTTTTGGGTAGGGGTTTTTTGTACTGATCTTCGATTGAGTGGGAGTTTGTGCAAAGTATTCTGAAATCTTGTTGCAGGAAGAAGATGACAGACACATCCGAAAGGATAGATTTGGAAAAGTTTAATGGCAACAATTTCGAGTTGTGGAAACTCAAAATGGAAGACATGCTTGTTGATAGAGATCTATGGGAAGCTATACTTGGCACAAAACCAATAGCAATGGCTCAGGTAGACTGGGATCTCAAAGATCAAAAAGATAAGGGTCTTGTGAGACTTTGTTTAGCTAATTCCATCCTATTGAATGTTCATGAAGAGAAGACCATGAAAGAGCTATGGAAGAAACTTGGTGATGTTTATCAGGCCAAGTCCTTGGTAAATAAGTTATTCTTGAGGAAGAAGCTATATTATCTGAGGATGGAAGATGGAGAATCGGTTGTAGATCACTTGAATGCCTTTAACATGCTTATTGTACAATTGACTTCTATTGGTGTAAAGATGGAGGAGGAGGATCGTTGCATGACCTTGCTTTGTTCTTTTCCAGACTCATGGGACCACCTTGTCATGGCCTTTGGGAGCACCAATACCACCTTCAAGATGGATGAAGTGGTATCTTTTCTGTTGTCTGAAGAGATGCGGAGAATGTCTTCCAAATAGGCAAAGGAGGCTCTTGTGGTTCATGGTAGACCCAAAGAGAAAGGGAAAAAGAAAGACAAGAAAGTTGAAAAGAGAAAATCCAAATCTCCTGGAAAGTCCAAGGCATTGTGTTGGAACTACGGTAAATCTGGGCACTTCCGAAAGGAGCCTAAAGAGGAGAAGAAGAAAAAGAAGAACTTTTCTGATTCTAATTCTGACAAGTCACAAGATGATGGTGATTCTTTTGTTGCAGCCTTGGCAACCCATGCATTGGAAGATGTGTGGCTGATTGACTTTGGTGCTTCTTTCCACATGACCTCGCATCGAGGTTGGTTCACAAAGTATGAAGAGTTTGATGGTGGGAAGGTGTATCTGGGTGATGACTCTCATCTAAAATTTGATGGTCATGGAAGAGTTTTGATCTGATTCTCTGATGGTCGAGTGTAGGGGATCAATGGAGTTTTGCAAATTCCTGGTTTAGAATGGAACCTTCTTTCTGTAAGTAAGTTGAATGATGTGGGTGTGTAGGTTGTCTTCTTGAATGGAGGATGCAATATGACAAGAGGAGCTATGGTGCTTGCTAAGGGTACTCAGAGAGGTACTCTATTTTAGTTGGATGCATGCACTATTCAATGCAATAGTTCTTTTGTTTCGAAGAAAAGAGCTTTAGATTCTTCATCCTCACCATTGGAACCAACAACAAAGAAGTGTGTTGCTTCAACTTCTGATGGTTGTGCTTTCTGGTTACCTAAGGGTGCCAATGCTTTGGAAATGAAACTTCCTGCTGAGAAGACAATGTTGTGGCATGAGAGACTTGGTCACATTGGTGAGAAGGGTCTTAGAGCCCTAAAAAATAAAAACCTTGTTGAAGGTTTAAATGATTGTAATCTCAAGTTTGATTTTTGTGAACATTATGTATATGGAAAACAAAACCATGTTCAGTTTTACTCTAGTTCTCATAAGTCTTCTAGTGTGTTGGATCTAATTCATTCTGATGCGTTTGGTCCTATGAAGGTTCCTTCGATTTCTAAATCATTATACTTTGTATCATTCATAGATGATTATAGTAGAAGGACATGGATTTATTTTCTCAGAAGCAAATCTAAAGTCTTTAGTCGATTCAAAGAGTTTAAAGCTTTTGTAGGGAATCATACTATTAAAAAGATTAAGTGTTTGAGAACTAACAATGATGTTGAGTTTTGTTCGGCAGAGTTCAATAAGTTCTCTAAAGAACATGAGATTGAAAGACATAAGAAAACTCCATGCACCCCACAACAAAATGGAGTTACAAAGAGGATGAACAAAATGTTGATGGAGAGGGCTAGGAGTATGCTTAGTGGTGTTGTCCTTGAACATAAATTTTGGGCTAAAGCTATAGGCACTGCTTGCTACCTAGTTAACAGGTCTCCTACTTTAGCACTTGTTGAAAAGACACCCATCAAGGTGTGGTCTAGTAAGAAGCCTTCATTGAGACATCTTCGTGTTTTTGGTTGTGAGGCATATGCACATGTGCCTAAGGAGAAGAGGTCAAAATTGGAGAACAAGGTAGTTAAGTGTATCTTCATTGGCTATGGTGTCGGTGTGAAAGGGTACAAGCTTTGGGATCTTGTGGTTGAGAAAGTCTTGTATAGAAGAAGTGTTATCTTTAGAGAAGTAACTCCTTCTGTTGTTTTATAGCTAGAAGAAAAAGAAAATAAAGATGATGTGGTTCAGTTTCCTACTACACCTAAGAAGACTGAACCGAAAGATCATATTAGACCTGATGATGAAGAGAGCTCTAGCAACTCTGAAATTTTAGAAGAGGAAGAAGAACCTCAACCTCAACCCTTGAGGAGGTCCACATGAAACAGGAAGAAACCTGAGAGGTTTGGTTATTCATTTCTTGATTCTACTTGTGTTTTTGCTTTGATTTCTAACACTGATGAGCCTAGAACTGTTAGAGTGGCTATGGGCATGAAAGATGCAGGTTCCTAGAAGGAGGCCATGGAGGATGAGATGGTTTCTTTGGAAAAGAATAAAACATGGGACTTGGTGCCTTTTCCTGATGGATGGAAACCTGTTGGATGTAAATGGGTGTTCAAGAAGAAATTTAGTGTAGATGGCAGTGTTGAGAAATATAAGGCCAAATTGGTTGCAAAGGGGCATTCTCAGGTGGAGGGAATTGATTATGTTGAGATTTTCTCTCCCATTGCAAAGATGACATCTACTCAGCTCTTGTTATATGTCTTGTAGTGCAACTTATGACTTAGAGGTAGAACAAATGGATGTGAAGACAACTTTCCTTCATGGTGACTTGGAGGAAGAAATCTACATGTCATAGCCAGAGCACTGCGTGGTGAAAGGTAAAGAAACTCTGGTTTGCAAGTTAAAGAAGTTTTTGTATGGTTTGAAATAGTCTCCTAAGATGTGGTACCAAAAGTTTGATTCCTTTGTGTTGAGTATGGGATTTCTGAGATCAAAATCAGATCATTGTGTTTATTTCAAAGTTGATAATGATCGCATTCTCATTATAGAATTATATGTTGATGATATGTTACTAATCTAGAATGGTAAAGGTTTGATTTCTGATTTGAAGTCTTAGTTATCAGCATAGTTAGAAATGGAAAACTCAGGGGAAACTATGTACATTCTGGGATGGAGATCAGAAGAGATAGCAGACAAAAAAACTTTGGCTAGGCCAGAGTAAGTATATTAACACTGTGTTGGAGAGATTCAGTATGGTGGATTGCATACTGTTGACTATTCCTATTACGATGGGGACAATGTTATATGTTGATGATTGTCCAAAGTCTCCTTATGAGACAAAGGATATGAGCAGAGTACCTTATGCTAGTGTTGTTGCCAGCTTGATGTATGCTATGGTCTGTACAAGACTAGACATTGCCTAAGCAGTGGGAGTCCTTAGTAAATTTATGGCTAATCCCAGATGGGTATATTGGGATGCAGCGAAGGGAGTGTTCAGATATTTGAGGGGTACTTCTGAGTATTCCTTGTGTTATCATGGTTATCCTATAGGACCTCAAAATTTTGTGAGTATTCAAGGATTTGTGGATTCTGATTGGGTAGGTGACATTGACAGTAGGAGATCCACCAGTGCTTATGTGTTTACTATGTTTAGTGATGCTATTAGTTAGATGAGTAAGCAACAACCTGTGGTTGCTTTGTCCATGATAGAAGCATAGTACATGGCAGCAACTCATGCTTGTAAGGAAGCCATTTGGCTTAAGAGGTTGTGTTCAGACATTGGTTTTGATGTAGGACAAATTACGATCCATTGTGATAGTTAGAGTGCAATTTGCTTAACAAAGAATCCTACTTTCCATACCAGAACAAAGCACATTGATGTTTAGTTTCATTTTGTTTGAGATACGGTAGATGATCAGAAGGTGATGTTGGAGAAGGTTGACACTTTGAAGAATGTTGCAGATGCATTGATGAAACCTATGGGAATAGATAAGTTCAGATGGTGTTCGGAGTCTATGGGCCTCTTGGCCCCTAATAGTTAAATCTTATTTTCTATTAGCTCTTGAAAGGTGTTCGACAAGTGGGAGAATGTTGGGAATTAAGGTGTATCAACCTTGCAATTCCTAGCATTGATAATTAGATTATTTATTTATTTATTTAATTGCCTAATTTGTATTTACTTGCACATCTTGTTTTGTCATTTAGTATAAGGTGGCATTGTGACATTTCATCCTACTTATAATGTGACAAGGATGGTCAAGTCAAACACATGTGGATTTGGGCGTCCCATTTGAGGTGGCACTAATATGCCATATGTTGGCATCTTGTAGTATGACAGAGGTGTTATTGTGTATGACAAAATCTATGACGCATAAGAGCCAAGTATAGAGATTTCTATGACAACTGAAGACAAGTGTCGGTGAGTATCTTTGCATGAAAGAAAGGCATCTTTGGGCACCCAAGTTGGGCTATGACATGTTGTAAGAGGAATTTACTATATTTAGTCTTGTATGATAGATTTTATTACAACATTTAGGGTTGTTATATTGGGCAGATTTATGATAGTTGTAAGATGCATAAGAGCATCTGTCATAGTCTATTTTTAGCCTTGGAGCACTCCATCTTGGGAAGTCAAATCTGCCATGTTATGACAGATGTAAGAGAGTGAAAATATGTTGGACAAGTGTCGTTGGGATGTGTGAAATGGCTGTGGCCAAGATGGGCACCTACCTTTAGAAGCTTCATGTTTGTGCCTTGTATCTCTATATATTGTAGAGTTTTGGAGTTGTAGAAGCATAGTGTTTGTACATGTACTGTTATGCTACTAGAATCACTCCTGAAATGACATTTGAAGACTATTAGAATAACTTGTATTGCAAGTGCATTGTAAACTATTATTGTTTTGATAATACAATGTGCAGGTTTTAGAGTGTGGGGTTTTTCACCTGAAAGGTTTTCCCCATGTACATCTTGTGTCACTCTCTTATTCTCTATGTTGTGTTGTTGCTGTAATCTTTATGTTATATGTTTAACATTGCTGCAATTGAAAGGATTAAAAAGAATTTGTACTCTACTTCCCTCATTAGTTCAGTGTAGGAAGCATTTCCGCATACCTTGCTTCCTTTTAGGGCACATGGCAAATGGTTAGAAGCATGGTCAAAGAAAAATGAGGTAATTGTTTTGTAAAATGAGCAAGGGCTTAGATGGATTTATAAATTTTCAGATTGGGTCCTAACATTGGCTCTAGTTGGGGACATGCATCTCATGTAGGTACAATAAGGATGTAAGGAACCACATCCTTAAACCAAGAATAATAATCAATAAAATTTAAACATATGTGGAAGGAGGGAAAAAATTTCCATTTTAATAACATGAGAGAAACCAATCATAGAACACAATTTCATGATCACATATCAGCTTATATGTAACTGTACAAAAGCTAACAATATAGCTTGGAATACATATTTACATAAGTACAATAGGACTTAGTCCTTGAATTCCTCAAGAGCACATCAACTTAATACAAAAGCATCATGTAATACAATATCACCCGTCTTGACAAGATAGAGAGAGAATAACATCAAGGGATTTACCACCCAACCATGAATTTGCAAGCTTCCCCAATCTTATTCCTATAGGAGAAGCTTTACCCTTCATGAAAACTCTAGCTAACTGATGTCAAATTTCTTGAAGGAACCAAGTGCAATAATAAACTGACAACCTATATGCATTGACTAACAAGTGCACATTTCATGGAAACTAATTTGAATAAGAGGATACATATCAATAGGAGTATTACATAATGATAATTTTAGATAAGGACAAAGAATCCTTTCATAGGAATAATGTCCTACATTTCTCAGTTCCATAATAGACATCTATCCATACATTTATAAAATGAAAACATAGAAATACCAATAATCCAAGTAAGCATCCAAGATACATTCAAATGACAAGCCATAAAATAATAAGTTTCAATCTATTCAAGTGGGTATGCAACCCTTTCTAGGGTCTAGTTTCCTAGATGGTTTCTTGTCAGTTTCCACTCACTCAGGTGTAACAGAGACATATAAATTAAGTGCAAACACCTAGGTGGTGTGTTTGACATTTAAGTTATAGTTCATGTAATATGATAGTTTACCTATGCACATGACTGCAACGAAGATTACCCCTTCACTCAGACTTAAAGTCTTGTTTCTCTTGTAACTCCCCAATGATTTAAAGGGTCAAAGCCACAAACATTGTTATTGCAATTTTATTAGGAGGGTAGTAGAATATTTCAAGCATGATGGCATGACCCGTAAATTTTAACCAAAGGCATTGAAGTTGCCAAACACTGCAATATGTTTATTTCTCAAGAAGAACCTCTACTGTTTTCTAATCACCAAGATCCATGTAGGTGAGGTGAGAGCATACAATAATAGTATTCTTTGTTTGATCTAAAATTCATGCATTAGTTTACTAATGTTATATCCAGATTAGATTCATATCAAGAATAGACATCATTTTCTATTCACCAAGCTCCCTTAGGCGAGGTGAGAGCATACAACAGGTTGTTTATTTTTGACAAGAATATATCTAGATTAAAGAGTCATATTTGACAATTAGAACATGACATTTAGTAATAGGAATCTTAATTGAGCTTAGGATTTCATATAAATCTATTACTCAACACTTATACATGAGACAATACCCACAAAACTCCTAATATAAACATCTTGTTACAATACAATCATCTTCAACTATCTTGATATGAAATATTCTACTAAATTAAATCTAGTCAAGTAATTATTCTATTATTTCACAATCTTAATACTTCTTATTTTCAATATATATAATTGTAGACAATTAGGAATAACAAGTAGAAGTACATTCTCTAATTACATACCAATATACTTACATTACTACATATCCCATCTTCTAACAAACATTTAAATAATTTATCTATAGTAACTATATGATTATTACAACTCAAGAGAACCATCTATCTATTATATCATAACTTACTAAATTGATAACATAGCATGGTAATCTATAACATGTATCAATTTCCAATCATTCTAATTTAATACAATTCTAAATGCAAAGTATCTAATCTAACAACACCATGTTTTTTCCTTAATCATGTTCCTGAGCTTATTAGCAGGGAGTTGATTCTATAAAATCCTTCTAAACATTATTGATATAACAATACACCATTGGCATACGACCATATTTAAGCCATTGTATGTAGATACCATTTCGGTATACATTATCACCAAATTGAAATTAATATAATTAGACACTTGATCCATATGATGCTGAAATATGTCGATGAAATCATTATATGAACTTATACAATATTTGGCTATGACAATGTAATTCATACATATATATACACTTCACTACCAAATAAAATGAGATGCCGATATAATATGACTATATTCATATGTACACAACTTTGTGTACATATGATACCTCTATATTATAGAGGTTGCCATACACATACAGTCATGAGATAGTAATTCAAATATAAAACATTCATAATCACAGTAATATGTAATGAAACTCCTCTGTAATGTAGGGGCATTTGTATATATTACAATGCCTCTATGTTATAGAGGTATTTTATTCATAAAAGATATAATTACATGGCTAATTTATTAACAATACCCCAGTCATGGCTAGGTAAACTAGATTACCAATGTAATGCAATGCATTCACATGTATACATCCATGTATTATTGTGGTCAAATGTAATGTTATACATATCAATATGGCCTTGAAATGAAATGTCACAAGAACTAATTCAATCTATTTCTAAAAAGATTCTGGAATGATGTTAAATGTAAAACCAAATATATTTTCTTCTAAGTTCGCGACAACAATCATTCAAGCCGGATTAGTATTTTCAAAGTACAATGCAATCATTTAATTATTTAGAAATAGGAATTGAAGATCTTTATTTCTATTCAGACATGAATCCCACAATAATGAGTCCCACTTTTTGGCCAAGATGGACATTGATATCAACATTTGTAACTAAATCTTCACTTTCTGAGACCTATAGCAGTTAAACCATTAAGAATTTAGAGATGATGCAAACTAGTGATTTGTGTGTAGATTCTCAATATATTTTTTAATTTTTTTTAAATAAATCATGAATCTTTCAATGTCTCCTTTAATAACTAGTTTTTAATAGTAAACAACATTTTCAGAAAGTAAAGCTTATGTCGTCTAGCATAACTTTTTTTTTCTAGAAAGGATAAAATTCTAGTTTTTAAAATATAGATTTTTAACATCAATATGTAGTGCATGGATATTTTTTCATAATTTTTCATTACATATTTTTTTAATTAATTTTTGAAGTCAGGGTAACTATAATTTAGACACATGTGTATGTCGTCAAGTATAACTCGTTGCATATATATCAAAATTCTTTTTTTTTGGTGAAACAAGGACATCAATACCTAGTGCACAAATATTTTTAATAATATTTTTCTCTATTTTTTTAATTTTTTTGCATGTATGGAATAGAGAAATTGATGCTCGGTGAAAAACCTACATTCACTAGAAAATAGAAAATAAATATAAAATCAAATGAAATATATTCAAAATAATACTTTTTGGAAAGCTTATACTAAGAGCTACATATTTACAAAATAGAATTTCTAAATGACTTCATTTGATCCCCCAAAAGGTGAAGTAAAATTTGTTTTTGTCAGCATTTTGATAGGTGTAGAGGAGATTCCATTGAGGGTTTGATTTAAGACTAGGGGGTTCTTTCCAAGTAGATTTGATCTAATGGGGTTTTATCGAACCCTTCAATTAAACCCCTTTAGATGGACCCCTTGAAGGATTAAATCATTAATTTTTCTAAAAAATATGTGATTTCAGACAAAAAATAGGATGTCCCATAAGTGGGACACACTATTGTGACAACACCTTGGAATAAAACTTAAGCCTGCATAGAAACAAGTAAAAATGCCTTCAATGCAACAAAGAATAAATCCATAGACCATACCAATGCAAATCTAACCAAAATTTCAATGATGCCTTTATATGAGATATACATTCCTATGCTTAAATAGGGTAACTAAAATATTTTAAACAAAACCCTAAAACAAATTCAACTAATTAGACTACATGCAAGTCAATTGCTAAAACAATTGGACTGCTCTGAAAGGGTAACCTTATTAGTAAAAAATAAGAGATATCAACTAAAAACACAAGATATTTCTTAGGAAAATAAGAGAGTTGTCATTGAGTGACTCTTCTAAAAGTCATTGGAACCATTTTTTAATAAATTAACCTCTAGAACATTAGGCATGAAGCACCCATGGTTTTATAGATGATACTAGGAAGATAATCAAGAGAAAATTTGAGAAGCAATATTAATCAAACTAATCTATAAACCCTGTAGCTCCGAATACATAATATTCCTTCATCATGCATAGATTATTAAATGAGATAATTGTAACAAGACACACCTAATTAAATCTACACAAAGATGATTATCCCCTTAGTCATTCCCTGCACAATCGATTTCTCTTCCCAGAAAATTCTAAACATCCAGGGCAGAATTTCCCCATCTGTTTCTGACATTTCCTTTTAAAATCCTTAAATGTACTAGATACCAAGAATTTCTTTCCCATTATTCTGCATGCTCAAATTAGCCAGAGTACCACTCCATTTTCCCCTCTACTAGGAAGCATTTATTACATTTATTTTGTGTTGATCATGATTTGAGATTAATTAATGATTTAATATTTTCTTATCTCTTTTTCTTTTATTTTATATTTTATTAAAATGATTAAGAGAAATGATATCTAATTAATCATTATATGAATATTATCATAGAAATTGATTAGAAAGCAATATTCAAAACTGTGAAGATTATAGTTAAGTAATAATTATAATAAATAATTAGGGTCATGACATACCTCACCCCTAAGACTTTGCATTGTTCAAATGCAAAATTTTTAAGAAATAAATTACTCTAGTTAGTTTCCTCTCAAACATAATATGTTTCCAAAGATCAAAGAAATTGAAATTATTTAGGATCCAATCACAAAATTATTACCAAAATTTCATAGACAAAACATGCATTGAATTCCAAAATAAATTAACTAATTTGTATAACTACATGATTTCAACACAATTACTATTATTTTCACACACATATGCACATTTATGAAATTAATCTATGTGATGACTAAGTGGTGTGTGTTGATTCCTTCAGACCTTTCACTGATAGTTAGCTAGATACCTTCTCCTTGATGACACCCTCTCTTAGCATAGTGTGATTCCTATCACATTCACAAGTAAAGTCAGTCCATCAAATCCTTCTATTATTTCATCAATTAAACAATATTTTTCCTCAATTGCAAATTCATAATTAAGCATCAATTAGATTTGCAACATTCTAGCCATTGTCTAATTGCTCTTATGTGCTAGTCATGATTAAGTAACCTTTAAATTTAACTTCCTAAACTTATTATAGCTTTCCATCCCAATTTACCTTAACCTTGCATCTTATCTCTCTATCGAGGATGTTGATCCCTTCACATGTACCTGTTTGTTCATGTTTAGGGGAAAATTAGATTTGTTAATGTTTTAGTGTTTTGATGTTTAAATCCTCCTCTCCACTATACATTCAAGGATCTAGGGTTGAGTGGCGAGAACTATCATACCCTAGGTCACTTGTGAGATGTAGGGAAACTTGTATTAGGGAATTTAATTATCAATTTTCCTTCTCCTATGCTCAATTGACCATTAAAACCCTGATTATGTAAATACGAAAACAAATTGATGAATAACAGAAAAAACTCTTGCAGACAGAAGTAAAATACCAAATCACAGAGTACCTATTTTCGGGGTTCTGAAGCGGAACAGTCGGGGACACTGGAGCAGGTGCCCTAGTCCAAGGTACCAATTTCTTCATGGAATCCGGACCTCCTTCCGACACTGATCAGCCCTGTAACTTCTATTTTTGGAAATTTATCTGCAGAGGACACTAGAACGAGCATCCAAGTCCTGGAAATGCTCATGTGTCCTGCTTTTCTTTAGTTCCTAAATCCTTGATGCCTGCCAATCCTTCTTGTAACTTCACTTTTCCCAAATATGACACTTGTAACCTGCAGTCACAAGACTTGGTTTTGGGGTTGTGGTGTTTAGAGGCTTGCCTCAGTCAAGCCCCGGAGGACACTTAAGTCTCTAAACACAGTTGTCAGATAAAGATTGCGTGCCCTTGTGAGGTAGAGGCAAAAACCAAAGGAATTGATAATGAAAACATAATATAATGTCACCTTGTAGTGAAGCTCTCATGGGAGGAAGATGCTCTTCATTCCATGAGAAAATTGATGCTCAAATCTACAAACAAACACATAAAACACACAAGTCTACTCTTTCAACACAATGAAATCCTTGAATCACCTTGAGAACACACTAGCTTGCTAGTAATCATCTAGTTGAAATCTCATTTACAAATGAATGCCTAAACAGGCTTTTATATGCAACTACAAGCACTCTCGCCAAGATTTCAAAAATCAAAACTTACTGTGTCAGCAAAAGGACCAAATAACAGTCATAAACTGACACTTAAATTTTGGGCCTGACCCAAAATAGGGTAGGACTAGGGTGCGAGCATCCAAGTCCCCTATTTTGGGTAGGGTTAAGGTCAAGGGGTCCTCCTAGGTCCACTTTGCCATGAAACCTAGGCGTCGTTCCATCGGGATGCCAAAATATGAACTAAGATGTTCTAAATACATGTTAAAGACCTGGGAGCTAAACCTTATGAGGGAAAAGCCCCCAAGGGGACATTTTTCGATGTTACATTTATCCCCCACTTTAATATATGTATAAATGCGAGGCCTATACATGCATTAAAGTAAGGTCACAAACATAACAAACATATGAAGCATAGAGAAGACATGCCAATCAATAGAAGACAGTAACAGGCACACAAAATACAAAGAAGACAGTTATAGTCACGCAGAACATGGAGAAGACAGTCAATGCATAGAAGACACATTAATACATGGAAGACAGGCATGCTTTTCTTTTCTTTTCTTTTTCTCATATATATGAAATGCAGATGCAAGTACTGGAAAGTAAACAAACCTCCCATAATACAAGATGCACTACCTTAGGGCGTAGGTCTCTATATATATGGGGCAACACACACGCAAGACACACAAAACCTCCCAAAATGCAGGAAGCACTACCTAGGGGTGCCGGTCTCTACATATGGGGCATACCACACAAAACAAGCATGCCAAAACACACACACTTGAAGACACGGAGAAAACATGGTAGACAAGCGATGGAGTGTACCTATTTCTAGGTCCAACACCATTTTAGGCACATTACAGGCACACATCGATGATTGGGCTTTACCACAACAATCACCAAAAACACACTTAAGGGTTGAGTTAGTCACAGAACTGCTCCCTGCCTCCGCAGAGGACTTTTAAAAATGATAGGATGATGCAATCTGCTATGTGAAAGACACCATCCCTGCCTCCAAGAGGGCTTAAGATAAAAAGGATATACGTGATATCCTACCTCCACAAAGGGCTTACATGATTGATTGATTGATTGCAAACAAACTCAAGATGCACGATGCACTACCCTTAGGCGCAAGTCTTTGCATCTGAGGTCAAACACATTGCTAACATCTATAACAGATAGCTTACCTTATATATGCCCCCACCTTAAGGTGGTTGATATCAGGTATTGATATCAAGCACGTTAAGGTAGGAAGAAAACACACAAGGGAACACTGACTTTCACAAAGCCCAAGCTCCCCAGAGGTGACATGTACTTTATGATCACCAAATGTTCCCACAAACACATCCCTACAAGAAACATGTTAGTGTCTACGACATCATGATAAACAACAACATCAATGTATATGATTAACTACAAAAAGAGCCAAGGTTATACAACAAATTCAAAGTTTGAGGATAACCGTGGGGCTATATCATGAAGCTCTCCAAATTGAGTACCACCAAGGCCATATTCAAAGACAAACATAGGTGCATAGAGCAACAGTATTGTTATGGTTTGTAAATGCGATAAAACATCATAAAAATCACTACGCGGAAAGCAGGAGTTCTTCCACTAGCCAAGTGTCAGATAAGATATACAACCCCATCGTCATATTAGGAACTAAGTCCATTTTTTGATTGCTCTCGAAAGGGACACTAGGTCTACATCAATATAAATGTTTTTCACCATCCACCTGCTAGATGGAAACACTAGAGGAAGCGAAACAATAAATAAGAGAGGAGAAACAAGTTTCTTAGGGATAGTCATGTAGGAGGGTGCCCCCAGGTCACAAACCATGATGCTATGTTCATAAGACACAACACACAACAATGAAATCAGAGAGCAATTTAGAAGAATGATGATACAAATAGAAGAAGGTCACAACAAAGGCGGTCTCCTGGTATCCCAAACCTTACAAGAGAGTCAAGGGTCATCCCAGGAGGCTTGAACAACATATAACACATCACAGGGGAAGCACATCACAAGAGAGATAAAGGGTTAGAGATACTTACCTGTAGGGTCTTCATATTATATCTTGGAGCTCATGAACCTCTTGGAGAGGTATTCGATCATATTTAATGCAAAATTTGAGTGGTTCTTATGAAAGTCTTATTTGTTAACATATGATGCTTGTTCCTTAAATACTTATTTAAATAAGACTTTTTGGTGCTTATGAGGGGGAGAACCACTATTATTTCTGACTATTGATTGTCGTCTTGCTCTTTTCTAATTTTTAATGAGTTTTCATTGTTGAATCTTTCTAGAATAGTAATGGGAATCATCCTATACCATCTGACTCATCTGTATCAATTGTTGTTCTTATTTTTTTGATGCATTTTGATTATCTCCCGATCCATATAAGGATAATGGAGGAGGAACCTCAGCATAAATTTTGTTTCTTTGTGGATGAGGTGAATTATCTATTTGTGTCTTATCCACTTCAATCATTCTGTCAATACTATCATAGTCCAAGTAATCATCCTCATCTGCTTCCACTAAACCCTGCTCCACCATATTATTTTCAGTATGTTTAGGGAAAGGATTAGTGAATATTTGTAAGTTTTGATTTAGCGGAGCAACCGATTTATTTCCATTGTCATTCACACCCGATACCTGGATGCCATTTGAATCAATAAGGTCATGTATTTCATGTTTAAGACGCATACATCGTTCAGTGTCAGATATCAGAGTAAACTTTCTTGGTTGATTTGATGCTTTCTTCAAATTTGATATAGCTGAAACATTCAAAAAGTTGTTCATATTTGGTCCATTATTCTTGATAAAGTTCTTGTTATTATTGTTTCTCTTAAAGTTGTTTTGTGATGATCCACCCATGGATTGACCAACTTGAGTTGATGAGTTTTGGTTTTCATACTAACTAGACGAAAGTTGATAATCACGAAGGGCAGTGCATAAATGTTTAAAGGAATTGTACTTCATCAAGAGAATCTTATCACAAATATTAGGTTGTAGATTTGTAATAAATATCTTTTGAACATATTCATCTTTCATCTGATACTGAATCTGTGCTTAAAGTCCTTGATATCGACTAATGAATTTAGTCATCTTTTCTTTGGGACCTTTTTTGCATTGAACCAAGTCAATAAGGGTGACTTGGGGTCAGATATTTGCTTGAAAATGTTGTAAAAATTGATCAATCAACTGCGAAAAGGAGTGTATTGAATTCAGAAGCAACAGGAAAAACCATTCTAAAGCAGTATGTTTGAGAGATCGCAGGAATGTTTTGCTAATAAATCCTCTTCAAAATAAAAATCACTACACATAGCTATAAATGCTACCACATGGATATTAGGATCACCTTTTCCACCATATTTTTCAAAGCGAGGAGTCTCAAACCTCTCAAGCATAGGAGTTCTCAAGATTGCATAGGAAAGGGGATTACGAGCATGGTATATTGGTAGACTAGGCTGAGAAGAATTTGTCAAGCTTGTTACCTTTTGTTGTAAAGCAGTCATGCCCTGTAAAAGTTGGTTTAGGATGGCATCATTTGGAGATGTGGTTTGTTGTGAGGAATTAGAACCAAAGTGAGGAGGTGAATGAAATTGAGATATGATAGACGGAGGCTAAGAATATGTTAATAGTGGTTGGATGTAGTGATAGGTAGAAGATGGTTGTGAGTTTGTAATAGGTGGTCAGAAATGAGTGGAATAGATAGGTGGTTGAGACCAATTATGCATAGAGGATCTCCATTTAGGAAACAAATTTTGATAATCAAATCCCACAACTTTGTAATTAGTGCCACTAGATACTCCAATACTAGTGGTAGCATTACTATGAGCATTTGCATCAGTTGTTAAGATCGTTGGTGTAAAAGTCAATATTCCCATAGTCGGTATAGGTATGGATACTTGAGTATGAGATGGCGATAAAGTGTTATTTATCGCTTGTGCACATTTAGTCACCAACATGATATTGGTTTGTACAATATGTACTAGACCGTGAATTGCATTAACACCATCTTGTCCCTCTTTTATCAATTCTCTTATATTATGAATTGTAGGGACAACTTCTTCAGCTATTCTCTCATTTTCCATAAATGATTGATATTCAGCTAACTCTTTATCCAATTTTTCTATTTGCTCATTAGATACATATCCTGTTGCCTCAATAGTATTATTAGCATCATGAAAACTTTGTTCTTCCATTGTGGTTGGAGGATGTATAATATCTTGCACAATTTGAGTTTCTCCCTTTGTAAAGAAGGTGTCCAAAGTACCAACTTCTTCAAGAGCACTAGATCTCATTAATATTTTACTTCTTCTCAAAGGGATATTGTTTTTAGGATAGTGTTTCATAAAGCTTATAAAATCATACAACACACAATGCACAAACTAAGAAAACAAATCCTAGGAGACGGATATGATTGATGGCCAAAAATGCTTGGAATTTTGTACTTTTTAATGCAAATGAATAAACCAAAGGGTAGTGTAAGGATTTAAGTCAAGGGAATCAATTTATATGCTGATATCAGTCCAAAACAGCAATAAGATCACTCTCAACACACTCTTGATGCAAATCCAAGATAATGCCAAGTCGAAATATAGTGAAAATATGTCAAAATAGGCACTTTTTTCACCAAAACTCAGTGCAAGAGAGCATAACAAAGGGTGTTGTGAGGAAAATAATGATGGAAAGAAAATAATATTAGTAATAACAGCCAATTGATGCAAAAATACTCAACACAACATGCTTTTAGTGCCACTTAAGGTCAAACCCTAGTCAAAATATAGCAAAAATATGCTATTTTTCACGGTTTTTCAACTCCAAGACCTAGTAAAAGGGGTGTTGCAAGGAATTTTAGGAGGTACAAAAAATAATATCAATAATATCAGTCACATCAATCCATAAAATTGATCGCAACATGCTCGGGGTGCAAACTAGGTCAAACCCTAGGGCAAAGATAGCTAAAATGTGTAGTTTTTTGCAAAGTTTTCACTACAAGAGCCCGATAAAAGGGTGTTGTGAAGATTTTTATAAGGGGAAACAAATTATTACCTTGATAACAGAAAATTAATTCCAAAATACCTTTCACAACATGCCTATGGTGCAAGTTTATAGAGTCGATAAGGCCAAATTTAGTGAAAATCATTGTTTTTGAAGCCCTAGGTTTGAGATCTTGGCACAAAATGCTATGAAAATGTTTTGAAGTATGATTTATGATTTGAATTAAATAATCTTAGATCTAAAAATTATTTTCAAGCTTGAACATGAAAAATGCCCATGCAAATTTAATGAAAATCCATCAAAGTTGCTAGTTTTTGTTGAAATTTTCTATGCAAAAATGCAAATATTTTAAATCTAAATGAAAATTTACACTAAAATGAAAGACTACAGCCAAATTTTAATTTGAATGAGCCTATAAAATCAGTAGAAAAATTTGAGAAAAGATTTTGCCTACTAACCCTAGATTTTGGAATTACTAGGTTATATGAAAATTGTCAAAATTTCTACAAAAACCTAGCAAATTAATAATGAAAATGCAATGCAAATTTCTGAATTTTTGGATTTTTCTATAGTTTATATCATATCTGATGTAAAAATCATGAATTAGGAAAATTTAGAAAGAATTGATGTAATTTAGTAAGTCAAACAATGCAATGTTTTTGTACTTTCCAAAATTTTCAATTTTTTTGAATTTTTCTCAATGCAATAAAATGAATGACTATATGAATGAATGAAATCAATCCACATCTGAAGACATACACTCATCAAGTTGCAATTTAAGTCCAAAAATACAGGTTCACCAAAATGTTTAGGGGAAAATTGGATTTGTTAATGTTTTAGTGTTTTGATGTTTAAATCCTCCTCTCCACTATACATTCAAGGATCTAGGGTCAAGTGGCAAGAACTATCAACCCTAGATCACTTGTGAGATGTAGGGAAACTTGGATTATGGAATTTAATTATCAATTTTTCCTTCTCCTATGCTCAATTGACCATTAAAACCTTAATTATGCAAATACAACAACAAATTGATGAATAATGGAAAAAGCTCTTGTAGACAGGAGTAAAATACCAAATCACAGAGTACCTATTTTTGGGATTCCAAAGAAGAACAATTAGGGACACTAGAGTGGGCACCCTATTCCAAGGTACCAGTTTCTTTGCAGAATCAAGACCTCCTTCTGACACTGATCAACCCTGTAACTTCTATTTTTCAGAAATTTATCTGTAGAGGACACTAGAGCGAGCACCCAAGTCCTAGAAATGCTCCTGTGTCCTACTTTTATTTAGTTCCTGAATCCTTGATGCCTGCCAATCCTTCCTGCAACTTCACTTTTCCCAAATGCAACTCCTGTAACCTACAATCACAAGACTTGGTTTGGGGGTTATGGTATTTCGAAGCTTGCCTCAGTCAAGCCCCAGAGGACACTTAAGTCTCTGAACACCGTTGTTAGATAAAGAGTGCATACCCTTGTGAGGCAAAGGGAAAAACCAAAGGAATTGATAATGAAAATACAATATAATGTCACCTTGTAGTGAATCTCTCATGGGAGGAAGATGTTCTTCATTCCATGAGGAAATTGATGCTCAAATATGCAAACAAACACATAAAACACACAAGTCTGCTCTTGCAACATAGTGAAAGCCTTGAATCACCTTGAGAACACAATAGCTTGCTAGGAATCATCTAGTTGAAATCTTGTTTACAAATGAATGCCTAAACATGCTTTTATATGCAACTATAAGCACTCCCACCAAGATTTCAAAAATCAAAACTTACCGTGTCGGCAAAAGGACCAAATAATGGTCATAAACTGACACTTAAATTTTGGGCCTGACCCAAAATAGGGCAGGACTAGGGCATGGTTTCCCAAGTCATCCCCCCTATTGTGGATAGGGTTAAGGTCAAGGGGTCCTCCTAGGTCCACTTTGCCATGAAACCTAGGCCTCATTCCATCGGGATGCCTAAATATGAACTAAGATGTCCTAAATGCATGTTAAAGACCTGGGAGCTAAACCTTATGAGGGAAAACCCCCCCAAGGGGAGATTTTCTAATGTTACAATTCATAACCATTTGATTCCTATATTTGACAATGAACACTCACAAATTTTCAAAACCTTAAATGATATATACTTATCAACTGAGAATAGTTATACCAACTTGAGTACCTATTCAAACATCACTAACTATTAATGCAGTCACAAAGATAATGGCATTCCATGTCTAGATCCATATACAAATAATTTCCATGCAATGAATCTTCAAGACTCATTCATATCTAATTCTAGGATCATTGTTTTCCTATCTATATTAGGCAGGGTTCAAGAGGTTAATTCTTAATGTTTTATTTCAATCAAATATATCATCTTACAATAAGATAAACAAGTCCTATCATGAACAAGGAAATTTACATGAAATGATTTAATTCAACATTCTTACTCAAGGAGGCATAATTACCCACTACAACATATTCAGTCACTCCCATAAAACAAGATAACATCTCAGTATGCTTGTACAACCATTCACTTGGGTAGTTTTCATGTTGATCTGAAACAAGTATTCCTTCATTAAACCAACAAAATATATACTAAGACTTACTTTGTGGGAGAAGAGGAATTTCAAAAGTATTAGTTTTTAGGCAATCTCATTTAAGTGTATGTTTTAGTCAATTTGGATAGTCAAGAATAGCCAATATGGGCTATACTATTACTAGGCTTGTCCATACGAGACATCCATTTCCACATAGTCAATACAAACTATGTCTCTATCCAATACAAAATAGACAATTGGAAACAACCATTTGGGATTTATTATTCAATATGCTCTGGCTAGAAACTTAGACCCATCAGAAGCAATTCAGATTTTGAGTTGCCTACAGAAATATAGAGTAATCCCACTACTATACCGATGATTTTTGTTAGGAGTAATACCTTGCATCCACCCTCAAATTTCAGCTATTGACCGAATACAAGGCTAATTGACCCTGGGGATTCTTATGAGTATTAGTGACTTATTGTTTTATCTTGGATTAAGATTATTTATTAGGTCATACATGCCTACTTGCATGTTATTCCAGTATTATCATTCAAGAAGATAACAAGCATTCTCATCACCAAATAGAAGAAAGAACTTCAACATTAAACTCAAGGAAAAATTCATCATCAAGCATAAAAGATCATCAAAACTAAAGAAGGAATGATCATCATATCACGAGAAATTACTCAATTTATCATGTTAATATTTTCTAACACTTGATTCACAAAAAAACCCAACAACTCACATAAGCAATACTTATATACATTTAATCACATAAGAAGCACATCACAATCTCATGATAGAGAAGAGATAATGGGAATGCACTCCATTAGAGGTCTCCACACATTTCCTCAAATGCAAAGGAGAGATAAGGGGATACACTCTAATATAAACATCCATGCCCTTCCTCTACCCTATGGGTAATAACATCACATATGAATCACTAGTGGATTCATAAAGAGGGGGAGAATAGGGAATACACTCCAATGCGACTATGAGGGGGCTCACTCCAATGGACGCCACATGCCTCACCCTACAATAGGTTATATCCCAACGGAGGCCTTCGCTCTTCCCTAAACCCCACAGATGGGAGGATCTTAACCCTAAAAGGAGAATATCCACTCCCAACATAACAATCCCAACAAAATTACAAAGATAGGATGATTTCAACTCTAACTCATCAAAGATCATCAAAGATTCATCAAACATCAACATTAATGTATAGGAAAATTTCATCACCAAATCATCAAATCAATATCAAGAATGAGATGATTTCAGAAATATTTAGAGGTCAACATCAAGAATATGATAATCCTACCACTAAATTACTAAGGTTCAATGTCAAAGATTGAAAGTATTACAACACTAAATCTTTAGAAAATAGCATCCAAGAATAAGATGATTTCAATACTCAATTATTGAAGATCAATATTAAATATAGGGTGACTAGACAAGATTATTAATAATAAGGATCATTAAAGATCATGGATAAAAGAAAATCCTAATTACACTCCAATCCATAGAAGGGCTCAAGAAACCTCCAAGTGGTATTGATAAGTCACTTTATACAATTTTACCAGCATGACATGCACTCTTGAAAAATAGAATATCTTAACAAAGTAGAAAATTAAATTGAAAGGTTATAGGGTAGTTTCAAATAGATTGATAAAGAATCCTATAAACAAGACACAAATTGGATTGTTGAAAAGGCCTAGTTCCTAAGTTAAAATCTCTCATAGAGAATGTTACTAATTTAAATGTTTAGGCATGAATCACTTATCACTTAAAAGAAACAACTCTATAAATTATCTTGGAATTGTGTGATGGTTTTACTAACAACTTCTTGCACATTGAAAAACATGCTAGTTGGATTCACCAAAAGACTAAGAAACTTTCAATCAGGAGTAATATAATTCCATTAGTACAATCATGGCAAGTTATAGGATACATAAAATAGGTTGGTCAAGAGACTTACGATCAGAGTACAAGTTTGTTTATTGTTAATAAGATTTTATAATACTTTAAGTAAATGCATGGGTAGATGCAAAGCAAATTATGAAGCTAGTTCAGTGCAGGATCATGGGGTTCCAAACTAGGCCCCTAAGTGGCATTGAAAATTTAGAAAAATAGAGTTAGGCAACTTGACATACAAATTTCTATAGGTTATTAACATAATTTGAAAAATATATAATAACATAATTTGTAGCAAATTGAATGTAGTTTCTAGACTACAAGTCCTTTTTTGGAATAAAGTAAATCTATTTTGTGAAAATTTGAAATTTCAATGCAGTAGTACTAAATTTTCAGGAAAAAGATAAAAAGTAGGTGTATGTTTGACCAACCTAAGTACAATAAAAAAATAATATATTTTTTCTAAAACTTTCAATATAAGTAGAGGACACATGCTTGGATGTGTTGCATTTTTTTTGGAATTTTTTGCAAGTAAATAATTAGTTATGTTTTTTTATTAGAACATTTCAAAATTATTAAAATGTGTTTGTCAGACCACCATAACTTGGTCAAAAATTTATGAAATTCAATTTTTTTTAATCCTATAGTATGCGAGGCATAAAATGTGATGCATCTTTTAGATTCAAAAATGTGAAATAGTTTGAAAATTATAAAAGTTTTTCAATCAGCCTATCAATTAGGAATTTAGTTGTAATGTATGTAGAAAATCAATAATAATTATCTATTAAATTCAAAATAAGGCATATCTTATATTGGTAGAAAGATTGACAATTTTTTTAATAAACCCTTTTCATTTCATCAAATTTGGATTAAAAAAAGTTGTCATCCACAAGGGTGAAATTTTGGTCATCACATTGCCACTTTTTGGACCCCCATAATCCTACACAGACCCCTTGCTCCTGCTCCATAACATATAATTCTATGGATACTAGATCATACAAGCCCTATGTAGTTCAAATCAAATCAACCTTATATCTGAGATCATTATACAATTCACTTTCAGAGATTCTATTACAACTATACCTTACAAGACAATCAAACTAACTAAACAATATAATCATTCTCTTTTGTCATACTATTGTATACAAGTTTCCACAAACACATAATGAATGCAATTTTTGCAATTGACTGTCACTCTAAAAATAAAATCATAAGACAATGTAGGAAAAAGATAGTATCTTCAAAATATCAATAGCTTAATCATTTCTACAAAGCAAATATCCTTTCCTATATGTAAATCTCAACATACTATCATTTCCTAACCGACTCATATTCTAGAATATACTATACCTTAATGAATTTTGTTGCATATGTAATGACAATAAATTAATAAGAAGAACATTTCAACTATATCATTCTATGCTACAAGATATAATAGTATCCTACTAATCATTTTTGAATATGCATAACAACAAGAAGAAACAATTCTCAGCAAATGATGGTTCTATTTACATTTGTAAAACCTATGTAAAACAAGTGTCATATTATGAAGAATGTAAAATCCAACTCATGCATAGCACACTAAGGATATACTGGCAATAAAATAGGTCTATTTTGCTTACTAACCTTAATCCAATTTGAAAACATAATGTACTATTAACAACTAGGATCAAGTAAGGCTAAATGTTCTTATCACTAAGGATACTATCCACAAAGAACTTTGAGGGTTAACATGATTCTATAAATTATAGCTTTAGGACCTAACTCATATAGTCTGAGAAGAATTTCTTCATTGCTCTTAACATCTAAATCTCCAAGTTCCTACATATTCTACAAACAAACTTTGAAAAAAAGGGTATTGATATACATTCCAAAATGAAAACAATGCTTTAGAAAGAACTTAAAGGTTTTAAAATCAAATAGGGTCAAAATTTCATGTCTCTAGAGAAAAGCCTTAAGTGAATGAAGTTATAAAACTTATGTTACCAAATCCAAGTCATTCATAGAACTTTATTCAAGATCATAAGGGAATGTAATCTCAAATAATGATATTACATTTTTGATAAATAGGAGAAAGCCATAACAAATTTTATGTCAAAAATATGACCTTGACAAATTTCCTTCTTATGTACAATCTGTAGACACCTAAAATTCACCAATGCATTTTCACATCGCATTCACATTACTTCCCAAATTAATTATTCATTTTCTATACTTTCATATTGGGTAAGTGCAAGAAAATGGGGGGCCTATAACATTGGAAATTGTCCTCCTGTATGGAATGGTATAATTTCCCTTAGTTTAGCTCCTCATTCTTGGTGACCTTTCAACCTTTTCTTTTCTGGCCTTCTCGAAACCCTGATTGACTAGGTCTAGGAGCATTTTATTCACTTTTTGAGGTAACTTATTGATAGAACCCAGAAAGAGAATTGAAACTTGGGTCCCTAGGACCCCCAAAAATGTAGATCTAAGCTGAAATTGGGGGCTAGGATGTGGGTGCCCGCACCCTAGTCCTCCCCCATTTCATGGGATTTTAAATTTTGGCAGGGTGTCAGTTCCCGCTGAGTGCCTCGGGATTCCATTTTCAAATTCTTGATATTCGAGCAATAACGAGACATTATTTCAAAATTTGAATTCCCTAAAGCTAGATATAAAAAGACATTTGCAAATCATTTTATCACATGCAATTCTTATGCAAGCTTGATGCCAAAACTCTGTTGCAATTGCCATTGAAGATCAATGACTTGTTGAAGTTCTTCAAAGTATTCTTTATTTGCTATCTTGGAGACAATGGATGAAGATTAGGAATCAAGATCTTGAGTCTATCTTGCTCTTCCTAGGGTTTCTACACCCTTTGCATGATCGGGAGAAGGGTTGAATCCTCCAATAGCAATCTTAGAGATCCTCCGTGGGCATTGTTGATTAGCCTTCTTGTTCATGCAAGTCTTTATTTATCTCATCTCCTTGAGGTGAAGTTGTATGTGTTTATTGATGCAAAGCAAGTTGTTGATCTTCCCTTGATTGAGACATCTAGGGTTTGATTTTATGCATAACACATTGTTAGGTTTGCACACATTTCTGCAAATCTTTATCTTTGGCTATTGTTGAGGTAGAAATACTAAAGACAAGGCTTGACTAAGGCAAGCTCCTATATAGCTGCAACAATTTCTTTCTTTTCTATGTGCAGATCATGTTTTGCAGGTTTCAGCGAAAAGAAGCTACAGGAAGAAGGATATTACAGGTACAATCACGACAGATTTTTAGATTTTTAGATTCTGAGACTTGCAAGACATTGGAGTGGGCACCCTAGTCTAACCTGGGGTTTATTTAAGGATCTGGAAGCCTTTCAGTAGTCTCAGACACCCTGTATAGAAGATTTTCCAGTGCGGGAACTTTTAGGACACTAGAGCGGGTACCCTAGTCCATACAACCCTCAGATTCTAGGTACACTATCTCTGGAACTCTATCTCTAGACTTCTATGATCAGTTTTACCAGTTACTTCATCAGTTTTTGTATATTTTTTATTTAAGCCATAATTAAGGTTTTACTTGGTTGAAAGGAAAACACTTGATAAAATCTTAATTAGGGCCTTAGGTTTCATAACCATGCAAGCATAAGGAACTGACAAAGCAAGTAAGAGCTTGTTCACAAGCTTCCCCTTTGTCCTCCTAATGCTTAGCAGTGAAATGGTAGTATTAGACCTAGTTTAAATCAAATATCATTTTTCACCCTAAACATTTTGGTGAACCCGAGCTTTAAAGAATTTGCATCCTTGTAAAACTTCAGATCTGAAATAATTTGCTTGAAAAACCTCTTTAGTGAAATTGCATATGTTAAATTGTGAATTACATTCTTTATCTTTTCACTAAAAGAGTTGGAAATTATCATTTATTGTTGGATATTGTATTTCATTTGTAAAGGCCATCATTATGCATTTAAATCTTGGTTTAAATAGAGCATGTTAGAATGTCAGATTATTTTTTGCAAGATTTTCATGCTTATGATGAGCCATTTAGTCGTGATGACTTTGATATGTTAGATGAATCCCTTGAGGACTTTATCTTGATTGAACATTCCTCTACGACCTCTAAGCCGTCATTATTTCAAAGATTTGTAAATGCAATTTATGTTCCTAAATCTAAAGAAGAGATCGAAAAATTGAAAATTGTGGTCACTCTATGTGTAAATGTCGTTCAACCATCCTCTAAACCTATGCTTGTGGTTAAAGGTCTTTCATCCTCTTCTCAATCTCTTGATCACATTTATGATTGTACAAAACAAATTGTGAAACAAAATTTACAACAAACCAATCGTAATATGGTTGCTCATGCATATAACACTCAGAATAATAAACAAAGTGTACAACAAACAAGTGTCTTGATATCTTCACTAGCTTCTCAACCTATGCTTCCTCAAGCACCTCGTTTAACATACAAAGGTGGTAAAGACTATGATCTTGTAGAGTAGCTTTGCGCTACTCCTACGAAGATATCTCTTTGGGAACTTATACAAACTTCACCTACTTACCATGGAATGCTACAAGAAGCTTTACAAAAGGTGAATGTTCCTCTTGTTGTTAAACCAAACAATGTTACAGCTTTACTAGATTGTATGATCCTTTACTATTTCTCGAGGTTTCAGAAATAGTATGATCCTTTGGTTATCTTTATTACAATCAACAAAACATTGGTTAAGAGAGTTATGATTGATAATGGGTCAGCCCTTAATGTTTGTGGTATTGATTTATTGCATAAGGTTAAAGTTGATGTATTTGCCATCAAACTAGAATCATTAAGTATTCTTGGATTTGATAATGTTGGACAACAATCTGTGGACACTATAACCTTACCTATACAAGTTGGACCTATGATGGTGTCTACCTTGATTCATGTCATGTCTTGTTCTCTATCTTATAACATGATTCTAGGAAGACCTTGGATACATGCATTAGGAGTAGTTCCTTCTACTTTGCACTGTTCCATTTAGTTTATATTTAAAGGTAAACTGCATACTATCAATTCAGATCCTAAACCTGATAATTGTTTGCAAATAGAAGTGCATAAGCATGTTATTGGTATTAAGATTTTAAACAATCTGAAAGTTGAATTATCAGATCCTCTTGCCTCTAGAAATGTTATGCAAGAGTCCAAGCAATCGAATGCATTTGTTTGTGACAACTGGGGTTCATTAGATTTTGCATCTTCCTCCACAAGAGAATACAAACTTAAAAACCCTATCCCCAAAACATCAAATATTGGATCGATCACTTCACATATTTTGAATGATAAACATAAGACTTCTTTGATGAAAAATAAGGATAATACTCTGAGTTATACTACTGATTATGAGACTTACGAAGCTCTGCCTTCGTCTAAAGAAAGGGTCTCTCTCTCTATGGCAGAGGATTCTTAATCCTTTACAAAAATTGTGACTATGTAGGTAATGGTTGTGGCATAAATCAACAAGGAATAAAAGTCCCTATAGAGTCCGCTTCGCAACATTACTCAAGTGGCATTAGATATAATCATTTTAAAGAATCCAAAGCTCGTAAATGCCCTACTCTAAATGTGAATACAATATCAACACTTAGTTTGATATTCCTTGAGATGATTGACACCAATTATCCTCCAGGACCACTTCCATTAGATATGTTTACGGTAGATGAAGCGATAATGGACTTCTTGGGTGCTTATGATGGTATTCCTTGTTATCACCATAAACGTGGCCTACCTTATTATTTAAACAATGATGCATATTTTGGAAAGACTACTAGCACAATAACTTCTACAGTAGAGCAAAATGAAGAACTTGAAGAACAATTACAATCCTACAATCCCCCAAACCATAGTACTCTCCTTAATGGAAAGACTATTGATGTTGTTATGGATAAGGATAATCTTGAAAAAGTTATCCCTATTGGTGATTGTTTAGATACAAGAGAAAAAGAAGAAATGACTAAACTGTTGAATGAATTCTCAGAATTGTTCACTTGGAATTATTCAGACATGCTTGGTATAGATCCTCAGATTGTAATGCAAAACATTGTGTTGAAACCAGATGTTAAGCCATTCAAACAAAAGATTTGTAAGATGAATCCTAAGATTACTTTACTTGTCAAAACTAAAATGGAAAAACTCTTACAAGCTGGTTTTATTCAACCTATTGATTACTCTCCGTGGATCTCGAATATTGTTGCCGTCGCTAAACCTGATGATCGTATAAGAATGTGCATAGATTTTTAGGATTTAAATTTGGCATCTTTGAAAGATGATTTCCTGCTCCCTAATATTGATATGATCATTGATTCCATAGCCAGACACAAGTTACTATTGTTTATGGATGGTTTTTTAGGATATAATCAAATCCTCATAAATCCTCTTGATCAGTATAAAACAACCTTTATAACATCTTGGGGTACATTTTGTTGGGTAGTCATGTCGTTTGGACTTAAGAATGCATGAGCTACTTACAAACGTACAATGACTCTTATATTTCATGATTATATGCATAATATTCTAGAAGATTATGTTGACAACATCCTAGCAAAGTCTATCCACCATAAGGATCATGTCACAAATCTTTGACAAATATTTGAGCGCATACGAAAATATAATATGCGATTGAATCACTAAAAATATGTTTTTGGCGTAGATAGTAGAAAGTTACTTGGGTTTATTGTTTCAAATCAAGGTATATAAGTTGATATGAAGAAGATAGATGCGATTGTCAATATGCAAATACCTAAGAACATATCTTAGCTTCATAGTTTGTAGGGAAAGATACATGCCATTCACTGATTTGTTTCACTAATCGCGGATAGGACTCACCCCTTTACGCAACTACTGAAGAAAGATTCTCACTTTCAATGGAATTTTGAATGTCTAAAAGCTTTCGATGATTTAAAGGCTAGCTAATCTGCCTATTTTGTAACCTACTATTTCTGATAAACCATTTTTGTTATACATTTCAGCATCTAACAATGCCCTAGCAGCACTGTTAGTGCAGCATAATGATGCAGGCAAAGAATGCACTGTCTATTACATCAGTTGTACTCTGCTCAATTATGAAGTGTGATACATAATCATAGAGAAGCATTTCTTAGCTTTATTGTTTGCCACATAGAAGCTTAGACATTATCTCTTAAATGCTAAAGTGCATGTAATGGTAAAATTAGACCCTTTGAAACATCTCTTCGCCAGAATAGATTTATCAGGTCGTCTCGCTAAATGTCTTATGTTGTTAACAGAATTTGATCTTAAATTTATCTCACAAAAAACAATTAAAGGGAAAGTGATAGCTAATTAGCTAGCTGACGCTCCCTCACCTTTTTCTATTCAAAATGTTAATGTGTTTCTTGATGAACAGATTTTAACAATCTTTGCAGATGAAAAATGGGAGTTATACTTTGACGGATCAAAATGTTGAACTGGCTCTAGAGCTGGTATTATACTAATACCTCCCATTGGTAAGTTGATTCCCTTATCTTATTGCTTAGATTTCTTATACACAAACAATATAGGTGAATACGAAGCTCTTATCGCTGGACTTCATGTAGCCTTGGCTTTGAATATCAAGAATATTATAATATATGGTGATTCTCGGTTGATTATTAAACAAATCAAGGGATCGTGTCAGACTAAGCATGATAAGCTTTCTTAGTATCGTGAGTTTGCATTATCTCTCTTAAACCAATTCACATCATATTTGATCGATACCATTCCTAGGAAAGATAACTAGCATGCAGATGCAATAGAAAGTGCAACTTCCCTTTTATCCCCTGATGGTTCTCCTGAGGAGTTTACCATTGTGGTTCATAATCTTAAGACACCGATAATTGAAATCCCTATAGTTGCAAATTTGGAACTCTGTGGTAATACATACACTGATGAATGGTTCTCCTACATATTCAATTATTTATGCGATGGAACCATTCCAGACTTGACATCTAAGAATACCTAACTCCGCTTACACAAACTAGCAGCGCAATACATTATATTATTGAACGTCTTGTATTGACGAAGTTATAATGGTGTTTTACTCTGATGTTTAAGTAATGTAGAGATTCTGATAGATTTAGAAGAAGCTCACTCTGGTGCCTGTGAAGGGCATATTGGTGGAAAATCATTGGTGCAAAATTTGTTACGTATGGGTTACTATTTGTAGCATATGGAGAAAGATTCCTTTTCTTACATCAAAAGATGCCCGTAATGTCAACAACATAAACACCTCATCCATGCTCCTACTTAAGAGCTTCGTGCCCAGGTGTCACCATGGCCATTTTCTATATGGGGCTTGGATCTTATAGGTAAAATTTCACTACCCTCCTCTCAAGGACATACGTTTATCATTACTGCTACTGATTATTTTACAAAATGGGTCAAAGATGTCCCTTTGCAATCCACGATTGTCGATGTAATTTGTCAATTCATACAAGATAACATAATTTCTCGATTTGGAATACCTTCCTCCTTGGTTTTAGACAATGGTACACCATTTAAGAACAAGGATGTGAAAAAGTTCCTCAAAAAATATCATATACAACATCATTGCTCTATACCTTATTACCCTCAATCCAACGGCCAAGTAGAAGCTTCAAACAAGGGTATTGGATAGATTCTAAGGAAAACTATTAATAAACATCAAAAAGATTGGCATATGCAATTATCCTATGCACTATGGGCTTATAGAACAAGTATTCAAATAGCTACAAGAAACACACTGTATAATCTCGTCTATGGTGCAAACACGATAATGCCCTTGGAGTTAGAAATTCCTTCCTTGTGAGTTTCCCTAAGAGATATCATGGATGATAACATAGAATAAGAGAAAAGATTATAGGAACTTGAGATGCTTGATGAAAGGTGTATTAATGCTCTTGAACATCTCAAGGCTTATCAAAAAAGTGCGCAACGAGCCTATAATGCACAAGTCATACAACGTTCATTTAATGTTGGGGCTTGGTTCTATATGAAAATCAATGCAATGTAAATGCACCGTCTGGTGAAAAAGTAAGTTTAGCCCTAATTAGCTTGGACCATACATAATCTTTGAAACCTTTGGGTTCGGAGCGTATAAATTAGCTGATGAGCAAGGTACGCCACTTAAAGAACCTATTAATGTGGCGCACCTCAAAAGATTTTATGCTTAAAGATGTAATGTTAAATGTTCATAAGCTAATTTAGCACATAGATTAGCTTCAATTTTGACAAAATAGTATTGTTTTGTCTTAATTCATTTTGCATTATATATTTGTTTAGTTGATCATTGTTGCATTGTGTTTACGTAGTAATTGCTTAGATCACTTTTGCATTAACTAAATGTAGCATGGAAATTAAAGTTATGTGTAAAATAATTAATCATTGTGCTGGTTACTACATGTTCTTTTTAGAATTGTTAGTATATCACAATTGCATTAATTACAACATTTAGACATCATCACTAGTTGCATTTTTATAAAAATCACATGTGATAGATCAAAAGCCATTACACATAAATCAAAAGTAAACATCATATATATATCTCAATTTTATGTATACATCCGAGTCAAGTATCCCTCAAAATGAAATGGGATGTCATAGTGCCTAAAGTCTAGCAATCACATAGCTGAGCCTTGATCGCCAGTACCCTCAGGCCCTCATGGTATGTGAGTAACAGAAGCCTGACCATGTGTGGCTATAGACCGCAAATGATTCCTAGAGACACTTCGCGATTGTAACCCCCTGATCTCACCTCTCATCTCTATCATCTACTCATGTGCCTCCTAATACATCTTCTGGTATTGGTCTCTCTTGGCCTGAGCCCTGTCTCTATCAGCTCTAGTCTATTGGACCTCCTGTAGTAAGAACTCACTAATAGCTAGCCCTCCCTCCGATGTAGGAACCGCTACTGTTTGCTCTCGCTGTGCCCTGAGCTTAGCCTCAATGTGCTTAGCTCTCTATCAAAGCTCCTCTCTCTCTCTCATGTAGACTACTCTAGCATGGCCTCTGTAGTAGTCCTGTATCTGACGACTGACATAAATATCTTAGCATAACACCCAGCAGATGATCAGGGCAAATCACCTGCCCGCACCTGCTGTTCTGAGGTATCTGTCGATATGATGTCTCCTATGATGTGACTCATAAAGTCTCACCATGCATTAGTCCCAACTGTAAAATAGAGGATGAGATAGATGTTAGACTCCCATTTAAAAAACACAAATATTAAACTATACAAAACATAAAATAATAAATAAAAACCTTACCTAGATCTCTATCTCACTGAGATCGGTCTCAGATCGCTAATGGTGTGATGAGCTGCATTGTCTGATCTATAGCTGGGGGCATAGGCCTACTACTCTCCCCTCACTTTGTCTAACTAGGCTTTGCCTCATCTACAGGAGTAGAACCTCGAGCCTTGGACCGTGGTCTCGACTCGGTCTCCTCGTCAATGTCTGCCTCCTGCTGGCTCTATCACAATCTCACTTTGAAGAGACTATGATGGGACCTCCTCAGACTCATCCTTGTCCTCCTTCATACCCTCCTCGAGATCATAGTATCCTGCAAAGTCACTGATGTTGTCCTCCACCCATGTGTCACTTGCCTGACCAGCCCAAGGTCGGGCATCTCCTATAGGATGCCCAGGTGGAAAGATAGGTGCAGGTCGTGCTATGTGCCACCAGGTCTGATATGCTCAGGTACACTCGACATCATCTGTGCCTGATACTGACTCTGCATCCTTAGGACCATCGTCATCCCCAACTGATACATTTCCTATAGTCAGTCTTCAGACAGTATTGGGTTTGACTACACTCTGAGCTACACATGTGTAGCTCAGACGAATTACAGGAACATCTTGTACTTGTCTAAACTGTCGTGCCACCTTGTCAAAGTAGAACCATGATACAGCATGATCGAGGCAAATGGCCATCAACCAATCCCTCTACATCTGAGCTAGATACCTATGCTCTCTAGGTCATCTGATGTAACCCCAATACGGTCTCCAGATGATCTCACTAGGCTGTAATTTGTCAAATATTGCTCTCCAGTATAACAGTTTGCCATGCCTCCAACACCTGACAAGTGGATAGGCATAGACACGTAAATGGGTGAATACTACCTCTATAGGAAAACCCACTGGTCGTGTGCACCTGATGTGCTCAAAGGCCCAAACTTGTAGTAATGTGCAGACAATCAGACTCTGCATCTCATAATGGACATATCACCCTAAGTCATGATATAGGTGCGCAAGCATACTGTGCTCCCATGCATAGATAGTTTGATGCTCCTCCATTGCTCTAATAGTGTGAACGAGACCCCTGTGAAGGTGAGTGCCTCATCCATCTAGTGCGATAGCCAGTGCAACTGTGACAATCATGATCCTCTGAAGTAAGGGAATGTCTCTGTATCCCTGCTCTAGTAAATGGAGCTGAATGTGTCCTCGCTCTGCCTGTGAAACACTGTAACCCAAGCAATACATCTGACTCTCATGAGTATACTCCACTAAGAGATGTCCAACAACCCTCACTGTCTCTCCTCAAATTGGCAGTCAAAGGATCCTGAGTACATCCTCCAATTTGATGGTAATCTCGCCAGTCGATAAGTGGAAGGTGGATGTATCTACATCCCCTCTCTCCATCAATGCCATAAGCATCACCCAGTGGAATCTGATTGTGGGCATCTCAAACACCCACCATAGGCCCATAGTCTGTAAATGCTCTCTCTCTACGGTAGTCAAAGTGCTAGCACGCTCTCACAGAAGTGCCATCAGATGACCGCCTGTGTGCTCACGCATCTCAGGGACATCCTGTAGATCAGAAAGCAAGCAAGAGTATCAAAATCCATGCTAGAAACCAAAATAAGCTAACATGAACTAAGCATGATGCTTGTCCCTAGGCCTGGTGTCCTCTGTGGACCAGGGTGCCCCAAGAAGACTAGGGCATCCCAGAGGGACATTGGCGCCCCTGTGGGACTAGGGCACCCCAGAGAGACTCTGGCACCCTAGGTGGACTCGAGCACCCCTGTCTGGGAACCCTGTCCACCTTCCCCTCTTGGCAAAGACATCGATAAATGTGAAAACAAATGTACAATGAAAGACGACAGAAGGATGGAATCAGGACCCTACGTCGGCCTTGAAGCATCTCTCTGCCACTTGGGCTTAGAGCATCTCTAGTCGTGGAGGATGGTATGGACGTCGGCTTGGCATGGTTGTTCTCCTAGTCTCCTTCTCTGCAATAACAAGAAACAAGAATGAGTTAAGTGATAGGTGACAACTCCCTTTTACATAAAGTAAGTGAGTGAGAAATCCTATCCCTAACTAGGTGCAAAAGTGTGCTCTTTCAATCCTAAGCCCTTTTTGAGTTGTTGAACTCTGATTTCAATGTCGTTTGTTGCGTTGGAACCTGGGTTCTGCTCTCCTTCCTCCCCAATGTGTTATGTTTAAGCATTGAATGGCCCTCACAACACATTTTCCTTGAAATCAACGTGTGGATATCTCCTTGTTTCTACTCTCGAACTAAGCAAGCAGAAACAAGGGGGGCATATATCTCCCTCAATTTCCTCCTTGCCTCATTACTCAACCCCCTTAGCATTTTTGATACTGATTCATTGGTGGTGGTTGCAGGTGGATTTGATTTTGATTTTTCTAACAAGTGTTGCTTTGTAGCATATGGTTCCTAACTTTGTGGTCTTGCAAGATTACAGACTTGGGGGCTCCTTCCTTTTTAGTGACAACACTTCGGCTTCCTCTACAGTATCCTTTTGGGTATCCTTTTCATGATTGATGTATTTACTTTCCTTTAGTTGCATATGCGCGTAGTGTCATATGGCCACTAAAATGGGGGCTAAATGTAATGTCAGTAATTGTCCTCCTATATGGAATGGTACAATTTCCCTCGGTTTAGCTCCTCACTCTTGGTGACCTTTCAACCTTTTCTTTTTCGGCCTTCCTGAAACCCTTATTGACTAGGTCTAGGAGCAGTCTATTCACTTTTTGAGATAACCTATTGATAGAACCTAGAAAGAGAATTGAAACTTGGGTCCCTAGGACCCCCAAAAATGTAGATCTGAGCTGAAATTGGGGGCTAGGACTTGGGCGTCCACACCCTAGTCCTCCCCCTTTTCATGAGATTTTGAATTTTGGTGGGCTATCAGTTCCCACCGAGTGCCTCAAGATTCCGTTTTCAAATTCTCAGTTTTCACGTGATATCGAGATGTTATTTCAAAAAGTGAATTCCTTAAAGCTAGATATAAAAAGACATTTGCAAATCATTTTATCACACACAATTCTTATGCAAGCTTGATGCCAAAACTCTGCTACAATTGCCATTGAAGGTTAGTGACTTGTTGAAGCTTTTCAAAGTATTCTTTATTTTCTATCTTGGAGAAAATGGATGAAGATTAGGTATCAAGATCTTGAGTCTATCTTGCTCTTCCTAGGGTTTCTACACCCTTTGCATGATCAGGAGAAGGGTTGAAGCCTCCAACATCAAGCTTGGAGATCGTCCATGGACATTTATTGATTCACCTTCTTGTTCATGCAAGTCTTCATTTATCTCATCTCCTTGAGGTGAAGTTGTATGTGTTTATTGATGCAAAGCAAGTTGTTGATCTTCCCTTGATTGAGACAACTAGGGCTTAATTTTATGCATAATACATTGTTAGGTTTGCACACACTTTTGCAAATCTTCATCTCTGGCTATTGTTGAGGTAGAAATACCAAAGACGAGGCTTGACTAAGGCAAGCTCCTATATAGCTGCAACAATTTCCTTCTTTTGTATGTGTAGATCATGTTTTGCAGGTTCTAGCGAAAAGAAGCTACATGAAGAAGGATATTGCGGGTACAGTCATAATAGACTTTCAAATTTTTAGATTTCAAGACTTGCGGGACATTGGAGTGGATGGCCTAGTCCAACTTGGGGTTTATTTTAGGATCTGGAAGCCTTTCAGTAGTCTTAGACACCATGTGCAGAATATTTTCTAGTGCAAGAACTTTCAAGACACTGGAGCAGGCGCCCTAGTCCATGCAACCCTTAGATTCTACATACACTATCTTTGGAACTCTATCTCTACTCTTCTATGATCAGTTTTACCAGTTGCTTTATTAGTTTTTGTATATTTCTAATTTAAGGCATAATTAATGTTTTACTTGGTTGAAAGGAAAACACTTGATAAAATCTTGATTAGGGCCTTAGGTTTCATAACCACGTGAGCATAAGGGACTGACAAAGCAAGTAAGATCTTGTTCACAAGCTTCCCCTTTGTCCTCCCAATGCTTAGCGGTGAAATGGTAGTATTGGACCTAGTTTAAACCAACTATCATTTTTCACCCTAAATAGGGCCAAAAAGAGGTCTTAAGTGGCCACTTTTTTTCTAAAATTAGGAAATGCTGGCCTTGGATGACTCAAAATTTGGAGATGCAACCAAAACAATATTCATAGTGCTCCAAGTCTACTTTCTAAACTACTATTTTTTTTGAAAATGGTATAGATTAAGGGGTTCAAAAGAGGGAGCCACATAAATTGGTGTTGTTTCTATCAAAAAAACATATCATAGCATGCTTTGTGGCTACCTCAAAAGGTTTACATTTTTTTGGTATTTTTAAAATCTCTTCGGTGAGAAATTAGCTAATAGCATGTAGTTTATGCCCGATTTTTTGATAATTTTTTGATGAATATTTGAATTTTTACTAATTTTCAAAGTGGACACATCCTAAAAAATAGAATTTTGGCCGTGATACCCCTATAAATTTTGAGAACTAATTGAAAATCATTTTTTAAAAATATGTGTAGAATGGAGTCTAGTTTCTAAATAT
Organism: Cunninghamia lanceolata; assembly: GCA_027924645.1. Classification (NCBI taxonomy): domain Eukaryota; kingdom Viridiplantae; phylum Streptophyta; class Pinopsida; order Cupressales; family Cupressaceae; genus Cunninghamia; species Cunninghamia lanceolata. The sequence continues at coordinate 5,656,513 of BSBN01000495.1, read as the reverse complement.
GTAATTTTTTTGAAATTTCAATGAATGGTTAATTTAGAATAAAAAAAAGACCAAACATTGGTTTTTTCCCAAAAACGGACACACAAACAAAAGAAATTAAAGATGAAAGGCTTAACATTGTCAAAATATGAAAAAAATTACATCGTTAAATAGATAAGAGAAAGCCTAACATTACCCAGGTGTTTGATTTGTTTGACCTTGAAACACGTTCAAATCTGAGGGATAGCATGAACAAAATTATGTGAAATCTTTTAGAATTTGCAAAAACACGTCTGTGGATGTTGAGAAGGCACTCCAAGCCTTTGAGTTGGAAACCCAAAGCAAATCCAAAGCCTAATACTTGAGATTCCCAAAGCACAATATAACGCAAGTGCGTTATAACGCGCTCTCATTATATTTTGCTTTTTTCCCTTTTTTGCATGTTTGTCAGTGTTTTCCCAGTTCAACATAACACGAGTGCATTATAACATGTTCACGTTATGTCTTCCTTTGAATGATTTATGTTAAAGTTTCATAAGTATGTTTCATGGATGTATATATATATATGCTTGTAGGTATGTATGCATGCTTGTATGTATGTATATATGTATGCATGTTTGTATGTATGTATGTATGTCTGTATGTATGCATGTATGTATGTATATATGTAAGTGTTTTGGGTTTAGAGTATATAAGGACCTGAGCCTGTATAGTTTTCAGGGTTGAGGGTTGAGGGATTAGGGCTTAAGTAATAGGTAGAGGGTAGAGGGTAGAGATTAGAGGGTTGAGGGTTACAATTGAGGGTTAATATTCAAGTTGTTGAGTGTATAAGATTAAGTGTGTAAGGCGTGGGGATTAGGGTTTAGGATATTGGGTTTAGGGTTTATGATATGGATTGAGGGTATATAAGGCATAGGGTGACTTGGGTTGAGAGCATGTATGGTTTAGGTTTAATTTAAGTATTGGGTTGAGGCACAATATTCAGGGTTTACGATATAAGGGTGAGGTTATATGGGATAGGGATGAGGGTTTGTGGGTGTAGGATTCAGGGTTTAAGGTATAAGGTTGAGGATTGAAGGATTTGGGCTTAAGTATATGGTTGAGGGTATAGGGTTGAGGGTTTAGGGATAGGTTTTAGGGTTTAAGGTTTAAGGGTTAAGGGTTAAGGGATAGGGTTTAAGGTTTAGGGGTAAGGGATTAGGGTTTAAGGTATAGTGTCTTGGGTTGAGGGTTTAGGAATAGGGATAGCATTTAGGGTTTAGGGATGAGGGATTAGGGTTGTGGGTTGAGGGATTAAGGTTTAAGGTATAGTGCTAAGGGTTGAGGGTTTAGGGATAGGGTTTAGAGTTTAGGGTTGAGGGATTAGGGTTTAGGGTTGATGGATTAGGGTTTAATGTTGAGAGTTGAGGGTTGAGGGTTTAGGGATAGGGTTGATGGTCAAGGGATTAGGGTGAAAGTAGAATCTTGAGGGTAGAGGGATTAGGGATAGGGTTTAGGGTTGAAGGTTTAAGGATTGAGGGTTGAGGCTTTAGGGTTGAGGGTTTAAGATATAGTGTTGAGTGTCGAGGGTTTAGGGATAGGTTTTTGGGTTTAAGTTTTAAGGGTTAAGGGTTGAGGGATAGGGTTTAGGGTTTAGGGATAAGGGATTAGGGTTTAAGGTATAGTGTCAAGGGTTGAGGGTTTAGGAATAGGGATAGTGTTTAGGGTTTAGGGATGAGGGATTAGGGTTGAGGGTTGAGGGATTAGGGTTGAGGGTTGAGGGATTAGGGTTTAAGATATAGTGTCAAGGGTTTAGTAATAGGTTTTAGGGTTGAGGGTTGAGGGATTAGGTTTTAGGGTTGATGGATTAGGGTTTAAGGTATAGTGTTGAGGGTTAAGGTTTAAGGGATAGGGTTTAGGGTTGAGGGATTAGGGTTGATGAATTAGGGTTTAATGTTGAGAGTTGAGGGTTGAGGGTTAAGGGTTTAGGGATAGGGTTGATGGTCAAGGGATTAGGGTTAGAGTGTCGAGGGTAGAGGGATTAGGGATAGGGTTTAGGGTTGAAGGTTTGAGGATTGAGGGTTGAGGCTTTAAGGATGAGAGTTTAGGGTTTAAGGTTTAAGATATAGTGTCGAGTGGTGTAAGGATAGGTTTTAGGGTTTAAGTTTTAACGGTTAAGGGTTCAGGGATGGGGATTAGGGTTTAAGGTATAATGTTGAGGGTTGAGGGTTTAGGGATAGGGTTGATGGTCAAGGGATTATGGTTAAAGTAGAGTGTCGAGGGTAGAGGGATTAGGGATAGGGTTTAGGGTTGAAGGTTTAAGGATTGAGGGTTGAGGCTTTAGAGATGAGGGTTAAGGGATTAACATACAGTGTCAAGTGTCAAGGGTGTAGGGATAGGTTTTGGGGTTTAAGTTTTAATGGTTAAGGGTTGAGGGATAGGGATAAGGGTTTAGGGATAAGATATTAGGGGTTTAAGGAATAGTGTCAAGGGTTGAGCGTTTAGGAATAGGGATAGCATTTAGGGTAGAGGAATTAGGGACAGGGTTTAGGGTTGAAGGTTTAAGGATTGAGGCTTTAGGGCTGAGGGTTAAGGGATTAGGGTTTAATGTATAGTGTCAAGGGTAGAGGGTTAATGGATAGGGTTTAGGGTTTACTGATAGGTAGAGAGGTGAGGAGAAACAAAGGTGAGAGATAGAGAGGTGAGGGGAAAGATATAATAAAATGAGAGAGTGAAGTTGATAACTTGAGGGAAACATGGGTAAGGAGGAGGGACAGAGATGGAGAGGAAGGGAAATATGTAGAAAGCTATGAGAGATATACAAGTGAGACCTCTAACCTAGGGAGAGAGGGGTGAGAGAGATAGGGGAGAGATGGGGGTGAGGTAGATAGGGGAGGAGAGGGGTGGATAAGGGTTGAGGGTTTAAGGTTTTAGGGTTTAAGGGTGAAGGGTTTAGGGTTTAAGGGTTGAGGGTTTAAAAGTTGAGGTATTAATGGTTTAGGGTTGAGGGATTAGGGTTTAAGGTATAGTGTCGATGGTAGAGGGTTTAGAGATAGGGTTTAGGATTTAAGGTTTAATGGTTGAGGGTTGAGATTTAAGGATAGGGTTTGTTGTTTAAGGATAAGGGATTAAGGTTTAAGGTATAGTATCAAGCATTGAGGGTTTAGGGATAGGGTTTAGGATTTAAGGTTTAAGGGTTAAGGGTTGAGGCTTTAGGGAATAGGGTTTATGATTTAGGGATAAGGAATTAGGGTTTAAGGTATAGTATCGAGGGTTGAGGGTTTAGGATTTAAGGTTTAAGGGTTGAGAGTTGAGGCTTTAGGGATAGGGTTTTGGGTTTTGGTATAACGGATTAGGGTTTAAGTTATAGTGTCCAGGGTTGAGGGTTTAGTGATAGGGTTTAGGATTTAAGGCTTAAGGGTTGAGTGTTGAGGCTTTAGGGATAAGGTTTAGTGTTTAGGGTTAAGTGAGAGACCTAGATGGCTAAGGATGGATGGAGAGGTAGACAAGGAGTGACTGAGAGATGTAGAGAGGGGAGAGGTAGAGAGGTGAGGGAGAGATAAAGGTGAGAGATAGAGAGGTGAGGGGAGTGATATAATAAAATGAGAGAGTGAAGTTGACAACTTGAGAGAAAGATGGGTAAGGAGGGAGAGAGGTGGAGAGGAAGGGAAACATGTAGAGAGTCATGAGAGATATACAAGTGAGAGACCTATAACCTAGGGAGAGAGGGGTGTGCAAGATAGGGGAGAGATGGGGGTGAGATAGATAGGGGAGGAGACGGGTGGATAAGGGTTGAGGGTTTAAGGGTTAAGGCATAGGGTGACTTGGGTTGAGAGTGTATGGTTTAGGTTTTAAGTATAGGGTTGAGGCACAATATTCAAGGTTTAGGGTATAAGGGTGAGATTATAGGGTATAGGGATGAGGGTTTTTGGGTGTAAGTTTCAGGGTTTAAGGTATAGGGTTAAGGATTGAGGGATTATGGCTTAATTATATGGTTGAGGGTATAAGGTAGAGGGTTGAGAGTTTACAATTGGGGGATAATGTTCAAGGTTGAGTCTCTAAGATATAGGGTTTAGGGTTTAAGGTTGAGGGTATAAGGCATATGGATGAGGGTTGATGGTTGAGGGCATAAGTATAGGGTTGAGGGTAAAGGGTATAAGGTAGAGGTTTGAAGGTTGAGGGATAATGTTCAAGGTTGAGTGTCTAATGTTAAGTGTATAGGGTATAGGGTTTAAGGGTTTAAGGTTTAGGTTTTTAAGGATATCTAGGGGTTGAGAGTTTAGGGTTTAAGGGTTTAAAGTTATAGGGATTAAGGGTTTAAGGGTTGAGGGATTAGGTTTAAGGCATAGTGTCGAGGGTAGAGGGTTTACGGATAGGGTTGGAGGGTTTAGGGACAAGGGATTAGGGTTTAAGGTATAGTATCAAGCCCATTAAGGGTTTAGGAATAGGGATAGTGTTTAGAGTTTAGGGATGTGGGATTAGGGTTGAGGGTTGAGGGATTAGGGTTGAGGGTTGAGGGATTAGGGTTTAGGGATTAGGGATTAGGGTTTGACATTGAGGGTTGAGGGTTGAGGGTTTAGGGATAGGGTTGAGGGTCGAGGGATTAGGGTTAAAGTAGAGTGTCAAGAGTATAGGGATTAGGGATAGGGTTTAGGGTTGAAGGTTTAAGGATTGAGGGTTGAAGCTTTAGGGCTGAGGGTTAAGGGATTAGGGTTTAAGATATAGTGTTGAGGGTCAAGGTTTTAGGGTTTAAGGTTTAAGGGTTAAGGGTTGAGGGATAGGGTTTAGGGATAAGGTATTAGGGTTTAAGGTAGAGTGTCGAGGGTTTAGTGATAGGGTGTAGGGTTTAGGGTTGAGGGATTAGGGTTTATGGTTGAGGGAATAGGGTTTAAGGTAAAGTGTTGAGGGTTTAGGGATAGGGTTTAGGATTTAAGGTTTAAGGGTTAAGGATTGAGGCTTTAGGGTTTAGGGTTAAGTGAGACCTAGATAGATAAGGATGGATGGAGAGGTAGACAAGGAGTGACTGAGAGACATAGAGAGGGGAGAGGTAGAGAGGTGAGGGGGAGAGATAAGTGAGATATAGGGAGGTGAGAGATAGAACATGAGCTAATGGAACTAGAGGTGAGATATTGCAAAGGTTCTATCAAAGGTGAGATAGGCACAAATATTTATGGATCAATCTATAGTAGGATAAAACACGAGCACATTATAACGTGCTTACATTTTATCCTGCTATATAAATGGTAAAAAGGCCTGGACCCCCATGATCTAGGCCCACAAGCTCTATTTTCATGTTGTTTATGCGCATGTTCTGACAAAAAAAAGTGTTTCATGCTGTTGGGAAGTTCACATGCACATTTTGCACATTGTATCACCTTTGCATGATCTTTCCACCACCTTTTGTTCTTTTCCAACTTGAGAAGGAGGAAATAACATAGTTTTCACATCGAATTTGATATATATCTATTCAAGTTTCAATTTTGTAGTGTTTCAATGTTAATTGTGATTGAATTTTAGGAATTTAACATTATATATTGGTTAATAGTATTGTTGTTACTAATTCTATTTGAGTGTTATTCAATTTAACATTGAAAAGGAAGCAAGTGGTGAAAAACTCAAATTGTTGAGGAGTTTGATGCAAGAAGAAAAAAACACTACATAATTGGGTACTCTCTCCATCCGAATCTCTATTTTTTAGGCATGCCAAGTATTTACATGCATGTTCTTTAAATTTTCCTTAATTCTATTTGAATTACTTTATCGTGATTTATCATACATGTTTATATATCACTTGTATCCAATATGCATAATAAAAGACTATGTATACATATCTTGTGTTTATATAATAGACTATGTTTTAAATTAGTTCATGGTATGCATAATAAAAGATATATCAAAGGTCAACATTAATTAAAATAGACACAATCACAATCAAGAAAGTAGCCTACAATCTCACATGATGCCATGTATATTTTCTACACTTGGGCTCTTTAATAATTATGTGTAATAAACAAACCTTAACATACCATGATGTCAAACTATACAAGAATAAATCCTTACAACATATAACTATACAATCCCACTATTATCTTGTCATATTAACAAGTTAAAATACAAATGAATGGGTGCCAAGATCATACAAGTATGCACATGACATGATGATTTGTATGCACATATCTTGGGCTAGGACATTCCTTATGCACCTATTCATGATGATTTGTATGCACATGACACAGTAATATTTCAAAATTTCCTAATTGTCCTTTGTTAGCACATGATGGTGGTTACCTTGATAGACTATATACCATTCAATACCCTAAATTACAGAGATTAGTGTAATGATTTTTATGATAGTCCTAGGTATATGATGTAGAGGTAGGGTTGAATTCAATCCAAAGGAGGCATATTTCACAATAATGGGCTCATACCAAGAGTTTCTTCAAATTTCATAAGCTTTCCTCTCAAGCAATCTCCCTCTACAAAGGCACAAAGAGGGTCTTCAATACTTCAAAACCTAACAAGGTTACTAGAATTCTTCTTACCCCTAAGGAACTTAGACACAACCATTCTAAACCCTTACTCAAGTCTGCACTCTTCAATTGCTGTCTATTCCTTCACAAGCCACCCAAATCCTAGTAGCCCTAGTACCAACAAGACAGCTTCTCAATTCCAAATTTCAACTTCTTTATCTCAACCAAGTCTCAAATAGCCAGAATCAAAAAACTTTATCATCTAGATCAGTTCCCTATTCACCAAATGATTAAACCCTCATTTAGGCCATTCTAGGCATGCTCAAGGTGGGTTTATTGGAGCTCAATACCTTAGGCTCTGTTTCACCTTGCCAATGCTTCCAACACATCATAATATGTCTACCTATGCTTCCTAAACTGTCATCCACACTTTAACAATGCTCTTTGATCAAAACCCTACTTGAAAGCATCACTTTTCACCAAAACAAAACATGTGATTTAACAATTATAGATTGTAGTGTTGCAATGTTAATTGTGATCAAATTTTATGAATTTAACATTTAACAATTCCAAGCATTATATTCATTATAAATAAGTCACTTTAAGTCAATAGAAGCCAAAATACATCCATTTACAATCATGGTTTAGTTAAGGATAGCTAGGTGGTAAATTTGTTGCCATTGGCAACTTCACAAATTTGGTGTCTTATCTTGTCCTCCTTGGTTTTCTCCATGGAACTCCATCATTGTCTTCATGAATCATATAATTCATCATGTCATAGTGCCTTCATCATTCCATAATTATCTTCTATTTCCCTTATAGGATAGCAAACAGGGTTTTTGTGGTATATCTTGTAGAAAACAACTCCAACCCACAATCCAAAAGTTGTTTAGGATACCCTTTTGGGAGTTTTAAAATATATCCAAAATTTAAGGGTGGTTGTTTTGTAATACAAGACCTTAAAATTGACCGTCCCACTTGACAAAAGGCCTAATTAGGCTTGTACAAATAGGTCACTATAGGTTTTTTGATCTCCAAGCTTCCAATCTTCAAACCAAGACACCAAACATGTCAAATTAGGTTGACCTCAACCTTTTCAAGCATTAAAAACACCTTCCAAAGAGTTTCTCTACAAACCCTAACCCTTATGCAACTTAATTGCCTAAAAACATGAGTTTTCAGCCTGGAATAATTTGCCTCTAAAATGCACATGATTGTCTACTTGAGTTTGGCATTTCCATATTAATGAGCCTTGACTTTAATAATTGTCTCTTGATATCCCTTCTTCACCCTCTACACTAATCTAAACCTTGCCCTAGTGTGATGTCTCCCATGAACTCAATCACATATCCTTTCATGACTAGATGGTTATCAACAAGTAGTCAACATGAAGTCCCATGTACTCTTCACTTGTAGCCTCAAAAGGTGACTCTCCTTTGACCTTATCCTCATCTAGGACTGAAGTGAACTTTGTACCATAATGCTTTGTATGGCTGTAATAACATTGTGCAATAATGCTTTGTATGGCTACAATAATGCTTTGTATGCTTTGTACCTATTTTGGTTGAGTGACATTTACTCTTCTAGATGATGATTGTATGTACATTCACTATGAAGGGTTGAATGCCATATATTTTAGTTATTTGTATGGATTCATTTCTTAGGAACTAATATTGGTCTCTTTATCATGCTATAGACAAATTCTCTGTCATGCCAAGGAAACAATCAAGAATTAAACCAACACAGGAAGAGATAGAAGCTAAGAATGCAAAGAAAGCAGTGGTTATGAGGAAACTTCGTGAGAAGAGGAAATTGGACATGATAAATGAAGACATGCCAATTGAAGAGGAACTACAACCATCACAAAGAGATATGGTATTAGTGGCACAAAGATAATGAATGCAAAAACTTTGTGCTATGAGAGATTTGAATACCATAGTTGGAGACACGTCCTCTACTGCAAGTCAACATGTAGGGACACCATCTACTACATCTCAAGTTGAGAGTACATAATCACTCACATGTGATGAAGGAGGTACACCATCATTCCCACCTCAACCTCAAGGTATGTCATCTATTCCATCTTTGATCGAAGGTATGCCATCTAGCCCATCTCATTTAAATATTGATGAAATTCCTAATGTTGAGATGAATTTACCTAACTTAACACCACCTAGAATTTTGCATAGAAAGCCAAAGGATTTGATTGATATTCATGAGAATATTTTGTAGCCAATGGAATGTAAGATTCCAAAATGCACTTGTAGAAGATATGCTCATAAGATTTGGAGATTGTTCTTTGAAAAGTTAAATGAGATCGCAAGATGTCAACTATTCATTGAAATGATGCAAAGTATAAAGTATAGGTCCATCATGAAGATTCTTGGGTTGAGAACATAAGAGGCTTTAAGTGAAAAATCTATTGTCAAGAATCTAATGAGTACGTGTGAGAGTGTGGGTAACACCTCAGGCACAAAATATAGTAATGCAACATGGCATGTGACTACATCAACTATGGTAAGTAGTCAAATGAGGAAAACTTGTCTCATTAGAAAGACAAGTCAAGCATTGAGAATTAATAGGAAACTTTATCAAGAGCCGTTAGAAGACACCAAAGAATTGAGGACACTAATACCAATGAATTATGGGCATTCTCGGGGAGACTACCACGAAAAGATAAACCAATTGTTGAAGCATTGAGGTCACTAATTGAAGAATTTTGGAAGAATTACACAAGGGTATCTCCAAATAGAAGGGATGTGGTAAGAGGGAAAATTGGTAGTTGGAACCGCGAGCCACATCCAAAGCATTTTTTGGGTATGAATCAAACATAGTTTTTTAGTAAATTTCTATAGAAGTATCCTCAAATTAAAATTTTTCAAAGATATTTTGAAATTCTAAAACCTTTCTATGTCAAGATAAATCACACATGCACTACTTGTTGTAGATTACATATTGAATTTTCTAACCATTTTGATGTTTATCGGTCTATATGTTTAGATTTGCATACTAACAATGTTTTGTAGGGTTGTGGCATACATGCCCCGCCAACATCTTCAAGAGACTTCATATTTTATGTGAAAGAGAGGAAGGTCAAATATTCTATAGGAAATTATGCTTGGATGGCACATGTCAGCATTGCGGTGGCTTGCAACGTATGCCAATATGTGAACATATGGAAAGAACACATGCGGTTGGAAATGAACTAGTAGAGTTTGGCAAGTATAAAATAGTGGCATACAATACAAAACATGGTAAAGAAGCAAAGAGTTGTGAATTGGTTATTGAAAAGATTCTAGTGTATCAATTTATGCTTATATTTTGTGATAGCATAGTGTATGAGTATGCAAGACATGCCTATAGAGCTTGATGGTTGGACTTGCACTTCAAGTTATGCAAGGACACATTTCTAGTTGGTAGCATTGTTTTAGTCGTCAACTTTGTAGAGAACTACAATCTATAGCCACAGCATGAGGTGTAATCACAATATTACAACTCAACACAGGTTTCTATATTTGTGCACATCGCATTCATTCATGAGAATGCTAGTATAGAGGATGACAGAAAGATCATAAGGGCGTATCATTTCTATATCAGTGATGATCATACGCATTCTATGGAGTTTGTGCAAGGTTTCTTTCAGGTGTTCTACAATGATTTGGCTAGAAGGGGCATATCTTTCAGTTAGCATATCATATGGTCAGATAATTGTGCATCACAATTCAAGAACTCGCAAAATTTTTATTGGTGGAGTAGGAGGCATAATTTTATAGTTGTTCAGCATATGTGGAACTTTTGTGAGGCCGAGCATGGAAAGGGGAAGCATGATGGTGCGGGAGCATGTATCAAAAGAGCCATAGCATGAGAAGAGTTAAAGTATAAAGACAATGCAAAGTTGACAGATGCAAAATTGATCGTCGAGTGGTGTAATGCTTCCATGGGTCTAGGTAATGAAGGTAATTCTTTAGTCCATAGATTTTTTTGGTTGATAGATGATACTAACATTGCACCATATGAGGACTGTTCTACACTAATATGATCAAGTGAGATGCACTCTTTCAGAAGCTCAAGTGCAGGTTCATGGAGTATCCATACGCGAAAGATGTCATGCTTTTGTTCTTCCTATACAATTTAAGCCTGGGATGAGTGCGAGTCAAAGGAGTGGGTTGACGAATGGTAGTTAAGTTATCTTAGCCCACTTGACATGTATCAACCCCTGATGGAACTGGAACTAACACAGATGGAATCATCAGTTGACTTTGACCACATATCAGAACTAGTTCAACCAGGTAATATATCTATTTGCATAGTTTTTTAAATTCCTAATGTTATCTTACTTTGTAGTGTTTTTCTAATGTTGACTAATTTCATCTAATTTGCTACACATATCAATGTACGGCATGTATATGTAGTTATTTCAGATGAAGATAATGAAGAGGGAGCAGATTATTACTTGTGTCATTATGTTGAGGCCAAAAAGAAATTGGAGGCCCCAGTTATAGATGGAGAAAACATCGAATACCCTACAGGCTCAGTGATTGTTACTGGAACATGGCTTAGAAGGTACCCACATAAAAGTGTTAATGTTTGGCTGTTTCAGGACTTTGACATGCATCAGAAGATTCTTCATTACTCAAACCTTGTCGTGGCATCCAATGTTCATTTGATACAATATTGGGGTAGACCTTTGAACAAGACCTTGTGGAAGGTGCGTGAGTTTGACCATGAGGCAATACTTGACACAATAAAGAGTAGAGAAGACCTGGATGGTTCATTGGATTAATTTGTAAGTATTCACATTGATTTTGTAAAGTCATATTACATTGAGTTATAAGTATGCACATTAATTTGTAAGTTTACATAGGTTTGTCTTTTTTTATTTGCTGCTGCATTTTTACACATATACACATTTTTATATCATCATGTTATGCTTCATGGGGTTAGACCTAAGTGATGGATGAAGTTAATCTTGAGAGTAATGTATAAAATCTAGGTAATGTATAAAATATAGGTGTCTCTAGGTGTCTTGGTTTATACCTAGATAATAGGTGTCTCTAATTGTGTCTTAGGTATATACGATATGTCAACTAGGTAGATAGAGACTAGAAAAAAGGTATTTAATCTAATCTAGGTGTCTTAGGTAGAACTATAATCTGGGTGTCTAGGTGACTTAGGTGTAGACTACGATAAGGTATAAAGACTAGGTGTCTGTTGGGTGAATATTTCGTCATTTAGCTAACTAATGGCAAAATGGTTATATTACCACAACTATGATGAGACAGAGTCTCTCCTCTCAGAAAGGGGAGGTTCCCTCTAGATGATGAATTATTTCTAATAAACAACTTTTAACACTTGTATAAACTAGAACTATGCTTGGGGTGTTTTCATTGCATCCTATTCTCTTTTTTCAGAATAGATGTTTTTCTCTTCAAAAAGATGACTTCACCAGAAATGATATTTAATAACTTCTGAACTAAGACAAACCATAGAAACACAAAGTCTTCTATTTCTTGACTTATTTCCCACAAATAAACTTGATTGAATTCAAATGTAGCTCAAATTCTCCACTCTCATCCAAAATGATATAACTAGATTGAACACAATAGTTTATAGCACAAAGTCTTTAAACAATTCTATTCTCACAAATGTAAACACTAACTTCAGTAATGAGAAAATAGCACAAAGTCTATTTAACCAAAACAAACAACACTTCTCTTAGTTTCCAATAAAACTCCATGATTTTAGAAATGATTCAATATAACATAATACCATTGACATAAGAACATTGATATCATAAAACAATATGATTCAACTCAAAGTTTAATACTCAAACTACTTGCTTATATTAATATTTGCTTGAAAATTTGATAAACATAAAAAGCTCAAAGTCTTGAGATGTTTTTCAATCCGACAGAGTTTCCTAGCAATAGATAAAAGATAGATATTACAATAGGGGCCCTCTTTATTTATAGGGAGAGGCCTTGAGAAAATTTAGGAAAAACCTAACTACTTTGACTTATTCAACAAAAGAGTCCTATTTGACTTGTGACTTATTTTGTCTCACATGTAATTACATTTTGAGAAAATACATGTGAATATGTCCAAAATAAAATACAAATTGCATATACAAAAATAAAAATCAACTAAGGCATGAAAAAGAATTTCAACTGCCACCATCATTCTTTTTCAGGAAGTTTTGGTACATGGTCCACACTATTGCCATCTCACATACATCAGGCCCAACTGTATTATCTGAAATGGTGTGAGCCCTAAGAACTACTTCTTTGACTACCTTTATCACTTTCTCATGTTTTTCAAGATTATCTTTTAGATTGTCAAAGGTTGAGTGATGATCGTAAAGGCTAGCCATTGAGACCACCATAATCACTTCATCTTCAAACTTTTGTTAAACCATCTTCTCGAAAACATCAATCATCTACTTTGTTGAGAGAAACTTGTGATCCTCACCTATTAGAGTGCATGGTAGTTCCTCTAACCTATGTAGAAGTGAGAGATCACTATCTTCACTATTTTCTTATACTTGGCACAAGTCATCAAGTAAACCTCTTATCACCTTGATGCGATGTGTAATGGATTCTTTAGTCTTAAGATAAGACTCTCAGTTTGAAATAACACCAATGGCAATCAAATTCTTTATCTTTATCTTCTTCATCTCAATCCATTCCTCTAAACTATCCTCTTGATCTTGAAGTTCTTCAGAAAGTGAATCAACAATATCATCTAGCTCAGCTTTTACCTTTGTCATTTTTTCCTTTCTTTCCACTGTGGTCTTCAAGAGAACTCTACCTTGTGCCAACAACCATTCCACAATGTCACCAACCACTCTTCCTCTGGCTTGAACTTTCCCAACCTTTTGAATCAAAGGGTCTTCTATAGTAACTGCAATGGGTTCCATGATCTCTGATGATTTCACTATCTTCTGAAGGACAGCCACAAGTTGTTTTGCTTTGCTTTGTATTTCTCTTTTTCCTTTTTTTACCTCATCATATTTTACAAGCAATGAGCTTGCTATAGCTTGAAAATCTACCTTGATACCATCATGAGTCTATTAGATTAAGGATAGACAACTAAGAGGGGGGGTGAATCAATTGTCCAAAACTTTCTTTCAACCAACCATTTAAATTCTCTTCTTAATTCAGCAGCATAATAATGAATCAATCATGAAAAATGTAATGCAACAATTCAAGAGCAGAAACACATTAACACATAAGACTCCAAGATTTTTGACGTGGAAAACCTAGTTAAGGGAAAAACCATGCGGTGTCTAACCCAAGATTATATTCTCTATTAGAAGAATAGAAAGAATAAAATGGCACATGCCAATTAGGGCTCACTGCCTGAGCACACTGCTCACAAGAGGCCCACTGCCTATAGGAGACATACTATCTATAGAATAATAAGTATTACATTCTTGAACTGAAGAATAGCATCTTTACCATGCTTGAGTTAGTTCCATTTAAGCCCAATACTTCTACTCTGCCTTTCGCTCTTCTCCTCTCTACCACACCCTCACCACTGCAAGACACACTTGAAAATGACTTTACAATTCCTTATTTATACAAGACATTGACTTAGGGATAATCATCCAAGTTGGCTAACATTATAGAGAAAATACAATATGACTTATTACAAAAAGACTTCACGTGGATCAACACAGTGTCGGCCACATAGATCTGAGACTTCAATCTTTCTTTAGGAACACACCATTCTTCACATAACATCTTCAAGATCATCCACAGGATGTGTAACTCATCCGATCAGCTAGACTTAGGAAGAACATCATCATCCGGAAGTAATTTTTCAATTATGAGCTCAATCTTCAATGTGGACAACCAACACGAACTAGACACAATCAAAAGGCCTCCACAAGCTTTCCTGAATCACCAAGAACATCCACATTACTTCTGCTTATAGAAATCATTCTCTCCTTCATCTGGAACCTCAAGAACATAGTCTGTCATCACTGTCATATTGGAATAGATGCTTGTGGACCTCTAGACCATGAACCAATTGAGTTTTAAATTCATATTGACTTCCTAAACACCCCACCAAATCTGTAGAACAAGATATTTCATTTCTGGATCTCACCAGACCTATCTATGTCACTCTGTCACCTCTAAACACCTACCAGAACCGATTTTACTTAATTGGCCGTAACTTCTTTAGATCTTCATCCAGACCTCTGAAATCTTTATTGAATCATCTTAAGACAGATATCTACAAACCCTTTGATGCACATCCTCTGATCTTTATCTTAGCTGGGATCTTTACCTCGCTGCCTTTATTGTTCTTCTCTGTTCCTAATAAGACTAATTTTCTCAATATCCTCAACATACAACTCATCAATCCTTATCATCAATGCAACAGGAGTATGTTGACATCAATGACAACACCAGTTAGGCCCATACTTGCAACAATCCCCCCCTTTGTCATTGATGGCAACATATGATGTGAAAAACTATTTTAATCATCAAGACAAGAACTTCTCCTTACTGACAAAACTCCCCCTATCAACAACCACTTACATGTCTTCTCTTCATTTATTGCTCCCCCTTTGATTAGAAACTAGTTGTTTTTTACATGTCTTCTCTCCCCCTTTGACATCAATGAAAAAGGGCACATACTTGCATTACTTTAGAATCATATCAGCTACTCCCCCTGAGTAGCATCTCCCCATCATCAATCCGGACCACAAAATATGACTGTGAGATCCACCAGACTGATACACATTATGCATCTTAATGCAGAACTGGAGGGGTAATAACCCCTAACTTCTCCCTGAGATATTCAAAAGAGTCCTTAGGTAGAGGTTTAGTAAAAATATCTGCAATCTAATCCTTGGAAGGCACAAACTCTAGCCTGACTTCATTCTTGTTCACTTTCTCTGTCAAAAAGTGAAACTTGATGGATATATGTTTCATCTTTGAATGCAACACCGAATTCTTAGATATGTTTATTGCACTTGAATTATCGCAGAAGATTGTGATAGGTTCCTCATACTCCACTCTGATCTCTGTTAGCATTTGCTTCATCCACAATACTTGAGTGCAACTACCTGCTGCTGCAATATATTCAACAGAAGCACTAGATTTGAATGTAGATTTAGTCTTAGGGGGTGCATCTCCAAACTCGGTCAATTCAAATGCAACCAATTTACCAACCAATTGATCTCTGGTGATACTTGAGAAGGATCTAAATTCTTCAATAGCAGCAACCTTATATTTGTAGGAATCAGGAAGGGATCTAAGAACTTTGCCAACAATTTCATCTTCATCCAAGACTCCACCAGCACATCTAATGCCACAAACAAGCTCATTTACTCTTGGCATAAATGTAGTGATATTTTCATCTTCTCTCATCTTTAGATTTTTGAATTTTCCTTTCAGGCTCTGTAGCTTGGCACATTTAACATACTTGTCTCCTTCATGCATAAGTTCCAGTTTTTCCCAAATCTTAAAAGCAATTTTTAGATCAATAACATTTGTCAGCTCTGAATCAGATAAGGCACTTAGAAGAGCTTCTTTAGTCCGTAGATTATTTTTAGCATCTCTGATTTCATCTATGGTACGCAGATCATTCTGTGGAGGTTCATATTTCTTTGAAGCCATGATCCAATACTGCATCCCCATACATTGCAAGTGGCATTCCATGTGACTTTTCCAAAGACCGAAATTGGTTCCATCAAACCTTAGAATATCCTTTTTGTAGGACGACATCCTGGATCTCCTCAAGTGGTTAAGCTCCTTTTAGAGGAACTTGGCTCTGATACCAATTGGTAGATTAAGGATAGACAACTAAGTCGGGGGGGTGAATCAGTTGTCCAAAACTTTCTTTCAATTAACCACTTAAATTCTCTTATTAATTCAGCAGCATAATAATGAATCAATCATGAAAAATGTAATGCAACAATTCAAGAGCAGAAACACATTAACACATAAGACACCAAGATTTTTGACGTGGAAAATTTGGTTAAGGGAAAAACCATGAGGTGACTAACCCAAGATTGTATTCTCTATTAGAAGAATAGAAAAAACAAAATGGCACATGCCAATTAGGGCTCACTGCCTGAGCACACTGCTCACAAGAGGCCCACTGCCTACAGGAGACACATTGTCTATAGAATAATAAGTATTACATACTTGAACTGAAGAATAGCATCTTTACCATGCTTGAGTTAGTTCCATTTAAGCTCAATACTTCTGCTCTGCCTTTCGCTCTTCTCCTCTCTACCACACCCTCATCACCGTAAGACACACTTGAAATTGACTTTACAATTCCTTATTTATACAAGACATCGACTTAGGGATAATCATCCAAGTCAGCTAACATTACAGAGCAACTACAATATGACTTATTACAAAAAGACTTCACGTGGATCAACACACTATCGGCCACAAAGATCTGAGACTTTAATCTTTCTTTAGGAACATGCCATTCTTCACATAACATCTTCAAGATCATCTTCAGGATGTGTAACTCATCCGGTCAGCCAAACTTAGGAAGAACATCATCATTTGGAAGTAATTCTTCAATTACAAGCTCAATCTTCAATGCAGACCACTAGCACAAATTGGACACAATCAAAAGACCTCCACAAGCTTTCCTGAATCACCAAGAACATCCACATTACTTCTGCTTACTAAAATCATTCTCTCCTTCATCTAAAACCTCAAGAACACAGTATGTCATCACTGTCATATTCAAATAGATGCTTGTGGACCTCCAAACCTTGAACCAATTGAGTTGTAAATTCATATTGACTTCGTAAACACTCCACCAAATCTACAGAACAAGATATTTCATTTCTGGATCTCACTGGACCTATCTGTGTCATTCTGTCACCTCTGAACACCTACCAGAACTGGTTTTACTTAAGTGGCCATAACTTCTTCAGATCTTCATGTGGACCTCTGAAATCTTTATTGAATCATCTTAAGACACATATCTACAAACCCTTTTATGTGTATCCTTTGATCTTCATCTTAGCTGGGATCTTTACCTCACTGTCTTTACTATTCTTCTATGTTCTTGATAAGACTAATTTTCTCAATATCCTCAGTATACAGCTCATCAATCCTTATCATCAATGCAACAAGAGTATGATGACATCAATGACAACACCAGTTAGGCCCATACTTGCAATAGAGTCAGCTTACCTAACTCAACTCTTGAAACAATATAATCATTCACATCAAAGGTATCTATAGTAGCATCACTTGGTGGTTTAGTAATTTCTACATACCTAACCCCTTTTTCATCAATTAGCCTAGAAATAGTCTTAGGCTTCTTCTTTTGAGTCTTTGGTTTAATAGGTAGTAATTTCTCAATGTCAATATCATCTGGTGAAATAGCCTACTTTTTCCTTTTTAGAGTATAGGCAAACAACCATGGAGGTAGTGTTAGTGTACTAACATTTAGAGAAGAATCAACTACCTTCTTAGTGGGATCCATACTAACACCTATTATAGTGACAATAGGAGAAGTGTTGGTGAAGACAACATCTGTATCAACATTTTTCTCTGAACCATCAAGTAAATGATCCAGAACAGTTTGTTCTCCAATATCAAAACAAGGAGAAGACAGACTAGGAATAGAACTAGAAGAATAAAAAATAGTCCCAAAACTTGTTCTCATAGAAGGGGGAGTATTATCAGAAGATATAATGACAACAGGAACATTAGAAACTATTGGAGGAAAATAAAAAATAGAAACATGAGGTAAGGGCATAGAAACTTGTGGCTCTAATAGAAGACCTTTCTGCAAAGACTTTAGTGAGCCAACAAGTTGTTCTTGTTCCACATCCTTTTCTTTTTCTTGTTCTTTATCACCTTCCTCATTAGGTTTTTCACCCATTTCTAGTTGCTCATTATTATCAGGTTCCTCAACATTTTGTTGTTCCATCTAAGTATTTTCAACCTCCATTTTATCAACATCTACTTCTTTAGCACTTGAATCTGCAATGGTGGAAGTTCCTTCAATCTCTTTTGCCTTCCCTCCTTTTGAGACAAACTTAATTTTAGGTTTGTGCACCTTAGAAGAAGAAGGAGCATCACTTTTGTTCTTTGTCACGTTTTCTACCTTCTTTTCAGTCTGCTCCTGAGTCTATGTCTCAGATCTGGTGAGGAACTCTTTCAAACTGAGACCTTTCCTTTGCAACCATATGTTGGTGTTAGCCAGTATAGGTTGAAATCTCCTCTTGATAGAAGTTTCCTCTTTCACCAACCATTTGACCTCTGGCAAAGCTAAATCTTTAATATTGTTGATGTCATACTTGGGGTCTAGAACATCACCTTCATCTTCCATACCTTCTGGAACATTAGCCAATCTCAATTCCTCAATCTAGCTCAAATGGAGTTTGCAATAATCTAGCTTCCTGATCTCATTCTGGGTTCTTAGATCAGCCCAAATATCCTCAACTCTAGGAACATGAAACAATGCTTTTCTATTGATCTTGTCTTGTACCCTTCTATAATCAAAATGATCCCTTTTCTTGAAGGTTTTCATGGTGACCAACTGCATTTCTGACTCAACAACCTTAGCCTTAATGGCTGATTGCATTGAGTACCTACCAATTTCCACTACAAACTTAATTCTTGACTTCTTCAACTCCATCTACTTATTGTGAACAACAATCAATTGCCTACATAGCTCCATTAGAATAATTCTATCACTAGGATATCGTGGAAGCATATATGGATGGCCAGGATAATACCTGACTCTTAGGTAAGTGAAAGTTGGAAATTGCAAAAACAAACAACCAAAAGAATTGACCACTTCCTAGGCCTCATCTGATACTCTTTTCCACTCAAGCTCACTATCCTAGAGACACATGAATACTGAAAAGAAAGCATAAATAATTCTACAGAAATGATGAATTGATCCCTTGAGAGTAATCTGTGGATAGTATTGATAAACTGGAACTAACCTTCACTCACCATTTTGAGTTAGACCTGGAAAACTCCTCATACTTGCAGCAACATACACCAGATACGAAGTCATATAAAACTTGAAAGTTGCATTGCCTTTTACTAGTTGATAATTTAGAGCATTATTGATCTTTTGTCCCCATAAAATCTTCTGTTGGCCCTTGAGAATCACCTTAATATATGTATACATCCATTCATGAAACTTAGATGAAGAAGGAAGACCTCTGATCGAACTCAGTAGTGTAATCAAATCACTTACCTCCTCAACAAAATCACTTCTCAGGAGCTCCTTAGGCCATCTGGACAAGTTTCTTCAAGGAGTCTTCAACCACTTACTATTAATATGTTTCTTTGCAGCTTCCATGTCTCGATCATAATATTTTTGCCCTTGAGCAAAATCTATCTCACCAGCATTCTCAATAGGAGGACACATAAAGATTTTGTCAAGAAACTCTGCATCTAATCTCATGATTACATTTCCTTGAGAATCAGACACAGTCCTAGTATCCCTATTATAGTGGCTTGCCACTTGAAGAACAAATTCTGGGTTATGTGTTGCAACAAGAAAAGAAGCAACCAAATGAATGTTACTATTGATAATCCTCTACATGTATCGAGGAGGATTGGACTATTTTGTTCTATCTATGAACTCATCCATGTCCACATGACCAATCTCTGTGCTTCTTATCTCGTCCACATTAGACTATAATGAAGTCATGAAGAAAACCCCATCTTATACTTCATGATTTTGGCCTTTGATGGAGATGGCTCTAACATCATCTTTATGAGGAGAACTCAAAATGGTGTCAACCGTAGATGCTTGATGAAACTACGAAAAGTCATGATCTTACAGTTAGGGGAAAAAAAGGGTAAATTAGGGTTACTGCGAATTGATGATCATGAACACAGGAACATACATTGAAGGGCTTGAGAGCATGTAAGTTGAGAAAATAGGCGAAAGTGGGCCAAAGGTATCGAAAGGTAAAACTTCTTAGTGTTAGGAAAATTTTCAGGGTGGCATGCATGGGCGGCCAAAATTGCTGCTCTTGCATGTAGGGTAGGTCATTTAGCATGCACGGTTAGTTAGAATAACTGACATTACATGTGAGGAAAAAAGTTGAATTTGATTTAGGGGCATTCATTTTGACTGCCCTTACATGAACGTAAAAATGCAAGGTTTGAGTGCATAAGCGATGAAAATACCCACCAATGCATATTGGAAGAACTCAATTTATATGTGCAATTGGTTGAAATGACCGCTTATACATGTTATTGTTAAAAGTTTAAACTCATATGTGAAAGCGGTGATTTCTACCACTAGAGCACGAGAGAGAAATAATTTAAGGATTTCATGTAGGGGCGGTGATCATATGTCCAAGTGGCAAATTTTACCAACATAACACAACACACTCCTAAAACTTTACATGCTTGATCGGTAGATTTTACCAACTCATCATATGAAGGAAGGTCAAAGTTTTAATGCTTGAGTGGTAGATTTTACCGCTATTGCACATAAGAGAGTTTTTTGAAGTCTTGATATGGAAGTGATTAAACTCAATGCTCATAGAGAAATTCAAAGTCTTTGAAGTGGTGATTCTACTGCTACTATGTGGGGTCTAAAAATGAAAACCTAGTTTTTGATATGATAAACAAAAACTCAGAACCAAGATAATCGATCTAAACTAGAAATTCTAGGGTTTTGAAACAAAAAATTCATAGAAAGATAAACAATGATGGTGATAAAACTAATCATAATTTTATCCATTCATTAAAACCCTAAGAATGAAATGACCAAGAAAGAAAATAAAAGAAACTAACCTAATATGAACAAATGGAAACAACATAGTGAAACTCTGACGAAGAATGTTTCCAAGATCTGTTGAATCAAGTTGAACTGGTAACTTGACACAAACAGAACAAGAAATAGAGGCAGAGTAGAAAGAAAAATGAAATAAAAATGATTTAAAATGCCTTTAAAAACTTAAACCCAAACTAAGAGTTCAAATTAAATGCCACACGAGTTAAATTGGCATGGCATTTAATACATGTCTTGACAGCAAAAATCACTGATATTACATATGTTAACAACTGGACATGCATTGATGGGTATTTTTGCCACCACTGCATATAATATGCAAAAAACATTTATTGGCGGTCTTTTTCACCACCAATGCATGGACTTAGATAAAACCAAGAATGCACGGGCGGTAAATTTTACCACCCCTGCATCTTACTTCTAAAAACTAAAAATATGCAAGGGTGGTGATTTTCACAACTCTTGCATGTACACAAAAATACTCTAACTCTTTTAAAATTGATAAATCATTTCAATCAAACTATACGAGTTTTGAGAAATCCAAATGAGAGATGACTCGAATAGTTAATTGGGAACAAGAAGAACACACACGAGGAATGAGACAACTCCCTTGATTTGCAAACTTAGAGTGTAGGCTACGAAACAGACAGGTTTCGTAGGGGTCATCCTACAAAATGAACACAGTTGATTTTGAGGACAACAGTGTCTTAGGTCTACTATGTCTATAAAATCTAGATACATACTATACAATAGGTGTCTTAGGTGTCCTACGTCTACTAGAATACATGTGTCTTAGGTCTTAGGTGTGGCCACATGAACTTCCACCTTCACGTGGTTGGCCTTGTTAGTATAGAATATTTATATTTAGAACTCGAAGCTAAATGAAGCTCTTTTTCTTAATAGGAAAACTTTATTGACTTCAGTGTCCTCATGGTGCAGGGGCACCCAACTTGTCATGCCTCCAAGAGGGGTCAAAAAGTGAAATTTTGTTTTGATTGAGTCAATTATATCTAATTAGGTCTTCGAAGACCATTTCATATGTTTTTGAGTCAATTTGAGTCATTTGGGGTCAGTTTGAGTCTTTGAGTCTTGTTGCAAAGAAGTGTCAATGTTGTCAAGTTGCATAAAACAAATTTTGCATTTTTGGTGTCCTGCTCTGGATGCAACCAAACTGACAGTTCCAATGCATCCAGATGGGTACGTTTAGGCTAGGCATGGTCCTATTTTGCACCCAAGCATGCTGAAACAATCTGAGTAACATTATACCGGCGATATCCTTGAAGAGTCCAAAGTGCAAAAAGGCAACAATTTTTGATGAGCTATTACTCAGAAACCATGTAACTTAGAAATATTTTTTCTGAGGAAACGTGATCATGTAGGGTTCCTCTATAATAACCTCTCTCAGTTTTTTATATATTTGAGGCATTTTCCCGTGGTGAAAGGTTTTCTTCTACCCCAAAAATCATTAGAAGGAGGTAGTGTAAAGTTGTAAAGGGGTGTAACTTTCATCCTTCTCCTAATGTGACCAAACTGACTATTCCAATGCATCTGGATGGGTACATTTAGGCTAGGCATGGTCCTATTTTTCACCCAAACATGCCGAAATAGTATGAGCTACATTGTATAGGCGATATCCTTGAAGAGTCCAAAGTGCAAAAAGGTAGCAATCTTTGACGAGTTGTTACTTAGAAACCATATCATTTAGAGACATTCTATCTAAGGCAACGCGATCACGTAGGGTCCCTCTACAATAAATTATCTCAATTTTTTATATCTCTGAAGCATTTGCCCATGGTGAAAGGTTTTTTGCTGCCCCAAAAATTGTCAGAAGGAGGTAATGTAAAGTTGCAAAGGGGTGTAACTTTTGTCCTGCTCTTGATGCAACCAAACTGATTATTCCAACGCATTTGGATGGGTACATTTAGGCTAGGCATGGTCCTTTTTTTCACCCAAACATGCCGAAATAGTTCAAGATACATAGTACTGGCGATATCCCTGAAGAGTCTAAAGTGCAAAAAGACAACAATATTTGACGAGATGTTACTCAGAAACTATGTCACTTAGAGATAGCCTATCTAAGGCAACACGATCATGTAGGGTCCCTCTACAATAACTTCTCTTGGTTTTTTATATCTTTGAGGTATTTGCCCATGGTGAAAAGTTTTCTGCTGCCCCAAAAATCGTCAGAAGGAGGTAGTGTAAAGTTGCAAAGGGGTGTAACATTTTTTCTTCTCCTCGTGTGGCCAAACCGATAGTTCCAATGCATCTGGATGGGTACGTTTAGGCTAGGCATGGTCATTTTTTGTACCCAAACATGCCGAAACAGTCCGAGCTACATTGTACCAGTGATATCCCTGAAGAGTCCAAAGTGCAAAAATGTAGCAATCTTTGATGATCTGTTACTCAGAAACTGTGTCACTTAGAAACATTTTGTCTAAGGCAACGTGATCGTGTAGGGTTCCTCTACAATAACCTGTCTTAATTTTTTATATCTCTGATGTGTTTTCCCGTGGTGAAAGTTTTTTTGTTGCCCCAAAAATCATCAGAAGGAGGTAGTGTAAAGTTGCAAAGGGGTGTGACTTTCATCCTACTCCTGATGCAACCGAATTGACTATTCTAATGCATCTGGATGAGTACATTTAGACTACGCATGGTCCTATTTTTCACCCAAACATGCTGAAACAGTCTGAGCTACATTCTACCGGTGATATCCCTAAAGAGTCCAAAGTGCAAAAAGATAGCAATCTTTGACAAACTATTACTTGGAAACCATGTCACTTAGAGACATTTCGTCTAAGGAAATGTGATCACGTAGGGTCCCTCTATAATAACCTCTCTCAATTTTTTATATCTCTAAGGTGTTTGCCCATGGTGAAAGGTTTTCTGCTGCCCCAAAAATTGTCAGAAGGAGTCAGTGTAAAGTTACAAAGAGGTGTAACTTTTGCTCTTCTCCTCGTGCGGCTAAAATGATAGTTCCAATGCATTTGGATGGCTATGTTTAGGCTAGGCATGGTCCTATTTCACACCCAAACATGCCAAAATAGTCTGAGCTACAAACACTAACTAGTCTTCAATCTTCAAACACTACAAATACCATGATATCCTACATAAAGCTGTCTTTTAGCCTTTTATAAAGGCATGTCCATCAAATTCAACTACATAGAGATGATCATTTGTATTCCAAATTCCTTTTAAATACTAACCTTCCAATCCTTTTTCCCGTGCTCATATCAATTAAATATGACCTTCAATTATGATTTGGCACTTAGACTTATGAGAGTTTACTGGAGAGGCCAGTTGAATTAGGTTGAAGGGCTAGTAAACTAATGACATAAAGACCCTTTAGTAGGTTGACATAAGTGATAGTAACCTATGATTATATTTCAATATTAAATTAAAACAAAAGTCCACTTTACACACGACAGGCAATTGAGGGTCTTAAAGTCTTAAGAAAAGTAGATTCTTTTTAGGGTTTAATGCTCAATATACAAACCCTAACTATCAATAAGAAAGACTTAAACATTCTAACTTTCATCAAGAGATATCTAGGACATTTTAGAGACCTCAAGGATATCAGAAGAAAGACATTAGAGTATGACACTTATCATAGGCTTAGGGTTCTAAGACATGAACAACTTCACATTTGAATCAAACTCATGACTCCCCTTGATAAATATAACTCTCCTTGATGATGACATTGAATTATGATTATGAAAGCTTGTGTCTTCTCTGATTTCTTATTGCATGAACAAAACCACATCCACCATGAACATGAACCTTGCATCATATCAACCTTCCAAGATAGACCTTATCATGAAAACCATATTCACAACAAAACCTTGCATGAACAAAACCACATCCACCATGAACATGAACCTTGCATCATATCAACCTTCCAAGATAGACCTTATCATGAAAACCATATTCACAACAAAACCTTGCATGAACAAAACCACATCCACCATGAACATGAACCTTGCATCATATGAACCATGTTTGTCTTGTGCAGTATCAACATGAACTGAGAGACCTTACCGTGAAAACCATATTGACAACATCATGCACCTCATGACCATCACCTACCTTGAATCATTGTATCACCTTATCGACATCATGGCATCAACCTTGATATCAATGACAAACAACCTTGACCCTTTGACTTCAATGACAACATTGAACCTTGATTGTTGATGACTTATGGAAGCCTATAGCCCCAATGTTATGTTGCATACTAAAATTAGGTAAGACTCAATGCACTCTCATAACCTCACCTTATATGCAAGAGGAATTACATTTAATAACCACAATGATCATCAGGTGCTCATAAGCATATGATTTTGACTACCTTATTCAAAACAACAAACATACTCTTTGCATCCCAATATGGTATAATAACAAGAAATTAAGAAATATTTTCAATTGATCAACTCATAAAGAATATGGATCAGCATACTCATTTGAATATTTTCAATTGAGCAACTCATAAAGAATATGAATATTTTCTATTCAACATGATGATTCATTTTTATTTTAAATACAACTTTTATCTTTTAGTTCCAGAATGAGGTTTAGGTGATACTTGAATAACAATAGATGGCTTATTGGATCAAAAAACATCCTATGTAAAAACAATTGGACTTTAAATATTTGAAGTAATTATCTACAAATATCCATTGAAACATAGATTTATAATGCAAATATGGATGCCATCAATAAAAAAGATTTGCATTAACCAACTATCCATATAGGCATACATCAATATCTGTCGATATAAGTATAACATATATACAAAATATCCATATAGGTATACAATGTCTCCTATATACAATACAAAATATATATATATATATATATATATATATATATATATATATATATATATATATATATATATATATATATATATATATCCACAAATGCCATATAGGCATACAACAAAGGACCCCAATAAGCATTCATTCCCCTATGTTTGGTGAAGCGAATAGATGATAAGCAGCCTTTGATCTTCGTGGGCATGGAGACATGTATGAGGGTGGTCTACTATGAACCTGAGGGTTACTCCTCCTATTCAGTACTTCGTAGATCTATAGTTCTTACAATAAAAAGTATAGACATTAATATATATAAATTACACGTTATAAAAAATGAAACATTTAACAAAATAATCACTTACCACTACAATATGATCTATCTTCTCATTTGCCTTAGTAGTAGGATTAGGCTATGGTGATGTCATGTCCTATAGAAACTATCCACATAGAAATTAAACTTCAAATTAATAATCATTTGATTTTTCAAAAATAAACAACTATAACACTGAATGTAAATTAAAATTTACTAATTTGCCTCATACCCCTGTCAATAGCATGGAGCTATGAATCACAATGGACACACCATCCTCCATTGCCCTATGAACTTCGGGAGGTGTATTGCAACTTGCATCATCAGAAAATAAAACAACATTATTCAATTATGAAACTAGAATAGTGATGCAAGTCATGGTTCCTAACATACACACATGTTCACCTAAACATGGAAGTACACACAATAAAGCACACTATGTTATTCATTATCACCAATGCATCACTATGATACAACTAGACACATAATACACATAATCACAGTGAAGAATTTGTTCTCTTGGTGATATACTATAGCTCTTTCTTATAGATGTAGGGATGGAAGAAATTGAGCCAATAGGATTGACATAAGTTTGTAGGGGAAAGGGTTAGTGTAGATTTGAAGATTTTGGTTAGGGTTGACTTGTTTCCCCCATAATTAATACCTAAAACCTAGATGATGTTTGAGTCAATCATATACTATATAAGATGCCATAGGCTGATGCCTCTCTCTGGTGTCATGTCCTGGGGTCTAATTGGTGGTAATTGGATGAGATTATTAGAGAGAATTTGTCAAAGAATAGTGTGGAGGGGATCAACAAGCTTTGGTAGACATGTATGGAAAATGTGATAGCATAGACAAGGTAGTGAGTTGTTTAAAAAGATGCCTCAAAGAAAAGTGGTCTCATGGTGATGTCCTTGTCTATGCATCTACTTCTGATGGCATTCTATGAGAGCACATTTCTTTGAGACATTTTTTCAAATTTAACTATATTGTAATTAAAATTTTGTCATCTATCAACATTTAGCTATTAGTTATCCAATGTTTAATAATGCTTTGACTTTAAAAGATGTCCAATGCAATGTAATCAACAATATGAATATAAAATATAAAAATCTAGTTGTTTAGGGTAAAATTGGATTTATTGATCTTTTATGGTTTAGATGTTAAAATCCTCCTTTCACCCTAACATTGAAGGATCTAGGGTTGAGTGGTGAGCACTATCATACTCTAGGTCACTTGCAAATGAAGGGAAACTTGGATTAGGGAATTAATTATCAATTTCTCCTTCTCTTATGTCCAATTAACCATTAAAACCCTAATTATGCAAATACGACAACAAATTGACGAATAATAGAAAAATATCTTGCAGATGGGAGTCAAAAACTAAATTATAGAATACCTATTTTTGGGGTTTCGAAGCAGAACAGTCGGGGACACTTGTGTGGGTGCCCAAGTCCAAGGTACCTACTTTTTTAGGGAATCTGGACCACCTTTTGACACTGATCAGCCCTATAACTTCTATTTCCCAAGATCTATCTACGGAGGACACTTTTGTGGGCGCCCTAGTCCTGGAAGTGCTCCTTTGTCTGAATTTTCTTCAGATCCCAAATCCTTGATGCCTGCCACTCCTTCCTGCAACTCCACTTCTTCTAGACGTGACACCTGTAACCTGCAATCGCAAGACTTGGTTGGGGGGTTGTGGTGTTTATAGGTTTGCCTCAGTCAAACCCCGGAGGACACTTAAGTCTCCAAACCCTATTGTCAGATAAAGAGGGCATGCCCTTGTGAGGTATAGGCCAAAACCAAAGGAGTCAATGATAAAAACACAATGATAAGTCACCTTGTAGTGAATCTCTCATGGAGGAAGATTCTCTTCATGCTATGAGGAGATTGAAGCTCAAATATACAATTATCAATGCATAAAACATACAAGTCTGCTCTTGCAACACAATAGAAAGCCTTGAATCACCTTGAGAATGCCTAAAGTTCACAATGATCATCTAGTTAAAATCTAGTTTACAAATGAATGCTTACATATGTTTATATATGCATCTACAAGCACTCTTGCCAAGATATTTAAAATTCAAACTTACCGTGTTGGCAAAGGGGCCTAATAACTGTCACTAACCGACACCTGGAAATTGAGGCTACCCTAAAATAGGGTAGGACTAGGGCACAGGTACCCAAGGCCTCCCCCCTATTTTAGGCAAGGTACAGTTCAAGGGGTCCTCCTAGGTCCTATTTGCCATGGGACTTAGGTCTCATTCCATCGGGATGCTAAAATATGAACTAAAATGTCCTAAATGCACTCTAGAGAACTAGGAGGTAAACCTTATGAGGGAAAAGGCCCCAAGGGGACATTTTCTAACGTTACATTTAGCCCCCACTTTAATGTATGTATGAACACAAAGCCCATACATGCATTAAAGTAAGGTCACAAACATAGTAAACACATCAAGCATGGAGAAGACATGCCAATCACATAGAAAATAGTAACAGGCACACAAAACAAGGAGAAGATAGTTATAGTCATGCAGGACACATAGCAGATAGTTAATGCATGGGAGATAGAAATGATACCTTTTCTTTTCTTTTTCTCATATATATGAAATACAAATGCAAGTACTGGAAAGTAAACAAACCTCCCAAAATGTAGGAAGCACTACTCCTTGGCATTGGTCTCTGCATATGGGGCAACACACATGTAATACATGCAAAACCTCCCAAAATGCATGAAGCACTAATCAAGGCGCTAGTCTATGCATATGGGGAAACAAACATGCGATACAAAACAAACACACCAAAACACACACACTTGAAGACACGGAGAAAACACAGCAGACAAGCGATGGTGTGTTCCCTATTTCTAGGCTCATCACCATCTCAGGCACATTATAGGCACACACTGATGATTGGGCTTCGCCACAACAATTGTCAAAGACATGCTTAAGGGTTGAGTTAGTCACAGAACTGCTCCCCGCCTCTAAATAAGACTTTTGAAAATGATAGGATGATGCAATCCGCTCCAAGAAATACACCATTCCTACCTCCATAGAGGACTTAAGAAAAAGGATATGCTTGATATCCCGCCTCTGTAGAGGGCTTACATGATTGACTGATTGATTGCAAACAAACTCAGGATGCATGATGCACTACTCTAGCACAGGTCTATGCATTTGAGGTCAAACACATTGCTAACATCTATAACAAACAGCTTACCTTATATGCCCCCACCTTAAGGTGGGTGATATTAGTTATTGATATCAAGCACGTTAAGGTAGGAAGAAAACACACAAGGGAACACTGACTTTTGTAAAGCCCATGCCCCCCATAGGTGACATGTACTTTACGATCACCAAATGTTCCCACAAACACATCCCTACAAGAAACATGTTAGTGTCTACAAAATCATGATAAACAATAACATCAATGCATATGATTAACCACACAAAGAGCCAAGGTTATACAATGAATTCAGAGTTTGAGGATAACGAGGGGCTATATCACGAAGCTCTCCGAATTGAGTACCGCCAAGGCTAGATTCAAAGGCAAACAAAGGTGCATGGAGTAGCAGTATTATTAAGGTTTGTAAATGTGACAGAAACATCATCAAATTCACTACGTGGAAAGCACGAGTGCTTCCACTAGCCAAGTGTCAAATACGATATACAACCCCATTGTCATATTACGAACTAAGTCTATTTTTTATTTCTCTCGAAAGGGACACTAGGTCCACATCAGCATAAATGTTTGTCATCATCCACCCGCTAGGTGGAAACACTAGAGGAAGGGAAACAATAATTAAGAGAGGAGAAAACAAGTGTCTTAGGGACAGTCATTTAGGAGGGTGCCCCCAAGTCACCAACCACGACACTATGTCTGTAAGACACAACACACAACAATGAAATTAGAGAGAGGCAATTTAGAAGAATGATGATACAAATAGAAGAAGGTAACAATAGAGGTGGTCTCTTGGTATCCCAAACCTTACGGGACAATCCGAGGTCATTCCAAGAGGCCTAAACAACATATAACACATTACGGGGAAGCACATTATGATAGAGATAAAGGGTTAGAGATACTTACTTGTAAGGTCTTCATTTTATATCTTGGAGCTCTCAAACCTCTTGGAGAGGTACTCGATCATGTTTAAAGAAAAATTTGAGTGGTTCTTATGAGAGTCTTGTTTGTTATCATATGATGCTTGTTCATTAAATTCTTGTTTAAATGAGACTTTTTGTTGCTTACAAGGGGGAGAACCACTATTATTTTTGACTATTGATTATCATTTTGCTCTTTTCTAATTTTTAGCAAGTTTTCATTCGTGAATCTTTCTAGAACAGTAGCAGGATTCATCTTGTACCATCTTACTCATCTATATCATTTGTTGTTCTTGCTTTTTAAAGACATTTTTACTATCTCTCGATCCATATAAGGATAATGGAGGAGGAACCTCAACATAAATTTCATTTCTTCAAGGATGAGGTGGTTTATCCACTTGTTTCTTATCCACTTCAATCATACCCATAGTCCAAGTAATTATACTCATCTACTTCCACTAGATCTTGTTCTACCATATTATTTTCAGTATGCTTAGGAAAAGGATTAGTGAAGATTTGTAAATTTTGATTAGGTAGAGCAACTGACTTATTTCCATTGTCATTCACACTTGATACCTGGATGACATTTGAATAAATAAGGTCTTGTATCTCATGTTTAAGATGCATACATCATTCATTGTCATGTCCTTGCATTTGATGATAATGAGAAAAGGCATTAGCATCAAAGTAAGGTCCTTGTTTATTAGGATCAACAGGTTTGATCGGGGGAAGTTTTAGAATGTTATTACTGATAGCTTGATTCATGATAGAATGATAGGACTCAGATATCGGAGTAAACTTTCTTGGTTGATATGATGCTTTCTTTGGATTTATTATAGCAAACACATTCATATTCAGTCCATTGATCTTGATGAAACTTCTATTATTGTTCCTTCTAAAGTTGTTTTATGAAGATCCACCTAAGGATTATCCAACTTGAGCTGATGAGTTTTGGTTTTCATACTAACTAGATGAAAGTTGATAATCATGAAGGGCGATGCATAACTATTGAAAGGAGTTGTACTTCATCAAGAGAATCTTATCATGAATATTAGGTTGTAGATTTGTAATGAATATCTTCTGACCATCCTCATCTTTCATCTAATACTGAATTTGTGTGTAAAGTCCTTGATACCGACAAATGAATTCATTCAACTTTTCTTTCGGACCTTGCTTACATTGAACCAGTTCAATAAGAGTGACTTGGGGTCTGATATTTGCTTGAAAATGTTGTAAAAATTGATCAATCAACTACAAAAAGGAGTGTATTGAATTTGGAGGCAACGAGCAAAACCATTCTAAAACAATATCTTTGAGAGATCCTAGGAAAAGTTTTGCTAATAGATCCTCTTCAAAATAAAAATCACTACACATAGCTATAAATGCTGCCACATGGATATTGGGATCACCTTTTCCACCATATTTTTCAAAGCGGGGTGTCTCAAACCTTTCAGGCATAGGAGTTCTCAAAATTGCATAGAATAACAGATTACAGGCATGATATATTGGTAGACTAGGCTACGAAGAATTTGTCAAATTTGTTACCTTTTGTTGCAAAGAAGTCATGCCCTATAAAAGTTGGTTTAGGATGGCATCATTGGGAGATGTGGTTTGTTGTGAGGAATTAGAACCAAGGTGAGGAGGTGATTGAGCTTGAGATACAAGAGGTGGAGGCTGAGAATAAGCTAATGGTAGTTGGCCATAATGATAGGTGGAAGATGGTTGTGAGTATGTAATAGGTGGTTGGAAATGAGTGCAATAGATAGGTGGTTGAGAACAATTATGCATGGAGGAGGTCCCTTTAGGAACCAAATTTTGATAATCAAATCCCACAGCTTTGTAATTAGTACCATTAGATACTCCAATACCAATGGGAGTATTACTACAAGCGTTCGCATTAGTTGTTAAGATCGTTGATGTAAAAGTGGATACTCTTGTATTTGGTATAGGTATGGAAACTTGAGTATGAGATGGTGATAAAGTGTTATTTATTACTTGCGCACATTTAGTCACTAGCATGATATTGGTTTGTACAATATGTGCTAGACCATGAAGTGCATTAACACCATCTTGTGCTTTTATCAATTCTCTTATATTATGAATTGTAGGAATGACTTCTTTAGCTATTCTCTCATTTTCCATGAATGATTGAAATTCAACTAAGTCTTTATCCAACTTCTCTATTTTCTCATCAGACACATATCTTGTTTCTTCAATAGTATTATCAACATCATGAAAATTTTGTTCTTCCATTGAGGTTGGAGGATGTATAATATCTTGCCCAATTTCCTTGTCTCTCTTTGTAAAAAAGGTGTCCAAAGTACCAACTTCCTCAAGAGCACTAGATCCCATTAATCTTTTTCTTCTTCTCAAAGGGATATTGTTTTTAGGACAACATCTCATAAATTTTGTACAAAAGCATACAACACACACTGCGCAAACTAAGAGAACAAATCCTAGGAGAAGGATATGATTAACGACCAAAATGCTTGATTTTTTGATACTTTTTCAAAGCCAATGACTGACACAAAGGATGCTATGAGGATTTTAGTCAAGGGAAATATAGTCACTCTTAACACACTCTTGATGCAAACCCAAGATAATGCCAAGTCAAAATATAGTGAAATTATGTAAAAATAGGCACTTTTTTCACCAAAATTCAATGCAAAAGAGCATAACAAAGGGTGTTGTGAGTAAAATGATGATGGAAAGAAAATAATATTAGTTATAACAGCCACTTGATGTAAAATACTCAACACAACACGATTGTAGTGCCACTTAAGGTCAAACCTTAGTGAAAATATAGCAAAAATAGGCTATTTTTCATGGTTTTTCGGCTCCAAGTCCTAGAAAAGCAGGTGTTGTAAGAAATTTTAGGAGGGAAAGTGAATAATATCAATAATATCAGTCACCTCAATCCATAAAACTGATCACAACATGCTTGGAGTGCAAACTAGGTCAAACCCTAGAGCAAAAATAGCCAAAATGTGTAGTTTTTTGCCAAATTTTCACTACAAGAGCCCGTAAAAAGGGTTTTGTAAAGATTTTACGAGGGATGGAAAATTAATACCCTTATAACAGAAAATTAATGTAAAATATCTTTCACAACACACCTATAGTGCAAATTTAGAGAGTCAATAAGGCCAATTTTAGTGAAAATTGTTGTTTTCGAAGCCCTAGATTTTAGATTTTGGAAAAAAATGCTATGTGAATGATTTAATGTCTGATTTATGATGGGAATTAAATAATCTCAGATATGAAAATTATTTTCAAGCTTAATCATGCAAAATTCCCATGTAAATTTAATTAAAATGCACCAAAATTGCTGGTTTTTGTTGAAATTTTTGATGCAAAATTGCAAATAATTTAAATTTAATTGCAAATTCACATTAAAATGAAAGACTACAACCAAATTAAAATTTGAATGAGCCTCAAAAATCAGTAGAAAAATATGATAAAAGATTTTGTCTACAGACCCTAGATTTTGGAATTACTAGGTTATCTAAAGATTGACAAAATTTCCACAAAACCCTAGCAATTAAATGATGAAAATGCAAAGCAAGATTTTGAATTTTTATATTTTTCTGTAGTTTATATCGTATCTAATGCAAAAATCATGAATTAAGAAAAATTAGAAAGAATTGACATAATTTAGTAAGCCCAACAATGCAAATTTTTTTTATTTTTCCAAATTTTCAATTTTTAAAAAATTTTCTCAATATAATAAATTAAATGACCAAATGAATGAATGAAATCACACAAAATATGTAGACAAACACTCAACAACTTGCAATTTAAGTTCAAAGACACGGGTTCACCAAAATGTTTAGGGTAAAATTGGATTTATTGATCTTTTATGGTTTAGATGTTAAAATCCTCCTTTCACCCTAACATTGAAGGATCTAGGGTCGAGTGGCAAGCACTATCATACCCTAGGTCACTTGAAAATGAAGGGAAACTTAGATTAGGGAATTAATTATCAATTTCTCCTTCTCTTATGTCCAATTACCCATTAAAATGCCAATTATGCAAATATGATAGCAAATTGACGAATAACAGAAAAAGCTCTTGCAGACGGGACTAAAATACCAAATTACAGAATAACTATTTTTAGGGTTCCAAAGTAGAATAGTCAGGAACACTGGTGCGGGTGCCCAAGTCTAAGGTACCTACTTTTTTAGGGAATCTGGACCTCCTTCCGACACTGATCAGCCTTGTAACTTCTGTTTCCTAAGATCTGTCTATAGAGGACACTTTTGCAGGTGCCCTAGTCCTAGAAGTGCTCCTTTGTCTGACTTTTCTTCAGATCCTAAATCCTTGATGCCTGCCACTCCTTCCTGCAACTCCACTTCTTCTAGATATGACCCCTATAACCTGTAATCACAAGACTTGGTTTGGGGGTTGTGGTGTTTATAGGTTTGCCTCAGTGAAACCTCAGAGGACACTTAAGTCTCCAAACCTTGTTGTCAGATAAAGAGGACATGCCCTTGTGAGGCAGAGGCCAAAATCAAAGGAATCAATGAGAAAAACACAATGATAAGTCACCTTGTAGTGAAGCTCTCATGGAGGAAGATGCTCTTCATGTCATGAGGAGATTGAAGCTCAAATCTACAAATATCAATGCACAAAACATTAAAGTCTGCATTTGCAACACAATATAAAGCCTTGAATCACCTTGAGAATGCCTAAAGTTCACAATGATCATCTAGTTAAAATCTAGTTTACAAATGAATGCCTACATATGTTTATATATGCATCTACAAGTACTCCTGCCAAGATATTTGAAATTCAAACTTACCATGTCGGTAAAGGAGCCCAATAACGGTCACTAACTGACACCCAAAAATTGAGGCTACCCTAAAATAGGGTAGGACTAGGGTGTGGGCACCCAATTCTTATTCACAAGAGACACATTGTGGCTTCATAAGTGTTGTCATTGATGGCAAAAAAGTCCATCCCACACATTCGCAGGACATGGCATGACCATACCAGAAGATAGATTGAAGTGTATCTTGGTCCGGTAAGCAAGAACAGAGCATGTAGCAAGGTCTGACAGTTAGGTTTGGATCTCTTAGAAGAAGTATCTCAGTAAAGTGTGGAGTTAGGGAAATCAAGAGGAGTACCATGACTAATATATTCTAGAGATTGAGCCTCTGATGATGTAAGAGTGAAAAGATATGAACATCTAAGTGTTGGGTTCCTGTTTGGCAGAGTAGACTAAGGAAGAACTGACCGGCAGAGCTTCAGACCTTAATTCAGATGAGATATTGATGGTAATAAAGTTTCTTAGGGATCATTCATGATTGGCCAACATGATTGATGACTTCTATAAGCATCTCTTTGATACGCATCACTTGGTAAGCAAGGATTCAGCTGATAGACCAGAGTTTGGGAAAATATTCAGTATTCTGGATGCTAACTAGAAAGATGTTGAAATCCTTTGTGCAGATATATATACCAGATGGATTTCGATGAGAAGGTGTGTGTGTGTGTATTGTGTAGAGAGAAGAAAAGTAGAGAGTAGAGTGGAAGAAGTAACACATGTACGGTATGTGACAAGACAACAGGACTAAAGGAGAAGAAGAACGAAGTGCAGTAGATCAGTGTATTGAGCCTAGCCAAAATTGAACCTCAACATATGTGGATGCTTCTCATCAGTTCAAGTATCTTGTTATTCTCTTTATAACTTGTAGACAGTGAGTCTCTTGTAGGCAGTGAGCCTCTTGTGAGCAGTGTGCTCAGGCAGTGAGCCCAAATTGGCAAGTGCCATTTATACTACCTTATTCTTTTAATAGGGAATACAATCTTGGGTAAATCACCCCGTGGTTTTTCCCTTAACAGGGTTTTCCATGTCAAAATCATTATGTTATGTGTATTGAGTTTATTTTTACTTTCATGGTTATGCATGCTTATTTAATTTGATGCTGCACTAGTTGTTAAAGAAGAACAGAAAGTTAAAATCTTCAAGATAACTGATTCACCCCCCCTCTCAGTTATCAACAATTGGTATCAGAGCCAAGTTCCTCCAAACAGAGCCTAACAGCTTGAGGAAGATCTGGGAATTCCAATGGATATGTATGGTATGAGGGAACAACTTTAGTCTACCTTATATGATCTTAAGCAATCTCACTTTGAAGTCAATAACTTAAGAGAAAGACTTAAACAAGCTGATGATTTCATAAACGAACTAAAGGAGAAACTAAGTTTCTCTATGAAAAAGAGAAAGGAACTACTTTAGCAATTAGCAAGTCAAATTGAAGCCAATGATGCAAATGAAGATCTGAATGAGAAGAACAAATTATGTGAGAAGCTATCAAAAGAGGTCATTATGGTAAGACATGAAATGGAATCAGGGGTTATGAAATTCACCTAAGAAATTGAAGAGAAGAGAAAAAATGAAGATAATCTAAAACAATCTCTCAAAGAGAAATCAGAAGACTGCCACAAAATGGATAGAATAATCAAGCATTTGGAATCTGATCTGGAAGAAGGTAGAGATAATGAAGAACAACTTGAAAATTAGATTGACACTCTAAAAAGAGATCTTCAAACAACAAATGAATACAAAGAGAAATTCAAGATAAGCTCTGCTCAGCTTGAAGTTCTTCTTGAAAGCCAAAAGAGAGTAGATGACAAGCAAGGCTTGGGGTATGAGAAA
This sequence comes from Cunninghamia lanceolata, assembly GCA_027924645.1. Lineage (NCBI taxonomy): Eukaryota > Viridiplantae > Streptophyta > Pinopsida > Cupressales > Cupressaceae > Cunninghamia > Cunninghamia lanceolata. The sequence goes on along the minus strand of BSBN01000495.1, from coordinate 5,619,440 downwards.
GGTGAAAGCTCTGGATCTGGTCAGAAGAACTCTGGATCAGGAAATCCAAGGAACATGCCTAGAAGACCTCCGGTAAGGCAACCTAATGCTCAAAGATATCCATCCTTCAATGGATACTGCCACAACTGCAATAACTTTGGTCATAAAGAAAATCAGTGTAGAAGAAGAATGAATCAGACTAATTCATCCTTCTCCAGACAGTGTTTTAAATGCAAAAGGTATGGTCACAAATCTCATGAGTGCAGAAATATGCAAATGAACAATTCATTTAATGGTAGATGCTTTGCATGCAATAGAATGGGACATATGGCTAATTAGTGTAGATCAAGAGGATATCAGTCAAATATGCAAAGAAATATTATTTTCTACAATTGCAATAGATCCGGTCATATTGCCAAATTCTACAAAAGTAAGAATCAGGACAAAAAGGGTCCGGTGCATCATAATCAAAACCAAGACAAAGGAAAAGGAAAAATGAATGTGGATGAAATTTAGAGGGAGATGAACAAGATTTGGGTAAAGAGGAGTACAGAAAATGTTGAGGATGGATCCGCACTAGAATCAGGTGCTGATATTCCTTCCAGAAACTAGATAGATGAGCTCTAGCTCAGGGGGAGTCTCAAAAGAAAACAATTTCCCCCAGCCAGTCAATTAGTGCCTGAAATTGGCACATGGAAGGCTATGGATCGAAAGGGCTCTCAGAGAAACATCTAAATAACCCTTGGGAAAGATATGAAAGATCTACAAGGAATTTGAAGAAGTTAATCATCTGAAATTAATCCGGTTTAATAGTCATTTGGTAAGAACAAGATTTTTACAATTAGATCTGGTATGATTCAAATTTGAGGTACCTTGATCTGTGGATAAGTGGAATGATTTGGGAAAGATAGATAGATAGCTAATAGTCCATACCAATGATCTAGAAAGATCTCTCTCAGAACAAGGAAAACAAGGCAACCGAAATAGCTTAGGTTGTGCATTTATTGCAAAATGGAATTAGGGTTTGTACAAAAATAAAAGGGTTCTTTGGTTCATCATTTGCACATTTGCATTCAAAAAGAAGAGAGAAGGAGCTCTGAAACAAGTTATCTCAATCCTCTTAAAGATGAAACCACAGAAGTTGATTCATCCAAGTAACTCGATCCGGCTCATATCATGAACCCTAGAAGCATAAGAGGTATTTTCTGATCTTGAAATCTCTCTCTAAATCTTTGAAAGATGGCTACTCCAAATGTTGTGAAGACTACTGATAGGCCACACCCTAAATTCAAGAAACATCCCTATAAATCCCTAGAAGTTGATCCCCTAGGCACATTTTCAAGCATTCTGCATGGGGTTTTGCATGTAGAAGATGTTAGGGCATATATTCATGCAAACATTGAGTAATTTGGGGAATCCAAGTTAATGGATATCTATCACAATTAGTTAATAGATGATACTTTTGAACTCAAACCGCAGTACAAGGCTATATGGGGCGAGCATTTTGGACATTGCATCCATTTCCCCTATTTTGTAGAAGATGAATGGGTCTGGTATGTTCTAAGTAGAATGCATGATAACTTTATATGGTTGATGAGGCCATTCAAGGTCACCAATGATGTCATTAGGGCAGTTACCAGATTGCACTCATCTAGTGGGATACCTGCTCTCAAATCTGTCAAGAATTAGACAGTGAGTGAGGTAACTAGATCAAAATTTGACAAGATAGAAATGACTATAGGAGATATCACTGATCCGGATATCAAGTTTGCATCTATGATAATTGGCTATAAGATATATCACTCCAGCAGGGAGAGTTCAATATCCAGAACAACTGCGTATACTGCTTATGAAATGCTAAGGAAAAATGCTGACTATGATCTCTATGAACTTCTTTTGAGCCAACTGTTAGAAAACTTACAAAGGATCAAGAAGGACAAGAAAAACTCATTCAAATATGGTGGTCTGATATTGTGTCTATTCTTTTACTTTATGAATGAGCTACCCAGATCCAGTGGTTGGATATGGCAAAATGACAGACCAGTAGCCATACAAATCAGAGACTATTTGCATGGAATTGGTGATGTTAAGGCACATAATACAACACTCTGGGGCTACTTCAAGAATTTTTAGAGTATGATGCAAGCTAGAGAAAGAATCCCTCAATCATTAGTTGAGAAGTACAAGGATACAGTGTGCTTTATGGTGGACATTGATCAAAGCCTAATGGAGGCAGTGGAACCTAGAATAGTGTGGATCATGCCAATGGGGTATGAAGTTGATGAGAAAATCCTAGAGCTACACATCCAACACCTGCTGAGTCAACCCAAGGATCCTAAGGCAGAAAGGTTTGGAACCTACCAAGAGCTAAGTGTAAGAGTTCATGTTGAACTTAGACAGCCAGAGATTAAGAGAAAGGTAAGAAGGGAAGTAGAAGAATTTGCCAAGAGGCATGGAATTTCAAAAGAGGCAGTTGATGCCAATAGAGAGAAGATGGAAATGGCAGAGAAAGAGAAACAAGATGCAGAAAAGGAAAGTGATCTAGTACAAGCCCCTTCTTGAACTAGATCCTCGAAGAGCTCTACACCTGCCACCACTAAAAGCCAAAAGGCATCAAAACCAGAAGCCTAGACATCTAGAAAGGGAGAGAAGAGAACAAAGAAAAAGGCAACAAGATCCTATAAAAGTTAGAAGGATGATGAAGAAATTGAAACTAATCAGGAAGTCAAGAAAATGAAGAAGAAGAAGAAAACAACCAGTGAACCCTCTACTGGTCAAGGAAAAGAAGAGAAGGCAGAGGAATTTGTTGAAAAGCCTACTCTCCGCATTGATGATATCATCAAATCAGTCACTGTGGATGGGAACCTAAAACCAATGACCGAGTTTTATGATGAATATAATGAAGCTGACCAGAAGATCTTGCAAGAAGCTATAGTCAGGTATCTGAATATCTATAATAAGGCATTTATTTAAATCATATCTCTAATTTGCAAAAGCCTAGAGAAGGAACTAGAAATAAGGAAGAACAATGCCAAGGCAAAGGACCTTGAGATCTGGGAATAGATAGCTATTTAGCTCTATCCTTCAATCACTCATAAACAAATGAATATGATCTTCAAAGATTGCAAGGATGAGTTCCAGAGCAAAGCTAGAATGAATCAGCTTGTGCTTGGAGAGACTGACAAAGTGGCAAAAGAAACAGAAGACATCCTCTGGATTGCATACAAAAGATTTAATATTCCTATTATAGAGGACATAAGTGATGAACCTTCTGAGGAAGATCCTACAAAAGAACTTGCTGAAGAGTCAAATGAGTTAAGTGAGGAGAAGACCAAGGACCTAGATTCCTCTGTTATGGAAGAGGAAGTCCATGAAGATGTTAATATCTCTCATCCAGATTCCCCTGCAGACTCTGGATCTAAAGGAGAAGAAAGAATAGAGGATCAAACCAATCAAGAAAAAGAAGTAAAGGAAAGGGAAAAAGACCAAACAGAGAAGACCCTAGGAGACAATTCTAAGACTACAGAAGGGAAGAGGACTCTGTCTCTGGCAAGAGACACTGCAAAAACTGTTAAAGATTTCTTGACCAAAGCGATGATGGAATTTGATGAACCGGAACTGCTTCAAGGACCATTCAATTTTGATTCCCTCTCCCCAGTTCAAACCATGAAGCTAGCATCCTTTACTCAAGCAAAGGCAAAAGAAAAAATTTTGAAGTCTCACATGGAAGACTGTGAGCTCATAGAAACTGCATCTAGTGTATTGGAGAAGATCATGCCATCCTTCCAAAAGGATCCTTCGGCCTCCACATCTGGTAATCTAAAGTCTTATAAATTTTGTTCATACACATTTTGATTCCTTAGAGAAGTCAGCAGAAGAAAAGGTTCGGAAGGAGTTTTTGGGAAAGAGATTCTTTGAAGTACAAGGACTAATAACCAATGATAGGAGAAATATGGATATTAGGATAAAGAGCTTAGAAAATGCTCTTAAAGATGGTGGAGAAATGTATAAATTTTGTCTATCCTAGTCCAAAGTAACAAAGGATATTGAGAAGAAAATGAAAGAGCAAGAGGATAAACTGTCAAGTGTATCTTAGAATTTTTATCCTCTCACCTCCTCCATAATAAAACAAGAGTGTCAGACTATTGCAGTTTTAAATTGAATTAAGAAGCTTGAGAAGGAGAAGAAAAATATAATGAGTAGGTTAAGTGAACTTAGAGGGATAATTATCCCTAAGTTAAAGGCCATGCATGAGACCCTGACTGATGCTCAGACCACAGCCTGGACTAGTGATCTGTCAGATCTAAAGAGGGCAGAGGCTTTTGCATTCCTATTGAGTGGTCACATCTCAATTTTGGATAGGATGAAACAAAGTTGGGCAACATAATTTGTCCAGTTGAAGATAACTTTTGCAGATATACTTCAGTATATGTAAGTATGTTATGTATATACATTTATGCGACCAAGTATAGATTAATTTTGGAGATTTTGGTATGCGGATCCTACCCTTTTCCATTGATGTCAAAGGGGGAGTGAGGAGCATTAAAAAATGTGGAGTATAGCTAAGGGGGAGCTCCGAAAAAATGTACATTAGAACAAATCATCAGCCAAGGGGTAGTGTAGTATAACACTTAGTCATTTTTCACTAAGTGTTGCCATCAATGCCAAAGGGGGAGATTGTTGGCAAGAGACACGTTGTGGCTTCATTAGTGTTGTCATTGATGGAAACAAAGCCCATCCCACACATCCGTAGGACATGGTATGACCATACTGGAAGACAGACTGAAGTGTATCTTGGTCCAGTAAGCAAGAACAGAGTATGTAGCAAGGTCTGATAGTCAGGTTTGGATCTCTTAGAAGAAGTATCTTAGTAAAGTGTGGACTTGGGGAAGTCAAGAGGAGTACCATGACTAATATATTCCAGAGATTGAGCCTCCAGTGATGTAAGAGTGAAAAGATATGAACATCTAAGTGTTGGGTTCCTATTTGGTAGAGTAGACTGAGGAAGAACTGATTGGCAGAGCTTTAGACCTTAATCCGGATGAGATATTGATGGTAATAAAGTTTATTAAGGGATCATTCATGATTGGCCAACATGATTGATGACTTCTATAAGCATCTCTTTGAACGCATCACTTGGTAAGCAAGGATTCAGCCAACAGACTAGAGTTTGGGAAAATATTGAGTATTCTGGATGTCGACTAGAAAGATGTTGAAATCCTTTGTGCAGATATATATACTAGATGGATTTTGATGAGAAGGTGTGTGTGTGTATTGTGTAGAGTGAAGAAAAGAAGAGAGCAAAGTGGAAGAAGTAACACAGGTCCGGTATGTGACAAGATAGTAGCACTAAAGGAGAAGAAGAATGAAGTGCAGGAGATCAGTGTACTGAGCCTAACTAGAACTGAACCTCAGCATATGTGGATGCTTCTCATCAGTTCAAGTATCTTTTTATTCTCTTTATAACTTGTAGAGAATGAGTCTCTTGTAGGTAGTGAGCCTCTTGTGAGCAGTGTGCTCAGATAGTGAGCCCAAATTGGCAAGTGCCATTTGTACTACCTTATTCTTTTAACAGGGAATACAATCTTGGGTTAATCACCATGCGGTTTTTCCCTTAAAAGGGTTTTCCATATCAAAATCATTGTGTTATGTGTATTGAGTTTATTTCTTCTTTCATGGTTATGAATGCTTATTTAATTTGATGTTGCACTCGTTGTTAAAGAAGAACAGAAAGTTAAAATCTTCAAGATAACTGATTCACCCCCCCCTCAGTTCTCAACAATTCCTCCCCCCTATTTTAGGTAGGGTATATCTCAAGGGGTCCTCCAAGGTCCTATTTTCCATGGGACTTAGGTCTCATTCCATTAGGATGCTAAAATATGAACTAAAATGTCCTAAATGCACTCTAGAGACCCAAGAGCTAAACCTTATTAGGGAAAAGCCCCCAAGGGGACATTTTCTGATGTTACACTAGTAAGTACAATTCATTAGTTAAATTGTTTATTTTAGTACCTCAGTGAAGCTTTGAACTACACCACCACTAGTAGGTGCTGCCGTGAAATCTCCAAGATTAACCTATTCAACATCCAAAATTAGATATTAGAATACAATTCATATAACAATGCTATTCACATGTAATATTTATAATTGTTTACTAGTTACATACCCCAGCAGTAGATGTCATAGTGTAAAATGCAGGTGGAGTACTGCTGAGAACTGTATCAATGCTATGACCCTAAAATTTCATCAAAATCATCAAACTAAATTAGCTAATATTGCATTTCAAAAATGAAATTTAATAAATTAAATTCAATGAACTTGCTAACATTTACCTGAGTATCAATGTTGAAAGTCTCACTTAGGAGGGTATCTGTCATCACCATCTACTCAGCTACAGATGTGGCCTGCACACCTACATGTTGACTATCCATGGGTTCATAACCACAGGCTGATCCACAAGTTTGACAAGTATAGGGTGGAACCCTACTCCTTGTACTATCCCCATACCCACGCTATGTTATATGATTGACATGCTCTATGATGCTCTGGGTCAAGGCACTAATGGACTGAAGTGTCTCAACCTCAACACTCTCCTTCACAATGGAAGGGATAAACACATGCTCATGGGATGGTCTACTGATTACTCATCTCACTGGCTGCTGTGGGTCAACACATGCCCCTGGTCTATCTTGTGCTAAGCCCCCACTCTACCCTGAAACTCCCGCATATCAAAATAGTTTGGCACTTTATTGAGGACAAATTTGCAGTAGAGTTTCCTCAAAAAGTATTGTAGGACCTCATTATTGTTGCATGAAGGATGGTCAAAAACCATCCACCATCTCTACCTAAAATTGTCCCTTATCGCTTGGTTGTTGCACTGATGGATAGGGAACCTCTTGCATGTAATGGGTGGAGGTTGATTTGTTTGTGGGTTTGTGAAAATGGAACACAAGTCCAATTTTGTAATTTGTAACTTTTTACTTCTTCATACGATAGCTTGTCTGCATAATACTCTCTAAATTCTCTCCTCTTTTCTAACCAACTAGATATTTTTCTTGCTAATTGAATCTACATTTGATAACATAGATTCAAGAGATTGAGCAAGCGTGGATCTATGCAAGGTTGAAGTTGAAGGATCTTTCAACCTTGCAATTATGTCTTCAATTTATTTTTTATTTTTTTCAATTTGCCCCATTATATTTTCTTGTGTTCCAGGGGCATGTCAAGAAATGGATGGAGCACTTTGTTGTTCGAGTTGTTATTTGGTAGGTATTTCCTATTCGAGTGATTCAGAATTTTATGGATTTTCAGGAGGAGGAGGAGGAGGAGGTGCATTAACATTTCCTGTCAATTAAGGAAATTTACATCAAAAATCAACTTAAACCTACCTATTTAGAAATAAATTCAGACAAAGAAACAAATAAAACTCACTCCTTTGGCTTGTTCGACTTTATGGCAGCATTTTGGCAATGAATTGGCGAGATTTTGGTGTCGAATTTGGTCTTCAAAAATGTGAGCACACTCCTTAGGGTTTGCAGGCTGTGGATATAGAGAGAATAAAATGAATGAATGAGCAAAAATGCTCTTATTTTATATAAGTTAAACATAACACGCTCTCTTAATAACGCGAGTGTGTTATAACGTAAGCGTGTTATGGCTTGGTTTTGCCAAACCTTAGGCTCGTCATCACCAAACCATAACGCAAGCAGATTATAACATGCTCACATTATGGTTTGGTGATGATGAGCCTAAGGCTCAACAAAACCAAGCCATAATGCACTCATGTTATAATGCGAGCACGTTATAACACAACTGCATTATGACTTAGTTTTGCTGAGCCTTAGGCTCGTCATCACCAAATCATAATGCGAGCACATTATAATGCGCTCACATTGTGGCTTAATTTTTTTTTGAAAAAAAGTTGGCCACTTTTTGGCCCCCCAACTTTTTGCACTTGCCCTATTAATTAAATAATTCTTAATTATTTAATTAAGTTAATTTTCCTACTTCTTAGCATTAATTAGATAATCTACAATTATTTAATTAATTTATTTATTTTTATAATGTTAATTATATAATATATAATTATTTAATTAATTAAATCATATTCTGGTCTTATCTTCTTCTTGATTTCTTTCCATTTCTAACTCATGTGTATCTAATTAATTAAATTAATTAGACAATCTTATCAATTATCCTCTCATATCTCATCTTATCTTCTTGATTTATTTCCATTTCTAACTCACGTGTATCTAATTAATTAAATTGATTAGATAATCTTATCAATTATCCTCTCATATCTCATCTCATCTTATTTTTAATTTCTTTCCATTTCTAACTCATGTGTCTCTGATTAATTAAATTAATTAAACAATCTTATCAATTATCCTCTCATCTTTTTCTAGATTTAATTTCTTTTAAAACAAAAATCAAATCCCTTTTATAATTTCAAATCTTATCTTATGTTCTCAATTTATTTCCTCTTTTGATCAAATATAAAGAAAAAATCAAATCTTTATTTCCAAAATCAAATCCTTATCCCTCCATCACCAAAAATCTATAAATAAAGCCTCCTCTAAACCGAAAGGGGATCCATTTTTATGCAAACTTATGTTGTCAAATTGAGCTTCCATCCATACTTTTGCAATCATGGTTATAGATATCATTGTCTGGTAAATTACATTATTGTTTTCTTTGGATTTGATTATTGTGCACTTTAATTCTTTCTTGAGTTATGTAGACATTGGAATAAGAATCTCTTATGTTTTATTTACTTTCTAATTTCTAGCATATACATTTTGGAGGCTTGGATCTTCATTATCATTATACTCATTAAGATATGGTGTAATAGGATACCAATATACCATCTCCATGTCATCAATTTCCCATCCTTGAACCTATCCAATAATCTTCAAGCACTATGCCTATTCCTCTAATCCCATTATATAGCCCACAACCAATCAAGCCTATTGAAGAGTCTCCTACCATGAGTCCAAGACAAGATCCATTATACACTCATGTTTTTGATCATCTAGAACCCATAAAGCCTACCCAAGAGTCTCCCACTCCCATCCAAGAAAATAAAGAGCTATATCATGAGTCTAGACCAAAGCATGTGGAAACACCAACTCCTTATCCTAATCAAGATTGAAACACCCCCATTCATCCTATTCATAACCAATTTAACAATATCCATGTTAAGACCCTTTACAATCAAGCTCCTATCTATGGTCATGATCCTATTTATGATAATGAAATTCATGATGATCATCTTAGCCTACTTTATGCATTACATGACCAAGATATTATCACTCCACCTATCCATAATCCCACAACTATTCCATGAGTAAGATATCCAATTTACTCCTATCCATTCTTCACCTAGCCCTATCCATGTTCCAACAACATCTACTTCTCTTGATGAAACACTTGGCTCCCAAATAAATAACTTGGATCCTATTATACCATATCTTAATGAGCATAATGATAATCAAGATCCAATCCTCCAAAGCCATCCATTTTTCATTCCCACACCATCATTTCCTATTGATCCTTCATCATCCCTTATCAAACCTATCCCAAATCCATCATCTTATCCTCTTGGTCCCACTACCTTCATCCATGGTGGTTCTGTCATGGGAGAGGAACAAACTCTACCCACCACCCATCCTCCCCCATCTAATAATGGACTCGCATTTTGTTTCCAAAGTAACAAACATCCCATAGCACACTGCATACTCTAAAACATGAATTATCAAGGCAAAGGTCTAGGCCTTCTTGAACAAGGTATCTTGGAGCCCATCCATGTCAAAATCCATCCACACATGCATGGAATTGGCTATACATCTCAAGGAAAACAATCCACACATGTTGGTACCACCTTCACACCTCCAAAATCCACTTCTTTTAATCTCAAACACTGTGCATCCCACTATTCCTCTAAATAGTATGTCTCCATCCCTCCTCCATTGTCATACAAATCCCAAAAGCATGTGACCATACATTTCCCTCCATCCAATCTACCTCCACTCCTCCCAACTCCTAATATCCCTATCCTTAAATCCCCTAATCCATCTATCCACACATCTTATTCCCTTAAATCCCCTAACATTCCTAATCAAGATCAACCAATGCACGCATCGACCAAACATGAAGCTATCAAAAAATCCATGGGATCCCAAAATAATCATTTGGATGCTTCCCCACATAAAGTAAAAAGTCTACAAAAGCCTCTAAATTATCATACTGAAGGGCATCGATATACAAAGAAAAATAAAAAAAATCAAAAGGCTACAAATACGCACACCCCCAAAAGCAAAAATCAAAATGGTGTGGCTCCCCAAGAAAAAAGAAATCAATCCAAATGAAGCATCCAAATCCCACTATATACCAAAAATCCTAAATCCCAAATTTCCCACAAATCCCACTCCCCTTCTACAACTTCTAAAAATCCTAAGTCCATTTGGGTCCCTAAGTACTCAAATTGGCAAAATAACAAATCCCCATTATTCCCAACACTCCATCCTAATCAAAAGCTTCAAAATCCAAAACAGTGTGATTAACTGTTGGTCTTGGTTCCTTTCCATTCCACAACATTTCCACATACCTCAATCTCCCCAAATTTCATCCACTGGTCTTGTTTCCTTTCCATTCCACAATATTTCCACATACCTCATATGGTCCATGCTTTTACATAATCCTTCCATCCATAATGCACATCATAATTCACTATTATCCATCCATCCATAATCCACCATCTCCCACCCATTCATAATCCACATCATAATCCACCATCAATTTCATTTCCATCTTCCCACATCTACCAACATACATGCACATAATGCTAACATGTTATCTTACTGTTGGAAATAAATGCTTGAGTCCCCATCCTCCATTCCATCCAAATAGTAAAAAAGAAAAAAAAAGTAAAGAGAAATCATTCATCCAATGGAAAAAACTTGGCAAACATGTGCCTTGGATAAGTACCATGATGCAAACCTAGAAAAAAGATGTCATGAATAGATCAATTGTCTATGCACCTTGCACTTGGGGGCATGTTGTCTCATCTACCAATCCTATCATTTCTTCTACCTATCTTTCCTATCATATCTTCCTTATCCATTAAATCCACATGATTATCCCCTTGATCCAATCCATTCTTTTGATCTTGATAAATATAGGGGTAAAATGTTGAAACATGCTTTGGACATCTCTTGATATACCACATCCTTTCCAAGCAATCCTATCATCACAAGCCTCGTCATGTAAAGTCCTAAACATTATATCTAGAATGGGGCATGTTATTCCTATGCAACATAGCCTTTTGAGATCACATCCTAAACACCTCATCCATTCCATACACTATTTCCTATCCTTTTATTCATCCATCTATCATGAGTCTTCCATCCCATTTACTATTTCCCATCATTTTATCCATTCATCCAATTCCATATCCATCATTTGCATCTAAACTTGGTTTTCTCTTATCATTGGTATCTAGCATCCAGGCTATCCGAATTGTAATCCAATGTCATCCCAAAACAATTCAAAAAATCCAAAACCATCACAACAATACAAAAATCCAAAAAAATCAAAACATTTAAAAAATCCAAAAAAATCCAAAAAATTTACAACATTTCAAAAATCCAAGCAATAAATCCAAGTGTAAGTCATCCTTAATCTATACCAATACAATTGATTAATCTAGCCAATCATCCAAAAGCATACTTTAGTTTTGTTTCCAACCTTGCTTTCAAACCTATCAATCGATCATTTATCCAATCATCATCAATGGGATATATTGTTCCTGCATCCTTGTGTTGTTCTAGGAATATATTATTCCCCATAATGACAACATTATCCTCTGAATCCAATCAATCCTTGATCAATCAATCATCAGTTTACATCTTGACAGGGCAATACCTTGTTTGTTTTTAAATCACTTGTGCATGCATGGATGCTTTCTTGTATATATTATCTTTTTTTTATCTTACATTTGTATTAGTCCTAGTAGCATATTGTCACCATGACATCATGGTTTTCCATCTCATAGTGCCCAATAGTATATGTTTGCTTGTGACCTTTTATTTTTTATGCATAGGACACATTGTCACCCTAGTCTTTATACCTTGGTGCATAATGTCTAGTGCTATATCAAACTATATGATTTCTCACTCAATGCAATATAACATCTCATTCATCCATTTCATGCATCCCTTATCTTTCCTCCATCTCTTTTACCAATTTGTTTCATCCATTTTGAGAGTCTACACGTGTTCTTCTAACCTACCTATCCTCTCGAGGGGCCATACCATCCCTACATCATCATTCCTTGTCAATTTCACTTCATGTGACTAGGGCATCATCATCCCTAATCCTACCATCTTCTTCTATCCAACCAAGCACTATATTTTATCTTTCTTTGAAATGATGTTGTTTCATAAAACCATCTCAAAGAGGGGTAAAATGTAGACACCTAAAATTGACTCCAACTTTGCCATCACACATTCAACCGTATTCTTCCTCATTAAGTAATTAAATGAGAATGGATTTATGTTTAGGAATGGATTTATTAGTATAAAAAACTAATTGAATTCTTAAATTGCAAACTTTAGGGGAAGTAGATTGCAACATGGTTTGGAAAAGAACCAACATTGGGGATAACCAAGAGGGAGGGCAACCTTCTAGCCACTCTGAATCAAAACTTGACCAAATCCTTGCTATGCTTCATGAGACAGGAGCAAGAATTGGAAATCTAGAGTGGGAGGTCAAGGGTCAGAATTGACCTAGGTAGGAAGCCTTCCATGAAGGTGAAGACAAGGAACATCATGGAAACACCACCCAAAGTGGATGTGGAGAGAATATCTCTGAAATGAGACAAGATGAGGATAAAAGAAGCCACTTGGCTCTAGAATTATCCAGAGGTATGAAAAAGGTTACACCTCCCAAATTTTATGGGACTGTAAGTGGAGGTGCCTCCCCGAGGCATAGCTTATAGAAATGGAGAAATACTTTGAAATAAGAAACTATTCTAAAATTACCAAAGTGGTATGGGGAGTATACTAATTGGCAGGAGAAGAATCCACCTGGTGGATGAATGAGAAGATGGAATTAAAATTGAGCTCCTTGAGTCTAACCTAGGAAAGGTTTGTGGAACTTTCCAGGCAAAGATGGTTGCCTTAGTTGTATTTTGACTAGAAGCTTATAGACTTCCAAAATCTGAGATAGGTTGACTCATATGTGAATGATTACTAGGATAAACTCACTCATCTCCTCAAATATGTTCCCCAATATTAGTAGGATTACTTGAATGCCAAAATTGGAGGTGAAGCTGATATGGATGGTCCCACTACAATGGACCAAGTATACAAGAAATATTAAATAGGAAGAAAAGTTGAAATTCATGTCTACATACCAAGAAGGGAATCATAAAAAGTTAAGTTGGTCCCAAACCTCCCAAAGAAAAAGGGCAATACGTAAAATTTCAATAAGAAAGGTGACAAAGGATTCAAGGATAATCAGAATGAATCCAATGGTGAGAAGAAAAACAATAATAACTCTAATAAAAATGGAGATAATTCAAGAAAGCCTTATGAAAGGTGAGGACCCATGGGAGAGTATTATTCCTGTGGAAAAGACCATTATGCCAATCAATGTCCCAATAAGACCCAAGGGACTCAGCCATGAGAAAATCCTTTACCCTCACAATAGGTAGCTTTTCAATAGCAAATACATGCAACCTTGGACAATAGGAAAGCTAAGTATCAAATAACTCCAATTGAAACCATAGGGTTTTTATCTGGTATTCCAATTTTAGTCTTGATTGATACTAGTGCTAGAGAATGTTTTATTTCTCCAAAAGTTTTAGATAAGATTTCTAGAAAGGCTGGTTGCATGGAAAATACTTGGTCAATTGAATATGATAATGATGCAGGAGTATCCCTAGTTCAAGAGCAATCTTTCATCAACCAAAAACATTTGCATTTCAGTTTGTTTACAATTCAGTTTGTTTGTTTTCATTTTCTAGTTCAGTTTAGGCAGTTCAGTCAGAAGTAGTTTCTATATTTGGTCTGGTATTCTGCCATAGTTATATTTCAGACCTTGTGGAACTAGATTTAGTATCTACATTCATTCATCTACAATATATCTAGAATTTAGAGATCCATACATCATTACTGAGAAAATATCGCTATCATAAGATTGACTATTTTCTCAGAATAGAGCATCCTGACAATCTCAAACAATCAACTAGAGGAGAAGGCTTGCGGATCATTCCTTGACTTGCAAATCCTAATGATACATCATTCAATGATCCTTAGTTCATGGCCAACCCTTCTCAAAGCTCCACACATTATTCTATTAATTTGAGGGTGTGTTCTCTGCATTTAGGTCCGACCTATCTATGTACACTCGTTATAGCTCTTCATTGGAGTTTGTGAACTTCCTTGGCCAATGTGGAGGAATCTTTTGGTCCGGAGATGATATATATTGATGTAATAGAACCTTAGGAAAGTAGTTAGTTAGCAAGTGATTCACATAGTGATAATTGTATAGTTTGAATTTGTGTAAAAGAGCTTCAAATATATATCTGGTGTATATTCTGATATTCTGTAATCAGGCCTATGAGCCCTAATTGTGAGCCCGCATGTTGCCGACCAATTTGTAATTGAATTCTTTGATATACTGAATGACTAAATCTACATTGGCTTCATCCTGTTGAGTTGTGTAGACACCTAAAAATGTCTCGACCACCAAACTGACTCCTGACATCCCTAAAACATACCAATTCCCTTTCCAACCAATTAATTAAATTTTTATTTTAATTAATTACCCCTTTCATTTCCTAAATCCACACCATTTCATCCCCAAAATTGAATTAATTTTGTTGATTCAATAGTTCAAACCTTAGCCAATTGATTTAATAAATATACAAAATTTATTAAATCAATTCCCCCCATTTTCCCTAAATCTAATTAATTAGTTAAAACCATGTTAACTAATTAATCTAGCCTACTAATTAGCCTATCCCTACCCTAGACAATTAAATAGCTATTATTTAATTGCCTACTCTAGCCTACCTCATCCTAGCCTTAGGATTAATTAATTAAATCACTAAATAATTAATCTTATCCCCCCTCTAATCCCTCTACTAATTTATTCCAACCACATTAATTAGGTTAATCACCCTAATTAAGTGAGTCAAACCCTCATTAGCACTTCTCTCCACATCCCCCTAATTTAAAATTCAAATAAATCACACATCACATTTACTCCTCTTACACATCCCTTACACATGTCATAACTCATAAATATCCACTCTTCCCCAAATGAATTTTTAATTCATTTTACCCTTCCCCATGTGAATTTTTAATTCACAAATAATCCATCTCACCCAACCTCATTTATTCACCCCTTTCCCAAAAATGAATAAAAGATTTACTTTTATTCCTACCCCTCCATCTTCCAAGATCAAATCTAGGCCCTCCACATCACTTTCATCCTCCACCATTGATCTCTCCAATCAATCTCCAGCCTTGGATCAAAATCTCTCCAAAAAGTCTATAAATACAACCTCTCACAAGTCATTTTCATCATCCAATTTCATGCAAATTTACCATGCCAAAATCACCTTTGAGTAGATAGTGAGTTGCACAATTGAAGAGCATTTCACATTTGAATCCATAGTCTAGGGATAATCTTGGTCTTGGGAGCCTCTTTTGGGTGCAAAGACTCCTTCTTCCCTTGATGGGATTAGGTTGTGTTTTATGAGGTATAATCTTGTGTTTCATTTGCATTTGATTTAGTGTTTTGCCTTCATTGCATTTACCTAATCTACATTGGCACACCCGGTGGGACCCACAAGGTCCGAATCTAATCTTTGTTTGTGAGTTTTTGTGTTAGTATCTAATTTTTGCAGGTTCAACACTATTCAACTGTCGCAACGGTGCTATCTCAACCGTATTTCAGCACTATTCCTATTTTAGCACTATCTCTGCGCGAATTTTTTTTTATATACTAACCCTACTCACGTGTTGTTGTTTCTTTTTGCTTTTCCTGTTGTTTTCTGTGGTGTTTGCTTTTTGTTTTGTAGGAAAACCAAGAATTACAGGGGGAGGTTATGGCAAATTTTTGAAAGAATGAAACACCAGCACTAGTTTCCCATTTTGACGCTATCCTTCAGATTAGCACCATCTACGTTTCCCCCCAGACTCTGAAACATCGCACAGTGGCGCCTTCACAGATACTAATCATCGCCATCCTCTGTATCAACGCCTCACTTAGGACTTATTAGCGCTAAATTATGTATCAACACCATTATGTTAATTAGCGCGATAGTAGTGTTTAATTAGCGCCATAAAATATTGTAGCGCCTTCTTTTGTAAGTCAGGTTGTTCTGCCCACAGTGGTACCTATGTATGATTGTTTTAGTGCTATTTGTGAAAATTGCTTTGCTCTCTGTTGCAGGCACTGCAGATACTAACACAGCTTTTCTTTGCAGGGTGGTTTGTTGTAGTTAGCTAACACTTTGATTTTGGAAACTAAAATGAACCCTTTTTTGCTTTGTTAGGACTTAAACAACATTTCAATTTGGTGTTTTAAAAATCAATCCAAACAAACTCCTTGTGTGAAGTGTGTGTGATTATAACATTTATTTTGGTGCTCTAAAATATACTTCTTTTGTGTGCCAACAAACAAACAATCAAACACTTCAATTTGGGCTATAAAAAGAACCACAAATTGCATACATCATTGGATAAAAAGAACAACAAACTTGTATTTTCCACGCATCTAATCAAGATAATCTAATACTTGTGTGAAGTGTCTTCGTGGTTGTGTCAAGTAGAGTGAGAAGTGTATGCTCTTCCCTCGCACCCTTTGGTGATCTTGGGAATCAAAACCTTCTCACAACACTTTACATTAATCATCCCCCATCTAATCCAAAGATCTAAAATTGAACCATGTTTAGTGTGATATAATCATAGGGAACACGTATGCTCTCCCCTCGCATCTTTGTATGAACTTGGGGATCAAAAGTGTTTTCATGATTGTATTGCTTTTGTAATCCTTAGAGGGCCTACCACCCCACTTCAAAAGGTGGGAACGACCCAAGCGGCATCAAGCTAAAGCCAAGCTCTTCCAAGCTGCTATATAAAATAAGGCGTTTGGGACAAAAGTCTCAAGCGATAGGTGTTGTTTTGTTATACCGACAGCTAACCTCCCCATAAACCCTCCAAGGTGCAACCCTTGGAGGCTAGGAGACTCCATAATGGAGAGTAACGCTGCCGCACGTATAACCACCTAAACGGATGCCCTTACTAAGAGCCATTGTTTTAGCAAGCCAAAATCCTTCTATTTGTTGACGCAGAGGGCAAAACCCTTAAAGCGGCCCTGATTCATGCGGTTCTTAGCCGAGGTAGCAGGGACAATCTAAAGGTTTGGTGAGGGAGCCTTATAAGAAACCTAGATCTTGGTATGCGTGAGAAGTGTGTGCAATTGTAAGGAGGAGCCGGTGCTACCAAGATCCTGGAGCTACCTGCTTTGAATAGGCGCAGCTAGGGGATTCAACAAATATTGTCACATTCTCACCTTAGGTTGTGAAAAAGTGCTTGTTTTAAATAAAATCACATTTCATTTCACAAACAAAAATCATTGCTTGTTTTGCATTCAAATGTGTGTTAAAGTGCTTTGATTTTTCACAAACAACTTGCCAAGAGACAAAACAAGTCAGTTGGTCACATTCCAAACAGACAAATCTAAAATTTTGCCATCAGAAATCTATCAAAACTTGTTTCAGCGCCATATCTGTCTGATTGTAGTGCCATTTCACTCGTGGATTGGCGCTATTTTTAGATTGACGTGCTTGAGACAGAACAAATTAGTTGGTCACATTCCAAACAAATAGATCCAAAAATTTGCCATCAGAAATCTGTCTACCCTGTTTCAGCACTATATCTGTCTGATTGTAGCACCTTTTCATCTGTGGATTGGCACTATTTTTAGATTGACTTGCCTGAAACAAAGACCCATTTTGTTGTGATCTACACCTTCTGCTCTACCATAATCCATATCCATATCGCAGAAATCTGCCAACAGTCCAGCCATTTTCTTCAAAAATTTTCCAAATTACACATTCTCTTTGACCTTAGAGGATCAATCACCACCATTGTTGGACCCCTTGGATACATCATAATCAGCCCAAATACATATCTACCCATCCCCATTTAATCTTTTTGCATATCTCCTTGGACCAAGACAAATCATTTCAAACAAATCCACACCCAAATCAAAACACCATCAACAACCAAAGCTTGTCATCCTTTTGAGCCAAAGTTAGATCTAGATATTATCATTAACATCACATTTTCCTTGAAAAGTCATTAGTCTACATTTCAAGAAAAACAAATCACCTCTCTTTGCGTAAGGTCATTAGTCTACCCCAAACAAAGAAAATCGTCATCCTTTTTGTGCCAAATCAAAATCTAGATCTTATCCAAAAGCTCAATTCAAAAAACATCAACAACATCATCCTCACCATCCTAAATCAATAAAAAAAAAATCAAAAACATCATAATTCCAAATCCCTTTTTCATCATCCATCTTTGGTCTAAAATTTGCAAAAATCAATATCACCCATTCATATCACCCTTAGGATAAAACCTTTGGAAAGACATATCGATCTTCACCATACCCTTCTACTCCATCTCACTACCACATCCCTCTTTGGGTCCAACAAAATCAATTCGATTCTCTAAGGTCTCCATCTCATCCCACGTCTAGAAATCAAATCCATACGCGTATGCCCATCACAAGATCACAACACAAAAAGAATCAAGAAATGGTAGAACAATGGCCCTTTGGCATGCCTAACACCAACAATAGCAACATACCCATTTATCAAACATACAATCCACCTACATATTCCTTCATCCCCCCATTTGGTGCCAATGACCCTTTTCACTTCTTACCACAAGCACCAACACTACCACCACCACCACCACAAAATGTCCCCACCATATCCCAAGATGACCTAGATGTCTTGATCTTCACGCAAGATGCCGATAATATGGACCTACTTGATAAAGTCCTAAGATCGGACCCAAAGAGATATCTTGACCATCTTCTCAAGCTTGGTGCTCAACTTCCCCCCATCACAACATCATCACAACCATCCACTTCTACAATTGTCCCTACCACATCAAATACCCAAGCATCTACATCACATACCCAACCCACCATCTCTCAAATGTCAACACCTAACGTATCTACCACCTCCACAACCTCAACCGTTACCACATCTACAATTTCCACATCCACTGCTATGCTTAACATCTCCCAACCCGTCATCACTTCTACTACCACAACTACCATCAACCTTCCACTTCACTCACAATGGGCATACAAGGCAACATCACACAAGCAAGTACCTCCACAAGTGTGCCCCCACCAAACCCTCACACCCTTGCTTACCTATGACAACTATTCTCACAACAATCTCACAACACATCTAACCAATCCAACATACACATACCCAACGTCAATCCCATAAGTCAACATAATCCCAATTCCCAAATACCCCCACATATTCTCCAACAACTCTACATGCACCAACAACAGCAGGCACTAATCAATCCAAACCCCAACCCGCAACACCAACATCTCAACCAAGCCAATCCCCAACATCAACTCCCGCCCCATCTCCAATATCTCACCAACCAACAACCCTACACGTTTCAACCACAACAACCACATGATTTCAACACCGTCCTACAAAGCTTAATCCAAAAGGTGGATGACCTACAAACTAGGGGCAAATGCAAATACTATTCTTTCGAGGATATTTGCCCCTACCCATTTGACCGCACCTTATACATGCCCCCTTTCCCTAAAAACTTTGAAACGCCAAAATTTGACAAATACAAGGGAAAGGGCAATCCTAGGGACCACCTTCAGGAATTCTACATTGCCTGCCTCGAAGTCTCTCACAACGACACATATCTCATGAGACTCTTCCCAAGAAGTCTTGGCGGCCAAGCCACTGAATGGTTTTCCCATCTTCCACCTGGAATTTGAACATTTCCTGAGCTTGCGGAGAAGTTTGTCAACCACTTCTCCTACAACTTTGAACATGAGGTGTCTATGACCGACCTCTGTAACACCAAACAAAAGAACGGCGAAGCTTTCGCTTCTTTCCTACAAAGGTGGAGGGGCCTAGCAAGCAAGCTCCCATGGCCTATTCCTGAAAAACAACTTGTCACCATGTTCGTGGCCAATCTTAATCAGGAATTAGGGTTTCACTTACAGATTCTTTGCGCATCTACCTTTGAAGAGGTTATCAACAAAGGCACCACTATTGAACGAGCCCTCATTGACAAGGGTTCCATCAAACTTTACGACCCCAAATCCCACAATAACAACAACAACAAGTCTAATCACAACACCCCCAATACCAACATGCAATCTAATGATAAATCACGTTATTGGGGAAAGAACAAGAATAATCTGAACGACGGCATCACCGATGTGAAGGCTGTCCAACACATCCAAAACCACACACCTGCACACATGTATGCAGCAAACGCCAATAACCCAAGAGGGCCAAATAAACCACGTAAACCTAGCCGAAATTTCACACAATTAGCAGAACCTATTGAAGACATCCTCGATAGATGTCTCAAGCAAGGAGAAATCACACTCCCGCCTGTTAGACCACGCCAAGACAATGACCTCAAAGCAGCATGGTATAATGAAAATGACTATTGTGAATACCACTGCATGGCAGGTCATAAAACAGCTGACTGTATGCAATTAAAACATTGCATCCAGGACCTAATAGATCAAAATCTCGTCAACCTCGAGCACAGTGCACAACCATCACCAAACACTAACCTTGGAGCTTACAAGGATCCTTTGCCCAACCATAATAAAGCATCCTCGTCCAATCAAGCATACAATGTCACTCCACCACCTGCATCTTATGACTCCATTATTGGCCACATCGAACCTTCATCCCACTATGTCAACACAATCACCATTCGGGCACAAGCACCCGATTGCGCCGTAACAACCCGTCGAGGCCGTGTCTCAATCCGCACTGCCCCTCCCACTGAACCAACACCCCCATCCACATCCGATCCCCTCCCCCCTCATCCAAACGTCCGTCCATCACCCACCACTCGATATAACCTCCTAGACCATCTAGGAAAGACACCCGCACAAATATCCATCCTTGAGCTGCTTTGCACATTACCCCGCCACAAGGACATTTTCGACAAAGCCCTTTTGGAAACACAAGTCCTGGCAAACTTGGATGTCAATCAATTTCAAGCCATGGTCGGCCATATTGCTACACCACACCATATCACGTTTTCTGAAAAAGATCTCCCTGCTTCCGAACACCTACATAATGACGCACTACACATCGAAGTCCACATTCACAAACACACCATTAAAAGGGTCCTAATAGATGGTGGTTTCGGCCTAAATATATACACTCTAAAATTGCTAAAACACTTGGGGTACTCAAATGTGGTTGTGGATGCTAGCGAGTGTATAACAATCAAAGGATATGATGACACTGAGAGGCTATCCGAGGGTACCATAAAGCTCCCTATTCAAGTGGGACTGAAAATCCTCGAAAGAAAATGTTAGGTTCTGGATCTTGACCTCCCCTATAACATTCTTCTCGGCCACCCATGGATCCATGCCATGCAAGCCATCCCATCCACTTTCCATCAATGTCTCAAATTCCCCCACAACAGCACCGAAGTCACTATTTACGCCGATCCCCATCCCTTCCAATACTGTAGTTTTCTGGAAGGACACAACCAAACCTTCTGTCCATATAATAAAGCCACCACCCAAATCACCCCAACAGCTTCCACCTCATACATGGACCCCACCAACATCGCCACCACTTCATCCCAAACACCTTCACCACCTGAGGTCAAGATCAAGCTCAGCAACCAAGGATGTGGGGAATACAACCTTCACGGCACCTTTTGCGTGGGCTTATTACCCACTCCTAAGACATTTGGCACTCCGAACACAGAGGTAGCTGACATGGTCATCATCAAATGCAAATCCTCACCCATCTTTGAGAAAAAACACCTTCTGGATTAGGACATACTTGAAGATATTTCATCCTGGCTTTACAAGGACGAGTGAACAGACCAAGACATCCCCACCATCCCAACAAACAATTATGGCAAAGGTTCTAAGATAGTCAAAAGCATGGGTTACAAAGGACAAGGCGGCATTGGCCTTCATGAACAGGGGATTGTAGAACCACTGCAAGCAACAAGAAACCCCTATACTCAAGGGTTAGGGTATGGTCAACCACAACGCATCCTTAATACCAACGAATGTATCTTAGCTGAGTTTGCTCCAGTTTCTGTAGACATCGACAATGTTAATGAAATGGACCTACAAGACTCCTTTAGCGACTTTGCCGATTTCTTCGCCTCCTCCATTTGCACCATCTACTCCGTCACTACTCTCACCTCATCATCCAATGACCTACCATTAGAATACCCCGACCTCATCGACTGGGACCAACGAGGACCTCCTATTTTTGATATCGCACCTAATGACGAAGCCATTGCTGAAATGATGGGAGTAAGAGACAACTTCCCCTTGGGAGATCACAGAGCTGGATACATCATGGAACTCAATCCAGCTACCTATTTTGGGGAGACAACCCCTGCTTCTAGTCACAAAAATACAAAAACAAAAAATGGATCTAATGGTGAAAACCATTCCATGGCAGTATTAGATCCTAAAAAAGTAAAAATAAATGACGTATCTCCTGGTGAAAACCTCCATGAGGCGCCAGGGGATGGAAGCATGGGCCTCCTTGAAATAGATAAAGTATATCCTGACAGATCACCCATCTTGGTTGAACCAGCTTAGGAAATGAATCTAGGGACAGAGGAAGAGCCAAAAATCACATACAGAGCAGAATCTCTCAGCCTGTTCGAATAGGAAGACTTCTTAGCATTCTTCACACGTAGAAATCACAACTTTGCATGGACCTACGCAGACATGCCAGGGCTAGATCCCCCCTTGGTTGTTCATCATCTTGCAGTGTGTCCTGATGCCAAACCAGTCAAACAGAAGCTCCGAAAGATGAATCCTCAAGTGGCCCTTCTTGTCAAAGTAGAGCTCAAAAAATTACTAGATGTGGGGTTCATACGTCCAATTGATTATCCTGAATGGGTTTCAAATCTAGTACCCGTTGCTAAACTAGATGGCAGAATCCGCTGTTGTACTGACTTCAGAGACCTCAACAAGGCCTGCCCAAAAGATGACTTCCCACTTCCCAACATTGACATGATCGTGGATCTTACCGTAGGGCATGAGATGCTATCTCTCATGGATGGCTTTTCAGGATACAATCAAATCAAAATTGCTGAAGAAGATCAGCACAAGACATCCTTTATATGCCCATGGGGGACATACTGTTGGGTAGTAATGCCATTCGGCCTGAAGAATGCAGGAGCTACTTATCAACGAGCAATGACTATCATCTTCCACGACCTCTTTCACCACATCATGGAGGACTACGTTGATGACTTACTCGGCAAATCAAAGACCAGAAAAGAACACTTAGACATGCTAGCCAAGATCTTTGACAGGCTAGAGCAATATAATGTTCGTCTAAATCCAAAAAAGTGTGTCTTTGGCGTCACTTCAGGTAAATTGTTGGGATACATAGTCTCCAGACGAGGAATCGAGGTAGATCCGGTGAAAGTCAAAGCTATTACTGAAATGCCACCTCCTAAAACCTTGAAACAACTAAGAAGCCTGCAGGGTAAACTACAGTCTATTCGCTGATTTATTGCTCAACTTGTTGACAAATGCCAACCATTCCAGCATCTCCTCAGGAAAGATACGGCTTTCACCTGGACTGCTCAGTGTCAGGATGCCTTTGACCAACTAAAAGCATATCTGGCTAATCCCCCTATTCTATCTCCACCAAGACAAGGAGAGCCCCTCCTCTTATATATCTCCGCGACAGACATAGCAATTGGGGCTTTGTTAGCACAACATGATGAGCAGGGGAAGGAAAGAGCCATCTACTACATCAGCCGCACCTTGATTTCCTATGAGCTTAACTACACACAAATTGAATGAGCATGCCTTGCCTTGGTCTTCACATCACAAAAGTTAAGACATTATATGCTCAATCACAAGACTAAGCTCATTGCTAAGATCGACCCACTCAAATATTTGCTAAACAGAGCAGCTCTCACTGGAAGAATGGCAAAATGGGTCATGCTTCTCACTGAATTTGACATAGAATACACAGAAAGAAAGGCAATCAAAGGACAAGTCATAGCAGATCAGCTGGCTAAGGCACCTATTCAGGTAGAACATCCTACAATAGCAAAATTTCCAGACGAGGCCATCTTAACAATCACACCAGCCGCAAATACATGGAAGATGTATTTTGATGGATCCTACACTCACAGAGGCTCGGGGGCAGGCGTCCTATTTGTTACCCCTCAAGGTGACACGATCCCTAAATCATTCAAAATCACATTTCCATGCACCAATAATGTAGCAGAATATGAGGCCCTCATCACAGGTCTTCGAATGGCCATCCAATGGAAAATAGAAAAACTAACTGTGTATGGCGATTCTCAACTAGTCATCAGGCAAGTCAATAATGAATACAAAACCAAGGACGATAAGCTCCTTCCCTATAAGAAGATGGTTGATGACTTTAAAGATTATTTCAGTGACATCCACTTTGAATAGATCCCAAGGTTAAACAACAAAGCGGCAGATGCCATGGCCACCATCAGATCTCTGCTTGACATGAAGCAAGGCAGCAAGAAATGCAAATTCCTGATCGAAGAACTCCCCATCCCAGCATATGACGTTCCCCAATCTGAACTAGTGTGCGAAATCATTGGTCCTTTATCCCCCTGGTATCAGGAAACCTACCTCTACCTTCATGATAATATCCTCCCCAACAACCTATCCCCATCACAGAAAAAATCCTTCATCCGTCGAGCCTCCCATTTCATCCTTATAGGTGACACCCTCTACAAAAGGAGTCTTGATGGCATGCTTCTACGATGTTTAGACTCTAGGGAAGCCAAGGCAGCTTTGGAAGAGGTACATGCAGGTATTTGCGGGGCACATTCAAGTGGACTAGCTCTTTCTAAAAAGATCCTGAGGACTGGCTATTATTGGCCCACCATGGACAAAGATGCACATCAGTTTATCAGAAAATGCCTCCCATGTCAACAACATGGCGATCTCATCCACACCCCAGCACAGGAGCTGAAACCCATCACAACACCATGGCCTTTCTCACAATGGGGACTTGACCTCATAGGAAAAATCCATCCTCCATCTTCCAATGGCCATAAATTCATAATCACTGCTACCGAATACTTCACAAAATGGGTGGAAGCAATACCACTCACCTTCACCACAGGCATCCAAATCTCCAAGTTCATTCTCCACTACATCATCTACTGCTACGGTATCCCTCATTCCATTGTCACTGATAATGGGAAGCCATTCAAAAACTAAGAAGTTCACACTTTGTGCAAAAAGTTTGACATCAAACACCGATTCTCCATGCCATATTAGCCCCAAGGAAATGGTCAAGCAGAGGCTTCTAATAAAACCATCCTTCGCATCTTAAAAAAGATAGTCAATGAAGCTGGCCACAACTGGCACCTCCAACTCAACCCCGCCCTATGGGCTTACCACACCAGCATCCGCACTCCTACCGGAGCCACTCCATACTCACTAGTATTTGGATCAAAAGCCATTTTACCTATAGAGGTCGAGCTCCCATCCCTCTGAGTATCATTGCAAAATATTATCTCTGATGAAGACTATCACGTCGCAAGGTTGCATCAACTTGAATGCATTAAATCACTTACAGGCATACCAAAACTGCCTCAGAAGAAGCTACAACAAAAAGATCAGAACCAGAAAGTTTGAGGTCAATGACCTGGTCCTAATGGAAAATCAAAAGAACCTACAAGAGCGTCCGAAGCAAGGAAAGTTCAAACCTAATAAGCTAGGACCTTATGTCGTCACTGCTGACTATGGGTCAGGAGCTTATCAGCTTGCAACACCCGAGTGGCAGCCTCTAGATGAGCCGATGAACATCTTGCATCTCAAGCGATTCTATGCATAACCCATTTGGTACCACAAGTCAAAAAATCAAAAAAATACAAAAAATTAATCAAACACCAAAAAAATCAAAAAAATAAAGAAAAATTAGAGTGCAATAAAAACTTCCAATGGTGAAAATCACCTTGGTGATGCCTTGGATAAGTACCATGGTGAAAACCTGTTTCAGGCGCCATGTGTAGTGGCCGATTCTACCATCTAATAAGTCCTATTTCCATCATAACACTCCATACCCACGTATCCCATGGCTTGAAATTTTGAAACATCCAGTTTGTTCGCCCATTCCGCACTACCTCCCCACCCACAACCCCATCCATGGAACAAGGATCCTTATAAGCTCTCCTTTGTACAGATCATAAAATCAGAAAATCCCAAAACATCATAAAATCAAAAAATCCAAAAACATCATAAAATCAGAAAATCCAAAAACATCATAAAATCAGAAAATCCAAAAACATCATAAAAAATAGAAAATCCAAAAACAATCACCCCATGCATCAATCTCACATCCCCTCACAATCATCTAAACACACATCAACCCTCATCACATCCCATCGCAAACCATTCCCACATCATTAAGTCTTGCCAGAACTACATATTCATTTCGCCTGCATCTTAAAAGTACCTTGATCCATTGGACACAGGGTATGTAGGCAGTCTAGAATACGAAGGATGTTTCTAGTACTCAGGTATCTAAGATGCACCCATCCCACCCGTTGGGATGGTTCCCACTCACTGAGCTTTCTAAATCTACGAAACGATACGCATGCTACGTATACCAGTGAAACATGGTCCCTCGTGCAAAAATCATCAAGCAATATACCAACTATAATCTTACATTTGGCCTGAATGTTCTTTTGCCCATCTTCCAAAACTCTCTAATCAAAATAGATCTGCGTCCTAGGATATATCTTTCCTACAATGGACAAAAATCTATCATTCTATCATCATGTCTCTTGGCAAGATCACACAAAGGCTATTTGTATCTTTCGTTGGTCTTTTTGCTTATTGATTTTTATCTTTTTGTCTCACTCCAAGTAATCTCCAAAGCTACCTTGATCTCATCATATCATGGTATGTAGCGGATAGCCCTTGGAGGAGACATAGTCATTGTTTTGGTATGCTATGCTTGTGGGTTGGTTTCATTACTCCAAGAATAGTATTCATATCTTGAAGTCTAGGTCGGTTCTAGCATGATGTGTCCTATTTGCATATACAGGTCTCAACACCTTATATGCATTATTCACACTCACTGCTATGAGTCCCCTTCCTCTACTAGACAAGATTATACTACCTTGGGCATGCATGAAAATAACCTATTGTTTTTGGGTCTAGTCCCTACAGTCGTCGGATATACATCATCACTTAGGTCATTTCATACCTTTGTGAATAGTATCCTACATTGCTACATTAAACTAAGAAATGCTCTCAATTAATTTTGTGCAACTACTATTACTAGCTCAAACTCATCATCCTAATCACTCAGTCACCTATCCCATATCGCCCTAGATTTGACCAACACTTTTCAACCACCCTCCCCACAACCTAACTCCCTCACTAACCCCATCTTCCCACCATATCTTCACTTAACACAACTTGAGCCAAACCAACCCCCCAACCCCCACCCCCCCTCAATGACGTGGTGTCTTATGACCTAGCAAGACTCCAATCCCCCCCCCCCCACATCCCCTAGACACTTCCATCCCTATCATCCCCACCCACTAGCACACTCTCCCATAGTCTCACCCCTCAGGGTCATCACAAGGAATATCATGTGTATCAGGACTAGGCCATCTCATCTATCACCTAGTATGCATACCACCTATCACCTAAACTATAATTTGCATATCACTCTAGATTCATTTTAATCCATTTGCATAACATCTCAAGTTCATGTAATTTGCATTGCATTCTAGATTCATTCTAATTCATTTGCATAACATCTTAGGTTCATTTTAATCCATTTAATTTTACATCTTAGGTTCATTTTAACCCATTTAATTTTACATTTTAGGATTCATTCTAATCCATTTTAAGTTGCATCACATTTTAGGCTTCATTTTAATCCATTTAAGTTGCATTGCATTCTAGGTTCATCCATCTAAAAACACAAGTAGGTTCATTTTAGCTGCATATCATTACACATCATATCATGTTCATTTATCACATAGGTGCATGATAAAATTAAAAATAGCATCATCACATGGCATTCCATACATATAAACATCTCATAAACAATTAGTTGTCTTACAACATCATCATCATCACTATTGAAACAACATTACATCTAGTGGCATATACATAATTCCATACATTTTCATACATAATAAATGTTCATTAGTCTACATATTCAGTTACATCATATAGTCCATAAAATCACAACACGATGCATATATCACAAAAACATCCATGCACCCACCAAATCACACACATCATTTGAAACAACATCACATCCACAACATATAAAACATAACACATGCATCCATCATATAAGAACATCATAAACCATCAGAAGTATCGCATCATATATAATCATTGCAAAAAACAATGTACATCGCTCACATCATCAAAAAATAAAGTGTCTTGATACAATGCTAACATGGTATAACTCTCACATCGAGGATCCTCTCTCTGAGGGAGTAGGAGACGCTGACCCTGGTCGAGCCTGTGATCTTGCTGGCAACTGTGGCTGTGACGCTACAGGTACCTGAGGACCCTACTGAGGCACATGTGAGGGAGGAGGCATCGTCTGCTGTACTGACTACACAGATCTTGATCTATGTGATCTCGACGCCCCTGATCTGCTGACCTGGCTATAACTCGGTGCCCGCTGCGCCACGGGCACAGCTCCATAGTTCAACCCCCAATAATACCCCATCCATGCTCTAGCCTTTGCTAGCTCTCCCTGTATCTGATGTGCGTGTGTCTGCGCCTGAGCCAGCTGGGCCTGCATCCCTGCCAAAATCAGGGCAAGTCTCCCACCTGAAGCCTGTACACTGCTCAACGCAGTCTCTGCCTAATGTGCTCTCATGAACGCTGCATCTCGCTCTATCCTCAAATCCTCCATGTCCTCTCGAGCTTGAGCCAACTGAGCCTCTAGCACTGCCACGTGCCTATCTACTCCCTGCAGCTATCCCAACTTAGCCTCTCGGCGCCCTAACGCCTCCTCTAGGCTAGCCACTTGAGCACGTAATGTCTCCACCTCCTCCGTCTCCTCCCGTGGACGTCACCGAGGTGTCAGCCTCTCACCCTCTACCGCCACCCCTATCCCTGAACTCCCTGCCCCGGTATCATGTCTACCGACTCGCAGCTGCTCCACCTGTGATGGAGATAGGTCACCCTGCTCTACGCTCGGCTATCCATCGCGTCGTTGCGGTGCTCTACCCTACCGTCCGCCCCTAACCTGGGCCTGCTATGCTGGAACCTGCTGTGTAGGAACCTGTTGTGCTGGAACCTCCTGCTCCACCTGTCCCTGTCCCGCTGCCGCTACTGCCACCTCATCTACACGCTGACCATCTCTCGCGATCACCCTCTCCTCCCCATCATCCATCACCTCCACAATGTAATCTGCAATAACCTCATCTCCACCATCCAGATCATCTCCACCCCCATCTCCCTCATCCTCTGATACCTCCACTATCAGATCTGTCAATCGAGTGGGTCAATGCATCTGCCACCATACCTCATAAGTAGGTGTAGTACCTGCATCCCTCACTATGCTCCTCCAATCCCACTGAACTGGTCGAAGTGTTGCCCAATCATTCAGCGCAACTTGTGGTATAATGGTATGGGCCAATAGGCTGTATCCTGCGGCATCTAGGCATATATCGCCATCTGCTGAGGCGTATCCTGTACCAGTCCAAATTGACGCATAACCCGTGAGGGTAGGTACTTCTCTATGGTACGGTCTGTATGACCCATAAGATATCTCTGCTAAAATGTGTACGGGAGATGAGTCACATCATCAGGCCACTCCTCACAACTAATATATGCATGCCATACCACGCTAATCACGTCATCCAGTATCCTCCGCCAGTGGCAAACCTGTCCAGTGTATGTATACTCTGCATCCTGATACAAGAACACAAATGCCTCAAACGGCCGCTGATAATAACTACATGTTGGCCGAGTCACAGGGATATGCTCCTAAATCCATATGTGTAGCAGTGTAACCCCAGCAGATAAAGCCCTATCATGAAGATAGGCGACTATGTGCATCTCGTAAAGCAGCTGTGCTAGCATCACCGGCCCCCATGCGTAGATAATATCATGGCTCACCATCCCCTCTATCATCTCACCCCAGCCCATAGGAAAACCTTTGCCTCACCTATCCGGTAGCACCACACCTCCAATCAGCGCACACAAAAATAAGGCAAAGGGATCTGCACCCGCCACCAGTGTCCTATCATAATCCAACTCCCTCCCATCTGCCAAAAAAACCACGTGCTCTACTCTGAACACTCTAATCAATGCAGTCCGCCCCTCCTCATGTCATACCTCACACGTCGACCTAGAATTGGCAGCTTGAGGAGGCAATAAACATGCTCAAGTGTGATGGTCATCTCTCCTGTCGGCAGTAGGAAGGTACAAGTCTCGGTGCGATATCGCTCCACTATGGCCATCATCAGAGCTCTATGAGCTCGCAGCATTGGCATCGCTGCCACCGTCCAAAGCCCCAGCCTCACCAGTCGAGGCTGCCATGCCTCATCGAACAGTGCCATCACGGATTGCACTCGTCGCTCCCATGACTGTAGTATAAATCGCTATGTATCCTGCATCCACCACTTCTTCATTAGATACTAACTTATTTTCCCCACATACACTTTTTCTTCTAAATGTCTCACATGCCCAAATCATGTGGCCCCACACGGACAGCCCCTAGTGCCATTTTTAAACATGGCACTACTTTTCCCTACCCATTGCGCCAATATAGACAATGGTGCCACTGCGCGCCCTGTATCGCACCAATCCAGACGATGGCGACACATTCTATTTTCGCGTCAATTTACCTTTTATCGCTAAAACTAACAATAGCGCTATTCCCCATTATGGCGCTATTCTAGATGATAGTGCCGTTCTAACCATAATATGGCACCAAAATGCCATATTTCTTTCTCCCTAAGTTTTGGCACTAATCCAGACGATGGCGCCACTATTTCACCCAAATGGTGACAAAACCACCTTACCCTACCCTAGTGGATAGCGCTAATCCGCAGGATTGTGCTAGTCCACCTTATCTTTGGCACCACGCGCTCTAATCCCATATTCCAAAACCCAAAAAACATGTGTGTAAAATAAAAAATCACAAAGTTCAGGTTAGGCCCTACCTAGGGTCCAGCCTCGGGTGACCGCCCGACCTCTCAGAATCGCTCTGAGATGTGATGCAATTGCAGGAACTGTGGGTTGCACTCAGCCATCTCTCCTTTGTCTTTTCTTCTACAAAGTCAAAAGTGTGCAATGTGGCACTCTTTGGGCCCACTTTGCCTAATATAGTGGGCCATGTCATCCCTCCATCCATTCTTTTTTCCTCCAGGGTGCAGATCTCAGCCTTTTTCCTCTGTTTTTCTTCCTACCATCTTCTTTTTCCATCACCTCTCCAACTGTCACTTCCATCACATCCTTTCAAGAGCTTACCTGCAAAATTTTTATTTTCCTGCTAACCTCTCGAGGGGGCATCCCCTATCCATCTCATTCCTTCCCGACAGCTGGGGCATATTTTTCTTCGGCCTGACGCCACTTCCCTCCTAGATCCTGATGCCACATCAAAGAGGGGCAAATGTAGACACATAAAAATGTCTCAACCACCAAACTGACTCCTGACATCCCTAAAACATACCAATTCCCTTTCCAACCAATTAATTAAATTTTTATTCTAATTAATTACCCCTTTCATTTCCTAAATCAACACCATTTCATCCCCAAAATTGAATTAATTTTGTTGATTCAATAGTTCAAACCTTAGCCAATTGATTTAATAAATATGCAAAATTTATTAAATCAATTCCCCCCATTTTCCCTAAATCTAATTAATTAGTTAAAACCATGTTAACTAATTAATCTAGCCTACTAATTAGCCTATCCCTACCCTAGACAATTAAATAGCTATTATTTAATTGCCTACTCTAGCCTACCTCATCCTAGCCTTAGGATTAATTAATTAAATCACTAATTAATTAATCTTATCCCCCCTCTAATCCCTCTACTAATTTATTCCAGCCACATTAATTAGGTTAATCACCCTAATTAAGTGAGTCAAACCCTCATTAGCACTTCTCTCCACATCCCCCAAATTTAAAATTCAAATAAATCACACATCACATTTACTCTTACACATCCCTTACACATGTCATAACTCATAAATATCCACTCTTCCCAAATGAATTTTTAATTCATTTTACCCTTCCCCATGTGAATTTTTAATTCACAAATAATCCATCTCACCCAACTCATTTATTCACCCCTTTCCCAAAAATGAATAAAAGATTTACTTTTATTCCTAGCCCTCCATCTTCCAAGATCAAATCTAGGCCCTCCACATCACTTTCATCCTCCACCATTGATCTCTCCAATCAATCTCTAGCCTTGGATCAAAATCTCTCCAAAAAGTCTATAAATACAACCTCTCACAAGTCATTTTCATCATCCAATTTCATGCAAAGTTACCATGCCAAAATCACCTTTGAGTAGATAGTGAGTTGCACAATTGAAGAGCATTTCACATTTGAATCCATAGTCTAGGGATAATCTTGGTCTTGGGAGCTTCTTTTGGGTGCAAAAGCTCCTTCTTCCCTTAATGGGATTAGGTTGTGTTTTATGAGGTATAATCTTGTGTTTCATTTGCATTTCATTTAGTGTTTTGCCTTCATTGCATTTACCTAATCTACAAGTTCTTTCCATTGTGTTACTCTTGCTACATGGTCTGGATAGTTCATTTTGTGAACCTTCCTACCATGATTGCACTAGATAATAAGACTAGAGCTCAGGTAGAGTAGTGTTTGTTTGAGGCTAAGGTTGAACTTTCAAGTTTTTCCACTGAAGTGAACCTTTATGTAGCCCCATTAGGCTCATATGATGTTAGCCTTGGAATAAATTGGTTATGGAGACATGGGGCTAAAGTGGATTGTTTTGCTGAAACAATAGAATGCCTAGATGACCTTGGGAATAAATCTTTTCTACAAGGCAACTCTAGAGTGGTTAAATTGAGACAAATCTCTGTCCTACAGATGAAAAGAGCCCAAAGAAAAGGATGTCAACTTTTTTCCATTAAAATGGAGAAAATAAATAATCACAAGGAATTTGTTTTCCAAGATGATTTAATGTTTTATGAATCTCAGAAACTTCAAGAAGTGGAAGAAAGAGAATCCATAGATCATGAGAGATCGGATATGGACAGGTGCCCCTTTCTTTGAGATTTTGAGGATGTATTCCCAGATGAACTACCAAGATTGCCTCCTAAGAGAGCTTTTGATTTCTCAATAGATATAACTCCATGATCACAACCTATATCTAAAGCTCATTATAGAATGACCACAAGAGAGTTAATGGAGCTAAAGGCTCAGTTGCAAGAATTGCTTAATAAAGGATTTCTAAGACCTAGTGTTTCACCATGGGGAGCACCAGTATTTTTTGTTAAAATAAAGATGGTACATTGCAGCTATGCATAGATTATTGTATTCTAAATAAGGCAATGATAAAGAACAAGTATCCATTACCCCGCATTGATGATCTCTTTGATCAAATGCGAGGGGCAATTGTGTTTTCAAAGATCGATCTTCAATCAGGATACCATCAATTGAGGCTAAAAGATGAGGATATTCATAATTCAGCCTTTAGAAAAAGGTATGGACACTATGGGTTTACCGTCCTACCCTTTGGATTAATGAATGTACCTACAACATTTATGAACTTAATGAACAGTGTGTTCAGAGACTATTTAGACAAGTTTGTCCTTGTTTGCCTTGATGATATTTTGATTTAGTCCAAGAATGAGGAGGAACACCTACAATATTTAAGGATTGTTCTCCAGAGATTAAGAGAGCATAAAATGTATGGCAATCTCTAAAAATATACTTTCTTTCAAAAGGAAGTACAATATTTGGGTCATATAATTTCAGCTAAGGGAATTGTTGTGGACCTAGTAAAGATTAGAGCCATTTTGGAACGGCCAACACCAAGAAATGTGCATGAGGTCCATAGTTTCATGGGCCTAGCAGGTTAATACAAAAAAAATGTGGCTAACTTTTTAAAAATGGCCTATCCTATTACTTCTTTACAAAGGAAGGGCAAAAGATTTGATTGGTCAGAGAAATGCCAAGAGGCATATGACCAACTAAAAGAAAGATTGACTACCACTCCTATTTTGAAGGTACCTAACCTAGATGGTCAATTTGTAGTCATCATCATTACCTCAGGAGAAGGATTAGGTGGTGTACTTGTCCAAGATGGGCAAGTTATTGCATATGAGTCCAAAAAGTTGAAATCTTATGACCAGAATTATGCTCCTCATGATTTTGAGTTGGCAGTAGTGGTTCATGCACTACAAATGTGGAGACATTATTTACTTGGGAAACTTTTTGAACTAAAAATAGAACATTAAGGACTCAAATATTTGTTTAATCAACCACATCTAAATGCTCACTAGAGAAGGTGGTTAGAGTTAAGATCAAATTATGATTTTAAGATTAAATACATATAGGGAAAAGAAAAATGAGTGGTAGATGTCTTAAGTAGGAGAAGACATATCTCTTCGATGATCTCCATACATTCTGATTTTAGGAATCATGTATTACAAGAGTCTAAAGGAGATGAATACTATGAGCAGGTAAAACAAGCTCTTGTGGACAATCCTCATGATTCCAGGTATGATGAGTTTTATTTTGAACTAGATTGATTATTAATGTTTAAGGGAAGGATGTACATTTCAAACTCTAAGGAGTTAAGGAATATCATGTGGAAGGAAGTTCATGTTGCAAGTATGGGCCTAACCAATGTTGTCATTAATGTCAACATACTCATGTTGCATTAATGAGAAGGATTAGATGAGCTATGTGGTGAGGATATTGAGAAAATTAGTCTCAATCAGGAACAGTGAAGAACAATAATGACAAGAAGGTAAAAATCCTAAATAGGTTGAGGATTAGAGGATACGGTTTAAAGGGTTTGTAGATATAAGTCTTGAGATACTCTAGTCAAGTTTTTAGAGGTCTGTATGAAGATCTGAAGAAGTTATGGTCCCTCAAGTAGAACTGGTTTCGGCAGGTGTTCAGAGGTGACAGAGTGTCACAGATAGGTCCGGTGAGATCTAGAAATTCATTATCCCATTCTACAGATTTGAGGGAGTGTTGAGGATGTCCTTGTGAAGTATCAACTAGATTGGTTTGTGGTTTGAAGGTACAGAAGAGCCTTTTCATTTGTGACAGTGATGACAGACTATGTTCTTGAAGCTCCGGATGAAGGAAAGAAGATTTCCAGAATGCTGATGAAGTGTGGATGTCCTTGGTGATTCAGTGGAGGTTATGATGATTGTTGGATCATGTCTAGTTTATGTTGGTGGTCCACATTGAAGTTAGAGTTTGCATTTGAAGAATAACCACTAGATATTGGTGTTCTTCTTGAGACTGGCCGACCAGATGTATTACATGTCTTGTGAATGTTCTTGTAGGTGTTTGCCGAATTAGATGATTGTTTCTAAGTCAATGCCTTGTATAAATAAGGGATTATGAAGTCATTTTGAAGTGTGTCTTGTGGAGATGAGCAAGTGGTAGCGAAGAAGAGAGCGAAAAGTAGAGCAGAAGTATTGAGCTTAATGGAACTAATTCAAGCATGGTGAAGATGCTATTCTCTAGTTCATGTATGTGATACTTATTTCTTTGTAGACAATGTGTCTCTTGTAGGCAGTGAGCCTCTTGTGAGCAGTGTGCTCCGGTAGTGAGCCCTAATTGGCATGTGCCATTTTATTCTTTCTATTCTTCTCATAGAGAATACATTCTTGGGTTAATCACCCCATGGTTTTTCCCTTAATCAGGTTTTCCACATCAAAATCTTGGTGTCTCATGTGTTGATGAGTTTTTGCTTTTGATTTGAATGCATTATGTTTCATGTTTAATATACTGCTAATCACTAAGAGGATTTAAGTGTGTAATTTGGAGAAAGTTTTGCACAACTGATTCACCCCCCTCTTAGTTGTGTGCCCTAAGTCTAACAATTGGTATCAGAGCCAAGTTCCTCTAAAAGGAGCTTAATCGCTTGAGGAGATCTAGGATGTCGTCATACAAGAAGGATAGTCTGAAGTTTGATGGAACCAACTTTGCTCTTTGGAAAGGTCACATGAAATGTCACTTGTAGTGTATGGGAATGGCATACTGGTCCATGGTTACACAAGTGTATGTACCTCCACAGGGTGGTCCGACAACCCTAAATGAAATCATAGATGCTGAAAACAATCTGTGGACCAAAGAGGCTCTTTTAAGTGCATTATTTGACTCAGAGCTCTCAAATGTCATTGACCTACCAACTACCTTTGAGATTTGGAATAAACTGGAACTTTTGCATGAAGGAGATCAGTATGTTAAATGTGCAAGGTTACAGAGTCTAAAAGAGAAATTTGAAAAATTGAAGATGAGAGATGATGAAAATATTACCACTTTTATGCCAAGAGTGAATGAGCTAGTTTGTGGAATTAGAAATGCTAGTGGAGTCTTGGATGAAAATGAGATTGTTGGTAAAATTCTCAGATCCCTTCCTGCCTCTTACAAAATCAAGGTTGCTACCATTGATGAATTCAGAGCCCATACAATTGTCACAAGAGACCAATTGGCTGGCAAACTGACTGCTTTTGAAATGACCGAGTTTGGAGATGATCCCCCCAAGACTGAATCTACATTCAAAGCCAATGCCTCTATGAAAGGTAAACAAGGATTTGATTCGGAAGAGAACTCATCAAGGAAACTGTCATGGTATGAAAAAGCAAGAAAAGACCTGGAAGAAGAAGAAGAAGTAGAAACTGCTCAACTTGAAGCCCTCATTGCAAAGAGACTGCCAAGAGGATCTGGTAAGTATGAAGGAAAATTGCCTTTTAAGTGTTTTAACTGCAATAAGATTGGTCATTTTGCCTCAAGATGTCTGGAAAGATTTTCAAATCCAAATCCTAACAGATCAAGGTTCTAAAAGAATTATTACTATGTTCATGAAGAAGATGATAATGAAGGAGTAACCGATGATGAATCAGAGACAGGAAACAAATCTAGAAGTGAATGAGTGTTTATTGCCATCAAGGAAGAAGAACCAATATCCTCTATATCTATCAATCATAAAGTTGTAGAAAGAGCTCTGGCTGCCCAAGTTGAAGAAAAGGATGATTGGGTCATTGACAGTGGTTGCTCTCACCACATGACAGGTGACAAAAATAAGTTCATAGATTTGGAAAGGTATGAAGGAGGAGTGGTGAAGTTTGGTGATAATTCTGCTGGTAGAATCAGAGGAAGAGGAACTATTTCTTTTGATGGGAGAAACAAAACTAGTAATGTACTGTATGTTGAAGGTTTGAAGCACAATCTTCTCAGTGTTGGACAGTTGGTGAACAAAGAATATGATCTCCGATTCAAGGATGGAAAATGCAAAATCTTTGAAAGTTCTGGAACAGAGATTACATCTGGTGCTCAAACTAAAGGTAATATCTTCCACTTGGTTCGTACTGGTAAAAGCAGCTTATTTGTTCAAGTTGATCAGCGTTGGTTATGGCATAGAAGGATGTGTCATGTGAATTTTGATAATATCATCAAGATAAGCAATACTCAGGCTGTAAGAGATCTTCCAAAATTGGTGAAACCTACTAACAACTTGTGCAAGGAATGTCAGTTGGGTAAGCTGAGCAAAGTCACATTCAAAAGAAAGGAACTATCTTCTACCAGATTATTGGACTTAGTTCACACTGATCTTTGTGGTCTGGCAAGAACCATAAGTATTCAAGGTGATAGATACTTCATGCTGCTAATAGATGACTATTCCCGGATGATGTGGGTAACCTTTCTAAAGGAAAAATCAGAAGCTCTTGAGAAATTCAAAATATTCAAGGCTATGGTAGAGAATGAGATCTGATAGAGGTGGAGAATTCACATCCGATGATTTCATAGAATTCTTTGAGAAACATGGAATTAAGAGATAATTGTTTGCTCCGAGGACTCCACAACAGAATGGAGTAGTGGAGAGAAAGAACCAGACCATCTAGGAAGCATCTAGGACCATGATGATGGAAGCAAATGTTCCTCAGATCTATTGGAGAGAAGCTGTCAGCACTGCAGTCTATACTCTTAATCAAGTTCAAATCAGAAGCAATATCGGTAAGACCCCTTATGAAATCTAGTTTGGCATTACTCCTACTATAAGATATTTCAGAGTCTTTGGTAACAAATGTTACATCAAAAGAGATGAAGATTTAGGCAAGTTTGATGCTAGAAGTGATGAAGGAATATTCTTGGGTTACTCTACTCAAAGCAAAGCATATCGGTGTTATAACAAGAGACTAAGGAAGATGATAGAAAGTACAAATGTGAAGGTTGATGAGGGAATAGAGAAACCCTCAAGGTTTTATGAATATGATGAAGATGATTAGAATGGTGTTCTGGTTCAAGGAGTTCAATCCTCTTCTAAAAGTCAGATTCAGACTGATCTGGTAAATCAGGAAGAAGAGATAGGTTGATTAGGTCTAAATGAGCCTGATCAAGAAGCAGAAGTGCAAGAAACTCCCAAAGTTCCAAGGTATGTAAGACTGAACCACTCTGAAGATCATATCATAGGTGACAAAAGCAAAGGTGTGCAAACTAGAAGGAAAATTGCTCAAAATTAAGATGAATATTGTCTGATTTCAAAGATTGAACCTAAGACAATAAATGAAGCCTGCGATGATGAAAATTGGACCAAAACAATGGAGGAAGAGTTGATGCAAATTAAGAAAAATCACACTTGGGATCTTGTTCCCAGACCTAGAAACAAGAATTTGATTGGAACCAAATGGGTCTTCCGAAACAAACTAAATGAAGTTGGTGAAGTAATCAGAAATAAAGCCAAATTGGTCTGCAAAGGCTACTCTCAAATAGAAGGAATTGATTTTGAAGAAACTTTTGCTCTAGTGGCAAGAATTGAAGCAGTCAGATTATTTCTTGCATTTTCTACCTTCAAGGATTTCAAGTGTATCAGATGGATGTTAAATCTGCCTTCCTGAATGGTGACTTAGAAGAAGAAGTGTACATTGAACAACTGGATGGATTTCAATTATCTGAGCATGGTGATATGGTTTGCAAATTGAAGAAGGCACTGTATGGACTAAAGAAAGCCCAAAGAGCATGGTATGAAAGATTGGACAAACATCTTTTAAAGATTGGTTTCAACAAAGGTACTACTGATAGTAAATTATATTTCAAAATTGACCATGAAAACATCTTGATTGTTGAAGTATTTGTTGATGATATCATCTTTGGAGGAAGAGACAGTATGTGTAAAACCTTTGCAAATCAAATGAAAAGTGAGTTTAAGATGTCAATGCTTGGCAAAATGAATTTCTTCTTGGGTCTACAAATTACTCAAACAAAGAAAGGAATCTTTATTTTTCAAACTAAATATGTAAAAGAATTGTTGAGGAAATTTGGAATGGAAGATTCAAAGCCAATGAATACTCCCATGGCAACCGAATGTAAGTTGAGTAAAGATGATGACTCCCCTAAGACAAATCAAACAAAATACAAATCAATGATTAGAGGATTATTGTACTCACTCAAACTAGACCAGATATAATGCAGGCTGTTGGTCTTGTTGCGAGATTCTAGGCTGATCCCAGAGAATCTCATGTCAGGGCAATCAAAAGAATTTTTAGGTACCTCAAAGGAACAGTTGAGTATGGTTTGTGGTATCCTAGAGATCATGATTTCTCTCTTCATGCATATACAGATGCAGATTGGGCAGGAGATGTGGATGATAAGAAGAGTACCAGTGGTGGAACATTCTTTTTCAGGAAAAGATTAGTTTCTTGGCTAAGCAAGAAACAAGAGGCAATATCTCTATCTACAACTGAAGCAGAATACATTGTAGATTGGAGTATGTGAACAAGGATGAAGTCAGATTGGAGTATGTGCCCTCCAAGGATCAGATCACAGATATCTTTACTAAACCTCTTCCCAAGGACTCTTTTGAGTATCTCAGGGAGAAGTTAGGGGTTATTGCCCCTCTGGTGATGAATTAGGATGCACTGATGTGCATCAGTCTGGTGGATATCACAGTCATATCTTGTGATCTGGATTGATGATAGGGAGCTGCTACTTAGGGGGAGTAGCTGGTATGTTATGAAGTGATGGAGTTACAAGTATGAGCCCTTTGCCATTGATGTCAAAGGGGGAAAGAAGACATGTGAAAAACAAGTGGTTGCTGATCAAAGGGGGAGCAATAAAGGAAGAGAAGACATATGAATAGTTGTTGCTGATAGGGGGAGTTGTGATAGTAA
Organism: Cunninghamia lanceolata; assembly: GCA_027924645.1. Lineage (NCBI taxonomy): Eukaryota > Viridiplantae > Streptophyta > Pinopsida > Cupressales > Cupressaceae > Cunninghamia > Cunninghamia lanceolata. The sequence continues at coordinate 5,578,810 of BSBN01000495.1, read as the reverse complement.
GGAGAAGTTCTTGTCTTGATGGTTTTTCACATCATATGTTGCCATCAATGACAAAAGGGGAGATTGTTGCAAGTATGGGCCTAACCGGTGTTGTCATTGATGTCAACATAGTCATGTTGCATTAATGAGAATGATTAGATGAGCTGTGTGCTGAGGATATTGAGAAAATTAGTCTCAATCAGGAACAGTGAAGAATAGTAATGACAAGAAGGTAAAAATCCTAAATAGGTTGAGGATTAGAGGATGTGGTTTAAAGGGTTTGTAGATATAAGTCTTGAGATGCCCCAGTCAAGTTTTCAGAGGTCCACATGAAGATCTGAAGAAGTTATGGTCGCTCAAGTAGAACCGGTTCTGGTAGGTGTTTAGAGGTGACAGAGTGTCACAGATAGGTTTGGTGAGATCCATAAATTCATTATCATGTTGTACGGATTTGAGGGAGTGTTGAGGACATCCTTTTGAAGTATCAACTAGATTGGTTCATGGTTTGAAGGTCCAAAAGAGCCTATTCATTTGTGACAGTGATGACAGACTATGTTCTTGAAGCTCCAGATGAAGGAAAGAAGATTTCTAGAAGGCTAATGAAGTGCGGATGTTCTTGGTGATTCAGGGGAGGTTATGATGATTGTTAGTGGTCCGCATTGAAGTTAAAGTTTGCATTTGAAGAATAACCACTGACTAATGGTGTTCTTCTTGAGACTGGCCAACTGGATGTATTACACATCTTGTGAATGTTCTTGTAGGTGTTTGCCGACTTAGATGATTATTTCTAAGTTGATGCCTTGTATAAATAAGGGGTTATGAAGTCATTTTGAAGTGTGTCTTGTGGAGATGAGCAAGTGGTAGCAAAAAAGAGAGTGAAAGGTAGAGCAGAAGTATTGAGCTTAATGTAATTGATTCAAGCATAGTGAAGATGCTATTCTCCAGTTCATGTATGTGATACTTATTTCTTTGTAGACAGTGTGTCTCTTGTAGGCAGTGAGCCTCTTGTGAGCAGTGTGCTCAGGCAGTGAGCCCTAATTGGCATGTGCCATTTTGTTCTTTCTATTCTTCTAATAGAGAATACATTCTTGGGTTAATCACCCCATGGTTTTTCCCTTAACTAGGTTTTCTATGTCAAAATCTTGGTGTCTCATGTGTTGATGAGTTTCTACTTTTGATTTGAATACATTATGGTGCAGGAGCACCCGTACATGATCAGGATATAGGATAATTATCCACATGATGACAGGACATTAGTCTATTTTTAGTATGTTTGACTTCATCATGTAATAAGGTCCATTGGACCAATGCTATGTATTAGTTCAGCCTAGGAGTATGTGTAGGCAGTTAGAGATCGTGATCGGGTTGTCTGAGCTGTCCTCTCTCCCAGCCGCTTGGAAGCTCCCAGCCGCTGGGAAGTGAGTTGGTAGTACTCAAAGGACTTTGCTATATATACCTTCGATCTGTAGGGTTTGAGATCATGTTATGTTCAGGAGAGTAGTATTGGTGGTATGTTGTACTGGTGAACAGTCCAGATATTGTGAAGCACTGTTATTTGACAGAATTACAGAAACAGGACATTTGAATTTCAATTGAATAAGATCTCATCATTTGCATTACCTGATTTTATCAGCTGTAACTGTTTTGATTTCTTTTCTGTTTGCAAGTTGATGGGTACTTTCAACCCTTCCACCGGTTGATCCTGTGAATCGGTGGAATGGTCCTGTATTATAGCTTAGTTTGCATTTGTGCTTTCTGTTTATGCATTGCATTGTTCAAGAGATCAGTTAGGAGCATGCTGTGAATCAGCCTAGCATCCTCATGTGCTAGGTCTAGAAAGATAAGCTGTTAAATTTTGGTTTGAAGGTGATCCGGCCCGATCATCATACTGTCTTTGTGAAATTGAGCGGTTCTGAGTGTTTACATGCAGCGGACGGATATACAGGAGTCTGCATGTGCGTTTCCAGTCGGAACGAGCTGCATCGTCATCTGCGAATGCATCGCCATCAGGATCGGGTCATGAAACTGTTGAAGTTTGCATGTTGCAAGTGCATCAGGATGTTTTAAGTCGGATATATACTCAGTGTATATATCACCGTCAGGATCATCTTCTGTGTGTGCCCATCATCTGCATATCGCTAGCAGATGCGGGAGTGAAAGTTTGTTTTTTTGACTAAGTGTTGAAGAGGTCATCAGGATATTGTGTGACGTCATCGTCATCAGGATATGACGTCATCGTCATCAGGATATTAAGATATCTCTCTATGCAAGTTTATCCTGCTGTCGCTAAGTGCTTAGGTATCAGCGTAAGTCCTCGGCAGAAAGTTGTGTTAACATCATCAGGAGGTTTCGAGAGAACCGGATAAATCATATCATGATACTGTTGCTTGTATCGTCGGCTATCGGGGCATCGAAGGGAAGGTGCTGAAGTTGTCGTCATCAGGATATTTGGAGCAACCAGATATTTGATTTCCTGCTGACGAAGGGAGTGTTGAATATCATGATGATGCCGATGGAGTTTGGCGCCTGATGAACGGTGCAACAGGAGGATGTTTGTGCGCGTTGAGTATCATGATGATGATGATAGGCGATAGGCGGAGGGGGTGAACAGTAGTCGGCAGGAGGATAATTGTGATCGTTCGAAATATGATAATGCTGTTGGTGTTTGTAGGAAATATGATGATGATGCTGAGCCGATAGGGATTTTTATCATGCTGTTTGTATTATTGGCTCCTCCTTCTTGTTAGTAAGCTCCCGTTGCGTTTTACCTCTGCATCATAGTGGTATCAGAGCCAAGTTAGGATCTTCTGGAAGAGATAAGGATATAGCAGGATGTCAGATGAAGAAGGAACATCAGAGGTTCCGACAAGGATGACCAACGCTGAGTTGGCAGTTCTGGTGAAGAAATAGATTGCAGAAAGCAAGGCCGTGAAGGCTCAGAATCAGGAGTTGAAAGATGAATTAGCAAATTTGAGGAGCAGAGTAGGTTCTGGTAGAGAAGATGATAGGGAAGAAGAAGAGATCCCTAATTGGAGCGAGGAGGTCGTTCCTGCAGACCAGAGACCACTGTTGAACACCCTCAAGGCCATGGAGAGGAGAACCATGGATGTGAAACTAGATTTGCCAGTGTTTACAGGCAAGATGGACCCTAATTCAGTGATGGAGTGGATAGACTCCTTGAACAATTTCTTTGTAACAGAGGAGATACCAGAACAATAGAGAGTGAAGATAGCACAGTCAAAGATGAAAGAAGCTGCCTTGACATGGTGGAATTTTGTTCAAGATGATAGAGTACAGGAAGGAAAACGTAGAGTTGCCACATGGAAGAAGATGATGGCATTAGTAAAGGAAGCTTATATCCCATTGGATTACAGTATCCAATTACACAAAAGGAAGCAAAACCTGAAGCAGAAGGAGCTAGATGTTAGCTCATATACAGAAGAATTCATGAAACTCTGTATGAAGACAAAGGTAAAAGAAAGTGAAGAAGAGAAGGTAGCCAGATACCTTAATGGATTGAGGTTTAATATTCAGGAAGATCTAAGTCTGCATAATCCAGATATAGTGCAGAAAAGCTTTCAGTTGGCATTGAAAGTGGAAGAAAAGTTGAAGAGAAAACAAGAACAAAACAATAGAGGAAGAGGAAGACAACAAAGAGGTGGAAGAGGTCCTTTTAGAGGCAGAGGACATGGACAGGGATATCAAGGAGAATCCAGTCATGACAATAGTAAGGGCAACAATAGTCAGAATCAGAGAGAGAATTACAATCAGCAAGGAACCTTCAGAGGTAGAAGACCTTTCAGAGGAAGATCCCAGGGCAGAGGATCCATCAGATGTTATAACTGTAACAAAGAAGGCCATATAGCCAGCAGATGTCCAGACAAGGCCACAAGCTCAACAGGAGAAAGGAGAACAAATCTGGTCCAAGAACCTGATAATCAAAGTGTGACAGGCTCTACTTCTTTTCAGAGTGTGAATGCTCCTGATAATTATGGATATCTAGAAAGTGGAGAGTCTCTGATGATGAGAAGAACAGTAACTACCATGAAGGTACCTGACAAAGAAGCCCCTCAAAGAAAGTCTCTTTTCAGAACTATTTGCAAAGCAGGAGGTAAGGCATGTAAAGTTTTGATTGATTCTGGTTCTACTGAAAATTTTGTGTCTGAAGAAATGGTGACAAAGCTTAAGCTTAGGAGATTGCCTCACCCATCCCCATATAAAGTCTCATGGCTTACCCAAGGTCAGTAGACAACTGTAGAAGAGCAGGCTTGGGTAGAATTTCAGATTGGAGCATATAAGGATAGGTTGTTGTTTGATATTACCAAGATGGATGCTTGCAATCTTTTATTTGGTAGACCATGGCAGTATGATTTGAAGGCACAACATGATGGTGTTAGAAATACCTATACAATCACTAAAGATGGTAAGGTGACAGAGTTACACCCACTGACAGAGAAGGAGGGGAAAACTAAAGGAAAAGAGGTGAAGGTCATGCTGATGGAAGGCAAGCAGTTCATGAAAGAAGTAGCAGCAGAAGGTGCAGTTGCATATGCTCTAATCCCATGTATGAGTGTGAATAAAGAACAACAACAAGAAGTCAAGAAAGAGAAAAAGCCAAGGTTCATAGACCCAGCTGTCCAAGAGCTATTGGATAAGTACAAAGGTGTCATCTCAGAGGGAATGCCCAGATCCCTACCACCTGTTAGAGATATCAGTCACTGCATAGACTTAATTCCAGGGTCAACACTTCCAAACAAAGCAGCCTATAAGCTTACTCCAGAACAGAATGCAGAAGTAGCCAGACAGATTGAAGAATTGTTGGATTCAGGTCTGATTGGGAAGAGTTTGAGTCCATGTGCAGTACCAGCTGTACTAGCACCAAAGAAGGAAGGTACTTGGAGGCTTTGCACAGATTCCAGAGCTATTAACAAGATCACAATCAGGTATAGGTTTCCAATCCCTAGAATAGAGGATTTACTTGATTGTTTGGGAAGTGCTAAGTACTTTACAAAAATAGATTTGAAGAGTGGATACCATCAGATCAGGATTAGACTAGGAGATGAATGGAAAATAGCATTCAAAACAAATGAAGGGTTATATGAATGGAAGGTTATGCCTTTTGGTTTATCTAATGCACCTAGTACTTTTATGAGGTTGATGAATGAGGTTCTGAAAGAATTCATTGGTAAGTTTGTCATAGTCTATCTAGATGACATTCTGATTTTCAGTAACACAAAAGAAGAACATCTCAGACATATAGATTTGGTTCTTAAGAGGTTACATGAAGAGCAGCTGATGATAAATTTAGACAAGTGCTTGTTCATGCAAAAGGAGATCACATATTTGGGTTTTGTCATTTCACAAGGAAAGTTACAGATGGATAAGGAGAAGGTACGTGCCATACTGTCTTGGCCAACTCCACAGACTATGAATGATGTCAGAAGTTTCCATGGGTTAGCAACCTTCTACAGGAAGTTTATCAGAGGGTTTAGTCATATTTGTGCACCCATGCTGGATACCATCAAAGGAGGACAGAAGTGCAGGTTTGTTTGGACTCAAGGAGCAGATGATTCTTTCCAAACATTGAAGAAGAAGGTGGCACAGCAGCCAGTCCTTGCACTTTCAGATTTTAACAAAATCTTTCAGGTAGAATGTGATGCCAGTCACATGGCCATTGGAGCAGTACTCAGCCAAGAAGGTAGACCTATTGCATTTTTCAGTGAGAAGCTCAATGATGCTAAGAAGAGGTATTCCTCATATGATCTGGAAATGTATGCTTTAGTTCAGTCCCTCAAGAAATGGAGACATTACCTGATGCCAAAGGAATTCATAGTATTCACAGATAACCAGGCTCTGAGTTTCATAAACAGCCAGGAAAAGCTGAACCACAGACATATGAAATGGGTAGAAACCTTACAGGCTTTCACTTTTACATTGAAGCATAAGAAAGGGATCAAGAACAAAGTTGCAGATGCTTTGAGCAGGAGAGTTCTCACAGTCAGTCAGATTCAGTTAGAGAGTGTTGGTATTGATTCCCTCAAGACCATGTATGAGTCTGATGAAGATTTTGGAGAGATATATCAGGTATGTACTTCTTTTGGGGAGAAATACCATGCTGAGTTCTCTGAATTTTTAATTCAGGATGGATTGTTGTTCAAGGGTGGACAGTTGTGTATTCCAAGGTGTTCTATGAGGTTAAATATAATCAAGGAGAAACATTGTGGAGCTATGGCAGGTCATTTTGGTCTAGATAAGACTCTTGATCTGGTCAGAAGGCATTACTTTTGGCCTAAGTTGCAATCAGATGTCAGAAAATTTGTAGAGACATGTGTGATATGTCAGAAAGCTAAAGGCAGGTCAACTAATGCAGGTTTATATCAGCCCTTACCCCTTCCTTCCAGACCATGGGAAAGCATCAGTATGGATTTTGTCTTGGGTTTACCAAGGACAAGGAGAGGATTTGACAGTGTTTTTGTTGTAGTGGATAGATTCAGTAAAATGGCACATTTCTTGCCATGCAAAACCACTGCTGATGCTTCATACATTGCAGATTTATTCTTCAGGGAGATTGTTAGAATTCATGGATTGCCTTTGAGCATAGTGTCAGACAGGGATGTGAAGTTTATTGGTCACTTCTGGAGAACTCTTTGGAGAAAACTTGGAACCAATTTGTCTTTTTCCTCTGCATATCATCCTCAAACAGATGGACAGACTGAAGTAGTGAACCGTTCCTTGGGGAATTTGCTTAGATGCTTGACAAAACAGCATGGAGAGAAGTGGGACAATATTCTGTCTCAAGCTGAGTTTTCATATAATGATACTGTCAATAGGAGCACAAGAAAATCACCTTTTCAGATTGTTTATGGAATGCATCCAAGAGGAATTTTGGAGTTGAGAGATCTACCTACAGCAGACCCTATTAGTGCAGAAGGAGAAGCTTTTGCTGAAGCCATAGAAGAGGTTCATGATCAGGTCAAGACCCAACTCCAGCAAACCACCTTAAAGTATAAGGAATATGCTGATAAAAAGAAGAAGGATGTTCAATTTGATGTTGGAGATTTGGTTTGGGTTCACTTGAAGAAAGACAGACTTCCTAAGGGAAAGTATACTAAGCTCATGCAAAAGAAAGTTGGACCATGTCAGATTTTGCACAAGCATGGACAGAATGCTTATGAGATCCAACTCCCACCTGATCTTGGTTTGTCTCCTATATTCAATGTATGTGATTTAACTCCATACAAGGCTAATCTAGATGCAGATCAGGATCTCCTACAGGATACAGTTGCTGATGACATTCCCCAGCATGATCCTCCACAGTTATAGAAGGTTTTGGACACCAGAGTGGTCAAATAGACTAGGAACAAACAATACTTGGAGTATCTCGTCTCTTGGAAGGGACAGCCGCACTCTGAAGCCGTATGGATGACTGAAGATCAGATCCAGAAACATGGTGCAGACCTTGATACTCTCATCTCAAGTGGACTTGAGATTTCTTCTTCTGGGGAGTATGGTGCAGGAGCACCCGTACATGATTAGGATATAGGATAATTATCCACATGATGACAGGACATTAGTCTATTTTTAGTATGTTTGACTTCATCATGTAATAAGGTCCATTGGACCAATGCTATGTATTAGTTCAGCCTAGGAGTATGTGTAGGCAGTTAGAGATCGTGATCAGGTTGTCTGAGCTGTCCTCTCTCCCAACCGCTTGGAAGCTCCCAGCCGCTGGGAAGTGAGTTGGTAATACTCGAAGGACTTTGCTATATATACCTTCGATCTGTAGGGTTTGAGATCATGTTATGTTTAGGAGAGTAGTATTGGTGGTATGTTGTACTAGTGAACAGTCCAGATATTGTGAAGCACTGTTATTTGACAGAATTGCAGAAACAGGACATTTGAATTTCAATTGAATAAGATCTCATCATTTGCATTACCTGATTTTATCAGCTGTAACTGTTTTGATTTCTTTTTTGTTTGCAAGTTGATGGGTACTTTCAACCCTTCCACCAGTTGATCTTGTGAATCGGTGGAATGGTCCTGTATTATAGCTTAGTTTGCATTTGTGCTTTCTGTTTATGCATTGCATTGTTCAAGAGATCAGTTAGGAGCATGCTGTGAATCAGCCTAGCATCCTCATGTGCTAGGTCTAGAAAGATAAGCTGTTAAATTTTGGTTTGAAGGTGATCCGGCCCGATCATCATACTGTCTTTGTGAAATTGAGCGGTTCTGAGTGTTTACATGCAGCGGACGGATATACAGGAGTCTGCATGTGCGTTTCCAGTCGGAACGAGCCGCATCGTCATCTGCGAATGCATCGCCATCAGGATCGGGTCATGAAACTGTTGAAGTTTGCATGTTGCAAGTGCATCAGGATGTTTTAAGTCAGATATATACTCAGTGTATATATCACCGTCAGGATCATCTTCTGTGTGTGCCCATCATCTGCATATCACTAGCAGATGCGGGAGTGAAAGTTCATTTTTTTGACTAAGTGTTGAAGAGGTCATCAGGATATTGTGTGACGTCATCGTCATCAGGATATGACGTCATCGTCATCAGGATATTAAGATATCTCTCTATGCAAGTTTATCCTGCTGTTGCTAAGTGCTTAGGTATCAGCGTAAGTCCTCGGCAGAAAGTTGTGTTAACATCATCAGGAGGTTTCGAGAGAACCGGATAAATCATATCATGATACTGTTGCTTGTATCGTCGGCTATCGAGGCATCGAAGGGAAGGTGCTGAAGTTGTCGTCATCAGGATATTTGGAGCAACCGGATATTTGATATCCTGCTGACGAAGGGAGTGTTGAATATCATGATGATGCCGATGGAGTTTGGCGCCCGATGAACGGTGCAACAGGAGGATGTTTGTGCGCGTTGAGTATCATGATGATGATGATAGGTGACAGGCGGAGGGGGTGAACAGTAGTCGGCAGGAGAATAATTGTGATCGTCCGAAATATGATAATGCTGTTGGTGTTTGTAGGAAATATGATGATGATGCTGAGCCGATAGGGATTTTTATCATGCTGTTTGTATTATTGGCTCCTCCTTCCTGTTAGTAAGCTCCCGTTGCGTTTTACCTCTGCATCACATTATGTTTCATGTTTAATATACTGTTAATCACTAAGAGGATTTAAGTGTGTAATTTGGAGAAAGTTTTACACAACTGATTCACCCCCCTCTCAGTTGTGTGCCCTAAGTCTAATAGTTCATTCCACCCCTTATTCAGGACATCCTGGAGTGATGAAATTGCTAGCTAATGTAAAACCATTATATTTTTGGAAAGGAATGAATAGGGATGTCGCAAGGTTTATAGCTGGATGTCTGGAATGTCAAAGGGTGAAGACCGAACACCATCACCCAACAGGACTTTGTGCAAGGACTTTCTATGTTTAGGAATAGACATAATGCTATTCTAGTTGTGGTGGATAGACTCACCAAGGTAGCACATTTCATACCCAGGAATTTGATAGATGGGGCACCAGTCATAGCCCACAAATTTGTACAAGAAGTATTCAGATTGCATGGTATCCCTGAAAAGATTATCTTAGATAGAGATGCTTTTATGACATCAAGGTTTTGGCAAACCTTGTTTTTCTCACTTGGAACTCAACTAAACATAATCTCTACTTATCATCCCGAGATGGATGAGCAAACTGAAAGAGTAATCCAAGTGTTGGAAGACCTATTAAGAATGTATTTCATGGACTAGCAATACAAGCATGAAGATTACCTTCCTCTTGTGGAATTTGATTATAATAATTCCTATCATTCCACTATTAAGATGGCTCCATTTGAAGCATTATATGGAAAAAAATGCCAAACTACTATAAACTAGGATCATAAGATAGAAGATAGGATTGTCCTTACTCCAGAAATACTATTAGAAATGGAAGAGCAAGTCCATATGATTAAGAAAAGGCTAGCAGAAGCAAATGATAGGCATAAAATTTATATGGATTCCAAGCACATCGCAAGACATTTCTCAGCGGGAGAAAAAGTCCTTTTAAGGGTTAAACCACAAAAGAGTTCTATTATGTTTGGAAAGACATCCAAACTAGCTCCTAGGTATGTAGGTCCCTTCAATGTTCTCGAAGAGGTCAACCTAGTGACATACATGATTGCTCTACTGCCAACACTTGCCATGATGCATAACATTTTCCATGTTTCTTATTGGAAAATTAAGTTGCAGGAGATAATCAAGTTAATATTCTTGCTTGGAATGCCATACAGGTGAAGGACCTAGGGGAAGTAACAATCGAGCCCATCAAGGTGCTCAAAATACATAAGCTACACTTGTTTAATAAATAGATTACTCAATGTAAGGTCCAGTGGGAGCAATATGCTAAAGAGAATGCCACTTGGGAGAATTATGATGATATTTATCAAAGATTTCCTCATCTCTTTTAAGCTTTTATTTATGATCAACAAAACTCCTTTTTATGTTATAAACTTTGGAAAGATTAAATCATTGAGGATGATGATTATTATGGGGGAGATATGTTACATCCCCAACCTTGAGTAAGTTTAACTTTTACTTTTTATGTGATTAACTAGATAAATAATCATAGGTTAATGATTTGACATTTCTGGAAAATGTTAAGACAAATAATTGTTTATATGGATTATGAGTAATGCTTAGAATTAGACATGAGATTATATGTTGTTGAGATTATTTAAGCATGATTTTTTATGACTTATTGATGATAAACTAATCATAGTTTGTATGATTGTGAGTGTAACCAAGGAAAAAGATTTCACCTCCATGAATGGAAGGAGAGTATCACTAGAGAGAAGGGGATATATATTTTGAAAAGACCAGTTTGCCATTTGAGTTTCAATTTGACTATTATGTGAACCTTCATGAGGCAAGGTATGTGTAAGTTAATTTACCTTCTTGGGTTAATCTCAGATTGACCACTGTCAAATTGTTGTTTTGGAAAGGATTCCAATGACAACTTCGTTGCATTGGTCGAGAGATATTCAGGGAAAATATCAAGGATAGAGTTAATCATATTTTCTTTTTGTCAAACTATTCGATGTTCATATATATTTATTTTCCTTCAAGAACTAACTTAATTCATTTGACGCCAGTCTAGGGTGGTGAGGAAGTAGAGACCTCAATCCCTTATTTACTTTTGTTGCATGACTAATTTTAATACAACCCTTGAGTATTGCAAGAAATATATGTTTTCTTATAGAATTATATTGTTATTAATTATATATAATACTAATTGATAAGGTGAGATGTTTGTTTTTAAATCTTGAACCTCTGTTCACCATTATAATGTGGGCCATGACAGACCACTTTATGGATTATGCTTTACTCTCTGTACTCCATGAAGATGGAGAACATGAAAAAGGTGATGTTTTAACATTTTGGGTGAGTCGTGCTTAGTGGGGAGAGCTTGAATTTTGCTACATGCTCTCTTTGGGAGCCTTAGTAGGTTGAGTGGGTGATTATTCTAGAGAAGTGAGATGTCTTTGTTGGTGGGAGTCTCTGGGAGAGGTAGTCAAGAAAAAAACCATCGTACAACAACAGACTCAGGGTAGATGCCTCATGACAGAAAGACAAAACAATATACTGGATAGAAGTTGATTAAGAGCAAAAGACAAGTAATATCAATTACCATAGATATGAATATGGTTGTGTATCAAACCTAACACTTATATTTCACTATCAAACCCGTATTGGGTATGTTTTTCTATGTTTAATGGCTAGAGGTGACCGATAATACCTTTGCTCATTCAATTTTTCTTACACCATGAATGATAAATGAAAGGGTTTTAGTTCTTGTTATAACTTGTTTTGGTGTTATCCATCGTAGCAATGGTTTTGTTCAGTTGATGCCTTAAGTTTCTCACTATGAGAAAGATAGTGAATATTTATAACCCTATCATTCTCCATAGTAAGGAAGTACAGTGGCTGAAAACTCATAATACTCACCCTGTGCGTTACAATAAATCTTTATATATATATATATATTGGTTTATATAGCCATCTATAACAGGCTATAATTACATGTCTATCTTTGAAAGATTTTGCTATCCTTTTATAAATAACAGTAAGGGTGGCCAATTGTGGATGGCACCATAGGTTATGCTACAACCTCACAGTCCATGAATAGCACTTTGGTAAGAATAATAGATTCTTGATTTGAATAGATTGTTATAGAAAATAGCAGTATTATCATTCAATATGAAAGTTGTTATTGTATTTTATAATAAGTATACTAATTTCCTTATCTTAGTATGAAGATAAGACCACCAAACTAGTGGTATTAAAGGATCACTTGAGATTGATTAGACGATATTATATATTGATACTTATTTGACTTTTTATTTAAGAGTTCTTGATATCATTGAAGCAAGAAGGTGACAGACTTTAGTCGTAACATTTTTTATTGTCATATAATTGATATTTTTGTCTTCAAATACCAAGCTTATAATATCATTATGGGGTTTAGACAAATGGAACCTCAACCATTGCTAGAATGAGTAACAGACAATAAGGTTCTATCTTCAATGATAGAATAAAACAAAAGCAATCATTATCTAAGAGGATTAGAAAAAGATTCTTGAACCCAGTAAATAACCTTGAGAGAACATAGAAGGTTAATATTATAAACAAAACTATTCTTATGTTGAGATGAGACATCAAAATCAAATATATACCAAATTACTTTTGTAACATGGAATTGAGTGACATGGAGTAACAGATTTCATGTTGCAGTAACAACAAGTAAACTTCTCTAAGAGACGAAAGACCTCTTATTAGTCATTTTGGTCTTGTACTCTAGATATTGGAGTAGATAATGAGAGTCAGTGAAACTATGAGTGAGAACTTTTGAGACACCCATTAGATGGAATGAGTTAAACAAACTTATCGTTGGATGAGAGAACTTCTAAGTTGAGTTAGATGTGGGTGAACAATCGACTATGTTCATTGTGAAACATCTATGTATATGAAATCTTTGGTCAAAGTAATGCATCCGTCTCTACATGCATTAGTTAGTTCACTATGCTCCTAATGGCATAACCTTCTAATAGTGTCATACATAGAGTGGATCTATAGTTATATGACAATGAAGAGTTATGAAGGACACAACACTAGAGACTCAGATGGAAAACATATTGGTTCTTTATATCTATTCCCTTTGTGAAGGGTAGGGCCACTTCCAAGAAGGAAGTTGTTCGAGGAATCGCCGGTCTATGGTTTGAGTAAACTCACTCAGGTGATGCTCTCTTTCCCAAGCAGATGACAAGCCAAGACTAATGAAGACAAATATCAAAACTATAGAAACAATATATTCTATTATATGACTTGATAGTTAGTTTCTATGTAAACTTGACATTATTTCCATGAGTAAAACATTATGATTGTAAAGTAAAGGAACTCTCTATCATGCTATCTTGAATATTTTATACATTTTTAGTTTGAAAATATAAAAAGAAATGCTCTTTATGTAATCATTATGAAAATGATTAATGTTTTTAAACATATGATTATGATAATCATGACATGATATTTTATTTACTTGAAGGTGAGATGGGAATGTAATTTCTAGGTAATATGAGATGACATGTTTTATGTTTATTGCATTTATCTTCTATTTTCCTTTGATCATTTTTCATGCATACAAATACAAATCCATGAAGTCAATTGATAATAAAAAATAACCTTATTTATTGAACACTTATTTTGAATCTATATAACAATCCTCTTAATTTTTTTATATTGATTTTCATCACAGCTTACTAAAGGTATCCCAAATGAAGAGTCTTACAATACGTTAGTAAGGATGTCAAAGACTTACAAAGAATTGCACAAGTTATAGTTGCAAGCCTCTCAAGGACATGATCCATGTCAATATGTGGAAAGGTAAAACTCTACTAAAATATACATACGTTCAATGCTCAATTACATTTTTGATCAATTTTTTTATCTTAGACAATTTTGGCTAATATAATTATGTTTAAATATTATTTTATTGTCAATGTAGGATTGGCCTTCTTTCTCCAGAGTGGAATTGGTTGTGTTCACGTTGCTTTGGAGATGAGATGGTTCCATATATGCATGTTCAAGGAGCCCATTCTCTAGAATGACAAAAGCTATATTTCCATGGACTATAAGATTGTTAAGGAATGAGGTTATGGAACACAAGCATAGGGAAATGAAAAACTTGAATACAACCCAAGGAGGTGGCACAAAGCCTCCAAAGATTGAAGGTCAAAGTTTTGTTGAGAAAACTACATTTGAAAAAGATAGAATGCACGTCTTGTTGATGAGATGAGGGCACAATTTTTTAATATTATTATAAGATCTCAAGGACACTTTCATAAAACAAAGATAAATAAAGTGCTACCATCTCATTTTTGATGAGATCTTCATGTGGAGTATGAGAAGTCCCCACAAAATGTTGATTTACAAAAAGCAAGAGAATTGGATTCTCATTATGAGGATGTCACTCCTAAACATGTCAAATAAATATTCACTTCATGGTACAAAAGAAATAGGACAATAGCATATCCTCCTATGGTAAATATGTTGTTTCATGAGTATCTTATATTTTAAAATGAAATTGTTAGAATCAAGGCAGACAACTGAGAGGGGGCGTGAATCAGTTGTCCCAAAACTTCCTCTTATTAATTAATTAAATCCTTCTTGTAATCCAGTAGCATAATCATAAATTAATCATGGAAACATAATGCAATCATTCAAGAGTAAAAACACATTAACACATATGACACCAAGATTTTGAAGTGGAAAACTTGGTTAAGGGAAAAACCATGGGGTGACTAACCAAAGATTGTATTCTTTGTTAGAAGAATAAAAGGAACAAAATGGCACATGCCAATTAGGACTCACTGCTTGAGCACACTGCTCACAAGAGGCCCATTGCCTATAGGAGACACACTATCTATAGAACAATAAATTTTACATACTTGAACTGAAGAATAGCATCTTCACCATGCTTGAGTCAGTTCCATTTAAGCCCAATACTTCTACTCTAATTTTCACACTTCTCCTCTCTACCACACTCTCATCTTCACCTCGATACCTTTGAAATGACTTCACAACTTCTTATTTATACAAGACATTTGACTTTGGGATAATCATCCAAGTTGGCATACATTACAAAGAAAATACAACATGACTAATTACAAAAGACTTCATGCAGATCAACACATTGTCAGCTACATAGATCTGAGACTTCAATATTCTTTTAGGAACATGTCATGCTTTACAGAACATCTTCAAGATCATCCACAGGATGTGTAACTTATCAGGTCAGCCAGACTTAGGAAGAACAACATCATCCTGAAGTAATTCTTCAATTACGAGCCCAATCTTTAATGTGGACCATCAAAATGAACTGGACACAATCCAAAGACCTCCATAATCTTGCCTGAAACACCAAGAACATCCACACTACTTTTGCTTACTGAAATCTTTCTCTCCTTCATCTAAAAGTTCAAGAACACAGTCTGTCATTACTGT
The DNA here is from genome assembly GCA_027924645.1 of Cunninghamia lanceolata. Classification (NCBI taxonomy): domain Eukaryota; kingdom Viridiplantae; phylum Streptophyta; class Pinopsida; order Cupressales; family Cupressaceae; genus Cunninghamia; species Cunninghamia lanceolata. Next base: position 5,563,324 of record BSBN01000495.1, on the reverse strand, counting down.
TATATTGGAATAGATGCTTGTGGAGCTCTAGACCACGAACCAATTGAGTTGTCAATTCAAATTGACTTCTTAAACACTCCACCAAATCTACAGAACAAGATATTGTATTTTCGGATCTTACCGCACCTTTCTGTGTCACTCTATCACTTTTGAACATCTGTCAAAACTAGTTTTACTTAAGTGGCTATAACTTCTTCGGATCTTCATGCGGACCTCTCAAAACTTTACTGGATCATCTTAGGACACATATCTACAAACCCCTTGATGTGCATCCTTTGACCTTCATCTTAGCTGGGATCTTTACCTCACCATCTTCACTGTTCTTTTTTGTTCCTGATAGGACTAATTTTCTTAATATCCTCAGCATATAACTCATCCAATCCTTGACATCAATGCAATAGGAGTATGTTGACATCAATGACAACACCAGTTAGGCCCATACTTGAAACAATCTCCCTATTTGTCATTGATGGCAACATATGATGTGAAAAACTGTTTTAACCATCAAGATAAGAACTTCTCCTTACTGACTGTCATAACTCCCACTATCAACAACAACCATTCACATGTCTTTTCTTCCTTTACTACTCCCCCTTTGATCACAATCACTTTTGTTTTTCACATGTCTTCTCTCCCCCTTTGACATCAATGGCAAAGGGCACATACTTGCATCAATACCAACTGCTCCTCCTAAGTAGCAGCTTTCCATCATCAATCCGAACCACAAGATATGACTTATGAGATCCACCAGACTGATGCACATCAGTGCACCTTAATTCAGAACTGGAGGGGTAATAACCCCTAACTTTTCCCTGAGATACTCAAAAGAGTCCTTAGGTAGAGGCTTAGTAAAAATGTCTGTAATTTGATCCTTGGAGGGCACAAATTCCAATCTGAATTCATTTTTCTTCACCTGCTCTCTCAAAAAATGAAACTTGATGGATATATGTTTTGTCTTTAAATGTAACGCCAGATTCTTTGAAATGTTTATTGCACTTGAGTTGTCACAGAAGATTGTGATAGGTTCCTCATACTCCACTCTAGTGTCCCTTAGCATTTGCTTCATCCACAATACTTGAGTGCAACTACCTGCTGCTGCAATATATTATGCTTCTGTAGTGGACAAAGATATTGCCTCTTGTTTCTTGCTTAGCCAAGAAACCAATCTTTTCACTAAAAAGAATGCTCCACCACTGGTACTTTTCCAGTCATCCACATCTCCTGCCTAATCTGCATCTGTATATGCATGAAGTGAGAAATCACAATCTCTAGGATACCATAAACCATACTCAACTATCCCTTTCAGATATTTGAGAATCCTCTTGATTGCCATGACATGAGATTCTCTAGGATTAGCTTGGAATCTAGCAACATGACCAACAACATTCATAATGTCAGGTCTAGTTTGAGTAAGATACAATAGTCCTCCAATCATTGACCTGTACTTTTTCTGATCAGCCTTAGGAGAGTCATCATTTTTGCTCAATTTACATCCGGTTGCCATGGGAGTACTCATTGGTTTTGAGTCTTCCATTCCAAACTTCTTCAATAATTCTTTCACATATTTGGTCTGTGAAATGAAGATTCGTTTCTTTGTTTGAGTGATTTGCAAACCCAAGAAGAAATTCATTTCCCCAAACATAGACATCTCAAATTCACTTTTCATTTGATTTGTAAAAGTCTTGCACATGCTATCTCTTCCTCCAAAAATGATATCATCAACAAATACTTCAACAATCAAAATATTTTCATGTTCAAATTTGAAGTACAAATTACTATCAGTAGTACCTTTGTTGAAACTAATTTTCAAAAGATGCTTATCTAGTCTTTCATACCAGGCTCTTGGGGCTTGTTTGAGTCCATATAGTGCTTTCTTCAACTTGCAGACCATATCACCATGATTAGATAATTGAAATCCATCTGGTTTCTCAATGTATACTTCTTCTTCCAAGTCACCATTCAAGAAGGAAGACTTGACATCCATCTGATATACTTTGAAGTCCTTGAAGGCAGCAAAGGCAAGAGATAATCTGACTGCTTCAATTCTTGCCACCAGAGCAAAAGTTTCTTCAAAATCAACTCTAGCTTTATTTCTGACTACTTCACCATCTTCATTCAGTTTATTCTAGAAGACCCATTTGGTTCCAATCACATTCTTGTTTCTAGGTTTGGGAACAAGATCCCAAGTGTGATTTTTCTCAATTTACATCAGCTCTTCCTCCATTGCTTTAGTCCATCTTTCATCATTGCATGCTTCATTCACTGACTTTGGTTCAATCTTTGAAATCAGACAATAATTTTTTGAGTCTTGAGAAATTCTTCTTCTTGTTTGAACACATTTTCTTTTATCACCTATAATCTGATCTTCAGAGTGATTCAGTCTTACATACTTGGGAATTTTGGGAGATTATTGCACTTCTATTTCTTGAACCGGTTCATTTAGACTTATCTCTTCTTCCTGATTCTCTGGATCAGTCTGGATCTAAATTTCAAAAGGGGTTTAGACCAAAACATCATTTTGATCATCTTCATCATATTCATAAAACCTTGAGGGTTTTTCAACACCTTCATCAACATTCACATTTGTACTTTCTATCATCTTTCTCAATCCTTGTTATAACATCGGTATGCTTTTCTTTGAGTAGAATAACCCAAGAATATTCCTTCATCACTTCTAGCATCAAATTTTCCAAGGTCTTCATCTCTTTTAATATAACATTAAATTGCTTCTGATTTGTACTCGATTAAGAGTATAGACAGCAGTGCTTGCAGCTTCTCTCTAGTAGATCTAAGGAACATTTTCTTCCATCATCATGGTTCTAGATGCTTCCTAGATGGTCTGGTTCTTTCTTTCCACTACTCCATTTTGCTATGGAGTCCTTGGAGAAGACAACTATCTTTTTATCCCATGCTTCTCACAGAATTCTATGAACTCATCGGATGTGAATTCTCCACCTCCATCAGACTTCAAACATTTTATGTTTAATCTGGTTTCATTCTCTACCATAGCTTTGAATATTTTCAATTTCTCAAGAGCCTTAGATTTCTCTTTCAAAAGTCACCCACATCATCTGGGAGTGGTCATCAATTAATAACATGAAGTATCTATCACCTTGCAAACTCTTGATTCTTGTCGGACCACATAGATCAGTATGAACTAAGTCCAATAATCTGGTAGAAGACTGTTCCTTACTTTTGAATGTGACTTTGCTTTGCTTACCCAACTTACATTCTTTGTACAAACTATTAGTACGTTTCACTAGTCTTGGAAGATCTCTTACAACCTGAGTGTTGCTTATCTTGATGATATTATCAAAATTCACATGACACATTCTTCTATGCCACAACCAACTCTAACCAATTTAAACAAATAAAAAACTTTTACCAGTACCAACCAAGTGGAAGATATTACCTTTTGTTTGAGTACCAGATGCAATCTCTGTTCCAGAACTTTCAAAGATCTTACATTTTCCATTCTTGAATCGGAGATCATAGCCTTTGTCCACCAACTGTCCAACACTGAAAAGATTGTGCTTCAAACCTTCAACATATAGTACATTACTAGTTTTGTTCTTTCCATCAAAAGAAATAGTTCCTCTACCTCTGATCTTGCCAGCAGAATTATCACCAAATTTTACAACTCCGCCTTCATATCTTTCCAAATCTATGAACTTATTTTTGTCACCTGTCATATGGTGGGAGCATCCACTATCAATGACCCAATCATCATCTTCATGAATGTAGTAACACTTCTTTTGAAATCTTGATCTATTAGGATTTGGCCTAGAGAATCCTTCCAGACACCTTGAGGCAAAATGACCAATCTTATTGCAGTTAAAACATTTGAAAGGAAATTTTCCTTCATACTTACCGGATCCTCTTGGCAGTCTTTTTGCAATGAGAGCCTCAAGTTGTTAGCTTCTAATTCATCCTCTTCTAGATCCTTTCTTGCTTTCTCATACCAAGAAGATTTTCTTGAGGAAATTTCACCTAGATCATATCTTTGTTTGCCTTTTGTAGAGGCACTAACTTTGAATGCTGATTCAGTCTTGGGAAGTGCATCACCAAACTCAGCTAACTCGAATGCAAATATCTTACCAACTAATTGATCCCTTGTGATATTTGTTAAGGATCTGACTTCTTCAATAGCAGAAACTTTGTGTTTATAAGAAGGAGGTAAGGATCTGAGAACCTTAGCAACAATTTCATCTTCATCCAAAACTCCACCAGAACATCTGATGCCACATACAAGCTCATTTAATTTCATCATGTAAGAGGTGATATTCTCATCTTCATGCTTTCAAATTTTCCTTTCAAACTTTGTAGGTTGGCACATTTAACATACTTGTCTCCTTCATGTAGAAGTTCCAGTTTTTCCTAAATCTCATATGCAGTTTTTAGATCTATAACATTTGTCAGCTCTGAATCAGATAAGGCACTCAATAGAGCTTCTTTACCTCGAAGATTGTTTTCAACATCTCTGATTTCATCTACAGTTCTCAGACCATTCTGTGGAGGAACATATTGCTTTGAAACCATGATCCAATATTGCATTTCCATACATTGCAAGTGACATTCCATGTGGCTTTTCAAAAGAGTGAAATTGGTTCCATCAAACCTCAGGCTATCCTTCTTATAGGAAGACATCCTAGATCTCCTCAAGTGGTTAGGCTCTTTTAGAGGAACTTAGCTCTGATACCAATTGTTAGAATCAAGGCAGACAATTGAGAGGGGGGTGAATTAGTTGTCCAAAAACTTCCTCTTATTAATTACTTAAATCCTTCTTGTAATTCAGAAGCATAATCATAAATTAATCATGGTAACATAATGCAATCATTCAAGTGTAAAAACACATTAACACATATGACACCAAGATTTTGACGTGGAAAACCTGGTTAAGGGAAAAACCATGGGGTGACTAATCCAAGATTGTATTTTCTATTAGAAGAATAAAAGGAACAAAATGGCACATGCCAATTAGGGTTCACTGCCTGAGCACACTACTCACAAGAGGCCCACTGCCTACAGGAGTCACACTATCTACAGAACAATAAATATTACATACTTGAACTGAAGAATAGCATCTTCACCATGCTTGAGTCAGTTCCATTTAAGCCCAATACTTCTGCTCTACTTTTCACACTTCTCCTCTCTACCACACTCTCATCTTCACCTGGATACCTTTGAAATGACTTCACAACTTCTTATTTATACAAGACATTTGACTTTGGGATAATCATCCAAGTTGGCATACATTACAGAGAAAATACAACTTGACTAATTACAAAAGACTTCATGTGGATCAACACACTGTCGGCTACACAGATCTGAGACTTCAATCTTCTTTTAGGAACACATCATGCTTTACAGAACATCTTCAAGATCATCCACAGGATGTGTAACTTATTTGGTCGACCAGACTCAGGAAGAACAACATCATCCAGAAGTAATTCTTCATTTATGAGCTCAATCGTCAACGCGGAACATCAACACGAACTGGACACAATCCAAAGACCTCCATAAGCTTGCCTAAAACACCAAGAACATCCACACTACTTCTGCTTACTGAAATCTTTCTCTCCTTCATCTGGAAGCTCAAGAACACAGTCTGTCATTACTATTATATTGGAATAGATGCTTGCAGACCTCCAAACCATGAACCAATTGAGTTGTCAATTCAAATTGACTTCTTAAACACTCCACCAAATCCAAAGAACAAGATATCGCATTTCTAGATCTCACCAAACCTTTCTGTGTCACTCTGTCACCTCTAAACATCTGCCAGAACTAGTTTTACTTAAGTTGCTATAACTTCTTCAGATCTTCATGCAGACCTCTCAAAACTTTACTGGATCATCTTAGGACACATATCTACAAACTCTTTGATGTGCATCCTCTGACCTTCATCTTAGCTGGGATCTTTACCTCACTGTCTTCATTGTTCTTCTTTGTTCCTAATAGGACTAATTTTCTCAATATACTTAGCATATAACTCATCCAATCCTTGACATCAATGACAACACCAGTTAGGCCCATACTTGCAACATAAATAACTAATAATTTTTTTTTGAATTTGTTTTATTATATTTTGTAGAATCAATACTTATCCAGAATTAGACCAATGGGTGAATATGAAAAAGATGCTTATTTAAGTTCACACCATTTTGGTAAATCTCATGGAAAGAAAAGTTTCAATTGGACCCATTGTTGAAAGTTCACAAATAACTTGATATACAACATGATCTTGCTGCAAATATGGAAATAGACTTAGAGATGCAAATGAACAGTAGTACTTAAAATACATGCAAGAGAGCTCATTGTATCCAACCTTTAGAAGATGTGTTTAAAACAACAAAAGGGACATCCAATTCTCAAATAAGAAAGAGAAATACAAAGAAGAAGAATTTTTGTAAAGTAGAAAATTCAATAATTTATTCAAATCAGAATGCATGATGTTGAAAATAGTGTTAAAGCAACCCTTAATATCATTAGTAAATTGAGATATTGTAACTTCATATCTATTCATTAGGACTTGGGAAGATGACTATTTAAATGTATAAACCAAGATCCTTTATCATATGATATAGGATTGCAAGGAATTATGATTGTGTACATTATTTCAAACATGATCATAGTACATAAAATCATGGTTTATGCAATGCTCTAATTTTAATATTGAATGCTCCCCATTTTCATCATAGTTCATAGATCTAATATTTATTGTTTTCATACTACCATTGCTATTGTCACTTCTGTCATGAATAATTTGATTGTTGTTACATTGATGTTATACTACTATCATGTTATATTTATTGTTGCTATACTTCTATGATCATTTGTGCATTGGTATGTTGCATTATGATGAGAGGATGGATGATTAGAGTGCATAGATAGTCATTTATTGGGACTTATAGTATGTTTATCATAATCTCATGGATAGCTTGGTTACATAGTTTAGTGTGAGTTTTTGATAGTAATGGTTTATCTTCTTCGATTGGAGATACAAGTTCTACTTGGATTTTCTAGTATTACAATTGTGTGTGTGGACCATGGGTAATCTTCAATTAGGAGATGGTTATCATGATTCCATGGATAGCTCATACCATAGTTCAATAGGAGCTTTGACAGTGATGTGTATTCATCACCTAGTGATGGATGATCTTCTACAGTGGTTGGGTATCATGGAAAAACTCTTGGATCATGATTCTTTTATGCAGTATGAGTTCTTTGACATCCCGAGTTATATTGTTGGGAGATCATTTATCTTCGTGTGATTGGAGATGTTGATCCTTGGTTTAGAGTTTGTTTGGTATTGTGTCTTGTTTTACTCTTGATTTCGGATTAGAGTGTTGGCATGATACATGTTCTCTTGAGACCAAGACGCGTTTATTAGAGCATGTTATCTCCCAGGAGGAGATGGTGTATCATGATGCCATGATGTGTTCCTAGATTATATAGACATGCAATGTGAGCTTTGGCAATGACCTTGTTGGTTCTATTTGTATTGATTACATTGGTCATGTGCTTGGGACCTTCATGATACTATGTGGTTTTACATTTGGATCTTATCATGGATTAATTGATTGTAGGTGCTCATGGATACTTGGAGACTTGGGTGAGGCTAGAGTTCTCTTGGGATTAGAGACATGTGTTGAGATAGTTACTCATTGGGTATTTCAGTAGGAAGACCAAGGAGCCTACACTTAGATGTGGATGTGATTTCATGGACCCAAGAGGATATTTTTCTTTGAGAGAGTCATTATGGCTTGGTGTATCCTGGAGGAACATTCTCATTCCCCAACCTTGGTCTACTCAATAGGTTATCATCTAAGAGGTATTTTCCATCCTTTTAGATTCATTTTATTTTATGCTTTATCTTCTCATGGCTATGGATCTTGAGATATGGTTATTAGTTCTAGAGAGTTTATTTTAAGGATGTTTGGAATGGTTATCTCCTTGTGTATATGAGTTTGATTTATGATGACATTTATGAGGAGTTTAGGATCTAATGGGCTTATTCTTATTTTTTTAAATGGATTTAGTTTGATCTTTCTTGGTAGAGAGGCTTACATCCATGTTAGTTTTACATGATACATATGTTTTGTGTGATCTATAAGATTGAATGGTTGGGTGTTGTTAAGGTTTTTAGTTTGGGATTGTGAAGGAGATCATACTTGACATAGCTTAGCACTTTGAGTTGTTGGTAGAAGGACATGATATGATTTACAAGTTTTCTCTCTTTGTTCTATGGCTACTTCATCAAGGTGCATGTTTGTATGGTTTGACTTGGGAGAGTTATGGAGACATGTTGTGAGGGAGTATGTAGCATTTTGTGTTGCATGTGTGGATCATTGTGATTTTTTTGGTACTGCATGGTTTTGATAATTAGGCACACCTTGGTTTGAGTGTTGATTGGTAGACTTAGTATGCCTTGATCTATTTTCAGATTTGACATTACCCATGTAGTGGGAGTTCCTAGATATGTGAGTTCTTCATTGATAGGTTTTATATAGGGAACTTGTTATTGTAGTAAATGGCTTGGAAATATTATTGGCATGAGTTTATTGATGTTGTTGATACCTAGGAGATATGGATGGTTGGATGTGTTAGCATTTGATGTGGTTGCTATTTCCAGTCATGTGGGTTTTTACCTTTGATGGAAGCTTGGAGCCTTTGTTATCACTTGGATTTGATGCTTGTGTTCTTTGGATCGGTGCATATTCACCTTGGTTTGTAGCTTTCCTTCCATAGGTGGCATGTTGAAGGATGAGAGGAGTTCTTGCTTGAGATGGTGGTCACCTTGGTTTTATTGCAGTTATCTTGATGGAGTATGAGACCATGCTAGAGATTCATGTGTTTTCATGTATGTCTATGATGATCTATTTCATTGATTGACCCTTGTGCAATGTATACAAGTGGGAGAATGTTAAAAAAAGGGTGTGTTGTACACCTTGGATAAAAATAAAATAAATATTTATTTGTGGTGCATCTAGGAGATGTTTTAGCCACATTAAATATTTATTTGGGTCCACTTGTAAATTTGTATGTAACATTAGGTTAGTTATTTTATGTGTGGAAGATTGATTAAACAATTAATATGTAGAAAACTTAGTACCAAAAAGTGAAAAATTAGTATCAAGAATTAAATGAGGGGTCAATGGTTTTGCGTACTCAAATTTTTGAGACACATGGTTATCCCAATTCCACAAGTTGTATTTGAATGATCTTGATTCTATAAAAGCAAGCACATGGTTAGTGGTTTAGGGTGGCTGGTTGAGTGGGCTATCATTGTATTGAGTTTCTCCTATGAGTGCATATGCGAAGCATGTCATGAGATGTGTGGTTACATGATTGGACACATGGAGGATGTGTTGGAGGAGCTTGATGTTTCAAAAGTGTTTATGAGACTCTATAAGTGCATTGTAATATTTTATTGTTGAATAATACATAGAGTATGGATGATTTTGGTAGCTATGTTTATTCCCTCTTGAGGATTTCCCAGCGTATATCTTGTGTCATCTTGTGGTTTGTTATTTGATCTTTCCATTATGGTTATTATGTAAGCTTTTATTGATCATTATCTCTCATAGGGTTATATAGTAAATTGTTTGACCAACCTAGTAATTTCCTAACACATAACCCTCCTCTCAAGATAGTGTAGGATGTTGTTCCACTACCTTATCTTCCTTACAACTAGTATTAGAGCTTGCCATCTTTGGTTTAATTTGTGGCTTGTTGGATTTTTTGAACTAATCTAGTTTTGAGTGGTTTCATGTGTAGAATATACTTTGTGATCTTGTTGTAGGAATTTTCAAATGGCGAGCACATTAGCAAGAATAGAGGTAGAGAAATTTTCTGGTAACAATTTTGAGATGTGGAAGTTGAAGATGAAAGATTTGTTAATTGATTCGGATCTATGGGATGCTATTGATGAGTATGTTTTAAGGCCTGGAGATGCTACTTTGGCTACTCAATATGATGTTTATAGACTATAAAGCCAAGGGTCTAATTAGATTGTGCACCGAGCAGACTCTATTTTAATCAATGTGCATGAATAGTCCTCTATAAAGAAACTATGAAAGAAAATTGGTGAGATATATCAAGCCAAATCCATAGTGAACTAGATCTTATTGAGAAAGAAGTTGTATTCCTTGAGAATGGAATAGGGTGGATGAATTGTAGACCACCTGGAAGCATTCAATATATTGGTGGCTCAATTGGCATTAGTTGGTGTAAAAATAGATGAGGAGGATAGATGACAGATCTTGCTTTGTTCTTTACCTAATTCATGGGATTATTTTTATGGCTATCAAGAGTACTTAGAACTATTATCTTGAAAGTTGAATATGTTGTGGGTTCTTTACTTTCTAAAGAGATGAGAAGGAAGGTAGCCATCAGTACTAAAAACCCTTGAATATTCATGGAATACCTAAGGAAAAAGGTAAGAAAAATGAGAAGCATGACAAATCCATGTCCAAGGGGAGATCTAACTTTTCTAGAAAGTACAAAGTTAGTTGCTAGAATTATGGTAAGCATGGACACTTCCATAAGGAGTGTAAAGAAGAAAATAAGAAGAAAAAGAAGAAATTTGATTTTGATTTTGATTCCAAGAAGGAAGATGGTGATGCATTCATTGCATCTTTGGCCACTCATGTAGGTAATGATGTATGGTAAATTAACTCAAGTTCATCTTTCCATATGATCCCTAATGGATATTGGTTTCTAAATATGAAGAATTTGATGAAGGTAAGGTGTACTTGGGTGATTTTTATTTAATTATTATTGGCCATGGTAAAGTTAAAATAAAATTTCTTGATGGTAGAGTAAAAATGATTGATGATGTGTTGCATATCCATAGCTTAGCATGAAATTTATTATCTATGTGTAAACTAATAGATGTAGTTGTGCAAGTAGTCTTCTCTGATGTAGGATGCAAGATGGTTAGAGGTACTATGGTGATCACTAGAGGTGTCTAATTTGGCACACTATATAATCTTGATGCATGCACTATTGAGTGCAATAGTACTTCTATGAAAATAAATTCTATGACTACTGCATTAGAAAAAGTGAGGGTTTCCTCTTTAGCAAATGGTTGTGGCTTTTGGGTACCTAAGGGTACTCTTTCTTTTGAATTAGAATTACCCATAGAAAAGACTATGTTATGGCACCAAAGATTAGGCCACATTGGAGAAAAGGGTTTAAGGACCTTGAAAAATAAAAAACCTTGTTCAAGGGTTCACTAGTTGTAATCTTGATTTTAATTTTTGTGAGCATTATATTTAAGGTAAACAAAACCACATTTAATTTTACTCTAGTTCTCCTAAATATTGTGGTGTATTGGATCTTATTCATTTTGATGTGTCTAGTCCCATAGATGTTCCTTCCATTAGAAAATCCACATATTATGTTTCATTTATTGATGAATATAATAGGACACGGGTATATTTTATAAAGAGTAAATCTAAAGTTTTCAGTTAATTTAAAGAATTTAAAGTGATGGTTGAGTTGTAAACTAGAAAGAAAATAAAATGTTTGAGGATTAACAATGGAGGTGAATTTTCTCTAGTGATTTTGATAGATTTTGTAAAGATTGTGTAATTTAGAGACAAAAGAAAACTCCATATTCTCCACAATAGAATTGAGTTGCATAAAGAATGAATAGAACATTAATGGAGAAGAATAGGAGTATGCTTAGTGGTGCTAGTCTAGAATAAAGGTTTTGGGATGAAGCTATTGCCACTGCTTGCTACCTGATTAATAAGTCTCCTACATCAGTTCTTGTTGATAAAACTCCTATGGAGGCATGGTCGAATTACAAGCCTTCATTGAGATATCTTAGAGTTTTTGGTTCTGAGTTATATGCATGTGTGCCAAAGGAGAAGCAAATAAAGTTGGAAAACAAGGTTGTGAAATGCATATTCATTGGGTATGTTATGGTGTGAAATGATACAAACTTTGGGATCTTATTGTACAGAAGGTAATATATAATAGAAGTGTGATTTTTAAAGAAACTAAGCCTTCTATTACATTGCAACCATAACAAAGTGAATAGAAAGATGTGATTCAACTTCCTTCTACACTTGAGAAAGTTCAATCAAGGCCCTTAAATAGAAAATAATTTGAGGAGAGCTCATCTAGCTCCAAATCTTCAAAATAAAAGGAAGAACCTCCAAGTTAGCTTGTTCGAAGGTCTACAAGGCATAGACAACCACATGAAAGATATTCACTTGATGGATGGAGATATATTTTTATGTTGAATACTAACATGGGTGAACCAAGATCTATACAAGAGGCATTAAGTATGAATGATGTAGAGTCTTGGAAGATTTCCATGGATGAAGAAATTGTATCTTTAGAAAAGAATGATACATGGGACCTAGTACCATTTCCTGAAGGATGGAAACATTTTGGTTGCAAATGGGTCTTCAAGAAAAATATTTGTTCAAATGGATGTGTTGAGAAGTGCAAAGCATGGTTGGTTGTGAAAGGTTACTCTCAGGTTGAGTGTGTTGATTATGGTGAGATATTTTCTCCTATTACAAAAATGACATCCATTAGATTCTTACTTTCTATTGTTATAGATTATGATCTAGAGGTTGAGAGAATTGATGTGAAAATGGCATTCCTTCATGGTGATTTAGAGGAGGATATTTGTATGACATAGCCAAAGCACTATGTGGTGAAAGGTAAAAGTAAGTTGGTTTGTAAATTGAAGAAATCTTTGAATGGACTCAAACAAAGCCCTAAGATGTGGTACCAAAAATTTGATACATATGTGTTGAGTTTTGGATTTGAGCATTCTACATCAGATCACTATGTTTATTATTGTTTAGGTGAAAATTGGATTTTGTTAATCTTTTGTTGTTTAGATGTTTGAATCCTCCTTTCACCCTAACATTGGAGGATCTAGGGTCGAGTGGTGAGCATTATCACACCCTAGGTCACTTGCAGATGTAGGGAAACTTGGATTAGGGAATTAATTATCAATTTTTCCTTCTCTTATGTCCAATTTACCATTAAAACCCTAATTATGCAAATACGACAACAAATTGATAAATAACGGAAAAAGCTCTTGCAGACGAGAGTAAAATAAAAAATCACAGAATACCTATTTTCGGGGTTCCGAGGAAAAATAATCAGGGACACTAGAGCGGGCACCCAAGTCCAAGGTACCTCATTTTTTGGGGAATCTAGATCTCCTTCAGTGTTGGAAGGAGATCTGTCTGTGGAGGACACTGGAGTGAGCACCCAAGTCCTGGAAGTGCTCCTTTGTCTGACTTTTCTTTAGATCCTAAATCCCTGATGTCTACCAATCCTCCCTACAACTCCACTTTTTCCAGATGCGACACCTGTAACCTACAATCACAAGACTTGGTTTGGGGGTTGTGGTGTTTAGAGGTTTGCATCAGTCAAACCCTGGAGGACACTTAAGTCTCTGAACACCATTGTCAGATAAAGAGGGCATGCCCTTGTGAGGCAGAGGCCAAAAACCAAAGGAATCAATGATAAAAACACAATGATATGTCACCTTGTAGTGAAGCTCTCATGGAGAAAGATGTTCTTCATGCCATGAGAAGATTGAAGTTCAAATCTACAAATATCAACACACAAAACATACAAGTTTGCTCTTGCAACACAATAGAAAGCCTTGAATCACATTGAGAACACAATAGCTTGCTAGTAATCATCTAGTTTACAAATGAATTCCTACACATGCTTATATATGCACCTACAAGCATTCCTACCAAGATATTAAAAATCAAACTTTACCATGTTGGCAAAAGAACCTCCTAATAGTCATAAACTGACACCCAGAAATTGGGACTGCCCCAAAATAGGGTAGGACTAGGGCGTGGGCGCCCAAGTCCCCCCTATTTTGGGTAGGGTACAACTCAAGGGATCCACCTAGGTTCTATTTGTCATGGAAACTAGGTCTCATTCCATCAAGATGCTAAAATATGAACTAAAATATCCTAAATGCACTCTAAAGACCCAGGAGCTAAACCTTATGAGGGAAAAGCCCCCAAGGGGACATTTTCTGACGTTACATTTAGCCCCCACTTTAATGTATGTATGAATGCAAGGCCCAAACATGCATTGAAGTAAGGTCACAAACACAGTAAACACACCAAGCACAGAGAAGACACGCCAACCACATAAAAAGATAGTAACAGACATGCAAAACACAGAGAAGACAGTAACAATCACGCATAACATGGAGCAGACAGTCAATGCATAGAAGACACATTTAATGCATGGAAGACAGAAATGATATCTTTTCTTTTCTTTTTCTCATATATATGAAATGCAAATGGAAGTACTGGAAAGTAAATAAACCTCCCATAATAAATGATGCACTCATCGCATAGGTCTTTGTATATATGGGGCAACACACACACAAGACACACAAAACCTCCCAAAATGCATACTCAATATGGGACAACAGACATGCCAATAAAAACAAGAACATCAAAACACACACTTGAAGACATGGAGAAAACATGACAGACAAGCGATGGTGTGTTCCCTATTTCTAGGCTCATCACCATCTCAGGCACATTACAGGCACACATCGACGATTGGGCTTCACCACAACAATTGGCAAAAACACACTTAAGGGTTGAGTTAGTCACAGAACCACTCCTCACCTCCATAGAGGACTTTTAAAAATGCAACCCCACCCATGTCACGGAGACACCTTACAATGAAAAGTAAGCATGGCATACCACCCCACCTGCATCATGAAGACACCTTATAGTAAAAAGGAGGTATGAGCTCAAACGTATACAACCCCACCCGCATCACGGAGACACCTTATGGTGAAAAGGAGGTATATGCAATAGATAGATTGATTGATTGCAAACAAACTCAGGATGTAGGAAGTACTCATCGTACTGGCCTACACCTGAGGACAAGCACATTGCTAACATCTACAATAGACAACTTACCTTATATATGCCCCCACCTTAAGGTGGTTGATATCAGTTATCGATATCAAGCACATTAAGGTAGGAAGAAAACACACAAGGGAACATCGACTTTCACAAATCCCATGCCCTCCAGAGGTGACATGTACTTTACGATCGCCAAATGTTCCCACAAACACATCCCTGCAAGAAACATGTTAGTGTCTACAACATCATGATAAACAAAAACATCAATGCATATGATTAACCACACAAAGAGCCAAGATTATACAATGAATTCAGAGTTTAAGGATAACCAGGGGCTATATCATGAAGCTCTCCGAATCGAGTACCGCTAAGGCTAGATTCAAAGGAAAACAAGGGTGCATGGAGCAACAGTATTGTTAAGGTTTGTAAATGTGATAGACACATCGTAAAATTCACTACATGGAAAGCATGAGTGCTTCCACTAGCCAAGTGTCAGATAAGATAGACAACCCCATCGTCATATTAGAAACTAAGTCCATTTTTTGATTGCTTTCAAAAGGGACACTAGGTTTGCATTAGTATAAATATTTGTCATCATCTGCCCACTAGATGGAAACACTAGAGGAAGGGAAATAATAAATAAGAGAGGAGAAATGAGTGTCTTAGGGAGAATCATGTAGGAGGGTGCCCCCAAGTCACCAACCACGACACTATGTCCGTAAGACACAACACACAACAATGAAAGCAGAAAGGCAATTTTAGAAGAATGATGATACAAATAGAAGGCCACAACAGAGTTGGTCTCCTAGTATCTTGGACCTTACAAGAGAGTCAACAGTCATCCCAGGAGGCCTAAATAACACATAACACATCACAGGGGAAGCACATCATGAGAGAGATAAAAAGGTTAGAGATACTTACCTGGTAGCACCATCGTTAAGAACATACATATCTAGGATATCTGTCATGTTGTTTTGATATTGTATTAAGTTTAGGATGACAAGAGGCTTTCTTTTCTTTAAAAGGATTATATCCAATGCCACTTGAGTAATGTGTTAAAGTGGATTCTATAGGTACTTGGATTCCTTGTTGATTTACACCACATCCCTTACCTACATAGTCATTATGTTTGTATAAAATTTGAAATCCACAACCATATAGAGTATCCAATTCCTTAGAAGAAGGTGAATCCTTGTAGGTATCATAATTTGTAGTATAATTTAGAGTATTGTCTTTATTTTCAACCAAGGAGACTTTGTTTTTCTTGGATGCTTCAAAAGATTGCTTAGACAAGATCGAATCTACTTTTGGTGTGTAGAGGTTATTAAGTTTATATTCCCCCTATATCGTAAGGAATAAAATTTAATGAACCCCAATCATCACCAACAAGTGCATTCAGTGGTTGAGAGTCTTGTACAACATTAGTCATTGGTGGATCACCTCACAAATTGTTTAAGCTCATATGGTTGTAAACTAGTTTTTGCTTTTCAATATGTAAACAGTTATCTAGTTCAGGATTAGTATGAATAGTATGAAGTTTTCCTTTGAATATAAATTTGATCAAACGATGCAGGGTGGAAGGGACTGTCCCCAATGCATGAATCTAAGGTCTACCAAGAATCATGTTGTAAGATAAAGAACAAGGCATGACATGAACTAGGGTATGCACAATCACAGGTTCTAGTTGCATAGGTAAAGTTATAGTGCCCACGGATTGTCATCTAACATTGTCAAAACCATGAATACTTAATGATTATGGCTTGATGGTAGATATATCAACTTTAATCTTATGTAATAAGTCAATGCTACAAACACTAAGAGCTGATCCATTATCAATCATAACTCTCTTAACCAATGTTTTGTTTATTGTAACAAAGATTACAAGAGGATCATATTGATTTTGAACTTTGACTGATGGTAATTCATGTGGTTGAAAAAGAATATCTATTTTTGTCACATGCATACTTTCCAATATGACTGCTACATCATTAGGCTTAGAAGTCAGTGGGACAATCACCTTATGTAAAGCTTCTTGGAGCATTCCATTGTATGTAGGTGATGTTTGTATTAAATCCCAAAGAGAGATCTTAGTTGGAGTAGCGAGAAGCTATTTGACAAGATCATACTCTTGACCACTTTTATGAGTAAGACAAGGTGGTTGAGGGAGCATAGGTTGAGAACATGGAAGAGAGATAGGCACATGCAGTGCTTGGTTACTTTGCTTGTTATTACGGGTGTTGTATGTGTGAGAAATCACATTATGGTGTGGTTGTTGTAACACATTTTGGACACCTTGAACCGTAATCACCAGCTTTAAGCAATAAGGTGCATTAGGTGCCCCCCGCACAACCATCTTAGGAATAGTGCTACCAAGAAAATTAATAAGTATCAAATTAACACTATTTCTCACTTGATTGCACCCAACATCCATCCCTGAAGTATTTAATTTGAGAGACCTTTTCTCATCCACTAATGCTACATCTTGGTCAGGGAGAACAATGGGATGAGAGGAAGGTACATCGTCATCATCATACTCTATGGTAGAAAAACGCTTTTCACTCTCATCTTTCTCATGAGTGTTCCTAGAGTTGCATTTGGTTAAATATTCTAATATCAAAGGATGTTCACCCACGAGGATTAAAAATTGGTCAAAATAAAGATCTTTGATAAATGCATGCAAAGATATCATTGAGAAATGACATAAAGGTGCCATTCCAATGTCAGATTAGATTTTGAGAAGCTTTTCCAACTTTATGCAAAAGTCAAATGCAAGACTATATGCAAAAAGTGACCTGAATGCTTGGTTTTTTGATACTTTTTCCAATGCAAATGAATGAAACAAAGAGATGGTGTCAGGATTTCAGTCAAGGGAAGCAAGTTATATGTCTGATATCAGTCCAAAACAGCAATCTAATCACTCTCAACACACTCTTGATGCAAATCCAAGATAATGCCAAGTCAAAATATAGTGAAAATATGTCAAAATTAGTATTTTTTTCACCAAAATTCAATGGAAAAGAACATAACAAAGGGTGTTGTGAGGAAAATGATGATGGATAGCAAATAATATCAGTAATAACAACCACTTGATGCAAAAATACCCAACGCAACCCTAGTGAAAAATATAGCAAAATATGTAATTTTTCATGGTTTTTCAACTCCAAGACCTAGAAAAAGGGGTGTTGTAAGGAATTTTAGGAGGCACAAAAAATAATATCAATAATATCAGTCACCTCAATCCATAAAATTGATCACAACAGGTTTGGAGTGCAAACTAGGCCAAACCCTAGGGCAAAATAGCCAAAATGTGTAGTTTTTCACGGAATTTTCACTACAAGAGCCCGTTAAAAGGGTTTTGTGAAGTTTTTAATGAGGGGAAGAAAATTATTACCCTGATAATAGAAAAATAATGCCAAAATATCTTTCACAACACACCTACAGTGCAAGTTTGGAGAGCCGATAAGGCCAAATTTAGCAAAAATTATCGTTTTTGAAGCCCTAGGTTTGAAATCTTGGGAAAAAAATTCTATGTGAACACTTTGAAGTCTGATTTTTGATGAAATTGACTTACTCTCAGATATAACAATTATTTTCAAGCCTTAACATGTAAAATGCCCATGCAAATTTAATGAAAATGCATCAAAATTGCTAGTTTTTGTTGAAAATTTCTATGTAAAAATGCAAATATTTTAAATCTAAATGCAAATTCACACTAAAATTTAAGACTACATCCAAATGAAAATTTTAATGAGCCTCTAAAATTAGTAGAAAAATTGGATAAAAGATTTTGCCTACAAACCCTAGATTTTGGAATTACTAGGTTATATAAAATTGTCAAAATTTCCACAAAACCCTAGCAATTAAATGATGAAAATGCAAGGTAAATTTATGATTTTTTTAATTTTTCTATAGTTTATATTAGATCTGATGCAAAAATCATGAATTAGGAAAATTTGGAAAGAATTGATGCAATTTAGTAAGCCAAACAATGCAATTTTTTTTGTATTTTTCCAATTTTTCAATTTTTTTGAATTTTTCTCAATGCAATAAAATAAATGACCAAATGAATGAATGAAATCAATAAAAATATAAAGAAAAACACTTAGAAAGTTTCAATTTAAGTCCAATAAGATGGGTTCACCAAAATGTTTAGGTGAAAATTGGATTTCTTTAATCTTTTGTTGATTAGATGTTTGAATCCTCCTTTCACCCTAACATTGAAGGATCTAGGCTCAAGTGGCGAGCACTATCATACCCTAGGTCACTTGCAGATGTAGAGAAACTTGGATTAGGGAATTAATTATCAATTTTTCCTTCTCTTATGTCCAATTAACCATTTAAACCCTAATTATGTAAATATGACAACAAATTGACGAATAACAGAAAAAGCTCTTGCAGATGGGAGTAAAATAAAAAATCATAGAATACCTATTTTTAGGGTTTCAAGGCAAAATAGTTGAGAACACTGGAGTAGGCACCCAAGTCCAAGGTACCTACTTTTTTTGGGAATCTGGATCTCCTTCCGACACTGATCAGCCATGTAACTTTTGTTTCCTGAGATCTGTCTACAAAGGACATTGGAGTGAGCACCTAAGTCTTGGAAGTGCTCATTTGTCTAACTTTTCTTCAGATATCGAATCCCTGATGTCTACCAAGCCTCCCTGCAACTCCACTTTTTCCAAATGTGACACCTATAACCTACAATCACAAGACTTGGTTTGGGGGTTGTGGTGTTTAGAGGTTTGCCTCAGTCAAACCCCAGAGGACACTTAAGTCTCTAAACATTGTTATCAGATAAAGAGGGCATGCCCTTGTGAGGCAAAGGGCAAAAACCAAAGGAATCAATGATAAAAACACAATGATATGTGACCTTTTAGTTAAGCTCTCATGGAGGAAGATGCTCTTCATGCCATGAGGAGATTGAAGCTCAAATCTGCAAATATCAACACACAAAACATACAAGTCTGCTCTTGCAACACAATAGAAATCCTTGAATCACCTTGAGAAGACAATATCTTTCTAGTAATCATCTAGTTTACAAATGAATGCCTACACATGCTTATATATGCACCTACAAGTATTCCCGCCAAGATATTAAAAATCAAACTTTACCGTGTTGGTAAAAGAACCTCCTAATGGTCATAAACTAACACCTAGAAATTGGGGCTGCCCTAAAATAGGGCAAGACTAGGGCATGGGTGCCCAAGTCCTCCCCCCTATTTTGGGTAGGGTAGAGCTCAAGGGATCCACCTAGGTCCTATTTGTCATGGAAACTAGGTCTCATTCCATCAAGATGCTAGAATATGAACTAAAATGTCCTAAATGCACTCTAAAGACCTAGGAGTTAAACCTTATGAGGGAAAAGCCCCCAAGGGGACATTTTCCAATGTTACAATTATAAATCTAATGGTGATCATTTCCTATTTATTGAATTATATGTTGATGACATGTTATTTATTGGTAAAGGGAAAGGAATTATTTAAGAACTAAAGTCTTAACTTGTAACTAAATTTGAAATGAAAGATCTTAATGCAAATAAACACATTCTTGGGATTGAAATCAAAAGAGATAGAGTGAACCAAAAACTATGGCTTGGCTAGAGTAAGTATGTCAATTTAATTTTATAGAGATTTAACATGCAAGATTGTAGACCCTTATGTATTACTTTTATAGTTGGAATGCATTTATCTACTTCATAATGTCCAACATCTGGGGCCATCAAAGATGGAAGACATGAGCAAAGTGCCTTACTAGAGTGCAATCCAAAGTTTGTTGTATTCTATGCTCTGTACTAGATCAGACATTGCCCAAGCAATGGGACTTCTAGATATATGTCTAATCCTGGTATAGTTCATTGGGATGCACTTAAAAGATTCTTCAAATATTTGTGGGGTATCTTAGAGTATTCCTTGTGTTATCATGGTAATTTGATAGGAAATGGGCATTCCCTTGATATTCATGGTTATGTGGATTTAGATTGTGTAAATGATGTTAATAGTAGGAGATCTACTAGTGCTTGTGTGTTTACATTATTGATTGTGAAATTATTTGGATGAGTAAGCCATAGGCTATAGTTTCTATTGAGCTTGATTATATGGAAGCTACCCATGATTGTAAATAATCCATTTTTCTTAAGAGATTGTGTTCAGATATTGTAATAAAACAAGGTACAATGATAGTCAAAGTGTGAGCTGCCTAGCTACGAACCTAACATTTCATGCTAGGACCAAGCACATTGATGTACAATATCATTTTGTTAGAGATATGGTCGAGGATGGTATGATGAATCTAGTTAAAGTAGAGACTTTGATGAATGTTAGAAATTAATTAGCTAAGTCTATGAGCATAGAGAAGTTTAGAAGGTGCTTAGAGTCTATGGGCCTCTTAGCCTCGAGCAATTAAATCATAGTGTTGATACTCCATTTTCTCTTGCAAGGTGTTCAACATGTGGAAGAATGTTAGGAAAGGTGTCTCAACCTTACAAATACAAAAAAGTGTGGTTTTTTAGTTATAAAATTGTTCAAACTCAGTTTCTAAGATATAGATTTGGTTTTTGGCCAAAATAAAAATTCTAGGTTATTTAGCACCACTTACAAGGTTGCCCATTATGTATATCTCTTCAAGCTCTACAAAAATAAGCCCAATCAACCTCTCAGATCAATAGTTATGGCCTCCATAAGTCGGGCCTCTCATATTGGAAAATTTAAAAATGTTTTGGACATAAAAAGGAGCTGTAAGGGGAATTATACATGTTGTCCAACATATGATGTGTGTTATGACATATCATAAGGCATCTTTAATTGGAGATAATGGAACCCTAAGTATTTGGGTGCCACTTTTGGGTGATTTTGGCTCATGGTTTTCTAATTACTATTTGATGGTTTCATGTATTGTATCTCCTATATATTAGGTGCTTGAGATGGAGGTTGTGTGTGAGAATCTTATAGATGTTGTTAAATTGCTTTTAGATCTCTGGTTGGTGATACTCCTATGAAAGCCTTCTCCACAATTATATTGTAATCTTGTTGAGATTTATGAATAATATATTGGGCTACTTTTGGAGTGTGGCATTTTCTCCTAAAAGGGGTTTCCCCACGTAAATCTTTATGTTCTGGTATGATTTCTATTAAAGATCATATATATATATATATTGTAATTGTTGTAAAGATCTAAAAAAATCTGCATAACCCTCCTCTCAATATTAGTGTAGGAATTTGTTCCACTACCTTAGCTTCCTTACACTACTTAACTCTAATTTTATAGTTCTTAAAACATATGAACTACATACATATAGTTATATAAAATCATAACACCTTACATAACATTATTTCCATTTTTTCTAAATAAATATTATTATCCTACCTTCTTTATAATAATTTTTCAATTAAGATTGTATGTATATTAAAATTCCTACTTAAACTACCATACATATGGTTTTTATAAAACCATCACAACCAAGTTATATACATAAATCTTAAATTTGACAATATCTTGAATAAAACCAAGATATGCAGCCTAGAATAATTATATAACAAGCAACCAATCTAAAAATAGGTTCAAAGCATTAGTATTTTCCACATATTATTATCTTATTATTATTTCATGCCATGGAACCATAGCGTCTGGGTTGTTTTTTAATGCTTGACTAAATGTTTTAATTTTAGCCAATCAAAATTCATTATTTTCCTATGATACAATCTACTTTAATGTTTTAGATTTTGAATGTGTATATATTTATTCCAAGTAAACAATAAATAATTTTTCCTCCACTTTGATTGGCCATGTTTCAATCTTTGCAAAATGTTAGAAGACATGATCATTGTTACACGCATAATAAGACTACTTCTAGTGACATGTTGCCCAACATGTTTTCTCATGTCTACTTTTGATTCAACAACTATTTAATGGTTTCCTTGTCCATATGATATGTGCATGCACATGAAATGAATGCTAGTGTTACATGTCCTAGGACATGGTTGTGTTGGAAGGATAGAGTGGATTTATCATGTCTTTGAGTTGTATCTTAATTTTATATCTTACATAGAAAAACTCAAATAAAAATAAAAATGACATAAAAATGGTGTAGCAGCATCCTAGGTCTTGATAGTTAGTGTTTAGGGGAAAATTGGATTTGTTAATGTTTTAGATTTTAGATGTTTAAATCTGCCTCTCCACTATACATTCAAGGATCTAGGGTCTAGTGATGAGCACTATCATACCCTAGGTCACTTGCAAATGTAGGGAAACTTGGATTAGGGAATTTAATTATCAATTTTCCTTCTCTTATGCCCAATTGACCATTAAAACCCTAATTATGCAAATACGACAACAAATTGATGAATAATAGAAAAAGCTCTTGCAGATAGGAGTAAAATGCCAAATCACAGAGTACCTATTTTCAGGGTTCTGGAGCGGAACAGTCAGGGACACTGGAGCGGGCACCCAAGTCCAAAGTACCAGTTTCTTTACAGGATCCGAACCTCCTTCTGGCACTGATCAGCCCTGTAACTTTTGTTTCTTGAAACTTAGATGCAGAGGATACTAGAGCCAACGCCCAAGTCCTAGAAGTACTCCTATGTCCTACTTTTCTTCAAATCCTGAATCCTTGATGCCTTCCAATCCTTCCTGCAGCTTCACTTTTCCCAAATAGGACACCTGTAACCTGCAATCACAAGACTTGGTTTGGGGGTTGTGGTGTTTAGAGGCTTGCCTCAGTCAAGCCCCAGAGGACACTTAAGTCTCTGAACACCATTGTTAGATAAAGAGTGCATGCCCTTGTAAGGCAGAGGCAAAAACCAAAGGAATCAATGATGAAAACACAATAGTATGTCACCTTGTAGTGAAGTTCTCATGGGAGGAAGATGCTCTTCATTCCATGAGGAAATTGATGCGCAAATCTGCAAACAAACACATAAACCACACAAGTCTGCTCTTGCAACACAATGAAAGTCTTGAATCACCTTGAGAACACAATAGCTTACCAGTAATCATCTAATTGCAATCTAGTTTACAAATGAATTCATAAACATGCTTATATATGCAACTACAAGAACTCTTGCCAAGATTTCAAAAATCAAAACTTACCATGTCAGCAAAAGGAGCAAATAACGGTCATAAATTGACACTTAAATTTTGGGCCTGACCCAAAATAGGGTAGGACTAGGGTGCGGGCATCCAAGTCCTCCCCCCTATTTTGGGCAGGGTTAAGGTCAAGGGATCCTCCTAGGTACAATTTGCCATGAAACCTAGGCCTCATTCCATCAGGATGCCAAAATATGAACTAAGATGTCCTAAATGCATGCTAAAGACCCAGGAGCTAAATCTTATGAGGGAAAAGTCCCCAAGGGGACATTTTCTAATGTTATAGTTAGCATGCATAGAACTAGTCAAATTTGGATGAGAAAGTGCACTTGTCGCTACTATAGGTATTTTTACATAGAACCATTGGAAAGGGAGTCACCATAGTGAAAATACACTTGTAGGAAATGTGGCTACTTGTGTTGGAGTAAATACAACACTGAGAGGGGGGGTGAATCAGTGTTGTAGATAAAAAAAAAATTATTTACTTCTTATCAAACTTGAAAACACAAAGTAATTATGCTGACAGTATGCTTTATCAAAGCAAGAAATCAAATACTGAACAACAAATAAGACTGAATGTTCAAGAATGAAAGACAAATGGATACACTACAATAGAGACCATGACACAATATATTTCATGAGTGGAAAACCCTCATAGGGATGAAAAACCACTCTAAAATTGCCTCACTAGCTTAATCATGAATATCACCAATTACAGAGCCTCACTGACTTTTTGTCTCATTGACTTATATCACTACCTTACTAGCATTTTATTCACAACTGCCTCACTGGAATTTCCCATTTACATCTGCCTCACTGGCATTCATGGTAGTCTTACTGGATTTTATGGTAGTAACTGCCTCACTGGTACAATTTCACTACCTCACTGGCATATCAATTTCACTATCTCACTAGCACAATATCTTCTCAAAGATACAATGAATATTTAGAAATCAATACAAATGGTTTCTTTATTTCATTACAATGCAGATCTTGATTGTCTCATTTCATTTGAGACTCAAGAATCACAAATATCAAAATGTGCACATACAACTCAACAAATCAAGAATGATTTTGCAATGATACATTATTGCTATCTTAATGATATTGCATGAAGGTACAATCTCATAAACACCTCAACAATGTGTCTTACATTTTATACTATCTCAAAGTTCCTTCTTCCTTTCAAAAAATAGTTTGTACAAGTAATTATTATTTTCCAACTGCCTATAGCAGTTTACAAGATCAATAACTGTCATGGTTAGAAGGTCGAGTAAAGCCATTTTGAAAAGAACTGTGTGTGAGTTAACAACTGTCATCAACACCCTTAATCAAGCCTTCATTCACTATAGATGAATATTAAAAATATAGCAAACCCTAACCACATTTGTACAAGGGTTTAATAAAAACTTCAAACTATTCATATTTGCCAAACCTTAACCAAATTATGAAATGGGTTAAACATGATATTCTCATACGTATTTAGACAAAGATTCCAAAACAATATTCCATTTTGCTTAATGATACTTAGGTGAGAATCAATGTAAACCCAGTCTGCTTTGCTTAATAAATCTTTAGGTTAACTAACCTTTCATCAAATCATTGTTTAAGTGGATTAAATAACAACAAAAAGATATCACCTGACTAAGTCACAATTTGATTGTGTTGTGTTAGTGTAGGTTTTATTTCCTAGTGGGTTATTTATTTTTCGCTATATTCCTAGGTTTTTCCTACACTTCTATTAATCTCACTTAGGTTAATAAAGCATGTCTTATTAGGTGAGTGGTTGCGAGGTGTCACCTTCCTACATGTGAGCATCCATTAGCTATCTTGGGAAGATAATTTTCTATCTTTAGTCTGATAGATGGTTGCTCCTCATTGGTCGGTTTTGCCACCTCCTCCCTCTCCCTGGTCTATATAAGCATGCGACCTGGCTTGTATTTTGTATCTTTTTCTTTTGCATCCTCTTAATTCTATTTTGCTTCTAGCATTTGCATTACTCTCTTCGAGACTAACTCTATGTTTCTATTTGAAAGGAAGCTAGGCATGTGGAAATCGCTTCCTACACTAATCTAATGAGGAGAGTAGAGTGCAAATTCATTTTAACCTTTACAATTATAGAATATTTAATACAACAACAGAGATATTGCAGTAGAAAACAACATAAGAATGTAAGACAAAAGAAGAGAGACACAAGATATACATGGGGAAAACCCTTATCGGGTAAAAAACCCCACACTCCAAAACCCGCACAATGTATTATCAAAACTGTAATGGTTTACAATACACTTCCAATGCAAGCTCTCAGGAGTCTTCAACACTTGTATCTAGAGACAAATTGGTAGCATAACAACACCTGTTAATCACCTTCTCTTTCTCCTCTCCAATCACCTGCTTATATTGAAGTTTTCAAGGCAAAACTGAACATATCTTGGAATAGGCGTCCAACTTGGCCTCATGGCCCAAAACCCACGCCTAGGGACACTTGTCCAACACTGCAGTATGGTCATGACACTTGTCATATCAACCCATCCCAATAGAGTCACCTATTTCTAATTTGGACAATGATAGATGCTCTTACGCACTAACCAACTGTCATAGAATCTATCATAGCTGTCATAACTTACAGCTGTAAGAGAATCTATCATACATAGGCTATAAATAGAATATTCTCTAACAACATGACATAGCCCTCCTTGGGGCACCCAAAGATACCTTCTTCTAAGATGCCTTCTGACACATGTCTTCACTTGTCATAGAACCTTCTATTTCTGACTCTTACATGTCATAAAACTGTCATGGGAATCTGTCATGACCGTTTCAGTCAATATTCCCTTACACAACATCCAAGATGCTGACACATGGAAAAATATTCCTACCACTAAGTGGGATGCCTATCTCCTCATGTGAGGACAAAATTACATGTGGTCATATGCCATGTAGGATGACACATCACCGTGCCAACCCCCATAATATGACAACATAGGATTTGCATCCAATTAATACAATAGGCAATAAATAAATAATATAATGTAAAAATACAAGGAATTATCAAGGTTGAGATACCTTAATTCCCAACATTCTCCCACTTGTCGAACACCTTGTAAGACCCAATAGAAAAATAGGATTTAACTGCTATAGGCCGAAAGGCCTATAGACTCTGAACACCATCTGAACTACTCTATGCCCACTGGTTTTGTTAATGCATCTGCAACATCACACTCTGACTGTCACAATAGATAGTAAATTGTCCTACACCAACACCAATATATGAACACACTATCTCTTAAGCTGAATGGTTTCCTTGCAAGCATGAGTAGCTGCCAAATACTCAGCTCAACTGAACTCCACTGTGCTCACTAGCTTTACAGAAGCACCTGTAACATCTTCCAAGTGATCACCAACATGACAAAAGATTAGAATGCCAAAAATATGATGAAACACTAAATGCCACATAGACACACCAATGTATCCAACTTCAAACTGATTAACAAAACATAACTTTGAAGTCCAAAACAAGATCGAGTACATAAGCTCCAAAATAGTTAGAACAACTACCACAACTAGTTGTTTACATCCAACTAAATAACCACCATTGATAGAACTTTTGTACACAACATATTCAGCCCATACTACAACTCTCATCCCTGTATAATCCATTGTCCTGCTCAAAGTTACCGTCTCTAATGATAACAAACACACCAAAACCATTGATGTACAAAAAATCTGAAGACCTTTGATACTATAGTCCAATGAAAAACAATCTACCAAAGATATGCATACATCCTATGAATCAAACTACATGAGCAATGCCAACCGAAGTAACTCAAAGTCTACCAATCAGCACTTACATAAAAAGATGGCTTATAATACAAACATATAATACAAAGAACAAATTACAATGATGTACAAACTACAATCAATTGCTACATAACAGAGCATACTCCACAAATGGTTTTCTGCTCACTCTCTCACCTCTGATCTCCTCCACTTCTCCCAAGTCCACATCTAAAAAGAACACATACTATTTCCAAAAGACAATAAAGTACAACAACAGTAGATGATCACAAACCCAGTGATCATACTAGATGAATAAGAACCTCTAGGAAGAAATATGAGACAATAAAGAGAAACCTCAAACCATATCATGTCCTTCTGCCACCACCACCAAGTGCTAAGTTGTGCCAAGTATGATCTCCTTCACAAAACCCCAACTGAAAAGCCTTACAACACCCAACCATGTAATCTCATAAGATCAAATAAACATCAACATGGATGTAAGCCTCTCTAATCAAGGTAGATCAAACTCATAACCATTTTATAACAAGGAATAAGCCCAATCACATCTCCTAAACTCTTCATAAATGAACATCATGAAACCATATGAATCAAGAAGATAACCATGCTAACATCCCTCAAATGAAACCTCCAGAACCAATAACTGTAGCTCAAGATTCATATCTATGAGAAATAAAAGCATAAAACAAATGAATCTGAAATAACTTGGGCAATACCTATCAAAACATTTTCTGCCAAGTGAACTGAGAGTGGGGAATGAGATTGATCCACTGAGATACACCGAGTCTCATATACTCTCTCCAAGAATAATCTCCTCTCAATTTCAAATATGAAATCATGTCCATAACAAGTGAAGGCTTCTCAGTCTTTCTGTTGAAAACTTAACCATTCCAACACATGATCCCTACAAAAAGAGATCTCAAGCCTCACCTCAAGTCTCTCTAGTATCCATGAACTTCCATTAACCAATACATGCCAACTTCAAATGCATCCTACAAAATCATGAAGCTTCAAGCAAATGATTAATACTCAAAACCAAAGAGAACACACAAGATCACTGTCAGAACTACCACTGCACATCTGTATGATCAAGAAGCCCATCATGACATTATGATTTAACCATCTCCTTGTAACAAGATCACATACAACAAAGCATACAATGATGCATACATCCTATCTCAAGAGAACATGTATAATGCCAAAACTTTAAGCTAGCATCAAGAGTAAACCATGACATAATAACATCTCTAAACAAAGGATAAACATGTCATACTGACAAAACATAAACCCGACACGTCAACTAAGATGTCAACATCTCCAAACATATGAAGATAACCATCTCCTGACAACAAAACTAAAAATGTCAAAGAACTCTCAAAACCAAGAGCTCCTCCATGACACCAATATCCATTGCAAAAGATCATCCATCACTTATGATGAATCCAACATCACTGCCGAAGCTCCCACTAAAACTATGATACCAAGCTTATCAAGGCATTATAATAACCATCCTCTCAATGAA
This sequence comes from Cunninghamia lanceolata, assembly GCA_027924645.1. Lineage (NCBI taxonomy): Eukaryota > Viridiplantae > Streptophyta > Pinopsida > Cupressales > Cupressaceae > Cunninghamia > Cunninghamia lanceolata. The sequence goes on along the minus strand of BSBN01000495.1, from coordinate 5,534,029 downwards.
GATCATCCATGGTTTTTACACAATCTAACAATTGTCCTATACAATATCAGCAACACAAAAGAATAAAGTAGAACCAAGATCTCCAAGTCAAGAAGATAAAGCCATTACTATCAAAAGCTTACACTAAACTATGTAACCAAGCTATCCATGACATTATGATAAACATGCTACAAGTCCCAATAACTAACTATCTATGCACTCTAATTATCCATCCTCTTATCCCAAAGCAACATACCAATATACAAATGACCACATATAAGGCCAACTAACAAAGTCTATATAAATACTGAATCAATCTTGTGGATATAGACAGTTCACATCCGAGTCATCCCACTACAATCAAATAGGTGATTAGCCCACAAAACTACATAACTCATAGATCCCAAACATGAAACATGCAAACTCATCATCACATTAGTAACTTGCAAACTGAGATACCAAAGAAGACAAATTGTAGACTTCAAGACTCAACCATCAAATCAATTCTAGATTCAATTTTCCAACAAGTCCACAAATGAGTGATCATAGTCAAGGAACTAATCAAGCATATGTTGTAGAAATGATGAGTGATAGATCACATACCAACATCTCCACACTGAGAAAGATACAAACCTCCTCACACTATGCATAGAGCATACATGCAAACCTGCAACTATCTTACATACAAAAACACTCCAAGGAATTATAATCTAAAAAATAGTGTCTACAGATTTACAAAACCACAAGTTTTGATTAACTATGTAAAACCTGTAAAACCACCATGTCACTGACATACATGTAGATCCATATCCACTTATCATCTGGAAGACACACCAGTCTGAAAAACACCAATATAGTTAAAACCAAAATAATGGAATAACATAGATAAGCATAACCATAGATTTTTGAACAGAATATATACAAAACCCTCAGATCAAATCAATATGAAACTAATACATGCAAGTATAGCCAACTAAATGAAATAGAGATCTAGGAACTTCAAGCCCACTTGTAGGCCAACTCCACAACCATCACCATGTACAAGCATACAGAGAAGCTAGGGTGTTCTAGAAGCTTTCAAACCATCCATAGATTAACTCCATAGCCTACATGCATTTGAGGTTAACAAAACAATGTCTTCCAATGCCAGGGACTAAAACCAAGCATCCAACATAAGCATATCAAACCACAGTCATGACAACCCAAGTTTCTCCATGTGATCAGGGAGCCAAGAATGAACACCCAACATGAATACTTTGTTGCAAACGACCATAGAATGATAGAAGATAACCACCATGCATGAGGGTTATTGCATACTATCAAACAGGAGCTCCAGATCAATAACATACTAAATGTAATCATATGATCAACTCCATAACACTCCATCTTAAGTTTCCGTAACTCAAAATTTGTACCGTTAAACATCTCCATCTCTATTCTTCTAGATGTGCTTGTCATCTCATTCCTGCAACAAGATTTCAAAATACTCTGTACAAACTCCCACTCAACCTAAGATTAGTACACAAACCCCCTATTCAACAACTAGGACCAAAGAGATTATCTCTGATACCAACTAAAAGGAAGCTAGGGATGCAGAAATCGCTTCCTACACTAATCTAATGAGGAGAATAGAGTGCAAATTCATTTTAACCTTTACAATTATAGAATGTTTAATACAACAACAGAGATATTGCAGCAGTAAACAACATAACAATGTAAGATAGAAGAAGAGAGACATGAGATATACATGGGGAAAACCCTTATCGGGTATAAAACCCCACACTCCAAAACCTGCACAATGTATTATCAAAACTATAAAGGTTTACAATACATTTGCAATGCAATCTCTCAGGAGTCTTTGACACTTGTATCTGGAGACAAACCAGTAGCATAACAACACCTGTTAATCACCTTCTCTTTCTCCTCTCCAAGCACTTGATTATATTAAAGTTTTCAAGGCAAACCTGAACATATCTTGGAATGGGCATCCAACTTGGCCTCATGGCCCAAAACCCATGCCTAGGGACACTTGTCCAACACTACAGCATGGTCATGATACTTGTCATATCACCCCATCCCAATATGGTCGCCTATTTCTAATTTGGGCAATGACAGATGCTCTTACGCACCAACTGACTATCATAGAATCTGTCATAGCTATCATAACTTACAGTTGTAAGAGAATCTGTCATACACAAGCTATAAAAAGCATATTCTCTTACAACATGACATAATCTTCCTTGGGGCATCCAAAGATACCTTCTTCCAAGATGCCTTGTGACACATGTCTTCACCTGCCATAGAACCTCCTATTTCTGACTCTTACATGTCATAAAACTGTCATAGGAATCTATCATGACTGTTTCAGTCAATATTCCCTTACACAACATCAAAGATGCCGACACATGGAAAAATATTCCTACCACTAAGTGGGATGCCTATCTCATCATGTGAGGACAAAATTAAATGTGGTCATATGCCATGTAGGATGACACATCACCGTGCCAACCCCCATAATATGACAACATAGGATTTGCATCCAATTAATACAATAGGTAATAAATAAATAAATATAATGTAAAAATACAAGGAATTATCAAGGTTAAGACACCTTAATTCCCAACACTATTTTGATTTCATATCATTTGCATTCATAGTTTAAATATCTATTCGTTTGCACTAGTTTTCTGGGTTAATAATCTTTTCAGATTCTAACATGGTATCAGAGCTTTTCTATGTCAGTATGCTCTTCTCTTGCATCTTCGGATGATCCAGAGAATCAGAAAAGTTTGACGGAAACATTTTAATCTCTAGGGTTTACACGTGTTTTATGAAATCTAGGTGATTGCACCATTTCTGTTTATACTGGAAGCATTTCCAGCTATTCTAACACATCCAAGAGGCTTGAGAAAGTTAGATTTGGCTTTCGTTTCACCAAAATCAGAGATCGTCAGACATAGTTGCGGAATTGGGGTTTCAAGCTCAAATCTAACAACCAGCTTGCATATTTGGTGTTTTCAATCAATATTACAGGTTCCAGCATGCCTTTTCTTGTCTTAGGTAGCTGATTCAGCCTTTACATGCTGGGTTTTTGGTTGTTGGGGTCATTTTTTGTTGGTAAAGGCATTCTATTTACATTGGATCAACATCTTTTGTACATCAGTAAGAAAAACATCTTCTGGGTTTTGTTCGCATAATAGAAAAAGCATCTGGGTATGTTTTAGTTTTTGCATGCAACTCATATATTTTGTAGAAACAAACTCAGAAAGCTACAGTAGGACCCCTCTTCGTTGACAATTGTAGATTTGAAGGCAGTTTTCAAATGCTCCGTTCTTGCTCATACGGACTCTGTTTCCCACGATTTTTTTTTTATTTTCGCTATTTTTTTGTGCTCTATGCACTAGTGTAGACATTTTTTGATTTTGATGTAGAGATGTTTCAAAAATTGCAAATTCTTAGTTATGACACTACACAATTCTCATTTTTGGAACTTTAGAGGATCATAACTTTCACATACGACCTCGTATCGAGGCAATTCTTTTTTTGAAAGTGCATGATTTTTCGAGTAGATTGCAATGGTGTTGTTAGTTTTGCTTGGCAGAGTTCCAGTATTGTACTTTCAGCATACACCCAATTTGTGAGGGTTTTGTAATGCATTGAGATCAAGAGCACTTAGTATTTCTTGCTAGTGGCAGTTGTAAACACACTAATATAAAGTTCCAAATCATATTTTCTTGGGGGGGTTCTTTGATTGAGTGAAAAAGGGGGTGTCTTATGTGCTCTATTTGAGTCACATCTTTTATGGGGTTATTGTAATCATTTTGGGGGTTCATCATGGATTTCGGTTATTTCCATCCTTCTGTTGTTAAGCTAACCTTAGAGAACTATTTGTCTTGGAAACAAGGGATAAAGAATCATTGCCTTGAGCAGGATCTGTTGCCCCATCTTCTTGGACTCGTTCATGAGCCAAGTGACTATGAATAGAAGAATGCATGGTTTAACAATAATGACATGGTCTATGGGCTGATATGCATTACTATTTCTAAGGATATTTTACATCACATAGAGCACACTGAGTGCCCTTTCACTTCTTGGACCATCATTCAGTAGTTGTATGGAGACTTTGGATCTTCATCTGATAGTGATGTTTCCTTGGATGACCAGGCTCTTGTGGATGATACTGAGACTTCTTTTGCCCCATCTTGTGTGACATACATTGATACCCCATCTTTAGATACAACACTTGTTGCTTCATCAGATTCTAGAGATGCTTCTTTGAGAGCTTCCAGTGATTCTTTGCAGCATGATCATTACAGTCTTCTTGATTGGGATTCCTATCTATCAGACATTGCATCTTTATTTGTGGAGTCTCATATTTCAGATTTGGAGGACACATATGAGGGGTTATCTCTCCTCTTTCATGAAATTTTTTTTTCCTTGCACCTATTGCTACTTGAGAGTTTAGAGTTGCTTCTTCGAGGGCTTCCAGTGATTCTTTGCAGCAAGATCATATATGTCTTCTAGATTCACTTCATTGGGACCAATTTCTACCAGACATCTCTTGTTTGTTTGTAGAGTCTCACATTTTAGATCTAGATGACACTTTTGAGGACATTCAACTCCTCTTTGATGATAGTCATTTCATCATTGTTATCTCATCTTCCTTGCCTTTGGATCTTGTACCTCTTGGTTCTACACATGGGATTGGATTGCTTCTACCTTTGTGCATTGAGGCATCTTTTGATATTCACATGGGGACACTTGAGCAGAGTTCTAAGACAAGATACATCATGAGGTCTCCTTCCTCACCTTGCTTCTTTGAGTCAGAGTTACTTCAGCATTCACCATTGGAGTTGTTTTTTCCTAAGGGGAGAAATGTCATTTTCCACAAATGGATCATCTTCAACATTCATATATGGGCATCCTCCATCAGCAGAGCTACTTCATTGTGGGGGGGTTTCATAGTCTCTTTCACTCTCTCCACTTTGGGGGGGTCTCTTCTCTCTCTATTTGGGGGGGCTTCTTCTCTTTGGGGGGAATTCATTGTACATGGGTACCTTATCAGGCTTGATTTGTTGGGACCCATTTCTACTTCCACCTAAGCTTCGTTTATGGGGGGTGTTAGTGTAGATTTTTATTTCCTAGTGGGTTATTTATTTTTCACTATATTCCTAGGTTTTTCGTACGCTTCTATTAATCTCGCTTAGGTTAATAAAGCATGTCTTATTAGGTGAGTGGTTGCGAGGTATCACCTTCCTACATGTGAGCATCCATTAGCTATCTTGGGAAGATACTTTTCTATCTTGAGTCCGATAGATGGTTGCTCTGCATTGGTCAGTGTTGCCACCTCCTCCCTCTCCCTGGTCTATATAAGCATGCTACATGGCTTGTATTTTGTATATTTTGCTTTTGTATCCTCTTAATGCTATTTTGCTTCTAGCATTTGCATTACTCTCTTAGAGACTAACTCTGTGTTGCTATTTTGATTTCATATCATTTGCACTAGTTTTCTAGGTTAATAATCTTTTCAGATTCTAACATGTTGTACCCTCAAGGTGACAAAAATAACTATCTGAAGCAACTCCTTTATTCTTTTTAACTATTTACAAAATAATCTCCTTTCCACTGCTCACTGTGAGCTTAGTCAAATTACTGAACAATCAATACAATTATTCCATAAATTCTCATTCAATACCTCATGATATCACAGATTCCTCAAAAAACTTCAAACCCTAAGCTTAAGAGCTTAATATTCCAAAGTTTAACATTGTAAAATAAACAATGAAACTGCCCTTTTTCTCAATATACTCATGTCACCAAGAGTTCCTATTTGCTCTAAAAGGGCCGGTGACTGCATAATTAAAAAGACACCTTTTAACCTATTGTGGATACTGAGACTTGCTTATCAATTCATCCACTTAAAAGACCATTGAAAATAGTAAGTTCATTATCACCTTTAATTTGAATAAAATGACAAATATAACCCTTCACATTGAATTTAAACAAATAAAGTCATGAACCTTAATAACCCTTAACTCAAATGGTGTCACCCTGATCACTTTTGCTTAGACAAATATTAATCCTTTCAACACTTCATCTCAAAAAAATGTAACAAGAATCACTTAAGATATATCCACTAAGACTTTAAATGTTGTGACTAATAAGATAAGGATCATGCATGAATATCAATAATCACCTCAAACTGTACTAGCATGTCAAATTGTCTATGTACATGTTTGACATCATTGCCAACTGTAAATGCCAACTAGGGGTCAACAAACTCCCCCTTTGGCATTGATGTCAAATAAACCATTTCCTTGTACATCATAACCAAAGCCAATCATCACATGAAGTATATGTCCCCATAAATGAACTCAACATGAAAGTAATGCAACAATAATGACTAAGACATGTAATGAACATCAAATCATATGCATCAAATCATAGAAATAACATCAATAACACCTATATTTTGCTCCTCCTTTTGATAACAATGCCAAAGGTGAAGGAGAATAAACTGGAAGAGAGAACATTACCAACTCCAGTAGTAAGAACCATCAAAATATATCATGGTACTGTTACCTAGATTTCACTACTAGTTCAATCAGGTAGAGCTTTTCCAATTTGAAAAGAGAAAAAGATACAGATGCAGTTATGTTTCCATTTGATTTATTAGTTACGTTATGAGTGGAGGAAATGTGGCTCCCACAAGGGTTGAGCCCATCTTAGAAGCAATGAACTACTGAATACAAAAGCACAACTCTAGTAGCGCATTTAGAAAACAGAAACAAATCACAGCTGTAATATGGTAGGACAATAAAGAATTAGTAAAGTCCAAGCACTAAAGGACAGCCAACAGTCAAAACGGGACAACAAGGCACAACAACAACAAAGTATAATAGAGTAGTAATACACAAAAAAGAAGACAAATAGACTACAATGTGACGAAGTTCAAGCAACAAGTTGTTTCAGGTTTGCAGAGGTCAAACTATAAGGTATGAACAGCTGTAATATGAGCACAGAGTAATATGACCATTTGACCCAAGGAGAAATCAGTATCAGCTCAAAGACTACTCAGAACAACCTAATCAAGTTAGTGGCATCACTATCAGAGGGATCACATTTTCCATTTTCTCAATTTTTAAGAAGTTGTCTCAAGAGACTGTTATAGTGTGATAGGGTCCAAATGAGTGAATTGTGAAAATAGTCATGAAAGAGACAGTGATCTTGAGAACAAGGTACTAGCAGCAAATACTTGGTGTGTGGAGTTGCAAAGTGTTATGGACCTGAGGTGGAGGCCATGAATGGTGAGGAGCTATGGAGGTATAAGGGTCATTTAAAATATACTGTGTATAGGTATGACACGAGAGATGCAGAAACGGGATGGCTCAAGATTGTGAAGCATTGTGTTGACATGGCTTTGCGAGATGATGCAGATGTGAATCATATCATTTTTCCTTTACGACATTTAATCAAAACACCTAAAATCATGCAAAATCAGGGATTTAGATTAAATGTCATAAATATCAGTATTTTTTGCATAGGGTTGCGAAATTATAAATTGTAAAACATTTACTAAGGTGGTGCAATTATAAGCCTCTTAGTTAAATGTTATTTAATGCAGAAAAGGTGTCATTATGGTATTTTTAATGCTGCAAAAGATGATGACATATGCCAGAAGCACTAAATGATATTTTATCATATTTTTAAAGTGCCTTTATGATAGTGGAGCTAGTGGAGTTGGTGGAAGTTGATCTTTTTTGAGCGGAGCACTAAATGATATTTTATCATATTTTTAAAGTGCCTTTATGATAGTGGAGCTAGTGGAGTTGGTGGAAGTTGATCTTTTTTTAGTGGAGCACTAAATGATATTTTATCATATTTTTAAAGTACCTTTATGATAGTGGAGCTAGTGGAGTTGGTGGAAGTTGATCTTTTTTTAGTGGAGCATGAGTTGTTTATAGCTATTTGAGTTGTTCCTTGTTCAGTTTTTGGTAGGTTCTCAGCTTTGCATATTGTAATTTTATGAGTTCTTTTGCAGAAGTGAAGAGTCTTGTAACCCATTTTCAGAGATATGCAGCATTGTAACACCTTTTGACAGTAATAAGTAGTCTATACCTTCCCATGTTCTTCTGATATTGTGTGTTTTTCTGTGTTAGTACAAGCCTTTGTGATATTTTTCTGTCCTTTGAGTTGTACTGCATGTTGATGCCTTTATACAGGAGTTACATTATCTTTGTAGGTTGTGAGCTGTGCAAGTGATAACAATCAATTTTGGATAGTGAGAAAATCTATTTCTCCTAAACAAGACTGCTATTATTTAAACCTCCTCACAAAGTGATCATGCAAAGATTGTGATTTGTTGGGTTGTGTAGAGGATCCTGATTATTACTAGTTTCTGTAGTGTGTCATTTTTCTGTGTATTTTATGATAATCATTTGGTGCATCACCTTAGACAGTAGGTTTCATTTTATGCAATCCTTCTTACCCTTTTCTCTGCAAAGTTTTAGTCTAGGTAGTTCAGGTGGAGTACCAAGAGGAAGCCGGCCTTCTCCGGAGGTTCTTTCCATCTCAGGCCACCCACAGACCTAGGAAAGATCCCATGTTTCTCCAGATTACCTAGTTTCACAACTCGGCAAGGGTGCAAATCTGAGAGACAACAGGTACCACTGTCCTCATCTAGCATACCAACAACAAGATGTTAGTAACTAAAAAACTGATCAGATATCAAAGAAATATACAATAACCAAAGAAACTTGTACATATACCAATGTTCCTCATAAAACTATCAAATGAAACATCAAATTGTCAGAACAAGGAGAGTATCAAATCTCTCAAACCACTGAAATAATGACTGTAAAATGTTGTAAGAACTACAATCACCAAACTGCCATGCCAACTATTACTGTAAGGATAGGCTTAGAAGCTCCCCCTAAGAATAACAATCAACATACTGTCACACTGTTACTTCTCAAGCAACATTATTCAAGCAAATCACTATTCCAAACATACTTTCTTAGCAACTAAATGCAAATGTTGTCCTCACAAGATATCAAGAAAGCTAGAACCAAATTAGTAAAAGAGCCATACAAGACTATTCCAGGCAGTGTATTTTCATACAAAGACCAAACTCATCAAAAATATTATAAAGATCTGGTTAAGCATGCTAAAGATCACACATGCATTGAAATCATTGTACACTTCACTTCTCCTCTATCATCATTACTTGAAGCATTTAAAAACACTGTCAGATGTTGCTGATAGATATCGCTATCACTATTCCAAAATACAGAGCAAATTAGATCATTGCCATCAGTCATCATCTGAGAAAGAATGGTACTACCAAAGAAACACTATAGAAACCATTTTGGAAGCATTCTAAACCATAGCCACAAAGTGTAAGCATCATGAGAAAAACATTACCAACTGTATTACAAAAGTGCATTACCAACTGTCAAGTAAACGAGGGCAGCATCATCAAAGTAGCAAGAACTTCTCAACTTGCAAAGCAAATATGCACTATAAATATGTACTGTCCAAGCAACTGTCCAAGTCATACCAGTGTAAATGATCCCATTGTCCAAGAATGTGAATGAAGAGAATGATCTCCAAGTGTTTATCAATACTCTCAAGTAAAAAGTTGATATACAAGAGCACCAACATCATAGCAAGTCATCGTATAAACTAACTATTCCTGAGCATCATTAAAGCCACTATCATAAACCAAATAATCAATATTACTTGCATGTCAAAGCAGTACTGTCAAGGCAAACAGAAGTAAATAATTACTCCTCTGATTTAAGACATATGCAAACTTGATATCATTCCCTTGCAAGCACCTACAACCATTACTTTTAACATCACTTTGCTACAAGAATCCTTCAAGGCAAGACATCAATGTGAAAGAGCAAACAATAGGCTGTAACATTATTGTTACTATCCATGCAAGTTTAATTTTACTTTCATGACAAGGACAGTCAAAAATGAAATACTTGTCCACACTCAAATACATCAAACAAAATACAGTACCACACATGAATCTCTTTGCTGATCATAGTTATAATTGATTAATTAAATATATTACCACTAGTAATAGATGAGCAAGACATTAAGACTGTCATGTACTATCATGCCAAACTTCCAAGGTTCCACTAACATCCAACTATCCCACAAGATATAGCTACCAAAAGTTATTGTTTCAATAGAGGCTTCCACACTATGTATTCATAATACAACTATATTTTTCTACTGCAAGGACAAAGGTTACAAAAATGCCCACCACTGTTTCACAACACCAAAAACCTGTGAAGATCACTCAAGTGAAAGCTAGAACCATTAACATCTTTCATTGACATGACTCAAATCACTCCCAAGTGACACTCACATAGTCATGGTAGTGACTTTTGAATTAGAACTTCCAATAAGAATCACTGACAGATTAAAGAGCACTCCATATGATGTGTGAACCAAGCATCCGTAACTGAGAAAAGAACATAGCATCCATGAAAAATAGAAATATTGTAGTCATTGCCAAAACTGTGCAAACATGACTAACACCGAGCTTGAATAGTCTACTTTGAATAGAGATCCGATTGTCCATTCTACCTTCTTGCACTACATATTGTTAGTCACTGCCTAATTAGATAGACCATTGCTCTAGACATGAAAGAGGGCACCATTATAAGAAAATTTTGGTTACAAGCATTGAAACATACTTTCATCCAACCAGTAACCAATAACCATAGATTTAAACTTGAAAGGGGCAACATGCAAGATAAGCATTCCAAAATAAGAAAGAATCATATGCACACTCCATTTTGCATCTGCAAGAAGTCATTTCATGGTCTATCATGAATCAGAAAAGATCATTATCTTCAAGCAACATTTCTCAAACTGTTACCAAGCACCTTATAAGACCAACACATGAATTTGAAGTATCTCATAATACTTGTAAGTATTTCCTTGATACTTTGACAATATAGTCAAGCCCTTTGTATAATGTTTATACTTCATGACTGCCCTTTAATATTTCCTGCCACTTCTATTTAGGTTGCAACTGTCATGACTATTTTGTACTTTGACAATGTCACATTACTCTATATGAACAAACTTTTAGATACCTTTATTGTCTTACTAGCTCCACATGTTAGTTGAAATTTCCTCCTCCAAACTTTGGCAAAAAGAAAGCTTGCTTCAACATAACTATCATGAATACAATGAAGCATGGCCTAACATAATAAGGCCCGATGCAAAAAGTACTTTGACCAACATCTAACATCAAATGAGATGGAGATAGTATGAACACATCCTAACACATGATCCAATCAACATGAACTAAGAGTACCATGCTAACAGATCAAATCATAGTCACAAATGACTATCCTATTGATACAAAGAATCACTATATAAAAACTTCACTGCACATTCACTTCAAAATTCTTCAAAAACTTCTATAGTCTTTGTCATTTCCCAGGGGATAAAATGAAGAGACAATAAGTTACTCCCCCTGAGGTCATGCTATCTCTTATACACATAGAGATGTCTCTTGTGCAATATGCACAAGATTAGAGTTTTGTTTTCCTATCTCTTGCTTTCTTCTCCATACCTAAATATTTTTCTTCTTTTGCTTGAACATGTAATCTCTAGATGGTTTCATCAACCTTCTTTTACACCACTGTACTTTGTGCCCAAACATATTGCATCTATAACATTAAATATGGTTTTCTTGACCAAAGAATGGATAATTTATTCTAGACATACTGTATGAACCTCTATTAGCTTTATTCACATGATCATGACTTTTATACATTCTACAATTTCTTGTACAGTCTCTTGCTCTATGGCCATAAATGTGACATGAATAGCAATAATCATGAAATTGAGAATAGTTGTACCTCATTGAATGTTTTTACTTGATGTCTCCTCTTCTTTTCATTCTATCAAAAACCTGATCTTTTGTCTTCTTCTTGTCGTTAGGAGCAGCAACATGAAAACTCAAATCTATCTTCTTTTTAGGTGTCTTTCTTGCTTTAGAACATTGTCTTTCTTCATAACCTATCACTGTGGTGTCTTTGTGATGCTTTTGTTTACTCAATATGTCATTCAAACAATCAGTACTCTTTTCAAACAATGGATTCTTGTGCAACTTAGAAGATGCTTCTTCCAATTCCTTTCTCAAAGAAACTATTTCTGATTCTAGTTTTAGACATTCACTAGTCTTGACTTCAAGATCAGATTTGGTAAAATCAACAACCCTTATATCTTCTTCTATTTCTATTTTTAGACTTATAATCAGTTTGTTAGATTCATCAACTTGACTCTTTAAGTTAACAACCTGATTTCTTGCTTCTTGAAACTCTAAAGAAATTTTTACAAAATCTAAACATACCATGTCTTTGGAATCTCTTTCTTGTTGAAGTTGATCTTTTAATTTCTAATTTTCTTTACTGAGTTGCTTGATTGTATCTAGAGCACACAAGAGGTCACCTTCTAAATCAACTTCACACTCCTGTTCATCATAGCCCTAAAGAAACTTTTGCAAAATCTAAACATACCTTGTCTTTGGAATCTCTTTCTTGTTGAAGTTGATCTTTTAATTTCTAATTTTCTTTACTGAGATGCTTGATTGTATCCAGAGCACATAAGAGGTCACCTTCTAAATCAACTTCACACTCTTGTTCATCATAGCCCTGTTCATAGATATCTACATCTACAAAGAGATCTCTTTCTTCATCATCAATCTCAACAACAAAATCATCTTGTTCATATACACTTGCAATGAAGTCTTCCTTTCTATCAAGACCCTCAAGTACAAGATCATTCCTTTTATCACACATTATATCATTATTCCGGAGTGACTTGAATACAACAACTCATTACATGACTTGACTAGGGTTTGTTGTACAACCTTTTGCTTGACATCTTTCTTTTCTGTATTTCTTCTACACTTTCCCATGGTACTCCTCTATCAGGACCTACCCAAGCCTGTTAGACTTCTACACGAAACCTATGCTCTGTACCACTTGTTGGAGTATAGAAAAAACTAAGAGGGGGGTGAATCAGTGTTGTAGATAAAGAGAATTTATTTACTTCTTATCAAACTTGAAAACAGAAAGTAACTATGTTGACAATATGCTTTATCAAATAAAGAAATCAAATACTGAACAACAAATAAGACTGAATGTTCAAGCATGAAAGACAAATGGATCACACAACAGTAGAGACCATGAAATAATAGATTTCATGAGTGGAAAACCCTCATAGGGATGAAAAACCACTCAGAAATTGCCTCACTAGCTTAATCATGAATATCACCAATTACAAAGCCTCACTGGCTTTTTGTCTCACTGACTTATATCACTGCCTTACTGGCATTTTGTTCACAACCACCTCAATGGCATTTCCCATTTACAACTACCTCACTGGCATTTTGATGTTACTACAGCCTCACTGGCATTCATGGTAGCCTCACTAGCTTTCATGGTAGTAACCACCTCACTGACACAATTCCATTGCCTCACTGGCATATCAATTTCACTACCTCATTAGCACAATATCTTCTCAAAGATACAATGAAGATTTAGAAATCAATATAGAGGGTTTCTCTATTTCATTACAATGCAGATCTTGACTATCTCATTTCATTTGAGACTCAAGAATCACAAATATCAAAATGTGCACATACTGTTGCAAGTATGAGGTTAACCAGTGTTGTCATTGATGTCAACATACTCATATTGCATTGGTAAGAAGGATTGGATGAGTTGTGTGTTGTTGTTATTGAGGAAATCAGTCTCCATCCGGAATAGTGAAGAATAGTGATGAGAAGAAGGAAAAAGTACTGTATAGGTTGAGGATCAGAGGATACGGATTAAAGGGTTTGCAAATATGAGTCTTGAGATGTTCCAGTTAAGATTTCAGAGGCCCGCATAAAGAACTAAAGAAGTTATGGCTGTTTGTGTGAAACCAGTTCCGGCAGGTGTTCAGAGGTGATAGAGGGTCACAAAAAGGTCCGGTGTGATCCAGAATTGTATTGTCCTATTCTGCGAATTGGAAGGAGTGTTTGGGATGTTCTTGTGATGTACCATCTCGATTTGTGAATGGTTTGGAGGTCCAGAAGTACCTTTTGCATTGTGACAGTAGCGACAGACTGTGTTCTTGAAGCTCCGGATGATGAAGAGAAGAATTCTGGTAAGTTGATGAAGTGCGGATGTTCCTGTTGATTCAGAGAAGGTTATGATGATCATTGGATCATGTCTAGTTCATGTTGGCAGTCCACATTGAAGTTAGAGTTTGGATTTGATGTAATGACCACCTGTTGTTGGTGTTCTTTCAGAGACAGGTTGACCAGATGTTTTACATGCCTTGCGAATGTTATTGTGGATGTTTGCCAACTTAGATGATTGTTCCTAAGTCGATGTCTTGTATAAATAAGGGTTTGCAAATTTAGTTTGTAGTGTGTCTGGTGTGGATGTGTGAGGCATAGCGAAAAGAAGTGCGAAAGGCAGAGCAAGTGTTTTGGCCTTAAATGGAACTGATCTGGACATGGTAATGATGTCATTCTCCAGTTCAAAATTGTGATTCTTATCACTTTGTAGATAGTGTGTCTCCAGTAGGTAGTGTGCCTCTTTGTGAGTAGTGTGATCGGGCTATGAGCCCTAATTGGCAGGTGCCATCTTTTTCTTATTCTTCTAATAGAGAATAATCCTTGGGTTAATCACCCTGTGGTTTTTCTCTTAACCGGGTTTTCCACGTCAAAATCTTGGTGTCTCATGTGTTGATGTTTATCTGCTCTCATGTTTATACTCTATGCTTTCATGAATGGTTAAATTGCTATGCTAATAAATAACACAGTGGATCTGATTGTTTAAGTTGAAAGAAGGTTTAGGATAACTGATTCACCCCCCTCTCAGTTATCAACAATTGGTATCAGAGCCAAGTTCCTCTGAAAAGAGCTTAACCACTTGAGGAGATCCACGATGTCATCATATAAGAAGGACAGTCCAAAGTTTGATGGAACCAACTTCACTCTTTGGAAAGGCCGCATGAAA
Source organism: Cunninghamia lanceolata (assembly GCA_027924645.1). Taxonomy (NCBI): domain Eukaryota; kingdom Viridiplantae; phylum Streptophyta; class Pinopsida; order Cupressales; family Cupressaceae; genus Cunninghamia; species Cunninghamia lanceolata. The sequence goes on along the minus strand of BSBN01000495.1, from coordinate 5,519,000 downwards.
TGTCACTTGGAGTGTATGGGAAAGGCGTACTTATCCATGGTCACAAAACCCTATGTACCTCTACAGGGTGGTCTGACAACTCTGAATGAAATCACAGATGTTGAAAACAATCTACGGACCAGAGAAGCTCTTCTAAGCACTTTGACTGACTCAGAACTCTCAAATGTTATTGACCTACCAACTGCATATGAGATCTAGGTTAAACTGGAACTTCTGCATGAAGGAGATGAGTTTGTTAAGAGTGCAAGATTACAAAGTCTCAAAGGGAAATTTGAAAGATTGAAAATGAGAGATGATGAAAATATCACTACCTTTATGCCAAGAGTAAATGAGCTAGTGTGGAATCAGGAATGCTGATGGAACTTTGGATGAAAATGAGATTGTTTGCAAAATTCTAAGATCTCTTCTTGCTGCCTACAAAATCAAGGTTGCTGCCATTGATGAATTCAGAGCCCATACAATTGTCACAAGAGAGCAATTAGTTGGCAAACTGGCTGCATTTGAAATGACTGATTTTGGAGATGATCACCGCAAGGCTAAATCTGCATTCAAAGCCAGTGCCTATGTGAAAGGCAAACAGAGATTCGATCCGGGAGAGAACTCCTCAAGGAAGTTGTCATGGTATGAACAAGCAAGGAAAGATATGGAAGAGGAAGAAGTAGAAAAAGCTCAACTTGAAACCCTCATTGCAAAAAGACTGCCAAGAGGATCCAGTAAGTATGAAGGAAAATTACCTTTTAAATGCTTCAACTACAATAAGATTGGTCACTTTGCCTCAAGATGTCTGGAAAGATCTACAAGGTCAGATTCTAACAGACAAAGGTTTCAAAAGAATTGTTATTATGTTCATGAAGAAGCTGATAATGAAGGAGTAATAGATGATGAATTAGAGATAGGAGACAAATCCAAAAATGAATGGGTGCTTATTGCTATCAAGGAAGAAGACCCAATATCTATCAATCATAAGGGTGAAGAAAGAGTTTTGGCTACCCAAGTTCAAGAAAAGGATGATTGGGTTATTGACAGTGGATGCTCTCACCATATGACAAGTGACAAGAACAAGTTCTTAGAGTTGGAAAGATATGAAAGAGGAGTGGTAAAGTTTGGTGATAATTCAGCTAGTAGAATCAAAGGAAGAGGAACTATATCTTTTAATAGAAGAAACAAAATTGGTAATGTGTTGCATGTTGAAGGTCTGAAGCACAATCTTCTCAGTGTTGGACAGTTGGTGGACAAAGGTTATGATCTCCGATTCAAAGATGGAAAATACAGAATCTTAGAAAGATCTGGAACAGAGATTGCATTCAGTACTCATTCAGTACTCAAACTAAAGGTAATATCTTTGACTTGGTTGGTACTGATAAAAGTTGTCTGCTTGTTCAAGTTGATCAGAGCTGGTTATGGCATAGAAGGATGTGTCATGTTAATTTTGATAACATCATTAGGATAAGCAATACTTAGGCTGTTAGAGATCTTCCAAAATTGGTAAAACCTACAAATGGTTTGTGCAAAGAATGTCAGCTAGGTAAATAGAGTAGAGTTTCATTCAAAAGCAAAGATCAGTCCTCTACCGGATTATTTGAATTAGTTCATACTGATCTATGTGGTCTGATAAGAGTCAAGAGTTTGCAAGGTGATAGATACTTCATGTTACTAATTGATGATTATTCCCAGATAATGTGGGTCACCTTTCTGAAAGAGAAGTCAAAAGCCTTTGAAAAGTTCTAAATCTTCAAAGCTATGGTAGAGAATCAAACTGGATTAAAACTGAAGTGTCTGAGGTTTGATAGAGGTGGTGAATTCACATTCGGTGAGTTCATAGACTTTTGTGAGAAGCATGGTATAAAGAGATAGTTGTCTGCTCCTAGGACTCCACAACAGAATGGAGTAGTTGAGAGAAAGAACTAGACCATCCAGGAAGCTTCCAGGACAATGATGTTGGAAGCAAATGTTCCTCCGATGTTTTGGAGAGAAGCTATCAGCACTGTAGTCTACACCCTCAATCAAGTTCAAATCAGAAACAATACCAGTAAGACCCCCTATGAACTTTGGTTTGGCATCACTCCTACTATGAGATATTTCAGAGTATTTGGTAGCAAGTGTTATATTAAAAGAGATGAAGATCTAGGGAAGTTTGATGCTAGAAGTGATGAAGACATTTTCTTGGGTTACTCCACTCAAAGCAAAGCATACCGGTGTTATAATAAGAGACTGAGAAAGATGATAGAAAGTGCTAATGTGAAAGTTGATGAAGGAATTGAGAAGCCCTCAAGATTTTATGAGTTTGATGAAGATGATCAAGATGGTATTCAGGTTCAAGGAGCTCAATCCTCTCCAGTAAGTTAGAGTCAGACTGATCCGGTAAATCAAGAAGAAGAGATAAGTCTGAATGAGCATGATCAAGAAGCAACAATGCAAGATACTCCCAAAATTCCAAGGTATGTAAGACTGAACCACTCTAAAGATCAGATCATAGGTGACAGAAGCAAAGGTGTGCAAACTAGGAGGAATGTTGTCTAATTTCAAAGATTGAACCTAAGACAATAAATGAACCTTGCAATGATGTAAATTGGACCAAAGCTATGGAAGAAGAGTTGATGCAAATTGAGAAAAATCACACTTGGGATCTTGTTTCCAGACCTAGTAACAAGAATGTGATTGGAACCAAATGGGTCTTCTGGAACAAACTAAATGAAGATGGTGAAGTAATCAGAAATAAAGCTAGATTACTCTGCAAAGGCTACTCTCAAATAAAAGGGATTGATTTTGATGAAACTTTTGCTCTGGTGGCAAGAATTGAAGTAGTCAGACTATTTCTTGCATTTGCTACCTTCAAAGATTTCAAAGTGTATCAGATGGACGTCAAATCTACTTTTCTGAATGGTGATCTAGAAGAAGAGGTGTACATTGAACAACCGGATGGATTTTAGTTATCTGAGCATGGTGATATGGTCTGCAAATTGAAGAAGGCACTATATGGTCTAAAGCAAGCTCCAAGAGCATGGTATGAAAGGCTGGACAAACATCTTTTGAAGATTGGTTTCAATAAAGGTACTACTGATAGTAATCTATATTTCAAAATTGATCATGAAAACATCTTGATTGTTGAAGTATTTGTAGATGATATCATTTTTGGGGGAAGAGACAGTATGTGTAAAAATTTTGCAAACCAAATGAAAATTGAGTTTGAAATGTCAATGCTCGATGAAAAATTTCTTCTTGGGTCTGCAAATCACTCAGACAAAGAAAGGAATCTTTATCTCTCAGGCCAAGTATGTGAAAGAACTATTAAAAAAATTTGGAATGGAAGATTCAAAGCCAATGAACACTCCTATGGCTACTGGATGTAAGTTGAGTAAAGATGATGACTCTCCTAAGATAGATCAGACAAAGTACAGATCAATGATTGGTGGATTATTGTATCTCACTCAGACTAGACTGAATATAATGTAGGCAGTTGGTCTTGTGGCAAGATTCTAGGCTGATCCTAGAGAATCTCGTGTTATGGCAATCAAAAGAATTTTTAAGTACTTGAAAGGAACAGTTGACTATGGTCTATGGTATCCCAAAGATCATGACTTTTCTCTTCATGCATACATAGATGCAGATTGGGTAGGAGATGTGGATGATAGGAAGAGTACAAGTGGAGGAGCTTTTTTTTTGGGAAAAAGGTTGGTTTCTTGGCTAAGCAAGAAACAAGATGCAATATCTTTGTCTACAACAGAAGTAGAATACATTGCAGCAGCAGGTAGTTGCACTCAACTTTTGTGGATGAAACAAATGCTAAGAGATATTCAAGTAGAATATGAGGAGCCTATAACAATTTTCTGTGATAATTCAAGTGCAATAAATATTTCTAAGAATCCAGTATTACATTCTAAGACCAAGTATATATCTATCAAATTTCATTTTCTGAGAGAACAGGTGAACAAAGGTGAAGTCAGGTTGGAGTATGTGCCCTCCAAGGATCAGCTTGCAGATATTTTTACTAAACCTCTTCCTAAGGACTCTTTTGAGTATCTCAGGGAGAAGTTAGGGGTCATGGCCCCTCCGGTGATGCATTAGGATGCACTATTGTGCATCAGTTTGGTGGATATCAAAGACATATATTGTGATCCGGATTGATGTTGTGGAGTTGCTACTAAGGAGGAGTAGCTAGTATGATTCTAATGTGTTGGAATTGCAAGTATGAGCCCTTTGCCATTGATGTCAAAGGGGGAGAGAAGACATGTGAAAAACAAGTGGTTGATGATCAAAGGGGGAGAAGTAAAGGAAGAGAAGACATGTTGCTGATAAGGGGAGTTGTGACAGAAAGGAGAAGTTCTTGTCTTGATGGTTTTTCACATCATATGTTTCCATCAATGACAAAGGGGGAGATTGTTGCAAGTATGAGGTTAACCAGTGTTGTCATTGATGTCAACATACTCATATTGCATTGGTAAGAAGGTGTTGATGACTGTTTTGATGCAATCATAACAATAAGTTAAAATTCACATATAATGAACTGAAACTATACTTGAAAGATAAGAAGGAATCATTTGAGATTCAACTAATCCCAAGTCTACAATGGTTCGGTTGGTCGAGTTCAGTTGGTCAATGTGAAGCTGTAATGTTCAAGGGGCCTTATGTAGTTTAGGTTTGATTGGTGGTTTACTGGACTAAGAATATGCAAAAAGATCATGAGATATGTCAATACTTTTCATTCCTTTGCATAAAAGTGTTACTGTGCTACAAATTTTAGATGGTTTTCTTGGATTTTTTGCAACTTTCTTCTTTATCTCTTTATGAAAACTGTCTACCTTAAACTCTGTTGTGCATGCTTCTTCAAATTTGAGACAATTTCCTTTAGATTTCTATGTTTTCAGCTAAATATTTCAGATGGGTTGGGAAAAGTTAGAAAGATCTAATCTATACCTCATTTAATCTACCGAAGGATCTAATTGTTTCTGTTATGCACTATGTAAATACCACAGTAATTTGATCAAATCCACAGTAAAAACCTTAAATGCAAGTTCTGAGCATTTTCACAAACATACATTTAAAATTGCAAGCTCTCAAAGAAGATATTTCAAAACACAAAGAAGAGCAGGAGAACACTCAGAAGATAGATGCAGAACTCCAGATTCTATTGTATTAGAAATGAATAGTCATACATGATTTACAATGTAGGAATGACTCTTAGTTTCATTGATCATACTACAGAGAACTTACAAGCTTTACAGATACAGTAAGGCAGCCAGACATTCCACGCGCACCTTACTGCAGACAAACAGGCGACCTCCTTCTTCTACCTCTAAACTATGCTAACTTGTTGTATGTTCCTAAAAATCCCTGTTGTAAAGTATTACAGTGTAGAGAGGCACAATATAAAGACATTCTAATTTTCCTCACTACAGCAAAAACCTAACTGAACCCCTAGTTACAGCAATAAATACAGGTGAACCAGCTCTTCAAAATATCTCTGAGCAGTGTCAAATCTGGGCGAAATATTGCCCCTTCTAAGAAGTTCCGGCAGTTGGGCAATAACTTCTGTTTGTCTGTTGTAGTAATACCTTCAGCTGCAACTCTGTCCTTCACTTGAATGGCCTTGACTTTTTAGCACTTCATCTTTATCTCCCTGCTCATGAGATCAGATTTTCTTCCTCCATGAGGTCACTGCGTTGAAGTTCCAGCTGCTTCCTCAACTGCAAGCCTACAAGACAAGACAAGCAATAAGTATTTCATTCATCACATAAACAACAGGAAATTAAAATAATCGTTTAAACCCAGGTGACTCTGCAAAATCGTGGAAATCGGATCCAGAAAACTCCAAAACATGTTCAAACGCATTCAGACCGCTCAAAACTCATCGGGTCAACCATCGCTGACCGGGAAAATGCCACAGGCGCCAAAAAATGGTTTAAAACTCCACCGCCTCATTTCCCGCCCATCGGCATGACCATCGCTATCGGCGTGTCAAAAAACATGTTGGCCGACATTCTCTATTTGGCCGATGTTCACTTCATCTGCATGATGTTTTGGAAATATGATGCTCACCCTTTCGAAGGTCCAGATAATGTTATCATGATATTTCGCTTTTGCATATTGGGGAAAAGAATAACATCATCATCATCATGTTAAGGTCGAAGGAAAAAATAGGAGGATACGAAATATGATCCTGCTGTTGAGGAAAGGAAAATGATGGTGACGTCATCGTCATATCCGGGCTTCATTGAAATGCAAATGATGACGTCATCGTCATGTCTAGTTAAGATCGGGGATGAATGTAATATCGGGTCACCTAAGGAGCATGATCAGGTGGTGAATATAATATGACCCTTTTTGCGGCCAAGGTAACCCTCTCGAAAGATCAGGATGATGATGATCATCAGGATATTCGGGGTTTTTGTCGAACTTTAGAATAAGACGTCATCATCATATTCGCGAATATCATGTTTTGGAAAATATCCTTCCGAAGGGAAATGTGATGATGATGATCATCAGGATATTTGCTTCTTCGTTTATCAGATCGGGATGACGTCATCATGATATCCGGGGCCTTTGTTAAACTTAGAACATGACGTCATCAGGATGTTTCGCTAACCGGATCATGTTTGGGAAAATATCCTGCCGAAGGGAAATCAGGATGATGATGATCATCAGGATATTTTCAAAAGGTCATATTTCTCGGCAGGAGGACTTTACGAAATATCGGGTAGACAAACAAGATCATGATGATCTTGACAATAGGACAGGATAAAAAAAATGATGATCCTCCTCATCGAATTATCATGATGACATAACCATCATATTTCGTCTTCGAAGCATGAGGATGAATTGAGGGCATCATCAAGTTAGCGTTAGGGTGATGTTTAAAATATGATCATGCTGTTGAGGAATGGAATATCACCCTCCCTTTAAAAGATAGGGTGATCATCATGATCATGCAAAAGGAGATCAGGAGGATATGAAGACGTCTTCATCATGTTGGCGAATATCAGTAAATATGATCCTCCCTTGAAAGATCAGGATGATGACCCTCCGATAGGATTTTGTCGTGCGCATGCAAATATACAGATGGTGGATTTTCTAAGTCAGGGTGATCTTATAATATCAGCATGATATTATAATATCAGGTAATGTTAAAATATCAGCATGATGCTCGCGATACAAAAGATTGCTCGACGGGGAAAACTTACTATGACTTAAAGTTGACGTCCGGATATTTGAACCTCAGGATATTATCAGGGGGGGCATTTCAAATATGATGATGATGTTCTTCATACAACAGAACCGAGTTTATAAAATATGACCCTCCTAAAATCATGATGCTCTTGATGCGCATAAGGCCATTTGACGGGTAAAGGGCACTACCACCTAAGATTGACGTCTGGATATTTCGACTGCATGATTTTATCAGGTGATAGATCAAGATCATGATGATCTTGACAACATGAAAAAATATGATGATCACCTGCGATTATCAGGTTTGACCAAAACTTTGACTGCTCATAACTTCCACATATGGACGAATTTTCAAGTGAAGTAAAAGGCAAACCTGCATGGAATTTCAAGCTCTTTCTAAATATGAGGTCACAAAAACAAAATATGAACTTTGACAAACTGACCTCATGATGATGACCCTATCTTTTCCAATATCATGATGATGATGCACCTGACTCATTTTTTACCAAACCGCCAGAAAGCAGAAAAAACACAAGCAGAAGCAAAAAGCAAAACATCAGCAGGGGTCCTCGTTTTGCTAAGGAGCAAAATGGAGCGTGTTGTGAACATCACAACAGAAGGATTGGATGAGTTGTGTGCTGTTGTTATTGAGGAAATCAGTCTCCATCCGGAACAATGAAGAATAGTGATGAGAAGAAGGCAAAAGTACTATATAGGTTAAGGATCAGAGGATGCGGATTAAAGGGTTTGCAAATATGAGTCTTGAGATGTTCCAGTTAAGATTTCAGAGGTCATCATGAAGAACTGAAGAAGTTATGGCTGTTTGTGTGAAACTGGTTCTGACAGGTGTTCAGAGGTGACAGAGGGTCACAAAAAGGTCTGGTGTGATCTGGAATTGTATTGTCCTATTCTGCAGATTGGAAGGAGTGTTTGGGATGTCCTTGTGATGTACCATCTCAATTTGTGAATTATTTGGAGGTCCAGAAGTACCTTTACATTGTGACAGTGGCGACAGACTGTGTTCTTGAAGCTCCGGATGATGAAGAGAAGAATTCTGGTAAGCTGATGAAGTGCGGATGTTCATGTTGATTCAGGGAAGGTTATGATGATCATTGGATCATGTCTAGTTCGTGTTGGCGGTCTTCATTGAAGTTAGAGTTTGGATTTGATGTAATGACCACCTGTTGTTGGTGTTCTTCTGGAGATAGGCTGACCGAATGTTTTACACGCCTTGCGAATGTTATTGTGGATGTTTGCTAACTTAGATGATTATTCCTAAGTTGATGTCTTGTATAAATAAGGGTTTGTGAATTCAGTTTGTAGTGTGTCTGGTGTGGATGTGTGTGGCATAGCGAAAGGAAGTGCGAAAGGCAGAGCAAGTGTTTTGGGCTTAAATGGAACTGATCCGTACATGGTAATGATGTCATTCTCTAGTTCAAGATTGTGATTCTTATCACTTTGTAGATAGTGTGTCTCTAGTAGGTAGTGTGCCTCTTTGTGAGTAGTGTGCTCGGGCTGTGAGCCCTAATTGGCAGGTGCCATCTTTTTCTTATTCTTCTAACAGAGAATAATCCTTAGGTTAATCACCCCATGGTTTTTCCCTTAACTGGGTTTTCCATGTCAAAATCTTGGTGTCTCATGTGTTGATGTTTATTTGCTCTGATGTTTATACTCTATGCTTTCATGAATGGTTAAATTTCTATGCTAATAAATAACATAGTGGATCTGATTGTTTAAGTTGAAAGAAAGTTTAGGATAACTGATTCACCCCCCCTCTCAGTTATCAACACATACAACTCAACAAATCAAGAATGATTTTGCAATGATATGTTGTTGCTATCTTAATGATATTGCATGAAGGTACGATCTCATAAACACCTCAACAATATGTCTTACATTTTATACTGTCTCAAAGTTCCTTCTTCCTTTCAACAAACAATTTGTATAGGTAACTATTATTTTCCAATTGCCTATAGTAGTTTACAAGATCAATAACTATCATGGTTAGGAGGTCTAGTAAAGCCATTTAGAAAAGAACTATGTGTGAATTAACAACTGTTATCAACACCCTTAATCAAGCCTTCGTTCACTATAGATGAATATTACAAATATAGCAAACCCTAATCACATTTGTACAAGGGTTTAATAAAAAATTCAAACTATTTATATTTGCCAAACCTTAACCAAATTATGAAATGGGTTAAACACGATATTCTCATACTTGTTTAGACAGAGCTTCCAAAACAATATTCCATTTTGCTTAATGATACTTAGGTCAAAATCAATATTAACCCACTCTGCTTTTCTTAACAAATCTTTAGGTTAACTAAACTTTCATCAAATCACTGTTTAAGCATATTAAATAATAGTAAAAAGATATCACCTGACCAAGTCACCATTTGACTGTGTTGTACCCTCAAAGTGACAAAAATAACTGTCTGAAGCAACTCCTTTGTTCTTTTTAACTATTTACAAAAGAATGTCCTTTCCACTGCTCACTGCAAGCTTAGTCAAATTACCAAACAATCAATACAATTATTCCATAAATTCTCACTCTATACCTCATGATATCACAGATTCCTCACAAAACTTCAAACCTTAAGCTTGAGAGCTTCATATTCTAAAGTTTAACATTGTAAAATAAACAATGAAACTTCCTTTTTGCGTGATAAACTCATGTCACCGAGAGTTCATGTCTGCCCTAAAAGGGCCGGTGACTCCACAATTAAAAAGACACCTTCTAACCTATTGTGGATACAGAGACTTGCTTATCAGGTCATCCACTTGAAAGACCATAGAAAATGGTAAGTTTATTATCACCTTTAATTTGAATAAAATGACAAATATAACCCATCACATTGAATTTAAACAAATAAATCCATGAACCTTAATAACCCTTAACTCAAATGGTGTCACCTTTATCAATTTTACTTAGAAAAATATTAATCCTTTCAACACTTCATCTAAAACAAATGTAACAAGAATCACTTAAGATATATCCACTAAGACTTTAAATGTTGTAATTGATAAGGTAAGGATCATGCATGAATATCAATAATCACCTCAAACTGTACCAACATGCCAAACTATCTATGTACATGTTTGACATCATTGCTAACTACAAATACCAACCAGGGGTCAACAACTTGCAGCCATAGGAATTACAAAAAATGGAGAGTGTGAGCATTACTTCACTTGCAACAATTGGGAGATAAAGTAGAAGGTGGCTACTTGTACCCATAGGACTTGTAGTAAAAGAGACAGTGAACAATGTCTCACTTGCAACAACAAGAAGTTATAGTAAAGTAGAGGCTACTTGCAACAACTTGAGGTGTACACGTGGAGTGACAGACACTTGCAACAAAAGGAGTGAGGTGCTTGGTGTAGGCACACTTTCTAAAATAGGGAGATTACAAAGGTTTAAGGGTAGTATAATAGGCAATGTTGCAAGGTGGAAAAGGGGTCATGAAGAGGAGTGATGGTGTTGCACACACACATGCAACAAAGGGAGCATAATGAGAGTTCTCATGTGGAGAAAGAGAGGTTACAAGATCAACAATGAGGAGTTTGGTATTGTATGCTTGAAGAGTACATGCTTGCTAGTAGAGTAGAAGCAACCAAATAAGAACGGGTCATGAAGATGAAGAGGTGGTAGTGGAAGTGTTGGTTGTTGATGTGGATGTAGGAGGAATATGTAGGTGTTGCATTAGTTGTGTAATCAAGGTACAAGTTGGTTTCATGGTTGTGAGGTGCACAAAATATCTAGTAAGGAGATTAAGAGGCTACATGAAGGCAACAAAATAGTAGAAAGGGTGGAAATAAGGAGCCATTATTATTGAAGGACATTGCAAGTAGTGTGATTTATGACAAAGAGATTTGAAGGGATATTTGGAGGCCATGATTGGATGGCAAAGGAAGTTGGAACAACATTGAAGGAATCCATTCAAGGAAGGATGGAAAAAAAGGACAGTTGAGTAGATTTTGGTAGCAAAATTATCAGCCGCAAAGGATGAAGGTAGGAATTTAATGCCTATTATGAGTGGTAGGTAGTGGTGGCTTCAGGGAGGTTGTAGAATGCATATATTTATTGTGTGAAGGATGGTGTGTAGACATCGAGTGAGCTAGAAAATCCATTCAAATTATGTTAGCATTAATGAGGGTCTAGCTACATACAGGAGGAGAATTGTACATGATCTAAGAAGGATTTGGGCATGTAGGGAATTAATAGATGGTAGAGAAATGATCATTTGAGATCCCAAGTAGATTTGAATGAATAAGGGCACATAGTGACATTAAAAGTAGAATTAGTGTGCATGGAGAGGTAGGTGAGTTTGAACATTGTGGAATTTGTGTAGGAGCCAAAATAAAGGCATGAAAGATTGAAAGATTCGAGAAGTGTACAAAAATTAAGAGGAAGTAGTAGTGTAGGCACATGAATAGTCTAGGAGAAGGGGATCAACAAGAATAGAGAGAGAGAGAAGGGAGCTCAAGGAGACACCAAAGAGATGAGAAAGAATAGTTAGTAGCAAGAAAGGAATGGGCATAAAAAAGCACATGAATAGTGTGGAAGGAGAGGGCTAAATAGTGAAGAAGTAGTTGTGAGAGTTCAAAGGTGTAGATAATGTGGAGGTGAAGTAGAAAGTAGGGTTAGAGAATACCTACAAGGAGGTGATAAAAAAGGTTCCAATGAGGTCAAGAGGCTACAAGAAATCAAAGGGGGTGAAGAGCCTGCATGAGACTAACCAGGTAGTATGGAAAACAAGGGGTGAATCCCACATGTTAGACTAACTAGGAAACATGGTGAGAAGAGAAAGCAAAGAGCACATGTGAGACTGAATGGAAAACATGGTATGAGGAGGTGATGTGACAAGTAAGTAGCATGGTAAGAAGAAGCTACATGTGAATAACAAGGTCATGTGAGAAAGAGGTTTAGACTGTGTGTATGTAGTCAATGAGATAAGCATGCATGTATGTGAGTGTGAATAGGGGAAGTACAATTTGTTGAGAAAGTGTCTCAAATTTTCTGGCAAGAAAGGCTTCAAGTTATAGTGTATTTGGCTGACATATTCACTTCAGAGGGACAAGTTAGACACTCTCCTCAATATCTAGATGGAGGGAGCTAGCATCAGATTATTTGTAGAGTTCTCTTCATCAGAGAGACCTGTATTTATCACTAAGACTTTGAGGGTAGTCCCCTCGACATGATGATGTGGTGAGTGCATGGGAGCAGGGAGTAATGTTAACTACATAGTGATAACATGGTTTTTACCTTGGTGGTGTCGAAGGGACAATGCTCTATCGTTGAGACATGGAGTGCAGTCTCCTTGATGAGCTAATGAGATGCTATAAGCATCATCGGTGTGACTCTCCCATATTGGAGGAAGATACTAAGTCATCTCCTTGACATCCTGGTGGGATGGAGTAGTAAGTGACAGACTTGTATCGAAGTGTCATCTCTATTTTGGTAGGAGGAGTTTAAGGGTCTCCTCAATAGAACGGTAAGTTTGGCTCATTGGCTCGTGATCTTCATGGTGGGTCCCAAGTTGATCCAAAAGGAGAGTAGGCATTGGCCTGATCATCGAGTGTTATGGCTTCATCAAAGAGCTAGCCTTTGTGGTGACTTGGTCATTTCTGATGGAGTTTGGATTGAGTCTCTTCGATGACCTCAACATGTCTCTAACAATTAAAATGAATTGTAACCGTTTGTCTACAACAACTGAATTGGTTGGTTTCCTAGATTGCCTGGAATGTAGAACAAATGGAATTAGACATTACAATGCTAAATGGATTGGAACATTCAAATAGAGATCTGAGGAACACTTGTAGATGGGTATGTGAATTCCATAGTGCATTGAATGCATTGTAACATGAAATGGTTTGATTGACCAGAGAGAGAGAGAGGTTATGCTATCAGGTTATTCTCCAGATTGAACAAGATGTAAAGTCTCTATGAAAAGGCTTAGAGCCCGCAGTTGTATTGTAATTATATTCTATGGTTTCTAAATAATACAATAGGTCTAAGCTTTTGGAGTGTGGGGTTTTTATCCATAAGGGTTTTCCCCATGTAAACCTTTGTGTTCTTGTTCTTTGATTTGTCTTTCATGCTTTGTGGTTCTGCTTATTGAATTTGTTTACTGCTGAAACTGGTTTATTTCTAAATTGTAATTACTTCCTTCTAAGGGTTAATATGGGAAATGAACTATGTCTGATTCCGCTTTGTGGCATAGTTGTACATGTTTTTGAGGCAATCTAAAGAAATTTAAACCTACGGAAGACACTGCTGTTCTCAGATGTTTGTTCTGAGATGATCTAATTTCCTTACACAAGTACCTACTTGTAAAGAACAATATTTTATGTTATAAAATGTACCATTTGTGTTTTTTTCTTATATGGTGTCAAATGGGTGTGTTTAGGTGCATATAGAGTATGTCTGCATTGTTGCGTATGAAGTGTTGTAGGATAGTTTCTATAGGTTGGGTTGTATTCTTTAGGGTGTTGGCTATCAATTCCTGTAGGCTAATTATATCCAAAGGGTGAAGCCTAGTTTTCTTCTATTTAGTTGTGCATGGGGTTCTTAGGTGAGTCATAAGTTTGTTAGGTGTATCTTGCATTAGTAAGGTATCAAATAAATACATCTAAGAGGTGATTTTGTTTCCATTAGAATGGTATTAGAGTGCACCAAATAAGGTGGCTTGCATAAAAAATTAGTTGTATTATAGTAGCGAGATTAAAAAATGTTGATCTATGACAAGGTCTATTTCTCACCACTGCTATTGTCACCAACAACAAAACCACCACTAACCACACAACTATGATGAGTGTCTCATACAAGGTCACAACTAACATACTGTGGAGCAACTCTTTGTCTCTTACAATGGGCACCAAGGGTAGGTTTCACCACAAGAGTTTCAATAGTTATCTTGGTTTGGAGGTTTTTGATTTAAAGATAATCATTAATGAGTTGGGTGAGATAAAGGAATACAAGATCATCCTCATCAGAAAAGAAAATTTCACTACCAAGCTTGGTGGAAATATAAAATTCAATTTGTGCATCATCAAGGGAAAATTATCCTACATCCAAGAAGACCTACTCACCACTAGACAATTCTTAAAGGCTACCAAGAATGATGGTTTTTCACCAGCATCTTAATTACTCAATTGGAATTATATAAAACCTGAAAGTATAATTTTTAGGTAAGTTTTTGGGATGATTAAAATGCTTGATAAGTTTTTTTGAAAAACTTGTCCACAACTTGATCTACAATAATACCCAATCAAGCACAATGATATAAATCTTTAAAAGGTTCCATTTACTACATAGATAACAACTACCTCGCATAAAATATCTAGAATAAAATCAAGTTAGAAGTTCACTCTTGATAACTAACATTTGGCATGCACATTTATATGGAAGAGCAATTTGATACAAAAAAACATGATAGTTGTTTTAGTAGTTAAGTAGCAATTTTTTTGGTAGTCATCACTATGAACCCAATCATGATATGCGTCCTTTAAAATATTTGATTTGTCAATAGTTAAACCTTGAGGCATTGTAGTCTTTCCATATTGATATCACCACACCCCTATGACACCATTTTAACCTCAAACTGCCAAATGGAAACCCTCACAATTAGCTTAAGGGAGGTTGCATTGATAAAAGCAATACACATAGCCTTTTGAACATTTGATCATTACTTATTGTAGGTAGTCTTGTAGCTACTCAAACTAGCTTCTACAACCCACACACAACACATCAATTGTTGTAGGTGACTTCACTCAGTCTACACACTCTACCCTATTTCTACAAATAACATGAATAAACATATATGCACACATATACACATTCCAACACACAAAACAAGGGAATACCCATCAACATAGGCATGAAAACCAACATCTAATAAGAAGGGAGTCCAAAAATACACACACAAAAGGGAACAAAACATTAACATATCATGGATCAATATAAAAATGAGGATTCCATTTTCATTTCATTGACTAAAATACAAATATTACTACTTGATTTTTATAAGAAATACAAACAAATGGGGTTTTGACCTTTCCCTATGGTACCCTTGCACATAGCTTTGCTTTATGAAAATTTCAAAGATAAATGAGGATAAAGAATCTCCTTCCCTCTATCTTTTCACCCTTCTTTACTTGATCACTCTCTCTTTCTTCACACCATACACACCCCTTTAATTTCTCAAAACTCCCCTCTAATCCTCTTGCCACCTCCTAACTCTAAAACTAGGATTTTTCACCTTTTATACTCCTTGCTCCCATGTAGAACCATTACCTTCATCTTCACATGACTCTTTCATATCTGCTTGTTCTATCACATGAACCTTTGTTGTACATCATGTATCTTAAAACAATTCTCTCTATTAGGATATTTCTTGGAAACAAATGTAAAAATCAGTAAAATAGCATACCACTTCGAGGGGGTGACCTCCAATAATCAGAAAATAATGTATGAGTTCAATATTTGCAGATATGATAGTTTGGGAGAGTCTCTCTCTTCCTTATTTATATGCATAACTATGTAGGGACACACCCCTTCATCCTAACTATGTTATCTTAAGGAATAACTAAGACTAATAAATTAATCTATTAAGGTTAAGCATGCCATGGTGACAAGTGCTTAACTTATTATATTAGAAGGATATAATATTAGGAACCTAACATGCCCATCCCCTTTAGAAAAGAATTGTCCTCAATGCTTAGCAACTCTAGATGTTTTTTCATGAATTGTTCATCTTCCATGTTGCACCCTCATTTGGTAGATTCTTCCACTTAATTAAGAATTCTAATATCACTCTATTTCACAACTATTTTACTTGTTTCTCAATGATTGCCTCATGTTCCAAAAGAAACTTCCCTTCTTCATCTAGCTTAGGTAATTCTGATTGGATTGGAATATTATTACCTATTACTTTCTTCAAATGTGAGACATTAAAAATAGGGTGAATTTTAGAAGAGGGTGGAAGTTCCAACTTATAAGCTACACTTCCTATTTGATGGATGACCTTATAGGGACCATAAAATTTGGGTGCAATCTTTATGTTCTTATGTTACTTAAGTGACATTTTTTTATAAGGTTGAAACTGAAGGAATATCCAATCTCCCTCCTAAAAATGCCTCTTACTATGATGATTTTCTTGTTGTTTCATCCTATTCTGAGCCATAACTAAATTCTCCTTAAGAATTTGTAATATTTCTTGTTGGTGTTGAATATGATCCTCTATTGCATTAGCTTTGGAATGAGATTGTAAATAAGAAGTAGTTTATGGTGGTGGGTAGCCATAAAGAGCCTCAAATGGAGTCATCTATGTTGATGTGTGAAATGATGTGTTATACCACCACTCTGCTAGTGGTAGCGATTTAGATTATTATGTTTGTTTTTTAGAGGGAAAACAACGTAAATATCCTTCCAAAAAAAATTCACAATTTTTATTTGGCCATATGATTGTAGATGATAAGATGAATTATGTGTTAGTTTTTTACCCTATGTTGTAAACAAGTTCTTCTAAAAGATGGTAGTGAATATAGGGTCACGATCACTCACTATGATTTTGGGAATGACATGAAGCTTTTGTACATTTTCCATGAATACTATGGCCATAGTACTACCATGAAATGGATGAGAGAGTCCACAAAATTTGCATACTTAGTGAGTCTATGCACAACCACCAAAATTACATCAAGATTATTTAACTTTGGCAACCCCGTAATGAAATCCATTGATATTTCCTTCCAATGTTGTGTTGGAATGTCCCATGGTTGTAAGAGGCCTGGAGACTTTATTGTTTTACCATTATTTTGTTGGCATATCAAACATTCAGCCAAAAATTTATTTACATACCCCTTAAGACCTTCCCAAAAGAAATCCTTCTTTATACAATGATAGGTCTTTAACAACCATCAATGTCCTCCTATTGGTGAGTCATGCATTTGAGATAATATGGTAGCTTTCAACTGAGAATTTTTGCACAAAAGAGGATATATCTTTGTACCATACGAAATATCCTTTCCAAACATACTTATCTAAAGAAAATGAGTCATTTTGAAGTTTTTTAATGAGCTTCTTTATTGGGGGATCATGTTTCCACTCTTTTCATGCAACTTCTAACCATTTAGGTTGTAATAGAGAAATGACACAAATATTTTCTTCCTCTAGTTATTGTTAAGAAAGGGCATCAACTACAATATTGTTCTTACCTTTTTGTAAATAATTTCAAAGTCATACCCTAATATCTTGGTAACCCATTTTTGTTGCTCTTCTGAAGATAGTGTTAGACACACAAGTATACTGAGAGGGGGGTGAATCAGTATACAATCAAATTTCACTTTCAATAAATTCAACTTATCTAGAGAAGATTGAATATTAAGCATTACAACATTAACATGAACATGAAAGATTAACTCAATGCACATCAACACATAACACTAGATATGCATGGAAAATCCTAGAAGGGAAAAACCACAGTGAGGATTAATTCACAATATATGAAGCTCAAGTAGTAACTTTGATTTAGGGGCTTTAACCCAAGGAAGCCACTACTCCCTAAGTAACTTTGGTTTAGGGTAACACCCAAGGAAGCTTCTACTCCCTAATGGCTTTGTTTTCAGGTCACTCCCAAGGAAGCATCTACTCCCTAAAATGAGAGTATGAAAGATTATAGTATAACAGTCTTTTCTTACAAACTGAAAACTGTCATTGAAGCTCACACTTTTGATGATTGCACTTCTACCTCCTCAAACATTTTTCAGAAGATCTAATCAATTAGGCACACTCTATACTTGATCACAATCTCAAATACGTCTTCAAGATGTATCCAAACAACATCAACAACTACTATTTTTTCTCCTTTAGTCCCTTAATAATAATGCATTTAATCTACTGTTAGCTACTTGCGAGCCTTTTCAATCCAATTGCAATCACATCTTCTACACTCAATTTGATCTACTATTTATACATGATATTACATTGATTACATAGCTTGTTGGAAAAATATAACATGAAAAATACATTTACAAGTTGGCCATACAATACACAATATGAAACGTGTAGAAGATAGGTCTAATTAGGACAACATGTTACACCAATAGAAGACTGAAGCCTTGCGGACCCCAACACTTGCTTAACTAGGTCCAAAACACCCTTCATAGCTTCAAACATCAAGGAATTACCTCCACACACTCCGCTAATTTGAAAATAGGACAACTTATGAAAACTAGAATAATAACAACCACATCAACTTGAAAAGCTTGTGCAGTCTAGGAAACAAGTTCAAGATCTTCGTGAAAATTTTCTAGATGGGTTCACATGACTCGTAATACACCCCCATACACTCCTTTTCCACCACATATCAAAGAATTGTATCATATAGCTTCAAACATTTACTCTAAAAACACTCCGTCATCTGGAATGCACCGCAACATGCTGTCAATTGAAAAACTAAGATGCAGACCACCAAGAAGCTTGAAATAGGAAAGTTGCATGCACTGATCATCAAGAACATGTCCACAAAATTGCAAGGTCAATCATTCATTTCCAGAGGACTACGGAACATTCCAGTGAGTCTTCAACACTACACCATTCTACTAGAGCACATGCCAGTTTTCTATCATACATAACTTTCACATTGGAGGGAAGTATGATTTGAAACTTTGGAAATAACACATTCACTATCTTCTTGACACAACTCCAGAACTGCATAGCCACATCTCCAACTGCAAAGGAGTGAGGAGCTTTCCATCACCCTACTAGGAACCCTTTTACAAAACCAACTCTATCTTCAAGATGTCAGCAGAAAAACATCTTTCTGGTGATCAAAACATCATGAAACTTGGGACATAGATAAAATAACACAATGTGAAACTATGTTCCAAATTGCAGAAGCTCAATAGCAAAATGATGAAAATAGAGCATCTTCTAGATAGTCTTCAAAGAGCAAACATTATGAAAAAAGGACTGTCACCTTCTTCAGGAGGCCAAGTCTTCTTTGCATCATCAAATACAACTCAAGATTAGTAGTATGGATCATACAACATTCTTCAAATCAATCAAGAACACATCCTTAGCATCAGCAACACAATTGATTCTCTTAGTGCTTCTAATTTGTATTGACCAGGCTTCAAACACAACTCTATTTTGATTAGGAATGTAAATTTTTTGACCTTCAATTAGTGTATGCTAAGTTGACATCAATGTATGTTATGTTGACATCAATGTACACTATGTTGACATCAATGACAACATATATGGCCAACAATGTCCCCCTTAGACTCTCTCCCCCTTTGACATCAAGGACAAAGGGATCTAGTACCTACTCATTCTCCCCCTTTTCTCAGCAATCATGAATCTGCAAACTTTTTCTTGCAAGCTCCCCTATCATCAGTCACCACTACCTGCTCCTCCTAAGAGGTAGCCATCATCAGTCCTAGATAAAGATATGGCATGAAATCCCCCTGGACAGATGCACCACTATGCATCTTTAGCAAGAAGAGGGGGGGGCCAATTACCCCTAACCTTTGTCAGAGATCCTCAAAGATGTCTACAATTTGATCCTTTGTTGAGACATATTCCAACTTCACTTCCCTGTTTGCAACCTTCTCTTTCAAAAAGTGATACCTAATTGCTATGTGCTTGGTTCTGGAATGCATCACTAGATTCTTGGAAATATTGATAGCACTTGTATTATCACACAAAATAGGAATAGGCTCATCATACAATACCTTGATATCCTTTAGAGTTTGCTTCATCCATAACACGTGTGTACAGTAGGAGGCTGCTGCAATATACTCTATCTTTGCAGTAGATAAGGACACCGAATCTTGCTTCTTGCTCTACCATGAAACCAATCTACTTCCTAGAAAGAAAGCACCACCACTTACAGGTACTTCTTCTATCATCAACACAACCAGCCCAATCAACATCAGTGTATGCACTTAGATCAAAGTCATTACCTTTTGGATACCATAGACCATAGTTTGGAGTTCCTTTCAAGAATTGAAATATCCTCTTCACTACCTTTTCATGTGTACTTAGGATTGGCTTGATATCTAGCAACCACACATACTACATGCATAATGTCAGGTCTAGATGTAGTCAAGTACAATAGTGCTCCAATCATAGACCTATAGATAGTTTGATCTACCTTCGGAGACCCACCATCTTTGCTCAAGTGACATATAGTGACCATGGGAGTACTCACTAGTTTTGAATCCTCCATGCAAAACTTCTTCAATAATTCTTTGACATACTTAGCTTGAGAAATAAAGATACCACCATCTAGCTAGGAAATTTAAAGCCCAAGGAAGAATGACATTTCACCAATCGTGGACATTTCAAATTCTTTTTGCATCTCCTCAACAAACCTCTTACACATATCATCATTTCCTCTAAAAATGATATCATCAACATAAACTGCAACTATCAGGATAATGTCTCCTTCTTCCTTTATGTAAAGATTGCTATCTGTAGTACCTTTCTTGAAGCCCTTCTGAAGTAAGTACTTGTCTAATCTTGCATACCAAGACCTAGGTGCTTGTTTGAGCCCATACAAAGCCTTCTTGAGTCTACATACCATGTCCAAATCTTCTGATAGCTGTAAATCATCTGGTTGCTCAATGTACACCTCATCCTCTAGGTCACCATTGAAAAATTTTGACTTGACATCCATCTAATACACCTTGAAGTTCTTGTGAGCAGCAAGAGAAAGGAAAATTCTAATTACCTCCATCCTATCTACTAGAGCAAAAGTGTCCTCAAAATCAATCAATGCCTTCTACTTGAGTATATCCTTTGCATATTAATCGTGCTTTGTTCCTCACAACATCACCTTCTTCATTTAGCTTGTTTTGGAACACCCACTTTGTTCCTATAACATTCTTATTGGCTGGTCTAGGAACCAATTCCCAAGTCTGATTCTTTTCAATCTAATCCAGTTCTTCTTCC
This sequence comes from Cunninghamia lanceolata, assembly GCA_027924645.1. Lineage (NCBI taxonomy): Eukaryota > Viridiplantae > Streptophyta > Pinopsida > Cupressales > Cupressaceae > Cunninghamia > Cunninghamia lanceolata. Next base: position 5,497,873 of record BSBN01000495.1, on the reverse strand, counting down.
ATTACTTCTATCCATTCATCATGTTTGTTGGCTTTAGCAAAGGTCTTAGGTTCCACTTTTGATAATAAACACAAGTTTTCTTGCTCATGTGCCTTGGGAAACCTTCTCCTTGTCTGTACACCTTTATCTTTGTCTCCAATGATCTATTCTTTTGAGTGGTTCTTTTGAACATACTTGCTACAGTCTTAGCTATCTATTCAGGTTCCTATTCATTTTCTTTTTTCACTTCTTATACTTGTTCTTCTTCAATGTAAGGAAATATATTAGATTTGGTGTCTTTTGAATCATGTGTGAACTAATACAAGTCTTCATCTACTTTGACATTTGTCCTTTCAATCATATTTCCCAACCTTTTGTTGTAGCATATATAGGCCTTGCTTCTAGTTGAGTAACCAAGAAAGATTCCTTCATCACATATTGAATCAAACTTTCCTAGGTCTTCTTCATCTCTTTTGATATAGCATTTTCTACCAAAGATCCTGAAGTATTTGATAGAGGTAGGTATTCCATACCACAACTCATAAGGGATCTTAGAGTTATTGAACCTTAATTGTACTCTGTTTGTTAGATAGATAGCAGTGTGAATTGCTTCATTCTAGTATATATCAGGCAGATCTACATCTTTCAACATTGCCCTAGACATGATTTCTTGCATAGTCCTATTCTTCCTTTCTACTACCCCATTTTGTTGAGGCATTATAGGAGTAGACAAGTGCCTCCTAATACCATTATCTTCATAAAACATTTCAAATTCATTTGAAGTAAACTCACCTCCTCTATCTGACCTTAAACATTTGATCTTAGTATCCATTCCATTTTCAACCAAAGCTTTCAAAGCTTTAAACTTATCAAGAGCATTAGATTTTTCTCTTAAGAAAGTAACCCAAGTCATTCTAGAATAATCATTAATGAGCAACATAAACTACCTTTCACCTTGTTGACTTTTCACTCTTGTAGGTCCACATAGGTCTATGTGAGTTAGCTCCAATGACTTTGAAGAAGAGTACTCCTTGATTTTAAAGCTTGTCTTTGTCTGCTTTCCCTTCTGACATTCCTTGCATATAGTGTTTGCAAGCTTGATTATCTTAGCAATGTCTCTCACTACATGAGTAGAGCTTATTCTTACCATGTTATCAAAGTTGTTGTGTCCCATTCTTTTGTACCACATCCAACACTCACTAGATTGAGTCAATAGAAATGTTCTTCCATTTGCTTATTTCAAGTGATAAATATCACCACATGTCTTGATACCTTCTACAATAAGCTTTTTGGATCTTGCCTTTCTGATTTCACAACCATTATCTTGAAAAGTAAGATTGTAACCTTTTCTACACATCATGCTGACAAGAGAAGATTTTGTTGTAACCCTTTGACATAGATAACATCCTCAGTCTTGTTCTTTCCATCAATAGATATGACACCTTTTCCACAAATATGAGCTAACGCATCTCCTCCAAACTTGATAGCTTCACCGTCCTATTGGGAACTTGGTTGAGAATGATGTTTGATTGTGTTGTCATTGATGGCAACAAGAAAAGGAACAAAGTTGGAATAGAGATTTTGGTCTGGCAAAGTAGACTTAAGCATTTTGGCTAAGTGTTGGCAGTGTACAAAGAGAGTGACAGAGAGACAGTATTTTTATTAGTGTTGGTTTGTTGTTGAAGATCTAGTCTTGTAGTTCTAGTAAGATGTTTATAGTCCTTAGATGATCTTAAATCCAAAGTTTTAGCTCTTGATCATCTCCAGAAATGTACCTTCAAGCTGCACAAGTTTGGCATTGCAGAGAATAGTAGTAATCAGAGTAGAACACATAATTGCTTTGGTCCTCATTTCTCCTGTATTCAATATTTTGTTATGTGGTTTTGAGGTGTTATAAACACATATAAAAAGTCTCTAAATCTAAAGTTGCAGAGTTTGAAGTCCACCAGAAAGATATTTATGAGGATCTAAGTATCGCTACAAGGGTTAACAATGTTTGACTGTAACAGGGTATGTGTTCTAATGGTCTGCATTTGACCACAAGTTGATATTATGTTCTGTAGTTCTAGAGTTATGTTCTGAGATGTCTGAGGAGTCTTGGATATGAATTTGAGCAATTCCTATTGTCCGCATTGAAAGTTGTAATCTGACAGATAGACTGAACCAATGATAATCAAAGCTTAAGGCTGAATTGATACCTTGATAAGTGTGTGGTAAGATCTATTTATTAGATTTATATTCTAAGTGGTTATATAGTTTGGGCCAACATGTGAAAAGTTGTTTCAAGTGTTGAATTTGTTTGCAAAGTATTTTGGTGAAGGGATTATGCCGACAAACTATACAAGGCATAACTATACATTTCATCTTTGTATGCTGACCTAATTTGAAGATTGTAAATGTTGTATATATATATATATATATATATATATATATGAGATCCATTTCAATGTTTGATTGAAGAAGGTTGTGAATATGAAGAAATAATCATGAATATAAATATGTGTGTGTGCAACACGTGAAGTTATGTGATTGTGTAAGGGTGACAACTGCTGAAGAAGAGAGATCTGATGCAGAGAAAAGTAACCATTCAGCTTCATACTAGCCTTTTGCATATCACAACATGACCAACACATGGTCTCTGACCCAACAACTTCATTCTACAGCTTCAAGGATGCCTAACTCCATCTAACAATCCTTCAATTCTTCTACACAGGACTACAGGACAGCAATTTTCACTTGCTCATCATAGACTGTTATAATCTCACTGCTTCATGAGGAGGATGATCACCATATCCACTTTGTCTTGATCACTATTGGGATAAACCCTATCTCAGACAACTAATCAAGTCTATAACCTGCCAAATCTCTATTATCTTCTTTGGCAAAACAAATGACATGCCAACATACCTGTGCTCTTCTCTTTATTGCTATCCTCTACTCCATTCCAAGACACAACACTGCAAGGTCATCTACATGACCAAATCAATCAAACTGTCCTCCTACCCTCACAAACTCTACAAGGCATTGCATTACCTAATATACAAACCATTGCATTGATCAATAACAAAAAGGATCAATGGAATGAAGAAATAACCATCAAGCTGTCAGAAGAAGCTCAAAACTAGGTTTCCCAAACCACTTTTAAACAAAGGAGAGATGCAGAGGTATGCAAGGGTGTCAAGAGCCCAAACAAGTTGCAAGTGATAGGTAGTTCAACCACCTAAACATCCATCAAAAATACCAACTACTCCTCAGCTGTACTAGTACGGATCAAGGCAGAAAACAACAAATTTCTAACTGTGACAGCAATTTAAAAAAATAGTTTTGAGGAAGCTATTGATAACTTTCACCTAGAGCAATTTCAAGGTTCCAAATAGGACTCAAAACAAAACTAATACAATCCACCTTCCATCCAATTTGCTGAGAACTTCTGATGAATCCGTACATGCGCGGGTACGGCCTGCAACAGTGAAGAAAATTAGAAAAAAAAAGTAGAAAAACCATAAAACAGAGCTTCTTTTTGGTATTTTCCTCTAATCTCATGAATGTTTTTTTTTTCCCAATACAATCTCTTTTGGCTTAATACAAGCCTTGAAATTTGCATGCAATGCTTGGGTCGATCAAAAACTGCCCAAGACCATCAGTTTTCCCCTTGATTTGAACTGCAACACTTAAAATAGAAACTTTCTGCCTTGAAACTATTTTTGACAGTGACTAATCTTTGCTTTTTTGACATGTAGTTAACTTATGACAAGGTGTTACATGTCATGCCCACAACTGTAACACTAATGTATGGACCTCAAAACATAGATTAATATCATACTTTACTACCAAATGTTAATTCTAATTTCAAAATACAAAACATTGTAAACAAAAATTATAAATTTGATATTCCATGAGTACCGTCAACATTTAATAGAGTTATACATTAACATAAGTTAATATCATTCATCCTAATGAAAACCATGATTTACACTTTTCTTTTACAATTATACACAACTACGGGAATCTCCATATGATCATTTCGCAAGGTAAGGTAAACTTTCTTAGCTTCAGTGTCCTGCATAGGTAACAGTTCTAAATCTGCTCAACTCAATATAATCAATAGTTCCACAAAATTGATAAATAACATATCAGATATAAATGCATGAACCTATTGGTGCATCTTACAAAACTTCTTGTAACAATAATCATAATTGGGGATCCAATTTTAAACATTTCTTGCACAACAACACAAAACTTCAATAAATATTATACAGTAGTAAATTAACAAGGTAGACAAGATAATATTACATTTGGCCCTTCTTGAAAAGGATAGAGAGTGCAAAACACTCATATATGATGACTTGTATACAGCATGTAACATAAATACAATACAACCACGTGATACATCTTTGGGTCAGAAACATAAGTATCTGATATTGTCTCATTACATATGAAAAGAAAGACTATTTGTCACCTTAAGCTTTATGGTTACCTTGTAATTAAAAAGGGCAATTCCGAAGGATTAGATAAACTTAAATTCAAATAAAACATTAACTAAATGTAATAACAAAAATGAAATGATTCAATTATACCTCTAATTTACCTTGTGTCAATTTGAGATAGCTAAAGTTGATGCGATGTCGCTACTCTTGTAAAATTCTACCTTCTTGCGATGTTTATAAAATACACTATTAGCACTAACACCATGTACATGTAACTAACATGAATATGTACAACTAAATAAAAGTATTAGTCTCACATGATCAATAATAACATGATAGGTATCAATGCACAAGATAACGATTCTACAAGCCCTAAGGGGTAGACCTAGTGCCTCGGGGGCTCATCAGTGATGGCCTTGCCTACGTATAGCACAGAGGCTTCGTAGTTTAGGGTAACTTGACTTGCAATCATAAGGTTGGAATAAATACATTTAAAGATTGACTTGCAATCATAAGATTGGCTTAAGTATGTTTGTTCAAAGAGGAAAAATAAATAATCCTTAATGGAGTTTTTACTGGAAGCAAGACTCTCTCAAAAAAATTAAGAAGGAAACAACATCAGATGGGCAAGATTTCTTGACATTAGTAGACGTTTAACAAGCTATTCACATAAAAAATATTCTATAGGCAACAACTAACCAATACACACAAATCTTAGTTCACTACATTGAAAACATAATGAAATTATTGTATCAATCAACAACTCGACAACTTAATCTATAGAACTCGTATATTAATATAGAGATCATATGAAAACACATCCAATACAATAAGGACTCATGACTTATTTCTTAAATAATAATAATTTTAAATAAAATCTAGAATTTTAATTGGGCAACCACAATACTTCATTTAGTAAGATGATTTGCCATTAAGAAATAAAGTTTAATTAAATCATAATAGTAATATCAATTTAATTACTAAGAATCAAATGATAATGCTTAAGACAATACACATGAAATAATTTGGATACAAAAATAATAATTAATAATAAATATTCTTATTATCTCTTATCAAAACCAAATCTATTTATTATCATTTTACTATTACAAGCACAATTTATTCCTTTATCTCAGAAAATAACTATACTAAATGTAATAGGAATAATGCATTCAAAAGGAAATGTATTTATATAAATTATTTTGTCACCAATCTAATCTCAACTTAATTCAATGAATTAAACAATTTTTAAAATAAACATAAAATAAAATAATAAACAAAAACTGTCTTAAAAAGAATAATCAGTAGTAAATTTGTCATAACTTTCTTGTTGTTCAATGAAATTTTAAAATTATAGATGTTTTAGAAAGGTGAGATAAAGACAAACAAAACCCATAATTTAATTGAGAAAATTATTTAAGATGCATGAGCAGTTTTTACTACAATCAGCCACACTGTTACAAAGAAAAATACAAAAAAAATTCAAAATGCTTGCAAAGAAAATTTATTGAAAAGATCAATTAATATAATTATAAATCAAACACAATTAGAAGACTGATTCACATTGCTATAATTTTAGATTTCAAGATAAGGAATGATATATATTTAAGAAAGTATGCATAGGCCATAACAACAATCAATAATCTTGAACACATAGTTCGAATTAAGAGCAATTCTATGGAGTATGTTTTTAACTAAGATAATAAATTATACCTATTTGACTCAAACTAAATTGTATATATGGAACCATTACTTCCAAAACTTGATTTAATTAAATTTATATCTTTTTAACTTCTACATAATTAAAATTTCTATCTATTATAACAAAAATGGATTTGATTCACAATCATCTATAGCAAAATAGATAAACATTCTATCTGTAGGTAAGTTTAACCCTATAAAAAAAATAAAAATAAAAAAATTAAATTAAAAATCACAAAAGAAAAGTCTTGAATCTGGAATACACAAACCAGCCTGTTATGATACTCTCAAAGAGATTAAAAGAAAAATGGTAGGAATTAAGACAAGAAATGTTCCCCATGAAATGCATAGACAATCTCACTGAGGTATGAGAGTAGATTGCTCCAAGAGAAGGTTCATCACAAGATTGAAAAAAAAAAAAACTCAATAATTATCAAGCTTAGTTCTTTAATCAAAGAAAATTTCTTTCGCAGTAGAAGTCCATTACTCATTTTCTGAAGAAAAAAAAAAAAAAAGAATGAATCATTCCCCCCAAAAGAATGAAGTCCATTACCAATATAATAACAAGAGATAATTTCCTCTTAAAAAAACTCACAACTTTTAGAAACTTATAAAAGATTTTAATAAACTTTCCCAAACCATTTTAGAAACTTTTAACAATAGCAATTAGTAAAGCTAAATCCTCAAGATCTTTATAGAAAGAAAATTTAATTCTTTATTTTTATATAACCTTTCTTTTTAAGAATATAACAACTTCTTTATTTTATTATTATTGAAATATATAGAAATCTAAATTATATAATTTAGATTATAAATTAATTTAATTCTAATACTTAAACATGTAAAAATATGAAATAGTCTTTAATAAATTTAAGAACATAAGATATCATTTAATATTATTTAAATAATAAGTAGACTTTATGGACCTCAATATATGCACTCTAAAGTATATGGCAAATTTAGAAACAAATAAAATCAACCAAAAAATATAACAATATCTATTTAATGAAAGATAGAAAATTCTCATAGAATCCTTATCTTAACTCAAGAATAAAACAAATTATATATTAGAAACAATTCTTAAATCATAAAGCTTCTAAGAAAAGATGAATTTTGAAAAGATAAGAACTACCACTTCTTTCTCATTATTAAAATTGGAAACTAATATTAAAACATTTCCAAAATGATATAAAAAAATTGAAATCCATTTATTTCTATTTTTTTTTCTAATATTCACTTTCTAAATTAAGCTCCACAAAAAAGGTAACTCAAAAAAATCTTTTTAATAAATAATTAAATATTTTCTAAATTAATTGATAACTCAACAACTATTGAATAAGGAAATAAAACACTTTTTTTTTTCCCATAAAATAAATAATAAATCAATTAATTAAATAATATGCACACACATAAATTAAGAAACTAACTATATAAGCTATTTATTTTTCCTATTTTTAACTATTTTTTCCTCATACGGCAAAATAGAATAAAGCATAAATAAAATATAAAATCCTAGATATTTGGATAAAGCAACATTACTTTTATCTTAGAAACAAAACCTTCTTTAAATAAAAGCATAATATATAATTGTTGGTATATTTATCTTTAAATTAAATCATAAAGCAAAAATCATATATATTCCTCTATATTTAATAGAAGTATAAATATAATTATATATGCCCACACCCACATAAAACTCAAAATTCTAATTTAAACAAAGAAGAACAAATTTTATATTTTTTATAACACAAATTTTCTTATTGTAATATTACTAATATTTCTAATATAAATCTTCTCCATAAAACATATTTAGTTTCTTATTAAAATGTCTAGAAATAAAACTCTATTAACTTCATTTATTTATTTATATATACATATATTTTAATCAACTCTTTGAGAGAAAAATAGAATAAAACCTTATGCATTATTTTCAAATTCCTTTACTTGTTTTAAATCTAAACATCATATCTTAATAAGGAAAATGATATAGCATATAAAATTAATATAACAATAATAATTTACAAAAGTATTATCATTTCATTAAAAAGGTCAAGGAGAAACATAATTTAACGATTGATTCCCCCACATTATTCTTAAATCTTCATATTTAAATACATGCAACAAAGTGTGAGTTAGAGGATTAAATGCATAATAAACTATGTATAAAATAATGCAGAATATTCTATTTCATTACTCGAGGGTGATAAAAGGTGACACTAGACAAGTATGTTCTGAACAATAAAATCAGATACCTTGAATGGATTAGAATTGTTCGAATGCTATATTAATGTAATTCTAAATTTATCCATCATAAGACTTCATAAGAGATGTACTCATACCTGAATCTATATCTAGAATGAGTTAGAAGGGTTAGGCGACCTTACATTACATCTTTCCACCCTTTGACATGCCATTAGGCTAATAAACATGGAGAATTTAAAAATGACTATCCTATACAAACACTAAAACTTAATGACTCTTGCAAACTAACATGACTGTCCTAACTAGGACTTAACAACATAACAATAGGTTCATTTAGACATTTGGACTAAGTCCTATTACAAACATGGCTACAAGCCTTATTACAATATAGCATGGTCTCAAGGACCTTGTAGACTTAGAACAATTTCTAGAAGATCAAACAAAACAACTTGAAGATTGAATATTAACCAAAGCTAAAACATCTAGGTGCTCCTGCACCAAGATCATATAAGAGCAGAACAGTGTGACAGAGTAGAGCAAGATGAAGAGTTTTGATACTATATTTTGAGCTTCATTGGAGCTATAATCATGCACGTGTAGATGCAATTCTAATAGTTCATTTGGCAATGAGCCATCCTTCTTTTTCTTTCTCTATGACAGTGAGCCTAGATGGCAGTGAGCATCTTTTGAACAGTTAGTCCTTAAGGGCAGCACGAGTCCTGGGCAGTGATCCCTAAGACAATGAGCCTCTTGTAATTTGGTACTATTACTACATAATATATTGTGAGCTAACACTCACTATGGTTTTTCCCATTTTGGGTTTTCCACATAAAAATCCTAGTGTCTTTGTGTTATGTTTTGTGATTATTCATTCTATGTTTAACTTGATTTAATGTTGTTGAATGGGAAAATGGATTAATGGTTCAAGAAGTGAATGGTTTAAGAGAATATTGATTCACCCCCCTCTTAGTATTCTAGGTGTTCAATAATTGGTATCAGAGTCTAGTTCCTTGGAAGAAGTCTAATAGCTTGAGGAAGATCTTGGAGATTGAACACATGATAAGTAAAAGGTATTCTACTCCTGAAAAAATTGATTCAACTAAAACTATAGAAGAAGAAGAATGCATGGTTGTCAGTGAAGAGGAACTCAAAGCTTCTCTTTAAGATTGTGAAAGGATTGAAGAAGAAAATAGGGATCTAAAAGAAAATGTCAAGGAAGAAGATGAGTGCATCAAAAAATTGAGGGAACAAGTCAAGAAGTTCAAAGAAAAACATAAGTTAGTGAATAATTAAGATCAGAAAATAAAATATCAGATGATTTGAAAGTACAAATTAAAGATAAGGAAAAAGTAGAAGAAGACCTAAATCAATTAGTGAAAGGCAAATCAGAAGAATGTGCAAAGCTTGAAAAATAAGTTGTGAACCTGAAATCAAATTTGGAAAAGGCAAAGAATTATGAAGAAAAGTTCAAGATAAGTTATGCACAACTTGATGAGATGCTTTCTAGCCAGAAGAACTCTAATGACAAAGAAGGCTTGGGATTTGAGAAAGGTGAAAGTTCTAAAATAGGTCAAGAAAAGAATGTTGAGATCAAGAAGGACAAAGGGAAGCAGATCTGGAATCAAAGGAATGGACCTAGAAAACCACCATTTAGGCAACCAAATGCTCAAAGGTACCCATATTTCAATGGTTATTGTAACTCATGCAATAGATTTGGTCATAAGGCTACTCAATATAGGAGTAGAGTGAATCAAAATGTTACATCTTTCTCCAGCCAGTGCTTTACTTGCAATAAAGTTGGTCATAAAGCTAGTGAATGTAGAATTCAGATAAGGAATGGTCATAACAATGGAAGGAATGCTCAATCTTCTAGAGGTAACTACTTTACATGCAAGAGATTTGGTCATAGAGCTAGTGAATATAGAAGTCAGATAAGAAAAGGATATAACAATGGAAGGAATGCTCAATCTTTCAATGCTAACTGTTTTACATGCAATAGATTTGGACATAAGGCTAACCAATGTAGATCAAGGATGAATGGAAGGAACAATGGTCAGAGAAATGTTGTATGCTTCAATTACAATATGCCTGGACATATTGCAAGGTTTTGCAAAAGCAAGAATTTGAAGAAGGATAATTAGGAAGAGATGAATAAACTGACACAAAAGGTGGATCCAATAGAAATCAAGAAGGAGACGAACAAGGTGTGGGTTAAGAAGAAGTTATTGAAGCCAAGAATGAGTTTATTTCAGACTCTAGTGTAGGCACTTCCTCCAGGAAGTGAATTGGGAACTCTGGCTCAGGGTGAGATTTAATGAAATATTCTTTTCCCCTAGCTATAAAAGTGGTGCTGACAGCTAGAATGAGGATATGAGTTGAGAAATAATACATCAGAACTTTTGGAGAAAAGTCTAACAGAAAAGAACCTAATGCAGGAGATTACAGAGAAATTTATGTCGACTATGAATGATAGAGAAAGTGTTTAGCAACTTTCTGGAAACAAGCATTTATGGTGACTAGGTTTTGATGAAAAGGGTTTATAAGCAATATTATTCAAAGGAAATTCACTTTGCATTCTAGTTTTCAATTGACAAAGGTGATCTAAGCAAAGAAGCTAAAGCAAATTCAAGAGTTTGGCGTGAAGAAACCCTAACCAAAAAGTGAGAAACAAGGTACTTACAGTTTACTCTTTTGAAAAGTTTTTATTGTCCTGAAAAGATGTCTACTCCTCATGTAATTGAGATCACTGAAAGGCCTTGACCCAAATTTAAGAAACATCCATTAAAATCCCTAGGAACATATCCAGATGGTGATTTTTTTGAAGTTCCATATGGCATAATGCATAATGAAGATATTAGGGTTTATATCCATGCCAATTTGGAAGAATATGATCATTTAAAATTAGGGTAAGTTTACTTGAAGGAGTTGACCAGAGATAAATTTGAATTGAAGGAAGAATTTAGTGCTCTGCATGAGAAGAAATTGGACACAAGGATAGATTTTCCCATTTTCACTAAAGATGCTTGGGTTAGTTATGCCCTAAGTAGAATAGATGATGAATTCTTTTGGTTGAATGTCCCTCATATGATAACTAAGGATGTCATTGAGGTAGTTACAAGTATGTGTTCCTCTGGAATAGTTCTAGCACTTAAATATGTGAATAATGACACATTGATGAAGCTAACTAGTACCCAATTTCACAAGAGGGTGTTAACTATCAATGATATAGAAGATTCAACAGTCAGGTTTGCTTCTATGGTGATTGGATATAAGGTGTACTTCTCCAATAGGGAGAACTCTATTTCTGCAACTACCATCTACACTGCACATGAGATGGTGAAGAACAATGTTGATTATGATTTGTGTGAGTTGCTCTAGCAACGGTTGATGGAGAATTTGAAGAGGACAAAAGAGACCAAGTTCCCATTCAATTATGATACTCTTTTCATCTGTTTGCTATTCTATTACTTGAAAGAATTACTAGGTATGAGCAATATTGGTTGGTTAAATCATTCTCCTATAGCAGTACAAATTAGAAATCATCTGCAGAATTTAGGAGATGTTGATGCACAAAATGCTACTCTATGGGGATACTTTAAGAATTTCTAGAAGAATAGGCAAACTAGGGTTAGAATTCCTAGAAAGGTAGTTGAAAAGTATAAAGATGATATTGTCTTTATGGTGACCAAAGACTAATGCCTCATGGAGGCAGTAGAACCAAGAACAGTTTGGGTCCCAGAAATCGGATATGAGGTCATAGAGGACACCTTAACTAGTCTGGCAGATTTGATGTTGAGCAAACCAAAGGATCCTAAGGAGGAAATATTTGGGACTTATGAGGAAAAGTCTCTCAAAGTTCATCTGGAACAAAAACAACCATAGACATAGAGAAAAGTAAAGAAGTGGGTAGATGATTATGCTATGAGCAAAGGATACACCAAGGAACAAATAGATCAAGCTAGGGGAGAGGCTCAAAAAGCAAAGGCTACAAAAGAGAAAACTACAAAAGAAAAGGCTTCGGTAACTTGGAGTGCAAATTGAGCAAGAAAAGCCTACTTCTAGTACAAGAAGAAGAACAAGAGCCTCCTTTTTTGTCACTAATGATACTGAGAAAGAATTACCTGAGAAGAAGCCTGCAGAGAAAAAGCATAAAATAAAGAAAACAAAGGCCACCAACAGAGTGTATGTGAGCCTTGGTGGTAGTGAAGAAGAAGAAGAAACATAAACTGATGAAGAGATAAAGGCAAAGAGGGAAAAAAATAGATGAAGCCACTGCAAGCCAAGAAGTGAAGTCCTTAGAAAAGGTTAATGACAAGAAGAAGAAAAAGGGAAAGAAAACTGAGATCAAGGTAGGTGAGGTTACAATGTCTCTGGAAGCTACAACTAATGCTATGGTTGAGCATGGGAACTTGAAGCCAATTGTTGATACATATGATGAATGCTCAGATGTTGACAAGGAAACAATTGAAGCAGTTGTGGTAAGATTTTTAGATATGTTTAATAAGGCATTGATTGAAGTTTTAGGTGACTTACTGGGTAGTTTAGCTAGCATCTTAACTGCAAGAAAAGAAGAGGCTATGGCCAAATATGCTGAGTTGAAGGAATATGTTCTGATGAAACTGAGTCCAAATTTTACAAGTGAAGAAAAAGTTAAAGTCACTAAGAAGCTCAATGATTAATTTAGAACCAAGAAGAGACTCAATACTCTAATGTCTGGAGATATTGAGAAACTGGTGAAAGAAATTGAGGAGAAGACACTAAGTGTGCTACAGGAATTCCACATCTCAACTATGGTAGATATAGATGAAGAGGAACAAAATGTGGATGTGACAATTTTAATATAGTTCCAGATGTGAATATTGAACAAAGTGTGGATCAAAGTGTAGTTACTCCTCTGGTGAACCCAAGAAAGGATGAAGAAATAAAAGAGCCTGTAGAAGAAAAGAACTCTAAAGAAACAAAAGTGGCACCTGAAGAAAATGTCCCTAAAGAACAAGGTGAGCAAAGAGAAGAAGCTAATGAATAGATGATTGACAATCCTGCTTCAGAAATAGAGGGAAATGAACAAGAGCCCATTCAAGAAGATCCTCTAGAAAGACATGATGCTAAAATGTCTTTTGATGAAGACAAAAGGGACACTAATCAAAAGGATTCAGTTGATTATTTAAGAGAGCTTTTGGAGAAACAAAAGGAGACTCAGATTTTGTCCACACCTAAGTTGTTACAAGGTCCAATAAACTTTGCCACAATGTTTCCCTTGTAAAAATTGAAGCTTGGGTCAAATTTTCAAGCCACGACACAAGAAGAAATTTTGAAATCTCATATGGAGGATAGTGACTTAATTGGAGATACAACAACTATTTTTGAAAAGATTATGCCTAGAATAAAGAAGGATACATCCTTGGCTCCTACTACATAGTTGAAGATTCTTATGGAGTCAGTCAATTCTCACTTTGAGTCCCTTGAACAAGTTGTAGAAAAGAAGGTAAGTTCTGAGATTAACAGTAAAATGCTAGTTGAGCTCAATGATAAGTATTCTCAAGACAAAGTTTTGTTAGATAAGAGTATAGAATATGCACAGACGGCCATCAAAGAAGCTAATGAGATCTATCAATTTTGTCTAACATGGCCTGAGAAAACCAAGGACCTAAAAGATAAAATAGATGGTTGAAAAGCCCAGATTACCAAAATATCCAGGACCTATGATCCAAAAAAGGATTTCATAGGAAATAAAAGGACAAAAGTAGAAACCATTCATTTAGTGATAAATAAGTTGCAAACCCAGAAGGAGGTCATCAAACATAGAATGAGCTAGCTCCGGGAGATTGCAAGTTTTAAGATTGCATCCATGACCGGGCTTGTAGCAGTAGCAGATAAGACAAGGCAAATCACTGAGGCCCCTGCTATTGTGAAGAAGGAAGAAGAGTTGGTGTCCCAAATCAATGGGCATATACTAGTTTTGAACGATGCTAAGGTCAAATGGGATGAAGATGTGGTGCAATTGAAGAAGATCTACAAAGATATTCTCCTTGAAAACCAGTAAGATATTTGATTTCACTTGTATATATGTGGATAGTGCAAATAGTTAAGTTTTGGTCACTAGTATATCATACACCTTTTCCATTGATGTCAAATGAGGAGAATGAAGCATGTCAAAAACATAGATAAGTGAAAAATAAATAAGGAGAGATGCAAGAAGTTAGGAGGAGCAGTGTAATGATTTTACACATCATGTGTTGCCATCAATGCCAAAGGGGGAGATTGTTGGAAACTTGGCTAAGTATGATGTTTGATAGTTTTTCATTGATGGCAATAAGAAAAGGAACAAGGTTGGAACAAAGATTTTGGTTCGGCAAAGCAGACTTAACCATTTTGGCTAAGTGTTGGTAGTGTACAAAGATAGCGACAAAGAGAAAATATTTTAATCAGCGTTGGTCCACTATTGAAGATTTGATCTTGCAATTATGGTAAGATGTTTATAGTCCTTAGATGATCTTAAATCCAAAATTTCAACTCTTGATCATCTCTAAAAATGTACCTTCAAGTTGCACAAGTTTAGCATTGCAGAGAACAGTGGTAATCAGAGCAGAACACACAATTGTTTTGGTCTACATTTCTCCTGTGTTAAATATTTTGTTATGTGGTTTTGAGGTGTTATAAACACATATAAGAAGTCTCTAAATCCAAATTTACAAAGTTTTAAGTCCACCAGAAAGATAGTTATGAGCATCTAAGTATCGCTACAAGGGTTAACAGTGTTTGACTGTGACAGGGCATGTGTTCTAATGATCCCCATTTGGCCGCAAGTTGATATTATGTTCTATAGTTCTAGAGTTATGTTTTGAGTTGTTTGAAGAGTCTTAGATATGAATTTGAATAAATCCTATGGTCCGCATTGAAAGTTGTAATTTGACAGATAGACTGAACCAATGATAATCATCGCTTAAGGCTGACTTGATACCTTGATAAGTGTATGGTAAGATCTATTGATTAGATTCATATTCTAAGTTATTATATAGTTTGGGATGACATGTGAAAAGTTGTTTCAAGTGTTGAATTAGTTTGCAAAGTATTTTGGTGAAAGGATTAGGCTGACAAACTACACAAGGCATAACTATACATTTTGTCTTTGTATGATGACCTAATTTGAAGATTGTAATTGTTGTGGATATATATATGAGATCCATTTTAGGGTTTGATTGAAGAGGGTTGTGAATATGAAGAAATAAGTGTGAATATGAGTATGTGTGTGTACAACATGTGAAGTTCTATGATTGTGTAAGAGCGACAAGTGCAGAAGAAGAGAGATCGTATAAGAGCAGAGCAATATGACAGAGCAGAGCAAGATGAACAGTTTTGATATTGTATTTTGAGCTTCATTGGAGCTGTAATCATGCATGTGTAAATGCAATTCTAACAGTTCATTTCGGCAGTGAGCCATCCTTCTTTTTCTTTCTCTATGGCAATGAGACTGTATGCTGTGAGCATCATTTGGACAGTTAGTCCTTAAGGGTAGTGAGCCCTGGGCAGTGAGCCCTAAGACAATGAGACTCTTGTAATTTGGTATTACTACTACATAATATGTTGTGAGCTAACACTCACCACAATTTTTCCCATTTTGGGTTTTCCACATAAAAATCCTGGTGTCTATGTGTTATGTTTTGTGATTATTGATTCTATGTTTAACTTGTTTTAATGTTGTTGAATGGGCAAATGGATTAACGGTTCAATAAGTGAATGGTTTAAGAAAATATTGATTCACCCCCCTCTTAGTATTCTGGGTGTTCAACACATCCCACTTCTTAAGGCTGATGAACTTCTCTTTTTCACCAGTCATATGATTTGAACAACCACTATCAACAACCCAAGCTTTGGTTTCTTCTTTTGCGTGGAAGGAAGTCCATACAACCATTGATTTTTCATTGTTTTGAACTATTTGCAAGGTATCACATTTTACAACTTGATTCTTTTTGTCACCAACACTCATAGCCAAGAAAAGTGTTTCATCATTTGAATCATAATCCTCATCTTCTAAAGAACAACTGTCATCTAAGGAAAACAAACTCCTTTTGAATTTACTATTTCTATTACTTTTCTTGGTTTCTGTAAGAGGACATTTAGAAGCAAAGTGACCAACTTTTCCACAATTGAAACATTTGAAGGGTAACTTACCTTTGTATTGTTGATAACTGAGAGGGGGGGTAAATCAGCTATCCTAAACTTTCTTCCAATTCAAGCATTCATATCCACTTAGTTATTCATTAGCATAGCAATTAATCATCCATGAAAGCATAAAGCATAAACATCAGAGTAGATAAACATCAACAGATTTAACACCAAGATTTTGATGTGGAAAACCCAGTTAAGGGAAAAACCACAGGGTGATTAACCCAAGGATTATTCTTTGTTAGAAGAATAAGAAAAAGATGGTACCTGCCAATTAGGGCTCACAGCCCGAGCACACTGCTCACAAGAGGCACAGTGCCTACAAAGAGACACACTGTCTTAAGAGTGATAAGAATCACAAACTTGAACTGGAGAATGACATCATTACCATGTCTAGATCAATTCCATTTAAGCCTAAAAACCCTTGCTCTACCTTTCGCACTTCTCTTCGCTATACCATACTCATCCACACAAGATACTACAAAATGACTTTACAAACCCCTATTTATACAAGGCATCAACTTAGGAACAATCATCTAAGTTGGCAAACATCTACAAGATCATTTGCAAGGCGTGTAATACATCTGGTCGGCCTGTCACAGGAAGAACACCAACAACCGGTGGACATTACATCAAATCCAAACTCTAACTTCAATGCAGACCACCAACATGAACTAGACATGATCCAATGATCATCATAACCTTCCCTAAATCACCAAGAACATCTGCACTTCATCATCTTACTGGAATTCTTTTCTTCTTCATCTAGAACTTTAAGAACATAGTCTGTCATCACTGTCATAATGCAAAAGGTACTTCTAGACCTCCAAACCATGTAGAAATCAAGATGACACATCACAAGGACATCCCAAACACTCCTTCCAATCCACAGAATAGGACAACGTACTTCCAGATCTCACCAGACCTTTCTGTGACCCTTTTGTCACCTCTGAACACCTGCCAGAACTAGTTCCACACAAACAGCCATAACTTTCTCAGATCTTTATGTGGACCTCTGAAATCTTAACTGGAACATCTCAAGACTCATATCTAAAAACCCTTTAATCTACATCCTCTAATTCTCAACCCATTGAGTATTTTTTTCCTTCTTCTAATCACTGTTCTTCATTGTTCCTGATTGAGACTAATTTTCTCAATATCCTCAACACACAGCTCATCCAATTCTTCTTATCAATGCAATATGAGTATGTTGACATCAATGACAACACTGGTTAACTTCATACTTGCAACAATCTCCCCCTTTGTCATTGATGGCAACATATGATGTGAAAAACCATCAAGACAAGAACTTCTCCTTTCTGTCATAGCTTCCCCTATCAGCAACAACTCTTCACATGTCTTCTCTTCCTTTACTGCTCCCCCTTTGATCATCAACCACTTGTTTTTCACATGTATTCTCTCCCCCTTTGACATCAATGGTAAAGGGCTCATACTTGCAATTCTAACACATCAGAATCACACCAGCTGCTCCCCCTTAGTAGCAGCTCCCCATCATCAATCTGGATCACAAGATATGACTGTGATATCCACCAAACTGATGCACATCAGTGCATCCTAGTTCATCACTGGAGGGGCCATGACCCCTAACTTCTCCTAGAGATACTCAAAAGAGTCCTTGGGAAGAGGTTTAGTAAAGATATCTGCAATCTAATCCTTGGAGGGTACATACTCCAATCTGACTTCATCCTTGTTCACTTGCTCTCTCAAAAAGTGAAACTTGATAGATGTGTGCTTGGTCTTAGAATGCAACACTGGATTCTTAGAAATATTTATTGCACTTGAATTATCACAAAAAATTGTGATAGGCTCATCATATTCCACATTAATGTCTCTTAACATCTGCTTCATCCATAAGATTTGAGTGCAACTACCTGCTACTGAAATGTATTCTGCTTTAGTTGTAGACAGAGATATTGCCTCTTGTTTCTTGCTTAGCCAAGAAACCAACCTTTTTCCCAAAAAGAATGCTCCTCCACTTGTACTCTTCCTATCATCCACATCTCCTGCCCAATCTGCATCTGTATATGCATGAAGAGAAAAGTCATGATCTCTAGGATACCATAGGCCATACTCAACTGTTCCTTTCAAGTACCTAAAAATTCTTTTGATTGCCATGACATGAGATTCTCTTGGATTAGCCTGGAATCTCGCCACAAGTCTAACTGCGTGCATTATATTTGGTCTAGTCTGAGTGAGATACAGTAATCCACCAATCATTGATCTGTACTTTGTCTGATCTATCTTAGGAGAGTCATCATTTTTAGTCAACTTACATCCAGTAGCCATAGGAGTGTTCATTGGCTTTGAATATTCCATTCCAAATTTCTTCAGTAGTTCTTTCACATACTTGGTCTGAGAGATAAAGATTCCTTTCTTTGTCTGAGTAATTTGCAGACTCAAGAAGAAATTCATTTCACCGAGCATTGACATTTCAAACTCACTTTTCATTTGGTTTGCAAAAGTTTTACACATACTATATCTTCCTCCAAAAATGATATCATCTACAAATACTTCAACAATCAAGATGTTTTCATGATCAATTTTGAAATATAGATTACTATAAATTGTACCTTTGTTCAAACCAATCTTCATAAGATGTTTGTCCAGCCTTTCATACCATGCTCTTGGAGCTTGCTTTAGACCATATAGTGCCTTCTTCAATTTGTAGACCATATCACCATCCTCAGATAACTAAAATCCATCCAGTTGTTCAATGTACACCTCTTCTTCTAAGTCACCATTTAGGAAAGTAGATTTGACATCCATCTGATACACTTTGAAATCCTTGAAGGCAACAAATGCAAGAAATAGTTTGACTGCTTCAATTCTTTCCATCAAAGCAAAGGTTTCCTCAAAATCAATCCCTTCTATTTGAGAGTAGCCTTTACAGACTAATCTGGCTTTATTTCTGATTACTTCACCATCTTCATTTAGTTTGTTCTGGAAGACCCATTTGGTTCCAATCATATTCTTGTTACTAGGTCTAGAAACAAGATCCCAAGTGTGATTTTTCTCAATTTGCATCAACTCTTCCTCCATTGCCTTGGTCCAATTTTCATCATTGCAGGCCTCATTTACTATCTTAGGTTCAATCTTTGAGATCAGACAGCATTCATCCAGATTTTGAGCAACATTCCTTCTAGTTTGCACACCTTTGCTTCTGTCCCCTATGATCTGATCTCCAGAGTGGTTCAATCTTACATACCTTGGAATTTTTAGAGTTTCTTAGACTTTTGCTTCGTGATCAGGCTCATCAAGACCTATCTCTTCTTCCTAATTTACCGGATCAGTCTGACTCTGACTTACCAGAGAGGATTGAGCTCCTTGAACTTGAGCACCATCTTGATCATCTTCATCATACTCATAAAATCTTGAGGGCTTCTCAATTCCTTCATCAACTTTCACATTGGTACTTTCTATCATCTTTCTCAGTCTCTTATTGTAACACCGGTATGCTTTGCTTTGAGTGGAATAACCCAAGAAAATTCCTTCATCATTTCTAGCATCAAACTTTCCTAGATATTCAACTCTTTTATTGTAACATTTGCTACCAAATACTCTAAAATATCTCACAATAGAAGTGATGCCAAACCAAAGTTCATAGGGGGTCTTACTGGTATTGTTTCTGATTTGAACTCGATTAAGAGTGTAGACTACAGTGCTGACAGCTTCTCTCCAAAACATCTGAGGAACATTTGCTTCCAACATCATTGTCCTGGAAGCTTCTTGGATGGTTTAGTTCTTTCTCTCAACTACTCCATTCTGCTGTGGAGTCCTAGGAGCAGACAACAGTCTCTTTATGCCATGCTTCTCACAAAAGTCTATGAACTCACTGGATGTGAATTCACCACCTCTATTAGACCTCAGACACTTCAGCTTTAATCTGGTTTGATTCTCTACCATAGCTATGAAGATTTTGAACTTTTCAAAGGCTTTTGACTTCTCTTTCAGAAAGGTGACCCACATTATCTGGGAATAATCATCAATTAGTAACATGAAGTATGTATCACCTTGCAAACTCTTGACTCTTGTTTGAACCACATAGATCAGTATGAACTAATTCCAATAATCCGATAGAGGACCGATCTTTGCTTTTGAATGAAACTCTGCTCTGTTTACCTAGCTGACATTCTTTGCACAAACCATTTGTAGGTTTTACCAATTTTGGAAGATCCCTAACAGCCTAAGTATTGCTTATCTTAATGATGTTATCAAAATTTACATGACACATCCTTCTATGCCATAACCAGCTCTGATCAACTTGAACAAGCAGACAACTTTTATCAGCACCAACCAAATGAAAGATATTAGCTTTAGTTTGAGTACCAGATGCAATCTCTATTCTGGATCTTTCAAAGATTTTGCATTTTCCATCCTTGAACTAGAGATCATAGCCTTTGTCCACCAACTGACCCACACTGAGAAGATTGTGCTTCAAACCTTCAACATACAACACATTACCAATTTTGTTTCTTCCATTAAAAGAAATAGTTCCTCTTCCTCTGATTCTACCAGCTAAATTATCACCAAACTTTACTACTCCTCCTTCATACCTTTCCAGATCTAAGAACTTGTTCTTGTCACCTATCATATGGTGAGAGCATCCACTGTCAATAACCCAATCATTCTTTTCTTCAACTTGGGAAGCCAAAGCTCTTTCTTCAACCTTATGATTGATAGATATTGGATCTTCTTCCTTGATAGAAATAAGCACCCATTCATTTCTGGATTTGTCTCCTATCTCTAATTCATCATCTGTTACTCCTTCATTATCAGCTTCTTCATGAACATAATAACAATTCTTTTGAAACCTTTGTCTGTTAGTATTTGACCTGGTAGATCTTTCCAGACATCTTGAGGCAAAGTGACCAATCTTATTGCAGTTGAAGCATTTAAAGGGTAGTTTTCCTTCATACTTATCAGATCCTCTTGGAAGTCTTTTTGCAATGAGGGCTTCAAGTTGAGCTGGTTCTGCTTCTTCCTCTTCCATGTCTCTTCTTGCTTGATCATACCATGACATCTTCCTTGAAGAGTTCTCTCCCAGATCAAATCTCTGTTTGCCTTTCACATAGGCACTGGCTTTGAATGCAAATTCAGCCTTGGGGGGATCATCTCCAAACTTGGTCATTTCAAATGCAGCCAGTTTGCCAGCCAATTGGTCTCTTGTGACAGTTGTATGGGCTCTGAATTCATCAATGGTAGCAACCTTGATTTTGTAGGCAGTAGGAAGGGATCTGAGAATTTTGCAAACAATCTCATTTTCATCCAAACTTCCACGAGCATTCCTAATTCCACACACCAGTTCATTTACTCTTGGCATAAAGGTAGTGATACTTTCGTCATCTCTCATCTTTAATCTTTCGAATTTCCCTTTGAGACTTTCCAACCTTCCACTTTTAACAAACTAATCTCCTTCATGCAGAAGTTCTAGTTTGACCCAAATCTCATAGGCAGTTGGTAGGTCAATAACATTTGAGAGCTCTGAGTCAGTTAATGCACTTAGAAGTGCCTCCTTAGTCCACAGATTATTTTCAGCATCTGTGATCTCATTTAGAGTTGCCAGACCACCTTGTGGAGGTACATAGGGTTTTGTAACCATGGACAAGTACACCTTTCCCATACATTCCAAGTGACATTTCATGCGACCTTTCCAAAGACTGAAGTTGGTTCCATCAAACTTCAGACTGTCCTTATATGATGACATCCTAGATCTCCTCAAGCGGTTAAGCTCTTTTCAGAGGAACTTGGCTCTGATACCAATTGTTGATAACTGAGAGGGGGGTGAATCAGTTATCCTAAACTTTCTTCCAATTCAAACATTCAAATCCACTTAGTTATTCATTAGCATAGCAATTAATCATCCATGAAAGCATAAAGCATAAACATCAAAGTAGATAAACATCAACACATTGAACACCAAGATTTTGACATGGAAAACCTGGTTAAGGGAAAAACCATGGGGTGATTAACCCAAGGATTATTCTTTGTTAGAAGAATAAGAAAAAGATGGCACCTACCAATTAGGGTTCACAGCCTAAGCACACTGCTCACAAGAGGCACACTACCTACAAAGAGACACACTATCTACAGAGTGATAAGAATCACAAAATTGAACTAGAGAATGACATCATTACCATGTCTGGATCAGTTCCATTTAAGCCCAAAAACCCTTGCTCTACCTTTCGCACTTCTCTTCGCTATACCACACTCATCCACACAAGACACTACAAAATGATTTCACAAACCCCTATTTATACAAGGCATCAACTTAGGAACAATCTTCTAAGTCAGTAAACATCTACAAGATCATTCACAAGGCATGTAATACATTCAATCGGCCTATCACAGGAAGAACACCAACAACCGATGGACATTACATCAAATCTAAACTCTAACTTCAATGCAGACTGCCAACATGAATTGGACATGATCCAATGATCATCATAACCTTCCCTGAATCACCAAGAACATCTGCACTTCATCATCTTACTGGAATTCTTCTCTTCTTCATCCGAAACTTCAAGAACACAGTCTGTCATCACTGTCATAATGCAAAAGGTACTTCTGGACCTCCAAACCATGTAGAAATTGAGACGAGACATCACAAGGACATCCCAAACACTCCTTCCAATCTGCAAAACAGGACAATGCACTTTTAGATCTCACCGGATCTTTCTGTGACCCTTCTGTCAACTCTGAACACCTGCCGGAACCGGTTCCACACAAACAGCCATAACTTTTTGAGATCTTTATGCGGACCTCTAAAATCTTAACTAGAACATCTCAAGACTCATATCTACAAACCCTTTAATCCGCATCCTCTAATTCTCAACCCATTGAGTATTTTTTGCCTTCTTCTTATCAGTGTTCTTCACTGTTCCTGATTGAGACTAATTTTCTCAATATCCTCAACACATAGCTCATCTAATTCTTCTTATCAAGGCAATATGAGTATGTTGACATCAATGACAACACTAGTTAACCTCATACTTGCAACAATCTCCCCTTTTGTCATTGATGGCAACATATGATGTTAAAAACCATCAAGACAAGAACTCCTTTCTGTCACAGCTCCCCCTATCAGCAACAACTCTTCACATGTCTTCTCTTCCTTTGTTGCTCCCCCTTTGATCATCAACCACTTGTTTTTCACGTGTCTTCTCTCCCCCTTTAACATTAGTGGAAAAGGGCTCATAATTGCAATTCTAACACATCAGAATCATACTTGCTGCTCCCCCTTAGTAGTAGCTCCCCATCATCAATCCAGATCACAAGATATGACTGTGATATCCACTGGACTGATGCACATCAGTGCATCCTAGTTCATCACCGGAGGGGCCATGACCCCTAACTTCTCCCGGAGATACTCAAAAGAGTCCTTGGGAAGAGGTTTAGTAAAGATATCTGCAATCTGATCCTTGGAGGGTACATACTCCAATCTGACTTCATCCTTGTTCACTTGCTCTCTCAGAAAGTGAAACTTGATAGATGTGTGCTTGGTCTTAGAATGCAACACCGGATTCTTAGAAATATTTATTGCACTTAAATTATCATAGAAAATTGTGATAGGCTCTTCATATTCCACATTAATGTCTCTTAACATCTGCTTCATCCATAAGATTTGAGTGCAACTACCTACTGCTGAAATATATTCTGCTTTAGTTGTAGACAGAGATATTGCCTCTTGTTTCTTGCTTAGCCAAGAAACCAACCTTTTTCCCAAAAAGAATGCTCCTCCAATTGTACTCTTCCTATCATCCACATCTCTTGCCCAATCTGCATCTGTATATGCATGAAGAGAAAAGTCATGATCTCTGGGATACCATAGGCCATACTCAACTGTTCCTTTCAAGTACCTAAAAATTCTTTTGATTGCCATGACATGAGATTCTCTGGAATCAGCCTGGAATCTTGCGACAAGTCCAACTACCTGCATTATATCTGGTCTAGTCTAAGTGAGATACAGTAATCCACCAATCATTGATCTGTACTTAGTCTGATCTATCTTAGGAGAGTCATCATCTTTACTCAACTTACATCCAGTAGCCATAGGAGTGTTCATTGGCTTTGAATCTTCCATTCCAAATTTCTTCAGTAGTTCTTTCACATACTTGGTTTGAGAGATAAAGGTTCCTTTCTTTGTCTAAGTAATTTGCAGACCCAAGAAGAAATTCATTTCACCGAGCATTGACATTTCAAACTCACTTTTCATTTGGTTTGCAAAAGTTTTACACATACTGTCTCTTCCTCCAAAAATGATATCGTCTACAAATACTTCAACAATCAAGATGTTTTCATGATCAATTTTGAAATATAGATTACTATCAGCAGTACCTTTGTTGAAACCAATCTTCAAAAGATGTTTGTCCAGCCTTTCATACCATGCTCCTGGAGCTTGCTTTAGACCATATAGTGCCTTCTTCAATTTGCAGACCATATCACCATGCTCAGATAACTGAAATCCATCTGGTTGTTTAATGTACAACTCTTCTTCTAAGTCACCATTCAGGAAAGTAGATTTGACATCCATCTGATACACTTTGAAATCCTTGAAGGCAGCAAATGCAAGAAATAGTCTGACTACTTCAATTCTTGCCACCGGAGCAAAGGTTTCCTCAAAATCAATCCCTTCTATTTGAGAGTAGCCTTTACAGACTAATCTGGCTTTATTTCTGATTACTTCACCATCTTCATTTAGTTTGTTCTAGAAGACCCATTTGGTTCCAATCACATTCTTGTTACTAGGTCTAGAAACAAGATCCCAAGTGTGATTTTTCTCAATTTGCATCAACTCTTCCTCCATTGCCTTGGTCCAATTTTCATCATTGTAGGCCTCATTTACTATCTTAGGCTCAATCTTTGAGATCAAACAAAATTCATCCTGATTTTGAGCAACATTCCTTCTAGTTTGCACACCTTTGCTTCTATCACCTATGATCTGATCTCTAGAGTGGTTCAGTCTTACATACCTTGGAACTTTTGGAGTTTCTTGGACTTCTGCTTCTTGATCAGGCTAATCTAGACCTATCTCTTCTTCCTGATTTACCGGATCAGTCTGACTCTGACTTACCGGAGAGGATTGAGCTCCTTGAACTTGAGCACCATCTTGATCATCTTCATCATTCTCATAAAATATTGAGGGCTTCTCAATTCCTTCATCAACTTTCACATTAGTACTTTCTTTCATCTTTCTCAGTCTCTTATTGTAACACTGGTATGCTTTGCTTTGAGTGGAATAACCCAAGAAAATTCCTTCATCACTTCTAGCATCAAACTTTCCTAGATCTTCATCTCTTTTAATGTAACATTTGCTACCAAATACTGTGAAATATCTCACAGTAGGAGTGATGCCAAACCAAAGTTCATAGGGGATCTTACTAGTATTGTTTTTTATTTGAACTTGATTGAGAGTGTAGACTGCAGTGCTGACAGCTTCCCTCCAAAACATCTGAGGAACATTTGCTTCCAACATCATTGTCCTGGAAGCTTCCTGGATGGTCTAGTTCTTTCTCTCAACTACTCCATTCTTCTATGGAGTCCTAGGAGCAGACAACTGTCTCTTTATGCCATGCTTCTCACAAAAGTCTATGAACTCACTGGATGTGAATTCACCACCTCTATCAGACCTCAGACACTTTAGTTCTAATCCGGTTTGATTCTCTACCATAGCTTTGAAGATTTTGAACTTTTCAAAGGCTTCTGACTTTTCTTTCAGAAAGGTGACCCACATTATCCAGGAATAATCATCAATTAGTAACATGAAGTATCTATCACCTTGCAAACTCTTGACTCTTGTCAGACCACATAGATCAGTATGAACTAATTCCAATAATCCGGTAGAGGACTGCTCTTTGCTTTTGAATGAAACTCTACTCTGTTTACTTAGCTGACATTCTTTGCACAAACCATTTGTAGGTTTTACGAATTTTGGAAGATCCCTAACAGCCTGAGTATTGCTTATCTTAATGATGTTATCAAAATTTACATGACACATCCTTCTATGCCATAACCAGCTCTGATCAACTTGAACAAGTAGACAACTTTTATCAGCACCAACCAAATGAAAGATATTACCTTTAGTTTGAGTACTGGATGCAATCTCTATTCTGGATCTTTCAAAGATTTTGCATTTTCCATCCTTGAACAGGAGATCATAGCCTTTGTCCACCAGCTATCCGACACTGAGAAGATTGTGCTTCAAACCTTCAACATACAACACATTACCAGTTTTGTTTCTTCCATTAAAAGAAATAGTTCCTCTTCCTCTGATTCTACTAGCTGAATTATCACCAAACTTAACTACTCCTCCTTAATAACTTTCCAGATCTAAGAACTTGTTCTTTTCACCTGTCATATGGTGAGAGCATCCACTGTCAATAACCCAATCATTCTTTTCTTCAACTTGGGTAGCCAAAGCTCTTTCTTCAACCTTAGGATTAATAGATATTGGATCTTCTTCCTTGATAGCAATAAGCACCCATTCATTTCTAGATTTGTCTCCTATCTCTGATTCATCATTTGTTACTCCTTCATTATCAGCTTCTTCATGAACATAATAACAATTCTTTTGAAACCTTTGTCTATTAGTATTTGACCTGGTAGATCTTTCTAGACATCTTGAGGCAAAGTGACCAATCTTATTGCAGTTGAAGCATTTAAAGGGTAGTTTTCCTTCATACTTACCAGATCCTCTTGGAAGTCTTTTTGCAATGAGGTCTTCAAGTTGAGCTATTTCTACTTCTTCCTCTTCCATGTCTCTTCTTGCTTAATCATACCATGACATCTTCCTTGAAGAGTTCTCTCCCGGATCAAATCTCTGTTTGCCTTTCACATAGGCACTGGCTTTGAATGCAGATTCAGTCTTAGAGGGATCATCTCCAAACTCGGTCATTTCAAATGCAGCTAGTTTGCTGGCCAATTGGTCTCTTGTGACAGTTGTATGGGCTCTGAATTCATCAATGGCAGCAACCTTGATTTTGTAGGCAGCAGGAAGGGATCTGAGAATTTTGCAAACAATCTCATTTTCATCCAAAGTTCCACTAGCATTCTTAATTCCACACACCAGCTCATTTACTCTTGGCACAAAGGTAGTGATATTTCAATCATTTCTAATCTTCAATCTTTCAAATTTCCCTTTGAGACTTTGCAACTTTGCACTTTTAACAAACTCATCTCCTTCATGCAAAAGTTCTAGTTTGACCCAAATCTCATAGGCAGTTGGTAGGTCAATAACATTTGAGAGCTCTGAGTCAGTTAATACACTAAGAAGTGCCTCCTTAGTCTACAGATTGTTTTCAGTATCTATCATCTCATTTAGAGTTGCCAGACCACCCTGCAGAAGTACATAGGGTTTTGTAACCATGGACAAGTACACCTTTCTGATACATTCCAAATGACATTTCATGCAACCTTTCCAAAGAGTGAAGTTGGTTCCACCAAACTTTGGACTGGCCTTCTTATATGACAACATCCTGGATCTCCTCAAGTGGTTAAGCACTTTTCAGAGGAACTTGGCTCTGATACCAATTGTTGATAACTTAGAGGGGGGGTGAATCAGTTATCCTAAACTTTGTTCCAATTCAAACATTTAGATCCACTTAGTTATTCATTAGCATAGCAATTAATCATCCATCAAAGCATAAAGTATAAACATCAAAGCAGATAAACATCAACACATTAAACACCAAGATTTTGACATGGAAAACCCGGTTAAGGGAAAAACTACAGGGTGATTATCCCAAGGATTATTCTCTGTTAGAAGAATAAGAAAAAGATGGCACCTGCCATTTAGGGCTCACAGCCTGAGCACACTGCTCACAAGAGGCACGCTGCCTACAAAGAGACACACTATCTACAGAGTGATAAGAATCACAAACTTGAAATAGATAATGACATCATTACCATGTCTGGATCAGTTCCATTTAAGCCCAAAAACCCTTGCCTTGCCTTTCACACTTCTCTTCTGTATAGCACACTCATCCACAACAAGAAACTACAAAATGAATTCACAAACCCCTATTTATACAAGGCATCGACTTAGGAACAATCATCTAAGTTGGCAAACATCTACAAGATCATTCGCAAGGCATGTAATACATCTGGTCAGCCTGTCACAGGAAGAACACCAACAACCAGTGTACATTACATCAAATCCAAACTCTAACTTCAATTTGGACTGCCAACATGAACTGGACATGATCCAACAATCATCATAACCTTCCCTGAATCACCAAGAACATCTGCACTTCATCATCTTATTGGAATTCTTCTCTTCTTCATCCAGAACTTCAAGAACACAGTCTGTCATCACTGTCATAATGCAAATGGTACTTCCAGACCTCCAAACCATGTAGAAATTGAGATGACACATCACAAGGACATCCCAAACACTCCTTCCAATCTGCAGAATAGAAAAATGCACTTCCAGATCTCACCGGACCTTTCTGTGACCCTTCTGTCACCTCTGAACACCTGCCAGAACCGGTTCCACACAAACAGCCATAACTTTCTTAGATCTTTATGCGGACCTCTGAAATCTTAACTGGAACATCTCAAGACTCATATCTACAAACCCTTTAATCCGCATCTTCTAATTCTCAACCCATTGAGTATTTTTTGCCTTCTTACCACTGTTCTTCACTGTTCCTGATTGAGAACACACAGCTCATCCAATTCTTCTTATCAATGCAATATAAGTATGTTGACATCAATGACAACACTGGTTAACCTCATACTTGCAACAATCTCCCCCTTTGTCATTGATGGCAACATATGATGTAAAAAACTATCAAGATAAGAACTTCTCCTTTCTGTCACAGCTCCCCCTATCAGCAACAACTCTTCACATGTCTTCTCTTCCTTTACTGCTCCCCCTTTGATCATCAACCACTTGTTTTTCACATGTCTTCTCTCCCCCTTTGACATCAATGGCAAAGGGCTCATACTTGCAATTCTAACACATCAAAATCATACCAGCTGCTCCCCCTTAGTAGCAGCTCCCCATCATCAATCCGGATCACAAGATATGGCTGTGATATCCACCAGACTGATGCACATCAGTGCATCCTAGTTCATCACTGGAGGGGCCATGACCCCTAACTTCTCCCAGAGATACTCAAAAGAGTCCTTGGGAAGAGGTTTAGTAAAGATATCTACAATCTGATCCTTGGAGGGTACATACTCCAATCTGACTTCATCCTTGTTCACTTGCTCTCTCAGAAAGTGAAACTTGATAGATGTGTGCTTGGTCTAGGAATGCAACACCGGATTCTTAGAAATATTTATTGTACTTGAATTATCATAGAAAATTGTGATAGGCTCTTCACATTCCACATTAATGTCTCTTAACATCTGCTTCATCCATAAGATTTGAGTGCAACTACCTACTGTTGAAATGTATTCTGTTTCAGTTGTAGATAGAGATATTGCCTCTTGTTTCTTGCTTAGCCAAGAAACCAACCTTTTTCCCAAAAAGAATGCTCCTCCACTTGTACTCTTCCTATCATCCACATCTCTTGCCCAATCTGCATCTGTATATGCATGAAGAGAAAAGTCATGATCTCTGGGATACCATAGGCCATACTCAACTATTCCTTTCAAGTACCTAAATTTTTTTTTGATTGCCATGACATGAGATTCTCTGGGATCAACCTAGAATTTCGCCACAAGTCCAACTACCTGCATTATATCTGGTCTAGTCTAAGTGAGATATAGTAATCCACCAATCATTGATCTGTACTTAGTCTGATCTATCTTAGGAGAGTCATCATCTTTACTCAACTTACATCCGGTAGCCATAGGAGTGTTCATTGGCTTTGAATCTTCCATTCCAAATTTATTCAGTAGTTCTTTCACATACTTGGTCTGAGAGATAATGGTTCCTTTCTTTGTCTAAGTAATTTGTAGACCCAAGAAGAAATTCATTTCACCAAGCATTGACATTTCAAACTCACTTTTCATTTGGTTTGCAAAAGTTTTACACATACTGTCTCTTCCTCCAAAAATGATATCATCTACAAATACTTCAACAATCAAGATGTTTTCATGATCAATTTTGAAATATAGATTACTATCAGTAGTACCTTTATTGAAACCAATCTTCAAAAGATGTTTGTCCAGCCTTTCATACCATGCTCTTGGAGCTTGCTTTAGACCATACAGTGCCTTCTTCAATTTACAGACCATATCACCATGCTCAGATAACTGAAATCCATCCGGTTAATGTACACCTCTTCTTCTAAGTCACCATTCAGGAAAGTAGATTTGACATTCATCTGATACACTTTGAAATCCTTAGAGGCAGCAAATTAAAGAAATAGTCTGACTGCTTCAATTCTAGCCATCAGAGAAAAGGTTTCCTCAAAATCAATCCCTTATAGACTAATCTGGCTTTATTTCTGATTACTTCACCATCTTCATTTAGTTTGTTCTGGAAGACCCATTTGGTTCCAATCACATTCTCGTTACTAGGTCTAGAAACAAGATCCCAAGTGTGATTTTTCTCAATTTGCATCAACTCTTCCTCCATTGCCTTGGTCCAATTTTCATCATTGCAGGCCTCATTTACTGTCTTAGGTTCAATCTTTGAGATCAGCCAACATTCATCTAGATTTTGAGCAACATTCCTTCTAGTTTGCACACCTTTGCTTCTGTCACCTATGATCTATTCTTCAGAGTGGTTCAGTCTTACATACCTTGGAACTTTTGGAGTTTCTTGGACTTCTGCTTCTTGATCAGGCTCATCTAGACCTATCTCTTCTTCTTGATTTACCAGATTAGTCTGACTCTGACTTACTGGAGAGGATTGAGCTCCTTGAACCTGAGCACCATCTTGATCATCTTCATCATACTCATAAAATCTTGAGGGCTTCTTAATTCCTTCATCAACTTTCACATTAGTACTTTCTATCATCTTTCTCAGTCTCTTATTGTAACACTGGTATGCTTTGCTTTGAGTTGAAGAACCCAAGAAAATTCCTTCATCAATTCTAGCATCAAACTTTCCTAGATCTTCATCTCTTTTAATGTAACATTTGCTACCAAATACTGTGAAATATCTCACAGTAGGAGTGATGCCAAACTAAAGTTCATAGGGGGTCTTACCGGTATTGTTTTTGATTTGAACTCGATTGAGAGTGTAGATTGCAGTGCTGACAACATCTCTCCAAAACATCTGAGGAACATTTGCTTCCAACATCATTGTCCTGGAAGCTTCCTAGATGGTCCGGTTCTTTCTCTCAACTACTCCATTCTGTTGTGGAGTCCTAGGACCAAACAACTGTCTCTTTATGCCATGCTTCTCACAAAAGTCTATGAACTCACTGGATGTGAATTCGCCACCTCTATCAGACCTCAGACACTTCAGTTTTAATCCGGTTTGATTCTCTACCATAGCTTTGAAGATTTTGAACTTTTCAAAGGCTTCTGACTTCTCTTTCAGAAAGGTGACCCACATTATCTGGGAATAATCATCAATTAGTAACATGAAGTATCTATCACCTTGCAAACTCTTGACTCTTGTCAGACCACATAGATCAGTATGAACTAATTCCAATAATCCGGTAGAGGACTGCTCTTTACTTTTGAATGAAACTCTACTCTGTTTACCTAGCTGACATTCTTTGCACAAACCATTTGTAGGTTTTACCAATTTTGGAAGATCCCTAATAGCTTGAGTATTGCTTATCTTAATGATGTTATCAAAATTTACATGACACATCCTTCTATGCCATAACCAGCTCTAATCAACTTGAACAAGTAGACAACTTTTATCAGCACCAACCAAATGAAAGATATTACCTTTAGTTTGAGTACCAAATGCAATCTCTGTTCCAGATCTTTCAAAGATTTTGCATTTTCCATCCTTGAACCGGAGATCATAGCCTTTGTCCACCAGCTGTCCCACATTGAGAAGATTGTACTTCAAACCTTCAACATACAACACATTACCAGTTTTGTTCCTTCCATTAAAAGAAACAGTTCCTCTTCCTCTGATTCTACTAGCTGAATTATCATGAAACTTAACTACTCCTCCTTAATACCTTTCTAGATCTAAGAACTTGTTCTTATCACCTGTCATATGGTGAGAGCATCCACTGTCAATAACCCAATCATTCTTTTCTTCAACTTAGGTAGCCAAAGCTCTTTCTTCAACCTTACAATTAATAGATATTGGATCTTCTTCCTTGATAGCAATAAGCACCCATTCATTTCTAGATTTGTCTCCTATCTCTGATTCATCATTTGTTACTCCTTCATTATCAGCTTCTTCATGAACATAATAACAATTCTTTTGAAACCTTTGTCTATTAGTATTTGACCTGGTAGATCTTTCCAGACATCTTGAGGCAAAGTGACCAATCTTATTGTAGTTGAAGCATTTAAAGGGTAGTTTTCCTTCATACTTACCGGAACCTCTTGGAAGTCTTTTTGCAATGAGCTCTTCAAGTTGAGCTGTTTCTACTTCTTCCTCTTCCATGTCTCTTCTTGCTTAATCATACCATGACATCTTCCTTGAAGAGTTCTCTCCCGGATCAAATCTCTGTTTGCCTTTCACATAGGCACTGGCTTTGAATGCAGATTCAGTCTTAGAGGGATCATCTCCAAACTCGGTCATTTCAAATGCAGCTAGTTTGCCAGCCAATTGGTCTCTTGTGACAGTTGTATGGGCTCTGAATTCATCAATGGCAGCAACCTTGATTTTGTAGGCAGCAAGAAGGGATCTGAGAATTTTGCAAACAATCTCATTTTCATCCAAAGTTCCACCAGCATTCTTAATTCCACACACCAGCTCATTTACTCTTGGCACAAAGGTAGTGATATTTCAATCATTTCTCATCTTCAATCTTTCAAATTTCCCTTTGATACTTTGCAACTTTGCACTTTTAACAAACTCATCTCCTTCATGCAGAAGTTCCAGTTTGACCCAAATCTCATAGGCAGTTGGTAGGTCAATAACATTTGAGAGCTCTGAGTCAGTTAATGCACTAAGAAGTCCCTCCTTAGTCTACAGATTGTTTTCAGTATCTATGATCTCATTAAGAGTTGCCAGACCACCCTGCGGAGGTACATAGGGTTTTGTAACCATGGACAAGTACACCTTTCCCATACATTCCAAGTGACATTTCATGCAACCTTTCCAAAGAGTGAAGTTGGTTCCATCAAACTTTGGACTGGCCTTCTTATATGACAACATCTTGGATCTCCTCAAGCGGTTAAGCACTTTTCAGAGGAACTTGGCTCTGATACCAATTATTGATAACTTAGAGGGGGGTGAATCAGTTATCCTAAACTTTTTTCTAATTCAAACATTCAGATCCACTTAGTTATTCATTAGCATAGCAATTAATCATCCATCAAAGCATAAAGTATAAACATCAAAGTAGATAAACATCAACACATTAAACACCAAGATTTTGACATGGAAAACCTGGTTAAGGGAAAAACTACGGGGTGATTAACCCAAGGATTATTCTCTGTTAGAAGAATAAGAAAAAGATGGCACCTGCCAATTAGGGCTCATAGCCCAAGCACACTGCTCACAAGAGGCACACTACCTACAAAGAGACACACTGTCTATAGAGTGATAAGAATCACAAACTTGAACTAGAGAATGACATCATTACCATGTCTAGAATTTAAGCCCAAAAACCCTTGCTCTACCTTTCGTACTTCTCTTCACTATACCACACTCATCCACACAAGACACTACAAAATGAATTCACAAACCCCTATTTATACAAGGCATCGACTTAGGAACAATCATCTAAGTTGGCAAACATCTACAAGATCATTTGCAAGGCGTGTAATACATCTGGTCAGCCTGTCACAGGAAGTACACCAACAACTGGTGGACATTACATCAAATCCAAACTCTAACTTCAATGCAAACCACCAACATGAACTAGACATGATCCAATGATCATCATAACCTTCCCTGAATCACCAAGAACATCTACACTCCATCATCTTACTGGAATTCTTCTCTTCTTCATCCAGAACTTCAAGAACACAGTCTGTCATCACTGTCATAATGCAAAAGGTACTTTTAGACCTCCAAACCTTGTAGAAATCAAGATGACACATCACAAGGACATCCCAAACACTCCTTCCAATCTACAGAATAGGACAATGTACTTCCGGATCTCACCGGACTTTTCTGTGACCCTTCTGTCACATCTGAACACCTGTCGGAACCGGTTCCAAACAAACAGCCATAACTTTCTTAGATCTTTATACGGACCTCTAAAATCTTAACTGGAACATCTCAAGACTCATATCTACAAACCCTTTAATCCACATCCTCTAATTCTCAACCCATTGAGTATTTTTTGCCTTCTTCTTATCACTGTTCTTCACTGTTCCTGATTGAGACTAATTTTCTCAATATCCTCAACACACAGCTCAGCCAATTCTTCTTATCAATTCAATATGAGTATGTTGACATCAATGACAACATTGGTTAACCTCATACTTACAACTTGTATTTGCTAGAGCCTTTCTTCAGAGTTCTTACAAAGTTTGCTTCAACATCATCAAGGACTTCCATCTTCATCAGTAGTCTCATCCTTTGTCTTTTATTGACTTTGAAAGCAACTTATTTCTTTGGAACATCACTGTCAAACTCTCTCATTTCAAAAGAAGTGAGGGTCCCAAACATTTGGTCTAAGAAGTATGTATCCAAGTCAGCAGTTTCCTCAATGGTAGATACTTTGGAATTGTAAGATTTGGGAAGAGATCTTAGAACCTTTTTCACAACCTCATTATCTTTTATTCCTTCACCAAGACCTTTGATACCATTCACTACTTCATTCACCTAGATCAAGTAACCAGCAATATTTTCATCTTCTGACATCTTTAGGGATTCAAATCTATTCTTCAGTATTTGCATCTTGGCTTGCTTTACTTTCTTAGCTCCTTCATAAATAGTTTGAAGTTTATTCCAAACTTATTGAGCTGAGCTGCAACCTATCACCTTTGAAAGTTCTAAATCAATTAATCCACTCATGATAGAAAACTTGGCCTTGGAATTATTATCATACTTCTTGATTTCATCTGCATTTGTTGGAATAGAAGTAGGGATAGTGTAACCATTCTTGGCAGAATCCCAAACTCCACAGCCTAATGAATTGATGTATCCTTCCATCCTTACCTTCCAAAAAACATAATTTGTTCCATTGAACATCAAAATCTTGTTGGATCCTCCTGAAGCCATCCTAGACCTTCCTCAAGTGGTTAAGCTTCCTTTAGAGGAAATTAGAAATGATACCAATTGTTAGACTCACAAGTATATTGAGAGGGCAGGTGAATCAATATACAATCAAATTTTACTTTCAACAAATTCAACTTATCTAGAGAGTAGATTAAATATTAAGCATTATAACATTAAGATGAACATGAAAGATTAACTCAATGCACATCAACACATAACACCAGATATATGTGGAAAACCGTAGAAGGTAAAAACCATCGTGAGGATTAACTCAAAATATATGAAGCTTAAATCGTAACATTGTTTTAGGGGCTTTAGGTTACTCCCTAAGTAACTTTGGTTTAGGTTTACACCCAAGGAAGCTTCTACTCCCTAATGACTTTTTTTTAGGGTCACTCCCAAGGAAGCATCTACTACCTGAAATGAGAATACAAAAGATTACAGTATAACAATATTTTCTTACTATCTAAAAATTGTCATTGAAGCTCACACTTTTGATGATTGCACTTGTACCTCCTCACACTTTCTTCAAAAGATCTGATCAATTAAGAACACTCTATACTTGACCACTCTCTCAAATATGTCTTCAAGATGAATCTAGACAGCATCAACAACTACTACTTTTTCTCCTTTAGTCGCTCACTAATAATGCATTTAATCTATTGTTATTTGCTTGGGAGCCTTTTCAATCCAATTTCAATCACACCTTCCAAACTCAATTTGATCTGCTATTTATACATGATATTATATTGATTACATAGCTTGTTGGCCAAATACACCATGAAAATTACATTTACAATTCGGCCATACAATACACAATATGAAACATGTAGAAGATAGGTCTAATTAGGACAACACGTTACACCAATAGAAGGCTCAAGCCTTTCAAACCCCAACACTTGCTTAACCAGGTCCAAACCATCCTTTATAGCTTCAAACACCAAGGAATTACCTCCGCACACTCTGCTCATTTGAAAATAGGACAACATTAAGGACAACTTATGAAAACTAGAATAATAGTGACCACATCACCTTGAAAACCTTATGCGGTACAGGAAACAAGAAAGATCTTCATGAAATTTTTCTAGATGAGTTCATATGACTCATAAAACACCACCATACATTTCTTTTCCACCTTACACCAAAGAATGTTGTTGCACAACTTCAAACATTTACTCTAAAAATAGTCAGTCATCTAGAACACATTGCAATGTGTTGTCAATTGAAAAACTGAGATACAGACCACCAAGAAGCTTGAAACAGGAAAGAGGCATGAAATGCACATCAAGAACATGTCCACATAACCACAAGTTTAATCATTCATTTTTGGATGAATGTAGAGCATTGCAATGAGTCTTCAACACTACATTCTGCCAGAGCACATGCTCATGTTTTATCATACATAACTTTCACAGCAGAGGGAAGTATGATTTAAAACTTTGGAAATAACACATTCACTATCTTCTTAACACAACTTCAGAACCACATAGCCACATCTCAAATTGTGGAGGAATACAGAGCTTTCCATCACCCTGCTAGGAATCCTTTTACAAAACCAACTCTATCTTCAAGTTGTTTGCAGAAAAACATCCTTCCGGTGATCAAAACATCATGAAACTTGGAACATACATAAACTAACACAATGTGATACTATGTTCCAAACTATAGAATCTCAATAGAAAAATGATGAAAACATGGAGCAATCTTCCAAACAGCCTTCAAAGAGCAGACATTATAAAACAAGGATTGTCACCTTCTTCTAGAGGCTAAGCCTTCTTTGCATTATCAAATAGAACTCAAGATCAGTAGTATGGATCATACAAAATGCTTCAAATAAATTAGAAACACATCCTTATCATCAACAACACAATTGATTCTCTTAGTGCTTCTAATTTATATTGATTTGGCTTCAAACACAAATTTGCTTTGATTAGGAATGTAACTTTTATGAGCTCCAATAAGTGTATGCTATGTTGACATCAGTGTATTCTATGTTGACATCAATGTATGTTATGTTGACATCAAATGAAAACACATATGGCCAATAGATAGTTGTTTCTCCAAAAATTATTTTAGACTCTCATGATCTATCTTGAATTTGAAATGTCTTCCCATTAAATATTGATGCCATTGTTTAACTCTATGAATGATAGCTAACATTTCTTTCTCATATGTGGACCTTACCAAGTTCTTTGCTTTGAGCTATCGAATCTCAAATGCTAAGGGATGCCCTTCTTGCATCAATAATACCCCAATACCATGCTGAAAAGCATCACATTCTATGGAAAATATCTTAGAGAAGTCTAGGGTAGCTAACACAGGAGTGGAAGTAAGATCTTCTTTTAGTTGTTGAAATGCTTGGGTGACTAGTTTTGACCATGAAAAAGAGTCCTTCTTCAATAATTTCATTAGGAGTGTTTCTATATGGACATAGTTATTTAAAAATCTTATATAGTATCCTATTAGACCCAAAAATTCTCTCAAACCTTTGATATTTTAAGGTTTTGGCCATTCTTTTATAGTTGCAATCTTCTTAGGGTCCACCTTAACATCCTCATGTGACACCACATGTCCTAAGTATTCTACTTCTTTCACCCCAAAGACACATTTTGATTATTTTGCATAGAGTTGGTTATCTTCCAATAACTATAATATCTTCTCTACATGTTTCAAATGTTCTTCTCATGTTTTTTTGTAGATGAGAATGTCATCAAAGAATACCAACACAAAAAGTTGAAGAAATAGATGGAATACTAAATTCATGAGGCTTGAAAAAGTTGAAGGGGCATTTGTGAGACCAAATGACATCAGTAATAATTCATAATGACCCTCATGTGTTCTAAAGGCAGTCTTGTGTGTATTCATTCCTTTATTCAAATTTGGTGATAACCTAAACATAAATCTAACTTGGTAAGGAAAATTTCACCATTCAATTCATCAATTATTCATCAATAACAGGAATAGATAACTTGTCTTTAAGAGTGAGCTTGTTGATATCCCTATAATCTAGACACATTCTCCATGACTCATCCTACCTTTTAACCATAACCATTGGAGATGAATAAGCACTTTTACTAGGATGAACAATTCCTAAATCCAACATTTCATTAACTAATTTTTCAATTTATGTCTTATGTTCATATGGATAGCGATAAGGTCCAATGTTAGGAGGGATACTTCCTGGTATTAATTCAATGGCATGATCATGTTCTCTAATTGGAGGTAGACCCTTGGGTTCTTGAAAAACTTGTTGATGGTGTTGAATGATCTTTTGAAGTTCTAGTGCATGTTGACTTTTCACATCTTGTGCTTCTACAAAATGTAGTTGTGCCATTATGTTATAAGAACCTTTCTTAAGTGAGTTTTCCATCCTATGGGAGCTAATGAGTTGACGTGGTGGTGATTTTACTCCTATAAGTTTATATTTTTATCCATTTACACTAAAATTCATGAATAATTCCTAAAAATTAAAGGACACTATTCCCAACTATTTAAGCCATTGCACTCCTAAAACTACATCTGCTCCTCCAATTGGGATAGCAAACATTTGTGAATCTAGTTGATAATCTCCCATTGAGAGTTTTATATGGTGACATTTACCACCACAAGAGAGTTGTTTCCCATCCACTATCATGACCTAAAAATTAGAGATTGGATACACAAAATAATTGAGTTCATTAGCCAATCTTCTATCAATAAAGTTGTGTGTACTACGTATATCAACCAACACTATCACCTTTCTCTTTTTTATATAACCAAACACCTTTAGTGTTTGTGACATGTGATTGTGCCATTTAATGCATGTAGGGAGATAGTAGCACTTTTGTCCTCCTCTAAATTTGCATGTTCAAGTTCCATATTTGGTTTCTATATAGCTACTTCCCATTCTTCCTCAACCTCATTCTCAATAATCCTTAATCTATTCTCATTGTTACCACACTTGTGACCCCTAGACAATTTGCTATCACAATGCCAACATAGACTTTTTTCTCTTTTATTTTTCTCTTGTTGAAGAGAGAGTTTAGTAATTTGTCTTGGGCTAAGGAAGTTGGCTCCATATTTGTTAATAGGATTAGTTTCATTTCTATCTTTCCATCCTATAGTTTGACCTTGTGTGGATTTTTTGAGGGTAAGGTTTTGTTGCTCAATATGTAATGCTTGTTGCTTAGATTTTCAACTATAAGATGTTCCAACAAATGAACATCATATTTAATTTAGTCATTAAGTCCATTGATGTAGATTTTTAGCCTCCAATAAGGTGTCACATCTTGAGTTCGAATTGCTAATCTCATATGCTCAACATTATATTCAACTACAGGACCTATTTGTTTTAAATTTGTTAGTTGGGTAAAAGAGTTTACCTTCCATGGTTGCTCATAATGGGCTACTAAGTCATTTGTAAATTCTTTCCAACTAAGTATTTCCCCTTTCTTTTCACTCATCATCCATTGGTACCATTTATAAGGTTCAGATTCTAAATGTAGTGAGGCTATGCCAACCATCACATTGCCTATTAGATTATGAATTTTTAAAATATTGTTCCATGAGACTGATGCAGAGCAGGGGAAGGTGACAAAGTTGTCCTCAAAGATTCTTTGATTGATCATATAGGTAAATTGCTGTCCTCTCATAATTCAAGCTTGAATGATGGACAAAAAGTGTTACTTTCATGGTTTGTATGTAATAACTACCTATTGGATCTTTCAATCACCTTAGACCACACAACTTTGGCTAGTAGATGCTCACTGAACTCACCAAACACCCTGGATGCTTATCTTACCCATCATCCCTTCACAATTTGTCTTTCTTGCTTGTACCCCTAGAAATGAGGGATTTGAATCATAACTCATAGAATCTAGACAAAACTAATGAATAAATTGGTTTACCTAATGCTTATTGATCACCTTCATAATATATCTAACATTCAACATTGATTGTTTTGGGACACAAGCCTTTAACAAGACTATTCTTGTTGTCCTAAGCCTAATTAGGCCTCCTATACATAGTCAATAGGTGTGATTCTTGACCCACTCTGTAAATGCCTACTCCAAGGTTTTTATGATGTCATAAAATGATGGAATAAGATAGTTTTGAGGACCTAGACATAGTGCCAACTACTTCTCCTTCAAAAGACCACTCTACCCATACTTTGGGCAGTCTAATACATAGAGATATTAGACTCAAAGGACTCAAACTTAGCTATTTCACAATCCCCTACTTCTACAATTCTTTCAAAAGATAAATGTATCCTAACTAGATCTAATTCACCCATTTTGAGCTTTGGCAGAGGTGGATTGGATTAAAATCCATCGATCTCCTTAAACCCTACAAAACCCTCAAAAACCCTAGTTCATAGTAGATTTTAGAAAATCAATTATAAAATCATTCAACTATCATGAAAACTCCTCAAATCAGCTGTTCTAGAAGGTATCCCAACATGGTTCACATTTTCAATCATTTGGATCCATGATAGTCGGGTACAGGACCGTACAAAGTAAGGGAACAACAAAAATGCAGAAACATAAGTAGTTTTGAGAAAATGGTTGTAAAATGTTTTAAACCCAGTGAGATCCCTCCTAACTTGAACCAAATGGAAGCTTAGACCATGTACCATGTGTTCTCAGCCATTTTCCACCTTGATAGAATTGTACGGTTGAGCACAGTCGTGGAAAATAGAAGGGAAAACAAAAATTTTAGAGCAACTTTAACAAAACGTTTGTAGAATGCTTCAACCTTTACCAAAACCTTTGCAACCTAGATCAAATCTTAAATCCATCCATTTCAACATTATAAGCATTAGATTCCATGACCATATAGTACGGGCTCAAAAAATGGAAAGAATAGTAGTAAAAAATAGAAAAAAATGTAGAATAGAGAAAAAATCTTCTATTATCTTCTTCTCCAAATGCATATCCTCTTTCCATTCAACATATCAATGATTTAATAAAAATTTTACATGTAACATTAATCTCCCATTCCTCCACCATTGTGGGAAAAGGCAGAAATAAGGCTTAAATTAGCCTTTTTACACTACTGCTCAAAATAGCAGTTAAAACTCCAAAAGGAAAAAAATAGCTTTTGAACTCCCACTACATGGAAATTCCCTTAGTGGGCTTTATTACAATATTTAATGTGATAACTCCCCTTAAAATCCCCATTCTAACCAAAAATATAAAATTCAAGACCAAAAATACAAAAAATTATAACTAGGTCCTAGGTGTCCCTGAAAGGAAGCTAGGTGTACGGAAATCGCTTCCTACACTAATCTAATAAGGGGAGGAGAGTGCAAATTCAAATTTATCCTAACTATTACAAAAACATTAAACCATTAACATGAGATATTGCAGCAAACACATAAACAAGAAGATGAGACAGAAGAAGAGAGACACAAGATATACGTGGGGAAAACCATTACGGGTGAAAAACCCCACTCCAAAACACTGCTCAATTGTATTACGTAAACAAAGAGGTTACAATACAAATTAGAGCCAATGCTCTTGCAAGAGTCTTTGACACTCATATCTGGAGATGATCTAGTAGCATAATAGTACATGTAAAACCTGTAGTACATCTTCTCCTCCAAGCACCTGTTTATATAGCAAATACAAGGAAAAATTGCCTCTATCTTGGAATGGGCATCCAACTTGGCCTCATGGCCCAAAACCCATGCCTATGGACACTTGGTCAACATTGTAAGATTCTTCTAACACTTGTCCATAGTCCCCATCCCAAAGAGGTCACCTATTTCCAAAATGGGCTATGATAGATGCTCTTACGACTCTTACAATCGTCATAGAATCTGTCATAGTAGTTACAACTTATAGCTATAAGAGAATCTATCATACACAGGCTATAAATAGCATATTCTCTTACAACATATCATAGTCCACCTTGGGGTGCCCAAAGATGCCTTTTTCAAAGATGCTCTTCGACACATGTCTTCACCTATCATAGAATCTCCTATTTTTGATTGTTACATGTCATAACTTCATCATAGGAATCTGTCATGACTGTTACGGTCAATATTCCCTTACACAACATCCAAGATGTTGACACAGCAAAATAATCCTACCACAAAGTGGGATGCCTATCTTCTCATGTGAGGACAAAATTACAAGTTGCCATCTTCCATGTAGGATGACACATCACCGTGCCACATCCCACAAGATGACAATATGGAATTTACAATTAATTTACATCATAGGCAATGAATAAATAAATACAATCAAAATAATGGAAGGAATTACTAAGGTTGATACACCTTAATTCCCAACATTCTCCCACTTGTCGAACACCTTGTAAGAGCCAATAGGATAGCAGGATTTAACTTCTATAGACCGAGAGGCCCATAGACTCCGAACACCATCTGAACTTCTTTGTGCCCACTAGCTTCGTCAATGCATCTGCAACATTCTTCAAAGTATCTACCTTAACCAAATTTACCTTCCCATCCTCTACCATGTCTCGCATGAAGTGAAACTATACATCAATATGATTTGTTCTAGCATGGAAAGTTGGATTCTTCGCAAGGCAAATTGCACTCTGACTATCACAACTGATCGTAATTGGACCTACATCAACACCAATATCTGAACACAATCTCTTAAGCCAAATGGCTTCCTTACAAGTATGAGTTGCAGCCATATAATTAGTTTCTGTAGTGGACAAAGCAACCACAAGTTGTCACTTACTCATCCAACTAATTGCACCACCAAACATTGTGAACACATATGCACTGGTGGATCTCCTACTGTCAATGTCACCTACCCAATCAGAATCCACAAATCCATGAATATAAACTGAATGTGTAAGTCCTATAGCATTTCCATGATAACAAATAGAATACTTAGAAGTACCCCTCAAATATCTAAACACTCATTTAACTACATCCCAATGTACCTGTCTAGGATTAGCCATAAACTAACTAAGGACTCTCACTACTTGGACAATGTCTGATCTTGTGCAGACCATAGCATACATCAAACTGCCAACAACACTAGCATAAGGTACTCTATTCATGTCCTCCACCTCCCTAGGAGATTTGGACAATCACTAATAGATAACTTTGTCCCCAATGAAATAGGAACACTCACTAGTCTACAATCTGTCATGCTGAACTTGTCCAACATGGTCTTCACATACTTACTCTGGCTTAACCAAAGTTTTTTGTTAGCTTT
Source organism: Cunninghamia lanceolata (assembly GCA_027924645.1). Lineage (NCBI taxonomy): Eukaryota > Viridiplantae > Streptophyta > Pinopsida > Cupressales > Cupressaceae > Cunninghamia > Cunninghamia lanceolata. The sequence continues at coordinate 5,453,990 of BSBN01000495.1, read as the reverse complement.
GTCTCCTTTAATTTCCATTCCTAGAATGTACCTGGCTGCCCCTAAATCTTTCATTTCAAACTGTGCTACCAACTGAGACTTAAAATCAGAAATCATATTCTTACCTTTCCCAATGAGCAACATATCATCAACATATAATGCAACAATGAGAATATGATCACCATCAAAATTATAATACACACAGTGATCTGATTTTGATCTCAGATAACCAATTGACAACACAAAGGCATCAAACTTCAGGTACCAGATTCTAGGAGACTGCTTTAAACCATACAAAGACTTCTTAAGCTTGCAAACCAAATTTTCATTACCTTTCTCCATGTAATGCTCTGGCTGTGACATGTAGATTTCTTCCTCCAAATCACCATGAAGGAAAGCTATCTTCACATCCATCTATTCTATCTCTAAATCATAAGCAGCTGCAAGAGATAACAAAAATCTAAAGGATGTCATCTTTGCAACGGGAGAGAAAATTTCACCATAATCAATTCCCTCCACTTGTGAGTACCCCATTGCAACCAATCTAACCTTGTACTTTTCAACACTGCCATCTGCATCAAATTTCTTTTTGAACACCCATTTACAACCAATGGGTTTTCGTCCATTAGGCAAAGGCACCAAGTCCCATGTTTTGTTCTTTTCCAAAGAAGCCATCTCATCATCCATGGCCTCCTTCCAAGAACCTACATCTTTCATGCCCATAGCCTTTTTCACAGTTCTAGGCTCATCTATGTTAGAAAGTAAAGCAAAAGCACAACTAGAATCAAGTAATGAATAACCAAACCTATCAGGTTGCTTTCTTGTTTATGTAGACCTTCTCAATGGTTGAGGTTGAGGTTCTGCTTCTTCTTCATCACTTCCAGAGCTGCTAGAGCTCTCCTCATCATCAGCCTTCACAGGGTCTGTCAGTTCAGTCTTCTCAGGGATAGAAGGAAACTGAACTACATCTTCTTTCTTTTCTGATTGTTCTGGACGTAGAACAATGAAAGAAGGTGTTCACTCTCTGAAGATACCACTTCTTCTATACAACACTTTCTCAGTCACGGGATCCCAAAGCTTGTATCCTTTCACACCGACACCATAGCCAATGAAAATACATTTAACATCCTTTTTCTCCAACTTAGACCGTTTCTCCCTAAGCACATGTGCATATGCCTCACAACGAAAAACACAAAGATGCCTTACTGAAGGCTTCTTACTAGACCACACCCACATAGGTGTTTTGCCAACAAGAGCTGATGTAGGAGATCTTTTTACTAGATAACAAGTAGTGGCAATAGCTGCAGCCCAAAACTTTTGTTCGAGGCTTGCTCCACTAAGAATACTCCTAGCCTTCTCCATTAGTGTCCTGTTCATCCTCTCTGCAAGTCCATTTTGCTATGAGGTATATGGAGTTGTCTTATGCATTTCAATCCCTTGCTCTTTACAGAACGTATCGAACTCTGCCAAACAAAACTCACCACCGTTGTCAGTTCTCAAATACTTAATCTTTTTACAAGTTTGATTTTCAGTAAAGGCTTTGAACTCTTTAAACCAACTAAAGACTTCAGTCTTACTTCTAATAAAATAAACCCATGTCCTTCTACTATAATCATCTATGAAAGATACAAAATATATAGATTTTGAAATCAAAGGAACATTCATAGGACCAAATACATCAGAATGAATTAGATCTAATACACCAAAATACTTGTGAGAACTAGAGTAAAACTGAACACAGTTTTGCTTTCCATAAATGCAATGTTCGTAAAAGTTGAACTTGATAGTACAATCATGTAACCCCTCAACGATGTTTTTATTTTTTAGGGTACACAAACCCTTCTCACCAATGTGGCCATATCTCAAATGCCATGACATAGTCTTTTTAGCAGGAAGCTTAGCTTCTAAAGCATGTGCAGTACCATCAGAACCGGTTACAACAGATTTTTTTATTGCATGTTTAGATGGTGGGGATGAAGTGATAGTAGCTCATTTCCTTAAGTCAAAAGAACTATTGCACTATGAAGTGCATGCCTCCAGCTGAAATAGAGTACCCCTCTGAGTACCCTTTGCAAGCACCATAGATCCTCTTGTCATCATACATCCATCCTTCAAAAAGACAACTTGCACACCTGCATCATTCAATATACTTACATAAAGCAGGTTCCGTGTAAGGCTTGGAATGTTCATAACTCTAGTGATCCCCTTCACTTGTCCATCAGGGAATTAGATTGAGACTCTTCTGTGACCAACAATCTTTAGATGAGAGTCGTCACCAAGGTACACCCTTCCACCATCAAACTCTTCATACTTAGTAAACCAGTCTCGATGTGAGGTCATGTGGAATGATGTACTAGAATCAATCAACCACACATCATCAGATGCATGGGTGGCTAGGGCTGCGATGAAGGCATCACCATCATCTTGTGACTTGTCAGAATTTGAATCAGGAGCTTTCTTCTTCTTTTTCTTCTCCTCTTTGCATTCCTTTTGGAAATGCCTGATTTTACCATAGTTCCAACAGAGAGCCTTGGACTTTCTAGTAGATTTGGATCTCCCATGGGATTTGGATCTGTCCTTATCACTTTTCTTGTCCTTCTTCTTCCCTTTCTCTTTGGGCCTTCCATGAACTACAAGAGCCTCTTTGGCTACCTTAGAAGACTTTCTCCACATCTCTTCAGATAATAACAAAGATACCACTTCTTCCATTATGAATGTGGATGTGGTGCTTCCAATAGCCATCACAAGATGATCCCACGAATCTGACAAAGAACAAAGTAAGGTCATACATGGATCCTCCTCCTCCATCTTCACACCCATGGATGTCAACTATGCAATGATCATGTTGAAAACATTCATATGGTCTGCAATAGATCCTCTATCTTCCATCTTTAGAGAAAATAGCTTCTTTTTTAGAAAGAGCTTGTTCACTAGGGACTTGGCCTGATAAACATCTCCCAGCTTCTTCCAAAAAGTTCTCGCGGTCTTCTCCTCATGGATGTTCAATAGAACAAAGTTAGCTAAACAGAGTCTAATGAGACCCTTAGTCTTCCAATCTTTGAGGTCCTAATCAGCTTGTGACATTGTTGCATGTTTAGTGCCATCAACGGTTTCCCATAGATCACGATCAACAAGTAGGTCCTCTATCTTGAGTTTCCACAACTCAAAATTAGTGCCATTGAATTTCTCAACCTCTAACCTTTCGGATGTGGTTGCCATCTCCTTGCTGCAATAATATATAGAATACTCTACACAAGACTCCCACACAACCTAAGATTAGCTCAAAAAACCCCTACCCAGTAGTTAAAACCAAAAATTGGCCAGGCTCTGATACCAACTGAAAGGAAGCTAGGTGTGCGAAAATCACTTCCTACACTAATCTAATGATGGGAGAAGAGTGTAAATTCAAATTTATCCTAACTATTACAGCAACATTAAACCATTAACATGAAATATTGCAGAAAACACATAAATAAGAAGATGAGATAGAAGAAGAGAGACACAAGATATACATGGGGAAAACCCTTATGGGTGAAAAACCCCACACTCCAAAACACTGCTCAACTATATTACATAAACAAAGAGGTTACAATACAAATCAAAGCTAATGCTCTTGTAGGAGTCTTTGACACTCGTATCTAGAGATGATCTAGCAGCATAACAATACTTATAAAACCTGTAGTACATCTTCTCCTCCAAGCACCTGTTTATATAGAAAATAAAAGGCAAAATTGCCTCTATCTTGGAATGGGTGTCCAACTTGGCCTCATGGCCCAAAATGCCTATGGACACTTGGTCAACATTGTAAGATGCTTCTGATACTTGTCCATAGTCCCCATCCCAAAGAGGTTTCCTATTTCCAAAATGGGCTATGATAGATGCTCTTACAACTCTTATGACCGTCATAGAATCTGTCACAGCAGTTACAACTTACAGTTGTAAGAGAATGTATCATACACAGGCTATAAATAGCATATTCTCTTACAACATGTCATAGTCCACCTTGGGGTGCCCAAAGATGCATTTTTCAAAGATGCTCTTCGACACATGTCTTCACTTGTCATAGAATCTTCTATTTCTGACTCTTACATGTCATAACTTCATCATAGGAATTTGTCATGACCGTTATGGTCAATATTCCCTTACACAACATCTAAGATGCCAACACATGGAAAAATAATCCTACCACAAAGTGGGACGCCTATCTCCTTATGTGAGGACAAAATTACAAGTTGTCATCTTCCATGTAGGATGACACATCACATTTCCACATCCCACAAGATGACAATATGGAATTTACAATTAATTTACATCATAGGAAATGAATAAATAAATATAATCAAAATAATGCAAGGAATTACCAAGGTTGAGACACCTTAATTCCCAATAGTCCTTGCACCATACACCCAAGGAGAAGGATCTTAGCTTCCACCTGAGATCAGATCAGTGACTATAGTACCATGCTTTTAAATGTATTCAGCTGTCATCCAAGTGGCATCTTCATGAGGAAGACCTTGCCACTTCACTAAGTACTCCTTATAGACCTCATGTCTTGTCCTCTTGACTTCTTTGGTATCTAGAATGGCTTCAAGTTTAACTAGTGCAGCAAGAGGAAGATCTTGAATCTAATCAGTATTAGCATCAATAATACCTTCATTAGTACCTGTACCTACATCTAAAGATCTCTTGAAAGGATATAAATCAGCAATGTTAAAGATTGGTGAGATACAAACTCTAGGAGGGAGTTCTATCTCATATGCATTTTCACCAAACTTGTGGACCACCTTGCATGGCCCAATCTTCTTCATCAGCAAAGTTTAGTATATTTTCCCTTAGGTAACCTCTCTTTCCTGAGATGTGCAAGTACTAAATCTCCTACTTTCAACTGAACATTCCTCCTCTTCAAGTCTGCATGTTTCTTGTAAGTTTCCACACTCTTCTGAAGCTTTTCTCTAACTTGATCATGGGTATCCTTCATAGCCATTGCAAACTCCTCTCCTTCAACACTTCTCTACTCCTCTCAAATCTCTTAACTCAAATATACTTCTGGGGTTCAATCCATACACCACCTCAAAAGGGCTCTTACCTATGCTCCTGTTAATGGAGTCATTGTAAGCATGATCTGCCTCTAGAATGACAAGATCCCATTGCTATCCATGTTCCTTTGTTAGACATCTAAGCAAGTTCCCCAATGATCTATTCACTACTTCATTTTTCCCATCTGTTTGTGGGTGATAGGCAGAGCTGAAAGTCAAGTTGGTTCCAAGTTTTCTCCATAATGTCCTCCAGAAGTGGCCTATAAACTTTGAATCTCTATCTAAAACAATGGAGAGGGGTAGTCCATGGATTCTAACTATCTCCTTAAAGAATAGACTGGCAATGTTTGATGCATCACTTGTAAATTTACAAGGAACAAAGTGTGCCATCTTGCTAAATCTATCCACAACTACAAAACCACTATCTACTCCTCTCTATGTCTTAGGTAGGCCTAACACAAAATCCATACTAAGATGTTCCCAAGGTATGCTAGGAATTGGAAGAGGCTGATATAATCCTGCATTTGAACTAGAGCCCTTGGCTCTTTGACAAATTCCACAAGACTCAACAAATTTTCTGATTTCAGTCTACATCTTAGGCCAATAATAGAATCTTCTTACCTGATCTAGTGTCTTGTCCAATCCAAATGTCCTCCAAAACTCCCACAATCCTTCTCCCTTATGAGATTTGTCCTCATTGAGCACTTAGGGATATATAACTGAGCTCCCTTGAATAACAAGCCATCTTGTAATAAAAAATTAGAATATTGGTCATGAAAAGTACCTTGAAATTGCTAGAAAATGGAATATATCTCCTTGAAGTCTACATCAGCAGCATACATGTCTTTTAGTGCTTCCAATTCTACACTCTGGAGTTGTATTTCATGGACTAGAACTGATCTTCTACTTAGTGCATCAACTACCTTATTGGCTTGACCCTTTTTGTGCTTGATGGTAAATGTATAACTTTGTAAGTATTCAACCTACTTGACATGCCTATGGCTCAACTTGTCTTGGCTATTTAAAAAACTTAGAGCATGGTTTTCTATGAAAACTATAAATTCCTTTGGCAAAAGATAGTGTCTCCATTTCCTTAATGACTGTACTAATGCATAGAGTTCTAGGTCATAAGAAGAATACCTTTTCTTAGCCTCGTTTAGCTTCTCACTAAAGAAAGCTATAGGTCTATCCTCTTGACTCAAGACTACACCTACTGCAAATGCACTTGCATCACACTCCACTGTGAAGATCTTATTGAAGCCAAGTAAAGCAAGAATGGGATGTTGTGCTACTCTTTTCTTCAAGTATTCAAAACTCTTTTCTACCTCCTCAGTCCATTGGAACTTCCTCTTCTTATCTCCTTTGATAGTGTCAAGGATTGAAGAACAAATATGACTAAAATTCTTATTGAATTTCCTAAAAAAGGTAGCCAAACCATGAAAACTTCTTACCTCTCCTACTGATTTTGGAGCTGGCCAACTGAGAATGGCATCAACCTTTGAAGGATCCATCTTCAATGTGCCTTTGGAGATCACAAAACCCAAGTATACTAGTTCCTCCTTCATAAACTCACACTTTTTGAGGTTTATCATTAGCTTCTACTCATGCAACCTCTGCAAAACCATGTCAAGATGTTGCAAGTGCTCCTCCTTTGTCTTACTGAACACAAGAATATTATCCAAATAAACAATAACAAACTTTCCAATAAAAGCCTTCAGGACCTCATTCATTAGTCTCATAAATGTGCTAGGAGTATTAGATAAACCAGAGGGCATTACCATCCATTCATATAGTCCTTCATTGGTCTTGAAGGTAGTTTTCCATTCATCTCCTTACCTTATCCTAATCTGGTGACATCCACTTTTCAGATTAATTTTAGAAAAATAACATGCACCTCCTAAACAATCCATTATGTCCTCTATTCTAGGTATGGGAAATCTATACCTGATTGTGATTTTATTTATTTCCCTAGAATCAGTACACATCCTCCACTCTCCACTTTTCTTGGGTGCTAAGATAGTAGGAACAACACAGGGACTTAAGCTCTCTTTGATGAGTCCTTTATCCAACAATTCTTGAACTTGTGTTTTGATCTCTTCATTTTGCTATGGAGTCAGCTTGTATGCAGCCTTATTAGGCAAATTAGCTCTAGGGATCAGGTCTATATGATGGCTGATATCTCTCGTGGGAGGCAATGAACTTGGCAGCTCATCTACCAGTATGTCCTTATACTTGTCAAACAAGGATTGAACTTCATTAGGTATCTTTTCCACCTCATTTGCTATTGTATTAGACTTACTCTTACGTCTAATCACTACTACAAATCCTTGCCCTTCATCTTTCATTGTTTGTAAAAACTCCTTCTCTCCTACCACCATTATGCTAGATCCAATATGCTTATCAGATTCTTCTTCAGGAAGTGGTGTTAATGAGAATGAAACTCCATCTTTTTCTATCACATAAATATTCTTCTAACCATCATGCTTTCTCTTTATGTCATGTTGTCAGGGTCTTCCTAGCAATAGGTGACAAACATCCATAGGGATGATTTCACAAAGGATCTTATCCTTGTAACCACCAATGTTGAACTCCACCCATGCCTGCTCATTTACTAAGATTTGTTGTCCCTTATTCAACCATGACACCTTATAAGGTGTGGGATGAGGAATCTTCTTCAAATGCAGCTTCTCTACCATTTCCAAAGAGACTAGATTATCAGTGGATCCTGAATCAACAACTACCTTACATACCTTGCCATGTGACTTGCAAGTTGTTCTGAACAATGACTTCCTTTGTGAAGGCTCCTTGGCTGCTGGCACCTTGAGGAGTGTCCTCCTTAACATCAATACATCACCTCTCTTAGGAGTAGCAGGTTGAAGTGGTGAATTAACACTTTCACTATCTTCTTCATGCACTATTTGGGTTCTTCGTTCACCTCCTTGAGAACTTGATGCTTGCTTCTCTGGGCATTTGAATGTAGGATGTCCAAACTGATGACAGTTGTAACATTTGCCTGAGAAAGTGTTTGATCCTCTACCTTGGCCACTAAACCTCCCTCTATTGTTTGATTTTCTTCCTCTAAAACTGCCTCTTTCACTTGACTCACTTCTTGGTTCTTGATTCTCCTTATTGCTGCCACTTGATTCTCCTTTTTGTTTCTGGAACTGTCCTCTTGCACCAAAGTTCCCTCTTCCTCTAAAACTCCTTCCTCTACCCCTAGTCTGTTGATCTTGTCTTTTGTTTATCTTTTCTTCTGTCCTTACTGCCAATTAGAAGTATTCTTCCACATTTCTAGGGGTGGCTAGACTGATTTCATCCTAAATATTGAGCCTAAGCCCATTGATATACCTATAAATTTTCTCAACTTCATCCTCAGTGCACCCTTTCCTCATGGTCAGCTTGTAGAATTCTTCAATATAGGCTATAACATCCATGTCTTTTTGTTTTAAATTCTGCAATCTCCTGAAGGTTTGAATTGCATAATCCTTAGGAAGAAATTGACTCTTCACTTTAGACACCATTTAGTCCCATGAACTGATCTTTACTTTTCCTTGCCTTAATCTTTCTAACTGAACATAGTTCCACCATGTCAATGCTAGCCCCTTCAACTTAGTCTTGGCCAATTTGACCTTCTGTACTTCTGGCATCTCCTTGTACTCAAAGTAGTTATCCAAGGCATCAATCCAATCTAATACTTCTTTAGTGTTCATTTTTCCTTCATACATGGGCAACTCCATTTTGACATTAGTGTCGTCTCCTTTCACAGTCTGCAGCATCTTCATAAACCTTCTATCATTTGGATCCATCTCTTCCATATTGGATCCCTCTTAAGGACCTGCATTCTCACCCTCATTCTCTTGGTCACTATCTTCCTCAATGACCCCACCTCTTCTCAGGTTTTCTTCAATGGTTGCAAGTCTGGCTAGGACTCCTTGAGATTCTTTCATTATTCTCACTTCTCTAGTGAGGACTGGACTAGCCCTTGAAGGCATCTTGCACTATCCTTTCTTCACACTTCAATTTCCTTCTTTCCTCCCAAATAGAATCTTCCCTAGGCTCTCATACCAATTGATGCAGAGCAGGGGAAGGTGACAAAGTTGTCCTCAAAGATTCTTTGATTGATCATATAGGCAAATTGTTGTCCCCTCATAATGCAATCTTGAATGAGGGACAAAAAGTGTTACTTTCATGGTTTGTATGTAAGAACTACCTATTGGATCTTTCAATCACCTTAGACCACACAACTTTGGCTAGTAGAGGCTCACTGAACTCACCAAACACCCTAGATGGTTATCTTACCCATCGTCCCTTCATAATTTGTCTTTCTTGCTTATAGCCCTAAAAATGAGGGATTTGAATTATAACTCACAGAATCTAGACCAAACTCATGAATAAATTGGTTTACCTGATGCTTATTGATCACCTTCATAATATATCTAACATGCAGGATTGATTGTTTTGGGACACAAGCCTTTAACAGGACTATTCTTGTTGTCTTAAGCCTAATTAGGCCTCCTATACACAATCAATAGGTGTGATTCTTGACCCACTCTGTAAATGCCTACTCTAGGTATTTATGATGTTGTAAAATGATGGAATAACTTAGTTTTGAGGACCTAGACATAGTGCCAACTTCTTTTCCTTTAAAAGACCACTCTACCCATACTTTGGATAGTCTAATACATAGAGATATTAGACTCAAAGGACTCAAACTTAGCTATTTCACAATCCCCTTCTTCTGTAATTCTTTCAAGAGATAAATGTATCCTAACTAGAGCTAATCCACCCATTTTCAGATTTGGCTAAGGTGGATTGGATTAAAACTCTATCGATCTCCTTAAACCCTACAAAACCCTCAAAAACCCTAGTTCACAGTAGATTTCAGAAAATCAACTATAAAATCCTTCAACTATGATGAAAACTCCTCAAATCAGCTACAACTAGAAGGTACCCCAACATCCTTCACATTTTCAGTCATTTGGATCCATGACAGTTGGGTACAGGACTGTACAAAGTAAGGGAACAACAAAAATGCAGAAATAGAAGCAGTTTTGAGAAAATGGTTGTAAAATGTTTTAAACCTAATGAGATTCCTCCTAACTTGAACCAAATGGAAGCTTAGACCATGTACCATGTGTTCTCTTCCATTTCCCACCTTGACAGAATTGTACGACTGAGTACAATCATGGAAAATAGAAGGGAAAACAAAAATTTCAGAGCAGCTTTAACAAAAACGTTTGTAGAATGCTTCAACCTTTACCAAAACCTTTGAAACCTGGATCAAATCAAAGTTCAAGCTATCCATTTCAACATTCTAAGAATTATATTCCATGACCATATAGTACGGGCTTAGAAAAATGGAAAGAACAGTAGTAAAAAATAGAAAAAAATGCAGAACAAAGAAAAAATCTTCTATTATCTTCTTCTCCAAATGCATATCCTCCTTCCATTCTACATATCAATGATTTAATAGCAATTTTACATGCAATATTAATCTCCCACTCCTCCACCATTGTGGGAAAAGGAAGAAATAAGGCTTAAATTAGCCTTTTTATACTACTAGTCAAAATAGCAGTTAAAACTCTAAAAGGAAAAAAATAGATTTTGAACTCCCACTACATGGAAATTCCCTTAGTGGGATTTATTACAATATTTAATGAGATAACTCCCCTTAAAATCCCCATTCTAACTAAAAATATAAAATTCAAGACCAAAAATACAAAATTTTATAAATAGGTCCTAGGTGCCCCTGCACCAGAGACTTATTCATGAAGTTACATCTATACCATCAAACTTATGGATGTCTATTTTGGGTAGGTTTAATTTCAAACTTTTAAAAGGTTGTCCTATCCCTTGATGGTTTTGCTGGGGTTTTAATTCCAACAATAATTCTTCTTTAAACTTTTCAAGACCCTCATTTAAGGATGTTACAAGTGGGGTATATAAATTATCCTTAATAAAATGGACCCCTATTTCGTGCATCTTGGTGGAATTGTTTCGTTGATTTTAGGTGGTGTACAATATTCTTTAGAAAAAATTTCTCTAATCCTAAAGATGACATGGTTTCTGATGTGTTTCTATTTTGAACTCTAGATTTTTCTTTATCAGGTAATGGAGGATAGTATCTAGTGCAATTTGTAACCATTAAATTTTAGAACATGGGCTATGACTAAATTTGATGTTCACCTTTTTGACAAAAATCTTAACCACTAAATTATGGATTTTTTTATAATAAAAATTTATAAATAAATAAACCTTCCTAATTTTTTTATATCTTTCAAAAAATTCATAAAAACTCCAAAAATTCCAAAAATTATGGCCTATAGAGCAAAATAATAAAATATTTTGACCTAACTTTGACCACTAAATTATGGACTATATTTTATCTTTAATAATAAAATACAAAGAACTAACCCAACCTAATTTTGCATAAGATTTCCAGAAAATGTAAATTAAAAAAAATCTAAAATTTGCAGCCTGTAGAGCTAATTAATGATAAAAAAACAAAATTAAAATAACTTGCATAAAAATTATGATAGAACTCTAATTTTTTACCTAGAATCTTACCTACCACATACCTTAAAATCTAGAAACAATCAAGTCCAAATTCACAATGGTTTAAAAGTAATGGCAGAAATAAAAATCCTGTCCCAAATCGTAGCTCTGATACCACTTGGTAATATATTTCTTGGAAATAATGTAAAAATCAGTAAATAGCATACCACTTCGAGGAGGTGACCTCCAATAATAAAAAAATAATATATGAATTCAATATTTATAGATATAATGATTTGGGAGAGTCTCTCTCTTCCTTATTTATATGCATAACTATGTAGGGAGACACCTCTTCATCCTAACTAAGTTATCTTAAGGAATAACTAAGACTAATAAATGAATCTATTAAGGTTAAGCATGCGACAAGTGCTTAACTTATTATATTAGAAGGATAAAATATTAGGAACCTAACACCCTCTTATTCCTTACGTGTCCCATCTTCTTATGCTCTCTCTCTCTCTCTTCACAATTCTCTCTCTTCCTCTATGGCCCCTTCTATTTTTCCTTTATAACATAAATTATATCTCTCTGTCTCTCTCATACATGTCCTTGTTGCATAAGAAAAAATTCCCCATTTATGTTATAGGCTAGCAGCGTCGTTTTACAACTTCCTTTGATGCGACCTTTTTTCTTTTCTAGTTCCTCCTTGCAGCCCCCTTCTAAACTCCCTTTCTAGTGTCATGACTCACTTCTACTTCACACCACACTCTATCCAAATTTCCTGTTTCAAATTTTAATAGATTCCCACTCAAACTCTCTACAATCCCACCTAAAATCCTTTTTGAGCACCACAATTGTAGCATTTTCTCATAGGAGTAGCTTGGACAAATTAAAAACCACCAACCTTCATACTTTCCTTTTGTCTATTTTATTGTATATATAGGTTGGTTTATGACTCCTTTAATGGTCAACAAAGGATTCTAATTTTAAATTTGTAGTGGATCTTTAACATGGAAATCAAGGTAGAAAATGGGGTGGTTGTTAGTCTTGATGTGATGTTCCTGCATCAGATTAACCTAAAGACCCCATGTAGGGGACATATGATAATTTTCTCTACAAATTAATGTTGAGAAAATATAGTAGGACTTTGGTATAAAATGGTCCCATGTTACATGATACTTCTTATTATGTTGCAACACTTTTTAATTTACTAGCAATGGGCACCACTAAATATATGAAATAAACTATAGAAATTTGTCATTTGGAAAAATACTTCCTCATATGTATGAATAGATGTTGCAAATTCTAATCACTCCATAGCTATCCCTAGCTAAAACTATTATTCATGAACATTACCTCCTCTACATTTTCTAGATGAGATTTTATTTATTACAATTTTATGATTTAAAATGTTGCATAGAACAACCCTAGGTAGAAAATAGTACAAATTGTCCCCTCCATGGGATCCCCAACTTTTTTTGGGTTGCTTCTTCATTATTTAATGGAAAACTCACAATCTAGAATTGTTTACAACACTTTTAGAAAGCAACCACAAAATCTACAAGGAATATCAAATATTAACATTAGGTATTCAAATAAAAGTAGCTCTATCTCTAACAAGTATTACATTTATTATTGATTTTTCATAGGTATTGGTATCTTCCACATTACCTCTGTAATATGGATGGAAGAGATCATATGTTTTTCATGGCATACTCTACAAAGGACTTCTATAAAAGAATTTATGGGAATCTCATTATCACCTTCTTCCTCTTATTCATGGCTTGTGCTTGTATGTCTCCCATCAAGATTCTCACAATCACATCACATACTAGTGATGCATCATGTAACAATTTAATAAAAAGTTCTATTTTCTACAAAAATAATTGTTGTTGGCAATATGTGTAGTCAACACTTAGAGTAAGGTCAACACTCAGTGAGATATAGAGATAGAAAGTGATGCTGATGTTTAGGGTTGCTGATATCCAGTGATGTTCTTGAGGTTCATAGTGGGTTACTGATGTTCATGGTTGGATGTCATGCTTGGATTGATGTCAAGACAAGGTGTATTAGGCATGCTTATGGTTAACAAAGCAGTGAGATGTAGTGATGTTCCAAATGTTCATGGTTGGATGTCATGTCAAGTCAAGTTGTTAGTCATCAAAGATGTTTTCATGATGAAACATTAAGATGGTAATTAGAAGCACTAAGATGAATGATGATACATTAAGCTATGTTGAGGATGACAAGATGTTGCTAAAGATATGTGGCATGCTTTTTGATCCTTCCTATTGTTCCCAAGGATGTATGTGTTGTTACATGAAGTTTTTGGCTTCTAGATGTTGGTGAAAGTTTCTGCTACAGGAAGATTACTTTGAAGACTATCTTAGAGAATGCTCTACATTTTCCTGCTATTAGTGTTGATCCTCTGCAGATTAGAAGATAGCTTCATATAGTGTCAAATCATGTATGTTCCAAGTTTCATGGTGTTTGGATAACCGAAAGGGTGTTTTGCAATTCACAATTTCAAGATAGTGTTGATTCTAAAGAAGCTATTCATTGTGTTGCAATGATTGGCTCCACATTTCTCCACATTTGAAGATAAGATCTTGCAGATTAGAAGGTAAGTTCACTATCTAATGGAGGTGCTATTTCTAAAGTTTCAAATCTCTACATCCTCAGCAGTGAAAGTTATAAGTGGTGGAGTTCTAGTTTGTATTTTGTCATAGAAAAGTTGTGTTGAAAGCTTGTTGAAATGTTCCACATCTCTCTAGATGAGAAGAATTTCCTATGATGTTTTGTGAACATGTTTAAGGATGTGTATTACATGCATCCTTGTTGTTTCAGGTCATTTAGTTCTCCATAAGTTCAATTTCTTAATGACAATGTGTTACAGTGTGTTCTGGATGGTTGTTTGATCTCAGTGTGCATGTTTTAAGGTAAGTGGCACAATGTATTTGTTGTACAGAGTTAGAGGTGTATCTGAAGGTGTTGTATACATCACATGAAGACTCATCTAGAAGAATTTCATTAAGATATTTTATGTTTCCAATACCGCACAAGGTTTTCAAGTGGTGGTGACCATTATACTTCAAATTTCATGTCTTCCTACTTAAGGCCGTCCTATTTCAAATGAACAATGTGTGCGTAGGTGATTCCTTGAAGAAATGTGTTGTGAAGGATGTTTAGGACCAGACTAAGCATGAATTGGTATCCACAAAGTGTTTGGTTCTCCCTGGAGTAGTGTGTAGTACATGATATGGCTTATCTTATGCATGTTTCATGTTGTGTGATCTCTGGATGACTCGTAAAATGTAATATCCTTGTTGTATTGGCCAACTTGTAATGAAAATCAATGTAATGTAATGTATATAGTGTAAAACTAGTTGGTCTAGGTGAGGTATGATTGCGAAGATAAAAATATGAAAGAGTGAAGAGAAGAACATGAAAAAATATGCATTATGATGTTCGACTGAAGGAGAAAGAGAAGATGTGTTAGAAGCTATCCTGATTCATCTTGAAGACATTTATGTGACAAGAGGGAAGTGAAGAGTGTACCTAATTGATCCAACTGTCAGAAGAAGCAGTAATGCAATCATCAAAGGTGTGAGTTTCAATGTCAGTTTTCAGGTAGTAGAAGGAATGTCATACTGTAGTCTTTTCTAAGTTTGTTCTCAATTCAAGGAGTAGTTGCTTCCTTGAGAGTAACCCTAAAAAAAAGTCTGCAAGGAGTTGTAGCTTCCTTGGGAGTGACCCTAAATCAAAATTTTTAGGGAGTAATAGATTCCTTGGGTTGTAGCCCTAAAATGAAGTTGTAAGTTTGAGCTTCATATATTGTGAGTTAATCCTCACCATGGTTATTACCTTCTTGGTTTTTCCATGTATATCTGATGTTGTGTGTTGATGTGCATTGTGTTAATCTTTCATGTTCATGTTGATGTTGTAATGCTTAAGTTTTAATCTGCTCTAGAGGATTTGAAGTTTAATAAGATATTAATTCACCCCCTCTCAGTATCCTAGTGTGTTCAATAATTGGTATCAGAGCCAAGTTACTTAGAAGAAGATTAACCACTTGTGGAAGGTCTGGGATGACTCAAAATGGTTCTCTCAAGGTACCCATGTTTGATGGGACAAATTATTCCTTTTGGAAGCTAAGGATGGAAAATTATCTGACCTCTCTAGTGTATGGCATCTGGTAATCAGTCAAGAGGGCTACACTATTCCTAGTAGTTATCCTAAATATGTAGATGATATTAAGTTGTATGAGAACAATGCCATGGCAAAGAGTGCTATCATGAGTGGACTAGATGACTTAGAACTTGTGAAGATAATGGGTTGTACATCTGCTCAGGATGTTTGGAATAAACTTGAAAGTATTTATGAAGGAGATAGTAAAGTGAAGCAAGCCAAGATGCAAATTTTTGAGAGCAAATTTAAAATCCTAAGAATGACAGAAGATGAAGATATTGCCGGTTACATGCTCCAGGTGGCTGAAATAGTCAATGACATTAGAGGTATTGGTTGGGAAGTGAAAGAAGATAAAATTGTGAAGAAGGTTTTGATATCTTTTCCTAAATCTTATAGTCATAAGGTGTCTGCCATTGAGGAATCTCAGGATTTGAATAAATACATAATAGATCAATTGTTTGGCTCTCTTATAGCCTTTAAAATGAGAGAATTTGGCAAAGGTGCTCCAAAGAAGGAATCAACATTCAAAGCAAGTAAGAAAACAAAAGATGAAGGAGATGATCAAGATGATGACCTAGACGAGGCAGAATAAAACTTTGTTTAGACATTGAAGAAAGGCACAAGCAAATATAGAGCTAAGTTACCTTTCAAATGTTTCAATTGTAGAAAGATTGGTCATTTTGCTTCTAAATGTCCTTTTTAAGAATCAAGGGGTAGTAAAAAGAGAGACAAGTTCAAGAGGAGCATGTATTCCATAGAGAGCAGTTATTATTTAGAAGATGAGGATCATGATAATTCAAATGATGAAACACTTTTCATGGCCCTGAATGTTGGTGACAAGAAGGATGGTATTGGGAAACATAAAAATACCGATACCTTGCAAGATGACCAAAACAATGATGGATCAATGGTTGTGTGGACTACCTTTTGTGCAAGAGAAGAAGACAAGGATTAGGTAATTGATAGTGGTTTCTCTAATCATATGACTTGTGACAAGGAGAAATTTATCAGCCTTGAGAAGTGGAATGGTGGAGCTGCCAAATTTGGTGGTAATGAGCCAGCACAAATATGTGGAAAGGATGCTATAACTATTGATGGGAAGAATAGGACTAAGGATGTCCTCTATGTCAAAGGGATAAAGAACAATCTTCTTAGTTTTAGTTAGATGTACAGTAAAGGATACAATCTTACCTTTCATTCCAAAGGTTGTGAAATCAGGAAGGTAGGGTCTGGAAAACTAGTTGTAGAAGGCATCAAGTCATATGGTGATATCTATCATCTGAAGGAGGTAAATGGAAAAACATCCTTGTTGGCTCAATCCAGTGAGTGTTGGCTATGGCATAAGAAAATAAAACACACCAACTTTGACAATATGATAAAGATCACCTCTATTCATGTGGTGAGAGATATGCCCAAGATAACCAAGCCTACGAACACATTATGCAAGGAATGTCAAATGGGAAAGTAGACAAAGACAAGTTTCAAGAGCAAGGAGTATTCTTCTTCAATGCCATTGACAGGCTGTCGTGAGGTCCTAACACTTTAGTTGAAAAATATCAATTTATTGACTAGGGTAGTGTCTGAGGCTATATGCAATAGGGGGTATTGCTTGGATATCTCATTTAGAAACAAATTTCTAATTCCTTTGAAAAAAATTAAACATATTAAACTAAAAAGTAGTGATATCCTATCCTAGAAAGCATTCTAAATCTATACTAGAAAGCATGTAAATTTATACTAGAAAGCATATAAACTCTATACTAGAAAGAATATAAACTCTATACTAGAAATTTAGACATGCAACTTTACTCTAATCTTGAATGGTGACAAATTCTATACTGCACAAACATTCTAACTTTCATCTATCAGTAAACAATAGTTTTAAACTAAAGCAGATGCTCCAGAAATATTTAAACAAATAGAGCTATAGAACTAATACCTTAAACAATACACCCTGCAGGTTCACAACATAATACTAAACATAAAATAACTTAAGATGAAACAAATCATCCATGGAAACAGAAATACTTATCTACTCTACAATCCTGTGAGTGGCAGGCTCTTTGGAGAAATTTGTCTTTAACTCAGATCACATTCAATCATTTCCACAGCAACATGGTAACTCCATTCAGATCTTTATATCTCAAAAAAATACTCAGAACAACACTATTTGCATTCATGGAAAAATTGCAGTACATAGCTCTCATTATTTTCAAAAACCAAAAGATTGATTTTCATCCATCCATAGTATGATATATATATCCATGTTTTGAGCAACCAACTAAAACTGAACTATTTTCAAACTCCTTAATTTTAGATGGCGGTAAAATGCCATTTGAAAAAGTCTTATAATAGAAAAATAGAATCTTTAACTACTGATGTCTTTAAATCCTATAAAAGGCTTTGAGTGGAGCCATAATGTCTTGGATAACCAACATGAATAAACAGAACTAAAAAGAATCTTCAATCAATGCACGCCTAAAATTTTTGGTGCCCTCAACTTCCAGCACACTTGACCTTAGCTACATGAAGTCCACTTCTCCCGTAGGCCATACATTAACCCTACACAATTACCCAACTCTACATACCATTATATCAACATTTAAGAGCTAATTTCAATCAATTTAGGAAATAAATATTTGTACACTATTTTATTAAAAATAGACAAATATTGCTTATAAAAACAAATAAATTGGCAAGACCAGGGGATTGGGCAATGCAAAAAGGGCTATTTGTTTCATCAAATAAATGAGGTTGTTTATACCTCATCAGCCATTGGAGCTGATTCTTACTGACCTATGTGGTCCCACAAGAGTAAAAAGTCAATAAGGTGAAAGGTATTTTATGTTGCTTATTGATGATTATTCTAGAATGACTTGGGTTACTTTCTTAAGAGAAAAATCAAATGTCCTTGATAAATTTAAGGTTTTCAAAGCTATGGTTGAAAATGAAATGGATACTAAGATTAATTGTTTAAGGTCTGATAGAGGAGGTGAGTTTACTTCAAATGAATTTGAAAATTTTTGTGAAGATCATGGTATTAGTAGACATTTGTCAGCTCCTAGGACCCCTCAACAAAATGGGGTAGTTGAAAGGAGGAATATGATTGTGCAAGAGATGTCTTGGACAATGTTGAAAGATACAAATTTACCTAATCTATGTGCTAGAAGGAAATAATTCTCACTATTGTCTATCTAATTAACAGGGTGCAACTAAGGGTCAATAGCACTAAGACCCCTTATGAGCTATGGTATGGAGGACCTCCCACTGTCAGATACTTTAGGATCTTTGGTAGAAAATGTTATATCAGAAGAGATGAAGAAGACCTAGGAAAGTTTGATTCAAGAAGTGATGAAGGGATCTTTCTTGGATACTCACAAATAAGCAAGGCCTATAGATGCTACAACAAGAGATTGGGAAAGATGATTGAAAGTACAAATGTCAAAGTAGATGAAGACCTGTATTAGATCTCACAAGAATTAGAGTACTCTAGATCTAATATCTTTCCATGCATTGAAGATGAAGAAGAAGAAGAAGAGAAAGAAGAAAAGAAACAAGAATCAGAGTAGATACCTAAGACTCCAGTAAAGTATGTTGAGAAGAACCATTCAACATATCAGATCATTATAGATAAGAATGAAGGTGTGTAGACTAGGAGAATGTTTACTAAGGCACATGAGCAAGTAAATTTGTGCTTATTATCAAAAGTAGAGCCCAAAACCTTTACTGATTCTAGCAAAGATGATGGATGGATAAAAGCAATGGAAGAAGGATTGGATCAGACAGAGAAGAATCATCCATGGGAATTGGTTCCTGTTGTCATATTTTGCCTATTGCCAAAATATCTCTGCCCCCCTCCTTCTATCAAATAGATCCAATCAGAGATAGCCCAAATAGAAGGAGGATTGCCTTGGATTCTTCATTTCCTCATGATATGCCTTGCAGAAAATCCAAAAAACATGTCTGGGTAATCCTTGCAAAAAACAAACCCAGAAAAACCTAGAAATTTTTTACCTTCAAGCGTCTTCCATCACATGGTTTTTCTCATTTTCCATACTTAGTCATTTTGATGTAGATATCCCAATGACATCATCTTTATCCTCCTTTATATTCAAACCTTAGTCAATATCCAAATGTTTTCTTAATATCTGGATCTTAACGAATATTTGGTTCCTTGTGAAAATGACCCTGACGTTATCCTAATATTCACGAATATGAGTGATCTTAAATTATATCCCTCATGTTCATGAATATGATGATGATGTCATCTGGATCCCCCTTCCAAAGGAGTTCATATTCCCCTAATGTCATCCAGATATATCTCTCATCTGAATGCTAAGTTAACCTCCCTCACATTTGAAGTAACCATGACATCATCTATTCCTTCCTTAGACAAAATCCTTCATATTGCTGACATCACCCTGATCTTAGCCAATATCCCTCATCTTCAAAAATGTGACCCTCTTGCATAAATGACCATGATGTCATCCCAGTTTTACCTTTGACAAATCCTTCATGTTAATGATGTCATCCTCATCTTTTCCAACATCCCCGATCTCAACTAATGTCCATATATCGACGATTTTCGGTGAGACTCAGTTTTTGGTCTCTCTAATATCCTGACAGTACCTTGCAGTGGGGCCAGCTATGTGCTTTTTGGTGAGACAAGCCTTTTTGCTATGACTCCATTCAGCATCTCCCCGATACAGGGATATTTGCCTCTTTTACTTGGTCTTTTTTGCCTTACATATCCTAATGATGTCATCTAGACCTCCTCCTCGACTAGGTTCTTCATGATGATGGTGTCATCCGAATATTTCCTAATATCTATCATGATATCTCCCCAACGCTAATATGACCCTGACATCATCCAGACCTCTCTTCAAAGAAGCTGCATATGTTGATGACGTCACCATGATATTCAAAGGGTCATCCAAATATTGAAGGTTTATATGCATCCGGATATCGGTGAGACTAGGATTTTCAGTGAGACTCAGCTCTTGGTCTCTTCGATATCCCAATGGCAAGTGCATCTGGATATCACATGGCCATGGAATGATCAAGCTCATATCACCCTCCTTCTACGTGGCTAGAAATAATGACACGTGGATATCCGGATGTCGGTTCACCAAATCTTTGACTACGGATATCTCCCTCATCTAAAGGAATTTCAACATGCTTCAAAAGGCAAAAGTGCCTATTTTTACCTCCTCTTTCATTTGGAGGGATTTTTGAGGGAATATTCCCACTTTCAAAATATAATCCCAAACATCATGATCTAGATATGCACATTCAGATATCAGGATGATCACTGACCGAAGGTAGATATGCAGACCCAGCTGGCATGACATCTCAGTGACCCCTTGGCATGTTGCAGAGGTTGATATGTTGCATTTATTCTAGTTGGTGATCTTTGCAGTCGAATTCATGGGCAAATGGCTCCATTCTTCAATATGTATGGGCTCTGTGTCTTGTTGGCAGATCTTCCTGTGTTTTGGTGACAGCTTTGGGGCTCTTTCCTTTAATGCCCTATCTTATCTTGTGTGTGGGCTACCATTTTCTCAGGTTACAGACCTACCAGCAACATGGTTCCTGCCCTTTCACCATGCCCCTGTCTTTGCGCCCATATTCCTGCATTGATGACCTCAGATCCTATGGAGTGACTTCAACATCCCCTGCACAATATTTTGACCTATATAATGCATTGTGACTTCATTTGCCAAGAGGATGGTAATTTTGGGCTGCTATGATGCCAAATTTCTTGTACATTCAGACCTCTTAGTGTAATTGCAAGATTATTGGAATGTGACTCACTGTGCCTATAGCTTGGCCTCTGTTGTCTTCTGATTAATCCAACCATGATTGTAATTAGCTATAATGTGTCTATTTCTACTATTGGATATTTTGTATTGTAATGGTTTTGGCCTTCATAATCAATATATGCATGATATCTTACCTCTCTTGTGTTCTAATTTATGTGTTTTACTTGAAGTTATGATCTATTCTATGAGTAAAGTGGCTCCTCTATAGGTTAGGCCTTCATATTGAAGCCTCAATCAGTCCTATAAGTCTGTGTGAACTCCCATTGTGATTGAGATCATTATTGTGTCTCTTCTAGAATCACTATCACTCACTAAATCTGGTGTATCACCCTCTTTATTTCAGTTTCCTTCTAACTCTTTTCCCCCTATAAGTATTAGCACTAGGTTTAGTCATATTTCTCTAAGCATTAGGCTTAGAATGAGGAACCAACCTTCTCTGGAGATCTGATCTCAACTTGCAAGGTCCCACACCTTGAGATCATTCCCATTGTGTCATTAGAATGCTTAGAATCTCTCTAAATAGGGTGCAATTCTATGTGAAAACAGTTCCTAGACCAGCCAACAAGAATGTCATAGGAACAAAGTGGGTGTTCTGGAACAAGCTGAATGAAGATGGTGAAGTTGTAAGAAACAAAGAAAGATTGGTGTGTAAGGGCTATTCTCATGTTGAAGGCATTGATTTTGAGGAGACATTTGCTTTGGTAGCCAGGATGGAGGCAATCAAGATGTTTCTTTCCCTTGCTAATCACAAGAATTTCAAGGTTTATCAGATGGATGTCAAGTCGACATTTTTGAATGGTGATCTAGAGGAAGAAGTTTACATTGAGCAACCTGATGGTTTTTAGATATCAGAAGATCCAAACATGGTGTGCAGACTCAAGAAGGCATTGTATGGTCTCAAGAATGCACCTAGAGATTGGAATTCTAGGTTAGACAAATGCTTACTTCAGTAAGGCTTCAAGAAAGGTACTATAGATAGCAATCTTTATATTAAGGAAGAAGGAGATATGATATTGATAGTTGCAATATATGTTGATGACATCATCTTTGGTGGAGATGATGATATGTGTAAGAGGTTTGTAGAGGAGATGCAAAATGAGTTTGAGATGTCTATGATTGATGAAATGTCTTTCTTCCTTGGACTTCAAATTTCTCAGCTAGATGATGGTATCTTTATTTCTCAAGCTAAGTATGTAAGAGGGATGTTAAAGAAGTTTGGTATGGAGGATTCAAAACTAGTGAGTACTCCTATGGTCACTGGAGGTCACTTATGCAAGGATGATAAGTCTCCAGAGTTTGATTAGACTTCTTATAGATCTATGATTGGAGGATTGTTGTACTTGACTACTTTTAGACCTGATATCATGCATGCAATATGTGTGATTGCTAGATATCAAGATAATCCAAAGAAAACACATGAGAAGGTAGTGAAAAGAATATTTAGATACTTGAAGGGAACTCCAGATTATGGGTTATGGTATCCAAAAGGTAATGACTTTGATTGTAGTCCCTACACTGATGCTGATTGGGCTGGTTGTGTTGATGATAGAAGAAGAACAAGTGGTGATGCTTTCCTTTTACGAAGCAGATTGGTTTCATGGAAGAGCAAGAAGTAAGACTCAGTGTCCTTATCAACTACATAGGTTGAGTATATTGTAGTAGCATCCTGCTATACACAAGTGTTGTGGATGAAGCAAACCCTAAAGGATATAAAGGTAATGTATGATGAACTTATTCCTATTTTGTGTGATAATACAAGTGCTATCAATATTTCCAAGAATCTAGTGATGCATTCAAGAACCAAGCATATAACAATCAGGTATCACTTTTTGAGAGAGAAGGTTGCATATAAGGAAGTAAGGTTGGAATATGTTCCAACAAAGGATTAGATTGCAGACATTTTCACAAAGGCTCTTGCAAAGGACACTTTTGAAGATTGGTAATTGCCCCTCCTTCTTGCTAGATGCATGATGGTGCATCTATCTAGGGGAGTTCATGCTATATCCTTTTTCTTGGATTGATGTTGGTTACCTCTTAGGTGGACCAGGTAGTGGTTGTTGCTCACAAGGGGAGCCCTGAGTTGTTTCAAGAAAGAAAACATGAACATCAAAGGGAGAGAGAGAGAAAATGTGCACAGGGAAGAATTTTCCCTTTGTCCTTGATGTCAATGGGGAGTGTGTGTTGCCGTCAATGGCAAAGGGGGAGATTGTTGGCAATATATGTTGTCATTGTGTTATCATTGATTTCAACACTTAGAGTTGTTGTGTGGTTGCACAACATGGCCCATTTTGCCTTAGCAAAATAGGGACCCAACTTTTTACTTCTGCTTGTTCTTTGTTTTCTTACTTTGGACAGTTTGGTAAAAGTCAGTTGAACAATAATATATCACCCTTGTGCATGCATATGACTCACAAGAGAGGGTCAAATGCCAAATTCAAAATCTGCCATCATAAACCCCATAATATGGAAGAGTGTGAAATTCTAAGTAGGTTTACCTTTTAGATCACCCTGATATTCCTTAAGGATTAAAAGTTATGCCCGGTCAAAGTTTGGTCAAACCTGATATTCTCAAAAGATCACATTCACTAATATCAGTCACATTTGTTAAATGACCCTAATCTATGAAGATGACCTGATATCTGTATATATTTCAATATGCAGACGTCAAATCTAAGTGCAAGGGTACCTGCCTGTCAAATACCTATGCATATTCCCAGAGGGTCATATTTCCAAATATCAGTCATATTTCGTAATATCCCTGACCTTTGGTAATATGACCATGACATCGTCTTGTTCCAATTTATAAAAGAACCCGATATGATGATGATGTCATCAATGTGCCCAACACCCAGAGGGTCATATTTCCAAATATACATCATATTTCTCAATATGACGATGACATCATCCTAACATGATACAAAGAGAACATGACATGATGATGATGTCATCATGACCCAAATCCAAGAGGGTCATATTTCAAAACATCCCTGATCTTAACTAATATGACGATGATGTCATCTCTTCAACCAATTTCAAAGTCTTATAAAAAACATTGACGTCATCCTCACATTCTCAAATAGGGTGATATTTTGTAGTGTTGAATATCTAGATATTTCTTAATATCCCTCATATCGACCCTTGAGACCTGCGATGCAGAGATTTCTAGTGACCAATTAAATGATGCCACATGGCACATCAACCTGATCATATTGATACAATATTTTATCATGATTGTTAACAAAGGTACAGTGACCCAACTTCAATCATTGGTCAATAGTTGACCATCTTTGTGATGGCGTCACCTTCATCTTCTGGATATCAGTTATATTTTATAATATCCCTGATCTTCGTAAATATCACCCTCTACATTAATGCAATTCCAATGGTAGATCGAGCCTTCAAAATTTCAAATACATGCCCACCACTTGTCAACATCTACAAACCTCATGTGTTGATTAATGGACATTAGCAGAAGACACTAAACACACCCTAATTCTCCATGGTAATTGGTTAAAAGTAAAGATTTGGGTTCATTTTGAATTTACCCAATGTTTAAGCAAAGAATTACAGAGCTCTAGTGAGATAAAATATTACTGCAACTTGGAAGCTTGATGGAATGGGATACGCATTCAAACAGAACAAAAAATAGTAATTGCAAGGTGATCCTGCTCATCTGGATATCACTTACACAATAAAAGGGTAGCGATTATCAACTATGTAATGATAAAACCCTCTTTTGTCATTTATGGTGAATGAAGAGGTAAAAATAGTTTTAATAGAGTTAATTGACATGATGATGCATAAAATAAACTAGAATGATAGAATTATCACCATGAAATGCATGTGATCACTAAACCACTGCTACACATGACACGTTAGGGTAAGATATGCATGTTTTATTGCACCTGATCCAATGGCAGTTTTTAAAAAATAGATTAGACACTGAGTTTTGGAAACCCATGTACGTGCAGCTAGAGGGAATAGCATTCAGATATGGACAAATTAATGATACACATCAAGGAAATACTGATCTTGATGTATGGACAGTGAGACTAGAGAAAGGAAGTGGAAATCCCTTGCTCATGAGAATATACCATTTAGGAATGTAGAATGCAGGTGGATTTCTGTATGCAATGGATGCCACTGAACTAGTGGTAGAATGCACTTGGAATTACAATGTGAATACCATAAGGGTGGAAAAACATGGTACAATGTATGCAGACTTTTCAATTGCAGGCATCACCTTAGCCTTTAATCTACCTAAAGGACCTAATGTAGTTCTATTAAACATGGAAAATTTGGAAAAGGAGTATAATAGAACAGAGAAAGAAGATAGAAGGGTCGTGTACCAATGGAGGGCCAAGAATAGCACATATAAGGCCTCTGCCAAATTTCCTGTGCATCTCTTCAAATTTGACTTTGCTCCAGAGTATCAGTACATGATGATAATTCTTAGCAGGATGACAGGGAAACCAAATGCTGGAACCTTCGAGAATTGGATGTATGGTATTATTAGGATGGTCAAATTTTCTGATGACAAAACCCTATGGGCAAAGATCATAAGTGACATCCTAGATGAGGGAACGATGAAGATAGGAGGGAAAATCAACATGTTCCATATGACCTCCTATGTAGTATATGTCTGTGCATTTAGAGGCACCTTCAATGGGTTGCAAATAGTAGGCAGGGTTGGAAGTAACCCTAGAGATGTGAACATCTAGGAGCATTACCCACAATTGAAAAGAAGAGAGTCTCTCCAACATTATCAAAGAGTGAATGATTCATTCTCTATGCACCTTGTCAGGATCATGGAAGAAGACAGAGCAAAGAGATTGAGTGTGGAAGCTCAAGCTGCTATATACAAACATGGGGCTTGGTTCATCCAATTCCCCACATTTTCATACATAAGAATGGAAGGTTTCACTGGCCAACCTTTCATGTTGCTGAGATACCCAATGATAAGGTCATCCTGATGGAGTTTGTCAGACAAATATTGCCTTCGGTGGAGGCTCATATTGAGAAAGGAAAGATACCCAATGTCTTGTTTCTAGTCATGATTGGGTGGTATATGTGCCTTAATAGGGAAAGTGTTAAGGATGTAATTGGAGGACTGAACTTGATGCATATGCAGCCCTTCTCATTATCTAGGCCATATGATCCCTATGGTAAGATGTTGGCATTGAATAAGAAGCCTGTGCATCAGAAGCACATGGAAGATTTATGGGCTGACTGTGATGATGAGGTAGAAGTGAGAAGGAGAGGTTAGTAGAGGGTTACCTTGAATCAGATATGCACCTTAGATTGCATACCAGTGCCTGCTCAGTTACATGAAGATGATGGCCTGATCATGTCCCAAGAGTATGAGGACAATAAAGTATACAATGAAACAATATCAGCTCCAGAGTGGAATCAACTAGAGGAGACTTCCTTGGATCAGATAACTCAGAAGGTCATACAATTGAACAAGGATTGGGTAGAAAGTGAGATCACCAAGTTGAAGAATAATGGAGTAGCCCTCGCTATGGATAACAAAAGAAAAAGACAAGAACTATTAGATGAGGAATATGACGATTTCCTCAAGGAAAAGAGGCATTCAAAAGGAGAAAGGAAACAAACTAAAAATAAGAAAGGAAGACAAGCAGTTGGGGTTATGGTCATTCGACAACCCCAACCAAAGGAAGATGTAGCTTCCACATCAGCTGCAACATTACCTCATATACCTGCAAAACAAAAGAAAATTGTTGCGAAGCCTGCCCCTACTATTGTAGAGGAAGAAGAGCCCTTAGATGATGATCTCTTGATCAAGAAGAAAACAAAGAAGATCCAAGAGCCCCCACAAAAGAAATAAACACCTAGTATGAGGGGGCTATGGATATAAACCCCATCCTATTGAGAGGAGTAGGTGGTGAGGGCATTTTGAAGAATTTGCAACACGAGGTTCCCATCCCTGATATAGTACAATTCAAGACTAAGAAGGTAGAGGAACAAAGAAAAGAGATGCATGGTGCAAGAAAAGAGCCACCTTTCCCATTAGATGATATGGTGGACCTATCTGTTGATGATGTTGTCAATGAGGTTTGTGCTCATTCTATGGAGACATTAGAGGAAAATACAAAGATAACCCTTCAGGGTATGCCTATAGTTCAAAAGTAAGTTCATCAGGGGGAGGTCGTAGTGGAGGAAATAGAAGAAGATAGCCCTAAAGTGGTAGCTCAACAAATTAGATTGACAAACTTGGTTGATCAAGTCACCAGCCCTGCAGCAATAGACCTAACTTATTAGGGTGATGGTGATCAAAGTAAAGACAAATATTTACCTCTAGAACAAGAAAAAGTACAATTCAATGTACATATGGAGGATGATGAAGAGATGCCTGATAAGAATGATGGTTAGGACAATGAACTGACACCTAAAAAAGGAACAAATGAAGAGGTAATGGATGATGCCCAAAACCTTGAAGAAATGGACACATCAAAAGATGGAGAACAGGGTTTTTAACAAGGTGATGATGAGAAAAAATAAATAGAAAATGTGAACAAGAATGATCAGGGTGATCATCCGGATACACTAGATCAAAGTAACCAAACTCCTCATGAAGATCAAGCACAACAAGATACATGGGATCAGAATGTGAAAGCATCACAACAAGAAACTTCTACACAAGAAGAGATCCCTCATGAGAAAATTCAAGAAAATAAACTTCTCCACTAAGGGTGGACTAGGATGTAGAGTCTCATGATGCTCACATTGAGCAAACAGACCAACAAGGGTCCACTGGTGACATACCATATTGGTTGCAGCAAGAGATAAGCCCACCTCAGGTTAGTGATGTGCCTAAATTTATGTTTCTACATTATTCTTAGCCTATATGATTAAACCTGAGAGAAAGGAAAGACCCACATCTGCAATAAAAAGAGGTTCTACCATAGGCAGGAGAACAGCTCAGGTATCTTTGCCAATAGCAGATAAGGCAAAAGGAAAGATAAGTATTGATGAATTTTAGATAACTAATATTGATCTTGGCTTCACTACTAAGGAACAATAAGGCCAAGAGGCCAAAGATATTATTGACTCCCTGATGAAAAGTGTGAAAAGGGAGAAGGACAAAAATAAAATGCACAAGGAGCACATTGCCCAGCTGCATGCATTTATAAATGGGTTAATTGACCCAAATCACATACAAGTTAGCACAACCACTCCTTTGACTAGTATATCTTAGGAGGAGGTAATAGAGATAGATATCATGAAGCATAAGGCTCATGTGGTGGACAATTGGTTTATTATTTTCATTTCTGAAGCAGAAAAGGTGATAAAAACCTCCCTCACCAATTGGAACTTGCTCAGCACATTGAGGAGCAAGGTAGATAAATTTCAAAAGGAGGTTGGGCAAAGATCCATCAAAGTGGAAAAAGATTTGGATGCTCTGGTTGAGATGAGGCACATAGATATGAAGGTGCTCATATATAATAAGGTATTGGACAATAATACTACACAATTATTAAGCATATGGTATGAGGATACCAGGTTCGAGGGTGATATCTTGAAGAGATGTAATACCAATCTCAGAGATATCAATGTTAAATTGCATAATCTTATGGCTAAGGAGATAAATATTTTGGAAGCTCTTGAAGATAATGTAGAAGGAAAAATAGAAAATCAAGATGTTGATTTTGCAATTGAGGCCTTCCAGAGTAATTTTAAGTAGGCAACAGATGACCCTCTTCACCATTTGATAGAAGACATAGTTGATAAGGACATTAGGATGAACGCCAAGGTGGAAGGATACAATGAGATGTTAAATAGCAGAAAGAGCAAGTGGTCTGCACTACAGACACAATTCCATTCCCAATAGCATGTTGTAGTAAAAGCTAGAGTTCAAGATGGGGGAGAAATTGAAAGAATAATACAGGCATATTAACCCATTAGGGGGATCATCAACAAGAATATAGAAGATGACCCATGTGATGATGAAGAAGATGAAGAGTAAGTAAAGATGCATGATGATAGGGTAATATGCATAGTAAGATAAAGAGGTGATCGAGTCCTACCAAAGGGTTGCCAGCTAGCAACCTGTGCCATGTTTGACATATGTTGACCAAGTCAAAGAAGATATAGACGGTTGATTTAGATAGATAAATCCTAATCATTGGATCATTTGTAACCACCTCCTCTCTTTGTCCTATAAAGGAGATGGAGTGGACATTGTATGATTATTTGAAACTTAATTAAGATTAGATTGCTGAAGCTTCTCAGGACTAATTTCAAAGCTGATTGTAGATGTATATGTCTTTTGCATACTTAATGAAAGTGTAGATCTAGATTACATACAATCGTATACTTTGAGTAATCTGTAGATGAATTCTTGACTTATGATTTGATTTGCTATGTCCCTTGGAGTGCATCTCATGTTGTACATGTTGTCTTCATCTATTTTCCATCAAAGTTTGCATCAACCATACTTAGCTGTGAAACAGCCTAGTGAACCTATGGTTTGATTTTCTTCCTTTCATGACAGTATCTAGAATGTATGTGGACCAATAGCTAAAGATTCATTCAATTTAGTAAATATTAGAAAGCAATTAACACAATTTGTTTAATTTCATTCAAATCACCATCACAATTGCAAATATATAGATAATCTCAAGCAAACACAGTGAAATATGTAGAGATCCTGAAGGAAACTGAATATTTGTAGCATATTTGAGTTAATCAGCATGTATAATTGAAAATATCATGCAAATACATATCAATGTCAATAAAAATCATGCAAATATCTACTTGAAGGCACATTATTTAGATAAATTTATAGTGCAAAAGCGAAGATTAATCAATGATAGTTGATGTTCAGAAGAATTGATCAAACTTATAAAATATCTTCATCATTGTTGAATACAGTAGAATTAACCTTGTTTGTTAAAGATTTATAGAAAGTAGGTGTAAATCTAGATGTTCAGACATAAATTCCTAGTAGCAAAGCAATGTAAGACCACTTGAATGAAAAATAGCAAGGTACATCAAACCACTGAGAGATATCAGTAGATTATGAACTAATCCACGGTGAGTTGGGATCGTGAATTCTCCAAATTCATCATATCTTTCAAGATGATAACAGTTTGATTTGCAATTCTTTATCTATGTGTGTTTATGACTAACATCATAACCAACATAAAATGGCACTAGAAGGAGGGCACTCTTCTCTTCTATTACTTGAATCAATTAGCTACATCTAATTCTTGCATATGTATAAGGTGACCTTGTCAAAGTTCATTAAATTTGGTTGTGCTTTGAACATTTGTGTAAAGATTCACTTGTTTTGGGTTATTTCAAGATTGTTGATCATAAATATCTCATTATCTTGCATAAATGCTTTGATCTTTGCAGTCATTTACTTGAAGTCTTCAAATATTGAGTTATTATTTAGGTTTCACGTAAATATCCTGTAGTAACCTATCTTTGCGACCAAATATCTAGTCACTATTGAGTCTTGACCAGAAATATGCACCTTGGAAGATCATTTTCTCTAATCTTTGCAAAGATTTAGTCAAAATATTCATATTTTGTCTTAAGTTGTTATAATCCTGGCTCACTGGCCTAATACCAGGTCTCAATCCAATGGACTCTTTAAGGAATTGGCTATTCATGGACTCAAACCTCGTACTATTAATGTTCATCATACTCCTGAGTCTAGTGCATCAGTATCTTCATCAAGATATACTGCAACAGCTCCAGTCTCTCCCCTGTACCTTAGACACCTCCAGGATCACTAATTATACCTCAAGTGCATCAAACATAGTCACAAGTCATACTTTGTTGTTGATTCACCCTTGACCTTTACTGCATATCATCCTCTACCTAAGAATCTTGATAAAATTTGCCCTAAGTATCATCCATATCAGGATGTAGATGATCATATCTGGACATTTAAGGAAGCTTTCTTTAGGGCAAGGATTGAACATCAGGATGTTGTATGCAGATTGTTTCAATACTCCTTGGGAGAGGAAGCATACAATTGATACATTAGCCTTGCTCAAGGTTCAATAGATTCATGGGCTACATTGGAAAAAGATTTTAAAGATAGGTTCAAGATACCTTTAGATCCTGCAATGACTTATCACCTTTTTGCTTCAATCAAAAGAGTAGAAGGAGAACCTATCTCAAACTTCAATACTAGATTCCAGAAGATGTACTTTAAGTTAGTAGCTCCATACAATGTAGGATGACCCAGCTAGATAATATATTACTCAGCCTTAGATCCCTTGACTTCCATGTTCATAAGGAGAGCACATCCTGATGTCACAACTCTGACATAAGCTTTTGGAGAGGCAATAAAAGTTAATTGGCAATTGATTCTTGCTACAACACCTAACTTAGCATATCCTGCATATCTAACATATCCTACCCAACCACAGACCAATGGAGTCATGATGCCTCTTGTTATAGTACTCGGTCCATTACAAGTACCTCCCCTTAGTATCACGCCTCCTCCAAATGGGAATGGTCAGATGCTACAATATCCACAACATACTCAAACACCTCAGGATGTAGGAATAGAACAATAGCAATGGCTCTGCTTTCTTTAAACCTCAACAAGAAAGTGTAGTAGCCAAAGTTTATGAAGAGAAAGAAGACATCAAATAAATATCTGCACAATTCAAGAAATTGACAACTGAGATTGCACATTTGAGAGAAAAAAACTTTTATTCCCACTCAAAACATAACAGAAGATATGCAAATAATAATGATAGGTCTAGATATCCTGACAAGGGATACAACAATGATAGGAACTTCAACAATAATAATGGCAATAACAATGTCGCACCTAGGCAACCTACAATATGGAATACTAGGCCAAACAATGGTTCTTTGCCATCACTCTTGGATAATCAACCTCGTAATAAACCAAAATAGACTACTAGGGTTAATTTAGCAGAAGCAACACTTACTAATTGGTGTAGAATACACAACACCAATGCACATGTTGAGCTAGATTGTCCTCAATTTAAAATAGTTGCCACTACATTTCAGGCTGAAGTGTCCAACACCACAAGTGACCCTCCTTTCATTGAAGAGAATGAAATTGTTCCTTATGGATATGATTCTTCCCTTGTATTAGAGAGTTTTGTAAATCAACCTCATCACCAAATAGCCTCGGCTCATGAGAATTACACATTAGCCTGTGAAGAATCTACCCTGGCTTTTGAGACAAATTATGTGTTTCCCTTTGAAGATGAAAATGAATCATCAACAAAACATGAAGAAGTTCATTCTTATCAGCAACAATATAAGGGTAGGCACATTTATAACCTCGAGAGTAATCCTAATAGATAGCCTAGCCCCTTGACCACATCCTTGCCTCCTAATAACTTCAACACTCCTCCAGATCCAAAAGAAAGAAATAATACTAGTCCTCCCAAGGTTAGTACTCAGTATTTTGCACCTCAAAATATAGTGTCAAAATCTAGCAATCAATCTCCAAAATCAGACAAGTTAGTCACATATCTAGCTGAGGAGATGAAAAGAGTTAAAATCAGCTTATCATTGTCAAAATTGTTGAAAACCCCAACCATCAAGAAGGCTTTCATGAGGTCCCTAGATGAGTCTACACCAAAAGATGATAATCATGTTCATAATCCGAGTCAGATCTTGAACAAAGATCATGTAGCCAAAGAAAACAATATAAAACACAAAGTTCCAGCCACTGTTCAAACTGTTGAGACCTCACATATGACTTTCTGTAGAGACAAGACTGAGTCACCCCCATTCTTACTCACACTGAGGATATTTGGTAAGAACTGACACAACTTCCTAGTAGACTCAGATGCATCAACCAATGTGATGCCCCTATCTATTTGCAATGCCTTAGGGTTGCATCTAGCCAAGTCCCTCAAAAAGGTGACATAAATAGACAAAACTGAAGTAAGTGTAGTGGGAGAATTAACACATATGCACATGCAGTTAGCATCAGATCCACATATTCAATATTACATTGACACCCAAGTGGTAGATATCCCTGATACTTACGGAATGTTGCTAAGTAGAGAATGGTAAAAAATGCTCAATGGTTACATGTCTACTAATTTTAGCCACATGTGATTACCCTAGAAGGGGATTCCTAATCAGATTAGGATAAAGGCTAAACCTAGGATGAAACACATGATCACAGAGTACAATAGGACCAATGAGATATTATATGTAGATGTTGAACCATGGGTTTATACCATCAGACCTCAAATGGTTAGGATAGAGGAAGTTCTCATGTATAACACACACATTCATAAAAATGCTCATCAGGATAATAGGGTGATCATAGGATCTGATTATAGTTTAGGTGGTGATGATGAAGTGGACCACTTCAAAGATTTTGAATTGTACTTGTCAAGGGAAATGCAACGTTACCAGGCACTAAACATATCTAATCAGGATATTTTAATTGAAGGTTGGTGTAGGTTACATGATGAAGCACATTTAGAGAAAACTTGTTAGGCTTTCTTAGATATGATAGAGTTGGAAAAAACCTATAGCGAGAGGGGATCATCTTCAACTGAGGTAAGTAGTACACATAGTTATGATGATATTGAATCTTGTTTGTCATTTACAGATACAGAAGAAAGTACACATCAAAATGAAAATTGCACTCATAAGGAAGAGGAGATCCTGGTGTATGATGAAGATACTTGCAAAGATGAAAATAATATCACCCCTAGGACTGATTGTCTAATTGAATCAGATTATGAAGTGTCAGATGAAGACAAGGAAAGTAACTTGACAAAGTTTGAAGAATTTTTATCTAAGCAAATTAAAAGGCTTATATTGTGGGAGATCCCTCCACATCACACTTTAATTAAGGGGTGGTGTAGGTTACATGAAGTACCACATTCAAAGACCACATGCACCTTATGCATGCATATACTGAATAAGCAAGAACAACTTTATTCAAAGAATCAGTTATCTGATAACAAGGATATACCTAGAGATAAAAAGAAAGAGATTGAAGTACAATCAGACACTGATAGTGATGATACTGTAGATGTTAAAAGAAGAGGAGTATCAGGTTCACATTAGCTATTGAAAATGATAAAGAATGAGTCACAAAAGCTAAAGTGGATATCAGGTGGTGCAGCTGCCAGAGATGAAAAGAAAAGAGAATGCCCTGATAAGCCATTAATAGAAGATAAACCATGGATCCTTAGGTTTGATGGATCTAAGTCTAAACAAGGAGCTGGGGTAGGTGTAGATCTTATTGACCCAATAGGAAAGTCATATTTGGTAGCACACAAATTGCAATTTCCATGCACTAATAATGTGACAAAATATGAAGCTTTAATTCATGGGTTGTTGTTTACTCTCAAGAAAAGAGTTAAGATTTTGCATGTCTATGGAGACTCAGAATTGGTAGTAAGGCAAGTGAGGAGTATTTATGCTTGCAATTACAAGAAATTATCCAACTACAGACATAGAGTTTGGGACTTGATAGAAGAATTTGATGCATTTAATATCACCCATGTCCCTAGAGAACAAAATCACAGAGCAAATGCCTTAGCACAAGCTGCTAGTACCTTGGAGCCTTTGTCCATTTCTGGACTAAAGATATTTTTAGTTGAACTGATATTAGTGCCCTCCATACCAAATAATGTCACTAATCTTCAAGTGTTTGATGATGATCAGCATATTTTGGATTTCATAGAAAATAGAGATATATTTGATGCATAAATCCTAGATGAAAGGAATTAAGATCATATATAGGAAGAAGAAGAAGTCATGGACTTACCAAGTAATAAGATTCCCAAAGGTATGATAGAATTAGAAAAGGCATTTGATCTACATAAAATGCTGAAACAAAAGGATCTCCCCAAGACTAATGGAGGAGAATATTCACCAGTTAATATAGGACAAAATGAAGATGTAAGGAATGTCCTAATTGGCAAGGTTTGTACTGAAGAAGAAAAAGTAGGGATAAATCAAGCTTTGAAGGATTACATCCATGTTATCGCTTGGACCTATGATGAGATAAAGACATATGATACATCAATCATCACCCACACTATTCCATTGAAACCAGATGTTAAGCCTTTCAGACAAAAATAGAGGCCTGTCAATGCTCTCTTGGAACCTATCATCTTTGAAGAGGTTAAGAAGTTATTGAATGCCAAGATCATATTTCTTGTGAGACACTCAACATGGGTAGCCAATCATGTCCTAGTAAGAAAGAAAAATGGTGATATACGCCTATGTGTGGACTTTAGAAATCTGAATAGAGCTTCTGAGAAGGATAATTATCCTTTACCCTCACTGGATGAAGTCTTGCAAATAGTAAATGGATCTCAAATGATGTCCTTCTTGGATGGTTTCTCAAGATACAACCAGGTGATGGTGGACAAAATAGATAGATTAAAAATAACATTCACCACAAATTCAGGAATATTTACTTATAGACGCATGCCTTTTGACTTGATTAATGTTGGAGCCACATTCCAGCGTGTAATGGACATAGCATTTAGAGGCTTAGTTGGCAAATGCATAGTCATATACATGGATGACTTGACCATCTTTTTAAATAAGAGGGGTGATCATGTTAGAGACCTCAGAAAGGTGCTCAAGAAATGTGAGCAATATGGTATCTCACTCAATCCAAAGAAGTGCATATTTGGAGTAACCATAGGTAAATTACTAGGTCGCCTGATATCAGAAAATGGGATCACTATTGACCATGTTAGAGTAGAATCAATCATGAAGCTGTAACTTCCTGGAAGTAAGAAAGAGCTTAAATCTTATTTTGGTAAGATAAACTTTGTTAGGAAGTTCATCATTGGGTTTGCAGAGATTGTCAGACCACTAAATGCAATGTTTAAGAAAGATGCCAAGATCGAATTGACACTTGAAGCAAAGGCTAGATTTGAGGATATCAAGAAAGCCATATTAGATGCACCTGTCCTGATCAGCCCAGATTACACAAGAAAATTCTATATTTACTTATTTTATTTAGAACATACATGTGCAGTAGTACTGACACATAGGAATGAAGCTAAAGAAGAAAAACCCATAGATTTCATGAGTTGCCCATTGAAAGATGTAGAGATTAGATATATGGATGTTGAAAGACAAGCTCTTGCTTTAGTCAGAGCAGTAAAGAAATTCAGACACTACATCTTAAGAAGTAAGATCTAATTGTTGTAGTACCAGATGTAGCAGTGAAAATGCTCCTGATGCAGAGTGAGCCTAGAGAGAAAAGAGCCAAGTGGATAACGATTCTTCAATAATATGACATGGACATAACACCCATGAAATTGGTGAGAGGACAAGCCTTGAGTCAGATGATTTCTGAGCCTGACCCTAACATTATAAGTCAGCAATATGTAGTGAACACCAAAGAGAATAAAGAATGGTATTCTAATATCAGACATAGCCTGATCACTGGGAGATTCCCATTGAAGATGCAAGCTTCTCGAAGGAGAGCTTTAACTATAAGATCACAAAAGTACATGATCAAAGGAGGGGTCCTTTTCAAGAAAAACTATGAGGGGATATACCTCAGATGTCTGGATAGACTAGGAGCTGACAAAGTTTTAGCTAAGTTACATGACAAATTTGGAACAACACATGGTTCTTACTTAGCTACTGCACATGCTATCTTGAGAGTAGGATATTACTGGCCAACCATTTTCAAAGACACTGCTGAGCACATTAAATGTTTCCATACTTGTCAGGTTGCTTCCAACAGAGAGAAATATGCTGCCCAACCCTTGCAGCTAGTGATGGAGATGCACCCATTTTATCAATGGGGCATGTATTTCATAGGTCCTATCAATCCTCCATCATCTTCTGGCCATAGATATGTTTTAACAATCACTGATTATTGCACCAGGTGGACTGAAGCAATCAGTAGCAAAACATGCACTATAGAGGATGTGGTCAAATTCCTAGAGAGCAACATAATAACCAGGTATGGAGTTCCATATGCCTTAGTATGTGATAATGGACCAACTTTTGCATCATTAAGATAATCTAGTTGGGCTTTTGATTATGGAATCATTTTGAAATTCTCTTCAAATTACTACCCCCAAGGAAATGGCTTAGTAGAGTTAACAAACAAAAACTTATTGAGTATCATAAAGAAACTGATAGAGAAGAATCCTAGATAATGGAATACCCTACTTAAGTATGCCTTATGGGTGGACCAAACTAGAATGAAGGTGGAATTAGGAAACTCTCCTTACCAATTAGTGTATGGGGTGGATCCTATCCTCCATGTGAACCTAAAGATCCCCACATTACAATTTGCACAAGAATATCTGGGTATAGATAGTAAACAAGAAGTTAGGTTGCTCCAACTGATGGACCTAGAAGAAAAGAGGGTTAGAGCAATTGATCAGTTCGCTAAACATCAGGCTACTATCACATGTTGGTTTAATAAAAGAGCCAAAATAAAAGCCTTTACGATTTCAGATTTAGTCCTATCATGGGACAAAGCACATGAAAAGAAAGGTGATCATGGAAAGTTTGATAAACTTTGGATCGGTCCTTTTCAGATTTTGGAGATCCTAGGAGATAGTACTTATAGATTTAAGACCCTAAAAGGTGAGGATGTTCCATTACTAGTTAATGGATAGTTCCTCAAGCATTATTTTCAAGCTTAGATAGGGTCATGTCAGGATGTTGTACCATAATGTACATGTTGTATAGTTGCTTGTATAGCTTTGCTTTGTGTGTTTCCTTGTTTGCTTGTTGTTGTTGAGTCTTTGTTTTGGTTAGGCAAGATGATCCACCTTACCACTTTAATAAATTAGCAAAATTGTTAGAATTCAAGTGATGAGCACAAGTTCTTACATAGGTTGTGATACACACTAAGAAGTACCTCTGATCAGGTCTGTGATGTCTGATTCATCAATGATATCTTTTTCTTGATCAAGGTGATTTTCACAATGACTCACCTAACAGCTTGGGTTTGTTGAACACATTAGTATAGGTGTTAAGTGAAATATCTAGAGGTCACCCTTTCTACCATTGCAATTCCCAACCTAAAACAACAAGTGATCACACCTTGCATGATGAGCTTACATGATGATATCTTATGAATATATATAAAAAAAGAAAAAAATATATATTGAAAATCCAACAAGATGGAATTTAGGCCATCTACGTAACTCTACTGGGGCTATAGACTCCTGATGGTAGTGGGGCTCTACTTAGGGGAATTACAAAGATAACCTTGTTGGGGCTATGGACTCATGCTGGTAATAAGGCTCTATCCCAGTTGGCTATGAGGGATGAACCCAAACTATGTAGCTCAACACCAGTTACTAGTGTTTTCAACTTACTTTCAAGATGAGGATTATTAATCACATGCACACACTTGATCCCTTATCAGCATTGTTATGCTTATGAACCTGATATCATTCAGAAAGATCATCATGTTCATGCTTAGAGGGAGTTAGAATGCTATGTTTCAATGTGTCCTCATCACTTGAATAATTTGAATTTGGTTTTTTTTCTTTGGTGGCAAGTTGTTGTGTGATTGTACAACACGCCCCATTTTGCCTTAGCAAATAGGGACCCAACTTTTTGCTTCTACTTGTTCTTTGCTTTCTTGCTTTGGGCGGTTTGGTAAAAGTTAGTTGAACAATAGTATATCACCCTTGTGCATACATATGCCTCACAAGAGAAGGTTAAATGTAAAATTCAAAATCTACCATCATAAACCCCATAATCTGGAAGAGTGTTAAATTCTAAGCAGGTTTACCTTTTAGATCACCTTGATATTCCTTAAGGATTAAAAGTTATGCCTGGTCAAAGTTTGGCCAAACCTCATATTCTCAAAAGGTCACATTCACTAATATCAGTCACATTCGTTAAATGACCCTGATCTATGAAGATGACCTGATATCCACATATATTTCAATATGCAGATGTCAAATTTAAGTGCAAGGGTACTTGCCTGTCAAATACCTATGCAATTTCCCAGAGGGTCATATTTCCAAATATCAGTCATATTTTGTAATATCCCTGACCTTTGATAATATGACCATGAAGTCATCTTGTTCTGATTTATAAAAGAACCAATATGACCATGACATCATCAATGTGCCGACACCTGGAAGGTTATATTTCCAAATATACGTCATATTTCTCAATATGACGATGACATCATCCTAACCCGATACAAAGAACACGACATGATGATGATGTCATCATGACCTAGATCTAAGAGGGTCATATTTTGAAACATCCCTAATCTTAACTAATATGAAAATGATGTCATCTCTTTGACCAATTTCAAAGTCTTATAAAAAACATTGATGTCATCCTCACATTCTCAAATGGGGTGATATTTTGTAGTGTGGAATATCTAGATATTTCT
The DNA here is from genome assembly GCA_027924645.1 of Cunninghamia lanceolata. Lineage (NCBI taxonomy): Eukaryota > Viridiplantae > Streptophyta > Pinopsida > Cupressales > Cupressaceae > Cunninghamia > Cunninghamia lanceolata. The sequence continues at coordinate 5,414,115 of BSBN01000495.1, read as the reverse complement.
TAATATCCCTCATATCAACCCTTGAGACCTATGATGTAGATATTTCCAGTGACCAATTAAATGATGCCACATGGCACATCGACCTAATCACATTGATACAATATGTTATCACGATTGTTAACAAAGGTATAGTGACCTGACTTCGGTCGTTGGTCAACAGTTGACCATATTTGTGATGACTTCACCTTCATCTTCTGGATATCAGTCATATTTTCTAATATCCCTGATCTTCACGAATATCTCCCTCCACATGAAATACAATTCCAACAGTAGGTCAAGCCTTCAAAATTTCAAATACATGCCCGCCACTTGTCAACATCTACAAACCTCATGTGTAGATTAATGGACATTATCAGAAGACACTAAAAGAACTCTAATTCGCCATGGTAATTAGTTAAAAGTAAAGATTTGGGTTCATTTTGAATTTACCCAATGTTTAAGAAAAGAATTACAGAGCTCTGGTGAGATTAAAATATTACTGCAACTTGCAAGCTCAATGGAATGGGATATGCATTCGACCAAAATGGAAAACAGTAATTGCAAGGTGATCCCACTCATCCAAATATCACTTACATAGTAAAAGGGTAGTGATTATTAGGTATGTAATGATAAAACCCTCTTTTGTCATTTATCATGAATGAAGAGGTAAAAATGGTTTTAATAGAGTTAATTGACATGATGATGCATAAAATAAACTAGAATGATAGAATTGTCACCATGAAATGCATGTGATCACTAAACCATTGTTGTGCACGACATGTTAGGGTAAGATATGCATGTTTTATTATAGGATCCAATGGTAGTTCAAAAAAATAGATCAGACACCATGTTTTTGAAACCCATTTACGTGTAGCCAGAGCGAATAGCATTCAGATATGGACAAATTAATGATACACATCAAAGAAATATTGATCTTGATGTATGGACAATGAGACTAGAGAAAGGAAGTGGAAATCCCCTGCTCATGAGCATATACAATTTAGGAATGTGGAATGCAGGCAGATTTCCATATGCAATGGAGGCCACTGAACTAGTGGTAGAATGCGCCCAAAATTACAACATGAATACCAGAAGGGTGGAAGAACATGGTAGAGTCTATGCACACTTTTCAACTGCAGGTATCACCTCAGCCTTAAATCTACCTAAAGGACCTAATGTGGTTTGATTAAACCTGGGAAAATTGGAAAAGGAGTATAATAGCAAAGAGAAAGAGGCCAGAAGGGTCACGTACCAGTGGAGGGCCAAGAATAGCACATATAAGGCCTCTGCCAAATTACTTGTGCATCTCTTCAAATTTGACTTTGCTCCAGAGTATCAGTACACGATGGAAAGAAATGCTCAATAGGATGATAGGGAAACCAAATGCTGGATCCTTTGAGAATTGGATGTATGGTATGTTGGATTTAAGATAGACAACTGAGAGGGAGGGTGAATCAGTTGTTACCAAACTTCTATTCTTTATATACTTTAAAGCTTCTTCTATTTCAATAGCATATTGGAGATTCAAATATGAGGCACAATGCATGAATTTAAGAGAAGAAACAAATTCAATACATTCAACACAAAGATTTTTACGTGGAAAACCCAGTTAAGGGAAAAATCATAGAGTGACTAACCCAAGATTGTATTCTATGTTAAAAGAATAAGAAGAATGAAATGGCACTTGCCAATTAGGGCTCACTGCCCAAGCACACTGCTCACAAGAGGCCCACTGCCTATAGGAGACACACTATCTACAGAATAATAAACATTACATACTTGAACTGGAGATCAGTGTCTTCACTATGCTAGAGTCAGTTCCATTTAAGCTCAACACCTCTACTCTGCTTTTCTTTCTTCAGCCTTACCACCTTCTCATCACTCCAAAACCTACTTTTGAATAACTTCGCAATTCTTATTTATATAGGACATCGACTTTGGAATGATCATCAAAGTCAGCATAACATACACTTATTTTATTACAGAGTAAATATAAAAATACAACTTGACTTATTACAAAAGCTTCATGCACACTACTACACTGTCAGCTACCCATAGCTGGGACTTTAATCTTCTTTGTGGAACATGCCAGGCTTCGCAAAATATCTTCAAGATCATCTGCAATATGTGCAAGACATCCGGTCAGCCAAGATTAGGAAGAATGCCATCACTGGAAGTCAAATCTTCAATTACGAGCTCTATCTTCAGTGCGGACTGCCAACATGAACTGGACACAATCTAGAGACCCCCACAAGATTTCTTGAATCACCAAGAACATCTGCACCACTTCTGCTTACTATAATCATTCACATCTTCATCTGAAACCTTAAGAACACAGTTGCTCATTTCTGTCATATTAGAAAGATTGCTTGTGGACCTCCAAATCACGAACCAATTGAGTTTTCAAATCACATTAGCCTTCCAAACATGCCATCAGATCTACATAACATGATGTTGTATTTCTGGATCTCATCGGACCTATTTGAGTCACTCTATCACCTCTGAATAATTGCTAAAACCAGTTTTACTCTTATAGCCATAACTCCTTCACAATTTCATGCGGACCTTTCAAATATTGACTGGATCACCTTTAGACACATATCTACAAACCCTTTGATGCACATTCTCTTATCTTCATCTAGTTGGGATCTTCACTTCATAGAGCTTGACTATCTTCATTGATCTTCTCTGTTTCTAATAGGACTAATTTTCTCAATATCCTCAGCACACAACTCATTCAATCCTTGACATCAATGCAATAGGAGTATGTTGACATCAATGACAACACAAGTTAGGCCCATACTTTCAAAAATCTCCCCCTTTGTCATTAATGGCAACATATAATGTGAAAAAAGTATTTTAACCATCAAGACAAGAACTTCTCCTTACTAACTGACATAGCTCCCCCTATCAGCAGCAACCATTCACATGTCTTCTCTTCCTTTATTGCTCCCCCTTTGATCATCAACCACTTTTGTTTTTCACATGTCTTCTCTCCCCCTTTGACATCAATGGCAAAGGGCACATACTTGCAACCACTTCTCACTCTTTAGAGTTTTACTGACTACTCCCCCTGAGTAGCAGCCTCCTAACATCAATCTAGATCACAAGATATGACTGTGAGATCCACTAGATTGATGCACATCAGTGCATCTTAATTCAGAATTGGAGGGGTAATAACCCCTAACTTCTCCCTGAGATACTCAAAAGTGTCCTTAGGTAGAGGTTTAGTAAAAATGTCTACAATCTAATCCTTTGAGGACACAAACTCCAATCTAACTTCATTCTTGTTCACCTGTTCTCTCAATAAGTGAAACTTGATGGATATATGTTTTGTCTTTGAATGCAACACCAGATTTTTTGATATATTTATTGTACTTGAGTTATCACATAAGATTGTGATAGGTTCCTCATACTCTATTCTGATATCTCTTAGCATTTGCTTCATCCATAATACTTGAGTGCAACTTCTTGTTGCTACAATATATTCTACTTCTGCAGTGGACAAAGATATTGCCTCTTATTTCTTGCTCAGCCAAGAAACCAATCTTTTTCCCAAAAAGAATGCACCACCACTGATACTCTTCCGGTCATCCACATCTCTTGCCCAATTAGCATCTGTGTATGCATGAAGAGAGAAGTCATGATCCTTAGGATACCATAATCCATACTCAACTGTTCCCTTTAGATATCTGAGAATTCTCTTGATTGCCATGACATGAGACTCTCTAGGATCAGCTTGGAATCTAGCAACAAGACCAACAACATTCATAATATTAGGTCTAGTTTGAGTAAGATAGACCAGTCCTCCAATCATTGACCTATACTTTTTCTGATCAACCTTAGGGGATTCATCATCTTTACTCAACTTACATCCAATTGCCATGGGAGTATTCATTGCCTTTGAGTCTTCCATCCCAAATTTCTTCAACAACTCTTTCACATACTTGGTATGTGATATGAAGATTCCTTTCTTTGTTTGAGTGATTTGCAGACCCAAGAAGAAATTCATTTCCCCAAACATAGACATCTCAAATTCACTTTGCATTTGATTTGCAAAGGTCTTACACATACTATCTTTCCCTCCAAAAATGATATCATCAACAAATACTTCAACAATCAAGATACTTTCATGATAAATCTTAAAATATAGATTACTGTCAGTAGTGCCTTTGTTGAAACCAATCTTCAAAAGATGTTTGTCCAATCTTTCATACCAGACTCTTGGAGCTTGTTTGAGTCCATACAATGCTTTCTTCAACTTGCAGACCATATCACCATGATCAGACAATTGGAATCCATCTGGTTGCTCAATGTATACCTCTTCTTCCAAATCACCATTTTGGAAGGTAGACTTGACATCCATCTGATATATTTTGAAATCCTTGAAGGTAGCAAAGGTAAGAAATAATCTGACTGCTTCAATTCTAGCCACCGGAGCAAAATTTTCTTCAAAGTCAATTCCTTCTACTTGAGAATAACCCTTATAGACCAATCTGGCTTTGTTTCTTACTACTTCATCTTCTTCATTTAGTTTATTTCAGAAGACCCACTTAGTCCCAATCACATTTTTGTCCTTAGGTCTAGGGACAAGATCCCAAGTGTTATTCTTTTCAATCTGAATCAATTCTTCTTCCATTGCTTTAGCCTAACTCTCATCATTGCAAGCTTCATTTATTGTTTTTGTTTCAATTTTTGAAATCAAACAATACTTCACTGAATCTTGAGCAATATTTTTTCTTGTTTGAACACCTTTGCTTCTATCTCCTATAATCTGATCTTCAAAATGATTCAATTTTACATACCTGGGAGTTTTGGGAATTTCTTGTACTTCTAATTCTTGGACAGGTTCATCAAAACTTGTCTCTTCTTCCTGTATTTTAGGAATCTCCAGATCAGTCTGAATCTGGACTGTAGTTGGGGCTTGTTCTTCTTGGATCGAGACATCATTCTAATCATCTACTTCATACTCATAAAACCTTGAGGTATTTTCCATGCCTTCATCAACCTTCACATTTGTACTTTCTACAATCTTTCTCAATCTCTTGTTATAACACCGGTATGCTTTGCTTTGAGTGGAATATCCCAAGAATATTCCTACATCACTTCTAGCATCAAACTTCCCAAGGTCTTCATCTCTTTTGATGTAGCATTTACTACCAAAGACTCTGAAATACTTTACAGTAGGAGTGATACCAAACCAAAGTTCATAACAAGTCTTACCAGTATTGCCTCTAATTTGTACCTAATTGAGAGTGTAGACAGCAGTGCTCACAGCTTCTCTCCAATAGATCTGAGGAACATTTGCTTCCATCATCATGGTCCTAGAAGCTTCCTGGATGGTCTGGTCCTTTCTCTCCACTACTCCATTCTATTGAAGAGTTCTCAGAGCAGATAATTGTCTCTTTATCCCATACTTCTCACAAAATGTTATGAACTCACTGGATGTGAATTCTCCACCTCTCTCAAACCTGAGGCATTTTATGTTTATGCCAGTTTCATTTTCTACCATAGCTTTGAATATTTTGAACTTCTCAAGTGCTTCAGATTTCTCTTTTAAGAAGGTCACCCACATCATCCGAGAGTGGTCATCAATTAGCAACATAAAATACCTATCTCCTTGCAGACTCCTAACTCTTGCCAGACCATAGAGATTAGTGTGCACCAAGTCTAACAATCCAGTTGAAGATTGTTCCTTACTTTTGACTATGACTCTACTCTGCTTACCTAACTGACATTCTGTGTACAAACTATTAGCAGGTTTCATTAGTCTTGGAAGATCTCTTATAGCCTAAGTGTTGCTTATCTTAATGATATTAGCAAACTTCACATGGCACATTCTCCTATGCCACAACCAACTCTGATCAATTTGAACAAATAAGCAACTTTTTTCAGTACCAACTAATTGGAAGATGTTACCTTTTGTTTGTGTACCAGATGCAATCTCAGTTCTAGAGCTTTCAAAGATCTTACATTTTCCATTTTTGCAATGGAGATCATAGCCCTTGTCCACCAACTATCCAACACTGAGAAAATTATGCTTTAGACCTTCCACATACAGAACATCACTGGTTTTGTTCTTTCCATCAAAAGAGATGCTTCCTCTGCCTCTAATTCTGCTAGCAGAATTATCTCCAAACTTTGCAACTCCACCTTCATATATTTCCAAGCTTAAGAACTTAGTCTTGTCACCAGTCATATGTTCAGAGCATCCACTGTCAATAACCCATTCATCTTTTTCTTCAACTTGAGCAACCAAAGTACTTTCTATCATCTTATGATTGGTAGATTCAATAGGCATTGGATCTTCTTCTTTGATGGCAATAAACACCCAGTCACTTCTGGATTTGTTTACTATCTCAGATTCATCATCTGTTACTCCCTCATCATCTTCTTGAACATAGTAACACTTTTTCTGAAACCTTGATCTATTAGGGTTTGGCCTTGAAAACCTTTCCGTACATCTTGAGGCAAAATGACCAATCTTATTGTAGGCAAAGCAATTAAAAGGTAATTTTCCTTCATACTTACCGAATCCTCTTGGTAGTCTCTTCGCAATGAGGGCCTCAAGTTGTTTAGCTTCTAATTCATCCTCTTCCAGATCTTTTCTTGCTTTCTCATACCAAGTTGATTTTCTTGAGGAACTTTCTCCTGGATCATATCTTTGTTTGCCTTTTGTAGAGGCACTAGCTTTGAATACTGATCTAGTCTTGGGAAGTGCATCACCAAACTCAGCTAACTCGAATGCAGATATCTTACCAACTAATTGATCCCTTGTGATAGTTGTCAAAGATCTGATTTCCTCAATGGCATCAACTTTGTGTTTATATGGAGGGGGTAAAGATTTGAGAACTTTAGCAATAATTTCATCTTCATCCAGTACTCCACCAACACATCTGATGCCACAAACAAGCTCATTTACTTTTGTCATATAAGAAGTGATATTCTCATCTTCACTCATCTTTAAGTTTTCAAACTTTCCTTTCAGACTTTGTATCTTGGAACACTTAACATATTTGTCTCCTTCATATAGATTTTCAAGTTTTGTTCAAATTTCATAAGCAGTCTTCAATCCCATAACATTTGTCAGCTCTAAATTAGACAAGGCACTTAGTAGGGCTTCTTTAGCTTGAACATTATTTTTTACATCTCTAATTTCATCTATAGTTGTTGGGCCATTCCTTGGGGGAACATATTTGGTTGACATTATGTTCTAATACTGATATCCCATGCATTGTATATGACATTCCATGCGGCTTTTCCAGGCAGTGAAGTTTAATCCATCTAACCTTGGACTGTCCTTCTTGTAGGTCGACATTCTGGATCTCTTCAAGTGGTTAAGCTTCTTCTAGAGGAACTTAGCTCTGATACCAATTGTTGGATTTAAGACAAAAAATTGAGTTGGGGGGTGAATCAGTTGTTACCAAACTTTTGTTCTTTATATACTTTAAAGCTTCTATTTCAATAGCATATTAGAGATTCAAATATGAGGCACAATGCATGAATTTAAGAGCAAAAACAAATTCAACACATACAACACAAAGATTTTTATGTGGAAAACCTGGTTAAGGGAAAAACCATGGGGTGACTAACCCAAGATTGTATTCTCTGTTAAAAGAATAAGAAGAATGAAATGGCACTTGCCAATTAGGGCTCACTGCCTGAGCACACTGCTCACAAGAGGCCCACTACCTACAAGAGACACACTGTCTATAGAATAATAAACATTACATACTTGAACTAGAGATTAGCATCTTCACTATGCCAGAGTCAGTTCCATTTAAGCTCAACACCTCTGCTCTACTTTTCTTTCTTCTTCCTTACCACCTTCTCATCACTCCAAAACCTACTTTTGAATGACTTCGCAATTGTTATTTATATAGTACATCGACTTTGGAATGATCATCAAAGTTGGCATAACATACACTTATTTTATTACAGAGCGAATACAAAAATACAACATGACTTATTACAAAAGATTCATATGCACTACTACACTATCGGCTACCCATAGTTGGGACTTCAATCTTCTTTGTGGAACATGCCAGGCTTCACAAAATATCTTCAAGATCATCCGCGATATGTGTAAGACATCTATTCGGCCAAGATTAGAAAGAACACCATCACTGGAAGATAAATCTTCAAACGAGCTCTATCTTCAGTGCGGACCACCAACACAAACTAGACACAATCTAGAGACCCCCACAAGTTTTCTTGAATCACCAATAACATCCACACCACTTCTACTTACTGTAATCATTCGCATCTTCATCCAGAACCTTAAGAACATAGTTGCTCATCTCTGTCATATTAGAAAGATTACTTGTGGACCTCCAAACCATGAACCAATTGAGTTGTCAAATTACATTAGCCTTCCAAACATGCCACCAGATCCGCAGAACATGATGTTGTATTTCCAGATCTCATCATACCTATTTGAGTCACTCTGTAACCTTTGAATAGTTGCCAGAACTAGTTTTACTCTTATAGCCATAACTCCTTCACAATTTCATGCGGACCTCTCAAATCTTGACTGTTGATGGTTATTTTATGATCCTCATCTAGCTAGGATCTTCACTAAATAGAGCTTGACTATCTTCACTAATCTTCTCTGTTTCTTATAGGACTAATTTTCTCAATATCCTCAGCACACAACTCATTCAATCCTTGACATCAATGACAACACAAGTTAGGCCCATACTTGCAACATGGTATTATCAGGATGGTGGAATGTTCTGATGACAAACCTCTATGGGCGAAGATCATAAGTGACAACCTAGATGAGGGAATGATGAATCTATGAGGGAAAATCAACATGTTCCATATGGCCTCCTTTGTAGTATATGCATGTACATTTAGAGGCACCTTCAATGGGTTGCAAATAGTAGGCAAGGTCAGAAGTAACCCTAGAGATGTGAACATCTGGGAGCATTACCCACAATTGAAAAGAAGAGATCTCTCCAACATTATCAAAGAGTGAATGATTCATTCTCTATGCACCTTGTCAGGACCAAGGAAGAAGACAGAGCAAAGAGATTGAGTGTGGAAGCTCAAGCTGCTATATACAAACATTGGGCTTGGTTCATCCAATTCGCCATATTTTCATACATAAGAATGGAAGGTTTCATCGGGCAACCTCTCATGTTGCTGAGATACCCTAATGACAAGGTCATCCTGATGGAGTTTGTGAGACAGATATTGCCTTCGGTGGAGGCTCATATTGAGAAAGGAAAGATACCTAATGTCTTGTTTCTAGTCATGATTGGGTGGTATATGTGCTCTGATATGGAAAGTGTTAAGGGTGTAATTAGAGGACTGAACTTGATGCATTTGCAGCCCTTCTCATAATCCAGGCCATATGATCCCTATGGCAGGATGCTAGCATTGAATAAGAAGCCTGTGCATCAGAAGCACATGGAAGATTTCTGGGCTGACTGTGATGATGAGGTAGAAGTGAGAAGGAGAGGTTACTAGAGGCTTACCTTGAATCAGATATGCACCTTAGATTGCATGCCAGTGCCTGCTCAGTTACATGAAGATGATGACCTGATCATGTCCCAAGAGTATGAGGACAATAAAGTATACAATGAAACAATATTAGCTCCAGAGTGGAATCAACCAGAGGAGACTTTCTTGGATCAGATAACTTAGAAGGTCATACAATTGACCAAGAATTAGGTAGAAAGTAGGATCACCAAGCTGAAGAATAAAGGAGTGGCCCTCACCATGGATAACAAAAGAAAAAGACAAGAACTATTAGATGAGGAATATGATGATTTCCTCAATGAAAAGAGGAAGTCAAAAGGAGAAAGGCAACAAACTAAAAATAAGAAAGGAAGCCAAGCTGTTGAGGTGATGGTCATTTGACAACCCCAAACAAAGGAAGATGTAACTCCCACATCAACTGTAGCATCACCTCATACACCTGTAAAATAAAAGAAAACTGTTGCAAAGCCTGTCCCTGCTATTGTAGAGGAAGAAGAGCCATTAGATGATGATCTCTTGATCAAGAAGAAAAAGAAGAAGATCTAAGAGCCCCCACAAAAGAAACAAACACCTGTTATGAAGGGGGCTATAGATATAAACCCCATCTTATTGAGAGGAGTAGGTGGTGAGGGTATTTTGAAGAATTTACAACATGAGGTTCCCATCCCTAATATAGTGCAATTCAAGACTGAGAAGGTAGAGGAACAAAGAAAAGAGATGCATGGTGCAAGAAAAGAGCCACCTTTCCCATTAGATGATATGGTGGACCTATCTAATGATGATGTTGTCAATGAGGTTTCTACTCATTCTATGGAGACATTAGTGGAAAATACAAAGATGACCCCTCAGGGTACCCCTATAGTTCAAAAGGAAGTTCATCAGGAGGAGGTTGAAGTGGAGGAAATAGAAGATAGCCCTAAAGTGGTAGCTCAACAAATTGGATTAACAAACTTGGTTTATCAAGTCACTAGCCTTGCAGCAATAGACCTGACTTATCAGGGTGATGAGGATCAAAGTAAAGACAAAGATTTACCTCTGGAACAAGAAAAAGTAGAAGTCAACATGTACATATGGAGAATGATGAAGAGATGCCTGATAAGAATGATGATCTGGATAATGAACTAGCACCTAAAAAGGGAACAAATGAAGAGGGAATGGATGATGCCCAAAACCTTGAAGAAGTGGACACATCAAAAGATGGAGAACAAGGTTTTCAACAAGGTGATGATCAACAAAAAGAAATAGAAAATGTGAACAAGAATGATCAGGGTGATCATCCGGATACACTAGATTAAAGTGCCCAAACTCATGAAGATCAAGCACAACAAGATACATAGGATTAGAATGTGAAAGCATCACAACATGAAACTCCTACACAAGAAGAGATCCCTCATGAGGAAATTCAAGAGGATGAACAAAGGTAAGAAACTTCTCCACTGATGGTGGAGCAGGATGTAGAGTCTCATGATGCTCACATTGAGCAAATAGACCAACAAGGGTCCACTGGTGACATACCATATTGGTTGCAACAGGAGATAAGCCCACCTTAGGTTAGTGATGTGCTTGAATTTGATGTTTCTGCATTATTCCTAGCCAATATGATTAAACCTAAGAGAAAGGCAAGACCCACATCTGTAATAAAACGAGATCCTACCACAGACAGGAAAATAGCTCAGGTAGCTTTGCCAATAGTAGATAAGGCAAAAGGAAAAATAAGTATTGATGAATTTGAGATAACTAATGCTGATCTTGGCTTCGCTATTGAGGAGCAGGAAGGACAAGAGGCCAAAGATATTATTGACTACCTGATGAAATGTGTGAAAAGGGAGGACAAAAATAAAATGCACAAGGAGCACATTACCTAGTTGCATGGATTTATAAAGGGGTTAATTGACCCAAATAACATACCAGTTAGTACAGCCACTCCTTCGACTATTATATCTCAGGAGGAGGTAACAAGGCTAGATATCATGAAGCATAAGGCTCATGTGGTGGACAATTGGTTTATTATTTTCATTTCTGAAGCAGAAAAGGTTATAAAAACCTCCCTCACCAATTGGAACTTGTTCAACACATTGAGGAGCAAGGTAGATAAATTTCAAAAGGAGGTTGGACAAAGTTCCATCAAAGTGGAAAAAGATTTGGATGCTCTGGCTGAGATGATGTGCATAGATATGAAGGTGTTCATATATAATAAGGTATTGGACAATAATACTCCACAATTATTAAGCATATGGTATGAGGATACCAGGTTTGAGGGTGATATCCTAAAGAGATGTTAGCCAAGCTCAAGGTTATCAATGTGAAATTGCATAATCTAATGGCTAAGGAGATAAATATTTTGGAAGGTCATGAAGATAATGTAGAAGGAAAAATAGAAAATCAAGATGTTGATTTTGCAATTGAGGCCTTCCAGAGTAATTTTAAGCAGGCCCAATAGATGACTCTCTTCACCATTTGATAGAAGACATAGTTGATAAGGCCATGAGGATGAAGGCCAAGGTGGAAGGATACAATGAGATGATAAATAGAAGAAAGATAAAGTGGTCTGCACTATAGACACAATTACATTCCCAAGAGCATGTTGTAGTAAAAGCTAGAGTTCAAGATGGGGGAGAAAGTGAAAGAATAATAAAGGCATATGAACCCATCAGGGGGATCATTAGCAAGCATATAGAAGATGAACCATGTGATGATGAAGAAGATGAAGAGTAAGTAAAGATGCATGATGATAGGGTCATATGCATAGTAAGACAAAGAGGTGATCAAGTCCTACTAGAGGGTTGCCAGATGGCAACCTGTGCCATGTTTGACATATATTGATCAGGTCAAAGAAGCTATGGACCGTTGATTTAGATAGATAAATCCTGATCATTGGATCATTTGTAACCACCTCCTCTCTTTGTCCTATAAAGGAGATGGAGTGCACATTGTATGATTATTCAAAACTTAATTGAGATTAGATTGCTGAAGCTTCTCAGGACTAATTTCAAAGCTGATTGTAGATGTACATGTCTTTTGCATACTTAATGAAAGTGAAGATCTAGATTACATACAATCGTATACTTTGAGTAATTTGTAGATGAATTCTTGACTTATGCTTTGATTTTCTTCATCCCTTGGAGTGCATCTCATGTTGTACATGTATTCATCTCTTTTCCATCAAAGTTTGCATCAACCATACTTAGCTGTGGAACACCCTGGTGAACCTATGGTTTGATTTTCTTCCTTTCATGATAGTATCTAGAATGTATGTGGACCAATAGCTAAAGATTCATTCAATTTAGTAAAGATTAGAAAGAATTTAACATAATTTGTTTAATTTCATTCAAATCACCATCACAATTGCAAATAAACAGATAATCTCAAGCAAACATAGTGAAATATGCAAATATCTCGAAGAAACTAAATATTCGTAGCATATTTGAGTTAATCAACATGTATAATTGAAAATACAATGCAAGTACATATCATTGTCAATAGAAATCATGCAAATATCTACTTGAAGGCACATTATTTAGATAAATTCATAGTGTAAAAGTGAAGATTAATCAATGACAGTTGATGTTCAAAAGAATTGATCAAACTTATAAAATATCTTCATCACTATTGAATATAGTAGAATTAACCTTGTTTGTTAAAGATTTATAGAAAGCATGTGTAAATCTAGATGTTCATACATAGATTCCCAATAGCAGGGCAACATAAGACCCCTTGAATGGAAAATAGCAAGGCACATTAAACCACTGAGGGATATCAATAGATTATGAACTAATCCACAGAGACTTTGGATCATGAATTCTCCAAATTCATCGTATCTTTCAAGATGATAAAGGTTTGATTTGCAATTCTTTATTTATGTGTGTTTATGACTAACATCATAACCAACAAGAGTAAGGTCAACACTCAATGAGATACAAAGATACAGTGGTGATGCTAATGTTTAGGGTTGCTGATATCCAATGATGTTCTTGAGGTTCATAGTGGGTTAATGATGTTCATGGTTGGATATCATGCTTGGATTAATGTCAAAACAAGGTGAATTAAGCATTCTTATGGTTAGCAAAGCAGTGAGATGCAGTGATGTTCCCAATGTTCATGGTTTGATGTCATGTCAAGTCAAGTTTTAGTCAGCAGAGATGTTTTCATGATGAAGATGGTAATTAGAAGAGCTAAGATGAATGATGATACATTAAGCTATGTTGAGGATGATAAGATGTTGCTAAGGATATGTGGCATGTTTTATGATCCTTCATATTGTTGCCAAGGATGTATGTGTTGTTACATGAATTTTTTGGCTTCCAGATGTTGGTGAAAGTTTCTGCTATAGGAAGATTGCTTTGAATACTATCTTAGAGAATGCTCCACATTTTCCTGCTATTAGTGTTGAGTCTCTGTAGATTAGAAGGTAGCTTCATATGGTGTCAAAGCATGTATGTTCCAAGTTTCATGGTGTTTGGATAACCGAAAGGGTGTTTTGCAGTTGACAGTTTGAAGACAATGTTGATTCTAAAGAAGATATTCACTGTGTTGCAATGATTGGCTTTGCATTTCTCAGTGTTTGAAGACAAGATCTTGTAGCTCAGAAGGTAAGTTCAGTATTTGATGGAGGTGCTATTTCCAAACTTTCAGGTCTCTACATCCTCGACAATGAAAGTTATAATTGGTGAAATTCTAGTCTATATTCTATCTGAGAAAAGTTGTTGAAAGCTTGTTGAAATGCTCTACATCTCTCTAGAAGAGAAGAATTGCCTATGATGTTTTGTGAACATGTTTAGGGATGTGTAATACATGCATCCTTGTTGTTTCAGGTGGTTTAGTGCTCCGCAAGGTTGGTTTCTCAATGATAGTGTGTTACAGTGTGTTTTGGATGACTGTTTGATCTCAGTGTGCATGTTTTAAGGTATGCGGCAAAATATATTTGTTGTACAGAGTTAGAGGTGTATCTAAAGGTGTTGTATGAGTCATGAAGACTTATTTGGAATAATTTCATGAAGATCTTTTATGTTTCCAGTACCGCACAAGGTTTTCAAGTGGTGGTGACCATTATACTTCAAATTTCATGTCTTCTTACTTAAGGTCATCCTATTTCAAATGAGTGATGTGTGTAGAGGTGATTCCTTTAAGAACTATGATGTGAAGGATGTTTAGGACCAGACTAAGTGAATTGGGATCAACAAAGTGTGTGGTTCTCCCTGGAGTAGTGTAGTGCATGATAGGGCTTGCCCTATGCATGTTTCATGTTGTGTGATCTCTATCTAACTTGTAAAATGTAGTATCCTTGTTGTATTGGCTGACTTGTAATGAAAATAAATGTAATGTCATGTATATATTGTAAACCTAGTTGGTCTAGGTGAGGTATGCTTGTGAATATAAAAATATGAAAGAGTGAAGAGAAAAACATGAAAACATATGCATTTTGATGTCTGACTTAAGGAGAAAGAGCAAATGTGTTGGAAGTTGTCCTGATTCATCTTGAAGACATTTATGTGATAGGAGGGAAGTGAAGAGTGTGCCTAATTGATCCAATCATCAGAAGAAGCAATATTACAATCATCAAAGGTGTGAGCATCAATGTCAGTTTTCAAGAAGTAGAAGGACTATCATACTGTAATCTTTTCTAAGTTTGTTCTTAGTTTAGGGAGTAGATTCTTCCTTGGGAGTGACCCTAAAACAAAGTTTGCAAGGAGTTGTAGCTTCCTTGGGAGTGACCCTAAATCAATGTTTTGCAAGGAGTAGTAGCTTCCTTGGGTTGTAGCCCTAAAACAAAGTTGTAATTTTGAGCTTCATATATTGTGAGTTAATCCTCACCATGGTTTTTTCCTTCTTGGGTTTTCCATGTATATCTGGTGTTATGTTTTGATGTGCATTGTGTTAATCTTTCATGTTCATGTTGATGTTGTAATGCTTAAGTTTTAATCTGCTCCGTAGGTTTTGAAGTTTAATAAGATATTGATTCACCCCACCCTCTCAGTATCTTAATGTGTTCAACAATTGTAACAAAAGAAATTAGAATATCACTCTAGATATGTAACAATTGGCATGCATACCTTGATTTATGAGCAATTTAGCACAAAATATAATATTTGTTTTAAAATTAGATTAAAGGCCATGTTTGGGTAGACACCCCTACTAGCCTATTGTGATCCTCCTATCCTTGAACAAGGATACATTTGACAATACCTTAGATGTCCCTTCTAGATCCGTGTGATAGGAAAAATGGTGTTGACATAACTCAAGATAAAATCTATTTGAAAAAAATATCAAAAGATTATAGTACCATTTAGACCTATGGGTTGTAGCCCATTAGTTACTGCCTGAATTTTTAGTGGCCTACCCTCTAAATGCTATCCTAAATAGGTAATATTACCATATATATAAAAAAGAGAAAATTGAAGTAGAAAGTTTTAGAAAGTAGTTGAGTAGTAAAGGTGAAGTGTTACTACAATAATAACCCAAGTTCAATCTCATCCTAGAAAAAACTACATAGTTAAGTTTATTAAAATTGTAAGTTTTTTGTTTCATGTGATAAGTTGCTTTGGTGTTATTTTAGCCTATTTGTATTATTTTTAGTTACAAATGACAATAACACTCTCTTTCAAGTTTCATATAATTTTGAATATGTAGTTATGTTACTCTAAATACAATTTGATATGTCACTTGTTTTGTGAATTTGGAACAACTAAAACTTTGAATTACATATCACCTAAGCAAACAAAAAATTCACACACTAAGCTATTGGTTACCTTTCACCTTAAATTTTTCTTACTAATTGATAGAAGGTTCAATACAAATAAACAGTAACTATAAACCTTGTAGAGTTAAACAAGGCCAATGTTTCCAACAAGATCTTCTAAAATGGCATTGATTCATACCTTCTGTTCACACCAAATCAATCTCTACTATTTGTGCATTCCATATGAAAAGTATCAATACCTAGGTTTTATATTCTTTGAGATATATGCAATACATTTAACTACTAGTTTAGTAGTCACAAAAAAAATCAATTTAAATAATTTTATTTAAATAATTACAAATAAATAAGATTTAACAATCCATTTAAATGAACTGGTAGTTGTTTATTTTTCATTCGCTACTTTGATGATATGGTTTTATTTGGTCTTATATTTGAACTTATGTTTGATCAGTCCTTTATGTAAATGCCTTTATTATTGTAGAGTCTTTCTCTTAATAGACATAGTATTTGATTCTTAAGTGTCTTCTTATAAAAAAATAGAAGAATGGATTCTTTCATTATATAATTTTTGTACCCTCCTTGGAGACAAGATTAAGCATTCAATGCTTGGAAACACTACATGGATTATAATGCAGGTCACATGACAATATTTCTAGATAATCCTAATAGTTTTTAGCAAGAACTAGGCTCCTATGCAACTCTTGTTTATGAAGCAACATATCTAATGTCTAAAAAATAGATAGTGACCTTGCCTTAGTTCTTTCCTATTATATTCAATTATCACACAGTTTCCAATCTATACCATTAAAATGAAGTGTATGATGGGATAATTATATCAACCTTATCAAAATGATCTCCACATAAACCTATAAACATAATAATATCAAATTATCTCAATGCCAACATCATTCCAAAAGAGTACAAACTCTACAATGCAAATTATATTTTCATAGATTTTTATACATTGTTTTATAAAAATAACTACAATCTAACATACCAATTAGAATTGTATGACTAGTCCTTATCCATTTCTTATAGTGTTCTAGTACCTTTTCAATGTGTAAATATAATTCAAATATCTTTTTTCAATAAATGTTTATAATAGTATAATTTATTTTTCTTTATGTTTTAGATCTATGGTAATTAGGTTGCTTTTTTTATTGACTAGTATTTAAGATGGTATATTTTTGTATGGAAATTGATAACTAATATTATCATGTCTTATCTTCATCTCTATGCACATTTTAAAAGTTTTGACTTGCTTCCTAAATCTACCATTCTCCACTATAGTTCTAATCTATGAGTGCATAATTGATCCAAATCACTTCCATATACATAGATCTAAACTATAAACTTTCAAATTCAAATTTCTTAAATTAGGCCCATGATTTTCTCTCATGCTAGCCATTATGATATGACTAAAGCACAAATTATTCCAAATTACATGCTAGGGTGTATTTAAGGACTAACCCCAATTCATTTAGATCATCTAAAATTCTTTTCTAGCAAGCTCCCAAACACAACCACACATTAAGTTTGTTTCCATAGGCATAGAGTTCACTTATGCACACAATCTAACAAAAAAAATTCTTGTTCCAAAGTCTTCATATAGGACCATATTTCTTGGTATAGTCTTAGATACTTTAATGACATTTGTACAATAGTATGTCTGCATTTAATTGAGAGTTAAGTACCTTTTTAATACCTTATTTAATTTGTACATTAATGATATTATATATATCAAGTCCTAAAGCAAGTTTTCCTTATAAATAGATATTTGTGTAAGTTTGAATGGAAAAGCCACACAAAATAAATCTTATATCTAAACTTGATTGCATACAAAATAATAAAGTAATGTGTAAATAAGGTTTAATGTATTGGAACTATTCTTAACAAAGTACTTTGACAATATAAAAATGGAAAAAATTAAAATATATTTTGTATACAATTTATATACATTATATAAATTAATTAATGTATACAAAATATGATTTTTTAAAATTAAAATTGTAAATATTATCTTTTATTTTTTTAAAAATTACTAAATAAACATTATATATTAATTTTTTTACTATTGTTTAAAAAAAATTAAAATAAAATAAATCTGTTAATTTTTTTTTCCTAAAATATATTAGTATAATTTACATACATTGAAATTTTGAAGTATAATGAAAGATTAGTCATCATCCTTAAAGTACATTATGGTATAAACTTTAAAAAAAAACAATGTTCTGTGTATGGAAGACAACATGTTGGCATTAATATATTTTAATAAATCAAAGAAAGAAGTGAATTAGATTATATTCATTGGCCTCAAACCCTTTATTTTTGGTTGGGCATAATTTGACAATGAATATTTTAGAAAAACAAAAAAACAAAAACAAGAATGTATTTACATACAATGTATGTTCTGAGAACAAATGAGGGCCCCCGCATCTCTAGTCAATACTGGTACTAATCTAGCATTATGAACTCTGAACATTTCTATTAGTCAATACTGGTACTAATCTAGCATTATGAACTCTGAACATTTCTATTTTATCGTACATTGGGAAAGTAAATCTGTGACCCAACCCAGATTGTTTAAAATAAGCTCCATTCAGAAAATAGTCACTAAAGGATCTCCACATCCATGTGTCACATTCAGGACCTTCATTACATCCTTTGTGCTCTGTCACCTGCTTCTTTGTATAATCATTTGAAGCCATGAACCTATTCCCTTCACTCAAGATGGTGGGATGTTCACTCCCTCCAATTGCATATATACCCCATGGTTCATAATTGTTATTTACCACATGGGCAAACCCCAATCTAACTCTGTAATTCAAGAATTTAATAAACCATGAAGAGTTAGATTGTTTCCCTACCTTGCCAAATTGAAGAACCAAACAAGGGGAAGAAAGGAAAATAGAATAGGAAACAAGTTCATATCAAGCAAGCAATACATGAATTCAAAAGGGAAAAGAAGGCAAATAGAATAGGAAACAAGTTCATAGCAAGCAAGCAATACATGCCTTCAAAAGGGAAAAGGAGGCAAATAGAATAGCAAACATAGCAAGCATGCATTGCATGACTTCAAAAGACAGCTATAATACCAGAGCTACCTGTGTATACTTCTAGCACCTGCTCACTTAAATAAATAAATTCATTTCTATTCTGATTCCACTAATGAGATAGACTACCTTGGCATTCGCTGCATGAGGTCTGGTCCAAAGTGGTTGAATACCAATGTCACCCTCATGTTTCTGTCAGTTTCATCTGAATCACTGTTGCCCATCAGCATTGCCTGATTTAATGCACCCACATCAATTCCAACAAATTATCTCAACATATGACTAGCATAGAAAAGAAAGATTATAAGCAATGATATTTGTCTATTGGTTTACTTACTTCATTGTGATTGAAAAGATGGTTATTAGATATGGTAATAGCAGTTGAACCCAAAGTCACATCTATAAGACCATCTGCACATTTTGACAGTGTGTTATGATCAATCCATACATCTCTAGAAGTGACTATGGATATGCCATCCCCGTCCTGTGGATATATTCTTTCAACTCTTGATTCAGTTATCATACAATTACCAGCTGAACTTTCCCAACAGTCATGGATGGTTAGTCCATGAATAATAACATTACTCACATTCCACAGTCGTATGCAAGATCCTTCTGCAATCTCTACTTTTGCACCCCTTGCATCTATAGTAGTATGGCTTGTAATAAACAGGGGCATTTGAAGCCTTATGTACATATCTCTTGCAAAAACAATCCAAATACACCGCTGTTGGCTTACTCCATATCTAAGACTACCTGGCAAAGGATTGACAGGGTTGTCATCATCTCTGGTGACTGTGTAAATCTCTCCTCCATTGCCTCCTTGAGCAAAACGCCCAAAACCCACCGCACAATCTGCAAGCTTCATTCTGTTCCTTGCCCAATTTGGGTCTTTTCTCCAGCAACTATCAATGGTGTTTAGCACTTCATGTTTTGAATAACACAGAGAGACATGGAGAAAAAGCAAAACAATGGCTAGAGAAGTGGCCAATATTCTGCCCATCTTAGCAAAATGGGACAGTTCAAGACATTTGGGATTTTCTCGTGTTGTAATTAGTTGTCTATTTTGAGCTAGATTATATACAACTATTATCAGTCCCCAATTTAGACAATAGTGAGTAAGCGAATAAATCTGCGGCTGCTATCATTCCTTCTGCACGAATATTATATCAGAGTAAAACCAGGAAGGTTGCAGGATTTTAGTTAATGCTCATTATACAGATTTGTTTTTGGTTGATGATTAGCGGAAGTTATAGACAGTTTCAG
Organism: Cunninghamia lanceolata; assembly: GCA_027924645.1. Lineage (NCBI taxonomy): Eukaryota > Viridiplantae > Streptophyta > Pinopsida > Cupressales > Cupressaceae > Cunninghamia > Cunninghamia lanceolata. The sequence continues at coordinate 5,393,634 of BSBN01000495.1, read as the reverse complement.
TTATTTATGCCTTTCCATCACTTACATTTTCTTTACTGTAAAGATAATTATGCCAAATACCGAAGATTTCAGGTGGCAACAAATCCAGCTTTCTCGGTGGAAAAATATTCTCTCACCTGCATTAATCTCCCATCTGTTGATCCGTAGTTTTCTCTCACGGAAGTTTAGGAATAACAAATCCATTGAACTAGCAACAGGGAGCTATAAGGCAAGGTCAAAAAGCCTCATTCAATGTGTTCCATTGAAATAGCATGAGAAAAGCCAAATACGAAGATGGGTAGTTAGTAAATGATAAGAGTTAAGGAGCAGGTTAATGGATTCGGGGCTTGTTCAAACCAGAGAAAATAACTGCCTTTGGTTGAGAGTTATTCATACAAATCCGTTATAGAGTAGTTCACAAGCCAGATATGTCAAAATGTTGATGTATTAGTTCATCTCAACGGGAAAGTAGATGCATCACCATGCTGATGCAATAACCACCATTGGATTCCCTATCATGTCAATAGCTTAATTGAAAAGTTTTATTTTTATTTTTATTTTAAATAGCTTTTTAAAAATTATATTAATATAAAAGAATACTTTGTATAAGGTTAAAAATAGTTTTATAATTTAATAAAGAGGATTACTAAGGTCAATGTACTCAAAACTGGTCACTAAGCAATTTGAAGGAATGTTAGAAGGAACCATGTATTTATCATTAAAATGTATAAAAAATGATTTTTGACTTATCAATAATAAATATTAGTTGTAATGATGAAATTGACACATTTAAGTTATTTTCATTTAGTTTTATGTCCATCTCAATGGGAATGCCATAATGCAATATAACAAGTGACACACTTTTGTATTTGGTTTGGCTCATGGCTTGATCTTTATTCATTTTTATTTGCTCTCTTTTATAGTGATTCTCTTGCATTCATCATGTACTCAAAATTATTAAATCCTAATTCACACTAACTTCATTACATTAGCTCCCTATCTCAAGATTAGATTTTTAGCCTGATGGTTCATTTGTACAAGGTTCAAGACCAACTTAGTTCAATATGGAGGTGAATAGTCCCAGAGAGATCCCAAAATTCAAATGTTTAAATTAAAATTCTAAGTTTCCTGTGAGTTTCTACTAGGCATTATGAACCAAGTTTGCACATGTTTATGTAACATGTTGCTATACTAAATTGTATTTAAAGATATTTAATATGCAAGTAATATAAAAAAATCTAGAAAAATAGAATGATTAGAGCACACTTTGATTTCTAAAGGAGTAAGAGAATTGCATCTGCATATAGGCCATTTGCATGTTGGTGAATGGCATCTTCATATCACCCATTGTCATTAGTCAAATTGGCCAAGGGGGTTGACCAAGGAGAACATGCTCACTTATCGAACTGACAAACTCCTATATGGTGTCCGTAGGCACCACCTTGAAAAATCCATTTATCAAGAAGATGAAGTCAAGTAGGCTCTTAGGCATAGATTCTAACAATTCATTCCCACCTAGTATCAATCCAGTCCATGTGGAATATCAATTTTTTTGCAATTTGGATCAAACCCATAATGCTCAAATTTGAACCGTAGTATTTTATGAGAGAATCATTAGCTAGAGGCAATTAATCTTCTAGACATGGTGAATCATTTCCAAACATCATCAACATCATTATTCCACTATCAAATTAGAGCTAAGTGCACTTAATCCTCACATTTAATTTGTTTGTATTTGTCGCAATTATTTATACTGACTCTACTATCTAGACTAATTGTTTGTTAATTGATTGCATTTATTTATTACTCTAGATAATTTATGTAAAGTTGTACTATCAGAAATTGTATACTCTTTACAATTTCACACTACATTTGGTACCTTTTTTGACATGAATGTTCACCCATGTTTTCAATATGCAATTTCCAGTAATCCTATGAGAATCAAGGTTAAGTCCTCTAGTATATGGCTTTTGGATAGCCCAAGTCATAAGGAATAGGGTGCCCCAATGCTAGAGTCCTAGCAATTTGGCCTTGACAACTTATATCTTATTATCGGCCTTATAACTTATGTGATGCACCTTGCTGGCCTTGACTCTATTGGGCCCTTGGAAAGTAATCAGGAATCATATATAAATAATTCTTGAACACTCATAATGACTAGAAGCTAATGTTAAGATCTCTAATCTTTAAGGATATTTCAGGATATTGTTCTATCTACAAGATCTTTACTTTTGTAGGTTACTATTGCAAGCATTAACCCTTGTTGCGGGTATTCAAGGAAGCCTTCTTCCTTTATCAACACCTCATGGATGATTCATGGCATGTCATGCATCCATATATGGTTTCATGCTCATGGTAACTCTTGTCATTTAATTTGATTACAACACTTTGTTATATGTTTTTCCTCTACCTACCTAGGGCACACACTCTCTATCACACTTGTCTCTATTGTTTTAGAAGTGGGAACACTTACATGGAGGTTTGACTGAGGTAAACCTCTATACAACACAAACACTTTTCCCTCTTTTGAGTGTATAGGTTACATCAAGAGTTTCAAAATCTAATGGATGATTGAGAGATGCAATTAACATAAGCCTTCACACATGGATTTTGTCTACCCCAAAACCTTGAGACCTAGGTGCCCAAGCACCCTAGTCTTCCAGATCTACCGTCTACTTTCGGTAGGGATCTTTGACAAGTCTGCTCTGGTCCTTTCATGTTCTACTTTTTGGGGTTTCTACTCTATCGGATCTACATCCTCTATTTTAGCATATTTCATCATTAAAACCCTAGATCTAGTCTCCTAACATCAACCTTTTCAATTACAACAACAAAAGGACAGAAGCCGTGTAGCTTGGATTTCCTTCAAGACTGTAGCCAAGCAAGGTTTGTGTTCTAATGTTTAATTGGAAGGATTGACCTAGCTAGTTAAGTAGTGATTAGGTCCCTCTTTTCCATTAAACTTATTGGTGAACCCAATGTGTCTTGCACATAATTAATGTTCTTTTCTTAGATATGACCTATTTACTATTCTAGATCTTATTAGTATTGTATTGATTAAACATCCTTTATTTGTAGATCTTGCATTTGTACTTTTTCATTGTTGTGGTTACCAAAAACCACACCTTTTTGGTAAACCACACTAGTTTTGTACATAGTGATCATGATTGCAATCTTATTTCAAATCTTTGCTATGTTGATTAGTTGTTAAATCTAATTTAAAATTGTTGTAGCATATCATACTTGTCATTTCTATTTAAGTTAGAAAGCAAGAACATTCATACATTTATCATTCCTTTGTGATTTCAAAGCAAAAGCATAAATAAAACTCTCTAAAACAAATATGTCTTCCTCTTTTCTTACATCACTTTCAAATTTTACTTGAAAAGTTTGTGAATTTGATGTTCCATTCATTAATTACGGTAAGAACAAAGAATTTCCTATGCCTTTGTATTCTTCTCCTAATATTCCTCTTAACAATGAGGACATCTTGGCACAATAGGATGAAATCATTAATACATTTCTCAATACATCTCAACACCCCTTTCATCCCAATGCTTTCTCTCCAAAAAGATGAATCATTAGTGAACGAAGGGTCCCACCTCACATTAAGTGAAGACATTACTTCACCTTCTATCATTTTGGATGATCTCTCTTCAAACAAAGTGGCTTTAGTACATATGGAGCATATCACTTCTACTTCTAGCACACCTTCCTTGATTCATTATAATCTCCCTCCTTTGGTGGCATATCCAAGATTCTTAGGCATCACAAAGGAGGTTAGACCTTCTTCTCTTCCTCCTTCAATTGTACATTCAAGTTCCTTAGGTATCACGAAGATTGTAAAGGCTTCTTCTCTTCCTCCTTCGGTTACCTATTCATGTTCCTCGGGTATCATGAAGGTTGTGAAGGCTTCTTCTCTCCCATCTTTGGTTGCACGTTCAAGTTCCTTGGGTATCACAAAGGTTGTGAAAGAATCTCCTCTTCCTCCTTTGGTTCCATGTTCACGTTCCTTGGGTATCATAGAAGATGTAAAGAATTCTTTTCTTTCTCCTTTGGTCACATATTTTCCCTTGGATGTCATTCATAATTCAATCATAAATTTACTTTTCTCAATTTATCACCTTACCTAATCTCCACTTTGACAATCTTCATTCTAGCACATTTGAAACTTTCAAAAAAGAAGAATCGAAGCTCACATTGACTTATACAAAAATACATAATATCAACAATCAAATCAACATAATTTATGTTTATGGTTCTCAACAAGAGCCTGTGAAACCTAAAGGGTGAGTGTTGGATCATGATGGGACAAACACTACCCCTATGTGGTAATGTAAATGTGAAAATAGACTTAAGTAACTTCATGTCAAAAATTGAATGAGTTATCTACACAATCTAGAAATAAGGTAGTAATAAAATTTCTAATAAATTGAATTTGGTTTATGGGCTACTACTTTTTTTTTTGAAAATTTGAAAAATAGTTTGGTGAAAATTGGATATTTCAATGAAGCAATACTAAATTTTTCATAGAAATGTAAAAAGTAGGTGTCATTCTGGCCAACCTAAGCATGAGAAAAAATAATATTTTTCCTCCATGAGTTTAATTTAAGTAAAGGACACATGATCGGATGTGATGCATATTTTTTGAATTTTTTAAATAAATAAGTAATTATTTATGAATTTTTTACTGTGACTTTTTAAAAATATTATAAATTAATTTTCCATCCAACCTAACTTGGTCAAAAATATATGAAACTCAAAAATTTTAAATTTTAATGTATACCCAATAAATTCTAGAATGTGGCACATCTTTTGGATTTAAAAAAGATTACTATGTTGAAAGTTATGAATGTTTTTCAATATGTATATCTATCAAGAAATCAAACATATCATATGTAGAAAATTAATAATAATTACCTATTAAAATTATTATGAGGTGTATATTATATTTTTAGAATCTTAATAGCTTCCTCTATAAACCCTTTTCATTTGATTAAATTTAGTTACAAAAAAGTCTGTCAGCTTTAAGGATGAAATTGTGAAAATTTTTAGGATAACACTAAATGGGTGGTTTAGCAAGTTTCTTTGGCAGGTTTTGGGACTACCACTTGCTTGAATATGAGCTAATCCTAAAGCATTTTTGGAGGGAATCCATATTTGAGCTAGAAATATTAACATCCTTTCCATCCAAATCTAAATATTAGTCCAAATATTAGCACTTTTTCATCCAACAAACTTTTTTCTCCATTGTCACTATCTGGCCCATCATGATCTCACACTCACCCTAAAATTATCGTACATCTCCATCCTGACATCTCGCAACAACCATCTACTCCTATTCCAAACTCGCATTAGCCTCCTAGCTACATTCTTAACTATGTAAAACAACTAACTCAATGCAACACAATTGATCAAAATGTGTCCTAGTAACCTCATTATCATGCGATTACTCACACGTATAACAACAATAGGTCAATGCACAAAGATGAGGGACCAAAAAGTGGCCACAACCAATTTTTGGTCCCATATGAGCTATAACATGAGCACATTATAGCTCATATGGGACCATTCACTTCTTTGGGAGAGAGAGGGGGTAGGAGGTAGGGAGCGGAGGGAGGGAAGGTAGAGAGGTGAGAGGGAGACAGAGGGTAGGAGGTAGAGAGGTGAGAGAGAGTTAGTGGGTAGGAGGTAGAGAGGGGAGGGAAGTAGAGAGTGAGAGAGTGGGTAGGAGGTAAAGAGGTGAGAGAGAGAGAGAGACAGAGAGAGAGGAGGGGAGGGAGAGACCTAGAGAGGGGAGGGAGAGAGAGAGAATAATAGAGAGAGGGGTAAGGAGGGAGGGAGAGGTAGAGACCAAGAGTGGTCACAGAGAGAGGTGAGTGAGAGAGAGAGAAGAATGGGAAGGATTGATAGAGAGTGGGAGAGAGAGAGAAGGTAAGGGTGAGATTATTTTATTTTGCAATAACATGAGTGGTTTATAATGTGCTCACATTGTGTGAATGCATGCACATAATGAGAGCACATTATAATGTGCTTGCATTATTGTTTGATTTGGTAATTTATAAGCCTTTGGATTGGATCTGCCTTGGGCTTCCAAACCAAAGGCTTGGACTGAATTTTGAATGTCCAAATACGTGTTTTTGGAGATCATAAAAAAATTACATAATCTTGAGTGTGCTCCTCATCAGGTTTGCACTTGTTTCAATGACAAGTTAAAAAAATACCACGATAATGTTAATATCTCTCTTATCTTTCTAACCATATAATTTTTTTCACATTTTGACTATGTTAAGGTTTTGATCTTTAATTTCTATTGTTAGTGTATATGTTTTTTGTCAAAAACTAGTGTGATATTTTTGACTATTTTTAATTGTTCATCAAAATTCAAATAAATTACATTTTTAGAAACTAGATTCCATTCTACATGTATTAAAAAAAAATTGTATTTTCGATTAGTTTTCAAAACTTTTAGGGGGAAGCATGCTCAATTCTCTATTTTTCAGGATGTGTTCACTTTGAAAATTAGCAAAGAATTAAATTTTCATGAAAAAAATATTAGAAAAATCAGGGATAAACTACATGGTGTTAGCTAATTTCTCATGGAAGCAATATGTGAAATAATAAAAAAAGTTAACATTAGGGGGGCCACACCGGATGCTATGTTATGTTTTTAAAAAAATTAGTAGTTTAGAAACTAGATTTGAACTACAACTCTTGTTTTTATTGCATCTTCAAATTTTGACTGTAGCTATCTTCAATTTCTCATCCCACATCAGTTTTCCCTGATTTTAGAAAAAAAATTGGCCACTTAAGACCCCCTTTTGGTCCCCCATCTTTGTGCACTTACCCCAATACTTGAACTAAACATTCACCAAATCTCATTTCTCTCTCTCTTCCTACTTGCAATAACTCTTCTAAAAATAAGTCAAGAGGTACCTCCTCTAGGGGCTTGATGTTTTGGACCCTAGCTAATGTTCCTCCTCTATCTAAAACATTTATTAAAAGCAAATCATCACCTTCACAAAATGTTCTCTCTACTCATCCTGGCTAGGTGCACTTTGAAGAAATGTCAAGATGTACCTTTTCCTTGCTCACTTAAGACTTCATACTTAACATTAGTTACCTCAATTGTGATGATATGCTTCTCCCCTTTTTGGCGGTAAGAAGTTTTTTTTTTCCCATTGATGGTGACTTAAACTATATCTTTTATGCTTCACACTCTACCCTTGGATATGTCTCTTCCTCTCCTCATGATGTAGACCTCATTAATCACCTCACCATGGATGTGGCAATTGTATCTCTTTCTTAATTAGCTCATTGGTACACCTAATGACACAACCTCATTTCATAAATCTCTCTTTCATGGTTGTTCTCACTCATACTCTGGGGCAAAAGAACAAATTGTTAAAGGGGTATCCATTCTTCCTGAAGGATCTCTCCTCCTCTTACACTTTCTCATCCTCTTTACCTTAAAACATTTGCATATATGATGCAGAGCGCTCAGTGGTAGCGTATAATTGATCATCAAACTTGATCGGTGAGAGGGTGGCCTATGTCTTGGCGATCTACTCCTATCGGCCAAACATATCCCGTCGGCCACCTTTCTATCTATCTCCCCGATCTCCCAACTCTCCTCGACAACCTGACTTCCTTTTCTTCAGAGAGACTTCTCCTATCGGCAGCATCTTTTGGCCTCCTGCCAATACCCTGATCATGGTTAGGTTTACACTCGCCTTAACCGTGGTGGTTAGCAATGACCCTGTCGGTCATACTTCCATCATCGGCGACCACTTGTGAACACTAGCCGATGTATCGATACACTCGACACCGCATTGACCATCCCCTGACTCTTCAGCGAGACTTCCTTCATTAGCAAACTCCTAGTTTGTTCTCCTGACTCGCTGATATACCAACTTAGTATATGCAAGACATGACTTGCTATTACCGGTGAACTAAAGTTTCTTTACCCTGATTTCACCATTGCAACCAGTCACCTTTTGTATCTGACGAAAGATACATTCTTAACATACATTCTCAACATATATTTGTGATATGCATTTGTAATACACATTCGGTGAGACTAAAGCCATTCCTCACCAATGAACCTCCTGTCAGTCTAACACCTTTGATCGGTGTAACTTCCAACAGCTTCCTCGAGGGTTATGTTACGCCGATGCTAACTCTATAACTTCGCAACTCATAGACATCCAACAAGTACACCGAAACAAGAACTCAATAGAATAGAAGGGGTCTACACTCCTCTGCAAACACTTGATCACTATCAATTTGGCCACTGTTCTCACATAACAGTATCATTTCAATGACTAGTCACATAGAGATGCCTAGTCAACTTATGCCAAACTCCTTAGATCCTTGGGTGTTTGATCCAGAACCATAGAAAACACAAAATACACACTGTATTACTCCATTAAACTGAACATGAGGATCATGCTTTCAGTGGACAGAGGAATACTAGTCCATTTGTTCACCAAAACCCTAGTTTCTAGGTTTTCAGAATAGGCTCTGCAAAAAGAACAAAAACTCACAAACTACAACACTTCTAGACACCAGGCTACTTCCGATAAAAACTACTTCAATGCCTAAACATCTCCAATTAGTTTTAGATGATCAACTAACCATACAGAAAGACTGCTACAAAAAATTACTCAGAAAAAGACAATGTTTTAACACAGCCAAAAACTCTAGATCTTCATTCATTCCCTCATTCCCGTCATTACATCTAGCTCCTTCACCTATAGAAGGCTTAGAACATCAGTTACATTCCTCCCAACTGTACAAACTACTTTGAAAGATAGTTAGCCATTGGGTTTCTCTCCTCACAAGAAAACTACATGTTTTCCTTGTGTTATTACATCAAACTTGACCAAAACAGGGTCTACATAGGTCTATTGACCAAACTGACAAAAAACCTTATTACAAACATGATGGGGCTTACAAAGCCTTATTGAAAACAAAAACAAAACATGACTCCTGCACCATACTCCCCCTGCAAGAAAAACTCAAGTCCCTTGAGTTGCTAACTGTTGGAGTGTCTTCCCATGCTTCAAAATGTCTATCTCACTCATCCATGTAGCTTCTGAATCAGGAAGATCCCACCACTTGACCAAGTATTCCTTGTACACACCCTTCCTTTTCTTTTTGACAATCATGGAATCTAAGATGCATTCCAACTATAAAGGTGTACTTGGAGGTAGATCTCTGACCCAATCTTCATCTTCAATCACAACATCTAATCCATCGTCAGTATTCAATGGAGGTCTGAATGGAAATAGGTCTGAAACATTGAATATGGGAGAAATACCAAGACTGGATGGCAATTTATTTCATAAGCATTTGGACCAAACTTATGCACTACCTTGCATGGTCCTATTTTTTTCATCAGAAGTTTGGTTGGCTGTCCTTTAGGCAGCCTTTCCTTCCTTAGATAGGCCATCACCAAATCTCCCACCTTGAACTGTACATCTCTCCTTTTGAGATTTGCCCTATCCTTGTATTTGGAGACTGTCTTTTCCAACTGAACTTTGACTTGATCATAAACTGCCTTCATGGTGGCAGCAAAATCTTCTCCTAGAGAACTCCTCTTATCCCAACCTTGTAGGTCTTTGAGTTCAACTGGTCCTCTTGGATGGAAACCATAAACAATTTCAAATGGACTCTTCCCAGTACTTTGATTCACTGAATCATTGTAAGCATACTCAGCTTGAATGATAATCAAGTCCCATGCCAACCCATACTTCTTGGTGGTAAGGCATCTGAGAAGGTTTCCTAAGGACCTATTAACAACCTCAGTCTGACCATCAGTTTGGGGATGGTAGGCTGATGAGAAAGAGAATTGTGTTCCTAGTTTTCTCCATAAGGTCCTCCAAAAATGACCAACATACTTGGAGTCTCTATCAGTGACAATTGAAAGGGGCAAACCATGAATTCTGACCACTTCTCTAAAAAAGAGACCAGTAATGTGAGATGCATCACTTGTGCATTTGTATGGCACAAAATGAGCCATCTTACTAAATCTGTCCACAATTACAAAAACACTGTCCACACCCCTTAATGTCTTAGGAAGACCAAGTAAAAAATCCATACTAATGCTCTCCCAAGCCCTGTTGGGAATGGGAAGGGGTTGGCACAAACCAACATTAGAAGACATACCTTTGGCCTTTTGACATATGGTACAACTTGCAACATATCTCCTGACATCCAATTATACTTTTGGCCAATAGTAGAATCTAGTGACTTGTTCCAAAGTCTTGTCCAACCCAAAGTGTCCTCTTAAGGCTCCACTGTGCTTTTCTTTGATGATGTTATCCCTCATTGAACATTTAGGAACACATAGCAAATTACCTTTGAATAAGAGACCTTCCTGCAATACAAAATCTGAATATTCACCATGAAAATTGTTAGCCAAACTAGCACAAAATTCAAAAGCAACCTTGAAATTTACATCCTACTTGTATAACTCCTTCAAATAGTCTATCCTCATGCTTTCCATTTTTACTTCCTATATGACCAGCATCCTTTTACTTAAAGCATCAGCCACTTTGTTGGCAACACCCTTTTTATGCTTAATAGTAGAGGTCTAGGCCTACAATTGTTCCATCCACTTAACATGCCTATGATTCAACTTTTCCTAACTATTTAGGAAGCTAAGAGCATGGTTATCAATAAAAACAATGAATTCTTTGGGCAGCAAATAGTGTCTCCACTTTTGAGAGCTTGCACCATTACATAAAGCTCTAGGTCATAGGTAGAGCACCTTTGTTTAGCCTCATTCAACTTATCTTAAAAAAAGGCCACTGGATGTCCATCTTGACTAAGAACAGCACCTATTGCTTGTTGACTTGCATCACAGTCCACTACAAAAACTTTGTCAAAATCAAGGAGCACCAATGTAGGTAATTCAACCACTTTCTTCTTTAACAATTCAAAGCTATCATCTGCTTGCTTTGTCCATTGAAATTTACACTTTATGCCACCCTTGATGGTATTGAGAATAGGAGCACTTATGTGATTGAATCCTCTAATGAACTTCCTATAAAAAGTTTCCAAGCCATGGAAGATTCTAACATCTCCCACTATCTTAGGAGTAGGCCAATTGAGAATAGCCTCAAGCTTTGTGGGGTCCATCTTCAAACAACCATTGGAAATCACAAAACCTAGGTACACAAGTTTAGTTTTCATGAACTCACACTTATCCAAGTTGATCATCAACTTTTTTTCATGCAACTTCTTCATCACCTGTCCAAGATGCTTCAGATGTTCTTCTTTTGTCTTGCTGAAAACAAGTATGTCATCAAGATAAACAATTACAAATTTGCCAATGAATTTAACAAGTACCTCATTCATCAAATGCATGAATGTGCTTGGTGCATTGCTAAGGCCGAATGGCATGACAAGCCACTCATAGAGACCTTTATTTGTCTTAAAGGTAGTCTTCCACTCATCTCCCTGCCTAATTCTAATTTGATGATAACTAGATTTCAAATCAATCTTTGAATAATAACATGACCCTCCAAGATAGTCCAAAAGATCCTCAATCCTTGGCATAGGGAATCTATACCTTATTGTGATCTTATTTATGGCCCTTGAGTCCATACATAGTCTCCACTTCCCATCTTTCTTTGGAGCAAGTACACTAGGGACTACACATGGACTAAGACTCTTTCTAATCAGTCCTTTCTCTAAGAGTTCTTGAATTTGTCTACTCACCTCTTCATTCTACTGTGGTGTCAATTTATAGGCAGCCTTATTGGGCAATGTGGCACCTGGAATCAAGTCAATTTGATGACTTATATCTCTCATCAGTGGTAAGGAGTTAGGAGTATCCTCTACCACAAGATCTTGGTACTTATCCAACAATTGTTGTACTTCTAGTGGAACCTCTTTCTACTTTTCATCTTGTTGTCCTGATTCATCTTTAGGCTTCATTATCAAGGCATACCCTTGGGTATCCTTCTCCTTCATGAGGTGTAAGAACTCTTTGCCACTAACCATCATGGCATTGGTGTCATTACTCTTCTCTCCAATCTGCTCTTGCATAGGATCCATCCTAAACTTCCTTCCATTCTTGGTGATGAGGTATGTGCTCTTCTCACCATCATGTTGTGCCTTCACATCATACTGCCATGGACATCCAAGAAGAAGGTTACAAGCATCCATAGGAATAATCTCACATAGTACCTTGTCCTTATAATCACCTATCTCAAACTCAACCCAGGTTTGTTCTTCTACTATGTAATTTTGACTCTTATTCAACCAAGAGATCTTATGAGGACTAACATGGGGCAGCCTTTTCAACTTACACTTCTCTACCATTTCAGTAGACACTACATTCTCAGTAGAACCTAAATCAACAATGATTTTACAAAGTTTACCATATGCTATACCTTGGGTTCTGAATAGAGTCTTCCTTTGTGGGGGCTCTTGCTTCAATGGCATCTTCATTAAGGTTCTCTTGATCATCATGCTCTCTCCTTCAAGGATTGGTGTAGCACTACTAATGGGTGAATTCACACTTTGGCAATCATCATCTTTCAACAATTGATTCCTTCTTCCACCATCATGGGAACTAGTTTCCTTCTTAGGGCATTTGCTCATGGTATGGCCTACTTAATTGCAGCCATAGCATCTACCAGTGAAAACTCTGGGTCCTCTGCCTGCACCACCACTTCTACCTCTGCCATTTGGTCTTCTCCAACCTCTAAAACCACCACTTCTATGTTCTACATCAGAATGAGACTCTTGTTGACTTGGGTTGTCATTTCTACTTGACAGTCCTCTACCAAAACTGCCTCTTCCCCTATTATTTCTGCCACCTCTTCCTCTGGTGTTTTGATCACTCTTTCTTTTCAACTTCTCCTCTGCCCTAGAGGCTAATAGAAAACACTCATCCACTATTTTAGGCACTGCCATACTAAATTCATCTTGTATTTTATACCTCAAACCATCAAGATATCTAGCCACCATCTCTTTCTCCTCCTCCTTGCGATTGGCTCTCATGCTTAATCTGTGAAATTCTTCAGTATATGTAGCCACATCCATATCCTTTTGTCTGAGATGATTAAACTTCCTAATGGTCTGCAGCTCATAATTAGATGGCAAGAACTTGTCTCTTAGCATGGCCACCATTCTACTCCACTTGGTGATAGGGTTTTTTGCAACTTTCTTTGTTTCACCTTGCATATAGTTCCACCAAACTAGGGCAGAACCTCTCAGTCTTGTCTTAGCGAAATTGACTTTCTTGTTGTCACTATACTCCTTGAAGTCAAAATAGTTGCACATGGCTTCAATCCAATCCATGAGGGCATCTACATCTAGTTTCCCATTGAATGTAGGAACATCCATCTTTGGATCGCCACTATCTCCCTAAGCACCTTTGAGTGCATTCAAGAGTGCCTTTTGGTCTGTACACATATCTAGTTCTTGAGGGCTCTCCTCTGCCTCTTCTTCTTCTTCTACATCAAAAGCACTTCCATCATCTTTACTCTTACCCTTGGGCCTCTCTTCTTTCATGCTTGCTTCAAGCATTTCCTGTACCATCTTCTTGATGGCTTCTTTGCTCATAGACTTGGGAGGCATTGTGCTAGCCTCAGTTTCTATCTCCTTGTCTGACATACACTACTCCAATTCAAATATTGGCTCTAATACCAATATGATGCAGAGCACTCAATGGTACCATACAATTGATCAACAAACTTGATCAGTGAGAGGGTGACCTATGTCTTGGCGATCTACTCCTATCGGCCAAACATATCTCGTTGGCCACCTTGCTATCTATCTCCCCAATCTCCCAACTCTCCCCAACAGTCTGACTTCCTTATCTTTAGAGAGACTTCTCCTATCAGTGGTGTCTTTTGGCCTCCTATCAATACCCCGATCATGGTTAGGTTTACACTTGCCTTAACCGTGGTGGTTAGCCATGACCCTGTCGTTCAGACTTCCATCATCGGCGACCACTTGTGGACACTGGTTGATGTACCAATACACTTGAATCTGCATTGACCATCCCCTGACTCTTCGGTGAGACTTCCTTTGTCAGTGAGCTCCTAGTTTTTTCTCCTGACACGCCGATATACCAACTTAGTATATGCAAGACATGACTTACTATTACTAGTGAACTAAAGTTTCTTTACCTTGATTTCACCGTTACGACCGGTCACCTTTTGTATATGATGAAAGATACATTCTCAACATACATTTGTGATATGCATTCGCAATACACATTCAGTGAGACTAAAGTCGTTCCTCACCGATGAACCTCCTATTAGTCTAACACCTTTGATCGGTGTAACTTCCAATAGCTTCCCTGAGGGTTACATTACGTCGATGGTAACTCTGTAACTCTGCAACTCAAAGACATCCAACAAGTACACCGAAACAAGAACTCAATAGAATAGAAGGGGTCTACACTCCTCTGCAAACACTTGATCACTATCAATTTGGCCACTGTTCTCACATAACAGTATCATTTCAATGACTAGTCACATAGAGATGCCTAGTCAACTTATGCCAAACTCCTTGGATCCTTGGGTGTCTGATCCAAAACCATGAAAAACAAAAAATACACACTGTATTCCTCCATCACACTGAACATGAGAATCTTTCTTTCAGTGGACAGAGGAATAACAGTCCATTTGTTCACCAAAACCCTAGTTTCTAGGTTTTCAGAATAGGCTCTGCAAAAAGAACAAAAACTCACAAACTACAACACTTCTAGAAACTAGGCTACTTATGATGAAAACTACTTCAATTCCTAAACATCTCTAATCAGTTTCAGATGATCAACTAACTGTACAGAAAGACTACTACAAAAAACTACTCAGAAAAAGATAATGTTTTAACACACCAAAAAACTCCAAATCTTCATTCATTCCCTCATTCCCATCATTACATCCAACTCCTTCACCTATAGAAGGCTTGGAACATCGGTTACATTCCTCCCAACCATACAGACTACTTTGAAAGATAGTTAGCCATTGGGTTTCTCTCCTCACAAGAAAACTACATGTTTTCCTTGTGTTATTACATTAAACTTGACCAAAATAGGGTCTACATAGGTCTATTGACCAAATTGACAGAAAACCTTATTACAAACATGATGGGGCTTAAAAAGACTTATTGAAAACAAAAACAAAACATGACTCCTGCACCATAGAGAAGGTGCTCCTACACCAATATAATACATGCAAAAATTTTAAGGGGGCATATATATTCTTGAGCTTTAGCCTATTGATGTGCCACCTATGGTGGTGTTTTTCATAGCATCCCCTAAGGCATGGTTATCAATATGCTCCTTGAGGCATTTATGTTTGCACTCCCAGATGTGCTATGCTCCCTGAGGCATTGTTTATTTATGCTCCCTAAAGTATTAGTGGTGTATGGTCACCTAGCATAATGTAACTTGCTAGCTTGTGATCTGTATGGTCTATGAGCCACCTAGCATAATACAACTTGCTAGCCTATGTGCTTTGTATGAACCAAACTTATGGTCACCTAGCATAATGCAACTTGCTAGCATGTGATCCGCATAGTCTCTGAGCCACCTAGCATCACACAACTTGCTAGCCTATGCATTTCATATGGCCTTAACCCATGGTCACCTAGCATAACATAACTTGCTAACCCATGATCCATGGGGGTATATTGATTTACATGACCCCTAGCTACAAGTCAAGCTAGTACTAGAGTCATGTACTCCTCTCCACTTGATTGCTCCCATCTATATGCTTGCCTTCTCCCCTTGCAACAATCGATCAACTCATTACACTCTTCTATCTCCTTTATAGAATTCCTCTATTCTTGGTTTTATTTTGTGGATGATACAAAGTATTGAGACATCCTTTCAACCTAGGTCTCCTTACTTTGTTGACTCAAAGTTTTATTTTTTCATTTTCTTATGTGATTACATGCACTTGTTTTCCATGTATACTCTATGCATGCTTCGTGTTTCCTTGTATGTTCTATATGCTTCATGCATTCCATGTTTCTTCATGTATTCCATGTTTTCTTTGCATATTCCAAGTCTTCTTCATGTATTATATGTGTTTACTTCATGTGTATACTTTGTGCCTTCCATGAATGTTTTGTGGGCCTTTTTTATGATCCATGCTATGTGTTTTCATAACCTATTTATCTATGTATTGTTGACTTGTAGGATCCCAAGCTTGGGTCCTAACACAACTCTCAACTTAGTGACATTCTATGGCTCCAACATCTTGGTTAAGAAATCTTTGTTTAAACTCCATACTTTAGCCAGAGTATGAGCATAAGTTCATACCCTCACTAAAGTGGAGGCTTAATGTACTATCAAAAATTGTATGCCCTTTATAATTTCACACTACATTCGGCACCCTTTTTGACATGAATGTTCACCCATGTTTTTAGTATGCAATTTCTAGTACTCCTATGAGAATCAAGGTTAAGTACTCTAGTATCTATCTTTTGGATTTCCCAAATCACTAGGACTAGGGTACCCCAGTGCTAGAGTCCTAGCAATTTGGTGCCAACAACTTATATCTTATTGTCAGTCTTATAACTTATGTGATACACCTTGTTGGCCTTGACTCTATTGGGCCCTCATAAAGTAATCAAGAATCATATATACACAAGTCTTGAACACTCATAACATGGCTAGAAGCTAATGTTAAGATCTCTAATCTTTAAGGATATTTTAGGATATTTCTCTATCTACAAGATCTCTACTTCTATAGGTTACTATTGCAGGCATTAACCCTTGTTGCAAGTATTCAAGGAAGTCTTCTTCCTTCATCAACACCTTGTAGATGATCCATGTTGTGACATACATCCATCTAGTGTTTCATGTTCATGATAAATCTTGTCATTTCATTTGATTACAACACTTTGTTACATGTTTCGTACCTGCCTACCTATGACATGCACTCTCTATCACACTTATCTTTGCTATTGTGTAAGTGGGAACACTTACAAGGAGGTTTAACTGAGGCAAGACTCTATACAACACAAACACTTTTCCCTCTTTTGTGTGTACAAGTCGCATCAAGAATTTTATACATTTGACAGATGACTGAGAGACAGAAGCAATAGAAACCTTCACACATAGATTTTGTTTGCCTCAAAACCATGGGACCTAGGCACCCAAGTGCCCCAATCTTCCAGATCTGGCCTCTACTTCTAATAGGGATCTTCTACAAGTCTTCTCTACTCCTTTTACGTTCCACTTTGTGGTTTTTCTAGTCTATCATATCTGCAACTTCTATTTTGGCATATTTCATCATTAAAACCATAGATCTAGTCTCCTAACCTCAACCTTTCCAATTACAATAAAGGGATCGAACCCTTGTAGCTTGGCTCTCCTTTAGGACTAGGATTGACCTAGCTAGTTGAGTAGTGATTAGGTCCCTCTTTTCCATTAAACAAAAGTATTTTCTTTTCTCTTTTGGTGGACCTGACTTATCCTACACCCATATATTTTTATTTAATGTAAGTCTCAATAAGGTTTTGTAGATTTGATCTTCTTAGTGTATTAACTTTTATTTCAAATTTGATTATGATTTGGATCTACCCTCATTTGTGTATCATTTCTTTATCTTGATTAAGGTTCAAGGCTTTGTTGTATGATAGTCTCATGATCCCCACCCACCTAACGACCCTCAAATTGGGATTTACAAATACATCTTTTATCATGTATATATTCTCCCCCTTCCTTACCAACAACACTTCTTATATCACTATTGTTTATGATGTTACATCTTTTGTGGCTAATGATAATGATTTAACTACTACTTCATGCCTATATGCATTTGACACATCTAGGGATCTTAACTCCTCTAATGTTGCACCTAGCTAGCATATTCCTTTTCATCTCATTATAGCCTTCCCTTTACATCTATGGATTCTCCTCCATGTGTCTCTCTCAATTCACATTTTTTTAGGAGATTTGTGATGTAGATACACATATTTCACTTTCACTTACATATAATGATGATTAACCTTCTCCCATGCCTAGTGATATAATTTTTTATTTTTAATTACCCATTCATAATGATTATCCTAGTGACAAGCTTTATGATGATTGTGTTCTTCTCCTAGCAGTGATATGCCTATACATGGTACACCTTATCCACCTTCATATAAGGTTATTACCCCCATGTAGCTTGCTATAATCCCTCTTCTCTATCTTGTGGTTCATTATCTATTGATGGTATGTGTTTAGTGATGTGTATATTATAGTTCATTATCTTATCATAACAACATTGAAGACTCTTTATTCCATGATGATTTGGTTTATAATTCATGTTCTTCTAAAACACTTTTCATATTGTCATTTCGAGGTAATAAATCTATAACTTTACATGTGGAATCCTTTGCATTCTAATATTCTTCTTATATACATGATAAAAATACTTTGGTATGTGTTTAGTGATACCTTGGTTGATAGAGCTAAATAATCATTTGATTACCATCATACTTATTATATTTTATTTCATTGTTTATCATGTGTTTTCATAAATTACTTTACTATTTCCCCTAGACCCTGGTTTACTTATTATGATCATTCTCCCCCTTCTATAAGCCCTTCCTTAGTGAATCCCTCAGATTTTTCTTAGTATGACATGTAACATGATATAGCACATTTTTTTGGAGACATATCTTTGAATCCTCTCATGTTTTCTTATGATATAAATTTGAGTGGTTGTGGAGTAAATTCTTCAAAAATCCCCATTGAACAAACACTTTATTTGGTCACCTCAAAGGATTTAGAACAACATGATGATATGGGTGAGAAAAAACTATTAATGATCCAAATAAGGGCAATGTCTAGAAAAAAACTTTGATTCTCTCTAAAAATACCTTAGGATCACCTTAGATTTAGAAAATTTAAAATTCTAAACATGTCAAAAAGATGCAAAATCATGTGCTTATTGTTATACTAAAAGTTTCCTTGACTTTTGCCTCAAAGATAATGAAAATTTTAAAACCAAATATTATAAAATGAAAGAGTTTGTAAAACATCCATTAAGGGCATGGGTCAGTGGTCAAGTTGCATAGTTTTTGTGGTGACCAACCAGGTTCAAACCCTCACTAGGGCAACGAGATTATGAGATTTGAGTCCCACTAGGCCAATGAGCTCACAAGCCTTGCATCCTCACAATTCCTCTACTGGGCCGATGAGCTTGCAAATTAAGGCCCCCATTGGGCCAATGAGCTCATAGCTTTGAACCTTCAGCATTAATGCAACATGTTCATGCCTCATGCTAAGGTGTTCATGCCAAGGGATGAGGTCCCCCATGTTTTGGCCTCACCAATTCATAGATTAGATCAAAAGCATTCACTGATAAAAAAATAGTTTGATGCATATGTGTTAGAATTAGGTTTTACAAGGACTAATGTTAAACATCATGTGTACTACAAATAAGCTAGTGATCATGTTTTTATTATTTTTTATATATTGATGATATTTGTATCATTGCAAAAAATAAGAGATTGATTAGGGAATTCATTGCTTAGTTCTCTAGTAGATTTGATAAGATCTAGGTGTTACCAAGTTCACACTTGGTATGTAGATCCATAGAGACAAGGCTAGTGGGGAGTTGTGGTTGAACTAGAGGAAGTATCTTGAGATTAGTTATTTTATTAAGAGTAAAAGAGGGGTTTTTGAAAGGAACCCAACCCTTTTAGAACAAGCAAACAAAATGAAGCAAGATAACTTTACAACAACAAATCTACAATAACACTACAGTTAAACTACAACATAGAAGAAGCTAGAGCTGACAACCAAAAAACAACAAGAGAAAACATAAACACAACATACTAAAGACCATTTAAAGTGATGTAGCTTCCCATTCATCTTGCATGGCCTATAGGTGAGAGTTGATGTCTTCAGTACTCATTGGAACTGTATCTTTCTTTCCACCCCTAGTGCATGATGAAGGGCCCTTAGAAGACTACCCCCCTTGATAATTTTTAACTCTATCATTTATCACTCTTATGTTGTTCAGAGTTGGAAATAGTTGCATTACTGAAGTTCACAATTTTTTGTATACTCCCTTCTCTCCTCGATGTCCTTCTCTATCTTGCTTAGTTTCTCTTCCATCAAAGTCATTTTTTTTATGTGAATGATTTCCTCCCTAGTCTTCCACTCTTCACTAAGAGTGGATTGGATCATGTTCCTATTCAACTTGATAAAAAACCACTTCAAGATTTTATGATGGTTGTCTAATTCCTTATGTAATTATTTGTTTTATCTACCAGGGTGTCAATCAAATAGGTGACATCATGCAAAACAAAAGGGGGTCAATGTATGGCACTAGACTAGTCTTGGCATCTCAAACATAAGCCTTTCACCTATAAGATTCTATTTTCCACATCAATATAATCCCATTCAAAATTCTTCTTCTTCCCTTTGGCTTCATTGTTGACAATGTACATTCCCCTAGCACAACTAGTTTCTCCTTTAGGGTTCCCCTTTGCCTACTTCTAGTTATAAACTAGAGAGACATTCTCATATTCAATAGATATGTCATCACTATACTTGGGCTCAAATGAACTAGAGGGGCTATTGGAAGAGATGCTTACCTAGTCAAGGGATGGTGAAAAGAGAACAAGGGAGGGAGAAGGGACTTTTATTTTTGGATTCTAGAGGGCTCTTCTAAAGTGGGTAGTGACAGCTAGTTTAGGTTTAAAGTTCATAGTATGCATATAAAGAAATAAGATCAAGGATTGATGTTAAGGGGGGCTACCTTTAATTCTCTTCACTTCCAACATAGAATACTCTAAAGATGACAAAAGAAAAAAATAGAAAGATAATCCTCCTATTGTGTCTGAAATGGATAAGAAGAGTGAAGTGGTAAGTATAGATGGCACAATAACTACCTTCTAAGGTAATATATCTCATGATTTGAAGAGTGACCTCTAACCAATACCTAGGAAGGGAAACCCTTACATATCTAAACTGGACTCTATCAACTATCTCTTCATCTCTAAGGAAGTTCTTAACTGCTTCATCACCATTGTGTCTATCCTTAAACATTTTCCTTCCGTTAGTAGATAAACCTATAGCCATGGCCAAAAGCTCCTTAGAAATGTGAAGTTCCACTCCTCTCATGTTCACCACCCTTGAGTTCTAATTTTTAGCAAATTTAGTTGACAAAGTTCTATCAAGAATTTTTAACACCTCTATATATGATATTCCCTTATTTTTTCCCACTTCACAGGTATGTGGTTCAATCCTATTACAATCACCACCTATATTGGTTCTTCTCTATTTAGTCTCTCTATTTAGTTTTAGGTCTTTACACCAAACGAGAATGGAGAAATAATAGGCTTCATGGAAATGAAGCCTCTCAAAGAAGTGGGATTATCCATATCTACTAATGATGTAAACCATCATTAAGATGAAAGCAAAGGGCATCCTAAAGTCATGAGGCATTATACAAGTCTTGTTGTACAATCACTGCCACCTCAAATGGGAGTGAATCATTTTGTAACCATCTTCATGGCCCTTCAATCATGACCCCTTTATTAGTAAAGGATTCTACCAGCTTATTGTATTCTCTATACACATGTTGAATTTCTACATGTGCCAATCTTGAGATGAAGGTGAGAGAGTTGATAATAAGGTTGTCAATGGACTAGCTAGGGATATTTTTCTAAGGAGACAATTGATGATGCTTAAAGAGTCTCCCTCCACCTCTAAAGAATTAATGCTAAGGTTGAAGGCCATGGATAGACCCCATAAGGTAGTAGAATCTTTAGCATAATGACTGTACTAGACACCTAAGTTGATGGCATAAGCATTGAGGATCTTACTAGAGAAATCTCTAATGACCCTACCACCCTAGCTGGTCTAGAGTTATCCTTAGAGGCCCCATCAAAGTTATCTTGAAAGGAAGAGAAGGATTTGATCAGTGAGAAAGGTGGTGAAGGGTGGGGGATGGGGAGCGAAAGGAGAAGTTAAGGTACCATTTGCATAGAATCTTGTTGGTGAAATTAAATATTTAATTACACTTTATTAAGTTGACTTAGGGCTAATTTTAGTCTTAAGTTATTCTTAAGTCATGAATATTAGGGCTTTTCTCTAACTTGCAAATATAAAAGCAAGTTCTTTCACGTAGTTCATTAATCCAATTCATTAATTGCATCCAATATTGTGCAAATTTATCCTCTTTGATGTTTTCTCTTGTCGAAGGTTAATCCAGGGTTTTGTAGGTGATCCTGGTGGCTTTAGTCAATTAGTGACTCTCACATGGTATCAAAGCTCCAGATCTACAAGCCCCTTCTCAAATCTGGGAAAATTTTGAGCAAGAGTCCTTTTCTAGGTGTATTTTTGTGTAAAACAAAGTATTTGATTAGATTTAGAGTAGTCGAGATAGATAGATTAGCCTTTTATTTGTCTTGATTTGAGCTTTGTAGGCCAGATCTGCAATGGTTTTAGCGGGTGCTTTTTTTTGGGATCTGGAGGAAAGCTAATGTTTTAAGTGTTTTGGGCCAAATTTGACCATGCCATCGTGCTCAGAAGGCCCAGAAATATTAAGATTGACTGTCAAATCGTTGAAATCAGCCTTAGGATCATTTGGGGCAAAATAAAATTGCTAGCGAAGTCGTACGACCTCCCCAACATGCAAATCATGATGACTATAAAAAGAATTATTTTTTTCCCCTGCATGTACAATTTTTTAAAAAAAAATTATAGTGAAAAAATTATATTAAAAAAATGGAAAGCAAATTTTCTTATGATTTTAAAAGTTTGTAAAAAAATAAAATAAAAAATAAATAAATTGTAAGGTACAGGGTACCTACTTACGCAAGCCCTATACCCTGTTGCAGGTGCTAGCAAGCCCTTCGGCCCCTGCGCCCCATAAGGGTTGCAGTCCCTTAGGGACCTGAACCCTATTTGGGGTTGTGGACCCCATCTATAGGGGTCATGTGGAGTGGCTCATCCCCCCACACCTCACTTTTTTTTTAAAAAAAAATTAGTTAAAAAAATCAACCAAAAAAATATGTGCTCATATTTTTTTATAATTTATTTAAATAAAAAACTATTATATTATTTTTGGTGATCCATTTGGTACTTCTGCCAAATATAGCAGCTCTTCCACATATAGTAGCTTCACCAAATATAAAAGTGGCTCTAGATTTAGCAGTGTCTCCATTTTTGGTAGTTTGGCTAACTTTAGCAATAGGGGGTCTTCTTGGGTTTGCCATATCTTGGGCAAACAGAGTTGGATTTTTGCAAATAAATAGGTGTTAGAACGTTGGTTTTGAGCACAATCTAGTGGTGTAAATATTTTTTCCAGATTTTTTTATTGGTGACATTTATTGTTGTTTGAAGTCTAGATACCCTTTTTGGTCTCCAAGCTTGTATATTTTTTCCACGACCTCTATTTTTTTTATTCTTGTGGCATTGGAAAGGTATTGAGGATCTCTACACAACTATCTACGACTTCTTTTTGATATTCTAGACATTTTGGCACTTGGAGAAGTTTTGTTTGTTTTATTGGGCTTTGTTTATCAGCATTAATACATATTTAGATTTTTGATCTCTGATCTGATATATTTGAGGAGCTATCATGCATTCTCAAGACTCATGCATTCTCATACATTCTTTATTCTTCACTTCTTCTTGAGTGGTAATCTTTTATTGGGTAGATCACTCCAATTTTAGCCGCGATCACTCTTGAATCCTCTATGTTAACTCTCCAATCTAACCGTGTTAACTCTCCTTCCTCACCTCTCATCCCTTCTTCTAACCTGTAAATTCCCCCCTCCTTAAAGCACAAAGGGAGGCAATTTCATTTGTGCACACAACTCTTGCAAGTTATTGCTCTCCACATTCAGCATTCTCATGCTCATACAGGACATAGGAGCCTTTTGTTTTGTTTGTTGTGCATCAATCTTTCACACAAAGCTCATCATGCGTCCATATGCTACTCAAATCAAGCTATCATGCTCGTCAATAGCTCTCATTGAGCTCTCTTTGCAAATCTTTTAAAGATTCTTTCACTTCTTTTGTCTTCTTGTTGCCAAAAGCATTCCCCACTGCTACAATAGGATATGAGGTTGCCACACAAGGAAATCTAAGTGTAGTGTAGGCTCGCAAGTCTTCTTTATTTTAGGTTCCTCTATGCTTTCTATTAATCAGTAGTAATTAGATAACTAAAGTTGCTCTTGGGATCAATAATCTTATTGCTTTTTCCTTGATAGGATAATTAGATCTTGCATTCTTAGAGTAATTTTCTTTCATAGTTTAATTCATTTACATGCAATTTCCTTTCTTAGATTAAATCATTCCAAATATTCAAAAAACCCCCAAAAACATAATTAAATTGCATTAGGTAAATTTATTGTGGCTTGCATTCATTATTTGATTCCTAGATTAAAAAGCATCTTTTATTTTCAAATATCAAAAAAAGGCACAAAAAGAAGTTTTGCATTTCATATAGTATTGCATTCATAAAACCCCAAAAAAGAACAAAAACATTAGGCACTTAGGTAATTCACAAACCCTTGATTCCATCACAAGGTTAACCATAGTCTAACATTTGGTCAAAACCCTTGATTACATCACAAGGTCAAAGAAAGTCAACACACAATCAAACCTTAGGTCAAATCAAACCCTAAATCAAACCCTAGGTCTAGTCAAGGTTAGCTCACATACACCTATCTCTTGTCTCAACTCACAAATGTGCCCAGGAATAAGAGATGAGTGGGTGAGCACAATCCTTGATGAGATAGAGGAAATCCATCCAAGACCACAACAGGATCCACTAGTCATCCAACAACTAGAAGTGTTTAGACAACTTCAATTACAACAAGAAATCATCCAATGATTTGAAAGAGAACGTCAAAGTGAATAGACAATCAATGAAACCAATAGATTACCCACACAAAGGTGGAACATCAAAAACCCTAATAGGAGAAGAGTGACTAGTGACCCTTCGGGTCATATGGTTATCTCTACAATAACAATCATTAAACAACACATCTACACTAGTGCACAACAACATAGGCCTCAAGACATGTCAACCCCTCTCCACGAAGTCCATCTCTCCAATGAGCCAGACCACCCCTATGTCTCACCTCCTCTCGAATGGCTACTTCCACAAGAGTGATAGTGACGTGGCGATTCACCTCGTGGTAAGGAGGGAAGGGTCCACGTGCATGCTAAAATATGAATCGACAACCCCAAGTAATTGAGGTAGCAATTTTAAGTGTACATATTTTGGTGAACCTAACGTGAAGAGCAAAAAATTTTGTTTATGCTTTTCGTGTTCCAAACACGTAGATCACATTGAAAACTTAAACATTCAACACTTCAAAACAAACTTCTTTGAGCATTTCCACTTTATTCTTCATCGTCACTTCAGTCACTTTATCCTTTGTCGCCTTTGCCATCATTTGCTCCATTTATTCTATGGTGTCATCCCTGAATATGGCAGAACTTGATCTAAGTTTAGGGAATGTTCCCTCAAGAGAACCAGAAACTCCTTTTAATAGGTATCTGCCACCACATCTCGATGCACCAATCACAAATTGTTACAAATACAAAGACTCTAACTATGAACAAGACCAAAGAGAACCTAGGCATTCTATATCGTTTAACAACCTATTTTGGGAACACAATCTGACCACACCAAATGTACCACATAAAGCTAGCAATGTAAGGTCAGAAATACGTCGACCCAATCAACCTTCCACAAGAACTTCAAGCACTCATCTCAATGAGGAAGTAAAATGGTTATAAATGTTGGGGTACCAAAACACTAAGAGGAGGAGGGGGTGAATCAGTGTTTTAGTAACCAAATTCAATTTATGTGTTTCTCATTAAACTTATGCACATGCAATAACTTGGAAGCTCAAATGCTAAAACTAACTCAATTAGATAGGCAAGATTAAATGCTTGATTAACATAGAAATTCAAATGTTGAAAGGTACACAGGGCTAGATGCTTGAACATGAAAACCAAATAGACCACAAATAATAAGACACCATAACATAATGATTTATGAGTGGAAAACCCTCATAGGGATGAAAAACCAATTGGGAAAATTACCTCACTGGCTTAATAAAATCCCCCAATTAGAGAGCCTCACTAACTACTTTTTGTGCCTCATTGGCTAAACAACTTGCCTCACTGGCAAACCAATCATGCCTCACTGGCAAAGGAACCTCATTGGTTACAAAGATGCCTCACTGGAAAATACAAATGCCTCACTGCCAAATACAACTGCCTCACTGGCAAATACAACCTCACTAGCCAAAGATCAAACTTGTCTCACTGACTTGATTCTATACAACATATTCTCAATCATGAATAAACAGATTATAGAGGGTTTCTCTATCTCATTGCATAACAATACAATACTTAACACTAATACATCCTATGTCTTAAAGATTCATAAAACTAGAACCTTCAAAACACAAAACACATTAGTTATTTCTCACTATTTTTACATACAACTTTTACAAAAACATACTTTAGTAAACTGCTCATTAATGATAACTCTTATCAAAGTATATATCATAGTAACAAATACATCTCATCTTTCCTAGCTAAGTGATATCAACATTATATTCAACCAACCAAAATATATTGTCTAAGAACAATTTATAAAATACAAATTTCCTCATAACTGAATGAACCACCATATGGTGATAACTGCCACAAAGATACATATCACTAAAGTCCAAAACCATTTCATGAAATATTTGAAACTATGCTAGTTTAAGCCACCCAAGATATAGTTGACAACCCTTGTAACAACTTTTTATACAACCTTTGAAACTATACAATAGTTCATAGGTCGAAATACCAAGCCTGAAGTTGAATAACATAAAATAGTAAAGCACAAAAGAAAACCTGATAGCTGTGAAGAATAAACCCTAGAGTGCTTTACATAAACATCGGTTGAGAATACTCAAGCTAGGATTTGCAAACACAAAAACTTTATAAACAAAACCTTTGTGATTTCATAGAATGATGTTACTAGGAAACTCCATATGATAGCTGACAATCTTGAAGAACTTGAAACCACAGTCTTACTACCTGAAACCAATTTTCTGCAGTCGTAATACTATCACCATGAGCATTGTCACTTCATCATGAAGTCTTCAAACCCTAATCACTGTCTCATTCCCTACCATGTTCAATGATGAACAATAATAACATATGCCCTCGAGAACTTTCTCAACATAATGAAAGAAACATTATTGCCAAAGCAATGATAAGTGAAACATTAAAACATGTGAAATAACTAGCCCGACCAAGTGCCTTTTTCAATGACAAACAAAACATTATAATGTGTATGCAATAATATACCCATGACAAAACCTTTGTCAACTTTATCAAATAAACCTCAGTTGATGCCAAAACACTACATTACTGCTTTTGTCCATTGCAATAGTATAATCCTCATTTTTCCTCATAGTATTTGTGCAAGTAATCAACTCATGATGGTTGACCTTGTAATGCCATCTATGCCAACACACTATCAATGCCCACATCTCACAATCTATGTAAAAATCTTTAACACAATCAACCTACTACCATAAATGTTTGACATCAATGACATAGTATGCCAAAGCCAACAAACTCCCCTTTGGCATTGATGTCAACCTCACTTCTCCCCTTGTGACAATTATAAACTCTCCGCACCAACTCACCTTGCATCACTGACACTTCTCCCCTTTGACATCAATGGCAAAGGAATACATGTGCACGAAACAATTACTCCCCCTGTGAAGAAGCTCATGGTTAAAGATTCATCCAAGATGAAGATAAAAGATCTCCAAGACAATCCAAGACAAATCACATTGTATCATTGGCAATGAGTGCCAAAGAACTAAAAATGATTACATGTGAACAATGTATAGTATCAACTGTATTATGCAACTGTACCAACTCAAATAAACATCAATTGTGCCAAAAACTCAAATAAGAAATAGCTATGCCAACCAAGAAACTGCTGACACTATCATTGCATTTCCAAGTTACTCAAAAACAAAACCAAAACTTCAAATAGAGAAAGCTCAAAATGGTCTTCAAACTATCCCTTTTCTACCATGTACTGCTCCAACCACTGTCACTGTTCTTGGAAACATTGTATGGTCAAAACAAATCAAATCCAAATCCTCTATCAAAAACATACATCACTAACCAAAGACATCATTGTGATCAAAGCAAGGTTATATTTACTGTCACTTAGCATCAAACAAGTCATTGTCCCTTCATGATCCACAAGAGCAAACAAACAGGTCACTGTCATTGTCAAAGGTAAACTGTCACCAATGTAACTCAACTTATTTCACCTCTACACTGTCATGTCAATGATCAAAGCATCTATTGTTATAAAAGTTGTTATCAGAGTCTTGAGTCCAAGCAAGTAGATGTGGCCTAACTGTTTAAAGAATGTAAACAAAAAGAAATGGTTGCAACTGTCCAAGTATATAAATACCACAAATATTGTCCAATAAGGTGAACTATACTTATCTAAGATAGAAGCAAGACACAAAGTGTAATGTCAAAGAACATATGCATTTTTAAAGACCATCCACCATAGACCTGGAACAAGAAAGAGATCCAAAAACCAACTGTTAAGAGCCACTATACTGTTATTGTGAACAAGTACCAATATGTATTACCATGGGCACAATGAATAAAACCATTTGAATGAAACCATTTTCATAGCAAATAATGTATATCTCTGTTACTGATCACTGTCCACTGTCAACTGCCAACACATTGTTGTCATGTGTTAACTGTCATTGCAAACATTTCAAACACAATCACCATGAATAGAAATGTCATTCTAATGAAGAGTGTTACTTCACAAATAACTAAATGCACTATCCTAAAGCAAAGAATCACTAGCACCATGAATGGTACTATCACAAGGCAGATAACCATGTACAAAGATTTCAGTACCAACTAGCAAGTTAATGTCCTCCATATCACTATCAAGATGCAGCACACCATCACTTTGCAACATTTTGCTCCCTTTTGCACTGATTATCAAAGTAATGATGTCATTTTCAAGACTCAAATAACTCTGTCAAAAATAATCTCCCTTCAATTTAAAAAAATGTGACTCCACTATAATGATTGTGCCTGCAAGTATGAACTAAGATGACAAGATATACACTTATCTAGGACTGTCCACATAAATGATTACAGACTGCCCTCATTTGACAATAGCAAGCAAACTATCATCAATTTCTTCATTATGCAAGATCATTAGGAATACATTATGCCACTATCAACAAACACCCACACTATCACACCTCAAGGTCACTATTAATGTTCATAATAAAGCAGAGTATTATGAAGTAAGCAACTCTTGACATGATCCAATACCTTTCTTTTGCAACGATCATACTCAACTACTTTGGCATGAAGCAACTCTTTGCTCTTTGTAACAACACATGACCAAGAAATGAATGAAGCAATGAAATAAGTAAATAAGCATCATTACCAATGACAAGTGACCTTGTGATACTTTTCATTTTTTATATCTTTTCATCATATACACTTTGAGAAAGTTTCTTTACAACCTGTGTCATCACATGCACCTTTGACAATAAACACTTTTGCATTAACTAGGTACTTTCCAGTCACCTTGTAAAGAAGAAACATATACTAAGAATCACTATTATACTATCAAACTCACACTATCTAAGCACTATTAAATTCACTATCCTCAAACCAAATCCAATTCATTGGCAAAGACAGAGGTGCAAAACAAAATCAAGTTTTAAAACTTTCAAGGGGCAAGATCAAACAAAGTAAAAGGTCCAAAGCACTCCTCCAAGCAACAAAGTGACTGCCCAAATAACCAAAACAAAGGTTACCAACCACTACACAAGATCCAAAGTGACATCACAAGTGATCCATCAACAAGTCATGTCACTACAAAAGGTTTAAATTCAAGCAAAGACAACTTCATGTTGTCACTATTCATCAAGTTGTCACTATAACAGCAACCTGGAAATGCCCACTATTACCTATACCTGAAAGTATTCACCATAAATGCCCTGATCAAATAAAGACACTAAAACCACATGTCAAAAATACTAAAGGAAATCTCATATATCATACTGATAGAAGCACTATAAATGGAAAGACCATTGTAAGTAAATGCACACTCAAATGATAACAATAATCACTAGAAAAATGCAATGTCATGGTCTTGATCACTAAAGAAGGCATCTCAATTGTACTATCCTCTTACTAGCCTAATGAGTTGATCATTGAATGATAAATGCAATGAAAACACTTGAATAATAAATGCAATGACAATACTGAAAGCATCACCTAATTGTCTACTTACTGTCAAGGATTAGTTCAATATAACCATTGTCAACAACTATCATGCTTAACACCTATCACTATCATCAAGAACATCATTCAACTTTGTGTAATCCTACACCTTGAAACAAGCATGAAACACTTTAAATGTCACTGTACCATTGTCTACACTATCCAAGCAAGTGAATGGTCTCTACTGCACAAACAAAGCAACATCACTATGCTGCATTCAACTTACAAGCATCATTCATTCAACTTTCAACTTTTCAAGCATCATTCAACTTTATGCAACTATCAAAGAATATGAATGAAGTGAAAAATCTTATCTATATGTCAAACGAATAAAGAACTCAAGTCATTGTAAGCATTACTATCATCATCTTACAATGCAAGGAGCACATTAAATAATTTACTATCATAGTGAATACTATCCAATGCTTTGGCAAGGAAACCACTGTGCATTATACACTCAAAAAATACTGTAACCAAAGTCTTTCAACTCTTTCTGCCCTTTTCTTCTTTGAAACATCTTAAATAGCATCTCCCCACTGTCTGCCAATTATACCCTTGAAATATTTTATCACAAAGGGATTCATGAGCCTTGTCTCTTTTTCTACTTCAGGCTTACATATAGACTAAGGTACTTGTAACTACCACCTCACCATGACACCTTTGATAAGATAATATCAATGCATTAATAACACACATCTATTCATAACTAGGCACTACAACAATTTGAACACCTATTCATGACTCCTCTTACCTCTTTGCACTAAACCTGCTACAATCATAGAATTACCCACTTTAACAAATTCACATTCTCTCTATCTCTATACACTTGCATTTCAATATAAGAATAATGACATTCATGCTTGATTATCATGAAACAATTGTTCTTCTATAATGACATAATAAACTGTTGAACATGAAGTACATGAAGACTCATATCAACTAAATCAAGAGATCTTCACTGACCACATGATGAGCAACTTGTTGTAAGTATGGGTTTAACCAATGTTGTCATTGATGTCAACATACTCATGTTGCATTAATGAGAAGGATTGGATGAGCTGTGTGCTGAGGATATTGAGAAAATTAGTCTCAATTAGGAACAATGAAGAACAGTGATGACAACAAGGTAAAAGTCCAAGATAGGTTGAGGATTAGATGATATAGTTTAAAGGGTTTGTAGATATAAGTCTTGAGATGCTCCAATCAAGTTTTCAGAGGTCCACATGAAGATCTGAGGAAGTTATGGTCGCTCAAGTAGAACTGGCTCTGGCAGGTGTCCAGAGGTGACAAAGTGACACAGATAGGTCTGGTAATGCATTATCCCATTCTACAGATTTGAGGAAGTGTTGAGGACATCCTTCTGAAGTGTCAAGTAGATTGGTTTGTGGCTTGAAGGTCTGAAAGAACCTTTTCCTTTGTGATAGTGATGACAGACTATGTTCTTGAGGTTCCAGATGAAGGAAGGAAGGATTCTAGTAAGCACATGAAGTGTAGATGTTGTTGGTGATTCAGGAAAGCTTTTGGTGATCTGTGGATCAGTTCTAGTTCATGTTGGTGGTCCACATTGAATTTAAAGTTCATATTTGAAGAATAACCATTAGATGTTGGTGTTTTTCCTAAGACTGGCCAACTGGATGTATTACACGTCTTGCAGATGTTCTTGTAGGTGTTTGCCGACTTAGATGATTGTTCCTAAGTTGATGTCGTGTATAAATAAGGGATTGTGAAGTCATTTCAAAGTGTGTCTTGTGGTGATGAGTGTGTGGTAGCGAAGAGGAGTACGAAAGGCAGAGCAAAAGTATTGGGCTTAAATGGAACTGATTCAAGCATGGTGAAGATGCTATTCTCCAGTTCATGAAGGTGATACTTATTTCTTTGTAGACAGTGTGTCTCTTGTAGGCAGTGAGCCTCTTGTGAGCAGTGTGCTTGGGCAGTGAGCCCTAATTGGCATGTGCCATTTTGTTCTTTCTATTCTTCTAATAGAGAATACAATCTTGGGTTAATCACCCCGTGGTTTTTCCCTTAACTAGGTTTTCCACGTCAAAATCTTGGTGTCTTATGTGTTGATATGTTTCTGCTTTTGATTTCAATGCATTCTAGTTCATGATTAATATTCTGCTAATCACTAAAGAAGATTTAAGTGTTTAATTAGTGAAAGTTTCGCACAACTGATTCACCCCCCCTCTCAGTTGTGTTCCCTAAGTCTAACAATTGGTATCAGAGCTAAGTTCCTCTAAAAGGAGCTTAACTGCTTGAGGAGATCCAGGATGTCGTCTTACAAGAAGGATAGTCCAAAGTTTGATGGAACCAACTTTTCTCTTTGGAAAGGTCGCATGAAATGTGATTTGTAGTGTATGGGAATGGCGTACTGGTCCATGGTTACAAAAGTGTATATACCTCCACAGGGTGGTCCGACAACCCTAAATAAAATCACAAATGCTAAAAACAATTTGTAGACCAAAGAGGCTCTTCTAAGCACATTATCTAACTTAGAGCTCTCAAATGTTATTGACCTTCCAACTGCCTTTGAGATTTGGAATAAACTGAAACTTTTGCATGAAGGAGACCAGTATGTTAAATGTGCAAGGTTACAGAGTCTAAAAGGGAAATTTGAAAAACTAAAGATGAGAGATGATGAAAATATTACCACTTTTATGCCAAGAGTGAATGAGATGGTTTGTGGAATTAGAAATGTTGGTGGAGTCTTGGATGAAAATGAGATTGTTGGTAAAATTCTCAGATCCCTCCCTACTTCTTACAAAATCAAGGCTGCTGCTATTAAAGAATTTAGAGCCCATACAACTATCACAAGAGATCAATTGGCTGGGAAATTGGCTGCATTTGAAATGACAGATTTTGGAGATGACCCCCCCAAGACTGAATCTGCATTCAAAGCCAGTGCCTTTGTTAAAGGTAAACAAAGGTTTGATTCGGGAGAGAATTCTTCAAGGAAATTGTCATGGTATGAAAAAGCAAGAAAAGATCTGGAAGAAGAAGAAGTAGAAACTGCTCAACTTGAAGCTCTTATTGCAAAAAGGATGCCAAGAGGATTCGATAAGTATGAAGGAAAATTACCTTTTAAGTGTTTTAACTGCAATAAGATTGGTCATTTTGCCTCAAGGTGTCCGGAAAAATGTTCAAGGCAAAATCCTAACAAGCCAAGGTTCCAAAAGAATTGTTACTATGTACATGAAGATGATGATATTGAAGGAGTAATAGATGATGAATCAGAGATAGGAAACCAATCCAGAAATGAATGGGTGTTCATTACCATTAAGGAAGAAGATCCAATGTCCTCTGTATCTGTCAATCTTAAGACTGTGGAAAGAGCTCTGGCTGCCCAAATTGAAGAGAAGGATGACTGGGTCATTGACAGTGGATGCTCTCACCACATGACAGGTGACAAAAATAAGTTTATAGATTTGGAGAGGTATGAAGGAGGAGTGGTAAAGTTTGGTGACAATTCTACTGGTAGAATCAGAGGAAGAGGAACTATTTCTTTTGATGGAAGAAACGAAACTGGTAATATACTGTATGTTGAAGGTTTGAAGCACAATCTTCTCAGTGTTGGACAGTTGGTGGGCAAAGGCTATGATCTCTGATTCAAGGATGGAAAATGCAAAATCTTTGAAAGTTCTGGAATAGAGATTGCATCTGGTACTCAAACTAAAGGTAACATCTTCCATTTGGTTGGTACTGGTAAAAGCTGCTTATTTGTTCAAGTTGATCAGAGTTGGTTATGGCATAGAAGGATGTGTCATGTGAATTTTGATAATATCATCAAGATAAGTAATACTCAGGCTGTAAGAGATCTTCCAAAATTGGTGAAACCTACTAATAGCTTGTGCAAGGAATGTCAGTTGGGTAAGCTGAGCAGAGTCACATTCAAAAGCAAGGAACTGTCTTCTACTGGATTATTGGACTTAGTTCACACTGATCTTTGTGGTTCGGTAAGAACCAGGAGTATTCAAGGTGACAGATACTTCATGCTGCTAATTGATGACTATTCCTGGATGATGTGGGTAACCTTTCTAAAGGAGAAATCAGAAGCTCTTCAGAAATTCAAAATATTTAAGGCTATGGTAGAGAATGAAACAGGAATAAAGTTGAAATGTCTGAGGTCTGATAGAGGTGGAGAATTCACATCCAGTGAGTTCATAAAGTTCTGTGAGAAACATGGAATTAAGAGACAGTTGTTTGCTCCTAGGACTCCACAGTAGAATGGAGTAGTGGAGAGAAAGAACCAGACCATCCAGGAAGCATCTAGGACCATGATGATGGAAGCAAATGTTCCTTAGATCTATTGGAGAGAAGTTGTCAGCACTGTAGTCTATACTCTCAATCAAGTTCAAATCAGAAGCAATACTAGTAAGACCCCTTATGAACTCTGGTTTGGCATTACTCCTACTGTAAGATATTTTAGAGTCTTTGGTAGCAAATGTTACATCAAAAGAGATGAAGATCTAGGCAAGTTTGATGCTAGAAGTGATGAAGGAATATTCTTGGGTTAGTCTACTCAAAGCAAAGCATACCGATGTTATAACAAGAGACTGAGAAAGATGATAGAAAGTACAAATGTGAAGGTTGATAAGGGAATAGAGAAACCCTCAAGGTTTTATGAATATGATGAAGATCATCAAAATGGTGTTTTGGTTCAAGGAGTTTAATCCTCTTCTAAAGGACAGATTCAAACTGATCCAGTAAATCAGGAAGAAGAGATAGGTCTGAATGAGCCTGATCAAGAAGTAGAAGTGCAAGAAACTCCCAAAGTTCCAAGGTGTGTAAGACTGAACCACTCTGAAGATCAGATCATAGGTGACAAAAGCAAAGGTGTACAAACTAGAAGGAAAATTGCTCAAAATTCAGATGAATATTGTCTGATTTCAAATATTGAACCTAAGACAACAAATGAAGACTGCAATGATGAAAACTGGACCAAAGCAATGGAGGAAGAGTTGATGCAAATTGAGAAAAATCACACTTGGGATCTTGTTCCCAGACCTAGAAACAAGAATGTTATTGGAACCAAATGGGTCTTCCGGAACAAACTAAATGAAGTTGGTGAAGTAATCAGAAATAAAGCTAGATTGGTCTGTAAGGGCTACTCTCAAATAGAAGGAATTGATTTTGAAGAAACTTTTGCTCCAGTGGCAAGAATTGAAGCAGTCAGATTATTTCTTGCATTTGCTGCCTTCAAGGATTTCAAGGTGTATCAGATGGATGTCAAGTCTGCTTTCTTGAATGGTGACTTAGAAGAAGAAGTGTACATTGAACAACCAGATGGATTTCAATTATCTAAGCATGGTGATATGGTCTGCAATTTGAAGAAGGCACTGTATGGACTAAAGCAAGCCCCAAGAGCCTGGTATGAAAGACTGGACAAACATCTTTTGAAGATTGGTTTCAACAAAGGTACTGCTGACAGTAACTTATATTTCAAAATTGATCATGAAAACATCTTGATTATTGAAGTATTTGTTGATGATATCATCTTTGGAGGAAGAGACAGTATGTGTAAAACCTTTGCAAATCAAATGAAAAGTGAGTTTGAGATGTCAATGCTTGGTGAAATGAATTTCTTCTTGGGTCTGCAAATTACTCAAACAAAGAAAGGAATCTTTATTTCTCAGACCAAATATGTGAAAGAATTGTTGAGGAAATTTGGAATGGAAGATTCAAAGCCAATGAATACTCCCATGGCAACCAGATGTAAGTTGAGAAAAGATGATGACTCTCCTAAGGTAGACCAGACAAAGTATAGATCAATGATTGGAGGATTGTTGTATCTCACTCAAACTAGACCAGATATTATGCAAGCTGTTGGTCTTGTTGTGAGATTCTAGGCTGATCCCAGAGAATCTCATGTCATGGAAATCAAAAGGATTTTTAGGTATCTAAAAGGAATAGTTGAGTATGGTTTGTGGTATCCTAGAGATCATGATTTCTCTCTTCATGCATATACAGATGCTGATTGGGCAGGAGATGTGGATGACCGGAAGAGTACCAGTGGTGGAGCTTTCTTTTTGGGAAAGAGATTAGTTTCTTGGCTAAGCAAGAAACAAGAGGCAATATCCCTGTCTACAACTGAAGCAGAATACATTGTAGTAGCAGGTAGTTGGACTCAAGTTTTGTGGATGAAGCAGATGCTAAGAGATATTAAAGTAGAGTATGAGGAGCCCATCACAATTTTCTGTGATAATTCAAGTGCAATACATATTTCTAAGAACCTGATGTTGTATTCTAAGACTAACCATATATCTATCAAGTTTCACTTTCTGAGAGAGCAAGTGAACAAGGATGAAGTCAGACTGGAGTTTGTGCCCTCCAAGGATCAGATTGCAGATATTTTTACTAAACCTCTTCCCAAGGACTCCTTTGAGTATCTCAGAGAGAAGTTAGGGGTTATTGCCCCTCTGGTGATGAACTAGGATGCACTAATGTGCATCAGTCCGGTGGATATCACAGTCATATCTTGTGATCCAGATTGATGATGAGGAGCTGCTACTCAGGGGGAGCAGCAGGTATGATTCTGTAGTATTGGAGTTGCAAGTATAAGCCCTTTGCCATTGATGTCAAAGGGGGAGAGAAGACATGTGAAAAACAAATGGTTGATGATCAAAGGAGGAGAAGTAAAGGAAGAGAAGACATGTGAGTAGTTGTTGTTGATAAGAGGAGTTGTGACAATAAGGAGAAGTTCTTGTCTTGATGGTTTTTCACATCATATGTTGCCATCATTGACAAAAGGGGAGATTGTTGAAAGTATGGGTTTAACTGGTGTTGTCATTGATGTCAACATACTCATGTTGCATTAATGAGAAGGATTGGATGAGCTGTGTGTTGAGGATATTGAGAAAATTAGTCTCAATCAGGAACAGTGAAGAACAGTGATGACAATAAGGTAAAAGTCCAAGATAGGTTGAGGATCAGAGGATGCAGTTTAAAGGGTTTGTAGATATAAGTCTTGAGATGCTCCAGTTAAGTTTTCAGAGGTCCACATGAAGATCTGAAGAAGTTATGGCTGCTCAAGTAGAACCAGCTCCGGCAGGTGTCCGGAGGTGACAGAGTGACACAGATAGGTCTAGTGAGGTCCGGTAATGCATTATCCCATTCTGTGGATTTGAGGAAGTGTTGAGGACATCCTTCTAAAGTATCAAGTAGATTGGTTTGTGGCTTGAAGGTCTGAAAGAACCTATTCCTTTGTGACAGTGATGATAGACAGTGTTCTTGAGGTTCCAGATGAAGGAGAGAAGGATTCTAGTAAGCACATGAAGTATGGATGTTGTTGGTGATTTA
Organism: Cunninghamia lanceolata; assembly: GCA_027924645.1. Taxonomy (NCBI): domain Eukaryota; kingdom Viridiplantae; phylum Streptophyta; class Pinopsida; order Cupressales; family Cupressaceae; genus Cunninghamia; species Cunninghamia lanceolata. The sequence goes on along the minus strand of BSBN01000495.1, from coordinate 5,356,049 downwards.
GGAAAGCTTTTGGTGATCTATGGATCGGTTCTAGTTCATGTTGGTGGTCTGCATTGAAGTTAAAGTTGGTATTTGAAGAATAACCACCAGATGTTGGTGTTCTTCCTAAGACTAGCTGAACGTATGTATTACACATCTTGCGGATGTTCTTGTAGGTGTTTGCCGACTTAGATGATTGTTCCTAAGTCAATGTCATGTATAAATAAGGGATTGTGAAGTCATTTCAAAGTGTGTCTTGTGGTGATGAGTATGTGGTAGCGAAGAGGAGTGCGAAAGGCAGAGCAGAAGTATTGGGCTTAAATGGAACTAATTCAAGCATGGTGAAGATGCTATTCTCCAGTTCATGAAGGTGATACTTATTTCTTTGTAGATAGTGTGTCTCTTGTAGGCAGTGAGCCCTAATTGGCATGTTCCATTTTGTTCTTTCTATTCTTCTAACAGAGAATACAATCTTGGGTTAATCACCCTGTGGTTTTTCCCTTAACCGGGTTTTCCACATCAAAATCTTGGTGTCTTATGTGTTGATATGTTTCTTGTTTTGATTTGAATGCATTATGGTTCATGATTAATATTCTGCTAAACACTAAAGAAGATTTAAGTGTTTAATTGGAGAAAGTTTCGCACAACTATTCACCCCCCCTCTCAATTATGTGCCCTAAGTCTAACACAACTTCTAGCATGAATCACAAATTTAACCACCATATGAAACAAGAATTCATTTAAAGTATGGGTAATCCTAATTGAATCATAACCAACATGAACATCTTTATCTTGATGTGAACTCTGAGAATAAGAACTTTATCAAATGTGACACCATAACAAAAAACCTCATGGAACTCCTTGGGGATAAGAGATAAAATATTGGACAACTCCCCCTAAATTAATGTTGATCTTTTAAATAGTTTGTGATATCTCTTGTGTAGCATACACAAGATTAGATTCTTTCTTCTCTTTTTCTTGTTTCCTTCTCCAAACTTTTATAGTCCCTATTTTCTTTTAATGACTAAAAGGTTTCATTAAATCACTTCTACAATATTGTGCTTTATGTCCAAAGTTATGGCATTTATAGCAAGTAACCTTATAACTAATAGGAGGAACAAAATCATATTCTTTTAACAACCAAAAAGAACTTTTATGACCATATCTTCTATGCATCCAATAGTCCCTTGCTATGTGAGCAGCTTGGTTACACTTGTAACATACCACATTGTAACTCTTATTTGCCATTCTATAAGGACTTTTATTCTCGTGCCATTCAGAATCATTTCTAATATACTTGTCCTACAATCTCTAGCTCTATGACCATAGATATGACAAGAATAGCAATAACCATGAAACTGAGAGTAGTTGTACCTTGTTAAATGGTATTGCCTGATAGGTGGAGGTCTTGAGGGCTTGTTTGTTCTTTCTCTTCCAACATCAACAACTTTGTCTTTTTCTTTCTTCTTGTCTTCATTAGGAGTAGCAGAATGAAAATTCAAGTCTACCTTTTTCTTAGGAGCATTTCTGACTTTTAGAGCATTGCCCTTCTTCATAACCTAGACTAGTAGTGTCCTTGCAATGCTTTTGTTTGCTCAACATGTCATTCAAGCATTCAATACTCTTATCAACTTGTAGATTCTTTTGCAACTTAGAAGATTCCTTTTCCAATTCCTTTCTCAAAGAAACTATTTCTAACACTAATTTTAGGCAAATTCATTAGTTTTGACTTCTAGATCAGATTTTGTAAAATCGACTACTCTTTTGGCTTCTTCAACTTCAGTCTTTAGACTAATAATCAATTTGTCAAATTCATCAACTTGACTCTTTAAGTCTATAATTAGATTTCTTGCCTCTTCAAGTTCTAAAGAAACTTTTGCAAAATCTAAACATTCATTGTCTTTGGAATCTTTTTCTTGTTGAAGTTGTTCTTCTAGTCTCTTATTTTATTTTCTAAGTTGCTTGATTGTATCTAGAGCACAAAAAAGTTCACCTTCTATATCAATCTGACAATCATTTTCATCAACAAAGAGGTCTCCTTATTCATCATCAATTTCAACAAAAAAAACATCTTTTCTTTTATCAAGTTCTTGTCAACCTACACTAACAATGAAGTCTTCCTTTTTAAAAAAACTCTCAACTACATGACCATTCTCATTATCACACTTTGTATCAACATTCAGAGGTGACTCATGCAACAACTCATTGCTTGACTTGACTGGGGCTTTTTTTACAACCTTTGGCTTGGCATCTTTCCTTTCTTTATTTCTTTTATACTTTCCCACAGTACTCCACTATCAGGACCTACCCAAGCCTGTTAGACTTCTATGGGGAACCTATGCTCTAATACCACTTGTTGGAGTACCAAAACACTGAGAGGGAGGGGGTGAATTAGTATTTTAGTAACCAAATTCAATTTATTTGTTTCTCATTAAACTTATGCACATGCAATAACTTGGAATCTCAAATGCTAAAACTAACTCAATCAGATAGGTAAGATTAAATGCTTGATCAAAATAGAAATTCAAATGCTGAAAAGTACACAAGGCTGAATGCTTGAACATGAAAACCAAATAGACCACAAATAATGAGACACCATAACACAATCATTTATGAGTGAAAAAACCTCATAGGGATGAAAAACCACTCGAGAAAATTGCCTCATTAGCTTAATAAAATCCTCCAATTTTAGAGCTTCACTGGCTACTCTTTGTGCCTCACTAGCAAACCAATCATGCATCACTGACAAAGGAACCTCACTAGTTACAAAGATGCCTCACAGGCAAATACAATTGTGTTACTAGCTACAAAATATGCCTCACTGGTAAATACAACCTCACTAGCCAAAGATCAAACTTGTCTCACTGACTTGATAGTATACAACATATTCTTAATCATGAATAAACAGATTATAGAGGGTTTCTCTATCTCATTGCATAACAATACAATACTTAAAACACTAATACATCCTATGTCTTAAAGATTCATAAAATTGGAACCTTCAAAACACAAAATACATTAGTTATTTCTCATTGTTTTTGCATACAGATTTTACAAAAATATACTTCAATATACTACTCATTAATGATAACTCTTATCAAAGTATATATCATAGTAACAAATACATCTCATCTTTCTTGGCTAAGTGATATCAACATTATATTCAACCAACCAAACTATATTGTCTAAGAATAGTTTATAAAATACAAATTTCCTCATAACTGAATGAACCACCATATGGTGATAACTGCCACAAAGATACCTATCACTGAAGTCCAAAACCATTTCATGAAACATTTGAAACTATGCTAGTTTAATCCACCCAAGATATAGTCGACATCCCTTGTAACAACATTTTATACAACCTTTGAAACTATACAATAGTGCACAGGTCAAAATACCAAGCCTGAAGTTGACTAACATAAAGTAATACAACACAAAAGAAAACCTGATAGCTATGAAGAATAAACCCTAGACTACTTTACATAAACACCAGTCGAGAATACTCAAGCTAAAATTTTTAAACACAAAAAAATTATAAACAAAACCTTTGTGATTTCAAAAAATGATGTTATCAAGAAAATCCATATGATAGCTAACAATCTTGAAGAATGTAAGACCACAGTCTTACTACCTGAAACCAATTTTCTGTAGTTGTAATACCACCACCATGAGCATTGTCACTTCACCATCATGAAGTCTTCAAACCCTAATCACTGTCTTGTGCCCTAGCATGTTCAATGATGAACAACAATAACATATGCCCTCGAGAACTTTCTCAACATAATGAAAGAAACATTATTGTCAAAGCATTGATAAGTGAAACATTAAAACATGTGCAATAACTAGCATGACCAAGTGTCTTTTTCAATGACAAACAAAACATTATAATGTGTATGAAAAAATATACCCATGACAAAACCTTTGTCAACTTTATCAAATAAACCTCACTTGATACCACAACACTACATTATTACTTTTGTCCATTGCAATAGTATTATCCTCATTTTTCCTCATAGTGTTTGTGTAAGTAATCAACACAAGATGGTTGACCTTGTAACACCCATCTATGCCAACACACTATCAATGCCCACATCTCATAATCTCTATGCAAATCTTTAATACAATCAACCTACTACCATAAACCTTTGACATCAATGACAAACTATGCCAAATCCAACAAGAAAGACACTTACAAAAGGCAAGAGATGCTCAAAAAGCATTAAGAGTTGCCTTGTGAGAAGAACAAAGAGACAATGTTGCACGAGAAGAAGCATACCATCATGACAATACTTGAAGAGAAAACCCTAGAAATGAGGAAACACCTAGAGTTGCAACTCTTGCAGACTTAATCACAACTCTAGTGTGAAGGAATAGAACCTTGGAAGAAGAACAAGTTTCTCCTAAAAGAAGGCAAAAATCCCATGACAACATTTGAAACAAACAAGACCATGGGGTATCTCAGAATCCCCCCTATCCCAATTATTATTCATGAAATGCAAGCAATGACACATGTCTAAACAAGAACCCTCTTATTTGGAACAATCCAATAGTGTTGGGAAATCAAACAAATCAAACAATGGGTTATCAAAACCATCATACAGGGTTGTTGTTAAAAAGCCCCTCAATCACAAAGCACCTTCCTTGGAACATATTGTTGATGATTGCAATATACAGCCCTCCTAGCGCCAGAAAACTGTTGATGATTGTTTTGATGCAATCATAACAATAAGTTAAAATTCACATATAATGAACTGAAACTATACTTGAAAGATAAGAAGGAATCATTTGAGATTCAACTAATCCCAAGTCTACAATGGTTCGGTTGGTCAAGTTCAGTTGGTCAATGTGAAGCTGTAATGTTCAAGGGGCCTTACGTAGTTTAGGGTTGTTTGGTGGTTTAATGGACTAAGAATATGCAAAAAAAATCATAGATTTCAACAAGTATTTTGTTCATTTGCATATAAGTGTTACTGTGCTGCAAGTTCAGATGGTTTTCTTGAATTATTACAGCCTTCTCCTTTATACATTTATGAAAACTGTCTACTTTTAACTCTGTTATGCATGCTTCTTCAAATTTGAGACAATTTCCTTTAGATTTCTACGTTTTCAGCTAAATATTTCAGATGGGTTGGGAAAAGTTAGAAAGATCTAATCTACACCTCATTTAATCTACCGAAGGATCTAATTGTTTCTGTTATGCACTACGTAAATACTACAATAATTTGATCAAATCCACAGTAAAAAACCTTAAATGCAAGTTCTGAGCATTTTCACAAACATACATTTAAAATTGCAAGCTCTCAAAGAAAATATTTCAAAACACAAAGAAGAGCAGGAGAACACTCAGAAGATAGATGCAGAACTCTAGATTCTATTGTATTAGAAATGAATAGTCATACATGATTTACAATGTAGGAATGACTCTTAGTTTCATTGATCATACTACAGAGAACTTACAAGCTTTACAGATATAGTAAGGCAGCCAGACATTCCATGCGCACCTTACTGCAGACAAACAGGCGACCTCCTTCTTCTACTTCTAATCTAAACTAAGCTAACTTGCTATGTTTTCCTAAAATCCCTGTTGTAGCCCCTGTTGTAAAGTATTTACAGTGTAGAGAGGCACAATATATAGACTTTCTGGTTGTCCTCACTGCAGCAAAAAAATCTAACTACATCTGGTTCAAACCCCTGGTTATAGCAATAAATACAGATGAACCAGTCCTCCAAAATATCTCTGAGCAGTGTCAAATCTGGGCAAAATATTGCCCCTTCTGAGAAGTTCCAGCAGCTTGGCAATAACTTCTGTTTGTCTGTTGCAATAATGCTCTCAGCTGCAACTTTGTCCTTCACTTGAATGGCCTTGACTTCCTCGCACTTCATCCTTAGCCTCCTGCTCCTGAGATCAGATTTCCTTCCTCCATGATGTCACTGTGTTGAAGTTCCAGCTGCTTCCTCAACTGCAAGCCTACAAGAAAAGACAAGCAATAAGTATCAATTTATCAAATAAACAGCAGGAGATTAAAATAATGTTTAAATCCAGGTGACTGTGCAAAAAAATATGGAAATCGGGTCCAAAAAACCTCCAAAACGCGTTCAAAAACGCATACAGACTGTTCAAAACCATCGGGTCAACTATCGTTGACCAGGAAAATGCCACGGGCGCCAAAAATATAGTTTAAAATTTCCATCGCTATGCATTTCCCGCCTATCGGCGTGAGAATCGTCATCGGCAGGCCAAAAAACATATTGGCCGATATTCGCTGTTTGGCCGATGGCCCTTTTCTCTCTTTGTTTTTTTTCTTTGTTTTCTCCTCTGTCGGCTTGTTTTTCCCCTTCATTGGCGAGAGTTTATACTATCGGCGAACTCCAAACCTTCTGTGCCGATGACCATCGTTATGCCGATGTTCATTTCATCGGCAAGAGACTCGCCGATATCCTTTTCCTCCTTCAGCTAAGTCTTTTCCATTTAAAACCTATGTATATCACAAATATACATGCAATTAATCAGATTCCAATTGCCCTTGAGTTCCGCCCTTGTATATTTCCTAATGTATATTGTGCTTGTATATATAGCCTTGTATATCGCGATATACAAACGCGAATATACAAGGAATTTTCTCCATTTGATAATCTTTTCGGGTCCAGCATTGCATATTTTCACCTGTATACTTCACACTCTGCATGTGAATAGTGCATTGTATGTGAACAGTGCTATGTATGTCTGCTTGTATATTCTGCTTGTATATGAAAATATACAAGCCCGAATATACAACAATTTTTGAGTTTTTGATAATAATTTCGGGTCCGACCATGTATATTTTGCATTGTATCTCCCAATATACAAGCTCGAATGTACATACAACCGGCCTTGTATATGAACCCGAAAGCAAAAGCGACCAAGTATAAAAAATATGACTTTGTATATACAAAGGACTTCGTATATGCAAAGCGATAGACAAACCTAAATGTACATTTTACTAAAATGATCATAACTTGTAAAATATAGCGAATTTTAAGATGGTTCAAAAAGCAACCCTGGCTCATTTTTCACAAGGAATCCAACCATATCATGCAAGGGTACTGAAAATGTATTTTTCTATATTTTTAACAAGGTTTGCAAATTTGACTCTTTTTTTTCCCTTTACCACCAAGCAAAACAACACAAGCAGAAGCAAAAAGCAAAGCAACACCAAGGGTTCCCATTTTGCTCAGGAGCATAATGGGGCATGTTGTGAACATCACAACAACTAGCAACCAAAACAAAACAATTAAATTCAAAGTGTTCAAGAAAACTAGATGAAATGAATCCATAACTTCCGACTATCTTTCCTGCAAATTATTATTCAGCTTGAGACTCAAAGTATTCAATAAAGATGCATGAATTTCCATTTTCAGTTTAGTTGTGTGCACATGATTAATTATCCTCATCTTGAAGATCGGTTGAACAAACCAGTGACTGACATTAGCCTACGTAGGTGAGGATATTCCCTCATAGCCGACCGGATAGAGCCTTGCTGCCAGCAGCGTCCATAGCCCCGGCAAGGTTATCGTTACAATTCTCCTAAGTAGAGCCCCACTGCCAGCGAGCGTCCATAGCCCCGGTAGAGTTACTTAGATGGCTTAATCTGGATTTTCAGTATAATCCGCTTTATTTATTTATTTATTTATTTATTTTTTATTTTTTATTTTGAAAGACTTCATAAGATATAACAATTTGTAACTTCATGATGCAAGGAGTGGACACTTGCTAAAATTAAGCTAAGAATTGTAATGGTAGCAAGGGTAACCTTTGATTTTTCACCTAATATCTACACTGGTAAGTTCAACAAACCCAAAGATTTTAGGTGTGTCATCGTGAGAAACTTGCTTCGAATTCTCAATCACATTTATCGAATACAAAACTTTAGAAGACGAACAACTCTCTACATTCATGACAGTAACAAGTTATGTGTAAATTGTAAATGATTAACTTGAATACCCTAAATTTTATACTGTTTTGAATGGTTGCTAGTTTTGCTCCTTAATACTCTAAAGTAAAATAAAGATCCCTGCTGAAGAGACAGCAAACAAACCAATCAAACAGGTTGTACAAACAACACAACAAAAGAAAAACTGTACAAACAGAAAGAAACAAAAAGCAGAAACAAACAGAAGACAAACTATACAAACAGCCAACCCAAAAGAAAACATCAAAAGAAGAACTGTACATTACTTACAACACTTTACATTAAGAAAAAAGGACTACCCCCTTTTACCTCAAGCCTGGAAGTAGTGTTTCAAATGCTGGCCATTAACTAGTAATGGCACATCTTCTCCAGTCAAGGTCTTAAGTCTAAAGGTGTTATCTCCTATTATTTCTGAGACTTGTGTATACGCCTAAAAATGACACAAATCACCCTAAATAAATATTCCAAATATTTATTCCATTCTTCTATTTAATTAAATAAGTATTCCAAATTCATTTAATCAATTCACTATCTCACAATTAAATAAATTCTATTTATTTAATTAAAATTCTTCTAAAGTCCTTCACAATTAAATAATCATAAATTATTTAATTAATCCCATTTCCTCTATCCTAAAGTTCTAAATTCAAAATTCCACATCACCTTTTCCACCTCACCTTGTCCACCTCATCAGGTTGCACATGTAATTAAATATATTTAATATTTAATTATCTTATTTTCCCTCACCCACATGGCCTATTTCTTCTCCAATCAGAGGTCAGTTAACCAATCAATCAAATCTGTTAACTAACCTGTCAGTTGAGTCAAATCCTCAATCAATCCAGTCAGTTCCACAATCCACTCTTCTAACTGATCAATCAATTCTGTTAACAGACCAGTCAATGGAGTTAACTCTCCAATCAGTTTTGTCACATCCCACCTTTCATGATGGAGCTGGGACACTCGGCATGTTTCCACTGGTTGCACATTCCTCAACCATCCTCAACTATTGATCTTCATATCTTCTCTCAACCGTTGATTCCTATTCCTCCGAGTCTATAAATGAAGCTTCATCCCTCCATTCTAAGGATCCAGGCTTTTGACATCGTTACTCTGCAGAAATATCACCAGCGCGCCTTTGGCACCCATTTGTCACCCACAAGCTTGAGATCACCATTGTTGCATTGGAGCTCACCTTCATTGCATATCACCATAGCCGTTCACCATCGACTTCCTCAAACAGCTTTAAAAGATTGCACTCTCTGAGGGCTCATCTCATCTGCGAAAGGACGATTCGTGATAGGCGAACAACGGAAGTTTCGAAACGGAAGAGGTTTGCTGTGTTCGTTCATTGTTTATTTAATCTTCTTTGTTTCTCCATTCTGTTGATGTTTGGGTCATCTGTTATTCATTTGATTGATGCACTATTTTACCCTCACATTTTTGGCGCCCACCGTGGGGCCGTTGCCCCTTTATTTCACCATTTTTGAGCTTTTTTGAAGGCAGGTTTCGTACAAGTCCCGCAGAGTCACGCACAGGCTCTTTCGGCGCATCTGTTCATTTTTATGGCGCTTTTGAAGACTGCTACGGCGCTTTCGTTAAAACGGCGCATTTGTTGACTGTAACGGCGCTTTTATAGACTGTTGCTGCGCTTTTGTTTAAATTGCGCATTTGTTGATTTTTGCTGCGCTTTCATATAATATTGCGGCGCATACACTAAAACGACGCATCTGTTATATGTTACGGCGCTTATGAGGACTGTTGCTGCGCATACGTTCAAACTGCGCATATGTTCATTTTAACGGCGCATACGTTCATTTTTACAGCACATTCTTTGATGCTGCGCTTCTGTTGATCACTTCTGCGCATCTGATCATTGAAGCTGCGCATTTGTAACTGGCTCAGGTTTTGGTACTTTTCTAGAGTATTTTGCTAACGCTAACCCTTTTACAGGTGTTTGCTGGAGCGGTTTTGCAGGTTAGGCTCAGGTTCAGTTACATGTAGTTGCATCTAACTAGCTCACATTTCATTTTCGGGGAAAGAGTAAAATGGTTGTTCATTACAAATCTTCATCTAGTCTTAATTAGGGAGGAAGTAACTGGTTTATTTCATGCTTGCATTGCAAACAAACTTCCAAGTTATTGCTATCTAAGATTTAAAATTGAACTCACAACTGCATTCTGAAGTTAAAATGAACCATTGCTATATCGTGAGACCTGAATTTCAAAGTTAACAATCTCGCGCAACGTGGATTTAAAATTGAACTCACAACTGCATTCTGAAGTTAAAATGAACCATTGCTATATCGTGAGACCTGAATTTCAAAGTTAACAATCTCGCGCAACGCGGATTTAAAATTGAACTCACAACTGCTTTCTGGGACTTAAAATTGAACCACTGCAATATTGTTGAAATCACTTCAAAGTTTTGTTTGACTAGCTTAGCCCATTTAGTTTTTATCTTTTTAACTAGGGTGGATTAATCAGTGTATTCTGTGCTTGCGAATGACAATAGGCTTATGCTCTCCCCTCTTCTGGGTGATCAGAGTGCCAGACCTGTCATTCTACTTGTTTAACCTTTAGGAGGGGCCTGCCCTTGGATGCACGCTTGTCCAAGCGGGAACGACCCTGAGTGGTAACAGGCTAACGCCAAGCCCTACCGAGCCACTTAAAATAAATTGTGCTTGAGGTGAAAAACCTCCTGCAACGAGTGCTATTATGTTACACCGACGGCCAACCTCCCCCAAAACCCTCTCAGGCGCAACCCTGTGAGGCTGGGAGACTCCATAACGGAGAGTAGCGCCGCCGCACGTGTAACCACTTGAACGGTTGCCCGAATTACAAACCTCTTGTTTTAGTGACCCAAATCCCTTATAATCCATTTCTCGCCTAGGATTTTGTACTTGCTTTTGTCCAAAATAGAGTCAAAAAACTACAAAAACAATGAAAAACTACAAAACATTCTTTGTGCTTGCTGTGTTTTCTTGCTAAAATTTCTAATATCAGATCAGGAAGACCTTTTCCAGCCAAGGAATACCAAAAAACAGAGAAAAATCCCAAAAATTTGCCAAAAAAAAACCAGAACTGCGCATATATCCACTTCTACGGTGCATATACAGCGACTTGCTGCGCTTTTGTACCGACTTGCAACGCTTTTGTACCTTTCTGCTGCGCATATACTCTGCTCTGCTGCGCTTTTACAGCGACTTGCTGCGCATATAAGCCGACTTGCTGCGCATATACTTTCCTGCTGCGCATTTGCGCACTGTTACTGCGCATACATACCTCACCAGAGCGGCGCATATACAACGACTTACTGCGCATTTATCTATTCTTGCTGCGCATCTGTTTCTGCGCATGCGTGACAGTGAGCATCTGCCCTATTTTTGAGAAATTTTCGTCAGCTGTTCGGAGTACCCATTTCAGCCTAGTTTCATTTTCCAAGGTCAGAATCAACCTTGCAGTCAGTTTTCATCCATTTCACCCATTTCTCTCTCTTTCGACGGTCGTCCCAGTCACCTTCTGTCCTAGTCACTCTTGCCCCAACGTCATTCTGTCCCATACCGATTCGACATAGGTCCTTCTTTAGTGAATTCACGTAAGCCTAGTAGGTCACAGTACCTTTTGCTAGTAGTCTTGTTGAACGACTAAGCCCTACACAGTGAGACTGGTATCGACTACCCTTGCTAGTGGCTAGAGTCTTGTGTCAACCGTCTTACCTGAAGTCATTGAGCAAGAGAACCCTTTGTCCAAGTCTTGTCCTAGGTATCCCATTCACTACAGTCTTAGTCGGCACCTTGCCAAAATTTTCCATCCTAGTCCATTTCATCCCACCCCACCTTGCATGGTTCTTACTCGATCCCAGTACAACAAGCTAACTGAAATGGCCGACTCTTTCGATCACATCGCCCCACCACACGATGATGATGAAGAAATTTCTCGTGAAGAATTAGTGGCACACATGCAAGATAGCAAATTCCAACGCCTAGTGGAGAGAGTACTCCTTGAGGATCCCACCAAATATTTCCATCATCTTGCTAATCTCGGACTCAAACTCCCTGCAGACTTTGACATTAGCTCCATCATGGAAAATGCAGACAATGAACATGAGAGGGACACAAATGCCACAGTCCCAAATGCACATGAGAGAGGCACAAATGACACGGTCCCCCAGGCCAATGAAAGAGGAAAACAACACATAGATCAAAATGCTCCTATAGCGGATGTGAGACAACAAATTGAGAGTCTAAAGCTAGAAATCTCCAACCTTAAGATTGGCACCAGCTCCAAGAACTACTCCTTGGAGGATATAGCACCGTACCCCTTTGACAGAAATTTGGTCATGAAACCATTCCCCTTTCAGTTCGGAATCCTGAAATTCAACAAATACAAAGGGAAGGGGGACCCTAGAGATCATATCAGGGAATTCACTGCAGCATGTTTAGAAGTAGCTCACAACGAGACCTACTTAATGAGACTATTCCCAAGATCTTTAGGGGGTCAAGCTATGGAGTGGTTCTCGCGTCTTCCACCAGGAATCAAAACTTTTGATGAGCTTGTCAATAAATTCATAACGCACTTCTCTTACAACATAGAACACGAAGTATCTATGCTAGACCTATGCAACACCAAACAAAAGGGTGGTGAGTCTTTCGCAACCTTCTTACAACGATGGAGACAACTAGCTAGCAAGTGTTCTTATGACATGCCTGAGAAACAACTATTGGAAATGTTTGTCCACAATTTGAATCCCGACCTTAGCTATCAGATTCAGATACAATGCCCTACCTCATTCACCAAAGTCATCGAAATGGGGCTATTCATTGAGAAAGCTATGATCGCTAAAGGGACTCTCAAGCTCTACAAGGACACACCTCCTTCCAATTACACAACTGACAAGTCAAAGTTTTGGACCAAGAACAAGAATGTGGTCAACGATGGAGTAGTGGATGCCAAGGCGGCAGCTCCTAAACAACAACCCATATTCACTCTTAAGGAAGAAGCAAATCACGGTGCACTCAACAAGCCATCCCCTCGGGAATCTAGACCTTGGTTCAATTCAAATCCAAGGAGAAAATTCACGCCGTTAGGAGAATCTCAAGAGTCTGCTCTCAGGAAATTGTTGGCTAACAATGAAATTTCTCTACCGCCAACAAGTGACTATGAGCCCATAGTTAAACCTCCCTATTGGAAGGACACAGACTATTGCGAGTATCACCGAGGAAGGGGGCACACAACCAATAATTGCATCCATCTTAAGAATGTCATACAGGATATACTGGATCAGAATCAGGGAGGAACACAACAGCATACCTCCAATGAATCTCATGTGGCCTACCGGGACCCTCTCCTAAACCACAACCGGCCGTATAACAACAATCACAACAGCGGTCACAATAACAACAATGGTTACAACCACAACAATGGTCACACTGGCAACAATCCCAATGGTCATAACAATAATGACAACAATCGCAACAGGCCGAACCAGAACAGTGGGTCGAGTAATGCTAACTATGCAAGCGTTCCCTTTGAGTACACCATTAACTGCATTTCTGAGCACATTCCGCAAGTCAACGTCATATCCCCCAACCAACAACCAGGACCTAACGGAACTGGTTGTAGTATAATTACCCGCAGTGGTAGAGTCACTATCAGCACCACTCCTCCCAGGTCGTCGCCATCTTCGTCTAACCCCCGCCCATATAATGTCATCGACCAATTGCAAAAGACTCTGGCTCATATTTCTATATTGGAGCTCCTGCGTCTATCTCCTTCTCATAAGGAGATTCTTGAGAAAGCCTTAGTGGAGACTACTGTCCCCACTAACCTTGCCCAAGAAAAGTTTCAAACCATGGTGGGTAACTTGACATCCTCCCCTTCCATATCATTCACGGAACAAGATGACCTTTCCATGTCTCAACCCCACAACACTCCTCTGCACATTGTCGCATTCGTGCACAGGCACCGCATCAAGAGGGTTCTCATTGATGGGGGTGCCGGTTTGAATATTTGCACTTTGAAGCTAGTCCTTGCATTGGGGTTCTCTGAACAGGCAGTGGATCCACGGAGGAAGATTACCATAAAGGCCTATGACGAGGAGGAACGCACCACAAAGGGCACGGTTGTCCTACCCATTCAAGTGGGACCGGTAATTAAAGATGTGGTGTGCCAGGTCCTTGATCGAGAGCTTGCCTACAATATTCTGCTAGGGAGACCATGGATCCACGCCATGAAAGCCGTCCCCTCCACCTACCATCAATGCATAAAGTTCCCACACGATGGCAAGCAGGTCACCATACACGGCGACCCCGATCCCTATCAACACTGCAATTCTTTCCAAGCTAAACCTGAATGCGTCATCCCCAACAATAGAGCCCATATCTCCCCTACTCCACCACAAGACCATACTGCCGAAGCTTCCTCTTCACAGCCCAAACCAATGAAAATCACCATAAAAGAAAATGGCGTGGGGGAATACCAGATTGAGCATAGCCTCAACCTTGCAAAAATGCCCTTGTCTCCTCGCTCCTTTGGCCAGCCCAAGCATCAACCCAGGCATTTTCCAAAGCCCTCTGCTCCTCCTACAACTCCCGCAAACCCCTTTGTAAAATGGGGGACCTTATCCGATGAATCAGAGGAGCAAGATCTCTTGCAATGGCTCTACGCCGAAGAAGAAAACACATCCCAAGATCCGCCCAGACTCCCTACAGAGCTCTATGGGCGAGGTGAAACCATCTTGCATAGGATGGGATATGAAGGACAAGGCCCTATCAGCCTCAGAAAAGAGGGGATCATCGAACCTATACAACCCTCTTCCTCCTCTTCGGCTAGAAACACGACTGGCCTAGGCTACAAAGGTAAAGGTAAAGCCAAAGAAAATGCCTGCCTAGTGGAGACAATTCAAACACTCCAAGTGGATAGTGACGCAGATTCAGATGATTCCAATCAGTATGAATGGGACGAGCTGACAGAACACTCCTACGATGACAAGGAGATTGACACCATCCAAACCCTTAGCCCATATCATGAGAGACAAACGCAACGGGACAGACCACTGGAATCTGATTTGCCCCTCCCTGAAGTTATGGCTCTCGAGGAAAGTATAGATTCCATTGCGATAAACAACCTGGAAGAAAGTACCACCCAGAACACTACCTCCACCTGTGCTCCCAATATTTCCATCCACACTATCAACGAATCAGGTCTTTCATCCGACTCCCTTCCCCTCTTACACCCTGAGCTTATTGACTGGGACCTGAAAGGGACCCCTCAATTAGATATGTTCCAGAATGATGATGCCTACATTGACTATATGGAACTTCGAGATCACTTACCAAAAGGAGATCATAAAGCCGGTTTCGCTATCGAACTCAATACTGTAGCTTACTTCGGGGAGGGTGCCAAGCCTTCTAGTCGCAAAAATGTAAAGATCAAAAAGGGATCTGACGGTGAAAACCGCCATGCGGCAGTGTCAGATCATAAAAAAGTAAAAAGAAAGGACGTATCTGAAGGTGAAAACCCAACTGTGGCACCTGACGATGGATTGCTTGACACCCTCCCAAGTGACATGTATCAAGAAAGGTCACAGATCGTGGTAGAGCCAACAGAGCCAGTGAACATTGGAATCGAAGAGCAGCCTAAGATAATCCACTTTGCAAAATCTCTCACGCCGCCTGAGAAAACCAAGTTTGTGCCATTCTTTAAAAAGAAGAGAGGCAGCTTTGCTTGGTCATATGCCGACATGCCAGGTTTGGACCCAAACCTGATTCTACATCACTTGCCATTGGATCCAGGGGTGAAGCCGGTAAAGCAAAAACTGAGAAAAATGCATCCCCATATTGCTCTCCTGGTCAAGGAAGAACTCAAGAAATTGTTAGACGTGGGGTTCATCAGGGCCATTGATTACCCCGAATGGATATCAAACATCGTACCAGTGTCTAAACCAGATGGCAGGGTTCGACTATGCAACGATTTCAGAGACTTAAACAAAGCATGCCGCAAGGATGACTTTCCCTTGCCCAACATCGATATCATAGTCGACCTCACGGCGAGACATACAATGCTGTCACTAATGGATGGATTCTCAGGGTACAACCAGATCAAAATAGCACCAGAGGATCAGCACAAAACCGCTTTCACTTGTCCTTGGGGTACCTTTTGCTGGAATGTCATGCCGTTTGGGCTGAAAAACGCAGGTGCTACATATCAGCGAGCCATGACAACTATATTTCACGACATGATGCATGTGACCATGGAAGATTATGTTGACGACATCTTGGCAAAATCACTCACCAGGGACTCACACCTAGACACATTAGAGAAAGTCTTCCAACGGCTGGACCAATTCCAAGTAAAATTGAACCCGAAGAAATGTGTGTTTGGGGTCACATTAGGGAAGCTGCTAGGCTTCATCGTGTCAGCAAACGGTATAGAGGTAGACCCGGCCAAGGTCAAAGCAATCATGGACATGCCTCTGCCCAAAACTCTAACACAGTTGAGATCCTTACAGGGCAAGCTACAGGCCATCCACAGGTTCATCTCACAGTTGGCCGACAAGTGCCATCCTTTCAGCCATCTCCTACATAAGAACGTTCCATTTAAATGGGATGAGCAGTGCGAAGAGGCATTCAACAAGCTCAAAGAGTACCTCATGAATCCTCCTATACTCATGCCTCCGATCCAAGGAAAACCTTTGATTCTCTACATATCTGCTACACCTACTGCTCTTGGGGCTCTCCTAGCGCAGCAAGACTATGAGAACAAGGAAAGAGCTGTGTACTATATCAGTCGAACCCTAGTGGGCTACGAGTTGCAGTACTCACAGGTGGAACGTTCATGCCTTGCGGTGGTTTTTGCCTCACAAAAACTCCGACACTACATGTTGGCACATCCTGTCAAACTCATTGCCAAGATCGACCCACTAAAATATCTTCTCAGCAAAGCGGCTCTCACAGGTCGACTAGCCAAATGGGTTATGCTTCTTAGCGAATATGATATAGAGTATGTGGACAGAAAAGCCGTCAAGGGGCAAATCATCGCGGACCAACTAGCTGAGGCACCATTACAAGACACTTCACCAATGCAGTTTGAGTTCCGCGATGAGTCTTTATTCACTCTGTCCACATCTCCTTGGAAACTCTACTTCGACGGGTCTTACACCAACCATGGATCGGGGGCAGGTATCTTGTTTATCACTGCCCAAGGCGACACAATTCCAAAGTCCTACAGGTTGTTATTCCCATGCACTAACAATATAGCAGAGTATGAGGCTTTGGTAATTGGTCTCAAGATGGCCACGGAGTGGAAAATTCAAGCACTATGTGTCTATGGTGATTCGCAGCTTGTCATAAACCAGGTCAACAATGAGTATCAGACCAAAGATGAGAAGCTCATCCCATACAAGCGAATGGTCGACGATCTCAAAGAACATTTTGGGACCATCTCGTTTGAGCAAATACCCAGGATAGAGAACAAAGCAGCCGACGCAATGGCGACCATAGCCTCTCTTCTTGAGATACCTGAACAGGAGTCACGGTATGAGTTCTTAGTAGAAACAATTTGACAGCCGGCTTATGATCTCCTTGAAACCCATTCCATCTGCCACCTAATGGGATCTGATTCACCTTGGTACGGTAAGACCTACACTTACCTCAAGGACAATATCCTTCCTTTGGACCTCTCTTCCAACCAAAAATGAACCTTTATCTGACAAGCCTCCCGTTACACCATTATCGCCAATACCCTTTACCGACGTGGTCTGGATGGTACTTTACTCCGTTGTCTAGAACAGGAAGAATCTATAACTGCCTTGCGAGACGTGCACGAAGGGATCTGCGGAACACACTCCAGCGGTCCTTCCTTAGCTAAGAAACTCATGCGTTTGGGTTATTACTGGCCCAATATGGAAATGGATTCATATCAGTTCGTCAAAAAGTGCAAACAGTGCCAGATACATGGGAACCTGATTCATGCACCTGCTCAAGAGTTGAGACCTCTAACGACACCCTGGCCCTTTTGCCAGTGGGGACTAGACCTTGTGGGAAAGATTCACCCGCCTTCTTCCAACAGCCATAAATTCATCATAACCGCCACTGAGTACTTTACAAAGTGGATTGAAGCCGTTCCCTTATCAACCGTCACAGGAAAGCAAATTTCCTCTTTCATTCTGAATTACATTATCTGCCGATATGGCATCCCTTCATCCATCATAACGGATAACGGGAGACCTTTCAAAAATCAGGATGTCCAGGAACTTTGTGAGCGTTTTAAGATCCAACATCGCTTCTCCACCCCATATTACCCCCAAGGTAATGGCCAAGCTGAGGCATCAAATAAAACCATTCTGAAAATCCTAAAGAAGACTGTCAATGAAGCTGGTCGCGATTGGCACGTACAACTCAATCCCGCTCTGTGGGCCTATCGAACCAGCATACGCACTCCCACAGGTGCTACACCCTACGCCCTCGTCTATGGTTCCGAAGCCATCCTTCCCATTGAGGTCGAACTCCCATCCCTTCGGGTGTCGTTGAAAGGTCTCATATCAGACGAAGAGTACAGAGTCTCCCGACTACAAGAGTTAGAACTGCTAGAGGAACGGCGCCAGAAAGCTTTTGACCATCTCAAAGCCTATCAACAGATGATGTCAAGAAGCTACAACCACAAGGTTAGACCAAGATGCTTCAAGGTTGGGGACCTAGTTCTAAAAGAGAACCCTCGCAACCAGTAGGACAGAGTAAAGAAAGGTAAGTTCGAGCCTAACTGGCTTGGACCCTATGTAATTGTAGCAGCTTATGGATCGGGGGCATATCAGTTGGCCACATCAGAAGGTGAGGTGTTTGATGATCCAATCAACAGCATGCACCTTCGCAGGTTCTATACCTAAGAGAACCCCAATGCAAGAGGGCACAATAAAATCAAAAAAATCAAAAAAGCTACAAAGAGAAAATACAAAAAAAAAAATTGAAAAAAAAAAATAGAAAGCATGCAAAAAAAAAAAAAAAAAAAAAAAAATCGTCCTTTGGTGAAAACCTGGCAAACAGGCGCCTTGGATAGGTATCCTGATGAAAACCTGGCAATCAGGCGTCATGTTACTTTCTAGCTTCTCATGCAAATAAAAGCAAGTGATGAAAACCTGGTAAACAGGCGTTACTTATGACAAACCGCATTCTCCATCTTTGGGAATCCAATCACCTTGAGTCCATTCTCCCTCTATTTTCCCCCATTCGACCCATATCCATCCCACAATAAACACTTGACAGTTACCTATCATGGCTTGATACTCACCTTGTGGCCTTGTCAACCAGGGTTTTGTCCCATACCGTCTCCTCGCAGTGAGCCTAGTGTAGTGTCTCTCGTCGGTGTCTGTGGTCCGAATCCGTGAACTACGTTGCCTCTGCGCCGTCACGTAGGCAAGGCCATTATTCTAATGCGCCCCCGAGGCTTCCCTATCCCCCAAGGTCCCATTCGTCTCCTCTCTTGTCTTCATTCTTGTCGTCTTTCTTCTAGTCCATCCATGGTCCGTTAGGGTTTACCCCGAACTACGTTGCCTCTGCGTCGTCACGTAGGCAAGGCCATTAAGCAATGAGCCCCCGAGGCACTAGGTCAGTCCCTTAGGGCCCGTTTTCTCAATAAGGATTGTGCCATCTTCTCACCAAGCAAGCAAATGCAAGCAAACACCCGCGCTTCAAGCAGAAATTTTGACTATGAGCATCTTAACCTATCCAATGCAAGGCAAATACCCAAGGTCTTCTAAATGATTTTATACAAATTAAGGCAAGAAATAAACATATATCAACGCAAATATGCTTTTGTAGATTGGAACCTAGGGTTAAGTTACAGAGTCTTGAATTTTGCTATCATACCTTCCTATGCTACTCCAGGATGCCAAAAGCTAGAGATGCTATGAAGGGGGCATGATTACTTTCTTTGTTTGTTATTTGTGGATTAAACTTTAGTAATGCGACGCCTTGTCTAAGGACATGATCAGCCAAAGATCATCGAGGACATCAAAGGCCTTACATGAACGGGGGCAATCCTTGCTTGTTGAAACGCAAGAGATACTCAGGTCATCTAGATTCAATTTTGACTAGATGCTTGTATTAACTTGCTCAATTGCACTCCATGTAAGCGATACTCAGGTCATCTCGGTTCAATTATACCTCGATGCTTGTATTCACTTACAACATTTCAGAAAAGTACCAAAAACAAAATGCCCAATGATGAAATAAAGCAATCTAAAAGCAAATACATCCGTCCTATATCCATCCACCCATCCACACAGTCCTCATTATTCAAACTATGCGGAGTAACGATATCAAGAAAAGTTCCTAAGTCATTCGTTCGCAACCATTCCTCTATCCATCATGTCATTCTTCTGTCGATATAGTACATTTGGACATCACAAAAACAAGGCATATAGGAGCATATCATATCATTCACTAGTCATACACATGATTAGGTTCGTAGAACGCACCATCCAATGCATTAGGTCACCAGTACATTTACATCACATCTTAATCTTAAAAGCCCAGAAAATCAAACAACATAAGTGCATCACATATATAGTTACATCACCACATAGTACTCATGTTACAAATGCATACATTCAAAGCATTACATCATATAAACATCCAGTAGCATCTCACATATCTATACAGCATCTTAACATAGAAATCATGTTCCACACACACATCTGCATTAGCTCATTTTAGACAACAATACAATTATTTCATAACATAGAAATCATGTTTCATATACATACATTTGCATCATCACATAGACATCATATTACATTTCGCATTCATTTGTCACATTAGATCATATAGACATCATATAGCAGCATATCACAGTATTTCTCATATAGCATCATATAAGCCATCTAACTATGCACTAGAATCACATCATGCAATAGACATCATCATCTCATAAACACATGCAATAGATACACAAAGCTGCATCATCATCCATACTATCATATATACAAAGAGGTCCAAATATACAAAATCATCATCTCTCTCAAAATCAAAGTGTCATATACAATATGCGACTAAATAGACGGTGATACAGGTCCCAAAATGTACAAAATCTGGTCTCTGACTACCCCTGCTGCTGTGGGCCGCCACTGCCAGCTCCTGACTACTGAGGTCCCATGACAGATGCCCCTGACTGGGATGGACCTGCTCCGTGAGCCACCCCAGACTGAGTCCTAAAACTCCCTGCCCTCTGGCTCGACGACACGGCACCATGGTACAAGCCTCGGTAGTACAGTGCCTGCTGCTGCGCTCTGGCTAAGTCTGTCTGCGCCTGTGCCAACTGCGTCTGCAACTGGCCTACCTTTGCCTATGCCTGCTGCACCTGCCCAACTAGAAAAGAGCTCGCTGCATCTGTACCCATGGCAGCCACTGCTGTGTCCCTCTCTACTTGGATGAGGCGTACCCGGGCATCGGCCATGTCTCGCTCGCGAGTCAAACCGGTGATCACCGCTGCGTCTGTATCTCGCCTCCTCTCCACTCTCCTCAGCTGTGCCTGCAGCTCTCGCACCTGTCCCCTCAGACTGGCTATAGTCCTGTCCTGTGCCTCACCCTGCACTGGCCCCTGTGCTGCCTCTGCCTGTCCTAGCCCCTGCTGCTGGGGCACCTGCTGCTGTGGCACCTGCTGCTGTGGTACCTGCTGGGGTGGTGGCATCTGTGCCTACTACTGCGCCTGCTGCGGCACCTCTCCCTGTCCTGGCACTGCCTGCCCAGCCCGATCTATCCTCCTCCGCTGCCTCGGCCTCTCTGCAGCCCGGCCACCCCGTCCTCGACCTCCTCTCGCGGCCCTCCGCCCTGGGCCAGCCTCTCCCTCCTCCTCTGAATCCGCCTCGTCAATACGAGGCACCAGCATACCAGGCCCTGAATATCTCGGGAAGGGATGTGCAGTAATCCAATCCTCATACTCCTGGGTGATCCCTGCATCTGCTATCTCTCGCCGCATGTCCCAGGACACATACGGCAACTGCTGAAACTCTGCCAGAGCCTCCTCATAAGAAGCCATCGGCCCCCATCGGACCCTCTCTGCATGTGTCCGTGCGAACATGGCCTGTCCCTGCGGCATGCCCTGTTTCCTGCCAAACTGTCTTAGTACTCGGCCCACCGTCTGCCTCTCCAAGATGTGCCGTGTCCGGCCTATCAACCACCTGGTCTGAAAGCAGAAAGGCAGCTCATCTCCCTCATCATCCCACGGCTCGCAGTCCAGATACGGTCGCCAGACGACCACATCTATCCCGTCCAACGTATGCCGCCAATACTCCAGCTTCCCCAGCCTGTGCTGGGAAATCACTCCTGCGTAGCCATAGCTGTACGGCTCTCCCCTCTGCCTAGCAAAGACGCATATCGGCCTGGTCACTGCTATGTGCTCCCACAGCCAAAACTGTAACAGCAACACCCCAGCTGATAGACTCGTGCTGCGGTGATACACCACCTGATGCATGTCGTGGTATAGGTGGGCTAGCACGCAAGGTCCCCACGCATATCGGGTGCCCTCAGTCAGCATCCACTCCATGATCCTGCCCCATCCAATAGGGAACCCGTGCGATCTCCTGTCAGGGCATACAACGCCTGCAATCAGTCTGGCCACAATCCCAGGGAAGTAGTCGTAACAGTCATATATGTCCTGCCACGGGATGACCTGTCCCACCAGCTCGGGATCGTCAAATACTCGCTGACACTCAGCGAGTCCCGCGTCCCGCTGTGCATCATACTCCACTAACTCGCCTACCACGGGCAAGTGCAGTATCCTATAGACGTCCTCCAACGTCACTGTCATCTCTCCAGTGGGGAAGTGGAAGGTCCCGTCCTCGCTGTGGAATCTCTCCACGGCAGCTGTCAACAGTCCTCGGTTCGCCCGCACCTCGAGCATAAAGCAAACATAATCTAGGCCCATGGCACCAAGCGCCACTCTATCAGCCTCCGTCAACATATGTCTCTGCAATAGAGGCATCGGGAACGTCTCCCTCAACTGCAATGTCTCTCGTATCTCCTCCTGCAAGCACGCAAAGCAAGGCATCAGTCTCAAGCCGCATATACCATACTCAACATATCTATTGAACTATATCAACTAAACTTAGCATTTCAAATTGATCAAAACAGCACACTACATCTCTTGACTAGATTCCTGCAATCTCGGAGATAGCTCATCGATTCTTGCGTCAAACAGGACGCTAATCGAATCAATTTGGCTAAGTAATTTGCCATCCCAAGCAAAGGCACCACAACAGGTGGTAAATGCGCCATTTCTGGTATATGCGCCGCACAAATCAACGTATGCGCCGCAAAAATGCATATGCGCCGCTACAGAGCACACGTGCGCCGTTATAACACATGCGCCGTAGAAATCCACGTATGCGCCGCTAAATTATGTATGCGCTGCATTAAGTCACATATGTGCAACTTTAATGAATGCGCTGCTACATTTCACGCATGCGCGGCAAAAATACCAAAGCGCCGCCCAATTACGAAAGCGCCGCCAAAGTGCACAAATGCGCAGCTTTGACGCATGCGCCGCCGAAACCGGCATATGCGCCGCGAAATCACAAAAGCGCAGTTTCGCGAGGCATATGCGCCGTTCTGCGTTTCGGCGCATTCATTTCACCTATTTTCTACGAGCATTTATGACACCTAAACTCGACCCTAGGAGAAATTTTTCGAAGCACATACCGGGGGTCCTGCCTCTGCTGGCCGCCCGAATCATCGGACTCACTCGAATCGGTGCTCCTCGCGTGGAATGTTTGCTGCTCTGGCCGCCATGCTACTCTAAGTTTGCTCTGAGCTCTCCTTCTCCAATCCAGATCAACCAAGTGTGCAAATGACTATTCTTGTGGACCCAGCTCCTATTTATAGCCTCCAAACCCTAATTCTGGCTAGGTGATGACTGTGACTACTTCCCGTGTCCGTTTTTCCTCCCGTTTTCTTCCCGCATCCCTGACCGCATCCCTATTCCTACAACTTATCCTTACCCCTTCCTCGTCGTGAAATCGTCCGTCTCCCAAACTTTCGCCATTTTTTCTCGTCCAATCTCCCGAGGGGGCATCCTATCGTCATTTAACCTGTACCAGGGGCAAACTGGGGCATGTATCATCATCAGACTATCAACTTCTTTGAAGCAACGCTGTAAACTGCATTGCATCAAAGAGGGGCAAAATGTATACGCCTAAAAATGACACAAATCACCCTAAATAAATATTCCAAATATTTATTCCATTCTTCTATTTAATTAAATAAGTATTCCAAATTCATTTAATCAATTCACTATCTCACAATTAAATAAATTCTATTTATTTAATTAAAATTCTTCTAAAGTCCTTCACAATTAAATAATCATAAATTATTTAATTAATCCCATTTCCTCTATCCTAAAGTTCTAAATTCAAAATTCCACATCACCTTTTCCACCTCACCTTGTCCACCTCATCAGGTTGCACATGTAATTAAATATATTTAATATTTAATTATCTTATTTTCCCTCACCCACATGGCCTATTTCTTCTCCAATCAGAGGTCAGTTAACCAATCAATCAAATCTGTTAACTAACCTGTCAGTTGAGTCAAATCCTCAATCAATCCAGTCAGTTCCACAATCCACTCTTCTAACTGATCAATCAATTCTGTTAACAGACCAGTCAATGGAGTTAACTCTCCAATCAGTTTTGTCACATCCCACCTTTCATGATGGAGCTGGGACACTTGGCACGTTTCCACTGGTTGCACATTCCTCAACCATCCTCAACCGTTGATCTTCATATCTTCTCTCAACCGTTGATTCCTATTCCTCCGAGTCTATAAATGAAGCTTCATCCCTCCATTCTAAGGATCCAGGCTTTTGACATCGTTACTCTGCAGAAATATCACCAGCACGCCTTTGGCACCCATTTGTCACCCACAAGCTTGAGATCACCATTGTTGCATTGGAGCTCACCTTCATTGCATATCACCATAGCCGTTCACCATCGACTTCCTCAAACAGCTTTAAAAGATTGCACTCTCTGAGGGCTCATCTCATCTGCGAAAGGACGATTCGTGATAGGCGAACAACGGAAGTTTCGAAACGGAAGAGGTTTGCTGTGTTCGTTCATTGTTTATTTAATCTTCTTTGTTTCTCCATTCTGTTGATGTTTGGGTCATCTGTTATTCATTTGATTGATGCACTATTTTACCCTCACAACTTGTAATGGACCTAGCCATAATTTATCAAATTTTCCATGGCTTCCTTTCTTTTCATGTGCTTTGTCCCAGCACAACACTAAGTTTGATATCCTAAATGTTTTGACTCTTGCCCTTTTGTCAAACCACCTCTTAACAACCACTTGGTGTTTGGCAAACTTCACGAGGGCTTGACCTCCTTTCTCCTCTAGTTGTAACATTTGCACTATTCTGGCTTCCCTATGGTTATCAAAGCCTAGATATTCATTGGCAAACTTCTAGGTTGGTATTCTCAGATTTACTGGAAGTATGGGATCAGTCCCATAAACTAAATAATAAGGTGTGCTACCTAAAGCTATTTTAAACTTGGTCCTGTCTACCCATAATGCATATCTTAACAGGGTATTCCACTCTCTAGGACTTTTGGCAATTAACCTCTTGATTATGTCTAATAAAATTTTGTTTGTTGATTCAGCCAGTCCATTACCTTGAGGGTAATAATTTGAAGAAAACCTTAGAATAATCTCATATTCAAATGCCCATTTAGAAAACTTTAAAGAAGAGAAAGCAGGGCCATTATCACATACCAATGAATAGGGCGTTCCAAACCTGGTGATAATGTTTTCTTCAAGGAACTTGATAACTACCTCAGTTGTGGAAAATTTGCAGCAAGTGGCCTCAGTCCACCTTGTACAATAGTCTGTTACCGTCAATATAAATTTGTGTCCTGCAGAAGATGGGGGATTGATGACTCCAATAAAATCCAAGCCCCACTATGCAAACGGTCTGGATTCGATCACAGGTTGTAGTGGATTGGCCGGATTTCTCCCTTTGTCTGCTGCAGTCTGACAGGTGTGGCAACTTCTGATGTGACTCTTAGTATCTTTGAACATAGTGGGCCAATAATAGCCCGCCCTCAGTATTTTGTGTGTTGTAGCTAAATGGGAACCATGGCCGGTTCTGTACTTGTCATGTAGTTCTGTCAACACTCTATCAGCTTCAGTTCTGTTTATGCATCTCAGATAAATTCCATCATGGTTCTTCCTGAATAGAAGACCTCCTTGCACCATATAATTTTGTGCCTTAATCTTCAAAGCTCTCCTCTGAGAAGCCTTCATCCTGCTTGGGTACTTTCCAGCTATCAGGAAGGTGCTTAAATCATCGTACCAGCCTGATGCGTCTTGGGAATTCAATACATATTGTTGTTTTATCAGATTTGGATCCATGTTTGCTATTGTCTACACCAATGCCTGCCCTCTGACCAGCTTCACAGGAATGATTTCCATGTCAAATTCTTGCAGCGTGGTGATCCACTTGGCTCTTTTTTCTCCAGGCTCGTTTTGCATCAGCAACATTTTTACTGCTGCGTCTGGTACTATGGCTTTGATCTGGCTGCGCAGAATGTAGTGTCTAAATTTTTTCACAGCCTTTACTAATGTGAATGCCTGTCTTTCGATATCTAGCTATCTCAGCTGTGCATCCTTCAGAGGCACACTCATAAATGCTACAGGCCTCTCTTCATTATTTTCACCTTTCTGTGTCAAGGCAGCTGCGACAGAATGAGAAGATGCAAAGGAGTAGATGTAAAACGGGCTTGTGTAGTCTGGACTCGCCAATATAGGGGCATCAGAAATTGCCTCCTTGATATCTTCAAATGCGGCTTTGGCCACTGGCATCCATTCCATCTGTGCATCTTTCTTCAACATGGCATTCAACGGCTACACGATCTCTGCAAAACCTGTTATAAACTTCCGAACAAAGTTAATTTTACCAAAAAATGATTTCAACTCTTTCCTACTGTTTGGTATTTGTAAATTTTTTATGGATTCTATTCTATCCGGATCAATTGAAATTCCATTTTCAGAAATGACATGGCCTAATAATTTACCTTCAGTTACGCCAAATATACATTTCTTAGGATTAAGGGAAATCCCATACCTTTCACATCGCTTGAGTACTTTTCTGAGGTCTTCAGCGTGGGTGGATGCATCCTTGGAATACACAGTTAAATCATCCATATACACAACAATGCATTTACCTGATAATCCACGGAATGCAACGTCCATGGCCCTCTGAAAAGTGGCACCTGCATTGATCAGACCAAAAGGCATTCTTCTATACGCATAATTTCCCCATTTGCAAGTGAAGGTGGTTTTTAGTCTATTTTCTCTATCAATTAAGACCTGGTTATAACCTGAAAAACCATCTAAAAAAGACATCATCTTTGCGCCATTTACTGCTTGCAGTACTTCGTCTATTAGGGGCAAAGGATAATTATCCTTTTCAGATGCCTTGTTTAAATTTCTAAAGTCTACGCACAACCTGATGTCTCCACTTTTCTTCCTCACTGGTACTAAGTTAGCTACCCAGACAGAATGTCTGACTGGGAAAATTATTCCAGCAGACAGTAATTTTTTAACTTCCTCAAAGATTAAAGGCTCTAGAATGGCATTTACAGGCCTCTGTTTCTGCCTAAATGGTTTGACTTCTTTTCTTAAAGGTATTACGTGAGTTATGATGGACTCATCAAATGTTTTCAAGTCTTCATAAGTCCATGCTATGACATGTTTATATTCTTTCAGAATGTCCAGAACCTCTTTTCTAATTTTCTCAGAGCAAGCTTTCCCAATTAGTACATTTTGTGGATTTAGCTTAGTCCCTAAGTTATGTAAATCACACCTACCCCCTTCTGTTTTGGGTAAGTCTTTCTATCTTATTACTCCGTCGAAGTCAAAGATGTGTTCTAATTCAATTACTCCTTTTGGTAAGAAGTTGCTCTTTAAGTTGATCATATCTTCTTCGTCCCATGTTACTTCAGGCCTTTCTTGTTCATCAATGATTTGGGCCTCAAATGCCTCATTACAAGTCAGAAAATCAATAATTTGCTGATCCCCTCCAAATACCTGAAAGTGTGTAACGTTGTCTGGTATACTGGGTACATTAACTAGCTCAACAGCAAATCGTCTTAATCCTGACAGTGTCAATGGTTCTAATGTACTAGCAGCAACTGCTAACACATCTGGCCTGTGGTTCAGCTCTCTAGGGATGTGCTCTATGTTAAAAGCATCAAACGAATCCATTAAACCCCATACTCTATGTCTGTAACTAATCATTTTCTTGTAATTGCAGGCATATAGTTTCCTCACTTGTCTGACTACTAATTTAGAGTCTGAAAATACTCTGATGGTTTTTACCCCTTTCTTGATGGCCATGACAAGTCCTAAAATTAGGGCCTCATATTCAGCAATATTGTTAGTGCAGGAAAATTGTAATCTATATGCTGCCAAATGTGATTTACCTTGAGGATCTATGAGTTCAATACCCGCACCTGCGCCCTGTTTTGATTTGGACCCATCACATTTTAACGTCCACATGCCATCTTTACTTTTCTGATCTTTTACCTTGGCATACTTCATCCCTTTTACTGCCTGTGGGGTGTTGTCTTGTTTATTCATGGGTTTTTCCGTTTGGTTATCTTGCATATGTGTGTTTTTAGTTTGCAACTCAGAAAGATAACTACCCTTGTCCTCTATTTCTTTTCCTAAATCTAGAATCAAGGCATCTATATTATCCTGAACATATCTCTGTGTTGGATCAGGATTCTCATTTTCCTCTTGTGACTCTACCCTCCCTATGCACTTTTTGTATTCATATTCAATGATGTCTTTGCATATTTCACAATTCTCCTTAGAATGTTGCCTATCATGGACTCTACACCTATTTTTATATAACTTACATTGGACTGGGAGATTGTGTTTAACGCACTCTTCCACCTCTTGTCTAATGGCATGACCAAATTTGTCTATTGCATTGTTTTCTTCATCTGAAGAATTTCCGTCAGACTCAATGAATAGTGCCGTTTTATTGCTGACACACTTTTTTCTAATGTTTAACATCATAATCTCTTCAATCTGCACCCCATTATTGGTAATTCTATAGACACCCGGTTCAACAATAGCATATAATATTTCATTAGTTCGATTATACTCTGTTATCATATGTTTCATTCTAGGCTCTGCCTCTATTCTGATCTGGTTTGGGATGCCTCTCCAAGGTAACCACATGTGTGAAAAGTCAGTAGCCATATATCCATTTAATGTCTTGGACCAATCCCTACTTAGCAACATTCCATAATTTACGGGTATATCCACTACTTGAATGTCAATGATTTGGCTTACCCTAGGGTCTAAAGCTAATTGCATTTGAATGTTCATGAGTTCTCCTATCACGCTAACCTCGGTCTTATCTAATTGCGTGACAACCTTGGCAGATTTGGTGGGAGTCAGCCCGAGAGTTTTACATATTCCTAAGGGCATTACGTTGGCTAAAGCACCAGAATCTACCATGCAATTGTGTATATTATTCCCACACAACCTAACAGTTAACAAGAAAGGGTGAGTATCCCTCTTATCCGCATGTATTACTACATTTGTATTGGAAGGGTGCTCAACTTTCTTACCTTTCTCCTTAGGTGGTGAATCACTATTAGGAACAGTTATATTAGCAGACACCTCGTTTGTTATGGATGTATCCAGGGATTTTATAAAAGCATTTCTGATCCCTGGGGTCTTCAATAATTCATTTAGAGGTATACTGACCTTAATTTTCTTTATTTCCTCTGACAAGTAATTCATTAATCTTGTTGTCTCTATTGCTTCTGTCTTACTTGTTTGATCCTTTTGCACTATTGTTCCATTATTTGTGTGCTGACTAGCTTTAAGTATGGCAGGATTGTTGCTAGCATTTTGATCTGGGGGTGTATTGATGTTATTCGGAGGAGTGGAAGTGGTGAAAGGTCCTCCTGGCCTAGGGTTGTTCCTCAAATTGTAGGTGTGGCTTTTATTTGTCTGTTGAAAGGCCTGCACCTCTTCTGTTTCATTTAATATCTCATTTTCAGATTCAAAAGGAAACTGAAAAGCATTTAACACAAAGGCTGATTCAGGATAAAGACTTTCACAACAGTATGGTTCATCCTCTAGCAATTCATCCTCTTTCTCTTCTGCAGTTGCAAAGGTAAACGTTTCTAAGACTAATGCTGTGTCATATCCTGAGGGTACTACCTCATTACCCTTAGGAATGAGAAATTCAGAGGTAGGAGGCTGTACATCTATGTTGAAAATACTAGCTGCCAAGTGGAACTGTGGACAGTCGTGCTTAGCATGGGCATTGGTATTGTGAAATCTGCACCAATTTTTGGGTGCTGTACTAGCCATTTGTATGCTAGTCGTTTGTTTTGCATCATGATTATCTATATTCTCAAAAGGAGAACCCAGAGTACCATTGTTGGGCCCAGTGTTCCATGTCTTGGGTGGCCTAGGTTGATTCTGATTTCTGTTATTATTGCCCCAGGTCCTATTATCTATCACTAGCCCTCTATTTTGCATTGGTTGCCCCTGACTGGGGCCTTGATGCTGATTATAGTTTTGGTTCTGATTGTACTGCTGATTTTGATTGAGACTATAATTCTGATTTTGGTCTTGGTTGTGATTTTGATGTTGATTGTAGTTTTGGTTGCCTCTTCCATAGAGGTTCTCATTTCTTAGCTGTGTCACTTCAGTTGTTAACCTTTTCAAATGTGCAGTAATCTCTTTGATTTCTTCCCTATCCTCTTGTGCTTTTGCCACAGTTACATCCCTAGGAAGTTGGAAGAAAGGCTGACCATTATTTTGACTGTTATTGGAAGTACTAGCCGTGTAAGGAGTTATAGCTTGGATTGGGGTAGGATTATACACAGGTGTGTAAGAAGGAACCAGATTTACTAGTGGAGCATGCTGCACAGGGACTCCATTCCATGGGTGTGCCTGATTCTGCACCCCAAAATTTCCTCCATTGACAAATGGACTATAAGTTGTATACCTCATCTCTTGGTTCACTGAGGCTGCCTCTTTATAGGCTTTGGATATTGAATCTATGTCAGGTTTTCTTTTGACAAACATGGCAGTTAAAGGATCCAAGGCAGCATAGTACATAGCCAACAAGGGAGCATCATCTATGGTATAAGGGGCTACTAGCCTAGAATAGGCCTTTTGAAATCTGTCATTGAAATTATCAATTAGTTCTCCCTCACCTCGTTTTATAGCAGCCAATTTATGATACAAAGCACAAGGGTCAATGGGTCCTCTAAATCTTGACAAAAATGCTTCTTCCATAAGTGCCCAGGAAGAAATGTAACCATTGGGTAAGTTTACATACCAGCTAGAGGCCTGCTCATTAAAGGTGTAAGGAAACAATCTACACACAACATCCTCGTGCTCTAACATAGCCCTAAAACATGCTTCCTTAAATATTCTAATATGATCTTCTGGGTCCTGATGCAACTGGTATTTGGGACATATCTTTTCCAGATTTTTGGGCATCTCATGATAATAATTGAAGAGTATGGGAGAATTGACATCGAAATAAGCCATTACAGGTGTTTGAGCTTGACTTGAACTTGCAGGAATACCTGGATTGATTGGTGGATTAGGATTTATAGGAGGATTGAGACCTCCAGGAGTGCCTAAACCAAGATTTAAAGATCTGAACAGTGATCTGTCAGGACTCACAATACTACGGATGTTAAAAGGTGACCCAGGAGGTGTTCCAGATGAACTTCCTACTTGCGATATCTTTGGATTCCAAATTAAAGGGTTTTTACTTCGCCTTGTATCAGGTAGTTGCACAAATATATCTCCTGAACTAGATCTAGACCTAGTCACTCTATTACTGTCATTAGCCAGTTTGAAATGAACCCTAACTCAGGAAGGCCCTCCTTCTAGCGCCAGAAAACTGTTGATGATTGCAATATACAGCCCTCCTTCTAGCGCCAGAAAACTGTTGATGATTGTTTTGATGCAATCATAACAATAAGTTAAAATTCACATATAATGAACTGAAACTATACTTGAAAGATAAGAAGGAATCATTTGAGATTCAACTAATCCCAAGTCTACAATGGTTCGGTTGGTCAAGTTCAGTTGGTCAATGTGAAGCTGTAATGTTCAAGGGGCCTTATGTAGTTTAGGGTTGTTTGGTGGTTTAATGGACTAAGAATATGCAAAAAAAATCATAGATTTCAACAAGTATTTTGTTCATTTGCATACAAGTGTTACTGTGCTACAAGTTCAGATGGTTTTCTTGAATTATTGCAGCCTTCTCCTTTATACATTTATGAAAACTGTCTACTTTTAACTCTATTATGCATGCTTCTTCAAATTTGAGACAATTTCCTTTAGATTTCTACATTTTCAGCTAAATATTTCAGATGGGTTGGGAAAAGTTAGAAAGATCTAATCTACACCTCATTTAATCTATCGAAGGATCTAATTGTTTCTGTTATGCACTATGTAAATACTACAATAATTTGATCAAATCCACAGTAAAAAACCTTAAATGCAAGTTTTGAGCATTTTCACAAACATACATTTAAAATTGTAAGCTCTCAAAGAAAATATTTCAAAACACAAAGAAGAGCAAGAGAACACTCAGAAGATAGATGCAGAACTCCAGATTCTATTGTATTAGAAACGAATAGTCATACATGATTTACAATGTAGGAATGACTCTTAGTTTCATTGATCATACTACAGAGAACTTACAAGCTTTACAGATACAGTAAGGTAGCCAGACATTCCACGCGCACCTTACTGCAAACAAACAAGTGACCTCCTTCTTCTACTTCTAATCTAAACTAAGCTAACTTGCTGTGTTTTCCTAAAATCCCTGTTGTAGCCCCTGTTGTAAAGTATTTACAGTGTAGAGAGGCACAATATATAGACTTTCTGGTTGTCCTCACTACAGAAAAAATCCTAACTACCTCTGGTTCAAACCCCTGGTTATAGCAATAAATACAGATGAACCAGTCCTCCAAAATATCTCTGAGTAATGTCAAATCTGGGCAAAATATTGCCCCTTCTGAGAAGTTCTGGTAGCTTGGCAATAACTTCTGTTTGTCTGTTGCAATAATACTCTCAGCTGCAACTTTGTCCTTCACTTGAATGGCCTTGACTTCTCGCACTTCATCCTTAGCCTCCTGCTCCTGAGATCAGATTTCCTTCCTCCATGATGTCACTGTGTTGAAGTTCCAGCTGCTTCCTCAACTGCAAGCCTGCAAGACAAGACAAGCAATAAGTATCAATTTATCAAATAAACAGCAGGAGATTAAAATAATGTTTAAATCCAGGTGACTGTGCAAAAAAAATGGAAATCAGGTCCAAAAAACCTCCAAAATGCGTTCAAAAACGCATATAGACTGCTCAAAACCATCGGGTCAACTATCGTTGACCAGGAAAATGCCACGGGCGCCAAAAATATAGTTTAAAATTTCCATCGCTATGCATTTCCCGCCTATCGGTGTGAGAATCGTCATCGGCAGGCCAAAAAACATATTGGCTGATATTCGCTGTTTGGCTGATGGCCCTTTTCTCTCTTTGTTTTTTTTCTTTGTTTTCTCCTCTGTCGGCTTGTTTTTCCCCTTCATCGGTGAGAGTTTATACTATCAGCGAACTCCAAACCTTCTGTGCCGATGACCATCATTATGCCGATGTTCATTTCATCGGCAAGAGACTCGCCGATATCCTTTTCCTCCTTCTGCTAAGTCTTTTCCATTTAAAACCTATGTATATCACAAATATACATGCAATTAATCAGATTCCAATTGCCCTTGAGTTCCGCCCTTGTATATTTCCTAATGTATATTGTGCTTGTATATATAGCCTTGTATACCGCGATATACAAACACGAATATACAAGGAATTTTCTCCATTTGATAATCTTTTCGGGTCCAGCATTGCATGTTTTCACCTGTATACTTCACACTCTGCATGTGAATAGTGCATTGTATGTGAACAGTGCTATGTATGTCTGCTTGTATATTCCGCTTGTATATGAAAATATACAAGCCTGAATATACAATGATTTTTGAGTTTTTGATAATAATTTCAGGTCCGACCATGTATATTTTGCATTGTATCTCCCAATATACAAGCTCAAATGTACATACAACCAGCCTTGTATATGAACCCGAAAGCAAAAGCGACCAAGTATAAAAAATATGACTTTGTATATACAAAGGACTTTGTATATGCAAAGCGATAGACAAACCTAAATGTACATTTTACTAAAATGATCATAACTTGCAAAATATAGCGAATCAAGATGGTTCAAAAAGCAACCCTGGCTCATTTTTCACAAGGAATCCAACCATATCATGCAAGGGTACTAAAAACGTATTTTTCTATATTTTTAACAAGGTTTGCAAATTTGACTCTTTTTTTTCCCTTTACCACCAAGCAAAACAACACAAGCAGAAGCAAAAAGCAAAGCAACAGCAGGGGTCCCCATTTTGCTAAGGAGCATAATGGGGCGTGTTGTGAACATCACAACACATATATCAAGTACTTGAAACAACCTCTCTATCTAAACATAAGGAACATATAGTTACCTCATCCATTGCATGTGTTGACTCCTAAAATAACTACAACCCTAAACCCTAAAACATTCCTGAATCACCTGGGCTAGGGATGGTCATTCTAGATGAATGGAAGAGATTTATCAACAAGTTCAAGGTGATTTTGGGCAACCTATAGGAGTGGATTAACTCCTCTGCACTTCAGTCTTAGCTTCAACCTAGGAGGGATACTCCAAGGGGTATACCTAAATAGGTATTAGGTTCAAACCAGATGAACAACTAAAAATAGTAGGACAACCAAACCCAAACTGCCTTCTAGGCCCCAAAGATTGTCACTAAACCTGAAACAACTGGTTTTCATTAATAACCCCTATATAGATGATAAAAGAACACTCCCATTGAGAATGGAAGTATTGGAAAGAGACATTGTGTGGCTTCATGAATGTTGTCATTGATGGCAACAAAGTCCATCCCACACATCCGCAGGACATGGTATGACTATATTAGAAGTCAGATTGAAGAGTATTGTGGTCCAGTGAGTAAGAACAGAGCATGCAACAAGGTCTGACAATCAGGTCTGGATCTCTCAGAGGAAGTATCTCAGAAAAGTATAGACTTGGGGAAGTCAAGAGGAGTGCTATGACTAATACATTCCAGAGATTGAGCCTCCGGTGATGAATGAATGAAAAGATATGAGCACCTAAATGTTGGGTTCCTGTTTGGCAAAGTAGACTAAGGAAGAACTAACCGACAGAGCATCAGACCTTAATCCGGATGAGAAATTGATGGTGATCAAGTTTCTTGAGGGGTCATTCATGGTTGGCTGACATGATTGATGATTTCTATAAGTATCTCTTTGATACACATCACTTAGTATGCAAGGATTCAGCCAATAGATCAGAGTTTGGGAAAATATTGAGTATTCCAGATGCTGACTAGAAAGATGTTGAAATCCTTGGTGCAGATATATATACCATATGGATTTAGATGTGAAGGTGAGAGTTGAGTGTTGAAGTGTGCGAAGAAAAGCAGAGAGTAGTGTGGAAGCAGCAATACAAGTCTGGTATGTGATAGAACAACAGCACCAAAGAAGAGAAAGAATGAAGTGCAGTAGATCAGTGTATTGAGCCTAACTAGAACTGAACCTCAGCATATGTGGATGCTTCTTATTAGTTCAACACCTTGCTACTTTCTTTATACTTTGTAGGTAGTGAGCCTCTTGTGAGTAGTATGCTCAGGTAGTGAGCCCTAATTGGCAAGTGCCATTTTGTACTTCTATTCTTTTAATAGAGAATACAATCTTGGGTTAGTCACCCCGTCATTTTTCCCTTAATAGGGTTTTCCACATCAAATCATTGTGTTATGTGTACTGATTTTATTTTTTCTTTCATGGTTATGCATGCTTAGGTGATTTGATCTTGCACTTGTTGTTAAAGAAGAATAGAAAGTTAAAGTAATTAAGATAACTGATTCACCCCCCCTCTCAATTATCAATAGGAAGGTGCTGGTATGTTTGTTTGCAAGATATACAAATTAATTACTTTCTTCACACATGAAAAATTTGTTTTGATTTTTAATAGTGTGGGTGATCATGGAAACCTTCAGACTGATGCCTAATATATATTGGGTTATGGAGTCCACAATCCAACAGAAGGAAGAAAACAACAAGAGAAATGAAACATGCACTTTCTGGATATTCAGATGCAAGGAAAATAACAATCAATAGAGAATATGCTTAGTAATCCTTCACCAATATACAATCAATCATCTACAACCATAAAAGAGATCATCACATAGCATGTAATGTTTTAGGAATTTGTTCATTCATTTGATAAATGGTTACAATCATATCATGAAGTGTGGCAAGAGGAAACCCTAAAAGAAACTCAGGATTTCCTTGAAAGATTACATAAGAAGGAGAAGTTCATACATTGATAGTTGTAATAAATATGATAAACCTTTCATAATCTATGTCTTCACTACTGGAGAACTAGAACTTTTCTACTATTTGAAACCCTAGAGAGTTCTACACTCGACTACCTGAAAAATACCCAAAAGACCAACCTTTTTTACATCTTCTATTCATGTATATATAGCATATGATTCCAATTGACCTAATTAGGTTACAAAAAATTTCCCTAAGGGCCACATCATAAAATACCTCACCTAGAAGGGATGTTTATCTGCCAGAAATAACTATAAAATATCTAGGGTCTAGAGGCAGATGGAAGATATTTTCTGCTTTAATGTACACAACTGGTTAGCTGATCTGTAACCATAAATGCATCAAATATCTAAGAAGGAAGGGGTAGATGAGAGGTATAGCACCTGCATTGATGGCGTATGAGACATATCCCTTCAAAATTACCAAGCAAAGCCCTTACAACACTTTAAATCTCAAACCCCTGAGTCTCTATGTCTTCATCGGTTCTGAATTCTTCAAAAAAATCAGCCTCTACAATGCCGCTTGGATGAATTCATGCATCTTCCCTCCTTCAAGATGTCTAAAAGTCCCCTTTAAATTTTAACCATAGATGAGTCTATTTTAAAAATTCAATAGCCACTACAACTTCCTTTTGATTTTGCATTGAGGAAGAGTGCCAAAGATTCTATGTACATGGCAGTATATAATAGTTGTATAGTAGGAAGTGGGCCATCTTCATTTGGCTCCATGGGAGTGCACTAAGCCCTCCATGTGGCTCTCCTTTCATAAATCTTTTCATTCTTCTCAGGAATAGGCCACTTGTTCTTATTTTGCAGCCATGCGGAGGATCTTCCCTTCTGACAAGATTCCCCTACAACCATGCGCTACCATCTAATCACTGTCGATCCTACTTCTTCACTGCATTGTTTGACACCTGGCACATAGTTTTCTTCAGTCAATTGGGTCACCGACTATATGGCCAAAGGCCATGACATACTTTACAATTGTTGCTATTTCACAGCACCGTAGGAGGAACATGATGTAACCTTCAATGGTCTATGGGCTTGTGAAATCCTATAATACTGTATCCTCGGGCCCCTAAGAAGACTTAAGACTTAATACCTTATGAAGAATATAACTTTATGGGCTAGAGTAGGTAAATACTAGGATTTAGTTCTGGTCATTTCATGGTATATAAGACTCAAGGTTATAACTTAGACAACCGGTAACCTAGGCCAGATAATCAACAATGGATTATAAGATGAAGTAAAATAATGACCGTAAGACTTAGGGCTTAGCCAATGTTTTGGACTTTTCCACTTTGCATTTCAAATGGCAAAGACATAAAAACCTATGAGATGTGTCTTTGACCAGTTATAACTTATAAGTTCAAGTGGGAATATGAATAAGACACGGTCCAGCAAAACTAGGCATTTTGGGAACTAATTTTTTTAGGTGTTAACACTAGCTCTAGTTGGGGACGTGTGCCAAGCAGTGGCACAGTGAGAATCCAGATCTCTAGGTAGATCAAAACAACAACATACAGGAAGCAAAACAAAACACCATCAAGACCAACAATGGTCAAGACTACTCAAAGTCAAAATATATCAGATATAACAAGGCTTCACCAAAAAATTTGAAGGAAAACCATTACCTATGAGAAGTAGCATTTCAAATGCTGCCCATGAATAGGAAGCTCCAGCAATTCCCCTTCCACATTTCTAACATATAAGGTGTCTTGACTAACATTCTCATCAATTTGATAAGGGCCTAACCAAAGTGGTTCAACCTTACCATGTTTGCCTCTATCTTTTGACTTTGAATTCCAAAGAAGAACCAAATCATCAGTTTGAAAACACCTCTTAACCACTCTTTTGTTGAATAGATGTTCCACTTGTTTCTACCTTAGCAAGTTTTGTCATGTGCCATCCTTCTGACTTCATCCAACTCTACTAAGTCATGCATTCTCAACTCCTATTTTTTGCAGTAATAGATACACAGGCAAATCCAATGACATTGTCATTTTTCCCTCCTTCCCATATACTAACTCAAAAGGGCTCTTGCCTATAGCATGTTCATAGGTGATCCTATTGGGC
This sequence comes from Cunninghamia lanceolata, assembly GCA_027924645.1. Classification (NCBI taxonomy): domain Eukaryota; kingdom Viridiplantae; phylum Streptophyta; class Pinopsida; order Cupressales; family Cupressaceae; genus Cunninghamia; species Cunninghamia lanceolata. Next base: position 5,317,534 of record BSBN01000495.1, on the reverse strand, counting down.
GAAACTGCATATTTCATCTTGTCATCCCACCTTTTCTTATACTGATCTCATCTAAAATCCTCTTTAAAATTTTCATGAGGCTCTTATTGTTGGACTTAGCTTGTCCATTACTTTGTGGATGATATGGTAATGAATGAATCAAACTTATCCCATTCTTGGAACACATATTTACTATGTCCTGAGATCTAAAACATATAGCATTATCTACAACAATTCTAGATGGCACACCAAATCTAGTTATTAGATTGTTCAACAAAAACTCAATCACTACCTTGGTTGTGGCATTATGAGTTGAAATAGCCTCAATCCACTTAGTAAAGTAATTAGTTGCCACCAATATCCACCTTTACGCATTGCTTGATCTCTCCTGAATCTCGCCTATGAAATCAATGCCCCATTGCTGAAATGGTGCTTCAATGGTAACATTCATAAGAGGAAGGGCACCTCGGAACTTCAACTTACCTACAAATCTTTGACATGCATCACACTTTCTAATTTGTTTTGCAACATATTTGAAGAGACTAGGCCACCAAAAGCCTACCTAATGATCATATGTGTTGTGGTTTTGGCATAAAAATGCCCACCACAAACTCCTCGATGATATTCAGTAATGGCTTGCTTAGACTATTGCTGATCTAGGCACTTTAATAACAATCCCTCATGATTTCTCCACATTAAAATACCTTGGATCAAGACATACCTTTGGGATTGGAGTTTGAGTGTCCTTTGCTAAGTTATACTCATGCCTGGGGGGTGATGCATGTTGACAAGATAAAAGATGATGTCCCTATAACATGGGTCATTTGTCAAAGCACACACATCAACAAGTTGAGAGGCATTTACCTCATTTATCTTAGTTGCCTCTAAGTTTCAATTTACCATCAACTTATCTATACCGTGGCCTCAAACCAATTTAGTGATCTATATGTCCATGCCATATTCCTGGATCATGTTGATCCATATGCATCTCCTACTTGAAACTTCCTGCTATATGAATATATCATTCACAGCTGTGTGTGGAAAATATGATATGATCTTGCCACCTATGAAATAAGATTTGAAATTCTTTATGACCTTAACCAATGCATAGGCATTCTTCTCCATTATGGAATAATGCAATTCAGCAGCCTGTAAAGGCTTGCTAAAGTATCCTATAGGCTATTCAAATCCATCTTCATTCTTTTGAAGTAAAACAATAGCAACAATATAAAAAGAAGAAAAGGAAAGCAACTGATGAGGTTTTGAATAATCTGGACTTATTAATACAAGTGCCTCCTTGATAGATTCCTTAATATCTTGGAATGCTTTAGATGGTTCTTTATCCCATACAATAGATTGCCCTTTCTTAAGCATTTTAGAAATGGCCTTAGTCTTTTCAAAAAATTAGGAACAAATCTCCTAACAAATTTGATTTCCCCCAAAAAAGACTATATTCCTTTAATTGATTTGGGTTATGGAATGAGATCAATAGCCTGACTTGTTCTAGATCTATCATTATCCCATATTTTGACACAATTTGCCCAAGTAACTTGCCCTCTTTAACTCCAAACTGATATTTTAGGATTCAAAGAAATCACATATTCTAAACACCTTTAGAAAATTACTTCAAGATGCTGGCAGTGCTCACCTCTTTATTTTGAGAATGATATCAGGTCATCTTGATAAACCACAATGATCTCATCAAGAGACCAGCAAAAGCTACATCCATAGCTCGCTGAAATGTTGATCCAACATTCTTCAAACCAAATGGCTTTCTCAAGTACACATAGGTCCCCCAAGGAGTGGTGAATGTTGTTTTATGTTGTTCAGACTCCTTGACCAGCACCTAGTTGTATCTAGAGAATCCATCCATCATTGACATCAACTCTGAACCAATAACCCTTTGTAATAAATGGTCCATGCTTGGGAGAGGGTAGTTATCTTTGAGGGATTTGATGTTTAAATTTCTAAAATCAACACACAACTTGATTTCCCTGTTCTTCTTTCTTACCAAGACAAGGTTGGATACCCACTCAAAATGTCTGGTAGGTTTTATAATGCCTCCCTCTTTCATCTTCAACAATTCTTTTTGCATCTTGGGAGCAATGGTAGGATTTATAGGCCTCTATTTTTGCCTTGATGGTTTTGCATCAAGTTCAAGGGGAATGGTATGCTGAAACAAGTCCTCCCTATAAGCCTTAAGCTCATCATAAGACCATGCAAAATACTTCTTGAATTTTCTGAGCAGAGCAATCAACATCTACTTCTCACGAGGCTTCAACTTCTTCCCAATGTAAACCATTCTAGGTGCATCCCTAGTTCCAAGGTTTACACCTTCAACATTATCCTCTATAACAAGTTTACTTTTACTCTTCCATTGGTCTGATTTGTCAAATACTCTTTCTAATGCTACTATCCCTTTTGGAATAGTATTTATCTTTAATTGTACAATCTCACTACCAAACAAAGTTTCCTTACCATCTGTCACTTCTATCATTGGCTGCCAATCGATCAACTTGTTAGGTCTCAAAAATGCAGGTTATAAACCTTAAGAGGTTGCCAAGCTCTCTTAACACTTTTGGCTAACAAAACATGGCTGATATGATTGAAAGCCCCCTTCTCTTTAGGCTTTGCCAGACCTAGGTAGGTGTACCTTGATAGCTGAATGCAAATTTGTGTTGAACTTATGGATTTATCCACAGTGGCATGTAAGTGTGAGATAGATATAAGCTTTAATAACTACTACTAGTATGTGAGATTTTGAATATGTGAATAAGGTTTTGAAATGTTATTTTGTTACAACCATTGCTTTACGTATTATGGGTAACAGAGTTAGGATGTGTATGATAGATGTGTCCTCTCTCTTGGCTTAACTCAAATTATTTGGCACTTTAATTGTTTATACCTTGTAAATGTGCAAGAATATTGGTTATGATCCCAATGATCTTTTCCCAAGTTACTATGATCAATTGAAAGGAATTTTAATTCTAGTGTGAAGAAAACCAACTAAGATGATTTGTTTAAAGGGTTTTAACTCCTGGCAGAGACCAATGAACATAAACCACTTAGAAGGACTTAAATCAACTTCTTATAGAAACCAATCAAGCAGATCACACAAGTGCAGCAAATGTGCCCTAATAAATTAAGTATATCCTTGATATATTAATTTAAATAATAGAGAAAATCCATTTTGGAGACAATGCAGATAACACATATGAATGAACATTAAAAAATAATTGAACACCAGAAAGGTTGGACATCAAATAAAAATATTCCTTCTCCATTCAATTGCTTCAAAAGAATTTATAATGTGCATAGAAAGTCTTCATTGTGATATTTTATTTTCTACCTAACCCTAATGATTTCTCCTCTTGCTTCTTATTGATCATTGCTTCTAATTCATTTTGCTTCTGATGATTGATCTTCAATTTTCATCTCTCATATATTTTGCAATTTCAAGGTTATGACCCTTTAGACATCCATCTAGTGCAGCTCTTCACTTAATTAATTATCTCCAACAGATTAAAATATTCTAATTTTAATCTTCTTGACTTTTATACTTCCACAAAAATAATTTCAATAATTATTATTTCTCTTTTGTCATGCTTATATTTACCTTCGCTGGAAATGTTTTACCTTTAATTGTATGCACTTTCATTTGATTGAAAATATGATTGAAATATTCTTTTAGGTAAAACAATTACCCTCTCCCCTAGTGAAAATATTTCACATCTTGGTGAATAATACTTTACAACTTCATAAAATTTTCATTTTGCATATTTATTTTAATATTTCACCCCAGAGCATTCAATTTTATATTCCTTCAACATTAGCAAATCTAATAGTCTTTATGGAAAAATATTTACCATTCTTTAATGAATAACACTTTGCCTCATCCTCTGCCTCAATTATTTAAATAAATCTTTTATTTGGCATCCAAATAATTCCTTTTCCATAGTTTTGACAGAAAATAATTTTGGCATCGCATATTAAAATCTTTTCTTAAAATGCCCACTGTATTCTATGACAAGTGAAATTTTATTTATATTTTTCTATTCTCAGAGGATCGAAGGGACTCATATTTTAGTCCTGCCAATACTTGTATCTCTCCTTGATGATTTATTCATGCCTTCAGTTTTACACTTTTCAGGATATCGAAGAGACTTAAAACCTTGTCTTGCCAATATTCATTATTCCTCCCCATGGATTTTTTACTTTGCAATATTTTATGCCCTTCGAAATTTCAAAGGGACTGGGAATTCACTCACTCCGATATAGTAAAGTCTCCCCGATATTTGTTTTTATACTTTATACTCTTTTATCTTGGCGTGTAAAAATCTTCTGGATCCATCTTATCGATAGATTGAAGACTTGGAAATGACTTACTTTGATATGGAGAAGTCCTGCTGATTTTAGGGTTTCTCAACAGTGTGCCTCAATTTTGTGCATATTCTACAATCATTGCAATCCATGAGACCGCATTTCATTGAAGTATGATGTCAAGCAGTTAACATTCCTAGTCTGCACTTTCACATTTTGTATGCATGTCTACCAGTAGATTTGCATTTATAGCTTCTGGTGAAAACTCTTTTTCATATCCTGCAATATAGGCAGTCCTTGATGTTACACTCCATCGAAGTATTCTTTCAAACAGTTCTTTTTCATTATCTAAGTTTCTACATTTGGCATATATGGCTGCCTGAGAATTTGTATAAATTCTCTATCCTTCACATTTGATGGATGTCATATCATGTTTTAGAGAACCATTATGGCACAAGCGAGGAGGATGTTGGCAAAAGTTGTGGATCGAAGACATGTTCATTGCATTTGGTGAAACAGTTGATTACTACATGAGGTATTTTGGTAAAGAGTGTGGCATTTAGATTTAGACTCTTGTTTGCATTTCACATGCAAACTCAAAACCATTTCAAATTCAAACACAAATGCACTATGAAAGCTTGTGTATGTAATGTGCTTGAGCTCCGATGCCTGAAGTTTCAAGATATTGGTTAATAAACTTTCTTATTTCATGCTCTGTATGAATTCTGAAGCTGAGGGCTTAGCCTCTCGGCATCTAAGATCTTAGGATCTCATGGTTCCAAATGCCAACTATCTAGTTAGCCTTGGTGTGTGTATCCTACATGCATTGTGCTCCATGAGATTACATTTTTCCAAGGCATTTTGCAAAATAGCTCACGTGCTTTGTCTTGCTTAGCGTCCTTTTCCCTTCTAGAATATTTTTCACTTCTTTCTCTAGTACCTCTCACTTTTTATTTATTAGATTTTCTTTTGAGGGCATCATATGTTTCTTAAAATCATCAATACTAACATTGTATACTGTTGAATAGATATTTGCCAACAAAACGAGTAGTTGTTTCCTATCTCCGATTGGAGCAACCAGACCAACTTTACCATCATCAATAACAATAACCTCAATGCCATAATCAATTGCCTCCCATGTATTCATATAATAATTTTCAATTGTATCCTTTTTAATTTGCTCTTCTGATCTTCCAGTGATACGGGAATAAATTTTGTTGAATTTGATTTGATGGTGATTCAACTCCCTTTATTGAATCATTCTGTTAAATATTGAATTGTCATTTGACTGACCGCCATATGGTTGATCACTTTACAATTGGGCATGCAAAATCTCTTTCCTTTTGTTCTAGAAGAAAGTAGAAATTCTCACATTGATGTAGTAAGGCCAAAGCATGTAGTTGATACATCTGTCTTGCATAATTTCATAGCATCATATATTCACATTCCTATAGTCACTGAATCTCCTGGGAGCCTAAGAAAACAATTATTTGCTATTGAAACTGGTATATTATTCAATTTGATGTTATATTATTCCCTTATTATTTGGTTCAAACTCCAAGCCTTGAATGCAATTGAAGCTTCTCTTTGTACCATGCAATCAACAGCACTTGTGTGACACAAGTCAGGTCCGATGTAGGCCTGGCTAAAAAAATTTCATTTTGAGACAAGTTTTATGTCTTGAATTGACCTAGGACTACCTCAATATGCATCTAGCATGAAAAAGAATGGGTAATAGTTAGAATCCTCTTTTTGGCACTTTGCATTTGTGACCAAAACAAGCTCTCTAGAATTGCCCTAGAAAACTAATCAAACCATCTCCCGGAGTCATGAAAATTCATAGGTATGAAGACTTCAGAACCAAGAATTTAGTGCAACAAATGGTTTGGAAAAATACATCCTGAGGTGCAAGATATTATCATTCAAAGTAGATCTTTCAACCTTCTCTGCAAATGCAACTATCAAAAAACCTAAATATGGCTCACCAAGTCACCACCCCGAAAAAATACCAAATCTCTTCCTGGGAGGTTGTCACTGGAAACATTAGATCTTTTAGGTCCATTGAGCATGTGTTCAAAAGGGTTCTTCACAAATCCACTCTTGTCATGAAATATTAAAGTGCAAAGTTGACCTCTCTACAACTTTCTAGAAATGCAAATGTAAAAATAAAACTATCTGTATTTGCTTTTTACCTTGAAAAAATAGCAAACAAGGGGCTGAGGTTTTGAAAATTGGCATAAAAGTAGATTATCATAAGGAAAATTTGAGACGCCAATTGTTTCTCCATGAATATCATCCAGCTCATAAATATTGTCCTACAAAGTTGACCTCCCAGGCAGATTTCACATTGTGCAGACAACAAACCTTCTCAGAACCTTCCAACTTGATGCTTGAAAACCCAGTCAAATCTGATCATGGAAGGATGAAATCAGATATGGACACTACCATATTGTCTATAAATATTCCTATCAAGTGATTTGACTTGAAACTAAATAGGCTTCGAATTATGACCCCCCAAAGTAGGTCACTGGGGCAATTTTTTCAGGTGCATTTATAAGTGTGGTACTCAAATTTTTCATCATTGGAACCTAAAATTTTGCCAAAATTTTAAGGTTCCAACACAACTAATTTTCAAATTCATCCATTCAATTCATAAAACTAAAAATTTGATTGGTGTCATTGAAAACCCACCAACTATAAATGTTATCAAGAATTATTGGCCTTGTGAGTACCTCCACAACATATTGGCCATGGGGAAAATTCATTTGAGGGTCAAAATTTGAACCAATGACAACAAGGGAATCTACTTTTTCATTTTTTGTTCTTTCAATCCATTCAATGCCAATGGCATCAAACAATTCCATTGTGTCCCAGACTGCATTTCGGTACCCTCTAAGTCTATTTTCTTTGGCAACAAATATCTTTCTAATCTATTGCACAATCAATTCTAAATCACCAAGTATTCTCAGACATGTGATTCCATGTTTATGGGCAACATTTAAGCCACATGGTTGGTGCACTAAAAATCAAGTCTAAAAGACTTGCCAAACTGATCACTGTTAGGTGCTATCAGGACAATACTAGCACCTAAACCTTCCCTTGAATATGCACCATCAAAATATAAAGTCCACAAATCAGTTGTACCACAAACAAGAGTAATAGGGTTAGAAAGGAAAGCCTCCAAATTAGGATTATCATCACTATTATGTTCCATAAAGTGATCAATTTTAGTATCAAAGAAATTTGCATGATCATCCTCTATTTTGTATCTATATTCTATGTGTTCATCTTCTACCTTTTGTTCCCTATACAACTTCACATCTACACCTTGTACTAGAATAGTGGCATATGTGAGATCCATCTAGATACTTCCACCCATAGAGGTTGTCCATTTTCTTGATAGCAACATGCCCCACTTAGTAGGGTAATCCATAATAATTATGTCCATTAAAAATGACTTGTCAGGATAAGCAACCAAATTGACCTCAGCATCCTTGACAAGACCAATCACATTTACCTCTCTAGAGTCCATAGAAAAACACTTGCCAAAAGGCTTGGACACTTTTAATCCCAATTTATTCATTATAGACAATGACATAAGATTACTGGAAGCACTAGAGTCAAGCATGCAGTTGTGTAATAGCCATCCATTTATGATCAATGTGGTGAAAAAGGGACCAACTCCCATCTTGTTGTTAACAACAGTTGATCCCAGATATACTTCTATGGTTTCATCATTATTGGGTTCAACAACAAGTTGCTTTTGTGTTTCTATGGCAGTAATAAGAGACCCTACTCTATCCCTATGCTCAGGGATCCTAACGAGTTCCACTATTGGCACAAAAATTCTAATTTGGCTAAATACTTGAGTGATGTCAATAGGGAGATAACTTGGCAAAGGAGTATCAGATGAAATAGTTACATCATTTGCAGAAGGAATTAAGGTATTACTTGAGAAGATGAAATATCCTTACCTTCTTCCTTTGTTTTCTCTTTCTCTTTTTCTAATTCCTTTTGAACTTGAGGATGATCACACTTATTGTAAACTTTAGGATAATGGACCCCCAAAATAGGTGAGGTAACTGATTATACCTTTGATGTTGGGTTCTTTTGTCCATATTCTATTTCGCTACTATAGGCTACACTGAAAGCTTCTTCTTTTCATGTATGGTCTTCTTTGGAACAATATTACCTTTTGTCCCACATCCTCCTTCTGTCTCTTCTTGCCATCATCCAATGTATCCTATCTTGGCTTAGCAATAAGAGAGTTCTAGATAGGCACTTACATGTTCCTCAACTAATAGCCACCTTGAACTTGCAAGATAGTAGCATCAGTGAGAGCTTCAATATCATTCTTAGAAGGTCTAGATTGTTTATACTTCTTTTTCATGAGATCCCTCAAGTGCCCAAAATCATGAGCGAGCAAGTGATATATCCTTTGACCTTCATCATGATCAAATTGGAAAATATGATCATCATCCTCATAGCTGTCATAATTTATATCATGATCCATCTGTTCAAACCCCTGGGTGTCAAATTGATTTATCTCCTCATAATATTTAGCTCTACCCTCTTCATTGGGAAATTCCTCATCTCTATTCATTGAATGAGCAACTGCACAGTTTGTTGGGTCATGGGGAAGGAAACACACTTGGAACCAAAGACTCTCATATTAAAATTTTCTTGATCCTTACTCAATAGATCAGGGGTATCCTTTTTGGGCTATTTAAAACTAACATTCTTAGGAGTAGCTTGTTTGTTATTTTGTTGTGGTCTCTTAGACCAATTTGTATTGTAAGTTCTATTATGTAGTCTTTGACCTTCATTGAAATGTGTTGCAGTACCCTGTGGTGGCAACCCTTTATCATTTCAACCAACTTTGTAAGATAGGTATTTCATAACCCCCATAAGCTTATCCAACTTCTCTTCAGTTGTGAGAGGCTTATTAAAAGCTACTCTATTTGGCTAAGAAATCTTCACATCAAATCTCTTAACAAGTTTGTTGGATGCTCTCATGTTACTTTCAATGTTGATGGCCACAACATAGGCCTCCCTTAGTGTTTGAGGACTCTTGTCCCTCAAGCAATAACCAATTTTAGAATCAAAGGCACCATAGTATAATAGTAAACACATGGATTCATTAGGTCTCATCTGAGGTGGCACTTTTCTCATTGTCATAAAGAATCTACCATTGAATTCAGAAACAGTTTCATTAATTCCCTTCTTGATTGTTGTGAGCTCATGGATAGCAAATTTGGGGTCAATCCTATCCCCATACTGCAATCCGAATGCCCTCATGAACTCTTCCCATGAATCTGTTGAAATTAAGGAAGACTAAGAGGGGGGTGAATCAGTGTTCTACAAAACTTTATGTTCCTTTAACAATTTACCACATACATTCAAAAGAAAGAAGCATAAACAAAAACAACAAGATCATGACACATGAACACCAATATTTTTATGTGGAAACCTAGTTAAGGGAAAAACCATGGTGGGGGTTAACCCATAAGAATTTATACTTTGTTAAAAGTATTACAAATGGGAAGGCACATGCCTTTGGGCACACTTCCCAGAGCTTACTACTCAAAGGAGGCTCACTGCCTACAAAATTGATTACAAAAGTTCATAGGAAATTTGAACTGAAGAATACAATCTAACAATGCAAGATTATAGTTCTGATTGAGCTCAATACATTGACTTTACACACTTCATCTCTCTCTGCCCTGCTTCACTGTTCTGCCATGATTTAGAGCTTAGATCTCCTTACTTTGCACTTGATTCTTCTATATTTCACACCTATCCCTTCATATTTGCATATCCATCCCTCAGAATGCTTAAACTTGTCGATTATATATATCCACTACAAGAAATTGTATCAACTACAGTTGGCCTTAAGAAAAACATAGACATTTTTTAAGAACATTGTTATGTCAGCTGAATCCATTTACAAACACTAATGTAGATCAACACTTCTATATCCAAGTCATCTTACATGTTGATCAATGCCACTGAATCTCACAAATTGCTCAACCAATAACTTCTCTTCATCCACACAAGGATCAAACACCTAGTCTGCATGTTCTTCATCGGACTGAACTGTCTAACCAAGACTTGATACTCAAATTCTTGTAACTTAGACTCCCTTCATCATGAGAGGCTAAAATATTGGATTTAGGTAGCCTTGACATCCCTTAACATTCCCTCAGATCCACAGCACAATATGATTTCATGTGGATAAATGTAGACCAAAATGTTGAACCCTGTCATATGCCATGTTCTTATCTATCTGGACTTAGACAAATCTGCAATTTGACTTCCGATATGATCCACTGATGAAATGCAAATGTGTAAGATAGATTTAGTTTCCATCAAAGACAACATCAGACATGCCTAGCAGTGTCTCTTGCCAATAATCTCCCCCTTTGGCATTGATGGCAATACTTAGTGAAAAATGACTAAGTGTTAGAACAACTCCCCCTTACTATATACACTTGTGATTTCCAATGCTCCCCCTTAGATTAATTCTTCATTTTTCACTACTTTTCCTCTCCCCCTTAGACATCAATGGCAAAGGCTAGTATCTGCATATCAAAATTCATGCAAAAATCTTATGTACATGAGTCAAAACTTTAAATATATACTTCTGCATATGAACAAACAATCCTTAAGCCTTGTTCATCAGCAAAAAGATATCACCAAAAATGTTTTTCAACCATGATAATTCATTATCCCAGTTCTTCTTTATGCTACCCAAAATGGATAGATGCCCACTGAACAAAAATGCCTATGATTATGTCTTTTGAAGATCAGCAGGATCACGAGTAGCAGAAACAACTTGGGATTCTTCCAATAGATCATACATAGTTTCTAATTTGGGGGAAATCAGTCCTTGGAGCTCATCCAATCTGCCCAAAACTTTAACCCTTTCTTTCTCTAGGTCACTCAATTCATTCTGCAAACTCACTACTTGGCATTCTTTGGTATATATAGACTCAGTCAAAGGACTATATGACTGAGAAATGTTAGACAATTTGAGCTCTAAGTCCTTAATCTTTTTCTCAATATCTTCAACATCTTTAGATCAGTTTAAGAAAAACTTATAAATCTTTTCTCCTTTAGATAGGGCATTTTAAATACTCTTTACACTAGTATCAAGCCCTAATCTATCATAACTAATTATTTTCTTTATTTCAGCAAACCTCTTCTCATTAAATTCATTTATGACTTTAACTTTTGTTAACTTCTCTAAGGTTTCAAAATGAGAACTTACAGAGTTTATTAGATTTTTCAACTGGCTGGAGGGAGATACTGATGACTCCTAAAATGTGGGCATGATTTTCTCCAAAATCTCAGATGCAAGACCAAGCAACTCACTATCTTCTATATGAGACTTTAGGATTTCTTCTCTAGCCTTAGCTTGTGTAATAGAGGCTAACTTTATCTTCTGTACTGATGACAAAGTATCAAAATTGATTGGTCCTTGTATTATATCCTAATCTTCTTCAATTTGTTTATCTCTTTCCAAAATTTCTTTCATTGCTTCTATAGTGTATCTTGCCCACTATGATGTTACAGATTTAAGCTCTTCAAGGCCTCCATCTTCTCCCTTTTTGGAGTCAACCTCATTGTCTTTCTAATCATTTTCATTCTTTTTCTCTACTTCTGCCTTCTCTCCATCATCATCAAAAGCATTCTTGCTTTTATCTATCTCAAAAATATCTTCTACATTCTCTTTCAAAGGATTTGGTGTATCCTCAATGGTAGTATTATCAAATTCCTCAACATCCAAAGTGGAGGAATCAATTCCATCATCGGTTTCTTTTTCTTGATCTTCCTTCATCATTTCTTCATCTTCTTTATTCAATGTTTCTTCTTCTGGAATGTAGACATCATCTACTCTAGTTTGTTGCTCATTTTTCTGCAACTCTTCATCATTCAGAATTGATGCATCCTCAGTATCAACTAGTTCTTATATAACCACATAAAACTTATTCTTGTCCAATGCTTTCTTTAGAATTTATTATGTTTCTTTAACAACTTCATAAATGTCTTCAATCATCAGCTTATTCATCCTTTTCTTGCTTCTGAATTCATTCTTGACTTCTTTGAGAATCTTATCTGCTTCTTTTCTGGAGATCACCAAACACAGACTAGACATTACATGTTCCCTTAGCTCCAAATCTTTTGCTTTAGCAACTTCTTTTCTTATTTCCAGAATGTCTCTTAAACTCTTAGGGATTTTTGCTAAAATTTCCACTAGAGCTCTGGTGAATACATTTAAATATTTTACAGTAGCATCCTCCAAAATTCATTTTTCAGTATCACTGTAATGATCATAGAATTTAGTCATTGGTTTTAGGTTTCCATCTATAGTGATTGTCTTAATGATGTCCTCCACAGAAGGAATTGGCTTCTCAACATCAACCTCTTACTTATGCCTTTTGGCTTTTTGCTTCCGGAGGGTTTCTCCTTAGACACTTTAATATCTTTAGTGCTTGAGGCCTTCAACTCTTTAACCTCATCATCTAAATCAGTCTTTTCTTCATCCTCCTTCTCCACACTACCATATATGACCTCTTGGCCATTGCTTTTATTCTTTTTCTTTTCCTACCGGTAGGTTTTTCTTTGGATTTCTCTGCAAAAGGAGAATATGATGTACCAGATGTTGAACTAGAACTCCTAGTAGTTCTTGACTTGGAAGGAGGTTCTACCAGAACACTTTTTTGATCCCTACCCTGCTTCTCCTTTTCATCTTTCTCTGTCCTTTCTCTGAATTGTCTCAGAGCTTCCTTAGTAAGGCCTAGATTCTTAGCCGATTTCTCAACTTCTTTCCTCACAATCCTATTGATTTTAGGAGCCTTGAATTCAAGATGCAATTTTAATGAAATCTCTTCATATGTTCCAAATCTCTCCTTAGTTGGATCCCTAGGTTGACTCAACAGATGATGTGCATACAACTCCAATACATGTCGATCCACTTCATACCCCATGGGAATGATCCATACAACTCTAGGATCCACTACTTCTATTTTTCACTGATCAACAGTAACCATAAAACAAATGGTGTCCTTGTATTTTTCAACCACAGCCCTGGGTATTCTATCCCTAGCCTACATTATACTCTAGAAGTTTTTGAAGAATCCCCAAAGCGCAGTCTTTTGTGCATCATAATTACCCAGATAACTCAAATGATTTCTAATCTGGACCAATATATATTCTTATTCCTAGGGAGCTCACTCAAGAAATAAAAGAAAAGACACACGATTAGCATACCATATTTGAATGAGTACTTCTTGTCCTTCTTTATCTTTCTTAGGTTCTCCATAAGCTGGTTCAGCAATAGTTCACAAAGATCATAGCCTATGTTCTCTTTTACCATTTGATATGCAGTATAGATGGTTGTTCCAGATACTAAATTTTCTCTACTAGAGAAATATATCTTGTACCCTATTACCATCGATGTGAATTTGACCCCATGATCCTCTATGTCATTTATAGTCATAGCTCTCTTATCAAATTTTGATCCCATTACCTCTGTGACTTCCTAATTTTTCACAGCCTTCAACTGAGGTAGAGTCTCGATTGAATTCAATCCTGTAACTGCCCTTATTGCATCTTTTGTAATCTTGAATGGATGATTCAGCCATAAAAACTCATCATGGATACAACTCAAAACATACTGGACCCACTCATCCTTTGTGAAACTTAGAAACCTAACAAATTTATGAACTTCTTGTCTTCCAGGACTTTGTATTCTGGTTTGAGCTCAAAATCATCACCTTTTAAGTGATTCATGAATAGATCATTAAACCTTGAGTTTCCATGCTCCTCTAGAGGTGTGTGAATGTAAGTCCTAATGTCTTATGTGTGAACTCCATATGGAACCCCAGAAAAATGTTCCCATCAGATCAACTTGAGTGGACTTGAAGGGGTACTTTTTAAACTTCAGCCTAGGTCTCTCAGTGATGTTCACAACCAGAGGTGTAGCCATTTCAAAAGATCACAAGTTCAAAGCTTTGTAGAAAAGTGCCCTTTTCTCCACAGGATTAGCGTTAGCTGATGAATTCACCTGTCGCACTTCGAATCTTTGAAAACTCAACTCAAGTGCTCTTTTTCTTGTTTTCTTCAAATGCAATGTGATTCAAATGTTGAATGAATGACTTTTTATGCTCCGCAAAACCTAATTCACCATTGTAATAAATGCTCTACCCTAATACATCCAGTTACACTATTTCTGCATATAGTCAATCTTCAATTTCTTTGCAATCGATTGCATTAGCTTCTTCTCTTCCAGAATTTGCTTCAACAGATCAACAATAGGCTTTTCTTTCTTCATCCATTGTGCCAAATTCAGGCACCCACTTGCTGGTAGGGGGAATTAGATTTTCAATGCAGCTCCCCTTGAGCCAAAGCTCCTATTTCAATTCCCAGAGGAATTAACAATACCAGATTCCAATGCAAACCCATCACCATCATTCACATCACCTTTCTTTACCCATGTTTTGTTCATTTCATTCTAGATCTCATTCACATTTACTTTACCCTTGGCTTTATCTTGTCCCTGCAATTTTTGGTTTCTATTTACCGAACCTTTTTGTCATCATTCCTGCTTCTACGGAATCTTGCAACATGACCGGATCTATTGCAATTAAAGCAAACAACATTTCTTTTCTCATTTAATTGATTTCCTATTGATCTGCACTAATTAGCCATGTGTCCAAATCTATTGCATGCAAAATAGTAGCCATTGAAAGAATTGGCATTTCTTCTATTATTAGAGTAGTTCATCATCATACTTCTACATTCATTAGATCTATGACCATACCTTTTACAATTGAAGCATTGACCGAAGAAGGATGGACCATTTTGATTCACTCTAATTTTGCACTAAGTAGCTCTATGACCAAATTTATTGCAATTGAAACAATTTCCATTGAAAGATGGATACCTTTGAGCATTAGGTTGTCTTACTAGAGGTCTTCTAGGTCTATTTCTTTGATTCCTTGATTTAGGATTTCTTTGACTGGACCTAGAGCTTTCACCTTTCTCATATCCCAGACCATGCTTATCATCTGCCATCTTCTGACTATCAAGCATCACTTCAAGTTTAGCTGAGTTTATCTTAAACTTCTCTTTGTATTCATTTGCAACTTCTAGGTCATGCTTGAGAATAATAATTTTCCTTTCAAGTTGTTCCTCATTATCCCTAGTTTCTTGAAGATCAAATTCTAGATGACCAATTATTCTGTCCAATCTACAACACTCTTCTATTCTTTCTTTCAGAGATTGATTCAATTTTTCCTTAGTCTTCTTTCTTTCTTCAATTTCCTTGGTTAGTCTCATCACCCCAGATTCCATCTCATGTTTTAGGACAACTTTTTTAGCTTCTCACATTCTTTTGTCTTCTCCTTCAGGGCCTCATCCATGTCATTGTCTTCATTCTAATTTTCTACCTAAAGAAGTAGCTCCCTCCTCTTTTCATTGGATTTGCTCAGTTGTCCTTTTATGGTTTCAATGAAATCTTTAGTATCTTTAAGGTTCTCTTGTAGATATCTGATTTCTGCTCTGGACAGGTCAAGATCATTTAAGCCAACTTGAAGTTGTTGATTAATACCATCAGAGTGCTGAATGAACCCATTGAAAACACCTTCCCAGATCTTCCTCAAGCTGTAAAACTTCTTCTAAGGAACCAAATCTCTGATACCAATTGTTGAAATTAAGGCACACTGAGCGGGGGGGTGAATTAGTGTTTTGCAAAACTTTATGTTCCTTTAACAATTTCCCACATACATTCAAAATAAAGAAGCATAAACAGAAACAACAAGATCATGACACATGAACACTAGGAATTTTATGTGGAAACCTAGTTAAGGGAAAAACCATGGTGGGAGTTAACCCACAAGAATTTATACTCTGTTAAAAGTATTACAAATCAGGAAGGCACATGCCTTTGGGCATGTTGGAACTCAATTTTTCATAAAATTTCTAAGCACCCTTTTCACATCTTTTGCCATAATAAGTCATTCTGCCCTAGAAAAAAATCATTTTCATCCTTTACCACCATACCACTGCCATGTTAATCAAAATGCACATTACTCACATTATACCTCCCTATCGCTAAACACTATTGAGAAGGTCGCATTACCACAATGAAAAAAACAACTATACCGCAATACCGAAGCATGTAATTATTATGTTTGTGGTACCATGGTGAAAAGAACTACTATACCACAATACTGAAGCATGTAAATGTTATGTTGGTAGTACCATGGTGAACCTCTAGAAGACAAAAGATGCTTTACCATGATACCATAAGGAATGAGAAGATATCTTACGGTAAGGAGGTAACCATGGAGATAGCATTTGCAGTTACACCGCTATACATCAATGGGTAGCAACACTGTCAGCAATAGCGAGGTGACATCGGGATAATGCGAGGGTCTAAAGTAAAGCTTGAGGTAAAGAGGTAACATTAATAAAGGTGCCAAAAGTTGACCCGTGATACTGTGGATATAAAGTTTTTACTGTGCGGTAGCACGGTAACATAAAAGGTGAGTATTTTGACGCACCACAATACCGTGTGGGTAGAAGGAACAAGTCGAGGTGGCGCAGTAATTAAAGTTATCACTCTATTTAATGCATACTAGTCACATCACATCAAAATTCAAATATTTGAAATGTACATGGAGATTGAAATCATGCAAATTGAATGAGAAAAGAATCAATTGCGCATTGGCCTCTGAAATAAGAAGACCAAAAAAAATCCCATCATTCAGACTTGCATAGAAAGAATTGTGTTGGAGCTTGAGTTCTCAACTACGAGGAGATTCTTAGAAGTGATAATTCTGGGTAAGGTTTCTTCATTTCCTCCTATAAATTTATAAAGCAAATGGTACCTAAGAAGGAAACTGGTACTAAGAGAGAGGAAACAAAAAGTAATAAAACACCATTACAACAACCTTTACTTTCTCTCTTGCCTAGGTTAGTTGACAAGGGTCCAAAGAAGATATTCAGAGATTCAGCTCAGGGATGTAGGGACCCTAAAATACCACAGTCGAGATGGGGCTTGTACTAGTATTTCTATAAGAACAAAGTAGAAAAGAGTCCCATTTCAAACCCTTGGAATCTAGACTTAGCTAAATTGATTGTCTCATTTTTTTTGTTGATATTGACCTAGTTAAAGCCCTTGCTTCAAGATATCACGCTCCAACCAAGACAGTAAGTTTGCCAAATGGGGAGTGTTTGCTTGATGTCTCTAGAGAGGCCATCATAAGGTGTTTCGGGTTGAATAAATAGACCATAACTAAAATTAATTTGGATAAACTAGAATAAGAATATAAGATGCTTAGAAAGACTTACAAAATTGATGAACTCCCAGTGCACATGAAGAGAGGTGATGGAAATAGGGTAATACATATTCCAGCCTCTAAGGGAGAACCCTTCCTAGTTGCAGAGTTCCAGATCTATTTCCAAAAGACCTACTATGCATTATGCCAGGTACAGGGGATAGATGCAGAGAATTGCATGTAGATAGGTCTAATGCACATGGCAATGATAATTCAGCACCCAGAAACCAATATGGAATTTGATTTTGCCTCTTTGATTGAAAAACAAATACATGATGATTTAATACAAGTCAGGGAAGCTAAGATGTCCATTACATTCAAAAGGTACTCTATGCTGTGTCATTTGATTTTGCACCAAAATGAAACCAAGTGGACTGCTAGAATGAAATTGTGCACTCGCTTGTGTGGAGAAAGGCTCCCTGTCCAAAATTGGTGCCATATTTGGGATAGTAGATGGAATGAATGCAATTATGTTATTTTTAGAGATAATTTTGTTTGCAGGGTGTTGAGAGCCCTTAGTTTTGCACCCCAAAGGATGCCTGAATCCATCATGGAGGTTCTGAGGCCTGTACAATACTTACCAAACAAAGGATATACCCATAACTATGCAGATTGGTTCTTCATGCCTGAGCATACCATCATTAGGGTATATGGGTGCAATCAAGCCCCACACATACTTCTGAAGTTTCCCCCTACTAGGATCTACTTTTTTGAATTTATGTGGAAAATGTTAAGGATGGAGTTTGACCTCATGAGGAACTAGAGGAAAGGTACATTTTTACCTAATTTGACAGTATTTGAGGATTTGTCCATAGGTTCTGACACATTGGAGGAACTACACAAATTCATGAAGTTCAATTATCCTCTCAAAAGTGTGAGAGAAAGAGTTTGTGACCCTGAGGGACACATAAACACGATTAGGAGAACCCTTCTCACAAAAAAGGCTATCTCACATCACTTTGATCCTGATGAGGATATAATAAGAAATTTAGTTTTCTTTGATGAAGTAATGCAAACTAGAAAGAGGTGGGAGACTTTGATGAAACTAGAAGATAGAAAAAGGAAGAGAGATCCCAGTTTCAAGGGGTATTTTGCTGAAGAACCCAACCTCATCAAAAGAATGTAATTGGTTATTAGTAAATTTGACCAACTATTCAAAATGGCCCAAGATGAAGGAATAGTCCCACCCCCTACACCTCATCAACCAACACCAAAAGTTTCTACATCTAAAGCATCTCCTCCATAGTTATCCCCTCCTTGTACCACTAATGAACCACATGCAAAGAGATAGAAGATTGAGCCATTGGTGGAGTATGAATCTAGTGACATTGAGGAGGATGAGGCTGCTTTAGCATTAATAGAGATAAGTGGGGTAAAAGAACAACAGAAGAATCAACAGCCACCAGACCTAGAGGTTAGACTTCCAGATGATAAAACAAATGAAATATAGGAAGATGAGAGGTTGGTTGCCTCTCTATGGTTCTTAAAAGATGACAACTTTATTAAAACTATTGAAGTGAGGGATTTTTAGATTAAAATGAAAATACAACAGTATGATGAAAAATTGAAGATCAATCTCATAGGGGCTGATGAATCCAAGCATGCTAAAATCCAAGCCCAAACATATACTGAACTTAATATTGATAATATAAATACTACTCCCGTAGAGGCTAGGGAAATGGTGTTGAAGAGTAACATATTGATCATACCTGGGATGGAGTTGTCTAAAGTATTTATATTAGACCAAATCAGATCTCAAGATGATCCCATGCTGGTAGCAGAGTTTGATTCAAAAGGAGTATCATTAGAGAATCATCATCAGTAGGAGTTAGATAACTAGATGGATTGATCAGTTACCGAAATAAAACATTATGTTGTATATTGTATAATCTTTTGAAATTGTATAATGGAGAAGAATACATATATTGGTGATTTAATATTGGTGTCTATTATTTTTTGAGATGAACACTTATTTGGTTGTCTCCACATTGTTATTTCTCTGTTATTTGAAACTGAGTTTCCAAGTTGATTTTTCAGTTTCATCAAGACACACTTGTTGTTTTTTTGTAATCAAATTAATTAGTTTCTATTAAAGAATTAAAATCCTTTTGATTGATTATAGTAACTTAGAAGTAATATTTGGATCGGTAAGAAGAGCCCTATAATTGACAAGATTGTCATACTATCTCCAACTTGATATTATCTTGTTATTCAAATTGAGGATCTACTCCATTTGTCAATACACACTTGCTATCATTGTGTGATTCTGTTGATTGGTTCCTTTAAGGAAGGATTAAAATCCTTTCAATAAGTCACAGTAACTTGGTAGGATCGAGTGGATCAATAAGTAGAGTCTGTCAGTCACATTCTTGCATGTTTATACAAGGTATAAACAAACACAAGTGCCAAACAATTAGAATTGTAACCAGTAAGTAAATCATATATCATATACACCTTGACTCCATTAGCTTAATAGAAATAGGCACTAGTTATACCATTTCCATTTTAGAATTCCACAAAATCCTATTCAAACAATCACATTTCAGATTTTCATAACAGAAGTAGAAGTAGTTTGCAAGCTCTCATCTATTCCACATCATTTTCCACTATGGGTAGATCCATTAACTTAACCAAAATCACATATCCATTTAATTTGCTTCATGATTAAGGTCCACCGCCTAGGTTTAGCAAAGCCTAAAGTGCAGGGAGTCATCAACCATTTAGGTTAATTCCATTAGTTGGTTCAAGAATGTTGCAAGTCTGATCATAGAGCCTAGTATCCTCTTAGGATTTGTAACCTGCATTTTTGAGACCCAACAAAATGGTGACTCTACGGGGGAGTCACACTACAAAATTTGGTAGGAAACCTAGTCCATAGAGTCAAAAAGTTGAAACTTTGTTGGTTTGGAAGAACCTGGACACAAATCAATCCTATTAAGTGAGGTGGCGACTCTATTCCACAATATAATCATTTTATGATGGATGTTAGGAGATCTAAAGCTGATGGGAAAAAATTGCAATCATCCCACCCCTAAGAGCTCCTTCAAAGAAAACTAGATTGCCAAACCAATCTCAGCATACTTATACACAAGATGCCCAGGAAAATTCTTTTGAAAAGCCAATCTTAACTCATAAGAGTTTCACTCCTTTGCATGAATCAAGTGAGACCCTATCCAAAAATTGTGGATTATCTGATGATGTTTTAGCCCAATACAGGCCTGATCCCCAAAGATAGCTTGAGTATGAAGCAAAAGTTATGAGGGATATAGACCAAAGACAAGCAGAATATGACTATCATATGTCATTACAAAAGGAAGAGGGAACCCAACAAGGATTTATAAATTAGGAACTAAATGACAGTCCAAATGATACAAGAAACAAAGATGAAATGCAATAGGACTTGTGCAAATTACAGGAGGAACTTGAATTGATTAAGCTAAGAGAAGCGGAGACTTTATTAAAATAAGAAATTCAATAGATGAAAGGTAAGACATTAGTAGCTCCCCCAAAATATGTACTTCCACATAGATAAGGAGGGCATGCTCCAAGAAATATACAACAAAATTTGCACCAAAATGTTGGTGGTTCTTAAATCAACAGCCATCATCTGCAAGTCATGTTCATCATAATGTTCCCCCAAGAAATCCCAGACCACCTCTAACACATAATACTTCTCAACACACAATCCATCCATACCCGCCCCCTGGCCAACAATATCCTAGGCCTCATAATTATCCTGTCAATCCCCATATAAACCCACAATAGCAATATACTTACCATCAGCCTCTATATGGATATCATTATTACCCCAATCCACCTCCCATGAATATTCCTCCACAAAACCTTATGAAAATATGCAGGCAGTTTGATCTAATAGGGTATCAATTATACCCATACCCCACTGACACTAGCTCAAGGAATATGGTCCCCAAGTTTACTGGGAACAATGCAATATCAGTTGAAGATCACATCAAAAATTTTTAAGCATTTGTGCAAGATATTGTTGTAGAACATGAATATGTTAGAATGAGGTTGTTTATGATGTCTTTAACTAAGGATGCACGAGACTGGTTCAATAGCTTACCAGATGCCTCAGTCATTTCCCTAATAGATTTCCATGATCAATTTAAGGAACAATATGGTAATTGGTATGCCCCTGAGTTTTCCTTCCATGAGCTAATAAGCCTCTAGAAATACTAGAATGAATTAGTATATGATTTCAATTTAAGATTTTCCAAACTGCATAACAAAGTACCACACGGATCCAAGTTGACTGACCCAACAACTTTAAGTATTTATCTCAAAGCATTTGATCCTAAAATAGGGTATGAACTTAGAAACTGTTGCCCCAGGAGCTTAGCTGAGGCATAAAAAGTAGCATTGACTATTGAAAACAATAGAAAAGCCATAGGGATGATTGGAGAAAGAGATAATTTCAGAGTTCCTCAAAACCTCAACAATCATAAGAATAAGTAGGAAAATCAACACAGGAATGAAAGACCTAGGTTGCAATTGGAAAGATGGTAGACCTATAGAACAAACCAAAAGACAAAATTATGGCAAAGATACCCCTGATCCTCTAAAAAGGAATGGGGCACACATGGTAGAAGACAATCCTTGGTGCTTGGTATGTAATTTACCTCAATCACCTAAGTATTGTATAGTGGCCAAATTAGTACAACAAGAGGAAGTGTCTTATGACTATGAGAGAGATAATAACACCATAAATATGCTAGAATTTACACCCTATCAGATAGAAAGAGAATATTCTTCTGCAGAAGAAGGGTATTAGTATGATGTAGCTAATCAGAAGTATAATGTTAATACGGGAAGGTAAAAAATATTCTTAGATAGAGAAGATGAGTATAAGAAAAATTATTCACCTCATGCTACACCCCACCAGCAGTGGAGGAACCCCGTTGAGGAATAAAGGAAGACCCTTACCATGGCTACTATGGCACAAGCAAAAAACAACTACAATCTAAGGAACAGAACTATCAATGCAGAACAAGGGACACCAAGAAGTATTTTTTTAAAAAATAAAGATCAGAATAAGACCACTTCTAAGAAAGATAAAACATCACAAGGGATGACAAAATCTGATCAAAACTAGACTAAAGACAAAATACCTATTTAAGATAAAGGGCCAGTTAGAATAGAACAAAATCAAGCTAGGGATAAAGCTCCTATTGAAAATAAACATGTCAGAGTAGATAAAGCTGATTAGATATCAACATCCACATTTGACATAGCCCAAGTAGTATCTCAAGTCAGAATATCAGTGCCACTTTTAGAAATGATGAAAATTGACCAATATAGAGATACAATGATAAAAATGATAACTGACGTACCCAGTAAACAACAAGAGAAATCTAGAAACAAGGTGAATAATGTTCAGTAAGAAGAAATCAAAACCCCTGAAGTCTATCCTAGTGATACTCTTACAAAAAAACCCATCTCAGATTGATCCCTTTTATACTACATTGGTAATAAACAACAAATTAGTTAGAAATTGCAAGGTTGATTCAGGAGCAGCCATGAATATAATGCAATTGATAGTTATGAAGGAACTAGGGATGTGGGTTGACACTACTTATGGTAAATGCTATGCAATGGACAATAGATCAATACCAGTTGTAGGAATCATGTGGGATGTTGAAATCAAATTAGCTGCTTACCCTAAGTCAAGTTACAAAATTGATATTACTGTGGTTGACATTCCACCTTATTATGGAATGTTACTGTCAAGACAATGGGTTGTTGTTGTGGGAGGAAGTGTTCAACTTGATATGTCCTATGCCACCATACCTCTAGAGGGAAGAAATGTAAATCTTTATAGAGAACCAAGATATGAAAATATTTTTGAAACTATCAACCCAAATCAGATGACATGTTTTTGTGATGTGGATCTTGGTACATTTAGAATTGAGGAAACCAGCCCGAGCCTGAGAAATACTAATCATATACAAAAGGAAGCACAATCTGACGAAAATGGAGTATGGAACATGTACTTTGATGGTGCATGTAGTAAAGCAGGAAATGGGGCAGGGGTGTTGTTTATCTCTCCAACTGGGAAGACTTTTAAATTCTCTTTCTTCCTAGAATTTGAATGCACTAATAATGTAGTAGAATATGAAGCATTGTTGATAGGATTGAATATTGCTAGAAGATACTACATTAAACTTTTGGTTGTCTTTGGAGATTTAGAATTAATTGTTTCACAAATCAAAGGAAAATATTCTTCGAAGAATAAGAGGTTAAAGCAATACAAAAATGTTGTATGGGATGACATTGAGATGTTTGATGCTTTCTCCATAAATTGGGTGGACAAGTCAAAAAACACAATGGCTGATTTTCTTGCTAATATAGAATTAAAGAGGGATGATGTTACTCTTGCAGGAATAACTGAAGTTGAATTCAAAACTAGACCCGCTATCCCAGATAATGTATACAACTAGCAAGTATTCAATGATGAAGATGATTTCCTTAGATTCATACACTGTGTTGACCAGTATGAGAATCAAGAGATTGATTTCAATGCACATGTTGAAGAAATAGATGGTAAGCAAATCTTATTTGGAAAAGAGATTGTACAATTAAAAACAAACAAGATTCCTAGAGGGTTGGTAGCTTTGGAGAAGGTATTTGACCATAATGATCGATCTCTAGTTAAGCAAGCCCCTACTAAAAAAGAAGATCTTGAAGAAATCAATTTGGGTACTAAATTAGCTCCCAAGAAGGTATACATTGGAAAGAAGATTAGCCCAACAGTGAGAAAGATGTTGATTGCATTTCTCAGGAGATATGAATATGTTTTTGCGTGGTCCTATGATGACCTCAAAGCATATAGGGAGGATTTGTTCCAACATGAAATACCTCTCAAACCAAATGTTAAGCCTTTCAGACAAAGCAGTGGCCCATTAATCCTATCTTGGAGCTGAAAATGCATGAGGAGTTGATGAAACTAAGAGAAGGTGGCATAATCAAGCCTATCATACATTCAACTTAGGTATCAAATTTGGTGCTTGTGAGAAAGAAAAATGGAGATATCAGATAGTGTGTTGACTTTAGGAATTTGAATATGGCATCTGTTAAAGATAATGACCCCCTCCCTAACATGGAAGCAGTATTGTAGAGAGTTATAGGATGTGAATTATTGTCCATGATGGATGGATTCTCTAGATATAATCAAGTCAAGGTGAAAGAATCTGAGCAGTACAAGATTGCATTTACCACACCTTGGGGAACATATGTGTATGTAAGGATGCAATTCAGTCTCACCAATGTAGGAGCTACCTTTCAAAGAGCAATGGATGTGGCATTTGCTAAATTGATAAATATTATAATGGTGGTATATCAGGATGATATTACTACTTACTCCAAGAAAGCAGAAGATCATGTTGATCATTTAGAAAGAATATTCATTAAATCTTTGGAGTATGGTATTAGCTTGAACCCTAGGAAATGTCAGTTTGTTGTTACTGAGGGTAAACTCTTAGGGCATATAGTGTCAAAAGAGGGAGTCAGAATAGATCCTGAGAGAGTGGAAGCTATAGACAAAGTACCCATACCCATGACTGTTAAAACCATCCAATCCTTCTTTGGGTAGATTAATTTTGTCAGGAGGTTTGTATCAAACTTTACTAAGCTTGTCAAACCCATATCAAAGATGCTTAAGAAAGGAGGAAAAATTGACTAGACTACATAAGCATTAGATGCCTTTTCATCTATAAAAAGAGCCATTAAAGAGGCCCCAATCCTTAAATCACCTGATTTCTCTAAACCTTTCCAAATATTCTCATTTGCTTCCTTCCATACTATAGCGGCTGTTATGTTGCAGAAAAATGATGAAGGCCATGAGCAACCTGTATCATTCTTTAGTAAGTCATTGTAGGGATCAGAGCTAAAATATGACATTATGGAAAAGAAAGCTTATGCTTTGGTCAAGGTTGTGAAAGCTTTTAGGCCATACTTGGTTGGAGCCAAAGTAGTAGCATATGTACCACATGCAGTTGTGATGGATATCATGGTACAAACTAAGGTAACAGGAACGAGGTGTAGATGGATTAACAAGATTAAAGAGTTTGATATGGAAATCCAAATTACGAAATTGGTCAGGGGACAAGGCTTGGCCAAATTAATGGCAGAAACAAATATAGAGGCTAATCACATTTGCAATGTGGAAAAAGATAGTAACACACATTCAAGTATTGAACACACCCTAGGGTATAAAGATATAGCATATTATCTTAAATGTATGGAGTGTCCTACAGGAATGAATGAAAATTAGAAAAGAACATTAAAATTACAAGCATCTAAGTATGTCTTCATAGAAGGAGATTTATTTTGGAAGAACAGAGATGGAGTATTATTACTATGCCTTGATGAAACACAAGCAGGACAAGCCTTGAGAGAAATACATGAGGGGGTAAGTGGAGGACATTATTCAGCAAAGACTACAGCACATAAAATCCTTAGAGTGGGTTATTACTGGCCTAAAGTATTCAATGATGTATTTACATATGTAATAAAATGTGAACCTTGCTAGAAGTTCTTAGGGAAGCTACAATATCAAGGACCTTTACCATTAAGGCGATTGCAAATAGATGCCCCTTTTCACCAATGGGGACTTGACTTCATTGGGGAATATAGGAAAGATCTAGTGGAGGACATAGATGGATACTTGTAGCCATAGATTATTTTACTAAGTGGGTAGAAGCAATTCCAACGAGACAGGCCACAAGTAAAGCGGTGATAAATTTTCTTATGGAGAACATCATAACCAGATTTGCTTCACCAGTAAGGTTGATCATAGATAATGGGATGTGTTTTAGATGTGAATAATTTAAGGATTTCTACACAACATATGGTATTCATGTTTCTTATGCTGCTCCTTACCATCCCCAAGCCAATGGTCAGGCAGAGTGAAGTAATAAAAGTTTCTTGAAGATTATAAAAAGGATGCTAGAAGGAAATAAGAAAGCATGGGATTCAAAATTAAGAATGGCAGTATGGGTTGACATAATCACTATAAAGAAGGCAATTGGAAAGTCTCCATTTGAATTAGTATATGGGACATAGGCTACAATGCCATTTCAGAATCTATTACCAGTTTGCCAATTCATCCTTAAAGAAGACTTGAATGTTATAGAACCAATGGAAGAAAGAATGAAACAACTGGCAGAATTGGACGAGGTAAGAAGGATGGCTCAGAAGCAAAACATCAAATTATAGTCACAAGTAAAATACATGTTTGACAAGAAGGCCAAGGGGAGAAAATTTGAAATAAATGATCTTGTACTAATGTGGAATGCTAGAGGTCAAGAGAAAGGAAAACATGGGAAGTTTGAAGCCTTATGGCTAGGGCCTTTCATTGTTGTTGGTAAAGGAGGAGAAGACTCATACTATATACAAAGTATGTCAAGAGAGGAGCAGGAATTGCCAGTGCATGGACAATTCCTAAAGCTTTCTTTTCATAAAATATTTTCCATGCACAATGATACAAAAAGAGTCAAGTATGGCCAGTGCATGGACAATACTCGATAAACTCTTGAAATTTCTTTCCATGCATAGTAGTTTAGGATACTATAAAAGAGACCAAGATTTGAAGGTACATGGACAAATCCAGAGCTCTATAAACCAAAAATAAAATTTTCCATGTGCAATAGAATAGGAATACTCCACATTCCCATCATTCATCACCCTTGTATCCTATTCACATTTTATCATTTCCCCTCACATTCATCAAAGATGCATAATATAAAGAATAGTTGGTTTGCTCCCAGAGATATTCTAGATTCTTGCAATTATTGGTATAGTCATTCATCCTCAATTAGAGCTGCTATTGGAACTAGATTTTTCATAAAATTTCTAAGCACCTTTTCACATCTTTTGCCATAATAAGTGATTCTACCCTAGAAAAAACTCATTTTCATCCTTTACTGCCATACCACTGCCATGTTAATCAAAATGCACATTACTCACATTATACCTCCCTACTACTGAACACTATTGAGAAGGCCGTGATACGATGGTGAAAAGAACTACTATACCACAATACTGAAGCATGTAAATATTATGTTGGTGGTACCATGGTGAATCACTAGAAGACAAAAGATACCTTACCGTGATACCGTAAGGAATGAGAAGATAGCTTATAGTAAGGAGGCAACCATGGAGATAGCATTTGCAGTTACACTGATATACCTTGATTGGTAGCAACATTGTCAGCAATAGTGAGGTGACATCGAGATATTGCAAGGGTCTAAAGGAAAGCTTGAGGTAAAGAGGTAACATTAATGAAGGTGCCAAAAGCTGACCCGTGATACCGTGGATATAAAGTTTTTACCATGCGGTAGCACGGTAACATAAAAGGTGAGTATTTTGACACACCACGATACCATATGGGTAGAATGAACAAGTTGAGGTGGTGCAGTAATTAAAGCTATCACTCTATTTAATGCATACCAGTCACATCATGTCCAAATTCAAAGATTTGAAATCTACATGGAGATTGAAATCATGGAAAGTATTGAACACACCCCATGGTATAAAGATATAGCAAATTATCTCAAATGTATAGAGTGTCCTATAGGAATGAATGATAACTAGAAAAGAACATTAAAATTACAAGCATCCAAGTATGTCTTCATTGAAGGAGATTTATTTTCGAAGAATAGAGATGGAGTATTATTACTATGCCTTGATGAAACACAAGTAGGACAAGCCTTGAGAGAAATGCATGAGGGGGTATGTGGAGGACATTATTCAGCAAAGACCACAACACATAAAATCCTTAGAGCAGGTTATTACTGGCCTAAAGTATTCAATGATGCATTTACATATGTAAGAAAATGTGAACCTTGCCAGAAGTTCTTAGGGAAGCTACAATATCAAGGAGCTTTACCATTAAGGCCATTATAGATAGATGCCCCTTTTCACCAATGGGGACTTGAGTTCATTGGGGAAATACAGGAAAGATCTAGTGGACATAGATGGATACTTGTAGCCATAGATTATTTTACTAAGTGGGTAAAAGCAATTCCAACGAGATAGGCCACAAGTAAAGCAGTGATAAATTTTCTTATGGAGAACATTATAACCAGATTTGGTACACTAGTAAGTTTGATCACAGATAATGGGATGTGTTTCAGATCTAAAGGATTTAAGGATTTCTGCACAACATATGGTATTCATGTTTCTTATGCTACTCCTTACCATCCCCAAGCCAATAGTCAGGCAGAGTCAAGTAATAAAAGTCTCTTGAAGATTATAAAAAGGATGTTAGAAGGAAATAAGAAAGCATGGGATTCAAAATTAAGAATGGTAGTATGGGCTGATAGAATCACTATAAAGAAGGCAATTGGAAAGTCTCTATTTGAATTAGTATATGGGACATGGGCTAGAATGTCATTTCATAATCTATTACCAATTTGCCAATTCATCCTCAAAGAAGACTTGGATGTTCCAGAACCAATGGAAGAAAGAATGGAACAACTGGTAGAATTGGACGAGGTAAGTAGGATGGCTTTGAAGCAAAACATCAAATTATAGTCACAAGTAAAATACCTATTTGATAAGAAGGCCAAGGGGAGAAATTTTGAAATAAATGATCTTGTACTAATGTGGAATGCTAGAGGTCAAGACAAAGGAAAACATGGGAAGTTTGATGCCTTATGGATAGGGCCTTTCATTGTTGTTGGTAAAGGAGGAGAAGACTCATACTATTTGTAAAATATGTCAGGAGAGGAGCAGGAATTGCCAGTGCATGGACAATTCCTAAAGCTTTTCTTTTCATAAAATATTTTCCATGCACAGTGATACAAAAAGAGTAAAGTATGGCCGGTGCATGGACAATACTTGATAAACTCTTGAAATTTCTTTCCATGCATAGTAGTTTAGGATACTATAAAAGAGAGTGGGATTTGAAGGTACATGGACAAATCCAAAGCTCTATAAACCCAACATAAAATTTTCCATGTGCAATAGAATATGAATATTCCCCATTCTCATCATTCATCACCCTTGTATCCTATTCCCATTTTATCATTTCCCCCCACATTCACCAAAGATGCATAATATAAAGAATAGTTGCTGTACTCCTAGAGATATTCTAGATTCTTGCAATTATTGGTATAATCATTCATCCTCAATTAGAGCCACTGTTGGAACTAGATTTTTCATAAAATTTCTAAGCACCTTTTTCACATCTTTTACCATAATAAGTCATTGTGCCCTAGAAAAAACTCATTTTCATCCTTTACCATGATACCACTGCCATGTTAATCAAAATGCACATTACTCACATTATACCTCTGTGCTGCTGAACACTATTGAGAAGGTAGCGATACCACAGTGAACCGCTAGAAGACAAAAGATACCTTACCGTGATACCGTAAGGAATGAGAAGATAGCTTACAGTAAGGAGGCAACCATGGAGATAGCATTTATAGTTACACCGCTATACCTCGATGAGTTGCAACACTGTTAGCAGTAGTGAGGTGACACCGGGATACTATGAGGGTCTAAAGGAAAGCCTGAGGTAAAGATATAACATTAATAAAGGTGCCAAAAGTTGACCCGTGATACCGTGGATATAAATTTTTTATTATGCGGTAGCACAGTAACATAAAAGGTGAGTATTTTGACACACCGTGATATCGTGTGGGTAGAAGGAACAAGTTGAGGTGGTGCAGTAATTAAAGCTATCACTCTATTTAATGCATACTAGTCAATCATGTCAAAATTCAAAGATTTGAAATCTGGATAAACTCTTGAAATCTTGATAAACTCTTGAAATTTCTTTCCATGCATAGTAGTTTAGGATACTATAAAAGAGAGTGGGATTTGAAGGTACATGGACAAATCCAAAGCTCTATAAATCCAACATAAAATTTTCCATGTGCAATAGAATATGAATATTCCCCATTCTCATCATTCATCACCCTTGTATCCTATTCCCATTTCTTTCCATGCATAGTAGTTTAGGATACTAGTATTTTGACACACCGTGATATGAGGGTCTAAAGGAAAGCCTGAGGTAAAGATATAACATTAATAAAGGTGCCAAAAGTTGACCCGTGATACCGTGGATATAAATTTTTTATTATGCGGTAGCACAGTAACATAAAAGGTGAGTATTTTGACACACCGTGATATCGTGTGGGTAGAAGGAACAAGTTGAGGTGGTGCAGTAATTAAAGCTATCACTCTATTTAATGCATACTAGTCAATCATGTCAAAATTCAAAGATTTGAAATCTGGATAAACTCTTGAAATCTTGATAAACTCTTGAAATTTCTTTCCATGCATAGTAGTTTAGGATACTATAAAAGAGAGTGGGATTTGAAGGTACATGGACAAATCCAAAGCTCTATAAACCCAACATAAAATTTTCCATGTGCAATAGAATATGAATATTCCCCATTCTCATCATTCATCACCCTTGTATCCTATTCCCATTTTATCATTTCCCCCCACATTCACCAAAGATGCATAATATAAAGAATAGTTGCTGTACTCCTAGAGATATTCTAGATTCTTGCAATTATTGGTATAATCATTCATCCTCAATTAGAGCCACTGTTGGAACTAGATTTTTCATAAAATTTCTAAGCACCTTTTTCACATCTTTTACCATAATAAGTCATTCTGCCCTAGAAAAAAACTCATTTTCATCCTTTACCATGATACCACTGCCATGTTAATCAAAATGCACATTACTCACATTATACCTCTGTGCTGCTGAACACTATTGAGAAGGTAGCGATACCACAGTGAACCGCTAGAAGACAAAAGATACCTTACCGTGATACCGTAAGGAATGAGAAGATAGCTTACAGTAAGGAGGCAACCATGGAGATAGCATTTATAGTTACACCGCTATACCTCGATGAGTTGCAACACTGTTAGCAGTAGTGAGGTGACACCGGGATACTATGAGGGTCTAAAGGAAAGC
This sequence comes from Cunninghamia lanceolata, assembly GCA_027924645.1. Lineage (NCBI taxonomy): Eukaryota > Viridiplantae > Streptophyta > Pinopsida > Cupressales > Cupressaceae > Cunninghamia > Cunninghamia lanceolata. Next base: position 5,285,932 of record BSBN01000495.1, on the reverse strand, counting down.
CTGAGGTAAAGATATAACATTAATAAAGGTGCCAAAAGTTGACCCGTGATACCGTGGATATAAATTTTTTATTATGCGGTAGCACAGTAACATAAAAGGTGAGTATTTTGACACACCGTGATATCGTGTGGGTAGAAGGAACAAGTTGAGGTGGTGCAGTAATTAAAGCTATCACTCTATTTAATGCATACTAGTCAATCATGTCAAAATTCAAAGATTTGAAATCTAGAAGACAAAAGATACCTTACCGTGATACCGTAAGGAATGAGAAGATAGCTTACAGTAAGGAGGCAACCATGGAGATAGCATTTATAGTTACACCGCTATACCTCGATGAGTTGCAACACTGTTAGCAGTAGTGAGGTGACACCAGGATACTATGAGGGTCTAAAGGAAAGCCTGAGGTAAAGATATAACATTAATAAAGGTGCCAAAAGTTGACCCGTGATACCGTGGATATAAATTTTTTATTATGCGGTAGCACAGTAACATAAAAGGTGAGTATTTTGACACACCGTGATATCGTGTGGGTAGAAGGAACAAGTTGAGGTGGTGCAGTAATTAAAGCTATCACTCTATTTAATGCATACTAGTCAATCATGTCAAAATTCAAAGATTTGAAATCTGGATGCAAATTGAAATCATGCGAATCGAATGAGCAAAGAATCAATTGCGCATTGGCCTCTGAAATAAGAAGAACAAACAAAAAATCCATAATTCAAACTTGCATAGAAAGAATTGTGTTGGAGCTTAAGTTGTCAACTACGGGGAGATTCTCAAAAGTGATAATTTCAGGTAAGGTTTCTTCCTTTCCTCCTATAAATTTATAAAGCAAATGGTACCTAAGAAGGAAACTAGTACTAAGAGAGGAAACAAAAAGTAATAAAACACCATTATAGCAACATTTACTTTCTATCTTCCATGGGTCATTTGACAAGGGTCCAAAGAAGATATTCAAAGATTCAGCTTAGGGATGTAGGGACCCTAAAATACTGCAGTCGAAATGGGGCTTGTATTGGTATTTCTATAAGAATAGAGTAGAAAAGAGTCCCATTTCAAACCCTTGGAATCTATATGTAGCTAAATTGATTATCTCAGATGTTTTTGTTGATATTGACCTAGTTAAATCCCTTGCGTCAAGATATCATGCTCCAACCAAGACAGTAATGTTGCCAAATGGGGAGTGTTTGGTTCATGTCTCTAGAGAGGCCATCATAAGGTATTTTGGGTTGAATAAATAGGCCATAATTGAAATTAATTTGGATAAACTAGAACAAGAATATAAGAGGCTTAGAAAGACTTACAGAATTGATGAACTCCTAGTGCACATGAAGAGAGGTTATGGAAATAGAGTAATACCCATTCCAGCCTCTAAGGGAGAACCCTTCCTAGTTGTAGAGTTCCAGGTCTATTTCCAAAAGACCTACTGTGCATTATGCCAAGTACTGGGGATAGATGCAGAGAATTGTAAGAAAATAGGGCTAATGCGCATGGCGATGATAATTCAACACCCAAAAACCAATATTGAATTTGATTTTGCCTATTTGATTGAAAAACAAATACATGATGATTTAATACAAGTTAGGGAAGCCAACATGCCCATTACATTCAAAAGGTACTCTATGTTGTGTCATTTGATTTTACACAAAATGAAACCAAGTGGACTACTAGAATGAAATTGTACACTAACCTATGTGGAGAAAGGCTCCCATTCCAAAACTGGTGCCATATTTGGGACAGTAGATGGAATGAATGCAATTATGTTATTTTCAGAGATGATTTTGTTTGTAGGGTGTTGAGAGCCCTTGGTTTTGCACCCTAAAGGATGCCTCAATCCATCATGGAGGTTCTGAGGCCTACACAATGTTGTGATGTTCACAACACGCCCCATTTTGCTCCTTAGCAAAATGAGGACCCCTGCTGATGTTTTGCTTTTTGCTTCTGCTTGTGTTTTTTCAGCTTTCTGGCGGTTTGGTAAAATGAGTCAGGTGCATCATCATCATGATAAGGGATGAGGTAGGTCATCATCAGGAGGTCAGTTTGTCTAAGTTCATGTTTTGTTTTTGTGACCTCGTATTTGGAAAGAGCTTGAAAATCCATGCAGGTTTGCCTTTTACTTCACTTAAAAATTCGTCCATATGAGGGAGTTATGAGCAGTCAAAGTTTTGGTCAAACCTGATAATCGCAAGTGATCATCATATTTTTTATCCTAGGTCATGTTGTCAAGATCATCCTGATCTTGGTCTATCGCCCGATAAAATCATGCAATCGCAATATTCGGACGTCAACTTTAGGTCATGGTAGGTTTTCCCCGTCGAGCGGTCTTTTGTATCGCGAGCATCATGCTGATATTTTAAACATTACCTGATATCATAATATCATGCTGACATTATAAGATCACCCTGACTTAGAAAATCCGCCATCGGCATATTTGCAGGCGCATGTTCAAATCCTATCGGAAGGTCATCATCCTGATCTTTCACAAGAGGGTCATATTCGCTGAAATTCGCTAAGTGATGGAGACGTCATCATGGTATTCGATAAAGGAGGATCATCATATTCATATCCTCCTGATCTTTTTTTGAAACATCTGGATGATCGCCCTATCTTTTAAGGGAAGGTGATATTCCATTCCTCAACAGCATGATCATATTTTAAATATCACCCTAGCGCTAACCTGATGATGACCTCAACTCATCCTCACGCTTCGAAAATGGAATATGATGATTACGTCATGATATTCGATGAGGAGGTTCATCATATTTTTTTATCCTGTCATATTGTCTACCCGATATTTCGTCAAGTCCTCCTGCCGATGAAGTAAGACCTTTTGAAAATATCCTGATGATCATCCTTATCATCCTGATTTCCCTTCATCAGGATATTTTCCAAAGAATGATCCGGAGGCGAAATATCCTGATGACATCATGTTTTCAGTTTAACAAAGGCCCCAGATATCATGATGACGTCATCCCGATCTGATAAACGAAAAACCAAATATCCTGATGATCATCATCTTCACATTTCCCTTCGGCAGGATATTTCCCAAGGCATGGTCCTGTTCCCGAATATGATGATGACGTCTTATTTTAAGTTCGACAAAAGCCCCAAACATCCTGATGATCATCATCCTCCTGATCTTTCGAGAGGGTTACCTTGGCAGCAAAGGGGTCATTTTACAAATCATCATCCTGATCATGCTCCTTAGGTGACCCGATTTTACAATTATCCCCTGATCTTAACTGAACATGACGATGACGTCACCATCATTTTCCTTTCCTCAGCAGCAGGATCATATTTCACATCCTCCTATTTTCCTTCAACATGATGATGATGATGTTATTCTTTTCCCCAATATGCAGAAGCGAAGTATCATGATAACATTATCTGGACCTTCGGAAGGGTGGGCATCATATTTCCAAAGTATCATGATGACGATGTTCTAAGTTTTCATCGGCATGGTTTTATCTATCGGCTGGGTTCATTTTTTCTCCCGCCGATATGGTTTGTCTTCCCGATGGAAAGGTGATTGGCCAAACAAGTGAATATCGGCCATGCATTTTTCTGACACACCGATGGCGATGGTCATGCCGATGGGTGGGAAATGAGGCGGTGGAATTTTAAAGTGTTTTTTTTGGCGCCTGTGGCATTTTCCCGGTCAGCGATAGTTGACCCGATGAATTTTGAGCAGTCTGAACGCATTTTGGGCGCATTTGGGAGTATTCTGGATCCGATTTCCACAATTTTGCATAGTCACCTGGATTTAAACGATTATTTTAGTTTCCTGTTGTTTATGTGATGGATGAAATACTTATTGCTTGTCTTGTCTTGCAGGCTTGCAGTTGAGGAAGCAGCTGGAAGGTCAACACAGTGACCTCATGAGGGAAAGAAAATCTGATCTCAGGAGCAGGAAGATAAAGATGAAGTGCGAAAAAGTCAAGATCATTCAAGTGAAGGACAGAGTTGCAGCTGAAGGTATTACTACAACAGACAAATAGAAGTTATTGCCCAACTGCTGGAACTTCTCAGAAGGGGCAATATTTCGCCCAGATTTGACACTGCTCAGAGATATTTTGAAAGAACTGGTTCACCTGTATTTATTGCTGTAACCAGGGGTTTGAACCAGGGGTTCAGTTAGGTTTTTGCTGTAGTGAGGATAATCAGAATGTCTTTATATTGTGCCTCTCTACACTGTAATATTTTACAACAGGGATTTTAGGAAAACACAGCAAGTTAACTTAGCATAGTTTAGAGGTAGAAGAAGGAGGTCGCCTGTTTGTCTGCAGTGAGGTGCGCGTGGAATGTCTGGCTGCCTTACTGTATCTGTAAAGCTTGTAAGTTCTCTGTAGTATGATCAATGAGACTAAGAGTCATTCCTACATTGTAAATCATGTATGACTATTCGTTTCTAATACAATAGAATCTGGAGTTCTGCATCTATCTTCTGAGTGTTCTCCTGCTCTTCTTTGTGTTTTGAAATATTTTCTTTGAGAGCTTGCAATTTTAAATGTATGTTTGTGAAAATGCTCAGAACTTACATTTAGGGTTTTTACTGTGGATTTGATCAAATTACTGTGGTATTTACATAGTGCATAACAGAAACAATTAGATCCTTCAGTAGATTAAATGAGGTGTAGATTAGATCTTTCTAACTTTTCCCAACCCATCTGAAATATTTAGCCAAAAACGTAGAAATCTAAAGGAAATTGTCTCAAATTTGAAGAAGCATGCATAACAGAGTTATAAGTAGACAGTTTTCATAAATAGATGAAGGAGGAAGCTGCAATAATTCAAGAAAACCATCTAAACTTGCAGCACAATAGCACTTCTATGCAAAGGAATGAAAAGTATTGACATATTTCATGACCTTTTTGCATATCCTTAGTCCAGTAAACCACCATACAAACCTAAACTACGTAAGGCCCCTTGAACATTACAGCTTCACATTGACCAATTGAACTTGACCAACTGAACCATTGTAGACTTGGGATTAGTTGAATCTCAAATGATTCCTTCTTATCTTTCAAGTATAGTTTCAGTTCATTTCATGTGAATTTTAACTTATTGTTATGATTGCATCAAAACAGTCATCAACAGTTTTCTGGCGCTAGAAGGAGGGCCTTCCTGAGTTAGGTTTCATTTCAAACTGGCTAACGACAGCAGTAGAGTGACTAGGTCTAGATCCAGTTCAAGAGATATATTTGTGCAACTACCTGATACAAGGCAAAGTAAAAACCGTTTAATTTGGAATCCAAAGATATCGCAAGCAGGAAGTTCGTCTGGAACACCTCCTAGGTCACCTTTCAACATCCGTAGTATTGTAAGTCCTGATAGATCACTGTTCAGATCTTTAAATCTTGGTTCAGGCACTCCTGGAGATCTCAATCTTCCTCTAAATCCTAATCCACCAATCAATCCAGGTATTCCTGCAGGTTCAAGTCAAGCTCAAACACCTGCAATGGCTTATTTCGATGTCAATTCTCCCATATTCTTCAATGATTATCATGAGATGCCCAAAAATCCGGAAAAGATATGTCCCAAATACCAGTTGCACCAGGACCCAGAAGATCATATTAGAATATTTAAGGAAGCATGTTTTAGGGCTATGTTAGAGCACGAGGATGTTGTGTGTAGATTGTTTCCCTACACCTTTAATGAACAGGCCTCTAGCTGGTACGTAAACTTACCCAATGGTTACATTTCTTCCTGGGCACTTATGGAAGAAGCATTTCTGTCAAGATTTAGAGGACCCATTGACCCTTGCGCTTTGTATCACAAGTTGGCTGCTATAAAACGAGGTGAGGGAGAGCTAATTGATAATTTCAATGACAGATTTCAAAAGGCCTATTCTAGGCTGGTAGCCCCTTATACCATAGATGATGCTCCCTTGTTGGCTATGTACTATGCTACCTTGGATCCTTTAACTGCCATGTTTGTCAAAAGAAAACCTGACATTGATTCAATATCCAAAGCCTATAAAGAGGCAGCCTCAGTGAACCAAGAAATGAGACATACAACTTACAGTCCATTTGGAGGAAATTTTGGGGTACAGAATCAGGCACACCCATGGAATGGAGTCCCTGTGCAGCATGCTCCACTAGTAAATCCGGTTCCTTCTTACACACCTGTGTATAATCCTACTCCAATCCAAGCTATAACTCCTTACACGGCTAGTACTTCTAATAACAGTCAAAATAATGGTCAGCCTTTCTTCCAACTTCCTAGGGATATAATTGTGGCAAAAGCACAAGAGGATAGGGAAGAAATCAAAGAAATTACTGCACATCTGAAAAGATTAACAACCGAAGTGACACAGCTAAGAAATGAGAACCTCTATGGAAGAAGCAACCAAAACTACAATTCACATCAAAACCACAACCAAGGCCAAAATCAGAATTATAGCCTCAATCAAAATCAGCAGTACAATCAGAACCAAAATTACAATCAGCATCAAGGCCCTAGTCAGGGGCAACCAATGCAAAATAGGGGGCCAGTGATAGATAATAGGACCTGGGGCAATAATAACAAAAATCAGAATCAACCTAGGCCACCCAAGACATGGAACACTGGGCCCAACAACGGTAATCTGGTTTCTCCTTTTGAGAATACAGGTAATCATGGTGCAAAACAAACAACTAGCATACAAATGGCCAGTACAGCACCCAGAAATTGGTGCAGATTTCACAATACCAATGCCCATGCTGAGCACGACTGTCCACAGTTCCACTTGGCAGGAAGTATTTTCAACGTAGATGTACAGCCTCCTACCTCTGAATTTCTCATTCCTAAGGGTAATGAGGTAGTACCCTCAGAATATGACACAGCATTAGTCTTAGAAACATTTACCTTTGCAACTGCAGAAGAAAAAGAGGATGAATCGCTAGAGGATGAACCATACTATTGTGAAAGTCTTTATCCTGAATCAACCTTTGTGTTAAATGCTTTTCAGTTTCCTTTTGAATCTGAAAATGAGATATTAAATGAAACAGAGGAGGTGCAGGCCTTTCAACAGACAAATAAAAGCCACACCTACAATTTGAGGAACAACCCTAGGCCGAGAGGACCTTTCACCACTTCCACTCCTCCGAATAACATCAATACACCCCCAGATCAGAATGCTAGCAACAATCCTGCCATACTTAAAGCTAGTCAGCACACAAATAACAGAACAGCAGTGCAAAAGGATCAAACAAGTAAGACAGAAGCAATAGAGACAACAAGATTAATGAATTGCTTGTCGAAGGAAATAAAGAAAATGAAGGTCAGTATACCTCTAAACGAATTATTGAAGACCCCAGGGATCAGAAATGCTTTTTTAAAATCCCTGGATACATCCATAACAAACAAGGTGTCTGCTGATATAACTGTTCCTAATAGTGATTCACCACCTAAGGAGAAAGGTAAGAAAGTTGAGCAGCCTTCCAATACTAATGTAGTAATACATGCGGATAAGAGGGATACTCAACCTTTCTTGTTAACTGTTAGGTTGTGTGGGAAGAATATACACAATTGCAAGGTAGATTCTGGTGCTTTAGCCAACGTAATGCCCTTAGGAATATGTAAAACTCTCAGGCTGACTCCCACCAAATCTGCCAAGGTTGTCACGCAATTAGATAAGACCGAGGTTAGCGTGATAGGAGAACTCATGAACATTCAAGTGCAATTAGCTTCAGACCCTAGGGTAAGCCAAATCATTGACATTCAAGTAGTGGATATACCCGTAAATTATGGAATGTTGCTAAGTAGGGATTGGTCCAAGACATTAAACGGATATATGGCTACGGACTTTTCACACATGTGGTTACCGTGGAGAGGCATCCCAAACCAGATCAAAATAAAGGTAGAGCCCAGAATGAAACATATGATAACAGAGTATAATCGAACTAATGAAATATTATATGCTGCTGTTGAGCCAGGTGTCTACAGAATTACCAACAATGGGATGCAGATTGAAGAGATCATGATGTTAAACATTAGAAAGAAGTGTGTCAGCAATAGAACGGCACTATTCATTGAGTCTGACGGAAATTCTTCAGATGAGGAAAACAATGCCATAGACAAATTTGGTCATGCCATTAGATGAGAGGTGGAAGAGTGCGTTACACACAATCTCCTAGTCCAATGCAAGTTATATAAAAATAGGTGTAGAGTCCATGATAGGCAGCATTCTGAGGAGAATTGTGAAATATGCAAAGACATCATTGAATATGAATACAAAAAGTGCATAGGGAAGGTAGAGTCACAAGAGAAAAATGAGCATCTTGATCCAACACAGAGATATGTTCAGGATAATATAGATGCCCTGACCCCAGATTTAGGAAAAGAAATAGAGGACAAGGGTAGTCATCTTCCTGAGTTGCAAACTAAAGACACACATATGCAAGATAACCAAACGGAAAAACCCATGAACAAACAAGACAACACCCCACAGGCAAAAAAGGGGACACAGTATGCCAAGGTAAAAGATCAGAAAAGAAAAGATGGCATGTGGACGTTAAAGTGTGATGGGTCCAAATCAAAACAGGGCGTAGGTGCTGATATTGAACTCATAAATCCTCAAGGTAAATCACATTTGGCAGCATATAGATTACAATTTTCCTGCACTAACAATATTGCTGAATATGAGGCCCTAATTTTAGGACTTGTCATGGCCATCAAGAAAGGGGTAAAAACCATCAGAGTATTTTCAGACTCTGAGTTAGTAGTCAGATAAGTGAGGAAACTATATGCTTGCAATTATAAGAAAATGATCAGTTACAGACATAGAGTATGGGGTTTAATGGATTCATTTGATGCTTTTAACATAGAGCACATTCCTAGAGAGTTGAACCACAGGCTAGATGCGTTAGCAGTTGCTGCTAGTACATTAGAACCATTGACACTGTCAGGATTAAGACGATTTGCTGTTGAGCTAGTTAACGTGCCCAGTATACCAGACAATGTTACACACTTTTAGGTATTTGGAGAGGATCAGCAGATTATTAATTTTCTGACTTGCAATGAGGCATTTGAGGCCCAAATCATTGATGAACAAGAAAGGCCTGAAGTAACATGGGACGAAGATGATATGATCAACTTAAAGAGCAACTTCTTACCAAAAGGAGTAATTGAATTAGAACACATCTTTGACTTCGACGGAGTAATAAGACAAAAAGACTTACCCAAAACAGAAGGGGGTAGGTGTGATTTACATAACTTAGGGACTGAGCTAAATCCACAAAATGTACTAATTGGGAAAGCTTGCTCTGAGAAAATCAGAAAAGAAGTTCTGGACGTTCTGAAAGAATATAAACATGTCATAGCATGGACTTATGAAGACTTGAAAACATTTGATGAGTCCATCATAACTCACGTAATACCTTTAAGAAAAGAAGTCAAACCATTTAGGCAGAAACAGAGGCCTGTAAACGCCATTCTAGAGCCTTTAATATTTGAGGAAGTTAAAAAATTACTGTCCGCTGGGATAATTTTTCCAGTCAGACATTCTGTCTAGGTAGCTAACTTAGTACCAGTGAGGAAGAAAAACGGAGACATCAGGTTGTGCGTAGACTTTAGAAATTTAAACAAGGCATCTGAAAAGGATAATTATCCTTTGCCCCCAATAGACGAAGTATTGCAAGCAGTAAATGGCGCAAAGATGATGTCTTTTTTAGATGGTTTTTCAGGTTATAATCAGGTCTTAATTGATAGAGAGGATAGACTAAAAACCACCTTCACTTGCAAATGGGGAAATTATGCATATAGAAGAATGCCTTTTGGTCTGATCAATGCAGGTGCCACTTTTCAGAGGGCCATGGACGTTGCTTTCCGTGGATTATCAGGTAAATGCATTGTTGTGTATATGGATGATTTAACGGTGTATTCCAAGGATGCATCCACCCACGCTGAGGACCTCAGGAAAGTACTCCAGTGATGTGAAAGGTATGGGATTTCCCTTAATCCTAAGAAATGTATATTTGGCATAACTGAAGGTAAATTATTAGGCCATGTCATTTCTGAAAATGGAATTGCAATTGATCCAGATAGAATAGAATCCATAAAAAATTTGCAAATACCAAATAGTAGGAAAGAGTTGAAATCATTTTTTGGTAAAATTAACTTTGTTCGGAAGTTTATAACAGGTTTTGCAGAGATCGTGCAGCCATTGAATGCCATGTTGAAGAAGGATGCACAGATGGAAGGGACGCCAGTGGCCAAAGCCGCATTTGAAGATATCAAGGAGGCAATTTCTAATGCCCCTGTATTGGCAAGTCTAGACTACACAAGCCCGTTTTACATCTACTCCTTTGCATCTTCTCATTCTGTCGTGGCTACCTTGACACAGAAAGGTGAAAATAATGGAGAGAGGCCCATAGCATTTATGAGTGCGCCTCTGAAGGATGCACAGCTGAGATATCTAGATATCGAGAGACAGGCATTCACATTAGTGAAGGCTGTGAAAAAATTCAGACACTACATTCTGCGTAGCCAGATCAAAGCCATAGTACCAGACGCAGCAGTGAAAATGTTGCTGATGCAAAACGAGCCTGGAGAGAAAAGAGCCAAATGGATCACCACACTGCAAGAATTTGACATGGAGATCATTCCCGCAAAGCTGGTCAGAGGGCAGGCGCTGGTGCAGACAATAGCAAACATGGATCCAAATCTGATAAAACAGCAATATGTATTGAATTCCCAAGACGCATCAGGCTGGTATGATGATTTAAGCACCTTCCTGATAGCTGGAAAGTACCCGAGCAGGATGAAGGCTTCTGAGAGGAGAGCTTTGAAGATTAAGGCACAGCATTATATGGTGCAAGGAGGTCTTCTATTCAGGAAGAACCATGATGGAGTTTATCTAAGATGCATAAACAGAACTGAAGCTGATAGAGTGTTGACAGAACTACATGATAAGTACAGAACTGGCCATGGTTCCCATTTAGCTACAACGCACAAAATACTGAGGGCGGGCTATTATTGGCCCATTATGTTCAAAGATATTAAGAGTCACATCAGAAGTTGCCACACCTATCAGACTGCAGCAGACAAAGGGAAACATCAGGCCAATCCACTGCAACCTGTGATCGAGTCCAGACCATTTGCACAATGGGGCTTGGATTTTATCGGAGTCATCAATCCCCCATCTTCTGCAGGACACAAATTTATATTGACGGTAACAGACTATTGTACAAGGTGGACTGAGGCCACCTACTGCAAATTTTCCACAACTGAGGTAGTTATCAAGTTCCTTGAAGAAAACATTATCACCAGGTTTGGAACGCCCTATTCATTGGTATGTGATAACGGCCCTGCTTTTTCTTCTTTAAAATTTTCTAAATGGGCATTTGAATATGGGATTATTCTAAGGTTTTCTTCAAATTATTACCCTCAAGGTAATAGACTGGCTGAATCAACAAACAAAATTTTATTAGACATAATCAAGAAGTTAATTGCCAAAAGTCCTAGAGAGTGGAATACCCATTAAGATATGCATTATGGGTAGACAGGACCAAGTTTAAAACAGCTTTAGGTAGCACGCCTTATCACTTAGTTTATGGGACTGATCCCATACTTCCGGTTAATCTGAAAATACCAACCTGGAAGTTTGCCAATGAATATCTAGGCTTTGATAACCATAGGGAAGCCAGAATAGTGCAAATGTTGCAACTAGAGGAGAAAAGAGGTCAAGCCCTCGAGAAGTTCGCCAAACACCAAGCGGTTGTTAAGAGGTGGTTTGACAAAAGAGCAAGAGTCAAGACATTTAGGATATAAGACTTAGTGTTGTGCTGGGACAAAGCACATGAAAAGAAAGGAAGCCATGGAAAATTCGATAAATTATGGCTGGGTCCATTACAAGTCTCAGAAATAATAGGAGATAACACCTTTAGACTTAAGACCTTGACTGGAGAGGATGTGCCATTACCAGTTAATGGCCAGCATTTGAAACACTACTTCTAGGCTTGAAGGTCAGGACGAGGCAGTCCTTTTTTCTTAATGTAAAATGCTGTAGGTAATGTACAGTTCTGCTTTTGCTGTTTTCTTTTGGGTTGGCTGTTTGTTTGGCTTGTCTTCTGTTTGTTTTTTGCTTTTTGTTTCTTTCTGTTTGTACAGCCTGTTTGTTTGGTTTGTTTGTTGTCTCCTCAGCAGAGATCTTTATTTTACTTTAGAGTATTAAGGAGCAAAACTAGCAACCATTCAAAACAGTATAAAATTTAGGATCTTCAAGTTAATCATTTGCAATTTACACATAACCTGTCACTGTCATGAATGTAGAGAGTTGTTCATCTTCTGAAGTTTTGTATTCAATAAATGTGATTGAGAATTCGAAGCAGGTTTCTCACAATGACACACCTAAAATCCTTGGGTTTGTTGAACATACCAGTGTAGATATTAGGTGAAAAATTAGAGGTCACCCTTGCTACCATTACAATTCTCAGCTTAATTTCAGCAAGTGTCCACTCCTTGCATCATGAAGTTACAAATTGCTATATCTTATGAAATCTTTCAAAATTAGAAAACAAAAAATAAATAAATAAATAAATAAAGTAAATTATACTGAAAATCCAGATTAATCCATCTAAGTAACTCTACCGGAGCTATGGACGCTCACTGGCAGTGGGGCTCTACTTAGGAGAATTGTAACGATAACCTTGCCGGGGCTATGGACGCTCGCTGGCAGCAAGGCTCTATCCGGTCGGCTATGAGGGAATATCCTCACCTACGTAGGCTAATGTCAGTCACTAGTTTGTTCAACCGATCTTCAAGATGAGGATAATTAATCACATGCACACAACTAGACTGAAAATGGAAATTCATGCATCTTTATTGAATACTTTGAGTCTCAAGCTGAATAGTAATTTGCAGGAAAGATAGTTGGAAGTTATGGGTTCATTTCATCTAGTTTCCTTGAAAACTCTGAATTTAATTGTTTTATTTTGGTTGCTAGTTGTTGTGATGTTCACAACATGCCCCATTTTGCTCCTTAGCAAAACGAGGACCCCTGCTGATGTTTTGCTTTTTGCTTCTGCTTGTGTTTTTTCTGCTTTCTGGCGGTTTGGTAAAATGAGTCAGGTGCATCATCATCATGATAAGGGATGAGATAGGTCATCATCAGGAGGTCAGTTTGTCTAAGTTCATATTTTTTTTTTGTGACCTCGTATTTGGAAAGAGCTTGAAAATCCATGCAGGTTTGCCTTTTACTTCACTTAAAAATTCGTCCATATGAGGGAGTTATGAGCAGTCAAAGTTTTGGTCAAACCTGATAATCGCAAGTGATCATCATATTTTTTATCCTAGGTCATGTTGTCAAGATCATCCTGATCTTGGTCTATCGCCCGATAAAATCATGCAGTCGCAATATCCGGATGTCAACTTTAGGTCATGGTAGGTTTTCCCCGTCGAGCGGTCTTTTGTATCGCGAGCATCATGCTGATATTTTAAACATTACCTGATATCATAATATCATGCTGACATTATAAGATCACCCTGACTTAGAAAATCCGCCATCGGCATATTGGCAGGCGCATGTTCAAATCCTATCAGAAGGTCATCATCCTGATCTTTCACAAGAGGGTCATATTCGCTGAAATTCGCTAAGTGATGGAGACGTCATCATGATATTCGATAAAGGAGGATCATCATATTCATATCCTCCTGATCTTTTTTTGAAACATCTGGATGATCGCCCTATCTTTTAAGGGAAGGTGATATTCCATTCCTCAACAGCATGATCATATTTTAAATATCACCCTAGCGCTAACCTGATGATGACCTCAACTCATCCTCACGCTTCGAAAATGGAATATGATGATTACGTCATCATGATATTCGATGAGGAGGTTCATCATATTTTTTTATCCTGTCATATTGTCTACCCGATATTTCGTCAAGTCCTCCTGCCGATGAAGTAAGACCTTTTGAAAATATCTTGATGATCATCCTTATCATCCTGATTTCACTTCATCAGGATATTTTCCAAAGAATGATCTGGAGGTGAAATATCCTGATGATGTCATGTTTTCAGTTTAACAAAGGCCTCGGATATCATGATGACGTCATCCTGATCTGATAAATGAAAAACCAAATATCCTGATGATCATCATCTTCACATTTCCCTTCGGCAGGATATTTCCCAAGGCATGGTCCTGTTCCCGAATATGATGATGACGTCTTATTTTAAGTTCAACAAAAGCCCCAAACATCCTGATGATCATCATCCTCCTGATCTTTCGAGAGGGTTACCTTGGCTGCAAAGGGGTCATTTTACAAATCATCATCCTGATCATGCTCCTTAGGTGACCCGATTTTACAATTATCCCTTGATCTTAACTGAACATGACGATGACGTCACCATCATTTTCCTTTCCTCAGCAGCAGGATCATATTTCACATCCTCCTATTTTCCTTCAACATGATGATGATGATGTTATTCTTTTCCCCAATATGCAGAAGCGAAGTATCATGATAACATTATCTGGACCTTCGGAAGGGTGGGCATCATATTTCCAAAGTATCATGATGACGATGTTCTAAGTTTTCATCGGCATGGTTTTATCTATCGGCCGGGTTCGTTTTTTCTCCTGCCGATATGGTTTGTCTTCCCGATGGAAAGGTGATCGGCCAAACAAGTGAATATCAGCCATGCATTTTTCTGACACACCGATGGCGATGGTCATGCCGATGGGCGGGAAATGAGGCGGTGGAATTTTAAAGTGTTTTTTTTGGCACCTGTGGCATTTTCCCGGTCAGCGATAGTTGACCCGATGAATTTTGAGTAGTCTAAACGCATTTTGGGCGCGTTTGGGAGTATTCTGGATCTGATTTCCACAATTTTGCGTAGTCACCTGGATTTAAATGATTATTTTAGTTTCCTGCTGTTTATGTGATGGATGAAATACTTATTGCTTGTCTTGTCTTGCAGGCTTGCAGTTGAGGAAGCAGCTGGAAGGTCAACACAGTGACCTCATGAGGGAAAGAAAATCTGATCTCAGGAGCAGGAAGATAAAGATGAAGTGCGAAAAAGTCAAGACCATTCAAGTGAAGGACAGAGTTGCAGCTGAAGGTATTACTACAACAGACAAACAGAAGTTATTGCCCAACTGCCGGAACTTCTCAGAAGGGGCAATATTTTGCCCAGATTTGACACTGCTCAGAGATATTTTGAAAGAACTGGTTCACCTGTATTTATTGCTGTAACCAGGGGTTTGAACCAGGGGTTCAGTTAGGTTTTTGCTGTAGTGAGGACAATCAGAATGTCTTTATATTGTGCCTCTCTACACTGTAATATTTTACAACAGGGATTTTAGGAAAGCACAGCAAGTTAACTTAGCATAGTTTAGAGGTAGAAGAAGGAGGTCGCCTGTTTGTCTGCAGTGAGGTGCGCGTGGAATGTCTAGCTGCCTTACTGTATCTATAAAGCTTGTAAGTTCTCTGTAGTATGATCAATGAGACTAAGAGTCATTCCTACATTGTAAATCATGTATGACTATTCGTTTCTAATACAATAGAATCTGGAGTTCTGCATCTATCTTCTGAGTGTTCTCCTGCTCTTCTTTGTGTTTTGAAATATTTTCTTTGAGAGCTTGCAATTTTAAATGTATGTTTGTGAAAATGCTCAAAACTTACATTTAGGGTTTTTACTGTGGATTTGATCAAATTACTGTGGTATTTACATAGTGCATAACAGAAACAATTAGATCCTTCGGTAGATTAAATGAGGTGTAGATTAGATCTTTCTAACTTTTCCCAACCCATCTAAAATATTTAGCCGAAAACGTAGAAATCTAAAGGAAATTGTCTCAAATTTGAAGAAGCATGCATAACAGAGTTATAAGTAGACAGTTTTCATAAATAGATGAAGGAGGAAGCTGCAATAATTCAAGAAAACCATCTAAACTTGCAGCACAATAGCACTTCTATGCAAAGGAATGAAAAGTATTGACATATCTCATGACCTTTTTGCATATCCTTAGTCCAGTAAACCACCATACAAACCTAAACTACATAAGGCCCCTTGAACATTACAGCTTCACATTGACCAACTGAACTTGACCAACTGAACCATTATAGACTTGGGATTAGTTGAATCTCAAATGATTCCTTCTTATCTTTCAAGTATAGTTTCAGTTCATTTCATGTGAATTTTAACTTATTGTTATGATTGCATCAAAACAGTCATCAACACACAATACTTGCCAGATAAAGGATATACCCATAACTATGCAGATTGGTTCTACTTGCCTGAGCATACCGTCATTAGGGTATATAGGTGCAATCAAGCCCCACACATACTTCCAAAGTTTCCCCCTACCAAGATCTACTTTTTCAAATTTATTTGGCAAATGTTATGGATGGAGTTTGACCTCATGAGGAACTAGAGGAAGGGTACATTTTTACCTATTTGACAGTATTTGAGGATTTGTCCATAGGTTCTGACACATTGAAGGAACTACAAAAATTCATGAAGTTAAATTATCCTCTCAAAAGTGCGAGAGAAAGAGTTTGTGACCCTGAGGGGCACATAAACATGATTAAGAGAACCCTGCTCACAAAAAAGGCTATCTCACATCACTTTGATCCTGACAAGGATGTAATAAGAAATTTAGTTTTCTTTCATGAAGTAATGCGAACTAGAAAGAGGTGGGAGACTATGATGAAACTAGAAGATAGGAAAAGGAAGAGAGATCCTAGTTTCAAGGGGTATTTTGCTAAAGAACCCAACCTCATAAAAAGAATGCAATTGGTGATTAATAAATTTGACCAACTATTCAAAATGGCCCAGGATGAAGGAATAGTCCCACCCCCTACACCTCATCAACCAACACCAGAAGTTTCTACATCTCAAGCATCTCCTCCATAGTTATCCCCTCCTTATCCCACTAATGAACCACAGGCAAAGACATAGAAGATTGAGCCACTGGTAGAGTATGACTCCAATGACAATGAGAAGGATGAGGCTACTTTAGCATTAATAGAGATAAGTGGGGTAGAAGAATAGTAGAAGAATCAATAGCCACCAAACCTAGAGGTTAGACTTCCAGATGATAAAATAGATGAAATATAGGAAGACAAGAGGTTGGTTGCCTCTCTATAGTTCTTAGAAGATGACAACTTTATTAACACTGTTGAATTCAAAGATTTTTGGATTAAAATTAAAATCCAGTAGTATGATGAAAAATTGAAGATCAATCTCATAGGGGTTGATGAATCCAAGCATGCTGAAATCCAAGCCCAGACATATGTTTAGTTTAATATTGATAATATAAATACTACTCCTGTAGAGGCTAGGGAAATGGTGTTGAAGAGCAACATATTGATCATACCTGGGATGGAGTTGTCTAAAGTATTTCTATTAGACCAAATCAGATCTCAAGATGATCCCATGTTGGTAGCAGAGTTTGATTCAGAAGGAGTATCATTAGAGAATCATCATTAGTACGAGTTAGATAACTGGATGGATTGATCAGCTGCCAAAATAAAACATTATGTTATATATTGTACAATATTTTGAAATTGTATAATGGAGAAGAATGCATATATTGGTGATTTAATATTGGTGTCTATTGTTTGTTGAGTTGAACAATTACTTAGCTATCCCCACATTGTTATTTCTCTGTTATTTGAACATGAGTTTCCAAGTTGATATTTCAGTTTCATCGAGACACACTTGTTTTTGTTAAATTAATTGATTTACATTAAAGAATTAAAATCCTTTTGATTGATTACAGTAACTTAGAAGTAATATTTGGATTAGTATGAAGAGCCCTATAATTGACAAGATTGCCATACTATCTCCAACTCGATATTATCTTGTTATTCAAATTGAGGATCTACTCCATTTGTCAATACACAATTGCTGTCATTGTGTGATTCTATTGATTGGTTCCTTCAAGGAAGGATTAAAATCCTTTTAATAAGTCATAGTAACCTTGTAGGATCGAGTGGATCAATAAGTAGAGTATGTCAGTCACATTCTTGCATGTTTATACAAGGTATAAACAAACACAAGTGTCAAACAATTAGAATTGTAACCAGTAAGTAAATCATATATCATATACACCTTGAATCCATTATCCCAATAGAAATAGGCACTAGTTATACCATTTCCATTTTAGAATTCCACAAAATCTTATTCAAACAATCACATTTCAGATTTTCATAACAGAAGTAGTAGTGTGCAAGCTCTCATCTATTCCACACCATTTGCCACTGTGGGTAGATCCATTAACTTAACCAAAATCACATATCCATTTAATATGCTTCATGATCAAGGTCCACCTACCTAGATTTAGTAGAGCCTAAAGTCTAGGGAGTCATCAACCATTTAGGTTAACTCCTTTAGTTGGTTCAAGAATGTTGCAAGTCTGATCATAGAGCCTAGCATCCTCTTAGGATTTGTAACCTGCATTTTTGAGATATAATAGGGCACACTGCCCAGAGCTCACTACTCAAGGAAGGCTTACTACCTACAAAATTGATTACAAAAGTTTAGAGTAAATTTGAACTAAAGAATAGCATCTAACAATGCAAGTTTACAATTTCGATTGAGCTCAATACACTAACTTTGCACACTTCATCTCTCTCTGCCCTACTTCACTATTCTGCCATGATCTGAAGATTAGATTTGCTTACCTCACACTTGATTCTACTATATTTCACACCTATCCCTTCATATTCACACATCCATCCCTCAGAATGCTTGAACTCATCAATTATATATATCTGCTACAAGAAATTGCATCAACTACAGTCGGCCTTTAGAAAAACTTAGACTTTTTTTTAAGAACACTGTTGTATCAGCTAAATCCATGCACAAACACCAATGTGGATCAAAAATTCTATATCCAAGTCATCTTATATGTCAACCAATGCCACTAAATCTCACAAATTGCTCAACCAACAACTTCTCTTCATCCGCACAAGGATCAAACACCTAGTCAGCCTGTTCTTCACTGGACTGAACTATCTAACCATGACTTGATACTCAGATGCTTGTAAATTATACTCCCTTCATCACCAGAGGCTAAAATTTTGGATTTAGGTAGCCCTAACATCCCATAACATTCCCTCAAATCCACAGCACAATATGATTTCCTGTGGACAAATGTGGACCAAAATGCTAGACCTTATCATATGCCCTATTCCTATCTATCCAAACTTAGACAAATCTACAATCTGACTTCTAGGATGATACACTGATGAAATGCAGATGTGTAAGATAGATTTAGTTGCCATCAATGACAACACCAGACATGCCTAGCAGTGTCTCTTGCCAACAGAATCAATGCTATTATCAGGGAGTGCCTTGTACCATTCTTTGGTACTTTCTTCTAATGAATGCACAAATAGCTTCATCATCACATCCTCATCCTTAATCTCATACTCATCTATGATATTGATGAAGTGTCTCAAGTGTTCCTCACCAGTGACTGCATTATTACCTTGAAACCTAGGAATTTTCCCTCTAATCTCAGTTGGAATGGGATTAGGAAAATTAGGTATGCCAATAAAGTCAAGTTGTTTGTACCTCTCAGCTCCCAATGGTTGCCTTTGTGGAAGGAACCTTTGTGCTTGTCTTCTAAATGGAGGTCTAATATTTTGAATATTGCCATGCTATTGATTCATTTGATTATGTAGGGGCTGATTTTGTATACCTTGAATATGGGCATTATTTACACCCTGTTATCCCATTTGTTGTTGTCTAGGATTGGCCTGAAAGTTAAGGTCCTGCTGATTATGTTGCTAATGTTATTGTCTTTGTTGCTATTATTGAGGTATATGGCCTTGGTACTGAATATTTTGATCTACCTGGGTCTGCTGAGCAAGTTGAGCTTGTTGTTGTTGAAGTAAGGCCTGCACCTCTTTCTACCTATTCCTGATATGATCAAGCAAATCTAGCTCATCCTAGATTCTCCTTTCTCTTTCCACATCATTAGGCTGCTACTGTTGATCACCCTCATTTGGGACGGTATCATGTTGACTTTCAACTGTCCTGCTGGGAGAATTAGGATACCTGATATTTTGATATGCTTCTTCATTATCATGGGGCATCCCATACATCCTCAAGTAGGGATCATTAGATCTATCCTTGCTCCCTCTACCAATAACATTTTCATTTTGCTAGACATCATATCGATCAATTTTCATTCTCCTACTCGTTCTAAGTATATTATTAGTAGAGTCCTCAAGAAGTATATTGATATTGACTTCTGAGGCCAATAAATGCATTATCTTAGGTATTCCTTAAGGGTAGCATACCATGTCTTCTTTCCTTGTATCTACCCCTTCTATTTCTTGTACTACTAGAAAACTCCCCATGTCCAAGTTGTCCTTGGTTTCTTCTTCTATCCATTTCAGTACTCTTGAAAATTAATTTTCTAGGTTTCTAACTCAACTAAGTTGCCACTTCCTTGATGGGAAGAACTTCTTGTTTAGTGACTATTGTAAGGATTCTTAAATCCTTTAATTCATTCCCTGAAAATGGTGCTAGAAAGTGTGTTGACTCCCAAAATAACTACAACCCTAAACCCTAAAACATTCATGAATCACCTGGGCTAGGGATGGTCGTTCTAGATGAATGGAAGAGATTTATCAACAAGGTCAAGGTAATTTTGGAAAACCTATAGGAGTGGGTTAACTCCTATGCACTTCAAACTCAGCTTAACTAAGAGGGATATTCCAAGGGGTATACTTGAATAGGTATTAGGTCAAACTAGATGAACAACTAAAAATAATAGGACAACCAAACCCAAACTACCTTCTAGGCCCCAAAGACTATCATTGGACCTAAAACAACTGGTTGTCAATAATAACCCCTATATAGCTGATAAAAGGACACTCGCATTGACAATGGAAGGTGTTGGTATTCTTGTTTGCAAGACATACAAATTAATTTATTTCTTCACACATGATAAATTTGTTCTAATTTTTAAGAGTGTGGGTGATCATGGGAACCTTTATACTAGTGCCTAATATATATTGGGTTACAAAGTCCATAGTCCAACAGAAGGAAGAAAACAAGAGAAATGAAACACGCACTTTCTAAATATTCAAATGCAAGAAAAACAACAATCAATGGAGAATATGCTTAGTAATCCTTCATCAATATACAATCAATCATCTACAACCATAAAAGAGATCATCACATAGCATGTAATGTTTTAAGAATCTATTCATTCATCTAATCAATGGTTACAGTCATACCATGAAGTGTGGCAAGAGGAAACCCTAAAAGAAACTTAGAATTTCATTGAAAGATTACATAAGAAGAAGGAGAAGTTCATACAATGATAGCTATAATCAATACAATAAACCTTTCATAACCTGTGTCTTCACTGCTAGAGAACTGGAACTTTTCTACTATTTGAAACCCTAGAGAGCTCTACACTCGACTGCCTAAAAAATACCCAAAAGACCAACCTTTTTTACATCTTCTATTCATGCATATATAGCATCTGATTCTAATTGACCTAATTAGGTTACAACAAATTTCCCTAACGGCCACATCACAAAATATCTCATCCAAAAGGGATGTTTATCTACTAGAAATAACTACAAAATATCTAGGGTCTAGAGGCAGATGGAAGATATTTTCTACTTTAATGCACACAACTAGTTAGCTAATCTGAAACCATAAATGCAACAAATATCTGAGAAGGAAGGTGTAGTTGAGAGGTATATCATCTGCATTGATGGCATATGAGACACATCCCTTCAAACTCACCAAGAAAATCGCTTACAAAAATTTAAATCTCAAACCCCTAAGTCTGTGTTTTCATTGACTCTGACTTCAAAAAAACCGGCCTCTACAATGTTGCCTAGATGAATTCATACATCTTCCCGCCTTTAGGATGTTTGAAAGTCCCCTTTGAATTTTAGCCATAGATGAGTCTATTTTAAAAAATCAACAACCACTACAATTTCCTTTTGATTTCGCATTGAGGAAGAATGCTAAGGATTCTGTTTACATGGAAGTATATCATGGTCATGCAGTAGGCAGTGGGGCATCTTCATTTAGCTCCTACGAGAGTGCACTAATCCCTTTATGTGGCTCTCCTTTCATAAATATTAAATTCTTCTTGGGAATAGGCCACGTGTTCTTGTTTCACAGCAATACAGAGGATCTTCCCTTTTGACAAGATTCCCTTGCGATGTTGTACTACCATCTGATCCTTGTCAGTCTAACTTCTTCATTGCATTCTTTGACACCTAGCATAGTCTACTTCAGTCAACTAGGTCACCGACCATATGGCCAAAGGCCATGACATACTTTACAGCTATCACTATTTCATAGCCCTGCAGGAGGAACATGATGTCACTTTCAATGGTTTGTGGGCTTGCAAAATCCTACAATGTAGTATCCTCGAGCTCCTAAGAAGACTTAAGACTTAATACCTTATGAAGAATATAACGGTATGAGCTAGAGCAAGTAAATACTAGGATTTGGGGCTGATCATTTCACGGTATATAAGGCTCAAGGTTATAACTTAGATGACTGGTAACCTATGCTAGATAGTCAGTAGCAGATTATAAGATAAAGTAAAATGACGACTGTAAGACTTAGGGCTTAGCCAATTT
Organism: Cunninghamia lanceolata; assembly: GCA_027924645.1. NCBI lineage: Eukaryota > Viridiplantae > Streptophyta > Pinopsida > Cupressales > Cupressaceae > Cunninghamia > Cunninghamia lanceolata. The sequence goes on along the minus strand of BSBN01000495.1, from coordinate 5,263,378 downwards.
TTTAGACTTTTCCACTTTGCATTTCAAATGACAAAGACATGAAAACCTATGAGATATGTCTCTGATCAGTTATAAATTATAGGTTCAAGTGGGTATATGAATAAGACATGGGGAGTAAAACCAGAGATTTTAGGAATTGATTTTTTTAGGTGTCAATAGCCTGATCTCCCAAAATTTCAAGGGGAAGGAGATCCAAATTCACATATCAAAGCTTCTACCACTGCGATAAGAGAACTCCTCCCTTGGGATGGGGTTGTTGCCAAGATATTTCTAAAGACCCTTGAAGGAATAGATTTGGATGGGTACTATCATTTTCTAGAGGCTTCAATCCACTCATTTAGACAACTAATCAGAGTTTGTCATGGCATTAGAAATGAACAAACTCATAAAAATAGGGATCAAAGAATTCTTGACCATGAAACAAGAGCCAAATGAATTTGTAGCTCACTTTGTTACCAGATGGAGGTAAGTCCTCTATTCCTCAACCAGTGCCCCAAACATGGACCATCACAAGTTATGCATTATTTTCTTACATGCCTTGAACAAGGACATGAGAGAAGACATTCAGAAGTTACCATACAAATATTATAAAGAAGCATTGGAAAGTCCTTTGAGGATAGATCAAGTTGCCATCAACAATGGCCAGAAGATATATGATACTAATGGAAACTTCAAGATATCAAAAGGAGTTGAAAAGACAATATCAAATGCCTCTCCAGACAAATATGTCAATGTTGTGAAGAGAAATCCTAGTAACCACACGTGGCGACAAAAAGGAAACCAAGGATTGAACTATCACTCCTATGACCCCAACATGTATCGTTGGTTCCATGGAACAAAATGTCAGGAAACAAAAACATGTTATGGATACAATAAGGCTATCTCCAAACTTACTCTAGATCAACAACGAAACTTCCTCAAACTCCTTCAATCTCAAAGGAAGGAGAAGGAACCTCAAAATGAGAAAGGGAAGACCAATCAAAACAGCTCCAATCATGTAGAGTTGAACCAAGAAGTGTTCATAATCCAAGAAGAAAAACAAACAAATCAAATAGAAAATGTCTTGTCACAAGTAATAAATTTGTTAAGGGCCTCCCCTTGCACTAGAAAACATTCCTGGAAGTATTAGAAGTGGGGTGTTCAACACAAGAGGAACCAAATCCTCTCACATTTAATATCTCCAAACTACCCCAAAATGAAGGAAGTAAGAAAAGGGATTCACCGCTATACATACAAATTTAGGTTGAAGAGGTCACCATAAAGAGAGTAGTGGTGGATGAAGGATCGACAATCAATCTCTTGCAAATGTTGTTCCTACGAAGAATGGGATATAGAAAAATAAGAATAAAGCAATAGGCTGCCACCTTGAGGATATATGATAGTCATGATATTCAAACAGTTGGGAAAATTAGCCTACCACTTACTCTAATGGATAAAACTATTTCCACAAACTTCCATGTCATCAAAAAAGAAACCAATTACAATATGATCCTCGGAAGACCTTAGATTCATGCTATGGAGGCCATTGCCTCCACCTTATTTTAAGAAATCCACTTCCATCATTTGGGAAAGATCTACATTGTCAAAGTGGACCCTGATCCTTTTAGTATTTTCAGGAAGGAACAGAAGGAAAAGGACAAAAAGTTAAAAACACAAGAGAAAGCAAAAGAAGAAACTCAAGATTCTCAACCAAACACGAGTACTCATAATATATCGTATCAAAAAATTGACAATCTTAGAGAGTTCCCCTTTGATCCTCACACCACAAAATCTCATACTCTATTTGGCTTAGTGGCCATACCATGATTTGATGAGTGGGATATCAAGAACCTCTCAGTGGGAACAATTGAAATCATAGAAGAAGGAAAAGAAAAAGAGGAAAAATTGAACTCAACCTATGAGTTTGGAGAAACATCTCAAACACAAAATAATCAAAACTTATGGACTCTACACTTCGTCAAAGCTAGAACTTGTAAAACTGAAGTAGGGACATGGATAATCTTGACCTCCCCAGAAGGAAAAGTCCTCCGCTTCACCTTCAGGTTGGATTTATTTTGCACAAACAATATCGTTGAGTACGAAGCCTTATCCCTAGGAGTCATGTTAGCCATGAGAATGGGGATCAAGAGGATCTCTACCTTTAGAGACTCACAATTAGTGATCAACCAAGTTGTAGAGAATTATGAAAGATAATCAGAATGACTACGACCTTACAAAAAAACCATCAGGAAATTGGTTCAATTCATTGACTTCTTCTCTCTAAAAACCATACCTAGAGAAGAGAACCAAGTGGTGGATTTGTTGTGCCTTGCACACACGCCCCATTCAAAATAGAGTCCCCCTCTTTTGATTTGGCTAGAGAGTCATTGGATCTCTTCATCTTGTAAGTAATTAAGTAATCAAAGTGCATTTTGACCTTGATTCAAAGGTGATATTCAAAAAATCACTTCAATATCTACTAGAATGAACCCTTGTTTTCCACTTTAAGGCCTTGAAATAGTCTTTTGCACTAAAAACTGCTTTGTCTGACCTTTGCGCTAAAAATTGCTTTGTCTAACCTTACACTAAAAACCTATTGCTCCAACCTTTGCACTGATTCCCTCACTATCTGACCTGGTGCTAAAAATCATCGATTCAGACTTCTGCGCTAAAATCAGCAACCACTAACTAAGTCAGACATCCCCAAAAGGTTCACAAGTCGGATGAACCTGATTCCTCTACTAATTTGTACAAACTAAACTTCTGAGCCTTGCGCTGAATGTTGCCTCGTCTGACCAAGTCTGACATACCAAAATTCTCTGCAGGTCCGAGCTGAGGGAAATCTGTGTAAAATCTAAATTGATAGGTCGTACGCCTATGCATTAATGGTAGATTTTGCAGGAGGTTAAATAGGGAATTAATCAAGTTTTAGTCATTTTGATCGCATTTTAGATTGAAAATTCTAGAGCCGCGTTCACACTCCACGGACTTGCTCGAGCTCAAACCCGCGACCTACTATTCAGACCAAATCTGCACCATTGCTTCAACCAAGTAGGGTTTCAACCTCGTTATTCTAAGTTTTACTTACACACAGCTAGGGTTTGGTCTAGATTTGTTAAGAAATTGAAATGATGAATTAGCATTTTTGGTTAGGGTTTCCACGCAAACCATGAAATTTTAATTTAGAAACCCTAGTTTAGTCTTATTATAGAATAAACGAGTCACATCAGTCTAAAATCCCCAAACTTAGTAAATTTTCTACGAAAAACCCTTGGATTTTTGTGGCGCTAAAATGAGGTCCGACCGACCTACAAATTGAACCATCATTCAGTCAGTCAGAGACCTCCAAAATCTACACCAAGCATCTGGTGCCAGTTAGTGCTAAAGTCGATCTCATCTGACCAACAAGTGCCAAAACGCTTTTCTCTGACTTGGTTAGATGGTCTCAAAAACCCCACAAATCATTGATGCAGAGGTAGGAGGACCAAAACTATCCTCAATAACATTAACAAATAAAAAGAAATAATCTAATTGCTTTGGTCAGATTGAAGAGAACATTAATATAGACTTTTCATCCAATTTTCATGAAGATCCAATGGTAGGAGAGCAAGTTATGACTCTTTTCCCAAAACTACAAACCCTAGGCAGCGTTCAGACCTGCCCTCACCAAAAATGCCATAACTTATTCAAATATTAATAAAATTTGATGCAACAAAAAGAAATGGAAAGTAGACTCAATACACTTTCCAACCATATATGGCTTGCTCCTATATATGTCCGTACAAAACCGTACCAAATGCTACAATGGGACTGTTGCAGGAAAAATCAGAAAATTACAGTCCATAAAACACTCATATCTTTCACAAAACTAAATAAAAATGCATGGGACAAGAAAAAAATGGAAGGTGGTTGAAGGATATAACATTTGAAATCCATTAGACATCCATTCAATTCTATACAGGGCTGTGCAATAGCAAAAGACAGCAAATTTCTGAAGGAAAATATAGGAAAACATTGTTTTTTCTCATTCCATGCTCAAATCTTCAACCACCCACGAATTCTTCATGGTTACAAGGCCTTTTAAAGGCATTAAAACATGTCTCTTCAGTTCATAACTGATTTGGAGCAAACAAAGAGCCAAATGACTCTTCACCTTCCAACTTTGCATCTTTTTTCCAATTTTACATTGACAACCTTTACATGGTTTGCAATATTTTGCATTTTTGAAACTCCTAATGACCTAAACACATAAAAATGACTTGATGACCTCAATACAATGATGAATCATTACAATATTGGATCATTTTAATCAAACTCCTATGGAAGTCTTAGTTTGTCAAGGTGCTCCTGCACCATACAACCAACCAACAAAATTTCCAAGTCCCTTGGAAATGTATCTGTAACAAAAGTCTCTTTCCTCTGTCTTTATCTTCAATCTTCTCAGCTGCAATCTTCCAATCTATAGAAATGGTGACCAACCAACCAAAAAAACAAACTACCATCTTCACAGAGCATCCTCAGGCTCCTTCTACTCCCATCAGTGGAGTATTCTTTAGGCTACAACATCAAGTGCTTCTTCAGGTATCCATCTCTCTCATTGCTTCACAACAAACCAACTCACCAAACCATCCATCTCACCCAACAGCAGATCCTGGTGATGCACCTACCACTCTCTCCTCAGTGGTTTCTCTATGCATCCTTCTCCAGCCAAATCTCTATTGGAGAATGGTCATGACAGACCTCATCTTGTCTGCCCACACACAATCTCAGAAAACATCTTTCTGCAGCTAGATGGATAAGCACCTGCAACCAAACAACTGAGCAACACAAAATCCAAAAGGTGTAGATTGCCTCCCTCAGCGATCTATCTACACAATCAAGATATTCTCGCTCTTCACCTGCCTTCTCAGTGACAGGAAAACAAAAATACACACCACCCAAATCTTTCGCCAGCTCTGATACCAATATGATGCAGAGGTAGGAGGACCAAAACTATCCTCAATAACATTAACAAATAAAAAGAAATAATCTAATTGCTTTGGTCAGATTGAAGAGAACATTAATATAGACTTTTCATCCAATTTTCATGAAGATCCAATGGTAGGAGAGCAAGTTATGACTCTTTTCCCAAAACTACAAACCCTAGGCAGCGTTCAGACCTGCCCTCACCAAAAATGCCATAACTTATTCAAATATTAATAAAATTTGATGCAACAAAAATAAATGGAAAGTAGACTCAATACACTTTCCAACCATATATGGCTTGCTCCTATATATGTCCGTACAAAACCGTACCAAATGCTACAATGGGACTGTTGCAGGAAAAATCAGAAAATTACAGTCCATAAAACACTCATATCTTTCACAAAACTAAATAAAAATGCATGGGACAAGAAGAAAATGGAAGGTGGTTGAAGGATATAACATTTGAAATCCATTAGACATCCATTCAATTCTATACAGGGCTGTGCAATAGCAAAAGACAGCAAATTTCTGAAGGAAAATATAGGAAAACATTGTTTTTTCTCATTCCATGCTCAAATCTTCAACCACCCACGAATTCTTCATGGTTACAAGGCCTTTTAAAGGCATTAAAACATGTCTCTTCAGTTCATAACTGATTTGGAGCAAACCAAGAGCCAAATGACTCTTCACCTTCCAACTTTGCATCTTTTTTCCAATTTTACATTGACAACCTTTACATGGTTTGCAATATTTTGCATTTTTGAAACTCCTAATGACCTAAACACATAAAAATGACTTGATGACCTCAATACAATGATGAATCATTACAATATTGGATCATTTTAATCAAACTCCTATGGAAGTCTCAGTTTGTCAAGGTGCTCCTGCACCAATCATGAAGTTACCTTTTGCATTGAATAGACCTTGGTCCAACCTTGCGCTAAAAGATCAAGTCCATGACTTGGTCGGACAACCCAGATTCTCCTGCAAGGTCGGTGCCACCTAAAAAGCCCGCCAGAAGCCTACTTCAAATTTAGTGCTAGAAGTGACCTCGTCTAACCTACACTATAATACCCTCCTACCGACTTAGTCGGACACTGCCTAAACTAATACAGGTCAGACTGGGCCGATATCTGTGCAAATGCAATACAGTTAAATCGATAAGATTTTGTGCTGAAAACTCAACCGACTGACTTGACAACCGCTAGAGGTCGAAGACCTCCAAATTCCATGCAAGTCGAACACTATCAAAACCCATGCTAAAATCTCAAAGACATGAGAGGAGGTAAACCTGTGGTCATACCTGCCTGATTTCTTTGTCAAGGTCAGATGACCTCAATTTTAGCGCTTTTCCTTCTGAAGGTCAGACAACCCTCAAATTAACGCAAAATGGTGTAAATGACTGAATTTCTTGAAATTTTCAAAGGGAAGGTAGTTCAAAATGATGAAATTAATGTTGTAAGGCATTGCTAATGGTGATTTTCATGATTTTTCTTGCAACATTAGGTATTTGATTGCATGCCATGTTATTATAGTTAGATTTAAATTTCCTTCAGAGGCATGTTAGTAGTAAATGGCAGTATTACATTGATTTATCTGAAACTTAGGAGTATGTCAAGAATTTCCTAGATGTATCAATCTTATAAGGTCCGATCCTATAGATTAAATGACTACTTGAGCCCAAGCAATGAAGTACGAGTTCAAAGGGATCCCTCTAGAAACCAAGATCCACTCCAGGCGGAGTAATGTTAGGGAAACAGACTTAGGTCACATCGACCTAGATGACTTCAGACTAAGAGGCTTTGGTCCAAATCCAACCCCCAGAGTCAGAGTACTCAGAGATAGTGGTATTGGATAGGCTGTTGCCTTCCCTACTTCAATTCAGTGTGCAGATTTAATGGCCACCTGCGCAGATAGGTATGATATTATGACAAGGACCATTCAAATGGCAGATGGGGAAATTCTAGCTGATCTAACCCCACCTTCTCTGGCTGAGACCTTTGACATCCCTTGGCACAAGGTTATGACTATACCAGATAAACAGGGATCAAAGGCAATGTATAATAAGGATGTAGAAGGATGCAAGAAATATATCAGGGCAACATAGCCTTGAGGATTTCCACCGAGGCTATGAATGAAATAACCAGATACGGTAGGCGATATATCTAATTTGAGAAGTTTACGTACATAAGGATACAAAGCTTCACTGGAATGGCCTATAGACTCCCTTGATATCCTGATGATAAGACAGTGCTTCTGGAGCTGTCTAGGCAACTGATACCATGTGCAAAGAAAATCAAGCACTTGCATAGGCCTACTGTTTAATTTCCTATCAAATTCGGCAAAGGAATTTATGCATGTCCCTCTCTGGCATCAACAAAACATTCAGACAAAGAACTTCAACTCTTGAATTTGCACTACTACAATGCAAGAGGTCATTTTGATCCAAATAGAGTGATGGAAAGATTTGTAAGCAAGAAGCTCTTTCACAAAGTGCATATTGAAGACTTTTGGGCCAATTGCCCTAATGATTATGAGATTATGAAGAAGGCACATGCAAGGCTACCTCTAGATTTTGTCAAGAGGTTTCATATAATAGCAGTTCCTGATCAGTTGCAGGATGATGAAAATGTTATGCTTAGAGGACCATGGGAGGTGCAATACCATCAACCCATTCCATTGCCAAACTGGGGAAATGTAGAGGAGAGTTCCCTAGATGTTGTCATGAGGGAATCAATTAGACTGAGTAAGGCCTGGGTCAAATCACAAGTGGCTGTCCTAAATGGACAAGGAGTCCAGCTAACCTATATAGCAGTGGAATCAGACAAAGACTCTGGGGAAGAAGAAGATGAACCCATTCAAGTCACAGATGAGGTAGAGCCAACTGAAAAATAGAAATTAGATAGTGAAGAGCATACATCTCTGGTAGAAAAGGTGAACAAGATGAAGAAGTCATCTGTAAGGTCTCCACAGAGGAAAGACCAACCTCCTTCAGCTAGGACCAGGACTTCCAAGAGAAAAGATATGCCAAGTGGTGCTGGAGAAAGCTCTAAGGCTAAGAAGGTAAAAGTGAAAGAAGCTAACAAGGAGGCTGCCACAACTAAGGATGATTCCAATCCTCCAACTGCCCAACCTCCCACACAAAATATTGACACTATTGTCTCAACCCCTATTGTCTCTGCTATTACTTCTCCTTCCATTCCTCCTTCCTCTATTGCATCCACTTCACCCATAGTCTCAATGTCCATGATTCAAGAGACATCTTCTGCTACCTCTCTTGCTTCTACCATCACCACCACCTCTTGTTCACTGGTAATTTCTTCTAGTGACTCTAGTAGTCCTATTTTCTCCACTCTCACCATCTCATACCCTTCCACTACATCTACACCTTCTTCTCCTTTACCATTGCCTCCTATTTCCACCATCCTTTCCCCCCCTCTTTCCTTACCTTCACTTCCCTTTTCTTCATCCCTTACCATTTCTTCCTCCTTATCACCAGTCTTGACTAACCTTACATAGGTCAGTCTACCTTCCCTAACCATCTCTTCTGTTGTCCCTATTTCACAAATGCTTGTGGATTCACTAGTAGTGCCACTACTACCTGGGATTAAGGTGTGTACAGAATTGGGGTTAAAAGAACTTAAACCAACAATTGAGGAAGAAAAGGAGATATTATCTGAAGTAAACAATGAGAGCTTCCATGAACCTTCAGCTGATGTGGAAATTATTGACATATCTAATAGTCCCCTTGGTAAAGATCCAATGGAGGAAGTTTTAAAGATTGCACAGGAGAATGTAGTGATAAATCTGAAGGACTTGGCACAAGAGGAAGAAAAGGAAGAAGAGAAAAGTCTAGAGAAGAATGAAGAGCAAGAATAAGAACTATCCAAAGAGTTGACCATATCTAATAAAGATGGAGCTTCTAAATTAAACAAATCTTCTGCTCCTGAGTGGCTGCAAGGTAGAATGGCATATCCTAAACCACAGGTGGAAGTAATGCAGCTTGACTTGAGTGCTATCCTATCATAGGCTCAGAAGCCTCAGAAGTAGAAAAAGGCTAAGATCCAATCAAGAATTTACAAGAATGAATCAGGATCAAGGATAGCAGAAATAGCAGTCCCGCCAGCTGACATAGCAAGAGACCAAGTTAGGGTAGAAGATTACATCATTTCTACTATTGATTTAGGTCCAACAACTCATGCTCAAAGAGTGGATGATTTCAAGGGATTGGTCACATCAATTTTGGAATAGTTGGACAAGGATGAAATGTCCAAGAAAGACTTGAAACATCAAAACAAAGAGCTTCAAGCATGTCTTCAATTTTTTATAAAGCCAGTAGATGTATGAGGAGATATAAGGACAATACCTACTTTCCTGTCTACCAATGAGATGGCTAAATTAGGCGAAGTAAGATCAAAATCCCAAGGCACAGAAAATTGGTTATGAAAGGTTTTTGAAATGGGATGTGAAGCCATAAGTGCCTCTACTCAAGCTCACCAAAAAATGGTAGATTTGTACAAGAGATGGAAAGACTTGCAGGAAGAATGTGATTCTTTTGATGAGTATTATTCACACATGTATCCCCAGATAAAAGGTATCAGAGAGTTGCCAGCTCAGACTCTGGTTGTAGAAAATATTTTCACTAGGAATCAGCTACCAAAGGATATTGAATGGTATCAACAACTACTTTTGAGAAAAGAGACCTTTGAGCATATAAAGGAAGCATACCAACTAGCTGACAAAGAATTAAGATTAGTTATATATGACATCAGTGACTCCTTAAGGGACTATAGAGAAGAGTCCTATGATGATTATGCCCCGTTTGATGTCAAAAAATGCAAGGACAAGTTGCATAAAATAATTTTTGAAGATGACATGCTCAACATGGAGGAATGGTTGGATAAGGTAAGTGACCTCAGGGCTAAATTCAAGGCATTTCAAAAAGTAGGAGCAGAGATAGAAAGAATACATGGCAAATTCAGTCGAGAGTTGGAAGTATTTGATTACAGGATACATCATTTGAAGGATCCAGACCCATCCGACATTAATCCTGCACTTGAGGCATGGTTGACTTATCTCAACAAGCTGGCCAGCGAAGATAGAATTGACTTAGATAAGGAGTCTTGATACTATTTTGAATATTCTAATGATACAATCCTGTCACAATTGTAAATTTGTTGTATTTGGGTAGCATGTGACTCAATTTTGTCTTCTTCTTGCTTCTAAAATGTGCTTTTCTACTAATATATTGAGTTGGCTAGTCAAAATGACTAGATTCAATGTATCTAGGGACTATTTTTCATCTTTTTCATAAAGGACAAAATGTAATTCAAGAATTGATGTGAGCTATTATTGATGTAATATGGACCATTGGTGGTGAGCTAATCTCCACCATTCATTTGAATGCTAGGGTATGTTGCTTTCTATATAAAGGGCTGCCATTTCCACTATTTTTAAGAGAGATTTTGATGCCAAATTGTTGACTCTGTGCCATTCGAAGTAATACAAAGTGAGTTTCTGCAGTAATTCTAAGAATTTGTACCTTGTGTTGATTCATTGTGGTTTTCATGGTTTGCTTCTTGCTCTCCCATAGTTAGATTAATTGTGCTTTTATGATGTTAATGGTTTGCTGAAGTATTTGATGAATATTCCAAGTCCATACTTTTAGTTATTTGTTGATGGTAAATAGTTGTACAAAGTTAATCTGGGCTTAGTATTTGTGTTGAAGTTCAATTGCATTTCATGAGTTAAGTTGCGTCGTTTATTGGGTATTTAACAAATGAATGTGGTTTGAAAATCTTTTGACTTCCATTGAAGATAGCACCATTTTCTGTAGCACTATAACACCCATTTGAGTTTGGTAACTCAGAAAACTAGTTTCAAGTTCAAAATATTTATCTGCTAAAGATAACCCTTGCATTGTGGATGTCACTTAGGATCCTTCTGAAACCCTAAACCTTTTACATTTTCTTTAAAACCACTATTAGTTGTTAGAATAAGGATCTTAGTAGCATTGTATCTTATTTATCAGCTGAAAATCATAGTAGGGTTTATGTGTATTTGCTGCCCTAAACTTGAAGATTTGCATATTGCATGTAAGACCCCTTGTAGGCACAGCTAGACATACCAACTAAGAGATTCCAAGCAAGCTAAGATCTAGTTGTATTATCCTTGGAGTAGTCTTACCTAGGGTAGGATACTTTTCAAGAGAGGTGTGAAACCAGCAATCACACCTGCGTTGTTGCGTGCTAAAACCACCATCAACAGGATTCAATCTCTATCGGCTGCGCTATTTTCACCACACACTCAACTTCAAAATTTAGAATACATTGTGTTAGTTCGTAGAGAGCCATTGTTGGAAAATGAAGAATTATCAAGCATTCTAAATTACATTGTGAATCAAATAGAAAAACCCACCCGAGATTATGCTAAGAATGATGATGCCATATTAGAGTATCTAAAGCTTTTGACGGCCTCCCAAGAGTGTACCACAAGAAAGGATACATGCTCCTTCCACATCCAGAAGATTATTTTAGAAATGAAAAACAAATTCTCCAGATTGAAGCAAATTTAGATTTACCACCTACCCCTCAGAAATTTGAAGAGGGAAATCCATCACTAATTGGAGATACCGTTGATATCAATGTAGGAACTCCCAAGAAACCAAAAATGTTAAAATTGGGGGGGGGATTAAATGATGAAGAGTTGGAAGAATACACTGAGTTCCTTATCAAATATTTTGACATCTTCACCTAGACATACTCAGACATGCCAAGATTAGACCTAAAGATCGCAGTGCACAACTTAGTATTTGAACTTGATGCAAAACCCATAAAATAGAAATTGAGGACCATAAAGCCATAGGTAGTTGAAATGGTAAAGGAAGAATTGAAGAAATTATTGAATTTCAGCTTTATCAAACTAGTGGATTATTCAAGTTGGGTATCAAACATATCCCAATTTTAAAGAAAAATGGAAAAATTTGGATATGCATCAATTTTAGGGATATCAATCAAGCTTGCACAAAAGATGATTTTCCCTTACCAACCATAGACCAAATTGCCGATTCAACTGTGGGATATGAAGTACTCTCTCTTATGGATGGGTTCTCAGGATACAATTAGATCAAGATCTCTCAGAAGTAGACCAAAACAAAATGACATTCACTACCCCTTGGGGAACATTCTGTTATGTAGTCATGTTGTTCAGACTGAAAAATGCGGGGGCTACCTATCAAAGAGAAATGACACACATCTTCTATGATTACATTCATGAGATAGTAGAGACATACGTTGATGATCTTTTGGCTAAGTCAGAGAAAAGATCAACACATGTGGAAGACCTTTACAAGATCTTCAATAGGCTTTGAGAATACAAACTAAGGCTAAATCCTAAAATGTGTGTTTTCAGGGTCACAGTAGGTAAGTTGTTGGGTTTCATCATTTCACAAAGAGGAATTTATGTTGATCCAAAAAAAGTTAAAACAGTCTTAAATGCAACCCCACCAATAATTGAGATGGTGGTAAGAACTTTTTGGGACAATTAGGCACAATCAGGCATTTCATATCGGACATGACTTTTAAGATTCACCCGATCAATCAGTTACTTAAGAAACAAGTTAGTATAACTTGTATAGTGGACTGTCAAAATGCATTTGAGCAAGTAAAGAAATTCTTGTTGACACCACCCATGCTAATGCCACCAAAACATGACAAACCCTTCATCTTATACTTTAGAGCAACTGATATCTCTATAGTATGTTTGTTGCCTCAAGAAGATGAAGGTGGGAGAGAAAGAGCCATATATTTCATAAGTCAAACCTTGTTGGAATATGAGAAGAATTACACTCAGGCTGAAAAAGAGTGTCTAGCCATAGTCTCTGCAACTTGAAGATTGTGACATTACATGCTAAATCAAGAAACTAGAGTTATGATATGATCCAAATATTTGAAGACTTTCTTCAATCAGCCAATGCTATCAAAAAGAGCTGGCCAGTTTGTGACATTACTAAGTGAGTTTGAATTGACTAACATCAATAAAAAGTCAGTCAAAGGAAAAGTGATAGTAGATTGGCTAGTAGATATTCTAGTTCCTTAAGAGGAGCCCATAAATGAAGACTTCCCTGATGAAGAGATTTGTGTAATTCATCTTGAAAAATATGCCGCTTCATATTGGTATAGAGATATTGTGAACTACCTTGTAAACAAAACTTACCCTAAAAAATGACTCCCTTGGGGAAAATATGATTACATGTCCTCATTTCGAGATATGTCCTAATAGATGATGTGCTTTATCAAAGGACCCTAGATGGGATGTTTCTTTGATGTGTCGACAAAGAAGCACGTAAAATCCTAGAACAATGCCATAGTGGAATCTATGGAGGACACTTTGGTGGTCATGCCACAACAAGGAAAATACATAGAATGGGGTATTTTTTCCATGTTTACAAAGAGATGCTATCAAAAACATAAAAAGATGCCCAAAATGTCAAGCATACACCCATGTCCACCACACACCAATAAGAGATTTGCAACCAATAGTTACCCCTTGGCCCTTCTCCACTTGGGGCTTGGACCTCATGGGAAAGATATCTCCCCCATCAATAGATGGACATTTGTTCATCATCACTATGATAGAATATTTTACCGAATGGGTAGAGGCCATGCCTCTCACTACTTCTTTAGGGATTGTAATTGCTAAGTTCATACTAAATCAAATCATATGTTGGTTTAGGATCCCCTAAGTGATAGTGACAGGCAACATGTCATCATTCAAAAATCCACAAGTAAGAGTGTTATGTGACAGATTCCACATCAATCATAAATATCCCTTAGTTTACTATCCTTAAGGGAACAAATAGGCCAAAGCCACAAACAAATCATTGAAATCAATATTGGTCAAAATTGTCAAGGACTCTAAAAGAGATTGGCATTTACAATTATATCCCTCTCTCTAGGCTTATAGAACAAGCACAAGAACTCCAATTGGAACCACCCCTTATGCCCTCACTTTTGGGTCAGAGGCAGTGTTACCCTTGGAAGTAGAACTACCTAGTCGAAGAGTGTTATTACAAGGACTACTGGATAATGAGTATCGAGTAGTAAGATTAGTTGAACTAGAAATTGGATGAAACACACTTAAGAGCTATCCAAAGACATGACTCTTACATTGCAAGAATGAAAAAACAATATAACAAGAAGTCATCCCAAGACCTTTTCAAGTGGGAGACCTAGAACTTAGGATAAACAACTTGATTGATAAAAGAGTCGGTGAAGGACACAAGTTTAGACCAAACTAGATAGGTCCTTACATGGTTAAAGAAGACATAAAAAATGGTGCCTTCTCTTGTGCACAATGGAGGGAGAGGAATTTGGAGAAACAGTCAATGCTTTTCACCTCAATAAATACTATGTCTAAAAAACAAAAAAAATCATAAAACTTAAAAATTATAAAAAATCAAAAAAATACCAAAAATAATTTGTTTCTTGCATTTTAGTATCATTATGTTCATCTTGCATTACAGTCAATTAATTGCTCCTATATTATTTTCATTTTAGTAAGGAGTCTAAGGTTTCCTAGGTAAATGTGATCCTTTCAGGGCCTAGAGATTCCCCATTTTCACAATCACCATGTCCCTCTTCATTCCTAGTGATTCTAATCAAAGCCTAGCTCATAGCTTTACATTGATCCTAGTCTAAATGAGCCAAGATGTTAGGTCTAAGCAAAGTCAGTATCCAAACCTACAGTGTTCAAAGGAAGCTTGCAAGTAGACCTTCCCAATTCTTTCCTAGTAGAAGAAAAGTCCAACTAGATTACAAAACTTTAGGGGGCACTCAACCCCTTATCTTTCCTAGCCAAAAATGTCAAGAGGATCAGAACTTTGAAGGAAGCAATCTAAAATCTGAGTGAATAAAACAATGAGTGATCAAAATAAGAGTATTGAATTGAGAGATCAAATTACTACATGTCCAAAAGTTCCAAAAGCATTCATTTTCATAAAAAGTCAAAATCCAAAAAAAATGAGAAAATCAAATGAGGAAATACAAAAAAAGAGAAAAAGAAAAAAAAAAAGAATTACAAAAAAAGAGTGAAAGAGAGAAGATTATTGAATGTCCATATTGTTGGGTGGAGATCATTCTAAGATCGAAGCCTCAAGGGTGGTATTCTAACAGAGAAAATAAAGAGAAAGCTACAAAGTACACACACACACTAGCTAAGAAAAGCCAAGAGTCTAGTAGTCTTTACGATCATCTTCTATCAAGGGACCCTAGTTCTTTCCCATTTATCCTTTACCCTGGGTCTATCTTGCTTGCCATCTATGATCTAAGTCTAGCGAACATCAATAAAATTTGTTACTTGTCTAAGTTTAAAGCTTGTCAGATTGTATTATCTAGATAAGGACTAGTGTTTAGCCTTTAGAAAAACCTAAATCCAGAAGCACCCCATTTCACTCCTGCTCCCAACTTGAGTTCTAAAATTCCTATCTCACAACTTTTAATATGTCTCTTATATGAGGACAACTTGCAATCCCCTAAATTGAAAATCATGTTAAAGAGTAGTCATATTGTTTGTTATGCATTGCATTCATATCAAAATCAAAAAAAGAGTCTCAAAGCAATAAAATCAATTTCATAACTCATGATATTTAGTAGAAGTAAAAGTTTCTTTTCAAGCATCCCTTGTGTTCTTGTAGTATCTGCATATCGTAAATTACATCTCATATATATGCCAAAAAAATTACAAAAACATGTCATCATTATCATACTTGCATGGTTAGGGTTGAAGGTCAAAAACATAATCAAAGAGTTCTTAAACTTCCAAAATGCACAAGAGATGAGTATCCATTTGATAGCCAAAACCATAAAAAGATAAACTTTCATTGATATATCCAAAGATTACATGTATAAGAGTACAAAGAGCTAAGACAAAATGCTCTTAAGGAAAGTAAAGGCTCCCCATGCAAAGGGGCATGATTTCAAGGAAAAAAAGTAAAATCAAGACAATTCCCTCCAACAGAACCCTCAGGACTCTTGTTCCTCTGCCTAAGTGCACCACTAGTCACTCCATGAGATCTTTGGGAGAAAGATACCCTACTATGAGCATGTGATTGTGAAGGCCCTATAACACTAGCATTCACCATCCAAATCTAAGATGAGCCATCTCATGAAGCACCTAATTCTCACCCTTAAGGATGAGATTCTCATGGTTCAAATCTGCACTCATCTGACATCCATGATAGGTAGGAGCAAAAATGTCAGTGTGTTTCCTAGCAGTAGGGGGCAAACCCAGATCAGTCAAAAGTCTCTCCTGAGTCATCCTAGTGAAGGGGGCAACCAAGATAATATTGACCTCATGAATAAAAACCCTCCACTCCTCAACATTACCTATAAAGTGAACCAAAAGTGAAAAATATGTTAATTCTCCATGAAAGGAAAGGAAAGAAAAGGAAGGACAAAATATAAAATTAGTAGAGCAAAGATAGACTTACGTAGGTCACAAGGCAGGGTCAAATTGTTCCATCACCTCATGAGAGTGAGGAGGTATAGGAACCATGGGTAGACCCTCTATAACATCGTGAGCATCATCCACATCATTGGAACCATCCGAACCATCATCTTGTGCATCCTTTAGCAGGCCCTTGTCTGACGAATCATCCCCATTAGGAATATAGTCCTCATTAGTAGAATCTGAGTCCTCAACCACAATAAGTGCTCAGGAAGGAGTCCCTCTCCCTCCCCTCTATCCTCCTCTCGAAGACCTAGGAACTCTGGTAACAAAGACTTTGAGAGTCAAGAGAGTCCAAGTAACCGTCCTCTGACTAACCTCACCCATATCCTAGACAAATCTATAGCAAGTAGGCACTAGGGGTAACTCCTCAAGAAATTCCTTAGTGAACTGTTACAAAACACACTCAATGTGATGAGCCTCGACCAGACCATTATAGTCTAAAAGCTCTGATACCCTAAGGTAGTACTCCCTGATCTTGCCATCATGTGACCATGATCCCTCCAAATCCACATAAGGATCAAAAATCATATCCTCATCTGTAAGAGTAGCCACAACCTATAGGGAAGTATTAAAGTGGCCCACCTAAACCCATCTAACTTCTCTCAGTAATCACCTATCAGGAATTGGAACCAGCTTCTGATAGGGCCTAATGTGCTCAAATATTTAAGTCATAATCAAATAAGAATGACTAAAAGCTAGAGCATCTCATCGTGTGATGCGATAGAAATCTCTGTATATCATGGACAAAATGCCTGGTCCCTAAGCATAGACTCTGTCCTGCTCAAGACCCTGTATAATTGGTGGCCAACACCATCTCAAGTGAGCTGAGGCCTTGTCTCCAAACAAACTTGATTTAATCAAGCCAATTAGAAACTTCCTCAAATGAGGAATGCGAAGTCATGGAATAGAGGTAAGATGAACTCTTGTCTGATCCTAGAGGTGACTCACCCTCATGAACTATGCCCAAGAAACCTTGTCCTCAAAAGACTCGCTCGTAGGTAGGATGAGAGGATGCCCTCTCACAAGAAATCAAAGAATACGGTAAACATTGAAAAGAGTGATAGTCCACTCTGCTAAAATCTATGGGAACCTAAAGGTGTTCCTAACTGCATCCCAGTATGTCATGATATCACAATAGATGCATGCCACAGGATGAACAACTGGCACATGACAAATTCTGGCTAAGCTCGCTCTCCTCAAGACGGTGTGATCATCATCACTCAATGAAGAAAACATTTTTGAGAGCCACAACTGCTCCCTACAAGCATTCCATTGAATGTGCATGTCCTACAAATCAGAAAAGAACTTTAGATTAGATCTCATCAACTTGCAAAAATCCTAAAAATTGTAAAACTTGTAGAAAATCTCACAAAAATAGTGTATAAATGATCAAATTGCAATAAACAAGCAAACATAGTAGTCAAATTAGATCAAAACATAGTAAAGTAATTGTTAGAAAGCATCAAATTTCAGATGAAATGATTAGTCAGGGTCACCTCTTTCATCAGACTAGATCTCCCCCTAGGTGACCCCCATGTCAGCAAGATCTCCCCCTGGGTGACCTTGTTGTCAGTAAGATCTCCCCTTGAGCGACCCTATTGTCAGCCAAATCTCCCCTGGGTGACCTACTTGGCAAAAGGAGTGACCCTATGTGGAGATCCCCCAATCTAAAAGTGCTCTAAAATCTTCATTTCTCAACCGATTTCAGTAAATGAAACATCGATCATACTCTAAACGATGAAACAAAGACAATGCAACATAAAAAATTACCAAAGACAGACATTTTTAAGATATTTTTCACAAAACTCAACCTAGTGTTTAGAGGAGGGTTTTTCACTATTTGCATACCTAATTCTTAACAGAAGAAGAAGCGGCAACCATCTTTGTGATTCCATTGGCGATATCTACCTATCGACTATTCACATGATCAATTCCATCGCCAATTCACTCAAATCTCACTAATTTTCTTTCTTTCCTTTCCCTTAGCTTAGTTTCTTTTATGCATTCTTAGATTAGTTTTTTTTTATGCATCTCTCATGCATCATTTTGCATGCATTCATTCCTACAAGTCTCATCATAAAAGGAAAACAACTAGTCGAACTCTCATGATCTATGGTAAGTTTGTCATTTCAGTTTTCATTATTCATTTTGATATATTTAGATGCCGAGCTAACACTAGTTATTGGAACTTGTACATTTGCAAAAAAATTGACAATAGGTAAGGCCTAGTTCGGGAATAGTACCTACCCTTCATGTAGGCTACCGTCCCCAAGGTGGCAAATATGTAAGAACAAAAATCACGCATAGCCTCCACAAGGACCCCTATGATGATATATAATCCTTGTCACGTACATGTAAGCATGAAATAACATCCTCTCAATAGCATTCCTCTTGGTGACATGTCATTTCTTTCATCTTGTGTTGTTTCCCCTTTGTCATTTTCTCTCTCTTTGTTGTCGACGCTTTTGGACACTTTTCAACACTTGTTGATTTACATTTTCTAAGCTTGCAACCCTATTCCTAAGCCTCAAGTATGCATCTTGTAGGTGAGTTTTCACCTTTCCCCAATGTTTTTCATCTTCTCCACCACCTAGGAGCCTTCTAGAGGTCCCCCTAGCCATCTCCCACTTTCGATTTTCAATTTCACTCAACCAATCTAAATCTCCCCCTATTATTTCTAGATCTCCCGCTAGGAGATCTTGCTTCACAAGTGGAGATTTGGATTCTTACACTTGACTGACCTATTTCTGGAGGTAGAACTCCTTCTTTTCTCCCCTTTCCATCTCACATCTAGAACTTCAACCTAGGTGCCTTCCCTCTAGGGTTGCCCATTGGTCACCCCCCGAGTGACTAGACTAGTGAAAGGGGCGACCCATGGGTGACCCCATCGTGTTTTCAGCCATGGAAAAACTTGAGTTTCTAACTTTAAAAAGCTCTATTTTAGCCTATTTTTCTTTCTGTTTGCATGGATTTTTTCTCCTAATATGGATTTAACTATTTCATGCACCCACACATGCATAATTAGCTCCATTTCATCTAAAAATAACAACTCTAGCATTCTCATGTACTCTTTCTTCTTCACTTCTTGAGTGATAAACTTTTACTGGGTAGATCACTCCAATTTTAGCCCAGATCACTCTTGAATCCTCTATGTTAACTCTCTAATCTAATTGAGTTAAATCTCATTCTTCCTCACCTCTCATCCCTTCTTCTAACCTATAAATACCCCCTCCCTCAAGCACAAAGGGAGGCAATTTCATTTTTGTACACAACTCTTGCAAGTTATTGCTATCCACATTCAGCATTCTCATGCTCATACAAGACCTAAGAGCCTTTTGTTTTGTTCTTTACTCATCAATCTTTCACATAAAGCTCATCACGTGTCCATACGTTGCTCAAATCTATCATCAATAACTCTCATTCAACTCTCTTTGCAAAGATTCTAAAGCTTCTGACTTCTTTTGTCATCTTGTCACCAAGAGGATTCCTCACTATTATAAGAAGATACAAAGTTGCCACACAAGGAAATTTGAGGGTAGTGGAGGCTCACAAGTCTTCTTTATTTCAGGTTCCTCTATGCTTTTAGTCAATTGGTAGTAATTAGATAACTAAAATTGCTCTTGGGATTGGTAATCTTATTGCTTTTTCCTTAATAGGATAATTAGATCTTGCATTCTTAAAGTAATTCTCTTTCATAGTTTAATTCATTTACATGCAATTTCCTTTCTTATATTAAATCATTCCAAATATTCGAAAAACCCTCAAAAACATAGTTAAATTGTATTAGGTAAATTCATTGTATCTTGCATTCATTCTTTGATTCCTAGATTAAAAAGTATCTTTTATTTCCAAATATCAAAAAAGCAGAAAAAGAAGTTTTTCATTTCATATAGTATTGCATTCATAAAACCTAAAAAAAAAAGAAAAACATTAGGCACTTAGGTAATTCGTAAACCCTTGATTCCATCACAAGGTCATCCATAGTCAAACATTTGGTCAAAACCCTTGATTATATCACAAGGTCAAATGAAGTCAACACACAATCAAACCTTAGGTCAAATTAAACCCTAAGTCAAACCCTAGGTCTAGTCAAGGTTATCTCACATACGCCTATCTTTTGTCTCGGCTCGCAAATGTGCCCAGGATTAAGAGGTGAGTGGGTGAGGACAATCCTCGACAAGATAGAGGAAATCCATCAGAGACCACAATAAGATCCACTAGTCATCCAACAACTAGAAGCATTTAGACAACTTAAATTACAACAAGTGATCATCCAATGATTTAAAAGAGAATGCCAACAAGAATAGAAAATCAATGAAAACAATAGCTTACCCACACAAAGGTGGAACATTAAAAACCCTAACAGGAAGAGAGTGACGAGTGACCTTTTAGGTCATAGGGTTATCTTTACAACAATGATCATTGAATGACACATCTACACTAGCACACAACAACATAGGCCTTAGGATGTGCCAACCCCTCTCTGCAAAGTCCAGCTCTCCAACGAACCAGACCACCCCCATGTCTCACCTCCTCTCGACTGGCTACTTCCATGAGAGCGAGAGTGACATGGCAGTTCACCCCATGGAAATGAGGGAAGGGTCCGTGTGCATGCCGAAATCTAATTGGATAGCCCCAGGCAACTGAGGTCACGATTTTGAGCATACAAAACTAGATACACCTAAGAGGAAATCTACATGGGGAAATTATATTGATCATATTGTAGGATTGATTAGTTCTAGTGTTGATTATGACATTGTGTTCTATCTCACATATTGAGTGCCCATGTGCTCTTTGGACTAGCATTTGGAAGATCTATGGAGACCCACATATCTCTCCATTTCTAGATGATCTTGTTATTGATTGCCACATACCCCTTGATGATGTAGATTGCATACCTTTTGATGATGATACAGTTGAGGAGCTTGCATAGTTGATAAGTCTTACTAGTTCAGATGACATAGAGACTTCACTTGCTTCTCCTTCTCCTCTTATCAAGATTGCATCTTTACTCCCTGTTGCTACATTAGATTCCTTGCAGCAAGACATTATCAATCTTCCAGAGATAGCTCATTGGGACACATATCTACCAAATATATCATTATTGTTTGTAGACTCCCATCTTGTAGATTTGGAGGACCACATTGAGGACATTTGTCTTCTCTTTGATGACAGCTTCGATGAAGTTGCATCACCATCATCTTATTCAAAGACTTTCTTCATCATCCTATTCAATCACAGTTTTGTAGTGGATTGGAGACATTTAAGCAGCTTTTAGGAGCATCATTGTTGTCTTTGGATTATGTGCAGAGTTCAGAGACATTTATCCTTCTTCTTGTATATTCCTATCCGGAATGGGAAAACATTATCCACACATCTATAGTTATGTTCCTTCCCAAGGGGAGGAATGTTGTTTGACATTCATGGGTCTTCATCTTTATTCTGTGTCAAGCATCTTTCAACACTGCAAGAGTTATCTTGAGGATCAGCTACATGGTCTCTCTTCTCATCTGTATTTTGGGAGGGAGCATTTCCTCACATGTGGTTTCATTCTTCTCACTTCTAGGGGGTCATCAGACCTTCTCTCTTGTTCCTCTCTTATGGGGAGCATTCATGATTGTACTTTTATGACGGATTTAGTTCTTGGGGGGTCTTAGTTTTAGTCCTTCTTCCATCACATGTTTATGTACTTGTTGTATTTTCTCTCTTTTGGAGAGGAGTTTTCTCCCACTGGGTTTTTCTCCTTTCTCTCCACCTTATGAGAGATTCTTGTTATTCATGGGTACCTAACATGGCCTTGTAGCCGAGACCCATTCTCACATTAGTTGCATGTTTTTCATTTCTCCCTAAGTTGCACTTAAGGGGGGGTGTTGGTGTAATTAAATATTAAATTACACTTTATTAAGTTGACTTAGGGATAATTTTGGTCTTAGGTTATTCTTAAGTCATATTAGGGTTTTTCTCTAACTTGCAAATTTATAAACGTGAGTTCTTTCATGTAATTCATTATTCCAATTCATTAATTGCATCCAATATTATGCAAATTTATCCTCTTTTCT
This sequence comes from Cunninghamia lanceolata, assembly GCA_027924645.1. Lineage (NCBI taxonomy): Eukaryota > Viridiplantae > Streptophyta > Pinopsida > Cupressales > Cupressaceae > Cunninghamia > Cunninghamia lanceolata. Next base: position 5,240,867 of record BSBN01000495.1, on the reverse strand, counting down.
TTTTCTCTTGTAGAAGGTTAATCCTAGGTTTAGCAGGTGATTTTGGTGGCTTGAATCAATCAGTGACTCACAAATCTCAACTTTAGACAAAGGGATATGGAGTTTGGTGGGTGTGAGAGGAGAATCTAAAGAAGCCATGAGGAAGTTTTATTTGATGGAGAGGGAAGAGGACAAAGCTACCCTAAGCATAGGAAAAGAGTAGCCTCTAAACACCCTATTGTTTCTTTCGAGCCATAGGCTTCCACATGATGTGGGGTAGGGTGAGTGACCAAAGGAGTTTCAAACAAAGGCTAACAAAGGGAGCTGACCATTACTCAATAATCTCTAGGAGAGAGGGAGGAAGGACCCAAGAAAGGTTGTAAAGGGAAAAGATCCAGCTCCAGATGACATGAGTGAAATTTTAGGAAACCAATAAGTGTGAGACACTTTCCAAATCATTAAAACATAGACAACACCTAATTATGATGATGAGATCCATTTTTGAAAGGTTGTCAATAGATAAAATCTTATTCTACACTACTATCTAGTAAAAATATTCTTCTTCGGGGTAAGACTCTTTAGCCATAAGCAAGCCCAAAAAGGATTGGGTAAGGGGATGGGGAGGGTAGAAGAATAGACCATGGAGACTAAGAGGGAGTCAATGGGGGATGGGGCCCAGATCAGGGTGTCACAATGGGGGGAAATGGGAGGTGGAAACCAAGGAGCAAGGACCACAATTTGCCAATAAGGGGAGAAAGTATAGGGGGAAAAATATTGGGGGTTTCCAGCATCTCTTGGAGACAATAACTTGTATATAATTCTCCACTTTGCAGCCAAACATATGTTTTAAGAAAGGAGTGATTGGCTAGAAACAATCAAAATTTTTAAGGGGTTGGTCACCTAATTAGATGTCTTCCTAAAACTTGATACTAGCTCCATTTCCCAACTTCCACTTAGTGCCATTTTTGAGTAAATAGCTAAATTTTAAGATTCTTTTATAGAAGAGAGAACCATATGCCTACAAGATTTCATGTAGAAGAGCAATAAGGATCGAATTCTTGAGGTACTTGGTTTAAATAATATTTGTCTATTCTTTACTCTCCATAATCAAGCACTAAGAGTATCTAGCAATAAGTGTCGTATTGAAATTCTTATTACTCTTCAAGCCTAGACCACTAAACCTTTTAGGGAGACAAGCTTGTTGCCAAGGGATGAGGGGGAACTTAAATTGCTCCTCTATTTCCGTCCAAAGAAAATGATTTTGAATATTTTCAATCTTCTCTAACACCTTCCTTAGGATGGAAAACATGGACATGAAATAAACCAGAAGATTCTAAAATGTGGATTTTATAAATTGAAGCTTCCTAGCCTAAGATAACAAGGTACCTTTCCAACCTACCAACTTACACTTGAAGTAGTTTATGAGTCTAGCCCAAGCATTTTCAGGGAAATATCCCAAGAAAAGTTGAAGGCCAATGTAGGTGGAAGGGATAGAATCTACCTAGCAGTTTAGAATTTTTGCAATTTTCTATTGCCAAGTTTGAGACGTGTTCAAAAAGAAAATGTTACTCTTCTCCTAATTGATTCTTTGATTAGAAACTTGTCGTGCCCACATTTGCACTAGGAAAAAAAATACCATGATATGCTCATATTTACACATGGACATGAATACCGTTACAACAATTTTTTTTATAAAACAACTCTCACAACTTCTTATGCGCTTTGTGTGATAATGTAATGTGTACACTCAATGTTGTCACACACATAATGTATGGAGAAGTCTAAGCAAATGTGTGTTTGTAGAACCCCTTTCTGCACACCTTGAGAATGAGAGTGTAATCCTAAATTAAGATTTGGCATCGTCAATCATGGTGTCTTGAGGGGGAACCTCCTTGAAATAAACTTCCCCTAGGATCCTAGGTGAGATGAGGTGGCCACACGTCTGAGGTACACCCTAACTCTAATATGTGAAAGATTATTAAAAGATTAGGTAAAGTTATATTAACCTAAACAACCAACTTTAAAAGGAAATTAAATGTTAACTAAAAGTAGCCTTTTTAATGCACAATGCATTTTCAATTTAAGATAATATTATATTGCAAAATAAAATTATTTAGTGCCTATTAGAAATAATCATAAAATCTATCAAAAATAATCATTAAAGATTAATATGTGAAAATTCCCCTATTTATAATTATTTAAATCTATCCACACAAGATCTTTGATATAACATTCAATAACAATAATATCTAACATGATATAATTTGTTTAATCGCTAAGGGCAAATTTTTGTATTTAATAAACACCCGTCCACCGAATCATTTTAAAAGTTAAGGACTATTTAAATTGGCTTCTATTAAGAAGGGAACACACAAGCATGATTAATTAAGACTAACTCTGTATTAAAAATTCCAACAAAACTAACTATCCTCAAAACATGAATTAATTACAGCCTAATCAACTTATTAGGAGAATCAAGATTAATAACAAGGGAAGGGCATTTCTACATCTTTGTTTAATTCAAACAACAATGTTGATGATTGTTTTTACATATCCATAACAAAAGTTAAAATTCACAAAATGAACCTAACTATCTTCAAAAGATATGAAGAAATCAATGAAGATTACTTAATCCCAAGTTTCTGTATGGTCAATTCTTGACCTTGTGGATAATTCAGTAGATTAATGTGAAGCTGTAATATGCAAGGGGCCTTACTTGATTTAAGGTGTTTCATGCTTCACTAGACTCTAATTATGCAAAATATCACAAATATCAACATTTTCTTCATTCCTTTGCATAAATTTGTTACTATATCACAAAGCTTTATATAATTTATATTAACACAAGCTTTCTTTCCAAATATTATGAAAACTGTCAAATATCAACTCAGTTGTTCATTTTTCCTTCAAATATCAGATAATCTCCTTTAAATTTCTGCGTTTAAGCTAAGTATTTCAAATGGTTTCAGAAAAGTTAGAGAAATCTAAATTAAACTTCATTGTACTACAAGATCTAAATGCTCTGTTATGCATGTTATCAGAAGTACAGTAAAGTTGATTAAATCAGCAGACCAAACGTTTAAATGTGAATGCTCTGAGTATTTTAACGAACACACATTTAAGATTGCAAGCTTTAAGAGAAATTATTTCAAATACAAAGAAGAGCCAGAAGACACTCTGAATATTGACGCAAAATTCTAGATTCATTTGTATTCAAAACACAGTCATATATGATTTACAATGTATGAATGACTCTTAGCTTCATTAATCAATTTACAAAAAACTTACAACACTTTACAGATATAGTAAGGAAGCTAGATGTTCCACACATTCCTTATTGTAGACATAGGCGACCTCCTTCTACTCTAAACTAAAATGCTCTTCTAAAACTGTTAATTACAACTTCCAGCTCTATTCTATAAATCCCAGTGTAAAATCCCTGTGTGAGCCCCTGTGTAAGCCCCTATGTGAGCCCCTGTGTAAGCCCCTATGTAAGCCCCTATGTGACTTATTACAGAGTAAAGGGGCTCAATATACATATTTGATTATCCCCAATATAGCCACAAAACCCTAGTCAATCAACAGTCCACCCTTCAAGTGCAACATCAATCAATGGAAAACAAATCTTGCCAAAAATCTCTGAGCAACATACCCATACTGAGCGTAAGGATGCCCTTTGGAAACCCTAACAACCACCAAAATATCTTCTGTTGTTCTTTTAATAATGTTTCTTTCCATCTACATATCTCTTCTCACTGAAATCTTTTGCTTCTTTTGCGATCTTTTGTGATCCGATCCGCCTCCAGTGATGTCATCGCCATCAAAGCTCCGCCTTTATATCTACCTGCATACCTACAAAATAGACATAAAAAATAGATTTAAAAATCATGCTATTGTTATCAATTTATGCCTCCTTAGAATGTTAGATGGGCATTAATTACACTAATTAATGTGCCCAAAAGTTTGACCTTCTACTTCAGTATTTGCCTTTTAACTTTTACCGCTAGTTTTAATTCTGCATACATCTTGTTTCTTTGCATGTTTTGTTTGTATGTATCATTCTGCTTTGTATACCTTCATTGGCATAACCCACTCAGTCGGATCGATCCAAAAGTTTCCCGCTGATCATACCCTTCTGGTCGATGTAACTTTATTGGCTAGTATTTCCTTCACCATCAGCGTAACTATCCTTAGTCAGAGTGATCTAAGAAACTTCCACCAATCGCTCTACTCTGGCTGATGTAATCTTTTCATCATTTTGCATATCTTCCTTATCGGCGTGAGGCTTCTTTGTCAGGTTGATCAAAAAGTTACACTCCGATCACACTACTCTGGCCGATGCATCCTTTATCGTTTTGTATTTCTCTATCATCGGTGTAACCCATATGGTCGATATGATCTAAAACTCTTCTACTGATGATAAATATCTGTCTGATGCATTCAACACTTGTATTGATCCCTTAGATACAAAGCATAGATACATACATCTTTTGTATCCCCTTTATTTCTTTATATATCAGGCTTGTATATTGTAAACATACAAGCGACCGAAACATACAAAGACTCTTCTGTTTTTGACTTTTTCTAAGCATCTGATTTGTATCTTTAATTTGCACCTTTCGCTTTGCATATCGCACTTGTATATCGAAGATATGCATTACAATTATGCAGGTCCTTTATGCAAGCGGTGGGACCCATGCTACTTTCTGTTGTATCTCCGCGATACAACAATAAAACTAATTTTAATACTTCCTTCGGTTCCGTAGAATGTATAAAGTGCAATGCATCTTCTGATATACATTGAGTTATGATGCATCACTTTAACTAAACTTTAATCTTTCTTGAGTTCTACTTTGTATATTTCACTTTGTATGTCCCGAAACATACAACAATAAAACTTTACTTCATAATCCTTTCAATTCTGGCCTTGCATATTCCCGCTGTATATCACGTTGTATGTTTCACTTTCATCAAACATACAAACCCCAATATACAGCTAGTGGACTTTAACTGTTTATTCATTCAAACTTTGAACTCGGTCGGGTTCGCAGCATGCATACAAAAAATAAAGTGTAAGCAAAATGCATACAAGTATAATGACTTAGAAAACTCGATGACTTCTACATGCGACCATACGACGACTCGATGTACAAAGGACCTTGTATATGAATGACTTTCTATATGCAAACAACTTTGTATATGCAACCCAATATACAAAGGACTTTGTATACAAGTGACCTTGTATACAAAGGACCTTGTATATGCAACCCAATATATAAAGGACTTTGTATATACAAAGTACAAACCCCTCCCATTGTACATTTTACCAAAACACTCATAACTTGCAAAATACAGGGAATTTTCACATGGTTCAAAAAGCAACCCTCACTCATTTTTGACAAGGAATCCACCCATATTCTTCTCTGGTACTCAATGCAATTTTTTCTTTTTTTTCAACGGGGTTTAAAACTTTCACTTGCTTTTCCCTTTTGCCACCCAACAGACCCATACACCAAAAGAAAAAGCAAAGCCATAGCAGGGGTCCTCATTTTGCTAAGGAATAAAATGGGGCATGTTGTGAGCATCACAACAACTAGCAACCAAAAAAAATAATCAAATTAAAACTATTAAAGAAAACTAAATGAAATAAATTCATAACTTCCAACTATGTTTTCTGTAAATCATTATCCAACTTGAGACTTAATATATTCAATAAGGTGCATGAATCTTCCTTTCAGTTTAAGTGGGTGCACGTGATTAATAATCCTCATCTTGAAAATCGGTTGAACAAACCAGTGACTGATATTAGCCTACATAGTTGATGTCATTCCCTCATAGCCAACCAGATAGAGCCTTGCTACCAGTAGGCATCCATAGCCCCGACAAGGTTATCGTTACAATTCTCCTAAGTAGAGCCCCACTGCCAGCAAGCAACTATAGCCCCAGTAGAGTTACTTAGATGGCTTAATCTAGATTTTTAGTAAAATCCATTGTATTATTTTATATTTTTTGTATTTGATAGAGATTTCATAAGATATTACAGTTGTAACTTCATGATGCAAGGAATGATCACTTGCTGAAATTAAGCTAAGAATTGTAATGGTAGCAAGGGTGACCTCTGATTTTTCACCTAATATCTACACTGGTATGTTCAACAAACCCAAGGATTTTAGGTGTGTCATTGTGAGAAACTTTCCTTGAATACTCAACCCATAGTTATTGAATACAAAATTTCACAAGTCAAACAACTTTCTACATTCATGATAGTCACAACAAGTTATGCATAAATTTTAAATAATTAACCTGAATGTTCTGAATTTCCTATTGTTTTCAATGGTTGTCAGTCTGCTCTTGCATAGTCTAAATTAGGATTAAAGACCCCAACACACAGGAAAATAACAAAGCAAACAAAACAAACGGACTGTACAAACAACTACCTACGAAAGGAAACAACACAAAGCAAGACAAGAAAACAAAGAAAAGAAACAAAACAACCATTCCACCAAACTATACACAAGCCTCTACAAGGCAAACAAAACCCAGGAAAAGACCCAAAGACACCTGTATTTACAAACTTCCTTAGATTGTGCAGGAGTATCAGGGCACTAGTTATGGTTCTCAACTTAGCAAATTTATCTTTGTATTATGAAAGATGCTCTTGTATTCTAAATTCATTGTGTTTAACAGAATAAATTCTGATAATCAGCAATTGAGGAAGCTCATCATGTTTATGACTAAACCACATGCATGTCTTATCTCTTGAATTTCCATAATCAAAATAGTATTCAACATTATTCACTAAGGAAAGGAAAAAAACAACTTGATGTATTTCTGGCTCTATTGGACAGGCATGTTTATTGACAGCTGGTCCTCCATTTAACTTTGCACGTTCATTGCTTAACTCAATGTCTGGTCTCACTTCAAATTGAAGGATGTATGACTCTTGATGGATTATTTCTTCATCTTTATCCACATCTATCTCTTCATTCTAGATGTTTAGTTTATCCTCAAGTTCAGGAAACGTCTCAGTGTTCTCTCCAATTCTCTGCACATCAACATCTAAATGAGTACCATCATAATCTGACATATTTAAATTTATCATTTCTAGATTATTTGGCTATGAATGTGAAACAACATTTGATTCATGAAAATACTTCCCTGTTTCACCTTCACAATAATGCTGGAGTGTTGCCTGATTATGCACAACAATAGTATATTCCTCTGTATCCTCCATTTTCAAAAATTATTCCCCAAATAATTCATTCCTATCATTCAGCAAAATATCTAGTTCCATTATCTTGCAACAATCTTGGATTTGGTCATTCAATTTAAAGCCATCAAACTCAAGATTTACTTCTTTTCCTATGATTTCTTTATTTGTTGATACAAAAACCTCTTTAATTTTAGTGCACTTTAATTATGTCAATACTTGTTTACATTTCTTTGCCAAATCATTTTTGTTAAAAATTTTCAAATCAGATCCAGAGATTTCTTCTTAACAATTATTCCTTAGTGATTCCATATATTTATCAAATAATGTATCAAGATTAACCTCACTTTTCTTTTTCTTTTCATTAAATCCTCTTTGTTTATCATCTAGAAAATGAACATGAGATGTGATTTCTTCTCTATATTTTTTAGGATATTTATACATGACATTAGCTTTAATCACATTTGAACCTTGACAAAAAATAGATTATTTTTCTTACCATCACATGATTCCGAAAAAGAGATTTTACTATCCTTTATTTCTAGCATTGGTTCAATCTTTGCATTCTTTGAACAATTAATGATTGCTGATATTGCATCCTCCTGTTGCTCCATAATCTTCTCATTTTCTTGCCAACCTTCAACCCTATACACATCTGAGAAACAAATTAGTCCTTTTTAAAGCCAAATCTAACCTTGTAAGAAAAGTTAGATAATTAATTTTACCATGCTCTATGGACTTATGTATCCTGCACCTTTCCATTTCTTGTCTAATGGTCTGACCAAAATTGTCCATTGCATTGTTTTTTTCATCAGAAGAATTTCCATCAAACTCAATGAACAATACTGTTTCCCTACTGACATGTTTTTCTCTAAAATCTAACATTAAGATTTCTTCAATTTGTACTCCCTTGTCAATGATTTTATAAACACCAGGTTCAATAGAAGCATACAATATCTCATTAGTCCTATTGTATTCTATAATCATGTGTTTCATCCTAGGTTTAGCTTCTATCCTGATCTGATTTGGAACACCTCTCCAAGGTAACCACATGTTTAAAATCAGTGGCCATATATCCATTCAATGTTTTAGACCAGTCTCTACTCAACAACATCCCATAATTCACAGGTATATCTACTACCTGAATGTCAATAAACTGACTCACCCTAGGATCTGAGGCTAATTATATTTGAATATGCATCAGTTATCCTATCACATTAACCTCAGTTTTATCCAATTATGTAACAACCTTAGCAGATTTAGTAGGAGTTAGCCCTAAAGTTTTGCATATTCCTAAAGGCATTACATTAGCTGATGCACCAGAATCTACCATACAATTATGTATGTTCTTTCCAAGAATTCTAATGGTTAACAAGAAAGGAGGAGCATCCCTCTTATCTACATACATCACCACATTAGTGTTGGAAGGTTGCTCAATTTTCTTACTCTCTTCTTTGGGTTGTGAATCTCTACAAGGAACATTCACATCAATAGAAACCTCACCTGTCCTAGATGTATCCAAATATTTTATGAAAGCATTTCTAACCCCTAGACTTTTCAATAATTCACACAAAGGTATACTGACCTTAATTTTCTTTATCTCTTTAGATAAATAACTCATCAAACTCATTATTTCTACTATCTCTGTTTTAACTGTTTGGACCTTTTGTGCTACTGTTCCATTATTTGCATGATGATTATCCTTCAATATAGTAGGATTATTACTAGCATTCTGATCTGGGGGAGTATTGAAATTGTTAGGAGTGGAAGTAGTGAAAGGACCTTTGGCCTAGTGTTATTTCTCAAATTGTAGGTGTGCTTTTTGTTTGCCTGCTGAAAAGCCTGTACCTCTTCTGTTTCATATAACACTTCATTTCCAGTTTCAAAGGGAAACTGAAATGCATTTAGTATAAAGGCTGATTTAGGATATAGGTTTTCACAAAAATAAGGTTCATCCTCTAACAATTGATCTTCTTCTTCTCCAGTTGCAAAGGTAAAAGTCTCTAAGACTAAAGCAGTCTCATATCCTGAGGGCACTACTTCATTACCTTTGGGAATGAGAAACTCAAAAGTGGGAGCCTGTACATCTACATTGAAAATACTAGATGCTAAATGGAACTGAGGACAATCTAGTTCAGCATGGGCAAGAGTATTATGAAATCTACATCAATTCTTCAATGCTATATTAGCCATTTGAATTCTGGCTGTTTGTTTTGTATCTTGATTATCTAAATTCTCAAATGAAGAAGCTAGAATGCCATTATTTGTATTGGTTGTCCTGGATTATAACCTTGATTTTGATTGTAATTCTGGTTTTGATTTGAACTTTGACCCTGGTTATAATTCTTATTATGATTTTGGTTATGGTTTGGGTAGTAGTTCTGACTATAGCTTTGGTTATGGTTTTGACTGTATCCTTGGTTGTTTCTACCATATAAATTTTTATTTCTTAGTTGTGTCATTTCAGTAGTCAATCTTCTCAAGTGTGCAGTAATTTCTTTGATTTCTTCTCTTTCCTCTTGTGCCTTTACCACAAATGTATCCCAAGGAGGTTGGAAGAAAGATTGACCATTACTCTGATTATTATTGGTAGTGTTACCAGTATAAGGGGCTATGGCCTGGATTGGGGCCGGCTTATACATAGGTGTGTATGTAGGAACTAGTTTCAATAATGGAGTGTTATGTGTAGGGACTCCATTCCAAGGTTGTGTTTGATTTTGTATCCCAAGATTTCCTCCATTAGAAAATGGATTATAAGTTGTTTGCCTCATCTCCTAGTTTAATGAGGCTGCCTACTTATAAGCTTTGGATATTGTATCTATGTCAAGCTTTATTTTGACAAACATAGCAGTTAATGGATCTAAGGCAACATAATACATGGCTAATAATGTATCTGCATTTACTATGTAAGAAGCTGCTAACCTAGAATAGGCCTTTTGAAATCTATCATTAAAATTATCAATCAGCTCTCCTTCACCTCTCTTTATTGTAGCTAATTTATGATATAAGGTGGAAGGATCTATTGGTCCTCTAAATCTAGACAAAAATGTTTCTTCCGTAAGTGCCCAAGAAGAAATATAACCATTGGGAAAGTTAACATACTAGTTAGAAGCCTGCTCATTAAAGGTGTAAGGAAACAACTTACACACAACATCCTCATATTCTAACTTGGCCCTAAAGCATGCCTCTTTGAATATTCTAATGTGATCTTCTAGATACTGATGTAATTGATATTTAGGACATATCTTTTTAAGATTTTTTGGCATCTCATGATAATTAGTGAACTGTATGGGAGAGTTGACATTAAAATAAGCCATTGCAGGTACTTGTGCTTGACCTGAACCTGTAGGAATACCTAGATTTCTTGGAGGATGATGCAGAGGCATCCACACTATAACCTTGACATACAGCATGGATGTCTGCAGCCCATCATCATCATCATCATCATCATCATCATATTTTGCTTAACACTGTCAGCATCATCATATTTACTGTCGCCGACCGATATCCTCCTGATGACAAGCCTTCGCCCTTTCGCCTGTCAGCAGCATCATCATATTCGACTACCGGCAGCATCATCATGTTCGGCAAGCGCGAACATCCTCCTGACGTCCACTGTTCATCTCACCGACAACTTCGACCTTCACTATCTTCAGCATCATGATATTCAACATCATGTTAGTCAGCAGGATAAAGAACATCCGGTTCCCTCCATATATCCTGATGACGACTACCTCATGCACCTTTCCTTCGGTGCTTACGTCACCCTGATATCCTGATGACGATGACGTCACATGCAGCTCCTCAATATCCTGCTGCTCCGAAATATCCTGATGATGCCGTTGTGACGAATTTTCACACTTAGCGAATTTTTGATCCACCGAACCTCTTGCGATGACCCGATCCACTTTCAGGGTGATCTTCTAAACTCTAACTATCAGCTCGACCTAGCACATACCCATGCTAGGGTCCTCAACACCTCTCGACGATGATCCTGCACACCTGCTTGCGAACAAACAGAAAACACAAACTACATCCTAAACTACTGTACATGGCCATTCCACCGATTCGACGAATCAACCGGTGGAATGGATCAGCAAATCCATATAGCCACCAAAACAGCAGATCGATTAAACAATGGAATCCAAACAGAAAATTGACACAACAGGATCTCTTTATTGATTCAAAAGATGCTATTACAATACTCAGTCTCTCACACAGCACAATCTAACTCCTCTGCTCAATGTAATACAATGATCGATGATCTAAAACCAACCGATCCGTCTGTATAAATAGGCTCTCCTGCAAGTACTACCGACCTGACTCCAAGCGGCTGGGAGCCTCCAAGCGGCTGGGAGGATCCAACCGAACATACATCATGACAACTGTCCTAACAAACTAGCTAAAAATAGCAAAGTATGGTCAACATGACCTTATTACATGCATTGGTCTTATACGACCTTCTTGAAAACATAATCCAGACCTATAACAAACTAACTGCCTCATGGAGGCCAGCTGTTAGGTAGGTGCTCCTGCACCAGAGGATTAGGAGCTCTTCGAGGATTAGGAGCTCTTGGAGGACTGGAACCAAGATTTAAAGATTTGAATGAAGAACTGTCAAGATTCACAATGTTATGGATACTAAAAGGTGATCCAGGAGGCATTCTAGATGAACCTCCTACGTGTGATATTCTAGGATTCCAAATCAAAGGAGTCTTACTTTGCCTTTTATCAGGTAATTGCACAAATATATCCTCTGAACTAGATCTAGACCTAGTCACTCTATTACTATTATGAGCCAGCTCTACTTAAAACAAACCCTAAACTCTAATCGTGCCCTCCTTCTAGTGCCAAAAACTGTTGATGATTGTTTTTACACATTCATAACAAAAGTTAAAATTCACAAAATGAACCTAACTATCTTGAAAGATATGAAGAAATTGATGAAGATTACTTAATCCCAAGTTTCTGTATGGTCAGTTCTTGACCTTGTGGACAATTTAGTAGGTTAATGTGAAGCTATAATATGCAAGGGGTCTTACTTGATTTAAGGTCATTTATGATTCACTAGACTCTAATTATGCAAAATATCACAAATATCAACATTTTCTTCATTCCTTTGCATAAATTTGTTACTATATCACAAAGATTTATATGATTTATATTAACACAAGCTTTCTTTTCAAATATTATGAAAACTATCAAATATCAACTCAGTTGTTCATGTTTCCTTCAAATATCAGACAATCTCCTTTAAATTTCTGCATTTAAGCTAAGTATTTCAAATGGTTTGGGAAAAGTTAGAGAAATCTAAATTAAACTTCATTGTACTATAGGATCTAAATGCTCTGTTATGCATGTTATAAGAAGTACAGTAAACTTGATTAAATCAGCAAACCAAACCTTTAAATGTGAATGCTCTGAGTATTTTCACGAACACACATTCAAGATTGCAAGCTTTAAGAGAAATTATTTCAAATACAAAGAAGAGCCATCAAACACTCTAAATATAGACACAAAATTCTAGATTCATTTGTATTCAAAACACACAGTCATATATGATTTATAATGTATGAATGACTCTTAGCTTCATTAATCAATTTATAGAAAACTTACAACACTTTACAGATATAGTAAGGAAGCTAGATGTTCCACGCATTCCTTATTGTAGACATAGGTGACCTGCCTCTACTCTAAACTAAAATGCTCCTCTAAAACTATTAATTGCAACTTCCAGCTCTATTCTATAAATCCCAGTGTAAAATCCCTGTGTGAGCCCCTGTGTAAGCCCCTGTGTGAGCCCCTATGTAAGCCCCTGTGTGACTTATTACAGAGTAGAGGGGCTCAATATATAGATTTGATTATCCCTAACACAACCACAAAACCCTAGTCAATCAACGGTCCACCCTTCAAGTGCAGCATCAATCAATGGAAAACAAATCCTGCCAAAAATCTCTAAGAAGCATACCCATACTGAGCATAAGGATGCCCTTTGGAAACCCTAACAACCACCAAAATATCTTCTGTTGTTCTTTTAATAATGTTTCTTTCCATCTACATATCTCTTCTCACTAAAATATTTTTTCTTCTTTTGTGATCTTTTGTGATCCGATCCACCTCTAGTGATGTCATCGCCATCAAAGCTCCACCTTTATATCTACCTGCATACTTGCAAAATAGACATAAAAAAATAGATTTAAGAATCATGTTGTTATTGTCAATTTATGCCTCCTTAGAATGTTAGATGGGCATTAATTACAGTAATTAATGCGTCCAAAAGTTCAGCCTTCTGCTTTAGTATTTTCCTTTTAACTTTTACCACTAGTTTTAATTTTGCATACATCCCATTTCTTTGCATGTTTTGTTTGTATGTCTCATTCTACTTTGTATACCTTCATTGGCGTAACCCACTCAGTCAGATCGATCCAAAAGTTCCCCACTGATCGTACCCTTCTGGCCGATGTAACTTTATTGGCTAGTATTTCCTTCACCATCGGCCTAACTATCCTTAGTCAGAGCGATCTAAAAAACTTTCACTGATCGCTCTACTCTGGCAGATGTAATCTTTTCATCATTTTGCATATCTTCCTTATCGGCGTGAGCCTTCTTCGTCGGGTTGATCAAAAAGTTACACTCTAATCACACTACTCTGGCTGATGCATCCTTTATCGTTTTGTATTTCTCTATCATCGGTGTAACCCATATGGTTGGTATGATCTAAAACTCTTCCGTTGATGATACATATATGTCCGATGCATTCAACACTTGTATCGATCCCTTAGATACAAAGCATAGATACATACAACATCTTTTGTATCCCCTTTATTTCTTTGTATATCATAAAAATACAAGCGACCGAAACATACAAAGACTCTTCTATTTTTGACTTTTTCTACGCATCTAGTTTGTATCTTTAATTTGCACCTTTCGCTTTGCATATCGTGCTTGTCTATCAAAGATATACATTGCAATTATGCAAGTCCGTTATGCAAGCAGTGGGACCCATGCTACTTTCCGTTGTATCTCCATGATACAACAATAAAACCAATTTTAATACTTCCTTCGGTTCCGCAGTATGTATAAAGTGCAATGCATCTTCCGATATACATTCAGTTATGATGCATCACTTTAACTAAACTTTAATCTTTCTTGAGTTCCGCTTTGTATATTTCTCTTTGTATGTCCCGAAACATACATACAAAGCCCGAAACATACAACAATAAAACTTTACTTCATAATCCTTTCGGTTTTGGCCTTGTATATTCCCGTTGTATATCACGTTGTATGTTTCTCTTTCGCCAAACGTACAAACCTCGATATACAACCGGCGGACTTTAACTATTTATTCATTCAAACTTTGAACTCTGTCGGGTCCGTGGCATGCATACAAAAAATAAAGTGTAAGTGAAATGCATACAAGTATAATGACTTAGAAAACTTGATGACTTCTACATGCAACCATACAATGACTTGATGTACAAAGGACCTTGTATATGAATGACTTTCTATATGCAAACAACTTTGTATATGTAACCCGATATACAAAGGACTTTGTATGCAAGAGACCTTGTATAGAAAGGACCTTGTATATGCAACCCGCTATACAAAGGACTTTGTATATACAAAGTACAAACCCTTCACATTGTACATTTTACCAAAACACTCATAACTTGCAAAATACAGGGAATTTTCACATGGTTCAAAAAGCAACCCTCACTCATTTTTGACAAGGAATCCATCCATATTCTTCTCTGGTACTCAATGCAATTTTTTCTTTGTTTTCAACAGGGTTTGAAACTTTCACTCTCTTTTCCCTTTTGCCACCCAACAAACCCATACACCAAAAGTAAAAGCAAAACCACAGTAGGGGTCCTCATTTTGCTAAGGAGTAAAATGGGGCATGTTGTGAGCATCACAACAGGCAAATGTAAATCCATTTCCATTTAACTATTATGGTTCAATGTTAGCATCCAAGCATTTTTTTTTCTTTTGGTCTAGAGAGACAATCACAAAAACATAAAATGTTAATGGGTTTTACATTTTCTGGTTTGGAGTTTTAGCAGAAGTAAAATAAACTAACAATAAAAATTAAAAGAAATTTGGCTAACAATGATTCTATCAAGATAATGAATGAATACATATACATCTAAATTTATGATTTTAAATAAAATAATAATAAAAATTGAAAGAAATTTGGCTAACAATGATTCTATCAAGATAATGAATAAATACATATACATCTAAATTTATGATTTTAAACGAAATTTTCCTCACAATGATTCTATCAAGATAATGACTAAGTTCACTTAACATCTACAAGTAATGGATTTAAAATAACAAGAAGACTAAATTTTATTTTAAGAACTAACAAAACAATGGGGTTAAAACATCCCATCTAATGTATGTTTCATAAAACATATGAACATATAACTATACTTTTTGCTAACTTTCAATTAAGTAAACAAATATTCTTTTCTTTCTCCCTTTTTCTAAGGCACAAACAATGCTTAAGTAAAAGAAGGAAGAAACTTGTGAAATAGATAACAAACTAGGTGATATGTTTATTTTCTCATACATATATACACTTTTTCTACAACTTGCATGTAAAATATCATTAATAAAAGAACAAGTGAGAAGGGAGTAGTGAATTAAAATGTATTATTTTCCTCTTTACATACAATGAGTATGCAAAGTCTAGTATAGCTAAAATCTCTTTGATGAAGCACTCCAACCACATTTGTTTTATCATATGAATGAATCTTTTCCTAACATACTAGAGTACAATCACTCTCCTAACATGAAGAGATGCTTACAACTCAAATAACTCCATAAGCTACAAGACAACTTCTCTATTGCCATCTTGCTTCTTCATAATTCTTCAAATTCTCTTACACAACCAAGGCCAATAGAGGTTTTCACCTCCCAACCATTAAGTTTACTCACAAGCCCACCCCTAAAATAGGAGGCCATCTAAAAAATCTAGGTGCACAACAAAATAGGATACACAACCCTCACATCTCACAAAACAAAGAATAATACAAAGAAACCTTCCAAATCTCCCAAGGCTTACACATACACAATCAATTCCATGAAAGGAACCAAAATAGTAAGGGGAGGAGAGTGGAGATCACTCCATTGGAAAAGTGAATAAAGATTTATTTCTCTACATATGTTCATACTCCATCGGGGAAATGAATAATATCTTACTCCAAATATACTTATATCTGGTCTAGTTTGAGTGAGATACGACAATCCTCTAATCATTGATCTGTACTTTGTCTGGTCTAGTTTGAGTGAGATACGACAATCCTCTAATCATTGATCTATACTTTGTCTGGTCTAGTTTAAGTGAGATACAACATCACCAAAACTCCTCACAAAATCATTTTCAACATATCCCAACTTTCCTTTTTAAAAATAACAATCCTCCATGGCACTCTTGCCAAATATGAAACACAAGGCACTCATGTCAAACTCCCTCTCAAAGGGATGAGATTTTCTCAATAAGATTCACACCTCCCTCAACCCCTCACATGGGTTGCTCTCATCTATGTGGGAGAGTCTAACCCAAACACCAACACTCCTATCCCACAACACAAAACAAGTGCAACACAATAACACTCCAAACACAATACATTTCACAACACAAAACTCCATTAAAATAAAAAAATAATCTATTTAACAAAAGAAGGAGAAGCCCACCTCAAAATACTATCCAAAAGTTGGAGTTGATCTTGATAAATCATTCCCAAGAGCTCCTCAAGCCTTTCTCTCCAACTTCAGTCTCCCCACCAAGTAAAAACTCTCTTTCTCCCAACACAAGAAACAAAAAATGAAGCAAAAAATCCCTTCTCAACTTGAAAGAGGGGGTATATGTAATGAGTGTCATGTCAAACCTTCTCTCCAAATGAAGAGGTGCCACATAGCTTCTCACTCATCCCCTCTCATCCAATCACAAAATTTTAAGGAGTGATTTGACTCTTCACATTCTCACATGTAAAACCTAAGGTAAAGGAGTGTACTTATACACTCTTCTCCAAAAATCTATGTTGTGCTCTAACATGTGTAAAGCATTGGGATGGGGTTGGTCCACCCCTCATCTATGAACCTAAAAAGGTGAAATGTGATGTAGGAGTATCCATGGTTCAAGAGCAATCTTGCATCAACCAAAACTGTTGCATTTCAATTTGTTTCTTTCATTTTCTAGTTCAGTTCAGGCAGTTCAATCAGTAGCAGTTTCTATATTTTGGTCTGTACTCTACCACAGTTACATTTCAGATCTTATAGTTCAGGACTTAGTGTCTAGATTCATTCATCTACATCATATCTAAATTTTAGAGCATTTGGATTAAGTACCGGAAAGATATCGCTATCAGAAGATCAACTATTTTCTCAGAACAGAGCATCCTAATAGTCTCAGACAATCAGCTAAAGAATAAGACTTATAGAGCATTCCTTGACTTGTGGAACTTAATGACACATCATTCAATGATCTTTGGTTCATGGCCAACCTTCTCTGAGATCCGTACATAATTCCATTCATTTATGGAGGTGGTCTATGCATTTAGGTCTAACGTATTTGTGTACACACATTACAGCTCTTCATTGGAGTTTTTGATCTTCCTTGGCCGATGCAGAGGAATCTTTTGTATTGGAGATGATAAATAAGGATGTAATAGATCCCTAGGAAAGTAGATTCAAGAGTTAGCAATTGATTCATAAGTTCATAGCTTGGGTTTTTCGTGAAGGGACTTCAAAACTATATCTTGTGCATATTTTGATATTTTGTAATTAGGCCTTGGAGCCCTAATTGTAAGCTCGCATGTTGCCAGTCGATCTATATTTGGATTCTATGATATACTGAATGACTGAATCTACATTTGTTTCATATCTTTGAGTTGCTTCCTTTGTGTTTACTCTTGTTGCATGGTTTGGATAATTCATTCTTTGAACCCTCCTACCATGACTGCACCAAGTGGTATCAGAGCAAAAGTTTGAATCTTTGGGAGCAAATTGAGTGAAGTTGGTGAAGGAATTATGTAAGATCTTGCTGTAGATAGATCACTGAATTGAGGCAAGTTACTTGTGTCGCAACTGATCGCTGAACTTGAGGTAGTTTGCACTTGATCCTAGGAAGAATGCCGCCGAGGAGAGTTGATGTTGTTGGAACAATGGCTGGTAGAATAGATGAGATGATGGAAATGATGAAAATAATGAGAATTCAAGTGGATGCTATTGAAGAAGATAGGTGAAGAGGTTTGACGCTTAGACCTAATGTTGAAAGTGATGATGAAGAAGAATTTCAATTTGTTGAACAAATTGGCAAAACCCTAGGAGGTGATGTAGAAAAATCAGATCAAGTAAAGATGTTGCGATCTATTTCAGAGATTGGAAAGAGACCTAGAGCTGATGTACTAAATTACATTGGAAATTTGAACCCTAAAGAATTGATTGACTAGATAAATGACATGGAAGAATACTTCAAGAATATGAAGAAGTTGAAGATCTGGAGAACGTGAAATTTGCAAAGACAAAGTTGAAAGGACATGCTTCTATATGGTGGAAAGAAGTCTAGTTGGATAGGAATAGAAGAGGAAAATAAAAGATTACAAAGTGGGAGAGGATGGTGACAAAATTAAAGAACCAATTCATACCTGCTGACTATGAGTTGGAACTATTGAAAATATTGCAGAACCTAAGACAAAAGGAGAAATTTGTGGAGTATACCGAAGAATTTCATAAGATGATCATAAGGATAGGACATAGTGAAGCAAGCAAGGAGAAAGTCGCTAGATACATCAATGGACTGAGATTGAACATTCAAGAAGAACTATGTTTGGTAAGGATGACATCTTTGGATGAAGCATATCAATTTTCCCTAAAAGTTGAAGAGAAGTTGAACAAGAGGCATGATCAGAGACAAAGAGGTAGAGGAGGTAAATTTTAGAAAGGTAGAACATTTTCCAGAGATAGATCACATCCAGAGTAGAACAAGTTTGACAACCCATTCAAGAAGGAGGACAAAGATAACAATGCTTACCAGAGAGATGACATAAATTTTTATCAGAGAGGAAACCCTAGTGCATATCAGAATGAAGGATATAGAAGAGAAGGAAGAGGAACTAATAGGAGAACATTCAGAGGCACATGCTTCAAGTATGGAGGTGAAGGACATAGAGAATTTGAATGTAATCAAGGGAGTATAAGCAAGAGGATAGAGAACAATGGAAGAGCAGCCTATGTTGAAGAAGAAACTATTGGATCGCCTAGTTCAGTTGGCAAGCGAAAGAAAGGAGAATCACTTGTGATGAGGAAAGCACTATTTCAAGTAGAGACGAATGAGGAACCACTGCAGAGGAAAAGTTTGTTCAAAACCAGATGCAAATCAGGAGGTAAGTGTTGTAAAGTTGTAATTGATAGTGGTAGTTCAGATAACCTAGTTTCAGAGGAGATGGTGACTAAGCTAAAGTTGGAAAGACTGAAACACCCTAAGCCCTATCAAATATCATAGATTCAGGATGATCATAAGGTACTGGTGAGTGAACAATGTTTGGTGAAACTTCATATTGGATCTTATCATGATGAAGTCTTGTGTGATATTATGCCTATGGATGTATGTCATAACTTGTTGGGTGGACCTTGGCAGTATGATAGAAAAGCTATACATGATGGGAGAAAGAATACATACACTATAACATCAAATGGAAAGAGAATTACCTTAATTCCTTTCGAAGATGATCCTAAGAGTGAGGTATGTGGGAATGCTAGAATTTGTTTGGTAGATGGAAGAAAATTTCTAGATGGTTTGAGACATGAGAATATGTGTTATGCTTTGATTCCTAAGAAGCCTGAAACATTGAAGGAGGAGACTGAAGAATCATAACCAAAGGAGATAAGAGAGTTACTGATAGAGTACAAAGACATCATATCAGATAATGTACCTGATGGATTTCCACCTATAAGGAGTATCAGTCATGACATGGATCTTATATAGGGAGCTAGTTTGCCTAACAAAGTAGCACATAGAATGACACTAGCAGAGAATGAAGAATTGAATAAACAAATATAGGAGTTGTTGAGGAAAGGTTTGATCAGGGAAAGTTTGAGTCATTTTGTAGTACCTACAGTGTTAGTACCTAAGAAAGATGCAGAATGGAGAATGTGTACTAACTCTAGAGCAATAAACAAGATCACAATTAAGTATAGATTTCCTTTACCTAAGATGGATGATATCATGGATTGTTTGAGTGGAGAAAAATATTTCATGAAGATAGATTTGAAGAGTGGATACCATCATATCAGAATCAGAGAAGGAGATGAATGGAAGGCTACTTTTAAAAAAAATGAAGGATTGTATGAGTGGTTGGTGATGCCTTTTGGATTGACAAATGCACCAAGTACTTTCATGAGATTGATGAATGAAGTCTTGAAGAAATTCTTGGGTAAGTTTGTGATTGTATATTTGGATGATATTTTGATTTTTAGTAAGACAAAAGAAGAACATTTGTAACATATTAGACAAGTTTTGCAAAGGTTGAGAGAGGAGAAATTACTGATCAACATCAAGAAGTGTAGTTTCATGAAGGAAGAACTAGTATATTTAGGATTTGTGATTTCTGCAGAAGGATTGAAGATGGACCCTAAGAAAGTAAGAGCAATTGTTGAATGGCCTACATTAGAGAGCATTGAAGAGGTTAGATCATTTCATGGATTGGCTAGTTTCTACCAGAAGTTCATCAAAAATTTTAGTTTAGTATGTAACCATATAACAAAGATGATGAGAGGTGATAGAAAAGATTTCAAGTGGACATCATGAGTAGATAAAAGTTTTGAACTGTTGAAGAAAAAGGTGATAGAACAACCTGTTTTAGCATTACCAGAATTTAATAAGGTATTTCAAGTTGATTGTGATGCAAGTAGAAATGCAATTGGAGCAATGTTAAGTCAAGAAGGTAGAACTGTAGCATATTTTAGTGGGAAGTTGAATGAAGCAAGGAGAAGATATTCAGTTTATGATCAAGAGTTCTATGCTATAATCCAAGCCTTGAAGAAGTGGACATTACTTGTTGCCTAAGGAATCTGTGTTGTACATAGATCATCAAGCTTTCCAGTATTTGAACAGTCAAGGTAAGTTGAATTAGAGACATATGAGATGGGTAGAGTTCATGCAGAGTTATACTTTTGTGTTGAAGCATTGGAGTGGTAAATCAAACAAATTTGATGATGCATTAAGTAGGAGAAGAAACTTGTTGACAGAGATGAGAGTTGAAGTGTTGGGATTTGATGAATTGAATAAAATGTATGAGGAAGACACTAATTTTGAAGAAACTTGGAAAGCATGTAAGGAACTTGTTGTGACACATAGGAGTAAGTTGTTGGACTATTTCATTCAGGAAGATATGTTGTTCAAAGGAAATCAGTTGTGCATACCTAGAAGTTCAATGAGAGATAATTTGATCAAGGAGAAACATAGTGGAGGATTGGTAGAACATTTTGGCATTGATAAAATAATGGCATTGGTGAGTGAAAATTACTTTTGGCCTTAGATACATAAGGATGTTAGGAAGTTTGTGTAGAATTGTGGAGTTTGTCAAGTTGCAAAAGGGATTAGTTAGAATACTAGATTGTATAAACCTTTGAAAGTACCAGAGAGACCTTAGGATGACATAAGCATGGATTTTGTGATGGGGTTCCCTAAGACACAGAGAGGACATGATTCTATACTTGTAGTGGTAGACAGATTTTCAAAGATGGCTCATTTCATACCTTGTAATAAGACAACTGATGTAGTGCATGTAGCTGACCTATTTTTCAAGGAAATTATGAGATTGCATGGACTACCTAAGAGTATAATTTTAGACAAAGATGCTAGATTCCTTGGATATTTTTGGAAGACACTTTGGAAGAAGATGAAGATAGACTTGAAGTTCAGTTCAACATTTCATCCACAGACTGATGGATAGATAGAGGTAGTGAATAGGAGTTTGGGAAACTTGTTGAGATGTTTGGTTGGAGAAAAGGCAGGAAGT
The DNA here is from genome assembly GCA_027924645.1 of Cunninghamia lanceolata. Lineage (NCBI taxonomy): Eukaryota > Viridiplantae > Streptophyta > Pinopsida > Cupressales > Cupressaceae > Cunninghamia > Cunninghamia lanceolata. Next base: position 5,218,649 of record BSBN01000495.1, on the reverse strand, counting down.
TGGGATTTGATTCTTTCACAAGAAGAGTTTGCATATAATAATTTAGTGAACAAGAGTACCAGAAGAACACCTTTTGAGATTATCACTAGAGTAAATCCTAGAGGAGTAGTAGAATTTAGAGATATCAGTGCAGAGGAAAAGAGAAGTGCAAAAGTAGAAGAATTTGCAGATCACATGAAGACAATGCATAATTAGGTTAAGAAGCATTTAGAGGATATGAATAGAAAGTATAAGGAGCAAGCAGATGAGAAGAGAAGACACAAAGAATTTGCAATTGGAGATGAAGTGATGGTATACTTGAGAAAAGAAAGATTTCTAGTTGGAACACATAACAAGTTGAAGATGAAGAAGTTTGGACCTTGTAGGATACTTAGAAAGTTCAATTCAAGAAATACATATGCAGTGGAGCTACTGAAGACATTGGATATTTCACCTATTTTTAATATTGTAGACCTATACCAGTATCATGAAGTAGAGTTCAGTGACAACATGGTAGAGGACTTGAAGAAACAGTTACCACAACAAGCACCAGAGTAGATTGAAGACATTTTGTACAGTAGAGTTGGATGTAGCACTAGAGGAAGACAATACAAAGAATACCTTGTGAAGTGGAAAGGCAGACCAGAAGAAGATTCATCATAGATTTCTCAGGCTGAGGTGGATTGTCTTGGTTCTCCCCTAGCCCCAACAAAGTGAGGGACTCACTTTCCAATAACCCTGAATGTCTGATGCAGGAGCATCCCTAATTCAAGAGCAATCTTGTACCAACCAAAACATTTCCATTTTAGTTTGTTTGCAGTTTAGTTTGTTTCTTTCATTTTCCAGTTCAGTTCAGGTAGTTTAGTCAGTAGCATTTTTTGTATTTTGATCCACATTCTACCACAGTTGCATTTTAGATCTTGCAGATCTGGACTTAGGATCTAGATGGATTCATCTACATCATATCCAAATTTTAGAGCATTTGGATGAAGTACCAGAAAGATATCACTATTAGAAGATCGATTGTTTTCTTAGAGTAGAGCATCTTGACAGTCTCTGACAATCAGCTAAAGGAGAAGACTTGCAGAGCATTCCTTGACTTGTGGAACTTAATGACACATCATTCAATGATCTTTGTTTCATGGCTGACCTTCCCCAAGATCCACACATAATTCCATTCATTTGCGAAGGTGTTATATGCATTTAGGTCTGACCTATCTTTGTACACAAGTTACAACTCTTCATTGGAGTTTGTGATCTTCCTTGGCCAACACAGAGGAATCTTTTGCACTAGAGATGATATATAAGGATGTAATAGATCCCTAGGAAAGTAGATTCAAGAGTTAGTAATTGATTCATAAGTTCATAGTTTGGGTTTTTCGCGAAGGGACTTATAAGCTATATCTTGTGCATATTCTGATATTATGTAATCATGCCTTGGATCCCTAATTGTAAGCCTGCATGTTGCTAGCTGATCTGTATTTGGATTCTATGATGTACTAAATGACTAAATTTGCATTTGTTTCATATTTTTGAGTTGTTTTCATTTTGTTTACTCTTGTTGCACGGCCTGGATAGTTCATTCTATGAACCCTCCTACCATCACTGCACCAAAATGTGATGGTGACAAGTGCACCATCTCTCTTCCCAAAGTCTATCCATGCCACTTTCTTCCCAAGGAACTTGGGAGTGGTCAAATCTATCCTAAAACCAAAATCTCAAAGCCCAAAAGGTGCCCAACCCTTATGTACTTGACATAGGAACCTAAAAACATCAAAATACTCAAGAAAATTACATTTTAAGATCCCCAAAAAGGACTCTTAATTAAAAATCCGAAATTTGACACATAAGATGACAACTCAACAACTTTAACCCAAAAATTAAAATCAAATTAACATCACGATTAAGTCACATTACAACACTTGCACAACAATTAAAGACTTTAGTCTCCATTATGGACTAAGGTCAAGCATCACAGGGGTAATCATATGGGGTTTCTAGAAGACCTCTAAATTTTCATTAGCCATGGAAGGTACCTGCACAACTCAATTTCACCCATCAATACATCCAATATATGTAGCCTAAACAACTTGAAATGTGATTTCTAAACATAATTACATCAAATGCAAACATCTATAATTCAATTGATAACCACAATTCATTTAATCATCCAAGTGTATATCAATTCAATTCAATTTTCATTCCATAATATCTCCTAGTGACATCACATATGCATTACACTAATCTACTAAACATAGATACTCAACTTCAATTCAAATCAACCACTTCAATTGGATAATCCTCAAAGCATAATTAAACGACATATATATGATCAAATCAAAACATACATTCATCACATAAAACCAAATTATAACATAGCTATCTCCTAGACAAATCATCATCATCATATAAAATTTAAATCAACTATTATAATCTAGACATCAATGGTTAACAAAATATATCAATAGGATCATAAGTCCCTACATGAAATGTCTAACATCCAAGAGTGACAAAACAATAATATGTCTAATAGTGCAATTAAATATGATATACAAGGGTGGGCCTCATAAAACTCTTTCATACTCTTGGAGTAAGGGGCTAATTTATTTGGATTCAACAATAGAGACATGTCCTAGGATAATAGTGTCATCAACAAATTGTTGATTTGACATGTATAATAGTAATCATATATGCATCCGTTTATTGGTAGGCACTAAGTTGAATTTTGAACAATGTTCTAAGTTTGTAGGGGCATTGGAGGACATGTGTAATGTTCCATATGCAAGTATAGTAATAGGATTTATTTATGCAATGGTTTACAATATATGTTCATGCATTACCCAAGCAACAGGAGTTCTATGTACAGGTCCATGTCAAAGCCTAGTAGTGAACATTGGACCCATGTTAAGATAGTTCTCAAGTACTTGAAAGGAACTGTAGATTACTATTTTTGTTATCATGATACTAATAATGTGGGAAAGGTGTTGAACATATAGGGGTTTGTTGATTGTGATTGGGCTAGAGATCTAAATAACATTAGGTCAACTAAGGTCAACAAATTGAGATTATTATGTGGTAGTTTGACAATAGTAGTCATATAAGTATCATTTTATTGGTAGGAACTAAGTTGAATTTTGAGCAATGGTCATATTTAGGGGCTTTATAAGACATGTGTAATGTTCCATATGCAAGTGCAACAAGAAGCTTTATGTATGCAATGGGTTACAATATATGGTCATGCATTGTCCAAGCAACATGAGTTCTATGTTGGTTCATGTCAAAGCTTGGTATGAACATTGGACCCAAGTTAAGATAGTTCTCAAGTAATTGAAAGGAACCATAGATTTTTATTTGTGTTATCATGATACTAATGATGTTGGTAAGGTGTTGAATATATAAGGGTTTGCTGATTTTGATTGGGTTAGAGATTTGGATAATATAAAGTCAACAAGTTGATATGTATTTACATTTTTTGGTATCTAAAAATAAGTTTGGATGAGTAAGTATAAATAAATATTTGTGTTATCCAATACTAAAGTAGAGTACATGGTAGCAACACATTCTTGTAATGAATTTGTGTGATTACAAAGAATGAGTAACGTTATTGGTTTTAAGAATCTTGTAGTGTTGAATTGTGATAGTCAAAGTGCAATTTGTATACCTACAAATCCTATTTACCATTTTAAAAATAAACATGTAGATGTACAATATGATTTGTTAGGGATATGGTTGAGACAATGAAGGTTCAAATGGAGAAAATTAACGCTCATAAATATTACTAGTTCTTTATCAAATCCTTTAGATACTATTTTTTTGTGTTGTACAAATGCAATGGTTTTTTTCCATTTCCATGCATGAACTTATATTCTTAAAATGATACCACAATATCTCCTATGGTAAATATCAAGTAGGAGAATGTTGAAACATCTGTGTGCTATTCACCTAGAAAGAGTTTTTAATGAGGTTCTTGGTGAGAGAATATGGTGAGCTTGTTCTAGATCATCTTAAGTGTTTGATCATAAATTGGTAAATAGCTACAAAGTTAACTGCAATAAACTATCAAATGTTGTGGTGAGTTTTAAATATAAATTTTTAGCATGGATGCTTGTATATATCTAGAGTTGCTATGGTTCCAAGAATAAGCCATTTATAAGAGAGCTCACTACTACAAAATCATCTGAGTGGTTACTAGAGTATGTATGATAGTGCAAGTGCACATGCAACCTTGTTGGAGTACAAGTGATGATTAGGAGCATGATGATGTTCTAGGGGTTAGTATGAATTCCACAATCTAGGAGAAATTAGGTGTTTTATCTTCTACCACAAGTCATATGTGGTGTTTGGTTGTAATGTAGGAAGGGATGTATGTAGTTTGGATTAAGTTGTCCAACCACCTTTAATAAATTGTAACTGGCAATGGTTTATTGTATGTGGTGATTATCCATGTGGAGAACTTGTGTTTGATATAGTGTATGGTATACTGATATCATATTACAATGAAGTTTTCATTTTTTGATTTTGAATAATATTCCATGTGGCAATTAGATAATTGAGATGGTTGATTTCCATGAGAGCATTTTTAGAACTATATCTACTTTCTTGTATGGATAGAATAAACTTTCATGAAAAACTATGTATTTAGACAAAGGACCAAACTCTTTTTATTAGTACTTTTTCTTCCTTCATCAACATCCTCTTCTTCTCCTACATCATCCAATAAATCATCTATTTCTATTTTATGAATAGTCTCCACATGAGTCTCTATCTCATAACAATTTTCTAGGGGATTATTTTTCTCCTTAAATCCACTTACCATTTCTTTGCAAGTATAATTCTCCTCCACACCTTCATTTAGTATTTTTTAGAATAAATCTTGATCCTTGAGTATAAAATCATTCTTCAAACTCAATTTTGTATGCACTATGAACTCAAACAGTTTTTCCATTAACTCTCCTTCACCTTGATATTCATCTATTGCAACTAGTACTTCATCTTTTTCTATCACTCCATGATACTCCTTCACATCATCTTCCTCTAACAAACTCTTCACATCAAAGGATTTCTTCACTACCATCTTTTGTCATATCTACTTGCAGCTCATCTTTATGCTATCATCATGTGCTATCTCTACTTGCAACATCTATCCTATAACACCTTGTTCACTTTCTGCCTTCATTTGCAACATTACAAAGTGTATACTATAAACATATGTATTTGCACATTTAATTCTCTCTATTGTGAGTACTTGCACCATCTTAGAAGTTACTATACCACCACTTGTAGCCTCATATTTAGGCTCTTTTTCTACACTTACAACTCTTCAAAGATATTTTCTACAACATGTGCAACCTCACATTCAACTTCTCTCAAGAATTCTTTACATACAAACAATAACATTCTTGAGCTATTTTTCACTTGAACTCTTCTATTGTTGCCAATGGAGTCAAGGTATTCCTTCTCCCATTATTTATTGAGGCTTAAGTATTTATCCTACCATCATGGAAAACTCTTCTATCATATTGCCATGGCCTTCCCAAAAGTATGTGGTATATGTCTATATGCATTTGTCTTCTTAAGTGTCAATCCAAAATTTTACCAAACACTATTGGGTCACCACTATTTGATGGAACCTATGCAACCAAGAAAGTCAATATAGATTAGGATGAGCTACTCTTCTTATCCCTAAATTTATAATATCAAAGGAAACTAAATTATGTGTGCTTTCACTACCAATTATAACCTTGCAACACTTACCTCTTGCCTTGCACACCATCCCAAGCAAACTCCTTTGTTGCAAAGGCTCATCCTTCCTTCTTGTTGATTTCAATAACATCCTCTTCATCATGAGGGATTATCCATTCTTTGATTTCTTCATGCAATCATAAAAAGTATTGTTCATTGCATTTGCCAACACAACATGACATTGAGCTTCATTTCTTCTACCATAGTCTTGCCACATTTGAGGGCATTTTAAGATGCTATCTTATAGTTATCTACACTAAGGTATTCTCCTAGGAATCTTTTTCCTCTCCTTTGACCAAAGATACATTCATATTTTGTCAAGTATGTCGTTCCTCTTACTTCATGAGTATTTTCTTGATTATAAGTAATGTTGTCCTCTTCACCTTGGCTAAACCTTCTTTTGGTCTTATGCATTGATCCTTCATCATCATCATCATTAGAAAGTTCTCTTTCTTCAGGTCAAGTCTTCTTTTGCTTCTACTAGAGCCATGTTGTCTCCTTGACAATTTTCCCTTAGCCTTGAGTGCATATTGGTAGGCCTCCTCAATGGTTTGTAGCATTATCGTACTCAACTCATCTTGTATTCTCAACCTCAATCCATTCACATATCGTTCCACCTTTTCATGCTCCAACTATCAATGACCCAACCTAATGGAGATTTTGTAAAATTATTCAATATAGCTCTTTGCACTCAACTCCTTCTGCCACAAGTTTTGTAACTTCTTCAATAACTTAAGCAAATAATTAGCTAGTAGGAACTTATCCTTCATTCTTCTTACCATCCTATCCCATTGATTGATGCTCTCTAGGGGTAAGTGCACAAATATGGGGGACCAAAAGGGGTCTTAAGATGCCACTTTTATACTAAAATCAGGATTCATTGATTTTGGATGAGAAATTGAAGATAGTTACACTAAAACTTTGAAGATGCAACCAAAACAAGAGTCGTAGTGCTCTGAATCTAGTTTCTAAACTACTAATTTTTTTCAAAAATGGTTGAGATTAAGGGGTTCAAAAAGGGGGAGCACACAAATTGGTCATGTTTTTCTCAAAAAAAATATAACATAGTGTCCAGTGTTCTCCCCCTAAAATGTTAACTTTTTCTTAGTATTTCAAAAATTGCTTCAATGAGAAATTAGCTAACACCATGTAGTTTATCCCTAATTTTTCTGGTAATTTTTTCATGAATAATTAATTTTTTAGTAATTTTCAAAGTGGACACATCCTAAAAAATAAAAATTGAGCGTGCTCCCCCCTAAAATTTTTGAAAACTAATTGAAAATCATTTTTTTTAATACATGTAGAATGGAGTCTAGTTTCTAAAAATGTAACTTATTTCAAATTTAGATGAATGGTTAAAAAAAGTAAAAAATACTAGACAATGGTTTTTGACAAAAAATGGATACACTAACAAAAGAAATTCTTGATGAAACCCTTAACGTACTCAAAATGTGAAAAAAAATATATGGTTAGATAGCTAACAGAGAGCTTAAGATTATGGTGGTATTTTTTTTATTTTTCATTGTAAAAAGTGCAATCCTGATGGGGAGCACACTCTAGATTATCTAAAAATTTGGTTAGAAACTAGAAAAACACATCAAAATTAGCTCAGCATAACACAAGCATGTTATAATGCACTCGCCTTATGCTAAACTAATTTGGCTTTACACATGCCAATTGCATTTGCTTGAAAGTTTCTAAATCCTTTTCAACAATCCATTTTTTGCATATCTTGCAATCATTGCATTCCATTACATAACATCTAGACTTTGAGATGTTACGTCAAACAATTGACATGCCTTGTCTATGCTTCCACACTTTACATACATGTCTACAAGGGCAACTACACTTCCACCCATCGCTCTCTCTGCTTCCCTCCGCTCTCTACCTCCTACCCTCTCTTTGAGTCTTTGCTACCCTTCTCTCTCTACCTCCTACCTTCTCTCTCACTCTCTTCTTCCCTCCCCTCTCTACCTCTACCTTCTCTCTCACTCTCTACTTCCCTCCCATGTTTACCTACTAGCCTCTTTCTAAGTCTCTTCTTCCCTCACCTCTCTACCTCCTACCTTCTCTCTCACTCTCTTCTCCCCCCTCTCTACCTCCTACCCTCTCTCTCACTCTCTACTTCCCTCTCCTCTCTACCTCATACCCTCTCTCTGAATATCTATTTCCCTCCCCTCTCTACCTCCTACCTTATTTCTCACTCTCTTCTTCCATCCCTTCTCTACCTCCTACCCTCTCTCTCACTCTCTACTTCCCTCCCCTCTCTACCTCCTAACCTCTTTCTGAGTCTCTGCTTCCCTTGCCTCTCTACCTCCTACCTCCTCTCTCACTCTCTTCTCCCCCTCCTCTCTACCTCCTACCCTCTCTCTCACTCTCTATTTCCCTCCCCTCTCTACCTCCTACCCTCTCTCACTCTCTACTTCCCTCCCCTCTCTACCTCCTACCCTTTCTCTCACTATCTTCTTCCCTCCCCTCTCTACCTCCTACGCTCTCTCACACTCTCTACTTGCCTCCCCTCTCTACCTCCTACCCTCTCTCTTACTCTCTTCTTCCTTCCACTCTCTATGTCCTACCCTCTCACTCTCTACTTCCCTCCCCTCTCTACCTCCTACCCTCTCTCTCACTCTCTTCTTCCCTCCCCTCTCTACCTCCTACCCTCTCTCCCACTCTCTGCTTCCCTCCCCTCTCTACCTCATACCCTTTATCACTCTCTACTTCCCTCCCCTCTTTACCTCCTACCCTCTCTCTCACTCTCCTCTTCCTTCCCCTATCTCCCTCCTACCCTCTCTCACTCTCAACTTCCCTCGTGTCTCCATCTCCTACCCTCTCTCTCTTACTCTTTACTTCTCTCCCCTCTCTACCTCTCCTCATCATTCTTCTCATCCAATGAAATTTCATGAATTATCTTGTTTCCATTTCATCATCCCAATTTATATCCTCATCCCTCTTTGCATGTCCTAGTTTTCTTGTTTCCATGTTCTTTTTCAACAAGGGAGAGGGAGAGAGAGAGAGAGAGTCCTAGTTTTCTTATTTTGGAGCTCAAGAGAGAGAGAGGGTTGGTTAGGTTTATGAGTTTAGGGTTGCTTAAGTTTAGGGTTTAGGGGTTTAGGGTTTCTTAGGTTTATGGTTTATGGTTTAGGGGTTAGGATTTAGGGGCATTATTTAGGGTTTTGTGGGTTTGGCAAAGAGAGAGAGAGGTTTAGGGTTGCTCAGGTTTAGGGGAATTATTTAGGGTTTCTCAGACCTTTAGGGGCATTATTTAGGGTTTATGAGTTTAGGGTTGCTCAAGTTTAGGGCTTAGGGGTTAGGGTTAAAGGGAAATTATTTATGGTTTAGGGGTTTAGCATGGTTTCTTGACTTTAGAGTTTAGGGGTCAGGGGCATTATTTGAGGTTTATGAGTTTAGGGTTGCTTAAGTTTAGGGTTTAGGGGAATTATTTAGGGTTTAGGGCTTTAGGGTTTCTTAGGTTTAGGGTGAGGGACATGGCCAGAGACATAGGCAGAGAGATTAAGAGGTAAAGGGATGATAGAGATAAGGAGATAGGGTTTAGGGTTTAGGGGTTATGAGTTTAGAGAGGGAGAGATAGGGAGATAGAGGGTGAGGTACATGGCCAAAGACATAAGTAGAGAGATTGAGAGGTAGAGGGATTATAGAGACAAGGAGGTAGGGGTTTAGAGTTGACCAGGTTTAGGGTTGATCAAGTTTAGGGTTTAGGGGTTAGGAGTTTAGAGAGGGAGAGATAGGGAGATAGAAGGTGAGGGACATGGCCAGAGACATAGGCAGAGAGATTGATAGGTAGAGGAATGATAGAGACAAGGAGATAAGGGTTTAGGGTTGATTAGGTTTAGGGTTTAGGGGTTACGAGTTTAGAGAGGAAGAGATAGGGAGATAGAGGGTGAGGGACATGGCCAGAGACATAGGTAAAGAGACTAAGAGGTAGAGGGATGATAGAGACAAGGAGATAGGGTTTAGGGTTGATTGGGTTTATGGTTTAGGGGTTAGGAGTTTAGAGAGGGAGAGATAGAGAGATAGATAGTGAGGGACATAGCTAGAGACATAGGTAGAGAGATTGAGAGGTAGAGGGATGACAGAGACAAGGACATAGGGGTTTATGGTTTAGGGGTTATGAGTTTAGAGAGGGAGAGATAGGGAGATAGATGGTGAGGGACATGGCCAGAGACATAGGTAGAGAGATTGAGAGGTAGAGGGATGATAGGGACAAGGGGATAGGGGTTTACAGTTGATCAGGTTTAGGGTTTAGGGGTTAGGAGTTTAGAGATGGAGAGATAAGGAGATAAAGGGTGAGGGACATGGCTAGAGGCATAGGCAGGGAGATTGAGAGGTAGAGGGATGATAGAGACAAGGTTATAGGGGTTTAGGGTTGATCAGGTTTATGGTTTAGGGGTTAGGATTTTAGAGGGGGAGAGATAGGGAGATAGAGGGTGAGGGACATGGCCAAAGACATAAGTAGATAGATCAAGAAGTAGAGGGATGATAGAGATGATATATACTTATAGATCATATATACTTATACATCTAGAGAGAAAACACTAAATTTACTTGTTTGCATGCATGAAAGCTTAAGTTTTCATGCTTCCCAAAATGCGCTTGCATTATAATGCGCTAGCGTTATGGGAAGCAAAAAATGGGAAAAACCATGTGGGATCTGTGATTGAGACCCCACATGTTTGTTATTCCCTATTTTTCATGCATGCTATCAGACAAGAAAACACTTTTTCATGTTATTTGACATATTAAGAATCATTTTTTTATCAATCCACCACCTTTTTTGTTTTTCAACGTAGAAGAACTATTTTTGCATGTTTTCGAACAAAATTTGATTAGTTAAACTGAAAGATTCATGTTTCATATTGCTTCAAAGCTAATTACCATTGACATAGATTGAATTTGATGATATATGTTTGTTTTTTCCATAAATTTCACTAATCCTATTCTAGATTTATATAGAATTCATAATCAAACTTGTGAAAAAGAACAATTTGAGGATTTTGAAGAATTTTTTTGAAGGATTGGTCAACTTGAATATCGAATTCTAAGGTATGTTCTTTATGTCCAATTTAATTCACTTTATGTTCTTTAGAACACTCACAATCACTAATGTAACTAGTTGTATTTAAAATATAGTGAGCTATTGATGCTACAAATCTGATATAGATTTGGTTCTCATATAGTAATGAGTTGTCACTATCATCCTCTTGGCCATTCAACTTACAAACTATGATTGTCTTCTCCCAAAGTGCCAATACCTTTGCATTAGATGTAGTAATATTTCATGTGAATAGGGTAGTGAGAGCCTATTACATATTTTGAATATCTAACCTTAATAGTGATGTAGAGTTTCATGATAGTCTTCTATGTTTATGATGTAACAGTCTATGTGGTTGTTTGTAATAGTCATAGCACAATTTGACTCTCAATGCATGGTTACCACATAGGATTCTATCACTATCTTATCAATTTATGATCAAACTCTTCAACAAGATCTTGAACAATCCACAAATTTATTAGTATGTAACAAGTTCAAGTCCTTAAAGGTCAATTGACCATACTAACCACATGACATAACCAATTTGTATCCTCAAGAGTTAGAGTAGATCTATTTTTAATAAACACATTTGCTTGATAGAAACATTCTATTTACATTGTCATGAGAACTTATTCCTTAGATCTTCTATTTTTTGTCATGAGAACTTCTTCCTTAGATATTCATTTAAATATCTTCTTCCTTCTCATCTTCTCATCATTATATTCTTCTTTAAAAACCTATCTCACCATTTATCCTTCAATGATCTTGTGATTGCCCTTGTAATGTACCAATTTGCTTATGAAAGCCCTAAGGTTTGATCATTCTTATTTTGGACTACTGTTTGAACAATATCATGTGATATTCCTAAGGTTACAATGATTGTCCTATACATTTATGATTCCTAGAAAACCCCTCCTTTACACCTTGACAAGATATGAAATTATTTTCTTTATAGGGTTTGATGTTCCTATTGAATGTCATGATAGTCCTAGTTGTGTTGATAGGCCATTTAAGGTGCTTGACAATTCTAATCTATAGATATTCAATCCTTTTCATCATTGTCATCTCTTACCTTGTAATCCTATAGAGTACCATACAGTATAGGTGACCATGCATTGATATCCTCATAATCATCCAAAATTAGTAGAAAAATAACTATCTATAAACCTAGTCATGATAGACTAGCAAGTAGTTTGTTTCTAGGTGTTCTTAGGTCACTAGTTATTTTGCATATAATTAGTAATGTTCTTAGGATTTGATACAATCTATGAGGGATTTATTCTTAGGGTTATCTTTACATGATACATAACAAACAATATGAAATGAGCAGAACTTGAAACATGACTATTATTGATAGTGTACATTTGTTCAACTTACAAACTATGATTGTCTTCTCCCAAAGTATCAATACCTTTGCATTTGATATAGTATATGCATTCTACAACCACTTTGAAGCCACCACTACCTACCACTCATAATAGGCATTAAATTCCTACCTTCATCCTTTGCAACTGATTATTTTGCTACCAGCATCTACTCAACTATTCTTTTTTTCCATCATTCTTTGAATGGATTCCTTCAATATTGTTGCAACTTCCTTTTCCACCTAATCATGGCCTCCAAATAGCCCTTCAAATCTCTTTGTCATAAATCACACTACTTGCAATGTGCTTCCATAATCATGGCTCCTTATTGCCACCCTTTCTACTATTTTGTTGCCTTCATGTAGCCTCTTGATCTACTTCTTAGATCTTCTATGCACCTCACAACCATGAAACCAACTTGTACCTTCACTACACAACTAATGCAACCACATTAGCAAACAAAACTTCCACTACCACCTCTTCATCTTCATGACTTGTTCTTATTTGGTTGCTTCTACTCTACTAGCAAGCATGTACTCTTCAAGCATAAAATACCAAACTCCTCATTGTTGATCTTGCAACCTCTCTTTCTCCACACGAGAACTCTCATTATGCTACCTTTGTTGCATGTGTGTGTGCAACACCATCACTCCTCTTCATGACCCCTTGGCCACCTTGCAACATTGCCTCTTATGCTACCCTCAAACCTCAGCAATCTCCCTATTTTAGCAAGTGTGCCTACCCCAAGCACCTCATTCCTTTTGTTGCAAGTGCCCATAACTCCATGGGTACACCTCAAATTGTTGCAAGTAGACTCTACTTTACTATAACTTCTTGTTGTTGCAAGTGAGACATTACTCACTCTCTCTTTTGCTACAAGTCCTATGGGTACAAGTAGCCACCTTCTACTTTATCTCCCAATTGTTGCAAGTGAAGTAATTCTCACACTATGCTTTTGTTGTAATTCCTATGGATGCAAGTAGCCACCTTTCCTACAATTTTATTTTCACTATGATGACTCCTTTGCCAATGGTTGTATGTAAAAATACCTATAGTAGCTGCAAGTGCTCTTTCTCCTCCAAATTTGATTCATTCTATGCATGCTAACTATCAGTCATTTTCATCATTGTCATCTCTTATCTTGTAATCCTAAGGAGTACCATACAACATATCGATATCCTCATAATTTTTCATTTGATATAGTAATCTTTCATGTGAATAGGGTAGTGAGAGCCTATTGCATATTTTGAATATATGACCTTAATAGTGATCTAGAGTTTCATGATGGCCTTCTATGTTTATGATGTGACAGTCTATGTGGTTGTTTGTAATAGTCATAGCACAATTTGATAGTATTTTCCCTCAACATCACCTCCATAAGCAATTTGTCTATCATTGTATATGATAATGTTCACATATGGGATATACTCAAAATATAGTTTAGGACAACTTGTTTTACATGAAATGATTATCTTCAGTAGAGTATATCATGATAATCCTAAATACCTCCAATAATTTTTATGATAGTGGCAGCTATCTTTTCATCATGGGACAATACATTTGCATCTTAGGATGATCTGGTTATGTATTACTTGTGATAATTTATCTTGGAAACCTTGCACTAATGATCTACCTTCACCTTATTGATACCTATGGAAAAATATCAAAGATATTTGGACAAGGCATTATAAACAACTTCATGATAGTCATGGTTGATAGGATAGTGCTAAAACTCACAAAAGATCCTCCTTTACAAGTAGGTCATCATGAAACAAAACTCTACCCTAAATTTTTGCACCTTGTTATTCTACCCTAACCCAATCTCTGCTAAAAATTAGACTTGTAGAACCATACCAAGACAGTTGATAAAGAAAAGGCTCTGCTATCATGAATTAGTTATTATTCATTGTCATTATCAACTATTGATAAAGGATAGGCTCTGTTGTCATGAATCAGTTGTTGATAAAGGATAGGTTCTATTGTCATGAATCAGTTGTTATTCATTGTCACTATTAGTTGTTGATAAAGGATAGGCTCTGCTATCATGAATCAACTATTATTTATTGTCATTATCAACTATTGATAAAGGATAGGCTCTGTTGTTATAAATCAGCTGTTATTGATTATCAATTTTTATTCATTGTCATTATTCATTATCATTATCAAAATTCTAATTATCATTGTCTTATTCATCATGCTTGTAGCAATCATCATCATACCGAGGAAATGAGAAAAGACTCTAACACTATAAGAGTGTGAAGCTGAGAATGAGAGGAAAAGAGAAAGAATTAGGTGAATTTGTGAAAGTAGGAAATTGTCAACCATACAAGAAGACATTCCACCATTGTCAATTGAAGAGGAACATGACACATCTAATGAAGATAAGAGAGATGGAATTGGCAGAACAAAGGGAATGAATGTAAAACCTCCATTCAATGAGGAAAGTGAATCTCCAAGTTGGAGGCACTCCATTGTCCACAGGTCAAGTTGAAGGAACACCATCATTATCTTCTCGAATTGGAGACACTCCATCTTTCACAGGTGAAGTAGAAGGTACATCTTCATTTTCTTCTCAAGTTGGTGGTACACCACCATTCACACATCAAGTTGAAGGTACACCATCTTCTCCATCTCAACCTCAATCCTTTTTATCTTTTTCATCTCCAATTGAAGGTACGTCATCTATCCCATCTCAAGTAAATATTGAAGAAATTCCTAATGTTTAGTCAACTTTACCAATTAAAACAACTCCTAGAATTTTGCATAGGAAGCCTAAGTTTCTAATCGATATTGATGAGAATGTGTTGAAGCCCATGCAAGATAAAATTCCCAAGTGCACTTGCCAAAGATATGCGAACAAGATATGGAAATTATTCTTTGAGAATTTAAATGAAACCGGAAGATGTCAACTATTTGTTGAATTGATGAGAAATCTAAAATTTAGGTCCACTATGAAGATTCTTGGCCTAAGAACATTGGATGCCTTAAGTGAAAAATCAATTGTCAAGAATCTAATGAGTGTATATGAGAGTGTGGGTTCCACTTATGCACCAAGGATAGTAATGTCATACAACATGTCATTACATCGACAATAGTAAGCCAATAAACAAAGAAAGCTCACCTCATTAGAAAGACAAGTCAAGAATTGAAAATAAGTAGAAAAACTCTAATGAGAGCCATTGGAAGACATGAAAGAGTTGAGGACCCAAACACCAATGAATTGTGGGTATTCTCTAGGAGACTCCCACGGAAAGACAAAGTTGTTGTTGAAGCCTTGAGATCCATCATTGAAGAATTTTGGAAAAATAACACAAGGTATCTCCTAATTCAAGAGATGTTGTGAGAAGGAGAATTGGTTGTTGAAACCGTGAGCCACATCCAAAGCATTTTTTGGATGTTACCCAAACACAATTTTTCAAGAAATTTCAAGAGATGTATCCTTAAATTAAAATTTGTAAAACATATTTTGAAATGCTAAAACCTTTCTATGTCAAAATAAATCACACACGCACTACTTGTTGTTGTAGATTACATATTGAATTTTCTAACCATTTTTATGTTTATCAGTCTATATGTTTAGATTTGCATACTAACAATGTTTTGCAGGATTGTGGCATACATGCCCCACCAACTACTTCAAGAGACTTCATATCAACAATTTTATGTGAAAGAGAGGAAGGTCAAATATTCTACAAGAAAGTATGCTTGGATGGCACACGTCAGCATTGTAGTGGCTTGCAATGTATGCCAATATGTGAACATATGGAAAGCACACATGTGGTTGGAAATGAACTAGTAGAGTTTGGTAAGTATAAAATAGTGGCTTAAAATATAAAAGATGGTAAAAAAGCAAAGAGGTGTGATTTGGTTATTAAAAAGATTCTAGTGTATTAGTTTATGTCTAGATTTTATGATAGTATAGTGTACGAGTATGCAAGGCATACCCATAGAGCTTGATGGTTGGACTTGGAATTCAAGTTATGCAAGGACACATTTCCACTTGGTATCATCATTTTAGTTGTTGACTTTGCAGAGAAATACACACTATAGCCATAGAATGAGGTACAATCAAAGTATTACAACTCTACACAGGTTGCTATATTTGTGCAAATAGCATTCATTCATGCAGAAGATAGTAAGGAGGATGACATGAAGATATTGAGGGAATATCATTTTTATATTAGTGATGATCGCACACATTCTATGGAGTTTGTGCAAGGTTGCTTTCAGATGTTCTACTGTGATTTGGCCAATAGGAACATATCATTTCATTAGCATATCATATGGTTAGATAATTGTGCATCACAATTCAAGAACATGCGGATGTTCTATTGGTTGAGTAAGATGTATATGGTGAATGGTGTTCAACATATGTGGAATTTTGTGAGCCTGGGCATGGAAAGAGGGAACATGATGGTGCAGGAGCATGTATTGAAAGAGCATTGACATGAGAAGAGTTAAAGTACAAAGACAATGCAAGGTTGAAAAATGTGAGATCTATTGTTGAATGGTGTAACACTACAATGGGTCTAGGTAATGAAGGTAAGTCTACAATTCATGGATATTTTTGGTTGGTTGATGGTACTAACATTGCAAAATATGAGGACTATTGTACATTGACAGAATCAAGTGAGCTACACTTTTTTAGAAGCTCTAATGTAGGTTCATGTAGTATTCATACGTGACATATGGCATGCTTTTGTTCATCATGTACATATGAAGCTTGGTATGATTGTGATTCAAAGGAGTGGGTTGATGATTGGTGTACAAGAGGCCTAAGCCCAATTGACATGTATCGACTACCGATAACACTACAAATGATAGAGATTGAATCATTGGTTGATTTTGACCATGTTTCAGATCTAGTTCAACTAGGTATTATCAACATTCAAATTTAATAAAATTAAATATGCCATCTTATTTTGCATTTTTTCTTGTATTGTTGACTATATTCATCGAACTAAATGCATGTATCAATGTAGGGCATGTTTATGCAGTTATTGCAGCTGAAGACAATGAAGAAGGAATGGATTATTATTTGTGTCATTGTGTTGAGGCAAAAAATAAATTAGATTCCCCTATTATAGATGGAGAAAACATTGAGTACCCTACAAGATTAGTGGTTGTTACTGGAACAAGGCTTAGAAGGTACCCACTTGTTGTCCTCAAAATTAGCTGTGTCTAATTTTGTAGGATAACCCCTACGAAACTTGTTCATTTCATAGCCTACAAATCTAAGTACACAAACCAAGGTGAATCAGTTCACCCTTGTGTGTAGTCCTTTAGCCCCTAAGAATCCATTCAAGTATCTTCTCAAATTGGTTTCTTGAAATCTGCGCAAGTTTTCAAACTTGGGTTTTGGCAGTTTTGAGGAGTTAGAAAAAAATTTGTTTTCATGCTTGAGCGACATTTTTGCTGTCGATGCATGTCTAAGTCAAATCCCTGTAATATGCAAGGGTGGCGAAAATTTCTGCCTAAGCATGTTTAAAACCATTTTAAGTGTAGGGGCGGCGAAAAAATGGCACCCATACACACATTTTTGTTTTTGATCTCAATATGCATGGGCAGTAAAATTTACCGCCAATGCATATTAAAGCCATTGTCAAATGCAAGGGTGGCAATTTTTGCCACCCATGCATGTTTTTCCCTCTCATGTCTACAGAAGTTGCTAAAATCACCACTTAGGCTATTACTTAGTCCCTTTTGTGATATGTAAGGGCATGCTTTTTTTCCACCCATACATAACCCTGAGTTTTTCCCAGATGCATGGGTGGCAATTTTTGTGACCCATGCTAAAAATAAACATTTCCCTCATGTGTAAGGGTGGCAATTATTGTCGTCCATGCATAATCTAGTTTGCAAAGTATAATATGCACAGTGGGTATTTTCTTAACTGCTCGAGTACTTTGCTAAATGTTTTACCCTCATATGGAAGGGCAGCAATTTTTGCCACCCTGACATAGAGAGCAATACCTCCTACATGCAAAGGCGGTGATTTTTTCCACCCTTGCATCATCCTCCCAAAATTCTCTAACACTAGAGAATTTTTCCATTTGATAACCTTTTCCCGCATTTGATAACTTTGTGTTGAATCAAATTTGTATGAGTGAGGATGTTCATATGGATTTTTTGCTAATTTATCTTGTTGATTGATTGGATAAAGTGGTGTTTGGTTATCATGATTGAAGGACGTTCAAGATAAGTTATATAAACTTTTTGTTATATTATTTCCTTGAACCTATGTGTGTTGAAAGCGTTTCTCAGTGGAGGATTATAAAGACTTTGAGCTTGTAGTTGTTCACTTTATAGATGAATCATGTTGAGAACTTGTAGACTTTGTGCTATAATTTTCAATTACATTCATGTGGATCAATGGTATTGTTAGTTGACAGACTTTGTGCTCCAACTGGTGCTACGGTTACTTTTAAATTCACATTGAGGATAATTTGAAGACTTTGTGCTTGAGATTATTCACTTAGTTTGCTAATCATTTTGTGAAGTGAGTTGAAAGACTTTGTGCTTCAACTTACGTCATTGATTACTATAAAACACTCATTGAAGGTAGTGAAAAGACTTTATGCTTTTGCGTGTCTTCAAGTCTCTTATCACATATTTATATTGGTACTCTTTGATTATTCATATGTTTAATCAAGAATATTGGTGATTATTGTTTCGGTTAATATTAGAAGTGTAGAAGCAGTATTGAGTATTACCATGAAATATTGTAAACATCTTTTCTGAAAGAAGAGAAAAGGATGAATGTAACACACCCCCTACAATGGTTAGAGCTAGTGTAAATATTGTTATCTTAAAGTAGTTTAATTATGTTTCAATAAATAGTAAGAAGGGAGCCTCCCCTTGCTAAGAGGAGAGATTTATCTCATTACACTAAGGTTGATATAACCATTTTGTCTTCAATGAGTTAACGACAAAATATTCACCCAACACCACTAAAGAAGTTTGATGTCTGGGTGTTCGAGAATTTTGACCCACATAGGAAGATTTTTCATTATTCTAACCTTGTTGTGGCTTCAAATGTTCATTATGGAAGACCATTGAATATGACCTTGTGGAAGGTTCGTGAGTCTGATCATGAGGGAATACTTGATATAATAAAGAGTATAGCAGACCCTGATGGTTCATTGGATTAAATTAGGGGAATGATAGAAAGGTATGTTATTTTTTTTTGCTATCCTAATTTCATCTTGTATATTTTAGCTACTCATTTTAGCTAAATAGTGCAATTGCATTTGCATGTAGGATTTTTTTTTTTATTCATGGGTAAACGCTTTTGACCAGAGCTATGAACTGACTACAATATCAGGTGGGCAGGGGGGAGACTAGACCTCGTGACCATCTTTACCACAATGGAATTACTTAGCCAATCGAGCCAGGGCCCCTGCCCCATTTGCATGTAGGATTTTAGTATGATGGAGGTAGGCATAATACTTATGAAGTTGCCTTTGGAAGGAAAGTAAGGTAGGTTTTCATGATTATTTCACGATTATATGTCCTTTACTTTCTATGTCATAATGAGTTTTAATGAGTTTTAACGATGTTACTATGAGTTCTAATTCATTTTAATGATGTTACTATTTCATAATGAGTCTTAATGAGTTTTAATGACAAACAATTAATAGCAGCAATAAGGGCAGCCTCAATTGATGCCGTACAAGACATTGGATCAAGTGAGAACACCTTTATAGTACTGAATTTTCATCTACCAAAAAACTATTATGATTGAATGCAAAATGGAATGCAAAATGTCACTCCTAGCACTTTTCCACTGCATGAAACTGAAGCATTTTGCAAGAATGCATTTGATTTAGGCATGGGCAAACAGATTGGAGTTGACCAAAACTAAGAGAGGTTATTGTGAATGGACCCCACGTGCAACTATAGGTCCAAACAGAACATTCCCAACTGCCTCATATTATTAGAACTATTCTATCAAAGTTTGGTAATTTTTTGGTCTTAGGGATCTTCAGTGACTTTATCGGTAGCCTGCTGCCCTAAATGATTGGGGCACTTGGCACATGAAACAAGACCTCCCCTAGCATTTTACTACCCACCCCGACACATTGATGAAGTCCATTTGGCCCCATGAGCTATGTAATGCAAAATGTCACTCTTAGCACCTTTCAACTTTATCGGTAGCTTGCAACTCGAAATGACTGAGACAATTGGCACATGAAATGAGACCTCCCCTAACATTTACCCACCCACCTCAATGCATTGGTGTAGTCAGTTCAGCCTCACAATGAGAAAATAAAAAATATAGCACCTGGAAAGGTTGTGCTACATGAAACTAAAGGATTTTGCAATAATGTATTTGATTTTAGCATGATCAAATGGATTTTAGTTGACCAAAACCAAGAGAGTTTATTGTGGAAGGACCCCACATGCACCTGTAGGTCCAAATAGAACATTCCCATCTACTACAAATTCTTAGAAATCCTCCATCAAAGTTTGGTAGTTTTTGGTCTTAGGATCTTAAGTGACTTTGTCGATAGCTTGGGCCCCGAATGGTTGGGCCCCTTGGCACATGAAATGAGACCTCCCCTAGAATGTAACTTCCCACCCCAACCTGTTGGAGAAGTTCATTCAATCCCATGAGCTATGGAATGTAAAATGTCACTCCTAGCACCTTTCCACTACACGAAACTGAAGCATTTTGCAAGATTGCATTTGATTTTGGCACGGTCAAACAGACTAGAGTTGACCAAAACTGAGAGAGGTTATTGTGGACAGACCCCACATGCACTTGTAGGTCTAAATGGAACATTCCCAGCTACCCTAAATTCTAAGAACTACTTTGTCAAAGTTTGGCAGTTTTTTGATCTTAGGGATCTTAAGGGACTTTGTCGGTAGCCTACTACCCTGGACAACTAGGGTGCTTGACACATGAAACAAGACCTCCCATAGAATTTACCCACCCACCCCAATGCGTTGACAAAGTCTGTTCAGCCCCACAAGCTATGGAATGCAAAATGTCACTCCTAGCACCTTTCCATTGCATGAAACTGAAGCATTTTGCAAGAATGCATTTGATTTGAAGATTTGAACTCTAACTGTATTGCTTTATTATTTTACACCACCCTTGCTCATGCATATCTTTCTATAGATATTAGACCATTTAATGAAGCCTTAGAAGTGTTATGGGTTGGATATTTTTCCATATAACTAAAACCATAACGGAATGACAGAATTATATATGGTGTTCTCATTGCCCTAAGGATTCAATCAAGTAGTCCTTAGGTTGATATGACCATTCTAAGCTTGGCATATGACTTCTACCATTTGCATATAACTGTACATTTATAAAATGAGTGTTCTAAGATCTTTATAACACCCTTCTCTATTTTGTTGGGACAACACTATCTTAATATGTGTTGACAATGCATTACTAATGTAAACTTGCAACATTCCTTTGTACATACCCTTGGTCTGAGATACAAAACAATATAATATTTTCTAATAAGGGAAGTTTTCTATACCTAAGAGTAAATTGACATGTGATTTCACTCCCCATTACAGTCCACACTATCCTATGGATGTTACCTTACATGATATGTGAGTGAGTTCTGATTATCATGAATATCCTTTTCTTGATGAACAAGTGACTAGGTTTGGGAGAAGACTTTAATGTTGTGATAATAGTCCCAAAGCTAAGTGATTTCCTTCTTGCTGATGACTATCAAATTCTTAACTTTAACACTAATTTATGATTGCATGCTTGTCCATAAGTGTACTGTGTCATAGTTGGTCTATTGGCCTTGCTAGGGTTGTCTTTATGTGGGAATGACATGCTTGACATGATGGGGTTGTCTTCCCTTCTTAATTTAGTATTTCTACTCTTTGATTACCAACATAACTATCTCATCATTATGACAGTCTTCTTCTTTCTCTCTTCTACACTCCCTACTTGTAGACTTCTCATTCATAACGGCAAAGTATAAGTATCCTCTAGGAAGACAATAATGCCTTTGATACATGATAGTCAACCTAGGGTTGCCTTTGATCTTTTTATGAAAAACACATAATTAATTCTAGCTCCTTGTAGTACCTCTAAGCATCTCCTATAATATCACCAAGTTCATGGTCATTACCATGTGTCCTATCTGAATTCATTTTATTTTTTCTATGTGGATTCCTACATGACTTTGAGGTCCTATGATGTGTATTTTGGTGAGTATTGGTTTATGAGGTATTTAATGCCATAGTATGTGCATGAGGGTTGATTTTGTTATGTTATTGAATGCCTTTTGAAGTGACTATGTATGTTTTGAAAGGAGGTATGTTTCCCATTTATAGGCATCTTGTGGTCAAGTTAGGACTGTTCAAACCATTTAGTCATCCGAAAGGTCCCCTAGATCTACCCAAGAGTCTTTACCAGTCATAAAGGTCTTAAAGTTAATCCTAGGTTATTTGGAATAAGCTTTGAAACCTTTGAAAGGGCCATTCAAATGATTTGGTGCCCAAATTTAAATTTGACAAGGAAGGAAAAGCGTTTAAAATTCTAATTCTTCATTACCTTCCACCCTTAATGTGAAGGCTAGAACATAAAGCCTAAACCTTAGCCTTAGCATATATCCCACTTATCACTGATTTATGGCTTTGGGGGTGTTTCTAAATATGAGAGAGGTGATTATTTGGTTTGGTGTTATCTATAAAGGGCCTACATGCCATGCTTATACAGGCATGAAAGAGTTTAAGGAAAGTCGCGGGTTTTTTTTTTCCATTCATGACTAGTTTATGGATACATTGCCACCTGTGGACACATTTCAATGCCTAAAACTTTAATCTATGCCTGCACATGTGTGAACAACATTCAAAGATGTATGTTATTCTTTCTACGTGACTAGAGCCCATATTTCATAAGGTTTTCTAGGCAAAATACAAAGAGATAATGGACTAATCCATTATTGTCTTGACTGTGACAACCATGATTAGAAGTCAAAATACATTGCATTTACATGGTGATTAACCTATTTTTGGGCTTGAACTGAAATAATATGGTGTTTTACTAATGTTTTTGTGTAGGTTTTGCTTCCAAAATGAGAAATAATATGGTGATTGCATGTATGGTCCACAAACCTTGAATGAAATGATCCATAGTCCTCTTCCCAAGGGTTATGATAGTAAGGGAGACTTATAACACCATTAGAGGACTATATAGGGCATCAAGGGGGCATTATTAAACACACTCAGCCCATTGAGAGGACTACCACAGTTGTAAGAGAATAGTCAAGTTGAATGGTTTAGGACTACCTCTGTGCAAGAAATAATGATTGATACAAGGTGCCTAGAAGTTGATCAATGAAGGAACATCATCATCAATCATTGTTGTGAGGTTATAAAATCATATCATTATGCAGGTTTAACTGTTAACACAATCCTAAAACTAATCACTAGACTAAAATGTGTTAAGGGATAGTCTAGAGGTGGACAGTGGGATCTTTACTCAGTCATTTAGGATATTTGAGGGTTAGTGTAAGGGACTTAAACCATGACAGTCACAGTGGGCTCTTGTTCTAATTATTAAAGTATTTTTGAGTCATGAGAAGGTGTGATCATTTATTTTATAAGGATATAATTTAGATATGGTATGAACCTCCCTTTCCTTTTGCATTTTGAACACTATCCAAAAATGCACCTAGGTATAAGCTGTGAAGATAGTGTGAGGATCTCTAGGGGATATAAATGAAGAAGATAGTCATAACAGAACATTAGCATCTTGTCTCTTTTAAATTTCAATGTGGCCCAAATATTGTCAGGAAGATTGATATGGGTGTGTGCAAGAAGTTGAGTCCACTTTTTGGCCAAAAAGTGAAAGTGTTTTCTCTGATTTTCAGAATTTGTCACATTTGACCTAAAAATTTGAAGCACTTAAAGGTGAAATCTTGAAAAAAGTCAGTAAATATGAAATGTAGTACTCGGAGTCTAGTTTCCAAATATGTAATTTTTTTAATACCCAGATGATACAAATTGATTTTTAATAGGAGTTTCTAAAAACCACTGTTTAAAGTCACTTTTTTTTACTATACCATGCACATGTACGTCATCCATATTTTGACCTAAATTATCATATTTTTCTAAATCCCTTTGGGAAAAGATTTGTAACTCACTGAAGCACATTTTCCATATTTTTTTGTAATTTTTTATTGAATATTTTTTTTGTTAATTTTTTATTGGTTATTTTTGGTGTTTTAAAAAATCATCGTGTATGTCATGCATAAGATGACCTAAACTTATCATTTTTTGAAAAAAAAAAATCAAATCAAAAAGAATTGTCTGAAGTATGTTTTCATGCCTTTTTTTTACAAAAAAATATTTTGATAAAAGTTATTAAAATATTAAAAAACCCTGAGAATTCAAGTTTAAGGACTTGTTTCATCAGAAATTAATTGAAAAATAGAAAAATAATCCAATTGTAAAAAATAATTACATATTTAGAATCTACACTATCTCATCTATAATGGGTTTCAATTTCGTCAAAAAATTATGCAAAAAAGGCCTTCAAACATATGCCCAAATTCACTATATTGCTGTAGCATTGACAGGACCTTCAACTTGTAGGTCAAACCAGGTGCAAAGCCAAGGGTCGGGTTCCCAAGCCTTTTTTCTGACCTAAAACCCATAGCAAAAATGGGGTCAAAAATTCAAATTTTATGAAACGAGATCTCGTTCTATAAACGGGATCTCGTTTCAGAAAAGGCTAATATTTTAACCTTTTTGAAACGGGGTCGCATTTCTAGAAAACATGATCCTGCTTTTGGCTCGGGATCCCAAATCATAATGGGATCCTGTTTCATAAAAATAGGATCCCATTTTGGTTTACCTGATTTCAAGTTTTTTTCTAAGTCTGAAACTTCCACCTTAAGTGGACTCATCTTTGAGCATTTACCCATATGAGAGTAATGTGATATAGGTTCTCTCTTCCAAGTCAAAGTTCCTGAATCCATGCATGCAGTACTAGCTCATGATTTCCTCTTTTGAACTTGACAAATATTTGTGGAGAAGGGGTATTTCTGCCATGGCTGCTAGTGATCATTACCTGTGACTATGTATTAAGAATTATCTTTGCTTCTTAAATCCATTCAGTGTATTATAAAGAGAAAGGATGTCAAAACACTATGGATGTGTCATGACAACTTGGTGGGATACCTAAAACTTTCACTACATCTTCCAAAAGCAACAAGAAGAAGTTGTAATGAAATAACTTGCACAATTGAAGAAGATAATATGAAATATTCTGCAAATACTTGATAATAACTGAGAATAATAGGCCACTTCGAGGGGGCAACCTCTAAATATCTCCAATGAGAACAAACTTCACAATATGATGATGAAATAAGACTCACCTCCTCCTATATATACCTAGTTATGCTTAGGATCAATAGACACACCCCTATATAACACCTAGTCCGACCTATCTAACTAAATAATAATATAATAATGATAACATGACTTGATTAGGAGTTAAGATAGCCACAAGACAATTATTCATAACCCTATGTACACCAATATTAAGGGCATAGCATGCCCCCCCTCTTCAAAGAAGCATTGTCCTCAATGCTAACCAAGTGTGGATTCTTTTGAATGAACTCCTCATCCTCCCATGTGGCATCTTCAACTAGTAAATTCTTCCATTGGATGAGATATTGAGTGAGGGTTCTATTCCATAGCTTCTTCATGCATGTTTGAAGAATGCATTCTGGTTCCAAAATTATTCTTCCTTCTTCATTGAGCTCTGGTAGTACTGTTTGAGTAGGAATATTCTACCCAATTACCTTCTTCAAACAAGAAACATGAAAAACCGGATGTATCTTTGTTGTTGGTGGAAACTCTAGCTTGTAGGCAACACTACCAATCTTTTGCATGATTTGGTATGGCCCATAATATCTTGGAGACAACTTATTATTCTTTTTTTGTTGCTTCATTGAGATTTGTTTATAAGGCTGCAATCTCAAGAAGACCCAATCCCCAACTTCAAAATTTCTTTCACTACGATGTTGGTTTGCCTGTTGTTTCATTCGATTTTGTGCCATAGCTAAATTCTCCTTGAGTCCTCAAAGTACCTATTGTTGATGAAGCAAGTGGTCCTCTACTGCCTAAACTCTTGGTGACACCTTTAATGATGATGTGATGGAAGGAGGATGATATCCATAAAGTGCCAAAAATGAAGACATTTTTGATGAGCTATGAAAAGAAGTGTTATACCACCATTCTGCAAGTGGTAGCCAATCTACCCATTGAGATTGTTTCTCTGAAGTGAAACAATGTAGATATCCTTCCAAACATTTATTAACAACCTCAGTTTGCCCATCTAATTGAGGATGGTATGAAGAACTATGAGCCAATTGAGTACCCAAACATGAGAATAAATCTTTCCAAAAGTGACTAGTAAAGATAGGATCATGATCACTGACAATAACCTTAGGTGTACCTTGTAGCTTTTGGATATTCTCCAAGAAAACTTTTGCCACTGCACTTGCTGTAAAAGGATGTGATAATGTAATGAAATGTGTATATTTAGTGAGGCGATCAACTACTACCATGATGACATTATGACCTTTAGATTTGGGAAGCCCTGTGATGAAGTCCATGGATACCTCTTCCCAATGTTGGCTAGGAATAGATAAGGGCTGCAAAGAGACCTGGTGTCTTAATTGTTTCCCCCTTATTTCTTTGACAAACCAAACATTCAGCCACAAATTTTTGAACATCACCTTTTAGCCCTTCCCAAAAAAAATCTTGCTTGACCTGATGATATGTCTTCAAAAATCCCGAATGACCACCAACTGGGGACTCATGTAGCTCTGTGAGAATCTTGTGTTTAAGAGTAGAATTCTTGCAAAGATGCAAGTGCTCTTTATACCAAAGAATATCCCCCTTCAAACAAAACTTATTTGAACTACTAGGATCACTTTTTAATTGTTGGATGAGATTACTTGTTGCAACATCATTTTTCCACTCTACTTTGGCTTCTTCCACCCAATTTGCTTGTAATATTGAAAGGGCACACAACAAGGCTTCATCTTTCTCATCCTTCCTAGAAAGTGCATCGGCCACAATATTTTCCTTCCCTTTCTTATATACAATCTCAAAGTCATATCCCAACATCATAGTGACCCATTTTTGTTGCTCTTCAAAGGATAATCTTTGTTCCAAAAAATATTTTAGGCTATCATGATCGGTCTTAATCTTGAAGTGTCGACCCATTAAATAAGGCCTCCATTGTTTAACTGCATGAAGGATTACTAGCATTTCCTTCTCATAAATAGGTTTGAGCTGATTTTT
The DNA here is from genome assembly GCA_027924645.1 of Cunninghamia lanceolata. Taxonomy (NCBI): domain Eukaryota; kingdom Viridiplantae; phylum Streptophyta; class Pinopsida; order Cupressales; family Cupressaceae; genus Cunninghamia; species Cunninghamia lanceolata. The sequence goes on along the minus strand of BSBN01000495.1, from coordinate 5,191,211 downwards.
ACCCTTTAATTGACTACTCTCAAAAGCAATTGGTCGACCTTCTTGCATGAGAACTGCTCCTATCCCATTTCCAGAAGCATCACATTCCACAATGAATTCCTTGGTGAAGTCCAGAGTGGCAAGCACTGGAGTTGTACACATAGCCTTCTTCAATTTCTCAAATGCTACATTAGCAGACTCATTCCAATGAAAAGAATCCTTCTTCAATAGAGTGGTGAGGGGTGCTGCTATATGACCATAATTCTTCACAAATTTTCTATAGTACCCTGTCAATCCCAAGAAACTCCTTAGTTTCTTAATGGTTTTTGGAATAGGCCATTCCATGATAGCCTTAATTTTGTTAGGGTCCACCTTTACTCCTTCATGTGAAACTATGTGTCCCAAATACTCCACCTCCTTAAGACGAAAAGCACACTTGGATGGCTTAGCATAGAGTTGATGATCTTCGAGTAATTGTAATGCTTGATCTACATGCTGCAAATGTTCTTCCCAAGTCTTGCTATAAATCAATATATCATCAAAGAACACTAACACAAACTTTCTCAAGAACTTCTTAAAAATGGAATTCATCAAACTTTGGAATGTAGATGGTGCATTGGTAAGACCGAATGGCATCACCAAAAATTCATAATGACCCTCATGAGTTTGAAATGTTGTCTTACAAATATCTTCCTCCTTAATCTGAATTTGGTGATAACCAGATCTAAGATCTAACTTGGTAAAATACATAGCTCCATTCAATTCATCTAGCAAATCATCAATGACTGGAATAGGAAACTTATCTTTAACGGTGTACATGTTGAGTACCCTATAATCTAGACACATGCGCCAAGTTTCATCCTTCTTATGCACCATCACCACAAGCGAGGAGTAAGCACTTTGGATATGCCTGATAATTCCTGCCTCTAGCATCTCCTCAACAATTTTTTCTATTTCACTTTTTTGTATGTGTGGGTACCTATAAGGCCTGATGTTTGGTGGTTGGCTCCCTGGAACTAGTTGTATGGCATGGTCATGATCCCTCTTAGGAGGAAGTCCTTTAGGCATATCTCCAAGAACCACTGAGTGACGATCATTTATTACTTGTAAATCTGGATGAGTAAGAGATTAGATTGAGAGACTTCTAATGAACATAGCTAGGCCACAAATCCATCCGCTCCTTTCTTAAGAAACTTTTGCATTTGATGAGAGCTTACCATCTATGGGGATTTTGCCTTCAACCCCCTAAGCTCCACTACGTTTCCTTTTAATTGAAATCTCATGAATATTTCTTGGAAGTTCATCTCAATTGTTCCCAATGTAGTAAGCCATTGTACTCCCAAAACAATATCTACTGCACCCATGGATATTGCATACATTAGGGTATCAAGTTGATAATCTACCATGGATAATTTAATGCTATAACACTTCCTCGAACAAACAACTATACCCCCATATGCAATCAAAACCTAAAAATCTGGGGCTGGATATATAAAACAATTTAGACAAGTTGCTAACTTTTTGTTGATGAAATTATGAGTACTACTTGAGTAGATCAACACTGTTACTTTCTGCTTCTTTAAGAAACCCACTACCTTGAGAGTTTGTGGTGCACTGAAACCTAAGAGTGCATGACAAGAAATGATTGGTTGAGAATCATGTGATTCCTCACTTGACTCCCTATCCTCCTCTAATATGGGTTCCTCCTCTTCTTCCTCACTTGGACCTTCAATATAGGACAATTTCTTTTCACTACATTTATGTCCTCGACTATATTTGCTATCACAATTGAAACACAACTCTTTTTCTCTTTTCTCCTCAATTTGTTGTGGAGTCAACCTAGTAGGTTGAGGAAGAGAAGGTGTTGAATATCCTTTCTCTCTTGTCACATTAGCCCCTTGCTTTCTAGGAATCAAATACTTCTCCTCTACCTTGTGTGCCAAGATAAAAGACTCGTTTACTGAGCTAGGACTAAACATGTGTACCTCATGTTGAATGTGATCCTTGAGACCACCCAAGAATAAATCATTCAAGTTCTCCTCTGTAATTGTATCCACTCTTAAGGATAGATTTTGGAATTTTTGAATATAATCCTTAACTGATCCTGTTTGTTGAAGTTTAGCAAGCTGGCTGAAGTTGTCTGTCACACTATTGCTATATTGTGCTTGGAGTTCTTCTGTAAAAATTGACCATGAGACGGTGAGACCCTTTTTACTCCAATGAGTACAAAGCCAATGATACCAAATGAATTGATCTGGTTCTAGATATAGGGAAGCCATCATGACCTTTGTCCATATGGGATTTGATGTACTTTAAAAAAATTCTCCATTTGGTTTATCCATGTTAGAGAATCCTTACCATTGAACTTGCGCATATCCACCTTTGGAAAAAAATTCCTAGATCCCATAGGAGTATTAAAATTTGTGTCATTATTATCCAACTTGAAGGTTTCACCTTGGTTGCTTGAGAACTCCTTTCTTGGTTCATTCATATAGGCGCTTAACATGCTTCGTATATCTAATATATCTCCTCTTAGGTCACACATATCCCTCTTAACCTCTTCCTTGAACTTACTTATTTCCTCATTAGGATTACTATCCTCTATTGTTTCCCCATCCTTATCAGAGGATTTCCCTAGTGTGGCAGCATTCTTTTTGCCTCTTGTTGTAGGCCCTGTCATGATGGAAACCAATATTTTTGAAATAAATCACACAAATGAAATGTAAATTCTCTAAAATTTTTACTGTAACTTACTAGGGCCAAGATACCACTTACCTAGAAAAAAATCCAAAAAATTAACAAATTTGCTGCCTTGAGAGTGAATTTGTTGGAAACCCTAATGTTGCAATAACTCACTTATTTTTGCTTCAATTTCTCCAAGATTTGGACTGTAGGCTCCTCTATTATGTCTTTAAAAACCCAATACAAATTATACTCCAATTTAGCAGGATGTGAGAGATATGTAGATCTCAAATAAATTGTGTAGAAATCGTAATTCTGCAATAATTTGCTCAAATCTGGTCCAATTCCTCTGAAATATGGATTGTAGCTTCTTTTATATGGTCTTAAAAAACCCTTTAAAACTATTTTAAAAATTTGCTAAAATCTGAAAGTTATGCTCTTCTTAAAATCACCTCCAATGTTGAGAAAAAAATTTGCCTCTACGGTGCCAATATCATGCTCTGATACCACTTGTAATGAAATAACTTACACAATGGAAGAAGATAATATGAAATATTTTGCAAATACTTGATAATAACTGAGAATAATAGGCCACTTCCAGGGGGCAACCTCCAAATATCTCCAATGAGAACAAACTTCACAATATGATGATGAAATAAGTCTCACCTCCTCCTATATATACCTAATTATGCTTAGGATCCATAGACACACCCCTATATAACACCTAGTCCGACCTATCTAACTAAATAATAATATAATAATGATAACATGACTTGATTAGGAATTAAGATAGCCACAAGATGACTATTCATAACCCTATGTATACCAATACTAAGGGCGTAGCAAAAGTCTTTTTCTCCATATGCATTGACCAACAACCATCTCAGGAGATTCCTAGACTCATAATCCCTGAAGCCTTGTTAAAATGAATGGAATGAAGGTGATAAAGTGGTCCAAGCACCACCACTGGAGTTGTGAAATAGTTGGATATTAAGGAAATAGGTTTTTAGGAGGTATGGGACTATCATAGCTACAAGAAAGTCATAATGTTTACTTGTACTATTCAAGATTTACAAGATATTCCTCATGGAGAGGATGGTGGAAATCAAACTTCTATCTTCCTAACCCATAATGCAAATGAAGATACTCTAACCCTCATCTTGGGAAGCAAAGGGTCCAGTCAAAACAATGAAGGGTAGGACTATCTAGGGCATCAAGGGGGCATGACTAAACACACTCAACCCATTGAGAGGACTACCATAGTTGTACAAGAATAGTCAAGTTGAATGGTTTAGGACTACCTCTGTGCAAGAAATAATGATTGATATAAGATGCCTATAAGTTAATCAATGAAGGAACATCATCATCAACCATTGTTGTGAGGTTATAAAATCATATCATTATGCAGGTTTAACTGTTAACACAATCCTAAAACTAATCAATAGACTAAAATGTGTTAAGGGATAGTCTAGAGGTGGATGGTGGGATCTTTACTCAGTCATTTGGGATATTTGAGGGTTAGTGTAAGGGACTTAAACCATGACAGTTACAATGGACTCTTGTTCTAATTATTAAAGTATCTATGAGTCATGAGAAGGTGTGATCATTTATTTTATAAGGATATAAAAGATATGGTATGAACCTCCCTTTCCATTTGCATTTCTAACACTATCCAAAAATGCACCTAGGTATGAGCGGTGAAGATATTGTGAGGATATCTAGTGGATATAAATGAAGAAGATAGTCATAATAGAATATTAGCATCTTGTCTCTTTTAAATTTCAATGTGGCCCAAATATTGTTAGGAAGATTGATATGAGAGTAATGGGATATAGGTTGTCTCCTCTAGGTTAGAGTTTTTGAATCCATGCATGCAGTGCTAGCTCACGATTTCCTCTTTTGAACTTGACAAATATTTGTGTAGCAGGGGTATTTCTACCATGGTTGCTAAGGCTCATTACTTATGACTGTGTATTAAGAATTATCTTTGCTTCTTGAATCCATTCAATGTATTGCAAAGAGAAAGGATGTCAAAACACTATGGGTGTGTCATGGCAACTTGGTGGGATACCTAAAACTTTCACTACATCTTCAAAAAGCATATAAAAATTTGACAGTCACAAGACTGTAGCAACAACAAGAAGTCTTTTTCTCCATATGCATTGACCAAAAACCATCTCAAAAGATTCCTATACTCATAATCCCTAAAGCCTTGTTAAAATGAATGGAATGAAGGTGATTAAGTGGTCCAAGCACCACCACTGGAGTTGTGAAATAGTTGGATATTAAGGAAATAGGTTTTTATGAGGTATGGGATTGTCATAGCTGCATGAAAGGTCATAATGTTTACTTGTACTATTCAAGATTTACAAGATCTTCCTCATGGAGAGGATGATGGAAATTAGGCTTTTATCTTCCTAGCCCAGAATGCAAATGAAGATACTCTAACCCTCATCTTGTGAAGCAAAGGGCCTAGTCAAAACAACGAAGGGTAGACTTGACTGTCATATAACACATAAGCCCCATGTTTTTGTTGCCACCTAATTCTTTCTTTTAAACTTGACTATTTGGACATCCCAAGCAGTGTCTTTTTATATAGTGTTGTCATGGGTCTAGGGTGAAGGGTAATTTTGTCATTAAGAGGAACAACATTATGTGGAAGGTCTATCCTATCACAACATTTTTTCTTAGGATATTTCCATGGATCCATGTTATCATGTTGAGGGTTGGGACATAGTTATTATCAAGATTTAGGCATCCAGGGTCATAATGGTAATTTCTAAGATTATTGTCTAGTAATTCATGTTTGTCAGGATAGTGAAGGTTAGGATTAGTCACCTTACACTTTGTTTAATCAAAAGTGACCCACTTGATCATAATGTTGTTTGAAATTGTCTCTTAGGATTGGGAGGTTATCATCATTTCATGAAAAGAACTTGTCAAATAGGATCTTTGGAATAGCATATGGACAACCATCAAAGCATAAGGATATAGGAATTTTGTCAAATGTTGTAATTGCAGCTACCCTTGTAAACATGTACGTAAAGCATGGAAGCATAGACAAGGCATGTGTACTGTTTGATACAACACCACAAAGAGATGTCCTCTCATGGGACACAATGATTGCAAGATATGCGAAACATGGATTTGTTGAGAAGACTTCAGAAACTTTCAAGTAAATGCAATTGGCACATGTAAAGCCAAATTCCACAACCTTTGCTAGCATCCTCCCTATCCTTACCAAAATAGGATCTTTGGAACAGTGTATGGACAACCATCAAAGCATAAAGATATAGGAACTTTGTCACATGTTGTAATTGCAGCTACCATTGTAGACATGTATGTAAAGTGTGGAAGCATAGACAAGGAATGTGGACTGTTTGATACAACACACAAAGAGATGTCCTCTCGTGGAATGCAATGATTCCAAGATATACAAAAATGAAATATCATGTCTACAAAAATGGATTTGTTAAAAAGACTTTAGAAACTTTCAAGCAAATGCAATTGGCACGTGTAAAGCCAAATTCCACAACCTTTGCTAGCATCCTCCCTATCTCTACCAAAATGTAGCTTCCCTTATAGACATGTATACAAAGTGTGGAAGCATATACAAGGTACGTGAACTATTTGACATGATGCCTTGAAATGAAATGCCATTTCATGGAATGTAATGATTACAAGATATGTAAAAAATGGATTTTTTTGATAAGACTTTATAAACTTTCAAGAAAATACAATTGGTGGGTGTAAAGACAAATTCCACAACCTTAGCCAATATCCTCCTTGCCAATGCCAAAATGGACATCCATCAAAGGATAAAAGATATGGGAATTTTGTTAGATGTTGTAGTTGCAACTACCCTCAAAGACATGTATGCAAAGTGTGGAAGCATAGACAAGGCACGTGAATGGTTTGGCATGATGCCTCAAAGAAATGTCACCTCATGGAATGCAATGATTGCAAAATATGAACGCAATGGATCTTTTGATAAAGCTTTAGAAACTTTCAAGCCAAATTGCAAAACCTTAGAAATGGTATCTTTGGAACACGGTATAGACATCCATCAAAGCATAAAGGATATAGGAATTTTGTCAAATGTTGTAGTTGCAACTACCCTGAGAGACATGTTTGCAAAGTGTGGAAGCATATACAAGAAATGTGAACTGTTTGACACAATGCCTCAAAGACATGTTGTCTCATGGAATACAATGATTGCAAGATATGCATGAAATGGAGTTTTCATAAGGCTTTTAAAAATTTCACAAATGCACAAAAGAAAATTTCAACCAAATGCAATTGGCAAGTCTAAAACCAAATTGCACAACCTTATCCAACATCCTCCTTGCCTATGCCAAAATGGGATCTAGGGAATATGGTGTGGAAAACCATCAAATCATAAAGGATATAGGAATTTTGTCACATATTATATTTGTAGCTACCCTTATAGACATGTATGGAAAGTGTGGAAGCATAGACAAGGCGTGTGAACTATTTGACATGATGCCTCAAAGAAATACACAATCTCATGGAGTGCAATGATTGCAAGATATGCATAAAATGGATTATTTGAAAATGATTTATAAACTTTCAAGCAAATGCAATTGGCACATGTAAAACCAAATTCCTGTTATGATAATTGATCATCATATTAAATATTTAATATAAACTATGATATACATAATGTCATGAACATAACATCTAGTTTATATACAAAGCCATATAGGCATGTCCAAACAAAGCCATACATGCATATACAAAAATATACATCGGTAACATACAAAAGTATGTATACAAAGCCATCTAGGTATACAAAAAATGTCCCAAAAACTAGTTTCCTATGGACTTTCATCAAATAATTAGCGGCCCTTGCTTGACCATGAAGATGGAGAGCCAATTAGTGACTCATCCTCTCTCTGCCATCGAGTAGACCTCCTCAACGGACATACATGCAGCTTCACATGTTAATACAATTAAACAATATGCACATTAATATAGAAAACATGAAATAGATAACATCACATATGTAATCAATCACTTACTATTATCTAATGATCACTCTCGGTCATCTTTTCTCTCTCTTCATCCGTAGTTGGACAGGTTGGAGTTGTGACCTCCTGTGAGAAGCATCAAGAAGCAAAATTGACTAAACATAAATATCATTTATATACATCAAATGACATGAGATAAAACAAGAAATATGAAATTATGACATATTCATGTTATTGGTTCATACCTCAGTCAAAGGATTTGAAGACATCATGGCTGCAACAATGCCTACCTGTGCTCACTCACAAAGATGAGGAGGAGTCTCCATATTTAGCATCTAAAAATAGAGTTCAAGATTATTCGAACAAAATAAATACATAACATTATTTAAATGCATAATGATTAGAAATGGTTAAATTTACCTCCATATAAGTGGTGGTTTTGTATCCATGGGACCAAGGAAACCGTGGAGGTGTCGGTGAAGCTCCCTATTGAAATCATCAAATTGTCACAAAATAATATTACCATTGATATATGTACAATAATTATGATCATGTGATAAATTACATACCTGTTGACTTGACCTCCTCTCATGACCTGCCAATAGATGGCTAATGGAGGCAGGATGAAGACTCTAACCCTGGAATTTCATTGTGCAGACATTTGCATACATTATTTTTAACTTATAATATAGATAGTCATATAAAATTAATTACAAATTTCAAATAAGAATATAATAAATCAAGATGAAACTTGTAATAAATTACTTGAGAATCAATACCAAATGTACTCTGTAAGAGATCATCGGTGAGATTTCAATCTCATCCAATATGGATGTCTCTATCATTGCATGTTGCCCTTGCATTGTAACATCCTACCGAGAGTCCTGTCATGAGTCCTACATCCCATAATCACACAAGTTCCCACATGAACTACACAAATGTGGGGACAAATGATGCCTACCACTCTCACCCTCATCAGCCTGGGTAAGATCATCAACATGCTATGCTAGAGACTGCGTGAGAGTAGTCAATGAATGTAATGTCTCCACCTCAACACTCTCCTTCAAATTTGAAGGGAATGACACATGTTCTAGCCTCAACAAGGGTCTAGATACATTATTTTCATATCCCTGAGCCCCCTCTCTATCTTGGGTAGAGCCACCACCTCTACCTTGGAATTCTCAAATGTCAAAATAATTGGGAATCTTCTTGAGGATGAACTCACAATGGAGCTTCCTCAATAAATATTATGGCACCTCATTGTTGTTGCATGGGTGCTCATCGAAGACCATGTACCATCTATCCCAAATGTTTTGGGATATATCTGGATTCCTACACCAATGAATAGGGAACCGTTTACAAGTTTGTTCTAATCTTTGGCTAGTTTTAGGATTAACAAAGTGTGCACATAATTGAGATTTTGTAATTTTTTCATTCTTCACTTGTTCATATGAAAATTTGTCAGCATAGTATTGCCAAAACCTCTCCCTATAGTCCTGAAATTCGGTGATTTATTTTGTCACCGATTCGGTGTGGGAAACAATCTCTTATAATGACTTTGCAAGCACTCTCCTACAATCGATGCTTGCACTTGGATTGTTTAGAATTTCAATAAGAGTTTGAAGATGTCTTTTGTTTTCTTCTATTTTCCCTAGGTAGTTTTCTCAAGTATCCCTTACATTGTGAGGACTTGAAGGTGGGTTTTGAGGGTTTGGAGGGTTTGGGGGGTTGTTTTGACCCTCCTCAGTTGGAATTGTGATTTCTCTTGCCTCATTAACCATAAATGCAATATAAAAAACTAATCAAATATTGCAAAAGTCAAAAATTCTTCTCAAACTAATAAAAATTAATCAAACCCTACCTTCTTCGGCTGCTAGACCCTCCAATTTTACTTCACGATGTCTTTGGTAGCAGGTTCGGCAAGGTGGCATCATGAAAATGTTGATTTCTCTCTTGCACTTGCTTAGAGAGACTTTCCTTAAACACGCTCACACTTTGAAGCCTATTTTTTTTGCATACAAACTCCTTTGGCCATGGGTAATGGCAAACATGCATGTTTTGGCACTTTTAAAGAAAACAAAATGTGAGCACATTATAACTCGCTCACATTTTGCTCTATTTTGGACCAAAAAGTTCCATGGTGGTAACTTTTTGGTCCCCCATCTTTGTGTATACACCCTTAGGCTATCATTTCTTCTTCTCTTAGCCTACATCTCTTTCAACCAAAGTGTACCATGTCTTCTCAGCCTTGTTTATGTTAATCTCATTCTCCTTGGATCATCACATCATCATACTCAAAGTACCCTTCCATCTTAGTTATCCAATCTATTAATTCATCTAGTTCTAAGCTCCCTAAGAAACATGATAGCTCTAATTTTTTCCCTTTCTAATATTTAAAATAGCCCTTATGAGTCATTTTTCTCCTACTTTCATTTCTATATCTAAATCTTCATTTTATTGTTCCATTGTTGTAGCTCCTTCTTCATCTTCACTATCACTATCAACATCTTTCTGTGCTTGGTATCTTCAAGTTTTATCACCTCCTAAGGCATCCACTTGAGGCTGTAGTCCCCTAATGGCTTCCAACATCTCACCAATCCTTCCTATAGCTTCTATTGGTACTATAACCTTTGCTACCCTTCTCCTTACAAGCATCTTGTCATCTTCAATCTCCCTCTTTCTTTCTTCTCATAAAAACTCTTCTAGCTAGAATATTCTTTATGTTGCAAGTGATGTGTAAACTCACAGCCAATACCCTCCTTTAACTCTTTCCAACCTCAGACTAATTACAACAAACACCTCTCCCAAAGATGTAGCCCACTCTAATACCACATTGATGATGTCACACCCCTATAATGTCCTATTTGTACTCAAAACCACCTCCTATAGTCTATACAAATAGACAATTACCCTTGTGTTGGTTATCTTATAGCCACTTAAACCCCTTTTTGTAGATAAACAACACACACATGCACACACACAAGAAAATATACTTCTACAAATCAATAGTTGTTATCCACCCATACACATTCATGTATGCCTTCCCAAAAGTCACAAGACTACTTATACTGCACACATTTTATTACATTCATCACACAAAAACAAAGACACCCAAATTCACATAGAATTGAAAACTTCAAACAAATAAGAATATTCCTCTTCATTAGCTAGAAAGAAACTATAACATTAATAGTTTGACTGTAATTACAAATTAAAAGATCTTTACATAAATTACAATAGAATAACCCAAAAGGGACTATTTAACTATTCCCTAAATGGATTGTTCTTGAAGCTCTCTCTCTTCAAGCAGAAGAGCTTGATGACTTACATATCCTTGTCCAAAATGGAATCCCTCCAATAAATAAAATCCTAGTACCTCTTTCACAAAGCATCTTCTACTTGCACACTCATAAAAAATCTCATTCCTCCTTTCCCAAATGTGCCTCTTTATTGCTACGCGACTACACCATGGTGCTCAAAATATACCAAAAGGGAAGAAGGGAGTGGAAGGATAATTTAAAAGAAATCCTTCTACTGGATGATTTTCCTATCATGCATCTACTTCCTTGGATAACGTCAAATGAATCCTTTAAACATTTTCTTGCTTGCTCACTCCTCGCATGATAACCTCTTTTTCTATGGTTTCAACCTACTCTATTTATTCTTTTCTTCTAATTTTACTCTTGCCCAATCCCGTGTAGGTTTTCCTTTAACTTATCTTGTGTCCTCTATCGTCACATGCTGATTTTCCCTCTTCTAAGAACCATGTCTCCATTTTCTTCCTCATAGTAGCCATTGGAAATTCCCTCAAATTAATCCTAAAAACAAAATCCCCTTACAGATACAAGTTCTGTTACTCATATGATATGTCCCATTCTCTTCTTTTCTTCTAAAAAAATAAAAGACATGTATGTCTCAAAGGAATCCTATCATCTTCCCTTTGAGTGCTAAAATTGGCATCTTCCTTCCTCTACATACCAACACATGAATTAAATATTTATTCTAGTGCATTGCTTAAGTTGAAGAAATAGCCCCTAGGAGTTTTGAATTCACCTAACTTGTGTACTCATTCTAGCTGGGCATTTAATATGGTCAACAAGTTAAAATGGCTCCTAAGCCCAATGGTGTGAGGAAATTTCCACTTCAAAACTATTGGCAAAACTTAATTGTATAGGGTTGTGATGTGGCTTCTTGTTGGATCAGTATGATGCCCTTGCATCATCATTGTTCCATCTCATTGAATCAAATCTATGGTTTGAGCAAAGGAGAATATTCCTTGTCTAGTAGGCTCCTAAATGGTGTTTATTGACACCACCCCTTTTAGAAACATGTGACAATCTAAAGGTGAATTGGTTCCAAATTTTGAATTCAACAAAGTTTAGACGTACACACATAGTTTACATCTATGGGCAGGTTCAAGTCCATATTTGTAGAGGTTAGTTTAATAGTTGCACAAGTTAACTAAAACATGAATAGGGGATTTACTTTTATAGAGACATTCGTCTAACATCTTGCACAACTTATCTACATCAATTTTCCAATTAAATAATTTTATTTATTAAATTAACTTTTAAACATTTATTTTAATACATCTATCAATATTTCCTCATTAAATTTTAAAGATTCTTGGTGATCTTACTTGATTATTCATTTACCCCAAATTTTTAAGAAGCTCATATATTTTCCTTTTCAAATATAATAGGAAACAAATTTACACCTTCACATAAACACAATATATCTAATAGAAGTTTAATTTTTTAAGAAGCTCATATATTTTCCTTTTCAAATATAATAGAAAACAAATTTACATCTTAACATAAGGACAATATATTTAAAAAACACAATATATCTAAAAGAAGTTTAATTTTTTTAAGAATAGAAAACAAATTTACACCTTCAACGTAAACACAATATATCTTGAGATACTTAAAATAAGTAATGTCAACCATGGAAGTCGCTGTGTACTAAGAAAAACAGTTGTTTCCAAAACATATTGGTTCTATCCATCTCATCTCCCCTAATTTTGGTTGGAGATTTAGCTTAAGCGTTTAGAACATATAACTACATGTTTTTTGCAATCAAATAAAGTCAATGATACAGCAATGAACCGCCAGTGACATAATATAATTCTGTAATGGTCAGAGCAATGAGCAGACATTAGAATGGTGAACATAAATTATGTACTACGCCATCCCACAGGTATTATTTAATGGGTTCCCTGATAAGGAAGAGCTTGTGTTAGTTTCAAGTGATAAATCTCAGGACGCCCCTATCAAATGTCCGTGTCTGCGTTGCGGCGTTGGTAATATGGTTTGACTTCTTCATGCTCATCTCATCATGAACTGGCAGACTTAATGGCGGCTTACTGCTATTTGCACATGTTACACAGGCCTCTCTCTCTCTCTCTCTCTCTCTCTCTCTCTCTCTCTCTCTCTCTATATATATATATATATACCCTTCCCCAGGCCAAACACCCAACATGATTTCTGAAGCTCACCAAACATTTTTCAATTTATTGGATTGAATAAATTGATTAAGGCATCTCAAGGTGAATACAAGATTCATTTATTTTAGCAGTCACTGTCAAAATCTCTAATCATCTTCATCGAACAGCGATCCTTCATGGCTGCCTTCATCATACTGTTGATTATCTTCAATCTTCAGGCTACCTTGTCTACTTCTGCTCCCTCTTACAATGTAATAGACAATTGCTGGAGAAGAGATCCACACTGGGCAGAGCAAAGCAACAGAATGAAACTTGCAGATTGTGGTGTGGGCTTTGGCAGTGCAGCCAAGGGAGGCAAAGGAGGAGAGCTGAAAATCCTCTCCCTGGCACTCTCCGATACGGAGTTACTCGTAATGGTCCTCTGTGGATAGTTTTTGCAAGAGATATGAAGATAAAGCTTCAGATGCCCCTCTTTTTCACCAGCCACAAGACGATAGACGCAAGGGGGTCAAATATTCACATCAGCAATGGGCCTTGCATCCGCCTCTTCAATGTCAGCAACATTATCATCCGTGGATTAAACATCCATGACTGCAAGCCAAGCGTAACTGGCAACGTTCTCCTCTCACAATCCTTGAGCCCTGAGATGATGGATACACAAGATGGAGATGGAATTTCAGTTGTTACTTCACGAGACATTTGGATCGATCATAACACCCTCTCCAATTGCGCAGATGGGCTTGTAGATGTCACGCTTGCTTCCACTGCAGTTACCATTTCTAACAACCGCTTCTCTTACCATGACAAAGTAAGAGAGAAAAATATGCAGACTTAATATTACTATAGATAGGAGCTAGAGTGGTTTCATGAATATGGATGGATGATTAATCTTGACTATGCAATAAAACAATACAGGTGATGCTTTTGGGCCACAGCGATGATTATACAGCTGATAAAGCCATGAGAGTGACTGTTGCATTCAACCACTTTGGGCCTGGCTTATTGGAGCGCATGCCAAGGTAATTGAAGTAAATTCAACTTCTCATGTTTAACTAGCTAACTCCATTCATCAATCAATGCAGATGTGATCGATCTCCAACTGTCGATGGTTAAACGTACTTGAGTCAGAGTAGTACTAGGATGGGTGACCTCCTAGGAAGTCCTGATCCTTCATCCTTGTGAGCATCACCTAGATGCAATGAGTGCTACTTCCCAGGAGGTCACCCATCCCAGTACTACTCCAACTCAAGCGTGTTTAACCATGGAGTTTCCTCCAAGATCAAGCCTAGTTAGATGGATACGTGCACTACTCATGAAATATTGGTTAATAAGTTTCAATCAAAAAACTACATAACTGAATCCTTAAATAAATATCATAATTTGACACGCTGCGAAAAATATCTCCTACTATCAATGATATGGATTGTTTTTCTGGCAGGTGCCGACATGGGTATGCTCATGTGGCGAACAACAACTATGAACCGTGGGGTATATACGCCATTGGAGGGAGCGCGCACCCTATGATTAGAAGCGAAGGCAATCATTTTGTTGCCCCCAATGAGGAATACAAGAAGCAGGTGACATGGCGTGAGAGCCCTGATGGAAAGAGTTGGCTGTGGAAGTCTGTAAGGGACACATTTTTGAATGGGGCACACTTCGTTCCATCTGGCAGAGGAAAAGCACTTCCCCTCTACCAGGCAGGCCAGCAATTTAAAGTTACTAATGGAAGATTAGTACCCACTTTGACTGAAAGTGCAGGAGTCCTAGCCTGCAATATTTCCGGGCCTTGCCTGTAATTTATACTTGTTACATCCTAACTTGGAGCCCTGTTCTCATAGAGATTGTCACATTCTTTGATTCGATTCATTTCATCCCTTCCTCAGTTTCGAAGATTCAATTCACTCATTACCTTCCCATGTTTTGGAAGATTAAATTCAATCATT
Source organism: Cunninghamia lanceolata (assembly GCA_027924645.1). NCBI lineage: Eukaryota > Viridiplantae > Streptophyta > Pinopsida > Cupressales > Cupressaceae > Cunninghamia > Cunninghamia lanceolata. The sequence continues at coordinate 5,176,170 of BSBN01000495.1, read as the reverse complement.
ATGAATATTTTACTGCTTGGCAAATGAAACTTATGTGATTGCTACATTTGACTCTCAAATTCTCGTGCACAGACCACAAGAATTAATAGATCACACATCTCAACAAATATTAGCAATTCATTCACTCTTTACTCTGAGTCGCCTAACTAATATTAGCAATTTCTCTTAGCTGAATGGATCATACTCTTTCAGTAATTATGAAGAACACTAAATGCATGTTCAGACTAATGTCTCAGTATTTGAAATAGTTCTAGCATTTCCACATTCTGATCAGTGAGACTCAACCACATTAAGTTTGTTGGCAGAAATAGGTAGGCACAAAATTTCTCAACCAAAAGTGTTTTCCTCTCAAATATAGGCAAGTCTTTCAAAGATGATTTGGTCTGCCATGAATGTTCATATTACAAGAATTCTTTCATGTGCTTCAACTTATGATCATTAATTTTTTGAGATTGATACAATCCAATATAAAATGTATCCCCTGCTGCTCAGTATAACTTAATTAGTGTCAAAAAGGAGATTTTTCTAAGTAAAGAAAATTTCTGTTCCTCCAAATCAAGCCTCAAGGAGAAAACAAGACTCAAACAATCATGCAAACATCGGAAGGACATGGTAGAGTATGTTTGAGAAGATTATAGCAGGGGACAAAATGACATCTAAAAATCTCCTAAAAGGAGTTGCACTCCATTTACACTTAAAGTAATGCAAAATGTATTGACCCAGGACTCCAACTACTTTTACTAAATGTCAAATTTTAAGAATATTATATTTTGTAAAAGGCCTGCAGTCAAAATCATGTGGGGCTTGCTTAAGCCTTAAGGGATCAACAGAAAAATCACGTTATTGGTTTAAATTAAATTTTATATAATTATATTATGTAATTACTTTTTATGATAAATATAATATTCTTTTTGCTTAAAAAAATTATATAATTATCCAATAAGAAATTTTCATTAGGTAGTTCCTCTATATGGGAAGATATTAGTATTAGTTGTAGGCAATATGTTTAGTATGTTTTGCATCTTTAAAAGAGGAGTATATTAATAGGGGCTTAATAATTATTTTATTATGATATGATAAATTATAAACAAAATATTTTAAGAAAAAATGGTTCAATAAATTTTAGGTATCAAAAGAGTTTTTTTTAATTATATGTGTCATCAATCTAGTTATATTAGATGTAAGTTTTTTGGAGAGATCTAAGAGTCCAATTCAGTCATAAACAGGAGAATCTCATCTCAACTTTTACACATACTTCTCATGTTAATCCAAATTACTTATTTTCCATTCCAATGTTGATCATGTGTTCACTTTTTCTTTGGTTGAAAATAATAACATGAATGAAAGCATTAACTAAAAATTGCAATGGATAGTTTACAATTGATTCCCATATTAAACATTGGATCTTTGTAATTATTCACATTGTAAACTATCAATTTATAGTTGAATGTTGTATGACCATATTTATGCTTTTTCACTTAGAATATGGTTAATTATTTCTAAAATCAAGTATTAGACCTAAAGGTGAAATTATGCACTAGCCTATTAGAAATTATAGAAGACTATGACAAATAACTATTTGATATTAATGATGCTTTTTTAATCATGAATTGTCAACATTTGATCGACAATGTTGAATGGATGACCATTGTTTAAAAAAACAGCCTTAAAAGCAATTGTCATTAAATGCTTACTCCCAATAAATTGGATCTTGATTATCTCTAATTAATTATTATAATGAATCAATTGGCAAAAATCATTCCCCACAAACCTAACTGTGTTGAATTAGAGTGTATCAAGACTCAATTGTTCTTAATTTATTATCTAATTAAATCATTTGATCAAGTATAAAAATGAGGCTAACTTAAAGCTACAAACATAATCATAATTTATTAGTGCACATTACCCTTCGATTAGGACTAATTGTACATGTAGTTGAGATAATCATATAGTTAGTTCAATCAAGTATATAATTGGTTTAGTTAGGCCCCCAAAACCTAGTTTGGTTCAATTAATTCTTATTATTGAAAGGAAGCAAAGGTGCAGACCAACACTTCCAACACTAATCTATATGTGGGGGAGATAGTGCAAAACTCATACAAATCCTTATATTGTTATAGTGAAAGAAACACATTCAAATACATGCATAAAACAATATTATTATAATGTACAGATTTACATGGGGAAAACCTTTCCAGGTAAAATACCCCACACACCAAAAGCACAATACTTTGTATTATCAGTAACAAAATTACAATACAATAACAACACTAAGCTTCTCCAGGTGTCCTCCAACTTCAACAAAAATCTAGGATAATTTTGGCAGCGTAATAGTGTCTCAAAAATTATCAACTTCACTACTCAATACACTAAGGCATAGAGTATTTAATAATAGTCATCTTTGATAAAGAGATGGCGTCTAAAATATGTAATATTTGAAACAAAAAAACTAAGTGTAAAACTAAGTCAAAATCAATGCATGGTAAAATAGACTCGACGGATTACTTATTGCAGTTTCTATCTACACAGCCACCGGTAGAGAAAACAACTACCACCGCACATGTAACAAGTTTGTATGCATGCAAATGCCTTGCATGTGAAAAGCCTCCATCATATGTGCTCGTTAACTCACGATGACTAACAAGTTGAGACACACATTATTCTCAACATTCTCCCACTTATCGAAGACCTATCATGAGTCATCTATAATTAACTACTCAGGGCCCCAAGGCCCATGGAAATAACACACCATCTAAAATTCTATGTGCTCACTAGCTTCGTCAGTGCATCTATAATATTTCTCAAAGTGTCAACCTTCTCTAATATTGCCTTTCAATCTTCTACCATAGCACGAACAAAATTAAACTGAACATCAATGTGCTTTGTTCTGGCATGGAAAGTGTGATTCTTTTCTAAGCAAATGGCACTTTGATTGTTGCAACAGATAGTAATCTATCCTACATCAAAACCAATATCTAAACTCAACCTCTTAAGACAAATGGATTCCTTGCAAGCATGAGTAGCTGCCATTTACTCTGCTTCTATCATCGACAAAGTGACTATAGCCTACCACTTACTCATCCAACTTATAGCACCACCATTCATCATGAACACATATCCACTTGTGGATCTTCTGTTGTCAATGCCACCTACCCAATCTGAATCCACATATCCACGAATACTTACAGAATATTGAGAACTAGTAGAATAACCTTGATAACATAGAGAATACTCAAAAGTACCCTATAGATATCTAAACACTCTCTTTACCGCATCCTAATGTACCCATCCAGGATTAGCCATATACTGACTAAGAACTCCCACTGCTTGGGCAATGTCTAGCCTCGTACAAACCATCAAATACATCAAACTTCCAACAACACTCGAATATGGTACTATGGTCATGGCCTCCATCTCAATAGGAGATTTTGGACAATCCTCCACAAAAAAGCTTTGTCCAGTGCATCATTGGAACAACTAACTACCTGCAAGCTACCATGTTGAATCTCTCTAACACTAAATTCACATAGTTGCTCTAGCTTAACCAAAGATTTCTACTAGCTCTATCTCTTCTGATCTCCATCCCCATAATATACTTTGCTACACCTAGATCTTTCATCTCAAACTATGCTGACAACTGAGACTTCAAATCTGAAATCAAACTCTTATCATTCCCAAAAAATAACATATCATCTATGTACAATGCAATTATGAGAATGCGACCATTGTCAAATTTGTAATATACACAATGGTCAAATTTAGATCTCAGAAATCCCAAAGACAACACAAAGGTGTCAAATTTCTGGTACCACATTCTAGGAGACTGCTTAAGACCATATAAAGACTTCTTCAACTTGCAAACTAGATTTTCTTTACCTTTTAAAAAGAAATGCTCTGGTTGTGACATATAGATCTCTTCCTCCAAATCATCATGAAGGAACGATGTCTTCACATCCATCTGTTCCACTTTTAGATCATACATTGCTACAAGTGATAATAGGAACTGAATAGATGTCAGCTTCACAACAGGAGAGAATATCTCACCATAGTCAATTCCCTCCACCTGAGAATACCCCTTCGCAACCAACCGTGCCTTATGCTTTTCAACACTGCCATCAGGACCACATTTCTTCTTGAACACCCATTTACATCCAACAGGTTTTCATCCTTTAAGCAAAGGTACTAGATCCCATGTACTATTTTTCTTCAAAGCAGCCATTTCTTCATCCATGGGATTTCATCCAGGAATCTACATCACTCATACCCATAGCCTCTCTAATAGTCCTAGGCTCATCAGTGTTAGCAATCAAAGCAAAAACACAACTGGAATCCAACAATGAATAACCAAATCTTTCTGGTGAATAATCAAACCTTTTTGGTGGCCGCCTAACATGTGTAGACCTCCTCAATTTTTGAGGTTGAGGTTCTTCTTCTTCAGATCTTTCAGACATACTCGAGCTCTCCTCAACATTAGGTCCAACAAGAGTACGTAGTTCACCTTTCATTCGAGTAAGTAGAATCTGAACTACCTCCTTCTACTTCTCCTCTTTCTCTAGTTGCAGCTTAATTGTGGAAGGTTTCATCTCTCAAAATATTACACTTTTGTTGTGGAGAACCTTCTCAACCACTAGATCCCAAAGCTTGTACCCCTTCACACTGACATCATAGCCAATGAAGATACACTTAATTGCCTTGTTCTCCAACTTAGATCTCTTTACACTTGAAACATGAGTATAAGCTTCACAACCAAAAACTCTGAGATGTCTCATCTAAGGCTTCTTACCAAACCACACCTCCATGGGTTTCTTTTCAACAAGAGCCGATGTAGGAGATCTATTGATTAGATAACATGCAGTGGCTACAGCTTCGACCCAAAACTTCTGCTCAAGGCCAGCACCACTCAGCATACTCCTAGCCCTCTCCATCAGCATCCTATTCATCCTCTCTACAACTCCATTTTGCTATGGGGTGTATGGAGTTATCTTATGTCTCTCAATCCCATGCTCCTTACAGAACCTATCAAATTTTACTGAACAAAACTCACCACCATTATCAGTCCTCAAACATTTAATCTTTCTATCAGACTAATTTTCAACCAAGGCCTTAAACTCCTTAAATTGATTAAAGACTTCATATTTACTCCTAACTCAGATATAAACAAATGTCCTTCTACTATAGTCATCTATGAAAGACACAAAATATATAGATTTTCCTAATGAAGGAGCATTCACAAGACCAAACACATTTGCATGAAAATAGTCCAAAACGCTAGAAGACTTATGAGAACTGGAATAAAAAGAAACATGGTTTTGTTTACCATATATGCAATGTTTGCAAAAGTCAAACTTGAGATTACAATCATCAAGGCCTTCAACAAGGCTTTTATTTTTCAGGGCTTTAAGACTCTTCTCACCAATATGACCAAATCTTTGGTGCCATAACATTGTCTTCTCCACTGGAATCTTCAACTCCAAAGCATTTGCACCCTTAGGTACCTAGAATGTACAACCATCAAATGTACAAACAATAGACTTCTTCACATCTTGACCTGATGGTGAGGATGAAGAATCCAAAGGCCTTTTCTTTGGCATATCAAAAGAACTATTACACTAAATAGTGCATGCATCCAACTTGTATAGATTACTGATTCAAACACCCTTAGCCACCACCATAGCTCCTCTAGTCATCTTACATCCTCCACTCAAGAAAACAACTTGCACACCCACATCAATCAATGTACTCACAAAAAGAAGGTTTTGTGCCAAACCCGAGATATGCAGCACACCATCAATTCCCTTCACTCTACCATCAGGGAATCTAATCTTGATTCTTCCATGGCCAACAATCTTTAGATGAGAGTCATCACCCAGATACACCTTACCACCATCATACTCTTCATACTTTGAGAACCAACCCCTATGCGAGGTCATGTGGAAAGAAACACCTGAGTCTATTAACCACACATCTTTTGATGCATGAGTTGCCAAGGTTGTAACAAAAGCATCTGCATCATCCTGAGAGGATTTATTTGAGTCAGAATCAAAGAAGTTCTTTTTACCTTTCTTTTTCTTTTTCCCCTTACAATCTTTATGGAAATGACCAGATTTTTTGCAATTCCAACATTTCACCTTGGACTTGCCAGGAGACTTAGATCTCCCCAAAGATTTTGATCTTGACTTCTTGTCCTTTTTATTATCTTTCTCTTTAGGTCTGCCACGAACAACGAGGTCTTCCTTGGCCATCTCGGAAGATTTCCCTTGCATCTCTTCAGACAACAACAATGCAACCACCTCATCCATTTTGAAACTGGTAGTGGTACTTCTAATAGCCATAACTAGGTGATCCCATGAGTTTGGAAAAGAACATAATAGAAGCATGCAATGATCCTCATCTTCAATCTTGTCACCAATAGAACCCAACTAAGCAATCAACATGTTAAATGCATTCAGGTGATCTGCAATGGACCCTCCATCTTCCATCTTCAGAGAATACAATTTCTTTCATAGGAATAACTTGTTTACCAGGGATTTAGCCTGATAAACATCTCCATGCTTCTTCTAAAGAGATTTTGCAATCTTCTCTTCATGGACATTCAGGAGCACTAAATCAGCCAACAGAGTCTAACCAAACCCTTGATTTTTTGATCCTTCAGATCCCACTCTTCCTGAATCATATTGGTTGGTTTTGTTTTAGATATTGCAGCCCACAAATCTTTATCCATGAGCATATCCTCCATCTTCAAATTCCATAACTCAAAGTTGTTGTCATTAAACTTATCCATCTTGATTCTATTGGATGTGCCTGCCATCTTTTTTTTCTACAACAAGGTTTTGAAATACTTCCACAAAGACTCCCACTCAAACAAAGATTAGTACAAAAAACTTGCTACCAGACGATAGGACCAAAACTGGCCAAGTTCTGATACCAACTGAAAGGAATCAAAGGTATGGAATAACGCTTCCAACACTAATCTATGTGGGGGAGATAGTGCAAAACTCATACAAATCCTTAAACTATTAGAGTGAAAGAAACACATTCAAATATATGCATAAAACAGTATTACCATAACACACAAATTTACTTGGGGAAAACCTTTCCAGGTAAAAAAACCCACACACCAAAAGCACAGTACTTTGTATTATTAGTAACAAAATTACAATACAATAACAACACTAAGCTTCTCTAGGTGTCCTCCAACTTCAACAAAAATCTGGGATAACTTTGGCAACATAACAATGTCTCAGAAATTATCAACTTCACTACTCAATACACTAAGGTATAGAGTATTTAATAATAATCATCTCTGATAAAGAGATGGCATCCAAAACATGTAATATTCGAAACAAAAAACTAAGTGTAAAACAGAGTCAAAATCAATGCATGGTAACATAGAATCGACTGATTACTTATTGCAGATTCTATCTATGCAGCCACCAATGGAGAAAACAACTACCACCACACATGTAACAAGTTTTTATGCATGCAAATGCCTTGCATGTGAAAAGCCTCCATCATATGCACACTCATTAACTCACGGTGACTAATAGGTTGAGACACACATTATTCTCAATAATTATGGATTCCATATCCTTGATAGAGCATCAAATTATACTAATTGATTAAATGGTTTAGTCTATTGTATAAATGGGGCTCATAAGTCCTAAAAACTAAATTACATTGAATTAGTGTATGTTGGAGCTTAGTGATTTAGTAGTTCTCATATAATTCAATAGGTCAATGCTACAATATGGTTCCTATGGTTGTCATTGATGTCAACATTGTCATAAGGTTGCCATTGATGTCAGCACTATCTTGGATGTGTGATGATGTTCATGGTTGGATGTCATGTCCTATCCAACAGAGAAAATATAGTTCATGGTTGGATGTCATGCCTTGATCAATGCGGAGTTGAGTAAGAAGACATATTAATATGGGAATTAGAAGCACTAAGATGATCAGATGTGTTACTGATGTTGGGAAGATGTTATTGATGGCCTAATCTAAGTTTCATGATGATTGGCTAACCAGAAGAATGTTTTACAGTTTGAAGATAGTGTTAAAGATAGTTACTATACTGTAATAGAATGCTCTGCATTTCTCTGAATTTTTAGTTATGGCAATGCGATTCTGGAAATGTCTTCAGGGTTTAGTGAAGGTGATAATTCCAAAGTTACAGATCATTTGTCCTTCCTCTATGAAAGTTATGCATGATAAAGTACTGGCATGTGATCTAGCAGAGTGAGATAGTGTTGAAGGCCTATTGGACGCTCCGCATTCCTCCAGATGTGAATGTTTGCCTTTGTGGTTTTGAAGACATGTTTATGGATGTGCATTACATGCTCTCTTGCAGTTTCAAGGTTCTTGGTGATATGCAAGCTCAATTTTTCAATGATAGTATGTTGCAGTGTGTTCTAGATGACTGGTTGCTCTAAGAGTTCATGGTTGCAGATGTGCAACACAAAATCTTTGATGTGTGGAGATAACTTAGGAGTGTTTGGAGATGTCATATGAGTCCTGTAGACTCATCTGGAAGAGTTTTATGAAGATATTTCTTATTTCCAGTACCACACAAGGTTTTCAAGTTGTTGTGGTTGTTATGCTTCAAGTTGCATATGTCTTTGCTTAAGGTTGTTCTAATCTCAAATGAACGGAGTGTGCGGATGTAATTCCTTGATGTTTTATGCTGTGAAGAATGTTTTGGACCTAATTAAGCAAGTGTTGATGTTTGTAAGGCATGGGACTTCTGTTGGTGTAGTGTGTGGTTTTGTTTAGGACTTATCTTCTACACATTTCATGTTGTATGTTGTCTGACTGACTTATCTTCTTACATGCTCATGTCACTTTTTAATAGTCAACCATGCTCATGTCACTTTTCAATAGTCAACCATGCAAGCTTGGGCACCCATGAACAAGAATAACTACTTACGAGGTAATAAATTTTGTTATAACTATCATAGATTCTGTAATAACAACCCTTGAATAATAGCTCTCCAATATGGGCACCTAGTGCTAAGTATAGCAACTTACAAGCAATAAGTATCCGTCATAAGCTATCATATTGTTATAGAATCTTATAACAACTTACAGTTGTTATCGATTCACTTACAACCACTTACCAACTTTATGATGGGTGTCATAACTACCAAAAATTGTAGATTCCTCCAAGGTGGTGCCTACCCTCAATTACTCTTGATTAATAATAGTTACCATCAATAAATGTTGCTCCATATCTATCACCAGTAACTCTAGAACTTACCGCTACAGCAACTCCGTAATTACCATCCTCGGTAAATAATTTTTACCACTGCTGGTGAAATTTGTACATCCCTTATGGGTGATTTACCAACAATATTAAGAATAATATTTACAAAGATTTACAAGTTTAATGGCACCTTAATTCTATTGCACAAGTGAATGAAAACATGGATAGGAGATTTACTTTTATAGAGGCATTTGTCTAACATCTTGCACAACACATCTACATCAAATTTATAATTAAATAACTTTATTTATTTATTTAATTTTTGAACATTTGTTTTAGTACATCTATCAATATTACCTCATTGAATTTTAAGGGTTCTTGATGATCTTACTTGATTATTCCTTTACCCTAAAAATTTTAGAAGCTCATATATTTTCCTCTTCAAATATAATAGAAAATAAATTTACACCTTAACATAAACACAATATATGTAAAAAAGTATATCAATATATGTAAAAGAAGTAAAATATAATAGAAACAAATTTACACCTTTAACATAAACACAATATATCTAATAAAAAGAATGTTTGATACTTCAAATAAGTAATGTGAACCATGGAAGTCGCTGTGTAGTGTGTACTAAGAAAAACAGTTGCAGTTTCCAAAACATATTGGTTCTAACTTCCATCCATCTCGTCTTCCCTAATTTTGGTTGGAGATTTAGCTTAATTATTTAGAGACATATAACTATAATTTTTTCCAATGAAATAAAGTCAATGATACACCAATGAACCGCCAGTGACATCATATAGTTCTGTAATGGCTCAGAGCAATGAGCAGACATTAGAATGGTGCTACCAAGTCCAAACCCATAAAATATGTACTACGCCATCCCACAGGTATTATTTAATGGAAGAAAAACCAAACTACTTGATAAGGAAGAGCTTGTGTTAGTTTCAAGTGATAAATCTGAGGACGCCCCCTATCAAATGTCCGCGTCTGCGTCGCGGCGTTGGTAATATGGTTTGACTTCTTCATGCTCATCTTCATCATCAACTGCCAGACTTAATGGCGGCTCACTGCTATCTGCACATGTTACACAGGCCTCTCTCTATCTATATATATACCCTTACACAGGCCAAACACCCAACATGATTTCTGAATCAATTGACTAAGGCATCTCAAGGTGAATACAAAGTTCATTAATTTTAGCACTCACTGTCAAAATCTCTAATCCTCTTCATCCAACAGCGATCCTTCATGGCTGCCTTCATCATACTGTTGATTGTTTTGAATCTCCAGGCCGCCTTGTCTACTTCTGCTGCCTCCTATAATGTCGTAGACAATTGCTGGAGAAGAGATCCACACTGGGCAGCGCAAAGCAACAGAATGAAACTTGCAGATTGTGGTGTGGACTTTGGCAGTGCAGCCAAGGGAAGCAGAGGAGAGGAAATGGAGGAGAGGTATACACAGTCACTAGTCCTGATGACAATGCTGAAAATCCTCTGCCTGGCACTCTCCGATACGGAGTTACTCGTGATGGTCCTCTGTGGATAGTTTTTGCAAGAGATATGGAGATAAAGCTTCAGATGCCCCTCTTTTTCACCAGCCACTAGACTATCGACGCAAGAGGGTCAAATATTCACATTAGCAATGGGCCTTGCATCCGCCTCTTCAATGTCAGTAACATTATCATCCATGGATTAAACATCCATGACTGCAAGCCAAGTGTAGCTGGCAATGTTCTGCTCTCACAATCCATGAGCCCTGAGATGATGGATACACAAGATGGAGATGGAATTTCAGTTGTTACTTCACGAGACATTTGGATCGATCATAACGCCCTCTCCAATTGTGCAGATGGGCTTGTAGATGTCACGCTTGCTTCCACTGCAGTTACCATTTCTAACAACCGCTTCTCTTACCATGACAAAGTAAGAGAGAAAAATATGCAGACTTAAAATTACTATAGATAGGAAGTAGTGTGGTTTAATGAATATGGATGGACGATTAATCTTGCCCATGTAATAAAACAATGCAGGTGATGCTTTTGGGCCACAGCGATGATTATACAGCTGATAAAGCCATGAGAGTGACTGTTGTATTCAACCACTTTGGACCTGGCTTATTGGAGCGCATGCCAAGGTAATTGAAGTAAATTCAACTTCTCATGTTTAACTAGCTAACTCCATTCGTCAGTCAATGCAGATATGATCGATCTCCAACAGTCAACAACTCTTAATTCACATGATATGGGTTGGGTTAGGATATTTATTTTGGGATTCAATGTGTAGTTTTTTGAGTCAAACTCATTGACTCATATTTAATGAGTAGTGGTTTATAAGAACCCATCTAAGTGGGTTTGATCGTTGGGAAAACTCCATGGTTAAACGCACTTGAGTTGGATTAGTACCGGAATGAGTGACCTATCGGGAAGTCCCAATCCTTAACCCTTATGAGCATCACCTAGATGTAATGAGTGCTACTTCTCAAGACATCACCCATCTCAGTACTACTTCGACTCAAGCGAGCTTAACCATGGAGTTTCCCCCAAAATCAAGCCCACTTAGATGGGTTCATGTTAACCACTACTCATGAAATATGGGTCAATGAATTTGACTCAAAAAACTAAGCAGTTGAATCCTGAAATAAATATCATAATTTGAAATGCTGGGAATATATCCTACTTATCAATGTTATGGGTTGTTTTTTGTGGGCAGGTGTCGACATGGGTATGCTCATGTGGCGAACAACTACTATGAACCATGGGGTATATACGCCATTGGAGGGAGCGCCCACCCTATGATTAGAAGCGAAGGTAATTGTTTTGTTGCCCCCAATGAGGAATACAAGAAGCAGGTGACATGGCATGAGAGCCTTGATGGAAAGAGTTGGCTGTGGAAGTCTGTGAGGGACACATTTTTTAATGGGGCGTACTTCGTTCCATCTGGCAGAGGAAAAACACTTCCCCTCTACCAGGCAGGTCAACAATTTAAAGTTGCTAATGAAAGATTAGTACCCATTTTGATTGAAAGTACATGAGTCCTAGCCTACAGTTTCTCCGGGCCTTGCCTGTAATACTTGTTACATCCTAACTTAGAGCCTTGTTTGTTAATTTCCTATAACCCAGCTACAGATTATTTGCACAATAAATTCACATAATAGAACCTCTATCTGATTTATAACAATCAATACTCTGGGTTAAATAACAGCAAATAGAAGTAAAAATAACAAGAAGTCAATCACAAATAGACAATAACATAGATATACCCAAGAAACCCCAGTGTGGGGAAAAAGTTGCAACTGTTGGATCTTCTATTCAACCTAACAACAAGTTTTCTCTTCAAAGATACCATATGAGTTTGCTACAGTAATCTTATATATAGAGCCCAACTACTTTACTTAATATGCAAGTAAATAAACTTTCCTTGCTTTATTCAGCTTTAAATCACACATAAAATCACTCTTGATTTTATCTCAATCTCACAAACTCAAAAACATTCTATTCTTAGATAAAAAAAAACTATTGTTGCTGAAAATCCAACTTGAGTTGCTTTAAAGCAACTCCACTCCACCTTTCAAGCTAGAAAATCAACACTCCCTCTTAGCGAGGAAGGTGTTCTGCACAACACCCAACTTATCCCTAAAGAACTCAAACTTACTCTTCATCAAGGCCTTGGTCAGGATGTCTGCTATCTACTCATCCGTAGGAATGTACTGGAGCTTCACTATCCCCTTCTCCACACAATCTCTAATGAAGTGGTACTTGATCTCAATGTGCTTTGACTTGTCATGAAACACTGGATTCTCAGAGAGTTTGATACAACTCTAATTATCATAGTAAATGACAGTAGGATCTAGCTCCTGATCAAAGAGCCCAGCTAGAAGTTTTCGAAGCCAAATAGCCTCACATGTAGCCATACTGGCTACCATATACTCGGCCTCTATAGAACTCAGTGCAATTGATTTTTGTTTCCTGCTATACCAAGAGACTACACCTGATCCCAAACTGAAACTGCACCCTGAAGTGCTTTTCCAGTCAGCTATACTACCTGCCCAATCTGCATTAGTGAACCCCTTGATCTTCACTCCATCCTGTTGAGTATACTTCATCCCATAATCAACTGTGCCTCGGAGATATCTCAAAACATGTTTTGCAGCTATCTAGTGCACACGTTTAGGTTCCACCATAAACTCACTAAGAGAGTTCACTACAAAACAAATGTCTAGCCTAGTGTTGACCAGATACATAAGAGAGCCTATCAATTGTCTGTATAAAGTCAGGTCCACTGCCTCTGATCTAGAAGCATCAATCTTTTTCCAGTTGGTCACAAGTGGCATGGACATGGGCTTACAGTCCTCCATCCTGAATCGCTATGTACTTCCCTTGTCTAAGGAAAATCTCTCCCTCTTTCTGCCACAACTCCAATCCTAGAAAGTAGTGCATCAACCCCAAGTCCTTCATCTCAAACTCTCCTGTAAGATCCCACTTGCAGTGGGCTATGAGCTCCTCTGACCCTGTGAGAAATAGGTCATCAACATACAACACCAATATGAGAAGTTCATCCTTCACCTGAACATAGTACAGGTTCGGATCTGCCTCACTCTTGATGAAGCCCATACTCTGCAAGTAACTGTCAATATGTGAATACCACACCTTGGGTGCCTGCTTGAGCCCATATAGTTCTCTCCTCAACCTGCATACATGAGAATCCCTCCCATGTGCTTCAAATCCTTCTAGCTGTTCTATGTAAATCTCTTCCTCAATCTCTCCATTGAGGAAGGCCGTCTTTACATCCATCTGGTGAATCCTTCAACCCATCTGTGTTGCTATAGAAATGATAGCTCTTTATGGATGAGTACCTGGCTATTGGAGCAAAAGTCTCGTCATAATCGACTCCTTCCTTTTGAGAAAACCCCTTAGCCACAAACCGGGCTTTGAACTTTTCCACACTATCATCTGTAGCATGCTTAATCTTATACAACCATCTTGAGCCCACCACAGACTTACCTTCTGGCCATGGTACTACCTCCCACATGCTATTCTTCATGATGGAAGAATACTCTTCCACCATGGCATCCCTCCATACTTGGTGCATGGATGCCTCCTGAAAGCTGGAAGGCTCCTCTTCAATTAATTCACTCATAAGTGCCACATAATCAAAATAACGTTTGGGATCTTTTCTGTATCTGACTGAATCATGTGGGTCACCAACATATTCTTAGGCCTCTCTTAGGGTCTGCTCAGCTACTTGTTTCTATTCTTCTCAGTAATGGGAATCTGAGGCTGAGCAATTATTTGTTCCTCCTTTTGATCAACTTGCTTGGCCTACTTGCTCTGCTCTCCAGCTTGTGGGACTAAAGTTTGAGGGATTTGTTCTACCTCAACCATGGGAGATTGCTTCTCCTCATTCATCAAGCTGTTAGACTTCTAAAGAGCCCTCTCTTCCTCAAACTTCACATCTCTGCGAACAACTGTTTTCTTGAGAGCAGGAAAGTAAAATCAATAGGCCTTAGAAGTTTCACTATACCCAACAAAGATACCCTTCTCTGTAGTTGGTTCCAATTTGGTTCTCTTCTCCACAGGAATGTGACAATACACAAGGCATCCAAAGATGCGAATGTGCCCCAACTCTGGTTTCTTACCACTAAACGCCTCTTCTAGAGTCAATTTGCCCAACACTTTGTGAGGGCTCCTATTCTGCAAATACACAGTTGTATTGCAACAATCTGCCCATAAGAACCAAGGTAGATCTTGATCATGAAGCATGGCCTTGGCTGCTCCAACTATAGCCCTGTTTTTCCATTTAGCAACCCCATTCTACTGAGGGCTGTATAGAACTGTCAACTCTTTCTTGATATCTTCCTGAGTATGGAAATCTTTGAAGGCATTTGAGGTATACTCGCCTCCATTATTAGACCTCAGTATCTTTATCTTCCTCCCTATTTGGTTCTCTACAAGAGCCTTAAACTCTTTGAACCTACTAAAGACCTCATCTTTGTTCTTCAAAAAATATATCCACATCTTCCTGGAGAAATCATCAATGAAAGTAACATAATACTCATACCCATTCAAGGATACTTTTGACATGGGCCCACACACATCTGAGTGTACAAGATCCAAAATCCCTCTAGTTTCACTGCTTGGAAAACTAGTCTTGGCATATTTCCCAAGAGCACAACCCTTGCACACCTCATGGTTTTCTATCTTCATCTCAGGTAGCCCCGTCACTATTTCCTTGAGCACTTTAAGTGCTCCATGGTGAAGATGAGCCATCCTCCTATGCCACAATTCTCCTAGCCCTCTACAGCTACTTACCAATGCATGTGCTGGCTCAAGCTGTAACCAAAACAAGCTTCCATGCCTGACTCCAATCACTTTTGTAACCTTGGAATCCTTGGGACGAATATAGACTTTACCCCTTTCAAAGGTCACGATGTAACCCTTGTCTTCCAAAGTAGAAACCGAGATTAAATTCTTTGTCATGCCAGGGACATACAACACATCCTCCACCAACAAGGGTTTGCCAAACTCCCTCTGAAACTTGACGGTGCCAATACCAGTTGCATGGTACTTGGCATTGTCTCCAAGCTCAATATAGAAATCAAACTTCTTCTCCTCCAACTTGGTGAAGCATTCTCTGACTCCCGTCATGTGGCAAGAAGTCCCACTGTCAATATACCATACCATGTTGGCAATTGAACTTGAGAGATAGGCAATGAGTGAAAACTCATTCTCAAATCGTGATGCAAACTCGTCCACCTCTGCTGTGGCAGCAACTTGCTTCTTCTGCTTTTCCTTATTTTTCTTATTCAGACATTGACTGGCATAGTGACCCATTTAATGGTAGCAAAAACATTTTATCTTTCTCAGATCTTTCTTCTTCCCACTCTTGGAAGAACCTTCCAATTGCTCTTTATTGGACTTTTGCTTGCCCTTGCTTGGAAGAGAAAGATTTTCTTCATCTTGACTCTTCTTTGTCTGATCTCCTCGATGAGCACCTTCATAGATCTCCTCCTGAATGAAATCATCCCAAAGCCTTGCCCAATCTGGTAGCCGATCTCTACCAACAACACACTTGACAAACACTTCCTAGTGCTTTGAAAAATCATTCAAGGCTATACGCACCAACTCATCTTCAGCAATCATCTCTCCAACAACAGCCAACTCATCCCTGACCTATGTCAACTTGGACAAGTAAGAGGTCAAGCTCTTTCCTTTAGACATCTTGGTGTTATGCAATTTTTCCTTCAGCATCATCTTATGACTCTGATAGTCGCTCTGATAAATTTTTGTGAGCGTATCCCACATCTCCTTAGTGGTGTCTTTCCCTGATAGATGAGGAATTAGATGATCTCTTACCCCATCCAAGATAATCCTCTGATCCTTGGCCTCCTTGATTTCATGCGAATCTAGGGCAACAGGATCATTTGTTGGTGGTGTCACCTTTGTACCAACATAGATCCACAGCCTATTCTCCTTGAGAACAGAAGTAATCCGAACCTTCCACTGTAAAAAGTTAGACACGCCCTCAAGCCTGTCCTCATATTGAACACTGGTTGCCATAGCCATAGAAGAAACTGGAGACGAAAATCTAATTTTTTCTCCTTCAAATCTGTGTCACAAATCTTGGCTTTGTATTTAGAGTTTAGAGCTCTGATACCTTGTTAATTTCTTATAACCCAGCTACAGATTAATTGCACAATAAATTCATAGAATAGAACCTCTATCTGATTTATAACAATCAATACTCTGGGTTAAATAACAACAAAAGCAAAAATAACAAGAAGCCAATCACAAATAGATAATAACACATATATACCCAGGAAACCCCAGTGTGGGGAAAAAGCTGCAACTGTTGGATCTTCTATTCAGCCTAACAACAAGCTTTCTCTTCAAAGCTACCATATGAGTTTGCTATAGCAATCTTATATAGAGAGCCCAACTGCTTTACTTAATGTGCAAGTAAAGAAACTTTCCTTTCTTTATTCAGCTTTAAATCATACATAAAATCACTCTTGATTTTATCTCAATCTCACATACTCAGAAACATTCTATTCTTAGATAAAAAAACTATTGTTGCTGAAAATCCAACTTGAGTTGCTTTAAAGCAACTCCACCTTTAAAGCAACTCCACTCCACCTTTCAAGCTAGAAAATCAACACTGTTCAAATAGAGATTGTCACATTCTTTGATTCGATTCATTTCATTCATCCCTTAGTTTTGAAGATTCAATTCACTCATTCTTCCCATACATTTTGGAAGATTAAATTCAATCATTATCAATATTTCACTTCTTGGCAAATGAAACTTATGTGCTTGCTACTTTTGACTCTCAAATTCTCATGCACAGACCATATGAATTAATAGATCACAAATCTTAACACATCTCAACAAATAACAAGTACTCTTTAAGCAATTCATTCACTGTTTACTCTAAGTTGCCTAACTAATATTAGCAATTTCTCTCAGCTGAATGGATCATACTCTTTTAGTAAGTATGAATAACACTAAATGCATGTTCAGAGTAATGTCTCAGTATTTGAAATAGTTCTAGCATTTCCACATTCTAATCAGTGAGAATCAACCACATTAAGTTTGTTGGCAGAACTAGGTAGGCACAAAAATTCTCAACCAAAAGTGTTTCCTCTCAAATATAGGCAAGTCTTTCAAAGATGATTTGGTCTGCAATGAATGTTCATCATCTTACAAGAATTCTTTCATGTGCTTCAACTTATGATCATTAATTTTTTGAGACTGATATAATCCAATATAAAATGTATCCCCTGTTGCTCAGTATAACTTTAAGTAGTGTCAAAAAAGAGATTTTTCTAAGTAAAGAAAATTTATGTTCCTACAAATTAAGCCTCAAGGAGAAAACAAGACTCAAACAGTCATGCAAACATCGGAAGGACATGGTAGAGTATGTTTGAGAAGATTATAGCAGGGGACAAAATGACATCTAAAAATCTCCTAAAGGAGTTGCACTCCATTTACACTTAAAGTAATGCAAAGTTTTTATTGACCTAGGACTCCAACTACATTTACTAAATGTCAAATTTTAAGAATATTATATTTTGTAAAAGGCCTATAGTCAAAATCATGTGGGGCTTGCTTAAGCCTTAAGGGATCAACAGAAAAATTAGGTTATTGGTTTAAATTAAAAATCACGTTATTGGTTTAAATTAAATTTTATATAATTATATTATGTAATTACTTTTTATGATAAATATAATATTCTTTTTGCTTAAAAAAATTATATAATTATCCAATAATAGAAAAGTTTCCTTGAATTGGGATTCTCCTTATAACTAAGGAAATTTTCATTAGGTAGTTCCTCTATATGGAAAGATATTAGTATTAGTTGTAGGCAATATGTTTAGTATGTTTTGCATCTTTAAAAGAGGAGTATATTAGTAGGGGCTTAATAATTATTTTATTATGATATGATAAATTATAAAGAAAATATTTTAAGAAAAAAGGTTCAATAAATTTTAGGTATAGTTTTTTTTAATTATATGTGTCATCAATCTAGTTATATTATATGTAAGTTTTTTGGAGAGATCTAAGAGTCCAATTCACTTATAAACTAGAGAATCTCGTCTCAACTTTTACACATACTTCTCATGTTAATCCAACTTACTTCTTTTCTATTCCAATGTTGATCATGTGTTCACTTTTTCTTTTATTGAAAATAATTAATATGAATGAAAGCATTAACTAAAAATTGCAATGGATAGTTTACAATTGATTCCCATATTAAACATTGGATCTTTGTAATTATTCACATTGTAAACTATCAATTTATAGTTGAATGTTGTATGACCATATTTATGCTTTTTCACTTAGAATATGGTTAATTATTTCTAAAATCAAGTATTAGACCTAAAGGTGAAATTATGCACTAGCCTATTAGAAATTATAGAAGAGTATGAAAAATAACCATTTGATATTAATGATGCTTTTTTTAATCATGAATTGTCAACATTTGATCGGCAATGTTGAATGGATGACCATTGTTTTAAAAAACAACCTTAAGCAATAGTCATTAAATGCTTACTTCACATAAATTGGATCTTGATCATCTCTAATTAATTATTATAATGAATCAATTGTGTAATTAGTTGAATCACAAATTTAATTGGGAAAAATCAATCCCCACAAACCTAACTGTGTTGAATTAGAGTGTATCAAGACTCAATTGTTCTTAATTTATTGTCTAATTAAATCATTTGATCAAGTATAAAAATGAGGCTAACTTAAAACTACAAACATAATCATAATATATTAGTGCACATTACCCTTCGATTAGAACTAATTGTACA
Organism: Cunninghamia lanceolata; assembly: GCA_027924645.1. Taxonomy (NCBI): domain Eukaryota; kingdom Viridiplantae; phylum Streptophyta; class Pinopsida; order Cupressales; family Cupressaceae; genus Cunninghamia; species Cunninghamia lanceolata. Next base: position 5,156,642 of record BSBN01000495.1, on the reverse strand, counting down.
TGTAGTTGAGCTAATCATATAGTTAGCTCAATCAAGTATATAATTGAGTTTAGTTAGGCCCTCAAAACCTAGTTTGGTTCAATTAATCATTATCAATAGTTCACTTCTTGGCAAATGAAACTTATGTGGTTGCTACTTTTGACTCCCAAATTCTCATGCACAGTCCATAAGAATTAATAGATCACAAATCTTAACACATCTTAACAAATAAGAAGTGTTCCTTAAGCAATTCATTCACTGTTTACTCTGAGTAGCAATTTCTCTCATCTGAATGGATCATACTCTTTCAGTAAGTATGGATAACACCAAATGCATGTTAAGACTAATCTCTCAATATTTGAAATAGTTCTAGCGTTTCCACATTCTGATCAGTGAGACTCAACCACATTAAGTTTGTTGGCAGAACTAGGTAGGCACAAAAATTCTCAACCAAAAGTTTTTTCCTCTCAAATATGGGCATGTCTTTCAAAGATGATTTGGTCTGCGATGAATGTTTATCATCTTATAAGAATTCTTTCATGTGCTAGTGAGATGGTGTGTATCACACAAGACTTCAACTTATGATCATTAATTTCAGAGACTGATACAATCCAATATAAAATGTATCCCCTGCTGCTCAGGAGGAAAAAAAAATAGAAAAAGAGATTTTCTAAGTGAAGAAAATTTGTGTTCCTCCAAATCAAGCCTCAGGGAGAAAACAAGAGTCAAATAGTCATGCAAACATCAGAAGGACATGGTAGAGTATGTTTGCGAAGATTATAGTAGGGGAGTCGGGAGACTCTGGACAAAATGACATCTAAAAATCTCCTAAAGGAGTTCCACTCGTGTACACTTAAAAAGTAATGCGAAGTGTTCATTGACCTGGGACTCGAACATTTTTTTACTAAATGTCAAATTTTAAGAATATTATATTTTATTAAAAGCCTGCGGTCAAAATCATGTGGGGCTTGCTTAAAGGATCAACAGAAAAGTCATGTTACTGGTTTAAATTAAATTTTATATAATTATCCAAGAATAGATAAGTTTTATGTTGGGATTTTCACAACTAAGCAAATTTTCATTAGTTGGTTCGTCTATATGGGAAGAAATTAGTATTAGTTGTAGGCAGTATGCTTCCTATGCTTTGCATCCTAAAATAAGAGTATATTATTAGAGCTTTATTAATTATTTTATTATAATATAAAAAATTATTAAAAAAATGTTTTAGAAAAGATGGCTCAATAAATTTTAGGTATCAAAATGGTTTTTTTATCACTTGTGTCACCAATTTAGTTATATTAGATGTCAAGGTTTTGGTGAGATCTAACAATCCAATTCACTCTTAAATATGAGAATCTCATCTCAACTTTTGCATATACTTCTCATGTTAATCCAAATTACTTCTTTTCTATTCCAATGTTGATCATGTGTTCACATTTTCTTTAGTTGAAAATAATTAACATGAATATAAGCATTAACTAAAAGTTGCACTAGATAGTTTACAATTGATTCCCATATTAAACATTGGATCTTTGTAATTATTCACATTTTAAACTATCAATTTATAGTTGAATGTTGTATGACCATATTTATGCTTTTTCACTTAGAATATGGTTAATATTTCTAATATCAAGTATTAGATCTAAATGTGAAATTATGCACTAGCCTATTAGAAATTCTAGAAGACTATGACCAATAACTATTTGATATTAATGATGCCTTTTTTAACCATGAATTGTCAACATTTATCGGCAATGTTTAATGGATGACCATTGTTATAAAAAACAGCCTTAAGTAAGACAATTATCATTAAATGCTTACTTCACATAAATTGGGTTTGATTATCTCTAATTAATCATTAGAATGAATCAATTGTATAATCAGTTGAATCACAAATTCAATTGGGAAAAATCAATCCCCACAAACCTAACTATGTTGAATTAGAATGTATCAAGACTCAATTGTTCTTAATTTATTGTCTAATTAAATTATTTGATCATTTATAAAAATGAGGCTAACTTAAAGATACAAACATAATCATAATTTATTAGTGCACATTACCCTTCTATTAGAACTAATTGTACATGTAGCTGAGCTAAGCATATCGTTAGTTCAATCAAATATATAATTGGTTTTAGTTAGGACCCAAAGCCTAGTTTGATTCAATTAATTCTTATTATGGATTCCATAGCCTTGATAGAGCATCAAATTAAACTAATTGATTAAATGGTTTAGTCAATTGTATAAATGGGGTTCATAAGTCCTAAAAGACTAAATTACATTGAATTAGTAGTGATTTAGTAGTTCTCATATAATTCAACAAATCAAATCATTCATTTAATCAAGTGTATAATTAGAGCCAAAGGAGTCCCATGAACACAAATGTATTTACTAGATGTCGGGGTAGAAGTAGCCAAAGTTGACCATGTAATTTCACTGATCAATTATTTGGTTCAAATAGGTATAAAAATTGGGATAGTTGGTACAAATAAACCCATTACGTATACACCAAGGCCTTTACTAGATAGGTAATATCATAGCATCTGACTTCAAAATGTGTCTCCCTTTTTTAAATTAAAATTCAAATTATGGCTAATTGGCCCCATCCATTTTCACACCTTGAGATGACTATTTTGGGTACAATTTGATGCCATGTGCTAGTATTTTGGACATTCAATACATTCATTGTAATCATCAAGTATCATTAGAAATTCTCTCATAAAAAATATTTAAAAGAGAAATCAATAGACACGCATTTAGATTTGGTGCACTAAAAAGAGTTACAAATTTGGATACTCTAGTCTAGGGCCCTTGCCTACTACCTTCAAACTTTTATACACAATTTAGGAGTTGAACTACAAGAAATTGTCTCCATTCAATCATACAACAACCCTTCCAGGATATTTTTATATACCATTAGGTCCACACGTATAAAAAAATAAAGATGATGCAAAGGCACACCAAGTGAGTAGAACAGTAGATTTCCATTGTGTGTAAGGATGAAGCTAAACTCATAGGACTAGTTTGCAACCATGAAATTATCCTAGAATTGTAAACTTGCCCTCAAATAGAGCATAGAGAAAACATGGAACCTAAGGCATTCAAGCACGATATAGAGACATCATGTTTAAATAATATTAATTCTTGATATCAAAACCTTCATTGTTGGCACAAATTTTGGTCATAGAACTAACTACTAGCCCCTAAGCATTTACTTCACTAATTTAACTATTAAAAATTATTTGATTCTTCTTCTTCTTGGTGATTACAAATATGTTTCCTAAAACCTAAAGTGCCTACTCTATTGATAACTGAAAGGGGGGGGGGGGTGAATCAGTTATCTTAATTAATTTAACTTTCTGTTCTTCTTTAACAACTAGTGCAACATCAAAATAAATAAGCATTCATAATCATGAAAGCAGAAACAAAGTCAAGATACATAACACAATGATTTTGACATGGAAAATCCTGTTAAGGGAAAAACCACGGGGTGACTAACCCAAGATTGTATTCTCTGTTAAAAGAATAAGATAGTACAAAAAGGCACTTGCCAATTAGGGCTTACTGCCCGAGCACACTGCTCACAAGAGGCTCACTGCCTACAATAGTTTATACAAGGAAACTAGATACTTGAACTAATGATAAGCATCCACATATGCTGAGGTTCAGTTCTGGTTAGGCTCAATATATTGATCTACTGCACTTCATTCTTCTTCTTCTTTGGTACTACTGTCCTGTCACATATCGGACCTGCCTTACTACTTCCACACTACTCTTCTGCTTTTATTTGCATACTTCAACACACAACACACACCTTCATACCAAAAACAATCTAGTATATATATCTGCACTAAGGATTTCATCCACTTTCTAGTTGGCATCCAAAATACTTACTATTTTCCCAAACTCTTGGTCTGTCGGCTGAATCCTTGCTTATCAAGTAATGCATATCAAAGAGATGCTCATAGAAGGCATCAATCATGTTAGCCAATCATGAATAATACCTCAGTAAGCTTGATCACCATCAATATCTCATCCGGATTAAGATCTAATGCTCTGCTGGTCAGTTCTTCCTTTGATTACTCTGCCAAATAGGAACCCAATACTTAGGTGCTTATATCTCTTTACTCTTTCATCACCGGAGGCTCAATCCCTGGAATATATCAGTCAAAGTACTCCTCTTGACTTCCCCAAGTCCATACTTTACATAGATACTTCCTCTGAGAGATCCAGACCTGATTGTCGAACCTTGCTGCATACTCTGTTCTTGGTCACCGGACCACAACACTCTTCAATCTGACTTCCAGTATGAGCACACCATGTCCTGCAGATGGATGGGATAAACTTTGTTGCCATCAATGACAACACTCATGAAGCTACATTGTGTCTCTTGCCAACAATCTCCCCCTTTGGCAATGATGGCAACACTTAGTGAAAAATGACTAAATGTCACACTACACTCCCCCTTAGCTGATGCTCTGTTCTAATGTACATTTTACCGGAGCTCCCCCTTAGCTGGATTCCACATTTTTCACTGCTCCTCACTCCCCCTTTGACATCAATGGCAAAGGGTAGGGTCCGCACACCAAAATTTCCCAAAAACAAATATATACTTGGCTGTAAAAACATATATACAAGTTTTACTTACATATACTTAACTATTTAACTATATCTGCAAAAGTGGTTTTCAATTGTACCACTTCTGTTGCCTAACTCTTCTTCATCCTATCCAAAATTGAGATGTGACCACTCAATAGGAATGCAAAAGCTTCTGCCCTCTTTAGATCTGTCGGATCATTGGTCCGGGATGTGGTTTGTGCATCACTCATGGCTTCATGCATGGCTTCTAACTTAGGGATAATTATCCCTCTAAGTTCACTCAACCTGTTTATCCTATTTTTCTTCTCCTTCTCAAGCTTCTTTATTTCATTTGTGACTACAACCACCTGACACACTTGATTTACTATGGAGGAGGAGAGAGGATCAAAACTTTGAGATAAACTTAACAGTTTATCCTCTTGCTCTTTTACTTTCTTCTCAATATCCTTGGTCACTTTAGGCCAAGATAGACAAAATTTATATATATCTCCGCCATCTTTAAGAGAATTTTCTAAGCTCTTTATTCCAATATCATAACTCTCATATCATTGGTTATTAGACCTTGTACTTCACAGAATCTCTTTCCCAAAAACTCCTTCCAGACCTTTTCTTCTGCTCACTTCTCTAAGGAATCAAAATGTGTATGAACAGAATTTACAAGAGAGTTTACATTACTGGATGTGGAGGCCGAAGAATTCTTTTGGAAGGATGGCATAATCTTCTCCAATACACCGGATGTAGCTTCTATGAGCTCACAGTCTTCCATGTGAGACTTCAGAAGTTTTTCTTTTGCCTTTGCTTGAGTGAAGGATACTAGCTTCATAGTTTGCACCGAAGAGAGGGAATCAAATTTGAATGGACCTTGAAGAAGTTCTGGTTCATCAAATTCCATCATCTCTTTGGTTAAGAAATCTTTGACTGCTTCTGCTGTGTCTCTTGCCAGTGATAGGGTTTTCTCCCCTTTTGCAGCCTTAACACTATCATCTATGGTCTTTTCTGTTTGACCTTCTTCACTTCCCTTTACTTGTTCTTCTTGACTGATGCTCTCTTCTTTTCTTTTTTCTCCTTCAATTCTGAAGTATGCAGGAGGATCTGGAAGAGAAGTGTCTTCTTCTTTATGAACTTCCTCTTCTAGAGTATAGGAATCTAAGTCTTTAGCTTTCTTTTCACTTGTCTCCTTTGCCTCTTCTGCCATTATCTCAATAGATTCTTCTTTGTCATCCATGGCAGAGGAATCATCACCTAAGTCCTCTATAATAGGAATATTGAATCTTTTGTATGCATTCAGGGGGATGTCTTATGTTTCTTTAGCCACCTTGTCAGTTTCTCCAAGCATAAGCTGATTCATCCTAGCTTTGCTCCGGAACTCATCCTTGCAATCTTCGAAGATCATATTCTTTTGCTTAGGAGTGATGGAAGGATAGAGCTGAATGGCTATCTATTCCTGGATTTCCATATCCTTTGCTTTAGCATTATTCTTTCTGATTTCAAGTTCCTTCTCAAGGCTTTTAGGAATTAGAGATATGATTTCGATGAAAGCTTTGTTGTAGATATTCAGATACCTAACTGTGGCATCTTGCAGGATCTTCTGGTCAGCTTCACTACATTCATCATAGAATTTTGTTAATGTTTTCATGTTTCCATCCACAGTAATTGCCTTGATGATATCGTCAAGAGTAGGCTTCTCAACACTTTTATCTATCTTTTCTTCTTCCTTGTCTAGACCGGTAGAGGATTCTCTAGATACTTTCTTCTTCTTCATCTTCTTGGTCTCTTCATCAGATTCTATCTCTTCATCATCTTTGAGGCTTGTATATGATCTTGTAGCCTTTGTCTTTGTTCTCTTTTCTCCTTTAGCAAATGATTTTGCTTCTAGTTTTGATTCCTTTGAGCTCTTAGCAGTGGTAGGTGCAGAGCTCTTAGAGGACCTGGTCTGGAAGGGGGCTTCTACCAGAGCACTTTCTTTTCCTGCTTCTTCCTTTTCTTTTTCTGCCCTTTCCATCTTCTCTCTATTTGCATCAAGTGCCTCCTTTGAAATTTCATGCCTTTTGGCAAATTCTTCTACTTCCCTTCTCACCTTTCTTTTTATTTCTAGTTGTCTTAGCTCCACATGAATCTTCACACTCAACTCTTTAAAGGTTCCAAACCTTTCTGCATTAGGATCCTTGGGTTGACTGAGCATGTGTTGAATATGTAGCTCTACAATTTTCTCATCAACCTCATACCCCATTGGCATGATCCATACTATTCTTTGTTCTACTGACTCCATCAAACATTGATCAATGTCTACCATAAAGCATACTATATCCTTATACTTTTCAACTAGAGATTGGGGAATTCTCTCTCTTGCTTGCATCATACTCTGAAAGTTCTTGAAATAGCCCCAGAGTACTGTATTTTGTACCTTGGCATCACCAAGCCCATGTATATAATCTCTTATTTGAATGGCTACAGGTCTATCATTCTGTCATACCCAACCACTAGATCTGGGAAGCTCATTCATGAAGTAGAAGAACAAACATAATATCAGCCCACCATACTTGAAGGAGTTCTTCTTGTCCTTTTTGATCTTTTGTAGGTTCTCCAACAGTTGGCTTAGAAGAAGTTCACAAAGATCATAGTCAGCATTTTCTTTTAGCATTTGATAAGCTATATAAATTGTAGTTCTGGGTACTGAATTTTCCCTGCTGGAGTGATATATCTTGTAACTAATTATCATGGATGCAAATTTAATATCTAGATTAGTGATATCTTCAATTGTCATTGCTCTCTTGTAAAATTTTGATCCAGTTGCCTCACTCACTGTCTGATTCTTGACAGATTTGAGAGTAGGTATCCCACTGAATGAGTGCAATCTGGTAACTACCCTAATGGCATCCTTGGTTATCTTGAATGAACTTGTCAACCATATAAAGTTATCATGCATTCTACTTAGAACATATTGGACCCATTCATTTTCTGCAAAACAGGGGAAATGAATGCATTATGCAAAATGTTTCTCCCAGATAGCCTTATACTGTGGTTTGAGTTCAAATGAGTCATCTATTAACTGATTGTGATAGATATCTATCAGCTTGGATTCCCCAAAATGTTCAATGTTTGCATGAAAATATGCCCTAACGTCTTCAACATGTAAAACCCCATGCGGAATGCTAGAAAATGCCCCTATGGGATCCACTTCTAGAGATTTGTAGGGATGTTTCTTAAATTTGGGGCGAGGCCTATCAGAAATCTTTACAACATTTAGAGTAGCCATCTTAAAGATTTAGAGAGAGAGTTTGATCAACAATGAAGAATACCCTTTTACGCTTCTAGGTTTCATGGAATGAGCTAGATCGGATTGCTGGAAGAATTGTCTTCTGTGGTTGATCTTTGAGAGGCTTGAGATAATTTGTTTGCAGAGCTCTTTTTCTCTTCTTCTCGAGTGCAAATGTACAAGTGACGAACAAATAAACCCTTTTATCTCTGAGCAAACCCTTATTCTATATTGTAACAAATGCGTAACTTAAGTTATTCTGGTTGCCTTGTTCTCCTTGTTTTGAGAAGGAACTTTTCCGGATCACTGAGATACATTTAGAGTTATTTCGATGTTTGATGACAATCTATCTTCCTTTCTCCAAACATTTGATCTATTCGCAGATCAAGATACCTCAAATTTGAATCATACCAGATCTAACTGGGAAAAAACTTTTCTTACCGAATGACTGTTAAACTGGATTAATCTTAGATGATTAACCTCTTCAAATTCATTGCAGATCTTCCATATCTTCCCAAAGGGTTATTTAGATGTTTCTCTGAGAGCCCTTTTAGTCCACAATCTTTCATGTGCCACTTTCAGGAACCTATTGACTAGCTGGGGGAAAATGTTTTTCTTTTGTTACTCCCCCTGAGCCAGAGCTCATCTATTTAGTTTTCGGAAGGAATATCAGCACCAGATTCTAGTGTGGATCCATCCCCATCATTTTCTGTACCTCTCTTTACCCATATCTTGTTCATCTCTCTTTGAATTTCATCCGCATTCACTTTTCCTTTTCCTTTGTATTGGTTTTGATTATGATGCACCGGACCCTTTTTGTCCTGATTCTTACTTCTACAGAATTTGGCAATATGACTAGATATATTGCAATTGTAACAAACAACATTTCTTTGCATATTTGATTGATATCCTCTTGATCTACTCTGATTAGCCATATGTCCCATTCTATTGCATGCAAAACATCTACCATTGAATGAATTGCTCATTTGCATTTTTCTGCATTCATGAGTTTTGTGACCATACCTTTTGCAATTAAAGTACTGTCTAGAGAAGGATGAATTAATCTGATTCATTCTTTTTCTGCACTAATTTGCTTTATGACCAAAGTTATTGCAACTGTGGCAGTATCCATTGAAGGAAGGATATCTTTGAGCATTTGGTTGTCTTACCGGAGGTCTTCTATGCATGTTTCTTGGATTTTTTGATCTAGAGTTCTTCTGACCAGATCTGAAACTTTCACCTTTTTCGTACCCCAAGCCTTGCTTGTCATCTACTCTCTTTTGGCTTTGAAGAAGAACTTCAAGTTGAGTAGAGCTTATCTTGAATTTCTCTTTGTATTCATTTGTTGTTTGAAGATCCCTTTGAAGAGTGTCAATCTGATTCTCAAGTTGTTCTTCATTATCTCTAGCTTCTTCAAGATTAGATTCTAAATGCCTGATTATTCTATCCATTTTGTGGCAATCTTCTAATTTCTCCTTGAGACATTGTCTTAGATCATCTTCAGTTTTTCTTTTCTCTTCAATTTCTTGATTGAATTTCATAACTCCTGATTCCATTTCATGTCTTACCATAATGACCTCTTTTGATAACTTCTCACATAACTTAGTTTTCTCCTTTAGATCTTCATTTGTATCATTGGCTTCACCTTGACTTGCCAATTATTGAAGTAGATCTTTTCCCTTTTTCATAGAGATACTCAGTTTCCCTTTTAGTTCATTTATGAAATCATCAGCCTGTTTGAGTCTTTCCTTCAATTCATTAACTTCAGAGTTAGATTGCTCAAGATCATCTAGGGCAGACTGAAGTTGTTCCCTCATACCATACACATCTATTTGAGTTCCCAGATCTTCTTCAAGCTGTTAGGCTCTGTTTGGAGGAACTTAGCTCTGATACCAATTGTTGATAACTAAGAGGGGGGGTGAATCAGTTATCTTAATTAATTTAACTTTCTGTTCTTCTTTAACAACTAGTGCAACATCAAAACAAATAAGCATTCATAATCATGAAAGTAGAAACAAAGTCAAGATACATAACACAATGATTTTGATATGGAAAACCCTATTAAGGGAAAAACCACGGGGTGACTAACCCAAGATTGTATTCTCTGTTAAAAGAATAAGATAGTACAAAATGGCACTTGCCAATTAGGGCTCACTACCCGAGCACACTGCTCACAAGAGGTTCACTTCCTACAATAGTTTATACAAGGAAACTAGATACTTGAACTGATGATAAGCATCCACATATGCTGAGGTTCAGTTCCGGTTAGGCTCAATATACTGATCTGCTGCACTTCATTCTTCTTCTTCTTCTTTGGTACTGTTGTCCTGTCACATACTGGACTTGCCTTACTACTTCCACACTACTCTTCTACTTTTATTCACATACTTCAAAACACAACACACACCTTCACACCAAAATCTGGTATATATATCAGTACCAAGGATTTCATCCACTTTCTAGTCGGCATCCAGAATACTTACTATTTTCCCAAACTCTTGGTCTGTCGGCTAAATCCTTGCTTATCAAGTGATGCGTATCAAAGAGATGCTCATAGAAGTCATCAATCATGTCGACCAATCATGAATGATACCTCAGTAAGCTTGATCACCATCAATATCTCATTCGGATTAAGATCTAATGCTCTGCCGGTCAGTTCTTCCTCTGTTTACTCTGCCAAATAGGAACCCAATACTTAGGTGCTTATATCTCTTTACTTTTTCATCACCGGAGGCTCAATCCATGAAATATATCAGTTAAGGTACTCCTCTTGACTTCCCCAAGTCCGTACTTTATGTAGATACTTCCTCTGAGAGATCTGGACCTGATTGTCGGACCTTGTTGTATACTCTGTTCTTGGTCACCAGACCACAACACTCTTCAATCTGACTTTTGGTATAAGCACGCCATGTCCTGCGGATGGGTGGGATGAACTTTGTTGCCATCAATGACAACACTCATGAAGCTACAATGTGTCTCTTGCCAACAATCTCCCCCTTTGGCATTGATGGCAACACTTAGTGAAAAATGACTAAGTGTCACACTACACTCCCCCTTAGCTGATGCTCTGTTCTAATGTACATTTTATCAGAGCTCCCCCTTAGCTGGATTCCACATTTTTCACTGCTCTTCACTCCCCCTTTGACATCAATGGAAAAGGGTAGGGTCCGCACACCAAAATTTCCCAAAAACAAAACTATACTTGGCCACAAAAACATATATACAAGTTTTACTTACATATACTTACCTATATCTGCAAAAGTGGTTTTCAATTGTACCACTTCTGTTGCCCAACTCTTCTTCATCCTATCCAAAATTGAGATGTGACCAGGCAACAGAAATGCAAAAGCTTCTACTCTCTTTAGATCTGTCGAATCATTGGTCTGAGCTGTGGTCTATGCATCACTTAGGGCTTCATGCATAGCTTCTAACTTAGGGATAATGATCCCTCTAAGTTCACTCAACCTGTTTATCCTATTTTTCTTCTCCTTCTCAAGCTTCTTTATTTCATTTGTGACTACAATCCCCTGACACTCTTGATTTACTATGGAGGAGGAGAGAGGATCAAAACTTTGAGATAAACTTAACAGTTTATCCTCTTGCTCTTTTACTTTCTTCTCAATATCCTTGGTCACTTTAGGCCAAGATAGACAAAATTTATATATATCTCTGCCATCTTTAAGAGAATTTTCTAAGCTCTTTATTCCAATATCCATAACACTCCTATCATTGGTTAGTAGACCTTGTACTTCACAAAATCTCTTTCCCAAAAACTCCTTCTGGACCTTTTTCTTCTGCTCACTCCTCTAAGGAATCAAAATGCGTATGAACAGAATTTACAAGAGACTTTAGATTACTGGATGTGGAGGCTGAAGAATCCTTTTGGAAGGATGGCATAATCTTCTCCAATACATCAGATGCAGCTTCTATGAGCTCATAGTCTTCCATGTGGGACTTCAAAAGTTTTTCTTTTACCTTTGCTTGAGTGAAGGATGCTAGCTTCATGGTTTGCACCGGAGAGAGGGAATCAAAATTGAATGGACCTTGAAGAAGTTCTAGTTCATCAAATTCCATCATCTCTTTGGTTAAGAAATCTTTGACTGCTTCTGCTGTGTCTCTTGCCGGTGACAGGGTTTTCTCCCCTTCTGCAGCCTTAGCACTGTCATTTGTGGTCTTTTTTGTTTGACCTTCTTCACTTCCCTTTACCTGTTCTTCTTGACTGATGTTCTCTTCTTTTCTTTCTTCTCCTTCAATTATGGAGTATGCAGGAGTATCCGGAAGAGAAGTGTCTTCTTCTTTATGAACTTCCTCTTCTAGAGCAGAGGAATCTAAGTCTTTAGCTTTCTTTTCACTTGCCTCCTTTGCCTCTTCTGCAATTGTCTCAATAGATTCTTCTTTGTCATCCATGGCAAAGGGATCATCACCTAAGTCCTCTATAATAGGAATATTGAATCTTTTGTATGCATTCCGGGGGATGTTTTCTATTTCTTTAGCCACCTTGTCAGTTTCTCCAAGCATAAGCTGATTCATCCTAGCTTTTCTCTAGAACTCATCCTTGCAATCTTTGAAGATCATATTCTTTTGCTTAGGAGTGATGGAAGGATAGAGCTGAATGGCTATCTATTCCCAGATTTCCATATCCTTTGCTTTAGCATTATTCTTTCTGATTTCAAGTTCCTTCTCAAGGCTTTTATGAATTAGAGATATGATTTTCATGAAAGCTTTGTTGTAGATATTCAGATACCTGACTGTGGCATCTTGCAGGATCATCTGGTCAGCTTCACTACATTCATCATAGAATTCTATTAATGTTTTCAGGTTTCCATCCATAGTAATTGCCTTGATGATATCGTCAAGAGTAGGCTTCTCAACACTTTTATCTATCTTTTCTTCTTCCTTGTCTAGACCGGTAGAGGATTCTCTAGATACTTTCTTCTTCTTCATCATCTTCTTGGTCTCTTCATCAGATTCTATCTCTTCATCATCTTTGAGGCTTGTATATGATCTTGTAGCCTTTGTCTTTGTTCTCTTTTCTCCTTTACCAGATGATTTTGCTTCCGATTTTGATGCCTTTGAGCTCTTAGTAGTGGTAGGTGTAGAGCTCTTAGAGGACCTGGTCTGGAAGGGGGCTTCTATCAGAGCACTTTCTTTTCCTACTTCTTCCTTTTCTTTTTCTTCCCTTTCCATCTTCTCTCTATTTGCATCAAGTGCCTCCTTTGAAATTCCATGCCTTTTGGTAAATTCTTCTACTTCCCTTCTCACCTTTCTTTTTATTTCCAGTTGTCTTAGCTCCACATGAATCTTCACACTCAACTCTTTAAAGGTTCCAAACCTTTCTGCATTAGGATCCTTGGGTTGACTGAGCATGTGTTGAATATGTAGCTCTACAATTTTCTCATCAACCTCATACCCCATTGGCATGATCCATATTATTCTTGGTTCTACTGCCTCCATCAGACATTGATCAATGTCTACCATAAAGCATACTGTATCCTTATACTTTTCAACTAGAGATTGGGGAATTCTCTCTCTTGCTTGCATCATACTCTAAATGTTCTTGAAATAGCCCCAGAGTGCTGTATTTTGTGCCTTGGCATCACCAAGCCCATGTATATAATCTCTTATTTGAATGGCTACAGGTCTAACATTCTGCCATACCCAACTACTAGATCTGGGAAGCTCATTCATGAAGTAGAAGAACAAACATAATATCAGCCCACCATACTTAAAGGAGTTCTTCTTGTCCTTTTTGATCTTTTGTAGGTTCTCCAACAGTTGGCTTAGAAGTTCACAAAGATCATAGTCAGCATTTTCTTTTAGCATCTGATAAGCTATATAAATTGTAGTTCCAGGTACTGAGTTTTCCCTGCTGGAGTGATATATCTTGTAACCAATTATCATGGATGCAAATTTGATATCCGGTCAGTGATATGTTCAATTGTCATTGCTCTCTTGTCAAATTATGATCTAGTTGCCACGCTCACTGTCTGATTCTTGACAGATTTGAGAGCAGGTATCCCACTGGATGAGTGCAATCTAGTAGCTGCCCTAATGGCATCCTTGGTTATCTTGAATGGCCTTGTCAACCATATACAGTTATCATGCATTCTACTTAGAACATATTGGACCCATTCATCTTCTACAAAATAGGGGAAATGAATGCATTGTGCAAAATGTTTGTCCCGGATAGCCTTATACTATGGTTTGTGCTCAAATGATTCATCTATTAACTGATTGTGATAGATATCTATCAGTTTGGATTCCCCAAAATCTTTAATGTTTGCATGAATATATGTCCTAACGTCTTCAACATGTAAAACCCCATGCGAAATGCTGGAAAATGCCCCTAAGGGATCCACTTCTAGAGATTTGTAGGGATGTTTTTTAAATTTGGGGCGAGGCCTATCAGAAATCTTTACAACATTCAAAGTAGCCATCTTAAAGATTCAGAGAGAGAGTTTGATCAAGAACGAAGAATACCTTTTTATGCTTCTAGGTTTCACGGAATGAGCTGGATCAGATTGCTGGAAGAATTATCTTCTGTGGTTGATCTTTGAGAGGCTTGAGATAATTTGTTTGCAAAGCTATTTTTCTCTTCTTCTTGAGTGCAAATGTACAAGTGACGAGCAAATAAACCCTTTTATCTCTGAGCAAACCCTAATTCCATATTGCAATAAATGCGCAACTTAAGTTATTCTGGTTGCCTTGTTCTCCTTGTTCTGAGAAGGATCTTTTCCAGATCACTGAGATACATTTAGAGTTATTTTTGATGATTGATGACAATCTATCTTCCTTTCTCCAAACATTTGATCTATTCGCAGATCAAGATACCTCAAATTTGAATCATACAAGATCTAACTGGGAAAAAACTATTCTTATGGGATGACTGTTAAACTAAATTAATCTTAGATGACTAACCTCTTCAAATTCATTGTGGATCTTCCATATCTTTCCAAAGCGTTACTTAGATGTTTCTCTAAGAGCCCTTTTAGTCTGCAACCTTTCATGTGCCACTTTCAGGCACCTATTGACTGGCTGGGGGAAAATGTTTTTCTTTTGTTACTTCCCCTGAGCTAGAGCTCATCTATTTAGTTTCTGAAAGGAATATCAGCACCAGATTTTGGTGTGAATCCATCCCCATCATTTTCTGTACCTCTCTTTACCCATATCTTGTTCATCTCTCTTTTAATTTCATCCGCATTAACTTTTCCTTTTCCTTTGTCTTGGTTTTGATTATGGTGCACCAAACCCTTTTTGTCCTGATTCTTACTTCTGCAGAATTTGGCAATATGACCGGATCTATTGCAATTGTAACAAACAACATTTCTTTGCATATTTGACTGATATCCTCTTGATCTACACTGATTAGCCATATGTCCCATTCTATTGCATGCAAAACATCTACCATTGAATGAATTGTTCATTTGCATATTTCTGCATTCATGAGTTTTGTGACCATACCTTTTGCAATTAAAGTACTATCCGGAGAAGGATGAATTAATCTGATTCATTCTTTTTCTACACTGATTTGCTTTATGACCAAAGTTATTGCAATTGTGGCAGTATCCATTGAAGGAAGGATATCTTTGAGCATTTGGTTGTCTTACCGGAGGTTTTCTAGGCCTGTTTCTTGGATTTTCTAATCTGGAATTCTTCTAACTGGATCTGAAACTTTCACCTTTTTCATACCCCAAGCCTTGCTTGTCACCTACCCTCTTTTGGCTTTGAAGAAGAACTTTAAGTTGAGCAAAGCTTATGTTGAATTTCTCTTTGTATTCATTTGTTGTTTGAAGATCCCTTTTAAGAATGTAAATCTGATTCTCAAGTTGTTCTTCATTATCTCTAGCTTCTTCAAGATCAGATTTTAAATGCCTAATTATTCTATCCATTTTGTGGTAGTCTTCTGATTTCTCCTTGAGACATTGTCTTAGATCATCTTCAGTTTTTCTTTTCTCTTCAATTTCTTGAGTGAATTTCATAACTCCTAATTCCATTTCATGTCTTACCATAATGACCTCTTTGATAACTTCTCACATAACTTAATTTTCTCCTTTAGATCTTCATTTGTATCATTGGCTTCACCTTGACTTGCCAATTGTTGAAGTAGATCTTTTCTCTTTTTCATAGAGATACTCAGTTTCCCTTTTAGTTCATTTATGAAATCATCAACCTATTTGAGTCTTTCCTTCAATTCATTAACTTCAGAGTTAGATTGCTCAAGATCATCTAGGGTAGACTGAAGTTGTTTCCTCATACCATACACATCCATTTAAGTTCCCAGATCTTCCTCAAGATGTTAGGCTCTGTTTGGAGGAACTTAGCTCTTATACCAATTGTTGATAACTGAGTGGGGGGTGAATCAGTTATCTTAATTAATTTAACTTTCTATTTTTCTTTAACAACTAGTGTAGCATCAAAACAAATAAGCATTCACAATCATGAAAGCAGAAACAAAGTCAAGATACATAACACAATGATTTTGACTTGGAAAACCCTGTTAAGGGAAAAAACATGGGGTGAATAACCCAAGATTGTATTCTCTGTTAAAAGAATAAGATAGTACAAAATGGCACTTGCCAATTAGGGCTCACTTGCCTGAGCACACTGCTCACAAGAGGCTCACTGCCTACAATAGTTTATATAAGGAAACTAGATACTTGAACTGATGATAAGTATCCACATATGCTAAGGTGCAGTTCCAGTGAGGGGGGTGAATCAGTTATCTTAATTAATTTAACTTTCTATTCTTCTTTAACAACTAGTGCAGCATCAAAACAAATAAGCATTCATAATCATGAAAGTAGAAACAAAGTCAAGATACATAACACAATGATTTTGACTTGGAAAACCCTGTTAAGGGAAAAAACATGAGGTGACTAACCCAAGATTGTATTCTCTATTAAAAGAATAAGATAGTACAAAATGGCACTTGCCAATTAGGGCTCACCTGCCCGAGCACACTGCTCACAAGAGGCTCACTGCCTACAATAGTTTATACAAGGAAACTAGATACTTGAACTGATGATAAGCATCCACATATGCTAAGGTTCAGTTCCAGTTAGGCTCAATATACTATTTTGCTGCACTTCATTCTTCTTCTTCTTTGGTACTGTTGTCCTATCACATACCGGACCTGCCTTACTACTTCCACACTACTCTTCTACTTTTATTCGCATACTTCAACACACAACACACACCTTCATACCAAAAACAATCTGGTATATATATCCGCACCAAGGATTTCATCCACTTTCTGGTCGGCATCCAGAATACTTACTATTTTCCCAATCTCTTGGTCTGTCAGCTGAATCCTTGCTTATCAAGTGATGCGTATCAAAGAGATGCTCATAGAAGTCATCAATCATGTCGACCAATCATGAATGATACCTCAGTAAGCTTGATCACCATCAATATCTCATCTAGATTAAGATCTAATGCTCTATCAGTTAGTTCTTCCTCTGTTTACTCTGCCAAATAGGAACCCAATACTTAGGTGCTTATATCTCTTTACTCTTTCATCACCAAAGGCTCAATCCCTGGAATATATTAGTCAAGGTACTCCTCTTGACTTACCCAAGTCTGCACTTTACATAGATAGTTCCTCTGAGATATTCAGACCTGATTGTCAGACCTTGCTACATACTCTGTTCTTGGTCACCGGACCACAACACTCTTCAATCTAACTTCCGGTATGAGCACACGATGTCCTGCGGATGGGTGGGATGAATTTTGTTGTCATCAATGACAAAACTCATGAAGCTTCAATGTGTCTCTTTCCAACATACTCAACTCCTAAATCTAGGGGATGAAAACCTAGGATAATAAGTTAAAACTTATGATAAGGTAACAAATGGTTTAGGGCCAAACCTTAAGGTAGGGTAGACCTTCTTCTATTAGGCTATGGTAGAAGAAGGAGGGTAATCCTTGAGGTTAATATAGTGCAATTAAAAATAAATAAAATAATTACAAGTGGCCTTCAAAGAAAGGCTAAATTATACACATGAAACTCCTAAATTTTCATCACTTAACTTCACTATGCAAGATTGTTAACTAAAGACTCAAGAACCTCCTCCAAGATTACAATATCTTTCAAGCATACAAAAAAAGGTAAATAGGTTTATATCCCCAATGGTTTATGTACTTTAGTGGCTTACTTCATGCAAGACACTCAAAACAAATAACTATACATATCCCTCTATAGATTCTACCAAGAATAGCTTTTATATGATATATAAAAACTCAAGCATACTAGGTTATGTAGGATGGTAAAACAAGCATAGCTAAATAAATGTGAATAAGATGTATATATTTTTGTAAGTTTAGAGTGGTATGGTGGTAGATGTGGTTTCAAGAGGATTTTTTCCTTGATCCAAACTAGATGTTAGGGTCAAAATCTATCCCTTATGCATGCAAACATGTAACCTTATGCCTAAAAGCTTACTTTGACTCAATAATAAAATATAGTATTAGGCAGGCATTCACCTTACATAATTTTTTTGTTCAGTTGTTAGTGTTATCACTTGGAATTGCACCCTACTTAAAGCATGTTCAAGTACTCCAATGACACAATGGGATTGATCTCAAGGTGTGAGACCTTGCAAATGAGATCAAACCTCCAGAAAAGGTTGGTTCCTCTTTCTGAGCTTACGATAGAGAAATCAACTAAATCTAATGCTACTTACTCACTGAGAAAAGGAGAAGAAGAACTGAATTTTAAAAGAGGCGATGCACCAAATTTATAATGTTTAGCTAGAATCAACATAACATAGTAATTATTTCAAAGGCTGAATAAACTAAAACAGACTTAGCCAATCTTTAACGAAGGTCAAAACAAAATATTGAAACTTATAGAGGGATTGTTTTATCCACATAATAAATGAATAGCATTCAAACAAACATAGTGTAGAAGATAATGAGAGAGGCAAATTCAATAACTTGTATTAATCATAGAGGCAAAATAGCCATTACAAAAGAAAGATAATTTGTTACAGAAGGGTAGACACAAAATAACCATTTGCATTCATTGGTGAACCACTATCGGAGACATCAAAGGATCAGCTTCGAACACAATGTATCAGATCTTACTAGTTCTTGTAAATGCATTATAAGGTCTATGACAATAAATTATCTAACTAGCATAACAACCCAAAAGAGTAGGTAACATTATTTTTCTCTTGTTTTCATGTACATATAGCATTTTGATCCATCATGCAACACCAAGTGCTGAAAATTAGTCAACCACCTTGCCTAGGCGCCCACGCTGCATTAAATTTGGCCTATAAACCTGTCAGAAGACTTGTAGAATGGGACGATAGCCATGCCCTATCAAGTCTATGGAATGGCAGAAGAAGATTGTCCACACGCAGGGGTGTCAGACTCATTGAAGAAGGAAGGTAAGAAATCCTTTGATGTACCTACATTTTCATTTTTTTCCTTCTTTGTACATTCACATTGAAGATCTTAACTATTTCAACCACCTAAATTTGACCTTTATGTAGCATTTGTAATTTAGGTATTAAATTCCTTCTACAATAGTGGCGTGATGCAAAGAATTGTGTCCTTCAATCTTTTACAACACTTCAAAATATTTTAAATTTAAAATATTTTAAAGCTTTACATTACATTACGTGCTTCACTTTTATGGCCTTTATTTTGCCTCATTGGAAAAATTTGTCCATCACGAACCATTTATGTCTTTGCATTCTCTTCATTTTCCTCTTTGCCCTTTAGTCAGCAATTTCTTAATTTCACAAACTTGGCTTGTGTTCTCATTTTCCTCTTTGGTCGGAGAAATATCACTTTCACAAACCACTTTGCCCTTGCCTCGCCAATATCAAAGTGGATTGTTCTTGAAGCTCTTTACAAGATCTTTACAAAAATTACAATAACATAACCCAAAAGGGACTAAAACTCTTCCCTCAATGGATTATTCTCGAAGCTCTCTCTTCAGGCATAAGAGGTTGATGACTCACACATCCTTCTCCAAAATGGAATCTATCCAATAAATAAAATTTCATTACCTATTTTATAAAGCATCTTCTACTTGCATGCTTGCAAACAATCTCTCTCCTCCTTTCCCAAATGTCCCTCTTTGTTGCTCTCAACTACACCATGGTGCTAAAAATATGTCAAAAGAGTAGAAGGGAGTGAAAGGAGAAGAAATAAATCCTTCTACTAGATGATTGTCCTATCATGCATCCACTTGGACTAGCATAAAGTCAATGAATCCTTTAAACATTTTCTTGCTTGGTCCTTCCTCCCACAACAACCTATTGTTCTTCAATTACAGCCTACTCTATTTCTTCTTTTCTTCTAATTTTCCTCTTGCCCAATCCCATGCAGGATTTTCTTCAACCTACCTTGTGTCTTGTTTTGTGACATACCTATTTTCCCTCTTCTAAGAATGATGTCTCTTTTTTCTTCCTCATAGTAGCCATTGGAAACTCCCTAGAATCAATCCTAAAAACAAAATCCCCTTATAGATACAAGCCTTGTCACTCACATCATATGCCCCCTTTTCTTCTTTTCTTCTAAAAAAGAAAAGACATGTCTCAAAGGAATGCTATCACCTTCCCTCTGAGTGCCAAAATTGGCATCTTCCTTGCTCTACATACCAACACATGAATTAAATCTTTATTCTAGTGTATTGCCTAAGCTAAAGTAATAGCCCCTAGGAGTTTTGAATTCACCTAACTTGTGTATTCATTTTGGTTGGGCATTTAATATGGTGAGCGACAGGTTAAAACAACTCCTAAGCCCAATAGTACGAGGAAATTTCCACTTCAGAGTTGGCGGCAAAATTTAAACCTACAGGGCTATGATGTGGTTGTCTGTTGGATCAATATGACTCCCTTGCATCATCATTGTTCCATATCATTGAATCATAGCTATGGTTTGAGCAAAGAAGAATACTCCTTGTCTAGTAGTCTCTTATGTGGTGTACATAGCAAATCTAAAGGTGAATTGGTTCCAAATTTTAAATTCAACAGAGTTTAGACCTACACACATAGTTTACATCTACGGGTAGTTTCAAGTCCATAATTGCAGAGACTAGTTTTATAGTTGCCCAAATGAATGAAAACATGGATAAGGGATTTACTCTTATAGAGGCATTCATCTAACATCTTGCACAACATATCTACATCAAATTTCTAATTAAATAACTTTATTTATTTAAATAACTTTTAAACATTTATTTTAATACATCTATCAATATTACCTCATTAAATTTTAAAGATTCTTGGTGATCTTACTTGATTATTCATTTATCCTAAATTTTTTAGAAGCTCATATATTTTCATTTTCAAATATAATAGAAAACAAATTTACACCTTAACATAAACACAATATATCTAAAAAGAAGTTTGAAACACATAAAATAAGTAACGTGAACCATGGAAGTCGTTGTGTACTAAGAAAAACAAAGTTGTTTCCAAAACATATTGGTTCCAACTTCCATCCATCTCATCTCCCCGAATTTTGGTTGGAGATTTAGCTTAAATATTTAGGAACATATAACTATAATTTATTCCAATCAAATAAAGTCAATGATACAGCAATGAACCGCCAGTGACATCATATAATTCTGTAATGGCTCAGAGCAATGAGCAGACATTAGAATGGTGCTTGTAGGAGTCAAGGACAACACTGAGAGGGGGGGTGAATCAGTGTTGTGTGAATTTTTAAATCTTTTTCAATATTTAACTTGCAGAGCACAAAGAAGAGAAAGTTATCATTGAATTGTCAAACAATTATGCACATAACTTTGTCAAACACATAAACAAAACTCATGAGTAAAACATACAATCATAGAGAGATGATTAAGACACAAGAATTGCACGAGTGGAAAACCCTCCAGGGGTAGAAAAACCACTCCAGAATTGCCTCACTGGCTTAACTGAAAAACATGCCTCACTGACAATACAAATTGTATCTAGGAGCACCAACTCCTTATGGAGCACCAACTCCAATCCCAAACAGAAGCACCCACTTCCAACACTGATATACCTCACTGGTAAACAAATAGGTCTCACTGACCTACAAGCCTCACTGGCTAATACAATCACTATAAACAAAACATCAAACTTCGTGTGCAAGACATGATTGCTGTTCAATCAGATTTGCACCATTGTATACAACCTTATACCTCCTGTTAGATTTTCAAATCAAAACAAGCTCCATATACAAATCTCTATAAACAATTTTCTCTGCAAATTAATCAGATCCATTCAACAACACTGCATATCAATCTTGTATTCTAATCCTCCATTCAACAACACTGAATATCAATCCTGTATTCCAATATGCACAACAACACTACTTTACTCTGTCTGTTTCATTTCTGTCTTACAAGTCTCAATGTCTTGATCAATAGAATTCATGATTCATGCACCTGATTGTCATTTCAATTCATATTGTCTTTTAATCACCTTGTCAATCTCTGTATTTGATCCCTGTCAGTTCATCATCAATCTGCACAAATATCACACATCAATCTACATGCAAAGCTATTATATACAAGATGATCATTTCACCTTCTCTCTGCAAACAAAATCATTTCACCTTCTCTCTATATACAAAATCATTTCACCTTCTCTCTATATACAAAATCATTTCACCTTCTCTCTGTAAATCAAAAACCCTTTCATTTTCAAAAATAAAAACATCAAGAAATCCAAAAATGCCAATCCATCTGCAAGAAGAAAATCTTATTCTCAAAATAAATAATCAACTTTGATATTCTTCTGTGTGCAATTTTATCTTCAAAAGACCTTTCAAATTCCATCATTCTCCTGCAAGAAATCATGAATAATTTCCACTATTTATTTTCTCTTCATAAAAGAAATCCATTCATCTTTCATATCTGCCCTCATTCTTGTCTCTGCAAAAACACATTTTCAAAAACCTTGATCTTCTCTGAAAAAACCAAACTTCAATCCTCTTCAAAATTCTCTGCAAAAAAAACTTTGTAACTTCTTAAATGAAATCTCAATTTGCCTTAGGAAACTCCCTCATTAAAAATCATCTTCATTTATTCTATTAACACCAAAAAATATCTCTCTAGATCATATTCCTTTTGCATAAAAAATTTCCTCAAAAATCATTTCTTTAAATTAGAAGAAATACTTTCTAATTTAAGAAAATAACACCACAAAGCTTATTAAAAAACCTTTTGAAATAAGACTTACTATTTTAAAAATCTATAAAATATGGATATAGGCCGATTAAGGAAGTTTAATAATTAGAAAGAAATTTTAACTCAATCTCCAAAGATATTTGCATGTGGCTTATGGCTTATCACATAAGACTTCACCTTATTTTTCGGGCAAAAAAAACTTTATAAACTTTAAGTTAAAAAACTTCTCCTTAAAAAAGCATCGGGTCCCATGTAATCCTTTTGAAATGCTTTTGGCGCTTTTAACATTTTAAACATATCCGTTGATGCGCCCAAACACTTATGGGAGAGACCGAGGGTGTCGGTTTGAACAAGAAGGGACCGGTCATAAGTTATGACAAGAAACCCCTCTGGCAGGTGGTATTAGTGAAATAACCTGCACTCGCAGGTCACTATCAAATTAAAACAAAAGTAAACTTTGTTTATGAAAGATGCAAAAGAATTGAACTTAGGTTTTTAGGACACCACAATGACACTAAGGTTTTAGGAATAAGTTTGAAGACTTTGGGATTTAGAAATAGAGCTCATCAATGACCAACTTAGATATCAACACCATCATGCTAACAATGACCAACATTAAAGATGTATGAACCAAGAAGCACATCCTAAATCTCATCATTGTAAAGCTCATCAATCAACATCAATTCAATTTGTGACAACCAACCTTATGTCTTGATCTCTGAGTTATTCTTCATGACCTCACATCTGATCTTAACAACCTGTTATGACCTTATTAGATATGATGTGAACTAAAACATGAGCATGATGAACCAAGACCCTGAAGCATGAATAAATGCACAATATCAATATTGCAACAACTCAACATCCTGTGTGAAGAAATGATCAAACATAACAAACCAAATATGACATCTTTGATACTCCTGAGTATCTCTATTCTGATCCTTTCATATGAACTCACTTATCAACCTTTTGACATTCTATGCAACACACTGCAAACCGTTGAATACCAATCAACTGATATCATCAACCTTGTCAAGAACTTGATGAATAATGAAGACCATGCCTACCAAGAATATGTCATGTTCACTGATAAATCATGACATTGTGAAGAACACATCTCTCCAACTGATTGTATGAACCAAGTAAACCATGAATGAACACAAGATGATGTCTCATGCTCCTGCTCCTATCAACAACAAACAAGATGATGTAAGATCAAACCTATGAAGTATAAAACCATTCTCTATATCTGTAAGATGATTTCTCATGCTCCTGAACACTTTTGACATCAATGACAACCTAACACCATCAATCTCCCCCTTTGTCATTGATGGCAAAACCACCTGATGCATATTTTTCTTTCTCCCCCTTTTTGACATCGGATGACAAAGACCATTATCTCCCCCTGAGAACAACTCCACAAAATCTTTGAAGCCATTTGTCTTTCATGAAACTTACATCTGATGACAATACCACTGTGAAGATGAAGACTAACACACTCCTTCCTGATAACATCACAAACTTTCAAAACAAACAGTTCTTCTTCAATGAACAACCTTTTTGACCTGAAATAACAAATCTCCAAGATCTTTCATGTATTAGAGATCATAAACAAATTACTACTCAAAAATACCATTGGTAAACACTTGACAAGACTAACCAACATAACTCAACTCAACTCAACACTTATCCACTTCCTGAATTAGTCCTGAAGCAACATATCCACCTGAAGTATACCATCCAATTAACCTTCTGAATACTTTTGCAAAGAAATCATTAGCATACCAATACTCTTTGATGAACAAATTTGCAGGAAAAAAAAAGTCATGAAGACTTCTCATCAATTAGTTCCCAAACATCAGATGATATGATGACCACTTTTTATAAAAACTATTCAAGTTTTCCATGATAGTAATAATTCAGTCCTCATACCACTTCAAAATTGGAGGCACACAATTTGTACATACCTTTCTGAATCATTTTAATGAGGAAGATTATTAATGGAACATGTAAAACTATCACTTCAGAAAACTCCTCAATATCTCTTGATTATTATCTTCTTTTTGACACTATCTTCAAATCACCTGAAAGCTCCAAGATACATGTCATAAAACATAACTCAACAAAGTAATTATATCAGATATAATTATCAAACTGATTTCCTGATATGAACTATCATCCTGATTTTCTGATATGAACTATCATCCTGCAACCATATTTGACACCTTTTCATGACAAAGAATGAAGACCATCTGATCCTCCTATTCTGTGCAAGACACTTTTCACAACATAAGAACTGATCTGTTTTTAACCTTGAAATTCAAATCAGCCCATCAAGGCTGCACACCAAGTTCTTCCTGCAACAACACTTGCATTCACTGAACATGTCATTGATCATGAACACCTGATACCACTTTGCACATATCTTTCTAAATCATATTAATGAGAAAGAACATGTCAAATTATTATACCAATGAACACTTCTAAATGAACATTCATTTTGCAACCAAGAATGAAGATCATCTATCATATCTGAAACCTACTGCAATCAACAAGAACTCCTATTTCTTGATTTTATCAGTAAATCAAGAGTTTATTACAACAATACTTTGAATTGCAATGACAAATCATTCTTAGTAGTTAGGATCATTAACAATTTGTGCATTTGAACTCCTGAAACATCTTTTCAATATCTTGAAAGCATGATAAGCCAATGAACACCTGTATCACTGTCATACACTAAACATCAACATTATTAGCAACATCATCATCAACTATTTCATAGCACAGTAAGAATGATAGACAGACAAGATCAACATATCAAATGGTCTCCTTCCTGAAACTTCTTGGGGTTAACTGATAGAACATTTGATACCTCCCCCTTACTTCATGCTATGTTATGCAATGACTTGTGCAAGATGCACAAGCTTAGATTCTGACTTCTCTTAACTTTCTTTCTGCTTCCAAATTTTCACAGGTGCTTTCTTCCTCCAAACCTTTTCTTTCCATTTCAATTTTTTTAATCCAGGTGAGGCATATATTTTGCAATTCTGTGCTTTGTGTCCAAGAGTGTTGCAATTATAACAAACTATGTCAAAATCATAATCAAATGAATGATAGTACCTTTGAGTACTCATATTAAACTTCCATGCAGAATCATATCTTTCACAATTACTTTGTATATGTCCAACATTATTGCACTTGTAACAAATAATGTCAGTATTCCTTCTGCAAACAATTGCTTTGTGTCCAAATTGATTACAAGCATAACAATAGCCATTAAAAGAATAATTATACCTATACATGTATGCTTGTCTAACAGCAGATTTTCTAAAATTCCTTCTTTGATTGTGTACAAATTCATCTCTGATTTTCTATTTAGCTTCACTCTTCCTTTTATCTTCTGTGGCAACAACATGATGACTTAAATCAATTTTCCTTTTAAGTGTCTGTCTAGCTTTTGAACATTCTCCTTCTTCAGTACTCTTTTCAAACACCAGATTCTTGTGCAACTTAGAGGAAGCCTTTTCTAACTCCTTTCTTAAAGAGACTATTTCTGATTCTAGTTTTAGATTCTCAAACCTTGTAACTTCAAGATCAGATATTGAAACATCAGCAATCCTCTTAGCTTCTTCAATTTCTGTCTTTAATCTATCAATTAGTTTGTCTGAATCATCAATATATGACTTTAAACTAATAATCTGACATCTGGCCTCTTCAAGATCAGTAGAAACAATTCCAAGTTCTGAAAGTGCATTGACTTTTGATTCTCTTTCTTGTTGCAGCTGCAACATTAATTTTTGGTTCTCCTTCTTATACTTCTTGAGTTCAGTTAGAGCATATATGAGATCTCCTTCTAGATCAATCTCACAGTCTTGTTCATCATAATCCTGATCATCATCATCTTCTGAATTTGATTGGGTCTCAACTTCTTCATATGATTGCCTTTCATTGCCACTTTCTTGACACACCAGAGTGTCCTCTTCTTTATCATTACCTTGGTAAATTCTTTTCAATCTCCTCCACATATCCTGAGCTGTAACACAATCCATAATTTTACAAGAAACATCATTAGATAGAGCAGATAAAATAGACTTCTTTGCAATCTGATTACATTTGAGAGCTTCTTTGTTATTTGTAGAGTTAGAATATCCATTCTCAACAGACATTAAAACATCATATCCTAAAGAGGATAAATACACTTGCATTCTAATACACCAAACTAAAAAGTCTGAACCATTAAATAGAGGAACTCCAGAAAACTCTTTCATTGATTCAACTTGTGAAGCATCTTTATCAACTGCTTGAACATTAACACCTAAGTTTGATATGGATGATGTCTTTTGACCAGAATGAATCTTAACATTTCTCATGTTCTTATTTCTCCTGCACTTACCCATTGAACTCCACACACAGGACCTACCCAAGCTGATTAAGCTGCAGAAGGGAAACTGGCTCTGATACCAATTGTAGGAGTCAAGGACAACACTGAGAGGGGGGGTGAATCAGTGTTGTGTGAATTTTTAAATCTTTTTCAATATTTAACTTGCAGAGCACAAAGAAGAGAAAGTTATCATTGAATTGTCAAACAATTATGCACATAACTTTGTCAAAGACATAAACAAAACTCATGAGTAAAACATACAATCATAGAGAGATGATTAAGACACAAGAATTGCACGAGTGGAAAACCCTCCAGGGGTAGAAAAACCACTCCAGAATTGCCTCACTGGCTTAACTGAAAAATATGCCTCACTGACAATACAAATTGTATCTAGGAGCACCAACTCCTTATGGAGCACCAACTCCAATCCCAAACAGAAGCACCCACTTCCAACACTGATATACCTCACTGGTAAACAAATAGGTCTCACTGACCTACAAGCCTCACTGGCTAATACAATCACTATAAACAAAACATCAAACTTCGTGTGCAAGACATGATTGCTGTTCAATCAGATTTGCACCATTGTATACAACCTTATACCTCCTGTTAGAATTTCAAATCAAAACAAGCTCCATATACAAATCTCTATAAACAATTTTCTCTGCAAATTAATCAGATCCATTCAACAACACTGCATATCAATCTTGTATTCTAATCCTCCATTCAACAACACTGAATATCAATCCTGTATTCCAATATGCACAACAACACTACTTTACTCTGTCTGTTTCATTTCTGTCTTACAAGTCTCAATGTCTTGATCAATCGAATTCATGATTCATGCACCTGATTGTCATTTCAATTCATATTGTCTTTTAATCACCTTGTCAATCTCTGTATTTGATCCCTGTCAGTTCATCATCAATCTGCACAAATATCACACATCAATCTACCTGCAAAGCTATTATATACAAGATGATCATTTCACCTTCTCTCTGCAAACAAAATCATTTCACCTTCTCTCTATATACAAAATCATTTCACCTTCTCTCTATATACAAAATCATTTCACCTTCTCTCTGTAAATCAAAAACCCTTTCATTTTCAAAAATAAAAACATCAAGAAATCCAAAAATGCCAATCCATCTGCAAGAAGAAAATCTTATTCTCAAAATAAATAATCAACTTTGATATTCTTCTATGTGCAATTTTGTCTTCAAAAGACCTTTCAAATTCCATCATTCTCCTGCAAGAAATCATGAATAATTTCCACTATTTATTTTCTCTACATAAAAGAAATCCATTCATCTTTCATATCTGCCATCATTCTTGTCTCTGCAAAAACACATTTTCAAAAACCTTGATCTTCTCTGAAAAAAACAAACTTCAATCCTCTTCAAAATTCTCTGCAAAAAAAACTTTGTAACTTCTTAAATGAAATCTCAATTTGCCTTAGGAAACTCCCTCATTAAAAATCATCTTCATTTATTCTATTAACACCAAAAAAGATCTCTCTAGATCATATTCCTTTTGCATAAAACATTTCCTCAAAAATCATTTCTTTAAATTAGAAGAAATACTTTCTAATTTAAGAAAATAACACCACAAAGCTTATTAAAAAACCTTTTGAAATAAGACTTACTGTTTTAAAAATCTATAAAATATGGATATAGGCCGATTAAGGAAGTTTAATAATTAGAAAGAAATTTTAACTCAATCTCCAAAGATATTTGCATGTGGCTTATGGCTTATCACATAAGACTTCACCTTATTTTTTGGGCAAAAAAAACTTTATAAACTTTAAGTTAAAAAACTTCTCCTTAAAAAAGCATCGGGTCCCATGTAATCCTTTTGAAATGCTTTTGGCACTTTTAACATTTTAAACATATCCGTTGATGCGCCCAAACACTTATGGGAGAGACCGAGGGTGTCGGTTTGAACAAGAAGGGACCGGTCATAAGTTATGACAAGAAACCCCTCTGACAGGTGGTATTAGTGAAATAACCTGCACTCGCAGGTCACTATCAAATTAAAACAAAAGTAAACTTTGTTTATGATAGATGCAAAAGAATTGAACTTAGGTTTTTAGGACACCACAATGACACTAAGGTTTTAGGAATAAGTTTGAAGACTTTGGGATTTAGAAATAGAGCTCATCAATGACCAACTTAGATATCAACACCATCATGCTAACAATGACCAACATTAAAGATGTATGAACCAAGAAGCACATCCTAAATCTCATCATTGTAAAGCTCATCAATCAACATCAATTCAATTTGTGACAACCAACCTTATGTCCTGATCTCTGAGTTATTCTTCATGACCTCACATCTGATCTTAACAACCTGTTATGACCTTATTAGATATGATGTGAACTAAAGCATGAGCATGATGAACCAAGACCCTGAAGCATGAATAAATGCACAATATCAATATTGCAACAACTCAACATCCTGTGTGAAGAAATGATCAAACATAACAAACCAAATATGACATCTTTGATACTCCTGAGTATCTCTATTCTGATCCTTTCATATGAACTCACTTAACAACCTTTTGACATTCTATGCAACACACTGCAAACCGTTGAATACCAATCAACTGATATCATCAACCTTGTCAACAACTTGATGAATAATGAAGACCATGCCTACCAAGAATATGTCATGTTCACTGATAAATCATGACATTGTGAAGAACACATCTCTCCAACTGATTGTATGAACCAAGTAAACCATGAATGAACACAAGATGATGTCTCATGCTCCTACTCCTATCAACAACAAACAAGATGATGTAAGATCAAACCTGTGAAGTATAAAACCATTCTCTATATCTGTAAGATGATTTCTCATGCTCCTGAACACTTTTGACATCAATGACAACCTAACACCATCAATCTCCCCCTTTGTCATTGATGGCAAAACCACCTGATGCATATTTTTCTTTCTCCCCCTTTTTGACATCGGATGACAAAGACCATTATCTCCCCCTGAGAACAACTCCACAAA
This sequence comes from Cunninghamia lanceolata, assembly GCA_027924645.1. Lineage (NCBI taxonomy): Eukaryota > Viridiplantae > Streptophyta > Pinopsida > Cupressales > Cupressaceae > Cunninghamia > Cunninghamia lanceolata. The sequence goes on along the minus strand of BSBN01000495.1, from coordinate 5,126,271 downwards.
ATCTTTGAAGCCATTTGTCTTTCATGAAACTTACATCTGATGACAATACCACTGTGAAGATGAAGACTGACACACTCCTTCCTGATAACATCACAAACTTTCAAAACAAACAGTTCTTCTTCAATCAACAACCTTTTTGACCTGAAATAACAAATCTCCAAGATCTTTCATGTATTAGAGATCATAAACAAATTACTACTCAAAAATACCATTGGTAAACACTTGACAAGACTAACCAACATAACTCAACTCAACTCAACACTTATCCACTTCCTGAATTAGTCCTGAAGCAACATATCCACCTGAAGTATACCATCCAATTAACCTTCTGAATACTTTTGCAAAGAAATCATTAGCATACCAATACTCTTTGATGAACAAATTTGTAGGAAAAAAAAAAATCATGAAGACTTCTCATCAATTAGTTCCCAAACATCAGATGATATGATGACCACTTTTTATAAAAACTATTCAAGTTTTCCATGATAGTAATAATTCAGTCCTCATACCACTTCAAAATTGGAGGCACACAATTTGTACATACCTTTCTGAATCATTTTAATGAGGAAGATTATTAATGGAACATGTAAAACTATCACTTCAGAAAACTCCTCAATATCTCTTGATTATTATCTTCTTTTTGACACTATCTTCAAATCACCTGAAAGCTCCAAGATACATGTCATAAAACATAACTCAACAAAGTAATTATATCAGATATAATTATCAAACTGATTTCCTGATATGAACTATCATCCTGATTTTCTGATATGAACTATCATCCTGCAACCATATTTGACACCTTTTCATGACAAAGAATGAAGACCATCTGATCCTCCTGTTCTGTGCAAGACACTTTTCACAACATAAGAACTGATCTATTTTTAACCTTGAAATTCAAATCAGCCCATCAAGGCTGCACACCAAGTTCTTCCTGCAACAACACTTGCATTCACTGAACATGTCATTGATCATGAACACCTGATACCACTTTGCACATATCTTTCTGAATCATATTAATGAGAAAGAACATGTCAAATTATTATACCAATGAACACTTCTAAATGAACATTCATTTTGCAACCAAGAATGAAGATCATCTATCATATCTGAAACCTACTGCAATCAACAAGAACTCCTATTTCTTGATTTTATCAGTAAATCAAGAGTTTATTGCAACAATACTTTGAATTGCAATGACAAATCATTCTTAGTAGTTAGGATCATTAACAATTTGTGCATTTGAACTCCTGAAACATCTTTTCAATATCTTGAAAGCATGATAAGCCAATGAACACCTGTATCACTGTCATACACTAAACATCAACATTATTAGCAACATCATCATCAACTATTTCATAGCACAGTAAGAATGATAGACAAACAAGATCAACATATCAAATGGTCTCCTTCCTGAAACTTCTTGGGGTTAACTGATAGAACATTTGATACCTCCCCCTTACTTCATGCTATGTTATGCAATGACTTGTGCAAGATGCACAAGCTTAGATTCTGACTTCTCTTTACTTTCTTTCTGCTTCCAAATTTTCACAGGTGCTTTCTTCCTCCAAACCTTTTCTTTCCATTTCAATTTTTTTAATTCAGGTGAGGCATATATTTTGCAATTCTGTGCTTTGTGTCCAAGAGTGTTGCAATTATAACAAACTATGTCAAAATCATAATCAAATGAATGATAGTACCTTTGAGTACTCATATTAAACTTCCATGCAGAATCATATCTTTCACAATTACTTTGTATATGTCCAACATTATTGCACTTGTAACAAATAATGTCAGTATTCCTTCTGCAAACAATTGCTTTGTGTCCAAATTGATTACAAGCATAACAATAGCCATTAAAAGAATAATTATACCTGTACATGTATGCTTGTCTAACAGCAGATTTTCTAAAATTCCTTCTTTGATTGTGTACAAATTCATCTCTGATTTTCTGTTCAGCTTCACTCTTCCTTTTATCTTCTGTGGCAACAACATGATGACTTAAATCAATTTTCCTTTTAAGTGTCTGTCTAGCTTTTGAACATTCTCCTTCTTCAGTACTCTTTTCAAACACCAGATTCTTGTGCAACTTAGAGGAAGCCTTTTCTAACTCCTTTCTTAAAGAGACTATTTCTGATTCTAGTTTTAGATTCTCAAACCTTGTAACTTCAAGATTAGATATTGAAACATCAGCAATCCTCTTAGCTTCTTCAATTTCTGTCTTTAATCTATCAATTAGTTTGTCTGAATCATCAATATATGACTTTAAACTAATAATCTGACATCTGGCCTCTTCAAGATCAATAGAAACAATTCCAAGTTCTGAAAGTGCATTGACTTTTGATTCTCTTTCTTGTTGCAGCTGCAACATTAATTTTTGGTTCTCCTTCTTATACTTCTTGAGTTCAGTTAGAGCATATATGAGCTCTCCTTCTAGATCAATCTCACAGTCTTGTTCATCATAATCCTGATCATCATCATCTTCTAAATTTGATTGGGTCTCAACTTCTTCATATGATTGCCTTTCATTGCCACTTTCTTGACACACCAGAGTGTCCTCTTCTTTATCATTACCTTGGTAAATTCTTTTCAATCTCCTCCACATATCCTGAGCTGTAACACAATCCATAATTTTACAAGAAACATCATTAGATAGAGCAGATAAAATAGCCTTCTTTGCAATCTGATTACGTTTGAGAGCTTCTTTGTTATTTGCAGAGTTAGAATATCCATTCTCAACAGACATTAAAACATCATATCCTAAAGAGGATAAATACACTTGCATTCTAATACACCAAACTGAAAAGTCTGAACCATTAAATAGAGGAACTCCAGAAAACTCTTTCATTGATTCAACTTGTGAAGCATCTTTATCAACTGCTTGAACATTAACACCTAAGTTTGATATGGATGATGTCTTTTGACCAGAATGAATCTTAACATTTCTCATGTTCTTATTTCTCCTGCACTTACCCATTGAACTCCACACACAGGACCTACCCAAGCTAATTAAGCTGCAGAAGGGAAACTGGCTCTGATACCAATTGTAGGAGTCAAGGACAACACTGAGAGGGGGGGTGAATCAGTGTTGTGTGAATTTTTAAATCTTTTTCAATATTTAACTTGCAGAGCACAAAGAAGAGAAAGTTATCATTGAATTGTCAAACAATTATGCACATAACTTTGTCAAACACATAAACAAAACTCATGAGTAAAACATACAATCATAGAGAGATGATTAAGACACAAGAATTGCACGAGTGGAAAACCCTCCAGGGGTAGAAAAACCACTCCAGAATTGCCTCACTGGCTTAACTGAAAAACATGCCTCACTGACAATACAAATTGTATCTAGGAGCACCAACTCCTTATGGAGCACCAACTCCAATCCCAAACAGAAGCACCCACTTCCAACACTGATATACCTCACTGGTAAACAAATAGGTCTCACTGACCTACAAGCCTCACTGGCTAATACAATCACTATAAACAAAACATCAAACTTCGTGTGCAAGACATGATTGCTGTTCAATCAGATTTGCACCATTGTATACAACCTTATACCTCCTGTTAGATTTTCAAATCAAAACAAGCTCCATATACAAATCTCTATAAATAATTTTCTCTGCAAATTAATCAGATCCATTCAACAACATTGCATATCAATCTTGTATTCTAATCCTCCATTCAACAACACTGAATATCAATCCTGTATTCCAATATGCACAACAACACTACTTTACTTTGTCTGTTTCATTTCTGTCTTACAAGTCTCAATGTCTTGATCAATCGAATTCATGATTCATGCACCTGATTGTCATTTCAATTCATATTGTCTTTTAATCACCTTGTCAATCTCTGTATTTGATCCCTGTCAGTTCATCATCAATCTGCACAAATATCACACATCAATCTACCTGCAAAGCTATTATATACAAGATGATCATTTCACCTTCTCTCTACAAACAAAATCATTTCACCTTCTCTCTATATACAAAATCATTTCACCTTCTCTCTATATACAAAATCATTTCACCTTCTCTCTGTAAATCAAAAACCCTTTCATTTTCAAAAATAAAAACATCAAGAAATCCAAAAATGCCAATCCATCTGCAAGAAGAAAATCTTATTCTCAAAATAAATAATCAACTTTGATATTCTTCTGTGTGCAATTTTATCTTCAAAAGACCTTTCAAATTCCATCATTCTCCTGCAAGAAATCATGAATAATTTCCACTATTTATTTTCTCTTCATAAAAGAAATCCGTTCATCTTTCATATCTGCCCTCATTCTTGTCTCTGCAAAAACACATTTTCAAAAACCTTGATCTTCTCTGAAAAAACAAACTTCAATCCTCTTCAAAATTCTCTGCAAAAAAAACTTTGTAACTTCTTAAATGAAATCTCAATTTGCCTTAGGAAACTCCCTCATTAAAAATCATCTTCATTTATTCTATTAACACCAAAAAATATCTCTCTAGATCATATTCCTTTTGCATAAAAAATTTCCTCAAAAATCATTTCTTTAAATTAGAAGAAATACTTTCTAATTTAAGAAAATAACACCACAAAGCTTATTAAAAAACCTTTTGAAATAAGACTTACTGTTTCAAAAATCTATAAAATATGGATATAGGCCGATTAAGGAAGTTTAATAATTAGAAAGAAATTTTAACTCAATCTCCAAAGATATTTGCATGTGGCTTATGGCTTATCACATAAGACTTCACCTTATTTTTCGGGCAAAAAAAACTTTATAAACTTTAAGTTAAAAAACTTCTCCTTAAAAAAGCATCGGGTCCCATGTAATCCTTTTGAAATGCTTTTGGTGCTTTTAACATTTTAAACATATCCGTTGATGCGCCCAAACACTTATGGGAGAGACCGAGGGTGTCGGTTTGAACAAGAAGGGACCGGTCATAAGTTATGACAAGAAACCCCTCTGGCAGGTGGTATTAGTGAAATAACCTGCACTCGCAGGTCACTATCAAATTAAAACAAAAGTAAACTTTGTTTATGATAGATGCAAAAGAATTGAACTTAGGTTTTTAGGACACCACAATGACACTAAGGTTTTAGGAATAAGTTTGAAGACTTTGGGATTTAGAAATAGAGCTCATCAATGACCAACTTAGATATCAACACCATCATGCTAACAATGACCAACATTAAAGATGTATGAACCAAGAAGCACATCCTAAATCTCATCATTGTAAAGCTCATCAATCAACATCAATTCAATTTGTGACAACCAACCTTATGTCCTGATCTCTGAGTTATTCTTCATGACCTCACATCTGATCTTAACAACCTGTTATGACCTTATTAGATATGATGTGAACTAAAACATGAGCATGATGAACCAAGACCCTGAAGCATGAATAAATGCACAATATCAATATTGCAACAACTCAACATCCTGTGTGAAGAAATGATCAAACATAACAAACCAAATATGACATCTTTGATACTCCTGAGTATCTCTATTCTGATCCTTTCATATGAACTCACTTATCAACCTTTTGACATTCTATGCAACACACTGCAAACCGTTGAATACCAATCAACTGATATCATCAACCTTGTCAAGAACTTGATGAATAATGAAGACCATGCCTACCAAGAATATGTCATGTTCACTGATAAATCATGACATTGTGAAGAACACATCTCTCCAACTGATTGTATGAACCAAGTAAACCATGAATGAACACAAGATGATGTCTCATGCTCCTGCTCCTATCAACAACAAACAAGATGATGTAAGATCAAACCTGTGAAGTATAAAACCATTCTCTATATCTGTAAGATGATTTCTCATGCTCCTGAACACTTTTGACATCAATGACAACCTAACACCATCAGTGCTGCCAAGTCAAAACCCATAAAATATGTACTATGCCATCCCACAGGTATTATTTAATGGATTCTGGAAGAAAAACCAAACTACTTGATAAGGAAGAGCTTGTGTTAGTTTCAAGTGATAAATCAAATGTCCGCGTCTGCGTTGCGGCGTTGGTAATATGGTTTGACTTCTTCATCATGAACTGCGAGACTTAATGGCGGCTCACTGCTATCTGCACATGTTACAAAGGCCTCTTAATGGCGGCTCACTGCTATCTGCACATGTAACAAAGGCCTCTCTCTCTCTCTCTATATGTACCCTTACACAGGCCAAACACCCAACATGATTTCTGAATCAATTGACTTAGGCATCTCAAGGTGATTACAAGATTCATTAATTTCAGCACTCACTGTCAAAATCTCTAATCATCTTCATCCAACAGCGATTCTTTATGGCTGCCTTCATCATACTGTTGATTATTTTCAATCTTCAGGCCACCTTGTCTACTTCTGCTCCCTCCTACAATGTCATAGACAATTGCTGGAGAAGAGATCCACACTGGGCAGAGCAAGGCAACAGAATGAAACTTGCAGATTGTGGTGTGGGTTTTGGAAGTGCAGCCAAGGGAGGAAATGGAGGAGAGGTATACACAGTCACTAGTCCAGATGACAATGCTGAAAATCCTCTGCCTGGCACTCTCCGATACAGAGTTACTCGTGATGGTCCTCTGTGGATAGTTTTTGCAAGTGATATGGAGATAAAGCTTCAGATGCCCCTCTTTTTCACCAGCCACAAGACTATCGACGCAAGGGGATCAAATATTCACATCAGCAATGGTCCTTGCATCCGTCTCTTCAATGTCAGCAACATTATCATCCATGGATTAAACATCCATGACTGCAAGCCAAGTGTAACTGGCAACGTTCTCCTCTCCCAATCCATCAGCCCTGAGATGATGGATACACAAGACGGAGATGGAATTTCAGTTGTTACTTCACGAGACATTTGGATCGATCATAACACCCTCTCCAATTGCGCAGATGGGCTTGTAGATGTCACGCTTGCTTCCACTGCAGTTACAATTTCTAATAACCGCTTCTCTTACCATGACAAAGTAAGAGAGAAAATATGCAGACTTAAAATTACTATAGATAGGAACTAGAGTGGTTTCATGAATATGGATGGATGATTAATCTTGCCCATGTAATAAAACAATTCAGGTGATGCTTTTGGGCCACAGCGATGATTATACAGCTGATAAAGCCATGAGAGTGACTGTTGCATTCAACCACTTTGGACCTGGCTTATTGGAGCGCATGTCAAGGTAATTGAACTAAATTCAAACTTCTCATGTTTAACTAGCTAACTTCATTCGTCAATCAATGTCAATCAATACAGATATGATCGATCTCCAACCGTTGTGAAATTTATTTCAGGATTCAATGTTTAGTTTTTAGACTCAAATTCATTGACCCATATTTTATGAGTAGTAATTCACAAGAATCCATTTAAGTGGACTTGATCTTGGTGGAAACTCCATGGTTAAGTTCGCTTGAGTCGGAGTAGTAATGGGATGGGTGACCTCCCGGGAAGTCCCGATCCTTCACCCTTGTAAGAATCACCTAAATGCAATGAGTGCTACTTCCAAGGAGGTCACCCATCCCATTACTACTCTGACTCAAGTGCGCTAAATCAGTACTACTCCGACTCAAGCACGCTTAATCATGGAGTTTCCCTAAGATCAAGCCCACTTAGATGGGTTCTTGTAAACCACTACTCATGAATTATGGGTCAATGAGTTTAACTCAAAAAACTACACAACCGAATCCTGAAATAAATATCATAATTTGACACACTGCCAAAAATATCTCTTACTTATCAATAATATGGGTTGCTTTTCTGGGCAGGTGCCGACATGGGTATGCGCATGTGGCAAACAACAACTATGAACCGTGGGGTATATACGGCATTGGAGGGAGCGCCCACCCTATGATTAGAAGCGAAGGCAATCGCTTTGTTGCCCCCAACGAGGAATACAAGAAGCAGGTGACATGGCGTGAGAGCCCTGATGGAAAGAGTTGGCTGTGGAAGTCTGTGAGGGACACATTTTTTAACGGGGCATACTTCGTTCCATCTGGCAGAGGAAAAGCACTTCCTCTCTATCAGGCAGGCCAGCAATTTAAAGTTGCTAATGGAAGATTAGTACCCATTTTGACTGAAAGTGCAGGAGTCCTAGCCTGCAATTTCTCCGGGCCTTGCCTGTAATACAGCTTGTTACATCCTAACTTAGAGCCCTGTTCTCGAAGAGATTGTCACATTCTGTGACTCGATTCATTTCATCCTGTTATACTTGTTACGTCTTAGCTTAGAGCCCTGTTCTCATACAGATTGTCACATTCTTTGATTCGATTCATTTAATCCCTCCCTTAGTTTCGAAGATTAATTCACTCATTCTTCCCATTTTCTGGAAGATTAAATTCAATCATTATCAATATTTCACTGCTTGGCAAATGAAACTTGTGTGGTTGCTACTTTTGACTCTCAAATTCTCGTGCACAGTCCATAAGAATTAATAGATCACAAATCTTAACACATCTCAACAAATAACAAGTACTCTTTAAGCAATTCTTTCACTGTTTAATCTGAGTCGCCTAACTAATATTAGCAATTTCTCTCAGCTGAATGGATCATACTCTTTCAGTAAGTATGGGTAACACCAATTACATGTTCAGACTAATCTCTCAATTTTTGAAATAGTTATAGCGTTTCCAGATTCTTATCAGTGAGACTCAACCACATTAAGTTTGTTTGCAGAACTAGTAGGCACAAAAATTCTCAACCAAAAGCGGTTTCCTCTCAAATATGGGCATGTCTTTCAAAGAATTCTTTCATGTGCTAGTGAGATGGTGTGTATCACACAAGGCTTCAACTCATGATCATTAATTTCAGAAACTGATACAATCTAATATAAAACGTATCCCCTGCTGCTCAGTATAGCTTAATTAGTGCCAAAAAAAAAAGAGAGAGATTTTCTTAAGTGAAGAATTTTTTTTTCCTCCAAATTAAGCCTCAAGGAGAAAACAAGACTCAAACAGTCATGCAAACATCCGAAGGGCATGGTAGACTATGTTTGAGAAGATTATAACAGGGGACAAAATGACATCTAAAAATGTCCTAAAGGAGTTGCACTTCATGTACGCTTATAATAATGCAAAGTGTTTATTGACCTAGGACTCGAACTTCTTTTACTAAATGTGAAATTTTAAGAATATTATATTTTATTAAAAGCTAGAGGTCAAAATCATGTGAGGCTTGCTTAAGGGATCAACAGAAAAGTCATGTTATTGGTTTAAATTAAATTTTATATAATTATCTGGAAGAATAGCTAAGTTTTTTTTGAATTGGGGTTCTCACAACCTAAGAAAATTTCATTAGTTGGTTCTTCTATATGGGAAGAAATTAGTATCAGTTGTAGGTAATACGATTCCTATGCTTTGCATTTTTAAATAAGAGTATATTATTAAGTCCTCAGTAATTATTTTATTATAATATGAAAAATTATAAAGAAAATGTTTTAGAAAAGATGGTTTAATGAATTTTAGGTATTAAAATGGTCTTTTAATTATTTCTGTCACCAATCTATTTATATTAGATGTTAAGTTTGTTTTGAGAAATCTAACAATCCAATTTATTTTAAATATCTCAACCTTTAGGCTTTAGACATACTTCTCATGTTAATCCAAATTATTTCTTTTCCATTGCAATGTTGATCATGTGTTCACTATTTTTTTGGTTGAAAATAATTAACATGAATCAAAGCATTAACTAAAAATTGCAATGGATAGTTTACAATTGATTCCTAAATTAAACATTAAATCTTTGTAATTATCAATTTATATTTGAAGGTTGTATAACCATATTTAAGCTTTTTTAGTTAGAATATGATTAATTATTTCTAAAATTGTATTGGATCTAAAGGTGAAATTATGCACTAGCCCATTAGAAATTCTAGAAGACTACGCCAAATAAATATTTGATATTAATAATGCTTTTTTTAATCATTAATTGTCAACATTTCATGGGCAATGTTAAATGGATGACCATTATTTTTAAAAATAGCCTTGAGTAAGACAATTGCCATAACATAGCTATTAAAAAATAGCCTTAAGTAAGACAATTGTCATAAAATGTTTACTTCACATAAATTGGATCTTGATTATCTTTAATTAATTATTAGAATGAATCAATTGTGTAATCAGTTGAATCACAAGTTCAACTAGGAAAAATCAATCCCCACAAACCTAACTATTTTGAATTAGAATGCATCAAGACTCAATTGTTCTTAATTGATTATGCAATTAAATCATTTGATCAAGTATAAAAATGAGGCTAACTTAAAGCTAAAAACATAATCACAATCTATTGGTACACATTACACTTCGATTAGGACTAATTGTACATCTAGTTGAGATAATCATATAGTTAGTTCAATCAAGAATATAATTGGGTTTAGTTAGGCCCCCAAAACCTAGTTTGATTCAATTAATTCTCATTATGGATTCCATATCCTTGATAGAGCACCAAATTAAACTAATTGATTAAATGACTTAGTCAATTGTATAAATGGGGTTGATAAGTCTTGACAAACTAAATTACATTGAATTACTATGTGTTGGAGCTTAGTGATTCACTAGTTCTCGTATAATTCAATGAGTGAAATCATTCATTTAATCAAGTGTATAATTAGAGCCAATGGAGTCCCATGAACACAAATGCATAATTTACTAGATATTGGAGCTCAAGTAGCCACAATTGATCATGTAATTTACTTAATCAATTATTTGGTTCAAATAGGTATAAGAATTGAGATAGTTGGTACAAATAAACCCATTACATCTACACATAGGCCTTTACTAGATATGTAATATCATAGCATTTGAATTCAAAATGTGTCTCCCTTTTTTAAATTCAAATTCAAATTATGGATAACTGACCCCATCCACTTTCCCACCTTGAGATGACTAAACAAATTTTGGGTACAATTTGACGCCACATGTGCTAGTAGTTTCAAACATTCAATGCATTCATTCTAATCATCAAGTATCATTAGAAATCCTCTCATCCAAGAGATTTAAAAGAGAAATCAATAGACACACATTTAGATTTGGTGCACTAAAAGGAGTTAAAATTTTTCATGTACTCTATTATAGGGCCCTTGCCTATTATATTCAAACTTTTGTACACAATTTAGGGGCTAAACTAGGAGAACTTGTCCCCATTCAATGAAACAACAACCCTTTCAATATATTTTTAGATACCGTTAGGTCCATACATAGAAAAATAAAATGGATGCAAAGGCACACCAAGTGAGTAGAAGAGTAGATTGTTTACCCTTCTATCTGACAAAACAAATACTTGAAATAATGAATAAAATTAACAATGCATATCAAACAAAGGAGTAAATGTGTATCTTTATTCACACATGAAATTATTATAGAAGTAGACCAAATATGGTCGGTCAAGGATCAAAGTCGATCAAACTAGATCATACTCCTTTCCTTGGGGATAGAAAATCTATTTAAAGGATCTGATAGTTTCCAAGTGGAACACAACCATTAAACAACCAACTCCTACAACCACCCAAACGCTGAAAAACAACTAATACATAATTGAATAAACAACATTATCAAAACATAATAATCATCATTGTACACTAACACCATTATCCCCTCGAAAGAAAAAAAAGTTATCTTCCAAACGATAAACAACAAGTAAGAATCAAGTGACATTAGTTAAGATATTTCACACAAGTGATGATCAACTGTAGATGAAGAACTTGTATGAAAACCTAGCCTAGACACATGGAGTAGAACCAACACATCTAGAATGTATGCCAAACAAATGAGGACCAAACAAATAATGATCCCAACTTGACTATACACTGAAGTCTAAAAATGTTGCACCCAATCAATTATTCAACCCAGATCTAGTACTGTAGGTATCAAAAAAGCATTAGAATCTTGAAAACATTGCTTAGTATCCTTATATGCCATGAATGTACTTCCATTCACTTCATCAATCCATATGAATAATTCCTTGTGTATGCCAAGGTCATAGTCTAAGGAAGAACCAACTACAAAAGGTGGGATATATGCAATAGAAGATTTAGCAAGAGAAAAGTGGAATGCGAGACTGTGTAGTATAGTGTCTCTGAGTAGGTTGTACATCAATAGGCACAAAATAAATAGGTTGTACATCATTAGGAGTATATTGACAGCCACCCCTTATATGGTAAAAGTTGTAAATGTAGGTGAATGGAAAAAAACATTGGAGTCATACAACATGTAGACTTTCCTATGGCAGTCAAACACCATGTAGAATTTCTTATGACTATCATACAATTAGAACTTGGAGTAACAAACCATACTATTTTATGTCTACCGTACATTAGAAAATGATTAGAATTTGTATTGTAGGCCTTTGACCATATAGTAGTGTAGAGAATAGATTGAGACCATATGGTAATAGAGACAAAATAAATAGGTCGTATGACACTATTTTGAAGATAAAAAATGGTAAAGGAGCTCATATTATACAAATGGAATAGTATATGGCTATACAGTAGAGAAAATAATGAGGTGGTACAATGGAGTCTTGAGTACTAAAAATTTTAATTTTTTCTTCCTTTTTAAATTTTTGCCTTTTCTTGGTTTGCATGGCTAATGATAATTTAGTTTCATTTTTATATGTATCTTGCTAATTTATGTTGTACGGTGGAGAGGTAGTGTAGTTGTACAACAAAGGAGAAGTGAATTTGATTATCATAATTTGTATTTTCCAATGCTTTTTTCATTATTTTATCCTTAGGTTGTAGGATTAAAGAGAAGAAAGTTGTAATAATTTCTATAGCTTCAATAAAATTACAGTTTGACAAAAATACCTCATATTCCTCCATTTTCTTGTGAAATAGGCTGCAAAGAGAATTTGTCTCATCCTCTTAACATGAATGTAATTCTAGAATCCCTTCATCATTCAGCTCCATCAGACCTTGATCATGCTTCTCCATATCCTTTACTTCAAAGTTTGAATCTTACGAATCCAAGAAATTTGCTTCCTTACTGACTGCTTAGTTCTTCAAACCAATCATAAACTTCTAACCCTACTTGTAGTTGGCCTTAGCCACTACCAGCCAACCCCAACCCAACAATATGTCATACACTATCTTCCATAATGAAATGACCACCAAATTCAACAAAAATGCTTGGGTTTCAATAATTATCTTTTGACCCATTAAAACTCCAAGTACTTTAATACCTTGTTTCTCAGCTCTCACCGGTTGAAAAGTTGGATGCCAAATGTTTATCTTTCTCAAACTTCTCCAAGTGTCTTTCAGAAGTACTTCCACATCAAACTCGCCACCAACAATTACATTGGTGAGATTCCTTCAAATGATCTCCATATTTACCACTACTAGTTTCTTTGTCATGTTAACTGTTAATAACATGGGATCAATCACTTAGTCACTTGACAATGGAGTTTTAGCTATTGGTTCTTCATTCTCTCTAGATTCCAAATGGGTCATAGCATGCACCATCTCATTCTTCTCTAATACAGTATTAGTCATAACATTTTAGAGTTCAAGAATACTTTGTAATAAATCCACTACTTTAATTGGTATGGTAGTTTGAAGTACTTGCCTTGCAATATTTTTTTAGATTGTAATTGATTTGTTACTGTACTTGCATTTGCATTTGAGTGGTGATGTTAATTATCCATAGCCTTCTCCACTTTGACTCTTACTTCACCAAGTGTTTCTTATTTTGTACATGGGTTCAGGTACACATGCTTCTTTGCTTGGGCTCAAGTAACAACCAATACTTCATTATGCCTCTCTACATCAATCATGTTGATGTTGGTCTTTTTTGGACATCTAGCATTTGAAAGGAAGCAAGGTATGCGGAAATGCTTCCTACACTAATCCACTAAGGAAAGATTTATGTAAATTTTAACTTTTATAGTTATAAATTAAGATGGACATTAACAGAAAGGTAATAATAAACATCCAAAAGCAAGTACAAATCTTGCAACACAAATATACATGGGGAAAACCATTTTGGGTAAAAAACCCCACACTCGAAAACCTATACAATGCATTATCAAATTAAAGGATGGTTACAACACACTTGCAATGCAAGTTCTTCCAAGAGTACACAAATGTCAAATACTGGAGTAACTTCGACAACATAATGGTACTTGCAAATGAACCATACATCTCCAACTCCAAGAACCTATATATATATAAAGAAATACTAAGATGAAGGTAGTTTCTAGAGCAAACCACAAAAGAATCTCGTTCAAATCCACGTGGCCCAAATTCCAAGGCCATAAAACATGCAAAAGACACTTGTCAAAGATTCACTTTCATCCCTTACAACCCCATACTTGGGTGCCCCAAATAGGTATGATAGATGCTCTTACACCGGCATAAAATCTATCATAAATGACAACACTTACAATTGTAAGTGAATCTGTCATAACTGACTATTAATAAACGATTCCCTTACAACTTGTCATAGTCAAACTTGGGTGCCTACTTTCTCTATGCAAAGATGCTTCTTGACATTTGTCACACTTGTCATAGAATCTGTATTTCTGGCTTTTACATGTCATAGAATCCGTCATACATCATAATCTCTTACACAACCAACAAGATGCTGACACATGGCAATAATGCCACCTCAAATGAGACACCTACATTTTCAAATGTTGACTTAACCATCCAAGTCACCTTCCAAGTGGGATGACATGTCAACATGCCACCTCGTGCACTAAATAACAAAACCAAATGACCAATATTAAACACAATTTAGGCAATTAAATAAATATACAATCAAATAATAAATGCTAGGAAATTGCAAAGGTTGAGACTCCTTAATTCCCAACATTCTCCCACTTGTCGAACACCTTACAAGAGCCAATAGAATGACAGTATTTAATTAATAGGGGCCTAGAGGCCCATAGACTCCAAACACCATCTAAACTTCTTCGTGCTCATAGGTTTTGTCAAGGAATCTGCAACATTTGTCAAAGTGTCAACTTTCTCCAAATTCACCTTTCCATCCTCTACCATGTCACAAACAAAATGGTATTGGACATCAATATGCTTTGTGCTCGTGTGGAAAGTAGGATTCTTTGCCAAACATATGGCACTCTGACTGTCAAAACAAATGGTAATCTTCCCTACGTCAAACCCAACATCAGAACACAATCTCTTGAGCCCAATGGCTTCTTTACAAACATGAGTTGCTGCTATGTACTCTGCTTCAGTAGTGGACAAAGTGACCATAGGTTGCCGCTTACTCATCCAACTAATATTACCACCAAATATACTGAACACATAAGCACTAGTGGATCTCCTACTCTCAATGTCACCTATCCAATCTGAATCCACAAATCTTCATTGCTCTATATGCCAACATAAGAATTAAATCTTTATTCTAGTACATTGCTTAAGCTAAAGAAATAACCCTTAGGAGTTTTGAATTCACTTAACTTGTGTACTCATTTTGGCTAGGCATTTAATATGGTCAGCGTCAGGTTAAAATGGCTCCTAAGCCCAATGATGTGAAGAAATTTTCACTTTAGAACTAGTGACAAATTTAAACCTACAAAGTTGTGATGTGGCTGCTTGTTGGATCACTATGATAACCTTGCATCTTCATTGTTCCATATGATTGAATCAGAGCTATGGTTTGAACAAAGGAGAATATTTCTTGTCTAGTAGGCTCCTAAATGGTGTCTATTGACACCACCCCTTTAGAACCAAGTAGAAAATCTAAAGGTAAACTAGTTCCAAATTTTGAATTCAACAATGTTTAGACCTACACACATAGTTTACAAATGTGGGTAGGTTCAAGTCCATAGTTCTAGAGGCTAGTTTCCTAGTTGCACAAGTGAATTGAAACATGGATAAGGGATTTATTTTAATAGAGGTATTCATCTAACATCTTGCACAACATATCTACATCAAGTTTCCAATTAAATAACTTTATTTATTTATTTATTTTTTTAATATTTATTTTAATACATTTATAAATATTGCATCATTAAATTTTAAGGGTTCTTGATGATCTTACTTAATTATTCATTTACCCTAATTTTGTTTAGAAGCTCATAAGCTCATATATTTAAAAGCTCATATATTTTCCTCTTCAAATATAATAGAAAACAAACTTAGACCTTAACATAAACACAATATATCTAAAAGAAGTTTGAAACACTTAAAATAAGTAATGTGAACCATGGAAGTCGCTGTGTACTAAGAAAAACAGTTGTAGTTTCCAAAACATATTGGTTCCACTTCCATCCATCTCATCTCCTCTAATTTTGGTTGGAGATTTAGCTTAAGTATTTAGAAACATATAACTATAATTTTTTCCAATCAAATAAAGTCAATGATACAGCAATGAACAGCCAGTGACATCATATAATTCTGTAATGGCTCAGAGCAATGAGCAGACATTCGAATGGTGCTACCAAGTCCCAACACATAAATTATGCACTACGCCATCCCACAGGTATTATTTAATGGATTCTGGAAGAAAAACCAAACTACTTGATAAGGAAGAGCTTGTGTTAGTTTCAAGTGATAATTATCAAACGACCGTGTCTGCGTTCCGGCGTTGGTAATATGGCTTGACTTCCTCATGCTCATCTTCATCATCAACTGCCAGACTTAATGGTGGCTGACTGCTATCTGCACATGTTACACGGCTTTCTCTCTCTCTATATATATACTCTTACACAGGCCTAACACCCAAAATGATTTCTGAATCAATTGACTAAGGCATCTCAAGGTGAATACAAAGTTCATTAATTTTAGCACTCACTGTAAAAATCATCTTCGTCGAACAGCGATCCTTCATGGCTGCCTTCATCATACTGTTGATTGTTTTGAATCTCCAGGCCGCCTTTTCTACTTCTGCTGCCTACTATAATGTCGTAGACAATTGCTGGAGAAGAGATCCACACTGGGCAGCGCAAAGCAACAGAATGAAACTTGCAGATTGTGGTGTGGGCTTTGGCAGTGCAGCCAAGGGAGGCAAAGGAGGAGATCTATACACAGTCACTAATCCAGATGACAATGCCGCAAATCCTCTGCCTGGCACTCTCCGATACGGAGTTACTCGTGATGGTCCTCTGTGGATAGTTTTTGCAAGTGATATGGAGATAAAGCTTCAGATGCCCCTCTTTTTCACCAGCCACAAGACTATCGACGCAAGGGGGTCAAATATTCACATCAGCAATGGGCCTTGCATCCGCCTCTTCATTGTCAGCAACATTATCATCCATAGATTAAACATCCAAGACTGCAAGCCAAGCGTAACTGGCAACGTTCTCCTCTCACAATCCTTGAGCCCTGAGATGATGGATACACAAGATGGAGATGGAATTTCAGTTGTTACTTGACGAGACATTTGGATCGATCATAACACCCTCTCCAATTGCGCAGATGGGCTTGTAGATGTCACGCTTGCTTCCACTGCAGTTACCATTTCTAACAACCGCTTCTCTTACCATGACAAAGTAAGAGATAAAAATATGCAGACTTAAAATTACTATAGATAGAAAGTAGACTGGTTTCATGAATATGGATGGATGATTAATCTTGCCCATGTAATAAAACAATGCAGGTGATGCTTTTGGGCCACAGCGATGATTATACAGCTGATAAAGCCATGAGAGTGACTGTTGCATTCAACCACTTTGGACCTGGCGTATTGGAGCGCATGCCAAGGTAATTGAAGTAAATTCAACTTCTCATGTTTAATGAGCTAACTCCATTGTCAATCAATGCAGATATGATCGATCTCCAACAGTCAACCAACTCCTAATTGACATGATATAGGTTATGATATTTATTTTGGGATTTAATGTGTAGTTTTTTGAGTCAAACTCATTGACCCATATTTCATGAGTAGTGGTTCACAAAAACCCATCTAAGTAGGTTTGATCTTAGAGGAAACTCCATGGTTAAGCGTACTTGAGTTGGATTAGTACTCGGATGGGTGACCTCCCAGAAAGTCCCAATCCTTCATATATCAGTTTTGTCTTCCATGCACTAATGTGTCTTCTATGCATTGGCTGTATTCTCTGTGTTCTGCGTGACTGTAACTGTCTTCTCCATGTTTTACGTTTCTGTTACTATCTCTATATGATTGGCGTGTCTTCTCTGTGCCTGGCGTGTTTGCTATGTTTGTGACCTTACTTTAATGCATGTATTAGACTCGCGTTTATACATACATTAAAGTGGGGGCTAAATATAACGTCAGAAAATGTCCCCTTGGGGGCTTTTCCCTCATAAGGTTTAGCTCCCGGGTCTTTAGCATGCATTTAGGACATCTTAGTTCATATTTTGACATCCCGATGGAATGAGACCTAGGTTCCATGGCAAATTGGACCCAGGTGGACCCCTTGAGTTGTACCCTACCAAAAATAGGGGGGAAGGACTTGGGCACCTGTGCCCTAGTCCTGCCCTATTTTGGGGCAGCCCTAATTTCTAGGTGTTAGTTTTATGACTATTATTTGGTCTGTTTGCCGACATGGTAAATTTTGATTTTTAAAATCTTGGCAGGAGTGCTTATAGTTGCATATATAAGCATGTTTAAGCATTCATTTATAAACTAGATTTCAATTAGATGATCATTGTGAACTCTAGGTATTCTCAAGGTGATTCAAGGCTTTCATTGTGTTGCAAAAGTAGACTTGTGTGTTTTGTGTGTTGATATTTGCATATTTGAGCATCAATTTCCTCATGTAATGAAGAGCATCTTCCTCCCATGAGAGCTCCACTACAAGGCGACATAATATTGTGTTTTCATCATTGATTCCTTTAGTTTTTGCTTTTGCCTCACAAGGGCATGCACTCTTCATCTGACAACGGTGTTCAGAGACTTAAGTGTCCTCTGGGGCTTGACTAAGGCAAGCCTCTAAACACCACAACCCCCAAACCAAGTCTTGTGATTGCAGGTTACAAGTGTCATAACTGGGAAAAGTGGAGTTGTAGGAAGGATTGGCAGGCATCAAGGATTTGGGATCTGAAGAAAAGCAGGACACAGGAGCACTTCCAAGACTTGGGTACTCACTCTAGTGTCCTCCACATCTGAGTTTTAGGAAATAGAAGTTACATGGCTGATCAGTGTCAGAAGGAGGTCTGGATTCCGTGAAGAAACTGGTACCTTGGACTTGGGCACTTGCTCCAGTGTCCCCGACTATTCTACTTTGGAACCCCAAAAATATGTACTCTGTGATTTGGTATTTTACTCCTATCTGCAAGAGTTTTTTCTGTTATTCGTCAATTTGTTGCCTTATTTGCATAATTAGGGTTTTAATGGTCAATTGGGCATAAGAGAAGGAAAATTGAGAATTAAATTCCCTAATCCAAGTTTCCCTACATTTGCAAGTGACCTAGGGTATGATAGTGCTCGCCACTCGACCCTAGATCCTTGAATGTATAGTGGAGAGGAGGATTTAAACATCTAAAATCTAGAACATTAATAAATCCAATTTTCTCCTAAACATTCACATAACTTGGATCTTGATTATCTCTAATTAATTATTATAATGAATCAATTGTGTAATTAGTTGAATCACAAATTCAATTGGGAAAAATCAATCCCCACAAACCTAACTATGTTGAATTAGAGTGTATCAAGACTCAATTGTTCTTAATTTATTATTTAATTAAATCATTTGATCAAGTATAAAAATGAGGCTAACTTAAAGCTACAAACATAATCATAATTTATTAGTACACATTACCCTTCGATTAGGACTAATTGTACATGTAGTTGAGCTGATCATATAGTTAGTTCAATCAAGTATATAATTGGGTTTAGTTAGGAACCCAAAACCTAGTTTGGTTCAATTAATTATTATTATTGAAATGAAGCAAAGGTGTGGACCAACGCTTCCAAAACTAATCTATGTGGGGGAGATAGTGCAAAACTCATAAAACTCCTTAAACTATTATAGTGAAAGAAACACATTCAAATACATGCATAAAACAATATTACCATAACATATAGATTTACGTGGGGAAAACCTTTCCAGGTAAACTACCCCACACACCAAAAGCACGATACTTTATATTATCAGTAACAAAATTACAATACAATAACAACACCAATCTTCTCCAGGTGTCCTCTATCTTCAACAAAAATCTAGGATAATTTTGGCAGCATAACAGTGTCTCAAAAATTATCAACTTCACTACTCAATACACTAAGGCATAGAGTATTTAATAATAATCATCTTTGATAAAGAGATGGCGTCCAAAACATGCAATATTCAAAACAAAAGACTAAGTGTAAAATTGATCAAAATCAATGCATGGTAACATAGACTGGACTGATTACTTATTGCAGTTTCTATCTACGTAGCCACCAGTGGAGAGTATAACTATCACCGCACATGTAACAAGTTTGTATGCATGCAAATGCCTTGCATGTGAAAAGCCTCCATCATATGTGCTCATTAATTCATGGTGATTAATAGGTTGAGACACATATTATTCTCAACATTCTCCCACTTGTCGAAGACCTATCATGAGTCATCTATAATCAACTGCTCAGGGCCCCAAGGCCCATGGAAATAGCACACCATCCAAAATTCTATGTGCTCATTGGCTTCATCAGTGCATCTACAACATTTCTCAAAGTGTCAACCTTCTCCAATATCACCTTTCAATCTTCTACCATATCATGAATAAAATAAAATTGAACATCAATGTGTTTTGTTCTAGCATGGAAAGTGGGATTCTTTGCTAAGCAAATGGTACTTTGATTGTTGCAACAGATAGTAATCTATCCTACATCAAAACCAATATCCAAACTCAACCTCTTAAGCTAAATGGCTTCCTTGCAAGCATGATTAGTTGACATGTACTCTACTTCTATCATGGATAAAGTGACTATAGCCTAACACTTACTCATCCAACTTATAGTACGACCATTCATCGTGAACACATATCCACTGGTGGATCTTCTATTGTTAATGTCACCTGCCTAATCTAAATCCACATATCCATGAATGCTTACAGAATGCTAAGAACAAGTAGGATAACCATGATAACATAGAGAATACTCAGAAGTACCCTACAGATATCTAAACACTCTCTTTACCGCATCCCAATGTACCCGTCGAGGATTAGCCATATACCGACTACGAATTACCACTGCTTGGGCAATGTCTAGCCTCGTACAAACTATCACAAACATAAGACTTCCAACAACACTCGCATATGGTACTCTGGTCATGTCCTCCATCTCAGTAGGAGATTTTGGACAATCCTCCACAGAAAGCTTCGTCCCCTACATCACTGGAACAACTAACTACCTGCAAGCTGCCATGCTTAATCTCTCTAACACCGAATTCACATAGTTTCTTTATCTTAGGGTAAATGCAAGAAGTTGTGTCCACTTAAGGTGGAAGTTTCAGACTTAGAAAAAAACTCAAAATCAGGTTAACCAAAATGGGATCCCACTTTTTATGAAACGGGATCCCGTTTTGCTTTGGGATCCCAAGCCGAAAGCGGGATCCTATTTTCTAGAAACAGGATCCCGTTTTGAGTTTCATAAAAGGTTAATATTTTAACTTTTATGAAATGGGATCCCATTTTGAAACAGGATCCCGTTTCATAAAAGATTCAAATATTAACCTTTTATGGAACGGGATCCTGTTTTATAAATTTTGAATTTTTGACCCATTTTTTGCTATGGGTTTTGGGTCAGAAAAAAGGCTTGGGAAGCCGACCCTTGGCTTTGGACCTGGTTTGACCTGTAACTTGAAGGTCTTGTCAATGTCACAGCAAATTAGTGACTTTGGGCATATGTCTGAAGGCCTTTTTTGTAGACTTTTTTGACGAAATTAAAACCCATTATAGATGAGACAATCTAGATTCCAAATATGTATGTTTTTTTACAATTAGATTATTTTTTCTATTTTCAATTAATTTCTAATGAAACAGGTCCATAAACTTGAATTATCAGGGTTTTTTAGTATTTTAATAACTTTTTGTTAAAAAAATTGTAAAAAAAATTATACGAAAACATACTTCAAACAATTCTTTTCAATTTGAAAAAAAAATTCAAAAAATGATAAATTTAGGTCATCTTATGCGTGACGTACACGACGATTTTTTAAAACACGAAAAATGGCCAATAAAAAATTAATCAAAAAAAATATGGAAAACGTGCTTCAGTGAGTTACAAATCTTTTTCTAAAAGGATTTAGAAAAATATGATTATTTAGGTCAAAATATGGATGATGTACACGTGCATGGTATAGTAAAAAAAATTGACTTTTAAACAGTGGTTTTTAGAAACACCTATTAAAAATCAATTTGTATCATCTGGGTATTAAAAAAATTACATATTTAGAAACTAGACTCCGAGTACTACATTTCATATTTAGTGACTTTTTCCAAGATTTCACCTTTAAGTGCTTCAAATTTTTAGGTCAAATGTGACAAATTCTAAAAATTAGGGAAAACACTTCTACTTTTTGGCCAATAAGTGGACACAACTTCTTGCACACACCCCTTCACCAAAGCTTTCTGCTAGCTCTATCTATTCTGATCTCTATCCCCATAATATACCTTGCTGCACCTAGATCTTTCATCTCAAACTGTGCCAACAACTGAGACTTTAGATCTAAAATCAAACTCTTATCATTCCCAAAAAATAACATATCATCTACGTACAATGTAATTATGAGAATATGACCATTATCAAATTTGTAATATACACAATGGTCAGATTTAGATCTCAAAAATCCCAAAGACAACACAAAGGTGTCAAATTTTTGGTACCACATTCCAGGAGACTGATTAAGACCATATAAAGATTTCTTCAACTTGCAAACCAGATTTTCTTTACCTTTTACCACGAAATGCTCTAGCTGTGACATATAGATCTCTTCCTCCAAATCATCATGAAGGAACGATGTCTTCACATCCATCTGTTCCACTTTTAGATCATACGTTGTTGCAAGTGATAACAGGAACCAAATAGATGTCAGCTTCGCAACAGGAGAGAATATCTCACCATAGTCAATTCCCTCCACCTGAGAATACTCCTTTGCAACCAATTGTGCCTTGTGCTTTTCAACACTGCCATCAAGACCACATTTCTTCTTGAACACCCATTTACATCTAACAGGTTTTCATCCTTTAGGCAAAGGTACTAGATCCCATGTACTATTTTTCTTTGAAGCAGCTATTTCTTCATCCATGGCTTTCATTTAGGAATCTACATCACTCATACCCATAGCCTCTCTAATAGTCCTAGGCTCATAAGTGTTAGCAATAAAAGTAAAAACACAACTGGAATCCAACAATGAATAACCAAATCTTTCTGGTAAATAATAAAACCTTTCTAGTGGCCACCTAACACATGTAGACCTCCTCAATTTTTGAGGTTGACGTTCTTCTTCTTCAGAGATTTCAGAGCTACTCAAGCTCTCCTCAACATCAGGTCCAACAAGAGTATGTAGTTCACCTTTCATCAGAGTAAGTGGAATTTGAACTACCTCCTTCTACTTCTCCTCTTTCTCTAGTTGCAGCTTAATTGTGGAAGGTTTCATCTCTCAAAATATTACACTTTTGTTGTGGAGAACCTTCTCGGTCATTGGATTCCAAAGCTTGTACCCCTTCACACTGACACCATAGCCAATGAAGATACACTTAACTGCCTTGTTCTCCAACTTAGACCTCTTTACACTCAAAACATGAGTATAAGCTTTGCAACCAAAAACTCTGAGATATCTCATCTCAGGCTTCTTACCAAACCACACCTCCATGTACGTCTTTTCAACAAGAGCCAATGTAAGAGATCTATTGATCAGATAACATATAGTGGCTACAGCTTCGGCCCAAAACTTCTACTCAAGGGCAGCACTGCTCAGCATACTCCTAGCCCTCTCCATCAACATCATATTCATCCTCTCTACAACTCCATTTTGCTATGGGGTGTATGGAGTTGTCTTATGTCTCTCAATCCCATGCTCCTTACAGAACCTATCGAATTCCACCGAACAAAACTCACCACCATTATTAGTCCTCAAACATTTAATCTTTCTATCAGTCTAACTTTCAACCAAGGCCTTAAACTCCTTAAACCGATTAAAGATTTCATATTTACTCCTAAGGAAATAAACAAATGTCCAAGTTCTACTATAGTCAGTTATGAAAGACACAAAATATATAGATTTTCCTAATGAAGGAACATTCACAAGACCAAACACATCTGCATGAATATAGTCCAAAACTCCAGAAGACTTATGAGAACTGGAATAAAAAGAAACATGGTTTTGTTTACCATATACGCAATGTTTGCAAAAGTTGAACTCGAGATTAGAATCATCAAGGCCTTCAACAAGGCTTTTATTTTTTAGGGCTCTAAGACTCTTCTCACCAATATGATTGAATCTTTGGTGCCATAAGATTGTCTTCTCCACTAGAAGATTCAACTCCAAAGCATTTGTAACCTTAGGTACCTAGAATGCACGACCATCAGATGTACAAACAACAGATGACTTCACATCTTGATTTGATGGTGAGGATGAAGAATCCAAAGGCCTTTTCTTAGGCATATCAAAAGAACTATTACACTAAACAGTGCATGCATCCAACTTGTATAGATTACTAATTCGAACACCCTTAGCCACCACCATAGCTCCTCTAGTCATCTTACATCCTCCACTCAAGAAAACAACTTGCACACCCACATCAATCAACTTACTCATAAAAAGAAGGTTTCGTGCCAAACCCAGAATATGTAGCACACCATCAATCCCCTGCACTCTATCATCAGGGAATCTAATCTTGATTCTTCCATGGCCAACAATCTTCAAATGAGATTCCTCACCCAGATACACCTTACCACAATTATACTCTTCATACTTTAAGACCAACCCCTATGCGAGGTCATGTGGAAAGAAGCACATGAGTCTATTAACCACACATCTTTTGATGCATGAGTTGCCAAGGCTGCAACAAAAGCATTTGCGTCATCCTAAGAGGATTTATTAGAGTTAGAATCAAAGAAGTTTGTTTTACCTTTCTTTTTCTTTTCCTCACAATCTTTACGGAAATGACCAAATTTTTCGCAATTCCAACATTTCGCCTTAGACTTGCTAGGAGACTTAGATCTCCCCAAATATTTTGATCTTAAGTTCTTGTCCTTTTTATTACCTTTCTCTTTAGGTCTACCACGAACAATGAGGGTTTCCTTGGCCATCTTAGAAGATTTCCTCTACATCTCTTCAGACAACAACGATGCAACCACCTCATCCATTTTGAAACTAGTAGTGGTACTTCCAATAGCCATAACTAGGTGATCCCATGAGTCTAGCAAAGAACATAACAGAAGCATGTAATGATCCTCATCTTCAATCTTGTCACCAACAGAACCCAACTAAGTAGTCAACATGTTAAATGCATTCAAGTGATCTGTTACAGACCCTCCATTTCGATCTTCAGAGAATATAATTTCTTTCGCAGGAATAACTTGTTTACTAAGGATTTAGCCTGATAAACATCTCCAAGCTTCTTCCAAAGAGATTTTGTAGTCTTCCCTTCATGGACATTCAGGAGCACTGAATCAGCCAAACAGAGCCTAACCAAACCCTTGGGTTTTCGATCCTTCAGATCCCACTCTTCTTGAGTCATATTGGTTGATTTTGTTTCAGATATTGCAGTCCACAGATCTCTATCCACAAGCATATCCTCCATCTTCAAATTCCATAACTCAAAGTTGTTATCATTAAACTTATCCATCTTGATTCTATTGCATGTGCCTGCCATCTTTTTTTTTTTTTCTATAATAAGATTTTGAAATACTTCCGTAAAGACTCCCACTCAAACAAAGATCAGTACAAAAAACTTGCTGCCCAACAACGAGACCAAAACTGGTCAGGCTCTAATTTCAACTGAAAGGAATCAAAGGTGCGGAGTAATGCTTCCAACACTAATCTATGTGGGGGAGATAGTGCAAAACTCATACAAATCCTTAAACTGTTAGAGTGAAAGAAACACATTCAAATACATGCATAAAACAATATTACCATAACACACAAATTTACGTGGGGAAAACCTTTCCAGGTAAAAAAACCCACACACCAAAAGCACAGTACTTTGTATTATCAATAACAAAATTACAATACAATAACAACACTAAGCTTCTGAAGGTGTCCTCCAACTCCAACAAAAATCTGGGATAATTTTGGTAGCATAACAGTGTCTCAGAAATTATCAACTTCACTACTCAATACACTAAGGAATAGAGTATTTAATAATAATCATCTCTGATAAAGAGATGGCATCCAAAACATGTAATATTCGAAACAAAAAACTAAGTGTAAAACTGAGTCAAAATCAATGCATGGTAACATAGAATCAACTGATTACTTATTGCAGATTCTATCTATGCAGCTACCAATGGAGAAAACAACTACCACCACACATGTAACAAGTTTGTATGCACGTAAATGCCTTGCATGTGAAAATCCTCCATCATATGCGCTCATTAACTCACGGTGACTAACAGGTTGAGACACACGTTAATCTCAACAATTATGGATTATATAGCCTTGATAGAGCATCAAATTATAGTAATTGATTAAATGGTTTAGTCTGTTGTATAAATGGGATTCATAAGTCCTAAAAACTAAATTACATTGAATTAGTGTATGTTGGAGCTTAGTGATTTAGTAGTTCTCATATAATTCAATGGGTCAATGTTACACATATGGTTCCTATGGTTTTCATTGATGTCAACGTTGTTCTAAGGTTGCCATTGATGTCAACACTATCTTGGATGTGTGATGATGTTCTTGGTTGGATGTCATGTCCTATCCAACAGAGAAGATATAGTTCATGGTTGGATGGCATGCCTTAATCAATGCATAGTTGAGTAAGAAGACATATTAATATGAGAATTAGAAGTACTAAGATGATCAGATGTGTTGCTGATGTTGGGAAGATGTTACTGATGGCCTGATCCAAGTTTCATGATGATTGGCTTATCGGAATAATATTTTACAGTTTGAAGACAATGTTGAAGCCAGTTACTATACGGCAATAGATTGCTCTGCATTCCTCCACATTTGCAGTTATGCCAATGTGGTTCTAGAAATTTCTTTAGGGTTCAGTGAAGGTGATAATTCCAAAGTTGTAGATCATTTGTCCTTCCACTATGAAAGTTATGCATGATAAAGTACTGGCATGTGATCTGGCAGAGTGAGATAGTGTTGAAGGCCTATTGGATGCTCCACATTCCTCTAGATGTGAATGTTTGCCTTTGTAGTTTTGAGGACATGTTTATGGATGTGCAGTATATGCTCTCTTATAGTTTCAAGGTTCTTGGTGATCTGCAAGCTCAATTTTTTAATGACAGCATGTTGCAGTGTGTTCTGGATGACTGGTTGCTCTCAGAGTTCATGGTTGAAGATGTGCGGCACAAAATCTTTGATGTGCAGAGATAAAGGAGTGTTTGGAGATGTTGTATGAGTCCTGTAGACTCATCTGGAAGAGTTTTATGAAGAAATTTCTTGTTTCCAGTTCCACACAAGGTTTTCAAGTTGTTGTGGCCATTATGCTTCAAGTTGCACATGTCTTTGCTTAAGGTTATTCTAATCTCAAATGAGTGGAGTGTGCGGATGTAATTCCTTGATGTTTTATGCTGTGAAGAATGTTTTGGACATGATTAAGCAAGTGTTGATGTCTGCAAGGCATGGGACTTCTGTTGGTGTAGTATGTGGATTTGTTTAGGACTTATCTTCTAGACGTTTCATGTTGTATGTTGTCTGATTGACTTATCTTCTTACATGCTCATGTCACTTTTCAATAGTCAACCATTCTCATGTCACTTTTCAATAGTCAACCATGCAAGCTTGGACACCCATGAACAAGAATAGCTACTTACAAGGTAATAAACGTTATCATAACTATCATAGATTCCATCATAACAACCCTTGGAGAGAACCTAGTGCTAAGTATAGCAACTTACAAGCAATAAGTATCCATCATAAGCTGTCATATTGTTATAGAATCTTATGACAACTCAGCTCTCATCGATTCTCTTACAACCACTTACCAACTTTATGATGGGTGTCATAACTACCAAAAATAGTAGATTCCTCCAAGGTGGTGCCTACCCTCAATTACTCTTAATTTTCATAGTTACCATCAGTAAATGTTACTCCATATCTATCACCAGTAACTCCGGAACTTACTACTACAGTAACTCCGTAATTACCATCCTCGGTAAAAAAAAATTACCATTGCTAGTGAAATTTGTACATCCCTTATGGGTGATTTACAAACAATATTAAGAATAATAATTACAAGGATTTACAAAGTTAATGGCACCTTAATCCTATTGCACAAGTGAATCAAAACATGGATAGGGGATTTACTTTTATATATCTACGTTAAATTTATAATTAAATAACTTTATTAATTTATTTAATTTTAGTACATCTATCAATATTACAGGGTTCTTGATGGTCTTACTTGATTATTTCTTTACCCTAAAATTTTTAGAAAACAAATTTACACCTTAACTTAAACACATATATGTAAAAGAAGTAAAACATAATAGAAAACAAATTTACACCTTAACATAAACACAATATATGTGAAAGAAGTAAAATATAGTAGAAACAAATTTACACCTTTAACATGAACACAATATATCTAATAAAAAGAAGTTTGAAACAATTAAAACAAGAGCTGTAATGCAGCTAGAGTCCCTGCCAGTTGCAGGGTTGCAAAACATGTCAAAAGAGGAAAAGTAATTGTTGTAGGTACAAAATGCCATGGTGAAGGACAACCCAAAGGATAGTTGCATCTTGCAAATTATTATGTAGCTATAGTCAAGGAAAGACTCATCTTGCAAATTGTTATGGTGAAGGATATTTGAAGAAATAGATTTGAGTACATTCAAAGAACAATTTATATTGTTTATTAATGATAAATCTAGTTAAAAAGTTGACTAAAATGCCTTTCCTGTAAAGTCATATGACTGTGTGCAAGATTCTTTTGGAAAGAGACATTTTTTAATTCTATTGTGAAATTGATTTTGACTTTCTTCCTTAGAAACAAAATATACAATCTAAAGAAGCAGACAGGTTACAAGAATTACAACAAATTCATAGATGTATTTAATTTCAAGGTTAAACTAGTATTTTGTTTGTTATTTTAAAAGTCAAAGCTCTTTTTAATAGAAATATACAAGCATAGGACATGTACAGATAAACCAAGTTGAATTGAAGGCCGATGTTAAACATGCGTGTTGTGCTGTAACTACATACACCCTGATGGATCAAGGCATGGCAGTACGTAAATGTCCTTGGAAAACAATATGTGTAGTTATAGGGGGTGTTTAAATTTGCAATGATTAAGTACTATGTATTTGTATAAAAAATCTGAATGTTGGTTCACAAATGGAGAGCAGCAATTGTACACCTTGCTGTTCAAAGTAATCAAACACATGTGCAAGTTGCTCAGCAGTTCATTTAAAATAAGCATATCAACATCAAAAGAAATAGCAGCCACTCTTATCTAATGAAGTGTCGACAAAAGCTAGAAAACAACATGACGAGCAAACCTTTAGGATTTAAGTAATAAGTAAATGAAATTAAGTAAAAAGTTGAAACTATTTTAAGAGCAATTGCATGAATTAGCAAATGAAAATAAGAAAAAATGAATTAATGCTACTTATCTAGCATTTTGAATAGACAATAACACATTGAGAACATAAATACCAAGCCCAAGCCATGTTCAACACATTAATCTCAGATTAGAGCATTTCTTTCAAAAGGCAAAATTGTGGGCAGAATTTGTTAGTGTTGAATATACATTTCAAAGAAACCATTGATATTAATTCCCATGCTGCCAAAATCATTGCACCTGCAGTGATTGTTTCCTAACAAGTGCAACTATAGATTCAATAACCAAAATCACCTAGTCCTGGTGCACTTATACCTTATATGGAATGCTACAAATGATTCCTAATATTTTAGAATGCAAGGTGCATGTATGCCTCAACGTAGGGTCCTCCAACAAGTCCTAATTGTCTAGCTAAACTCAAGAGTATACAATATCGTAGAGATTTATTCCCACAATATTCGAGTAGTTCTGTACAAACCTATTGAGAATTTTTTGAAAGCTCAACTATGTACTACTACCAAGTACTATTCTATATGACTTTTGCCAAAGTCTCTTTTCTATCTCATTATTTTGTTTTGGCATCATTATGAATGGGTTTTGTGGGCATAAGCTTATGTATTCTACTAAAGTCTAGATTATTGTCTCATCCTTCTGGTTTGGCATCATTATGAATGGTTTTGTGCACATAAGACCAAAGTTAAACCAGAACTTACACCTTACATCTTGCCAAAATCAACTACCTCACCAGGATATTCATTTAGCCAAAGTCATCCCTATTTTCAAATAAATGTTGTTGCTGCATTGGTCAATCTTTCATTAGAGAAGGAGAACAAGGTTGGTATGGTAAGAGCAGGGGCATTTCCTTATCTGATTGATGTTCAATCTTTCATTAGAGAAGGAGAACAAGGTTGGTATAGTAAGAGAAGGGGCAATTCCTTATCTGATTGATGTTCTAAAAGCAAGTCATCCTGAAGCACATGAGCATGCTGCTGGGTGCATTTTTAGCCTTTCCTTAAATGATGAGAACATGATTGCTATTGGTATTTTGGGTGCTATTCCTCCATTGATTCACATTCTAAGAGCTGGTGAGAATAAAACAAAGCAGGATGCTACGATGGCTCTGTACCACTTGTCCTTTCCCCCAAGGACTAAAAGTAAGCTGGTGAAGGTGGGTGTAGTTCAAATATTAATGGCTCTTGCACAATATGAGACATCTAGAATTGGTAGTAAAGCTTTGATGATCCTTTATAATATTGCAACAACTGTGGAAGGTCGTAAGGCATTAATGAATGTTGGTGGCATTTCTAATTTAGTGGGCATTCATTCCAAACATCAAAAGTAAAAGAGTAGAACTAGCCAGGAAATCCAAGAGCAAATAGTTGCAATCTTATTGATGCTTTCTTAGAACAATATACATTTTGTTTCATTAGCAATTCAAGAAGGTGTTATGGAACCGCTTGTTTGGCTTTCTGAGAATGGTAATGCCAGAGGCAAAGAAAAATCCTCTATTCTACTAAGCATGATGAGAGAAGTCACATCAAGTGAGGAGGAATACCCAGACTCTATATTGCCTAGGCATAACACAAGAAGATTGGAACATGCTATTTGGTCGAGACCTAATTCCATAGAATTCTGATGTTTCTTTGGCTTGGTTACAAGTGTGCTTCACAAGAAGTCTTGCATTTATGTATTCACATATGCAGTCACAGTGTCACATCCATATCTCAGGTGAGTGTAAACATTGAATTTTTCAGATTTAAAAGAAGTTCAGTTACAAGTGTGCACCACAGGAAGTTTGGTAACTTTTATGTTAGGTATCTATTTTTCACATGTTCTGATCAAATGGTTCAGCAGCTTTTTGTTGTTGATGATTACCATTTCACTTTGTAGAATATGTGATGTTGTCCATCATAGATTGAGCTTTTTAGTGGGTGAAAACAAATTTATTGTACAATAATAAGAAGATGGGATTTTCCTGATCATTCTCGTGATCATTTGAAAATCAATGGGGTATGATCTTTGTATTATGTATTGTATAAAATCTGATATCATGGTGAACTTTAAAAAATGTGGTGTGTATAGGCGCACAATGGCATGTGGCTAAAATACTATCAACAATGCTCTAAAAAGGCTTATGCTGCATTAATGAGATATTATTGTAATGTCCCTAATTAAAATATTTTTTGCAATTTATTTAAAATCTGAAATACCAGAACAAATCTAACACCAAATTATATGATCAATCATCAAACCTTCTACAAAAAACCTTCAAAGTAAATTTTTGAAAATTCTGGAAAATACCCAAAATCATGCATCAAATTCTAGCCAAGATGTGTATCAACTTTGGCCATTTCGGCTCCAAACCACTTGGAAACTCCTTCAATGTTTGAGAACTATTAAATACTCATAAAACACAGAAAATGTTGGTGGTGGATATCACATCCACAAGACACAAATTTATGAATACTTAAACACACAACATATACACACAACATATGATTCACAACTCTGTGCTGCTGCACAAAATATTAACTCAAAATGATTACATTACATGGAATGCTGCTGCATTCGAGACTCACACTTGACATGATCACTTGATCATTATCGGCTTGCTTTATTGCATTACATTATGCCTTTTTTATAGAAGGCTTTGGTATATGCCTGTGCCTTCTAGGCTTTTCCATTCCTCATCTAGAAACAATCTATTTCTGGAAACTTCCTCTAGAACTTTCTAACCTAGAACTCTCCTCTTTCTGAAAACTTCCGTCTTATCTAGACTCCTTCAGGAACTTTCTATTTTCTTCTTTTATCTTTTTTGCCTTTTTGTCTTTTTGTCTTTTAATTTTGTTTGTGGGAGAAATTACTTTCCAACACTCCCCCTTAATTTCGACCACCTATCATTCCAAATTTATCTTCCAAATCTTTGTCTTTCAATTCTGGTGACTCAAATCCTTTGCTTGCAAGATGCCTTCAAATCATCTTCACGATTAGCTGATCTTCAACTCTCACCCACTGCTGCGGCAGTCATTCAATCCTTGAAAATATTTAGAACAACAAACTGGAAGTCCTCTTACTATCTGTATCTTTCAACTTTGCATGATGCCTCAATCCTTCAAACTTTGATTGATTGCCATCCTTCACAAATGAACATCTGTACTTGAACAACTTTTTCAGCATGCCTATAATTTGTTGCCAACTCAATCCAGAAAGAAATCCACAATCTATTTTTATGCAATCCTTCATAGATTAATCTTTCCACTGTTTTTGCCAACACATCTTTTCTGAATGATTTCTGAATCCACAATTGCTACATGGATGTAAATCCCAACACTTGTCCTTAGTATGTCCTTGCCTATAACAATGAGAACATTGCATGATCCTCTTTTCTTGAATCAGCTTGTTTGTACCTGTAACATGATTTGCTTTTCCATATCCAAGACCTGCGTTCTTTGGCCTCACTATCGGCTCGATCGGCTCTTTCATTCCTTGTCCATACTTGCCTAATCCTTGTCCTTTATAACCCATCTTCTTCATCATCTTGAAACCAACATTCTCTTCATTACAATGATTTTTGGATTCAAACAACTTGTCATTTTTAGCTTTACATTCTTCATCAATAATATCACAACATGCAAATTTTGCTGTTCCAACTTCCTTACAATCTTCAACCAAGCATCTTTTAGCTTCAGCTAATGACTTTGTCCTCAAACATTCATTTTTCATACAAAGTGGGAACATCCTATTATTTGTCATTTCAATTCTTGCAATCACCAAATTACTAGGAGGAATGTCAAGTATAGTGCACACATTATTTTTAAAAACAACTTTATAACCCTTTTGAGTAAGTTGTCCCACACTTATGAGATTATGCTTCAAACCAGGTACAAAATAAACATCAGGAATTGTCTTCTTACCAAGCTTTGTTATCACATTAATTGCACCTTTGCCCATGACTTCAACTATGTTACCATTACCCAATTTAATTTCTGATTTTACTGAAGTATCCAAACTTTCAAATAAATCTTTATTTCCTGTCATGTGATTACTGCAACCACTATCTAGAAACCAAATGTTGTCTGAACTTTCTTGAGCTACATGGCATGTAATAAACAATGTTTCAGAACTACTTTCAGAAAAATTTGCATTTTGTTTTCCCATATCTGCTTGTTTCTTTCGACATTCATTTGCCAAGTGACCATACTTCTTGCAATAATAACATTGAACATTTGATTTGTCATACCTTTGTGATGCCTGATTGCTATTGCGTCCCCTTGAATTGAAACTTTGATTTTTCCTGCCTCCTGGATCTGGACTCCTCCTTTCTTCTCTTTGGTAATTACTTCTTCCTCTTCCTCTTCCTCTAAATCTTGAATGTCCTCTTCCTCTGCCTCTGCCAAATGACATTTGTGCTTTGAATGCATTCTCCAATGAGGTATTATTATTCTTGTTCAACCTGTACTCATAATTTTTTAAGGCACCAAACAACTCATCTATTGAATATTTTGACAAATCTTTAGTTTCCTCAATCGTCACCACAATAGTATCAAATTTAGTAGGCAAACTTCTTAAAATCTTCTCTACAACCTTTTGATCTGTTAGTTCATCACCATTCATCCTTATTTGATTAACTAAATCCATGACATGAGATGAAAATTGATCTACTGAATCAGAATCTTTCATTTGCAAATTTTTAAATTCTCTCCTAAGCATTTGTAATTTAGCAAGCTTTACCCTACTTGTACCTTGATAAGTTATTTCTAGAATGTCCCATGCTTGCTTGGCTGTAGTGGCTGGCTTAATCCTTCCAAGAACTAGATCATCCAATCCTTGTGCAATGATCTGCAAAGCCCTTTGAGTCTTTTGCTTATTTTCATCCAGCTTTTTCTTCTCATCTGGACTCAATGTAGACTCATCTGGTGGTTTAGTAAAACCTTTTTCGACTATTTCTAATAACCCTTGTGAAGAAAGTACCAATTTCATTCTGTATGACCAATTATCATAATTTTTGTCAGAAAATATCAGAATTACAGGTTGCAGAATACCTTATGCCATGTCTTTGACACAATCCAATTTAATAGCTGGTTGATTTTTGCAATCTTCTTCAAACACTACGATCTCCTCCTTGTCTTTAGACTGCTTTCTACTGCAATTTCCTTAGACTTGTGACGATTCCTCCACTCAAATGGCGCTCCCTTTTTCAGTGATCTCCTTTATTTTCCTAATAGATTTTTTTTTTATGACTTCACATTGACCTCTTTGATGGTAAATTAAATCTGATGGAAATGACTGGGTTCGATCTGGCTGTGACTTTCCTAATGTCCTTCGATTTCACTTTTCAATAATGACTCGAATACAATGAATTGACTTTGAAAGATAGGGCTTTTTTTAACAAACAAATAATTTTTAATATACCTTGGTGGATCTGCTTCTCTGATTTTCTGCGCCTTGATTTTCCTTTAACTGATCTTCTTACCTGCAAACTTGGTCAACGGTCTGTGTCAAATTTTGGTGACTACCTCCATAATCTACATCTCCTTTTAGGCTACGATTTCAATCTGCAGTGGCGTGGATGCTTATACTGGCTTCTTTTCAACGATTTCCTATGATCAAGGATTTTGCTTGTCTTGGCCGATTTCTGCAGCTTTCCTTTGTCTATGATTTCAATCTCCCACGAAGAACCTAAAAAGAACAAAGCACAATCCAACATAGCACAATAACCCTAGCTCTGTTCACTCGAACATGATAACCTAGCTTTGATCCTCCAGCTCCAATCTCACGATCTAACCTGCTCTGATACCACTTGTTGGTGGTGGATATCACATCCACAAGACACAAATTTATGAATACTTAAACACACAACATATACACACAACATATGATTCACAACTCTGTGCTGCTGCACAAAATATTAACTCAAAATGATTACATTACATGGAATGCTGCTGCATTCGAGACTGACACTTGACATGATCACTTGATCATTATCGGCTTGCTTTATTGCATTACATTATGCCTTTTTTATAGAAGGCTTTGGTATATGCCTGTGCCTTCTAGGCTTTTCCATTCCTCATCTAGAAACAATCTATTTCTGGAAACGTCCTCTAGAACTTTCTAACCTAGAACTCTCCTCTTTCTGGAAACTTCCGTCTTATCTAGACTCCTTCAGGAACTTTCTATTTTCTTCTTTTATCTTTTTTGCCTTTTTGTCTTTTTGTCTTTTAATTTTGTTTGTGGGAGAAATTACTTTCCAACAGAAAATACTCGCAGCAAACTTGCTGGGAAAGAACAGAAACAAATTTAAAATCTATCAAAATAATTTTTACAATGACAACCCAGATTTGACAATTTTATCACTGTTTCAACCAGTAACTTCTCTGAACTTCAGAGGCTGATTTATAATCAAGTTTTACTCAAAAAATACTCAGTACCTTGCTGAAAAATAACAGCAAACAGCAGCCACAGAGTTATGTACAAATCTATCAAATAATCAAATCTATCAAATAATCTTCACAACAACCACAATAGATTTCATAGTTTTGCGCAGAACATAGAAAAGAAAGATCCAACTTTAATAAATGATTCCATTGATGAAAGTATAGCAAAAAGGGATAGTCTATAGAAAAACTACAACAATGAAAAATAGGAACAAATCTGAAATATGAACTCTGAATCTTGCTTGCTCCTTTGTATACCAATTTCTGTAAAACCCGTGACAACTTGTGCCAAGAATGGAATGGATCCCCAACACTTCTATAGCTGTTGGATTGGAGTGTAACACAACAAAATGCTGATTAACAGCAAATACAATAGCAGCAATAATAAAAAACAAATCTGGAAGATGCACCTTAAACTATCAACTCCTACTCACACCAAAAATTTGCAAACACACAAACTACAACAACTGAAATCAAAAAATCCTTGAAGCCCAAACACAACCTCTCAATCCATTGTTTTAGTTTGCATGTCTATTTGTTCTTGATTTAGTTTAGAGCAATTTTGGTATGAAATAACCTATATTTTTTATTGTTCAGGCTGCAAATGGAATCTTAACTAAAAGGAAAAAAGTCTATTTGATTGTCGAAGATCAAATGAAAAGCCCAAATTTCAATCCAGCAGCAAATAGCTCGACGCTGTCATAAGGAGAAATGCCAAAATGCAACCCATTTGCCTTCTAAACTAAACCTCAGACTCTAGTGGCATGGGCTCAAATTAGCAAACAATATCTCCACTAGGCCTGTATACAAGTTATGGGCCAAAAAGACAATATAAAGCCAGAAAACCACTAAACAGTAAAGCAGGTTGCACTTAAAAGGAAGACACAGTGTTGTGTTATATGCAGATGAGAAACACAACTGTGCTGAAAAATGTAAGAGCTACTAGTAGTAGTGTTTTGTGACAAATGAATATGAAATAGTAATAATATCACCATAGCTTCATTATAAGTGCCCCTCTCAATAAAATAAAGCACGCCAGCAGAGTAAATGAAACCATATTGATGAATAGGCACCTCCCTATTGCATACATAATACATGCTAAGATGCCTTCCCAATACATATATGTTACTATTTGGGAAAATTCAGGTGGATTGGTTTGGTTTTTTTTCTTGCCCATGCTATCAAACATATTGAGATCCTGGAAAACTTGCATGAAAGATATATTTAAGACTCACTACTTAGATACAATTATAGTGGCCATGTTTCTATAAGCATGAGGTATGAGTGGTTCAAAATACCATGAAATATAGCCAGTCTAATAAATTTTGAAAATAAAACAACGAAAAAAATGTCATTGAACTTTACCAAAACTATCAAAAGTGAAATGTCTTTGACAGGCCACTATGGAGAAAATTATTGAAGCACAAACATTACAATACATTGATATTGCAACTCTCTTGAAAATATCATAGGGAGAAGATATCTGTAGTTCTATCTATAGTTACGCCGATAAGGCATCCTACAGTGGCAGCAGGGGGCGAAAGCCCGTAAACAAAAAACCTGTAATTTAAATTCGAAAAAAAAAAATTGTAAGTATTTAAAATGTCATTAATTTCATATTTTTTGGAATTGCCATATTGATTTTTGGAAAGATTGTAACACGTATCGAACAAAGAAACTCTGGCCTGCCTCTGGAGCCTCGTAACAGCTGTGTTGGAATCCACAATGATGACGTCGTTGCCGGAAGTGTCTAGCTAGAAAATGGATTACGGGATTGAGAGCATGTTCCCGTCGACGCCGATGCCAACAAGTGAAACGTAGTAGAAGGTGTTTGATGTAGAGCGCACAGGGGAAGTATTCAAATCTTATCAATTAAACTGATCGGCGTGAGTGTGGCCTATGTCTTGGCGACCTACTCTTGTCGACCAAACATATCCCGTCGGCCACCTTGCAATTTCTCCGACCGATCTACCAACTCTCCCCGACAGTCAACTCCACTTAGCCTTCAGTGAGACTCCCTCTATCGGCAGCGTCTCCAAACCTCCTGCCGATACCTGATGGCAGTTAGCTTTCCACTAGCCTTAACCGTAGCGGTTAGTCATGACTCTGTCGGTCAGACTTCGATCCTCGGCGACCTCCTTGTATGTCCTTCTGATACACCAATATACCAACTTGTATATGCTTTGCTTGACTTGTTATTACTGGTGGACTTAATGTTTCTTTACCCCTATTTCACCGTTACGACCAGTCACCTTTTGTATCCAACGAAAGGTGCATTCTCAACATACATTCTATTCCACCGTTACATCCGATCATCGTTTGTATCCAACGAAATGTACATTTTCAACATACAATCTTGAGATAAATTCTCAACATACAATTGCGATATGCATCCACAATATACATTTGGCGAACCGATACAAAACTTGCACCAATGTATGTTCTTCGGCAAGATGTCCTTCGTCCTTCGCTGATACAACTCTTATCAGTCTGATACCATTAATCAGTGTAACTTTCAAAAGCTTCTCCAAGGGTTATGTTATGCCGATGGCGACTCTATAACTTTGCGACTACACAGACACCAATTCAGAAACGGAAACAAAGATTCGACAATATGGAAGGAGTCTAAAATACTCTGCAAACACTTGATCACCATCAATTTGGTCACTCCACAACAGCACTTCTCCTATTGTTTCTACGACTAGTCACATAGAGATGCCTAGTCAACTCATGCCCAAACTCCATGGATCCCTGGGTGTGGACACAAAACAATAGAAAACACAAAACTTACACTGTATTCCTCCATCACACTGAACATGAGAATCTTGGTTTTAGTGGACAGAGGAGATACAGTCCATTTATTCACAGAACCCTAGTTTCTAGGTTTTCAAACCAGTCTCTGCAGAAAGAACAAAAACCCACAAACTACAACTCTTCTACACACCAAACTACTATCAAATGGAAACTAATTCAATGCCTGAACATCTCCAATTAATTTCAAATGAACAACTATCCGTACAGAATGACTGTTATAGAAAATATTCAGAAAGAACAATGTTACAACACACCAAGAATCCAAATCTTCATTCATGCATGCTTCTCCCCTGACAATTACATCCAACTCCTTCACTTATAGAAGGCTTGGAACATCAGTTACATTTTTCCAACCGTGCAAAACTGATTTGAAAAATAGTTAGCCGTTGGTTTCCCCTAACACAAGAAAACTACATGTTTTCATTGTGTGATTACATCAAACTTGACCAACATGATCTACATAGGTCTAGTGACCAAATTGACAAAAACTTTATTACAAACATGATGTGGCTTAAAAGCCTTATTGAAAATAAAAACAAAACATGACTCCTGCACCATAGAGAAGGTGCTCCTGCACCAGTGTCCCTCCGGTTATTTTTCAGCAAAGGTACACACGGTCAATACTTTGATTTGATACGGTTTTCGGTGTCCTCTAACTGTACAAAAATTTATTTCTGCTTACTCCTAACTGGTTTGCAGGGTATACATTTGCGTAGATTTCTACGAGTTCTATTGAAATATAATGAATGTAAGAGGGATTACCGCTTTGAAATTTTTTAGGGTTTAATTTTCTTCATAATTTTATGATTCTTTTCCCCAAAACAAAAAAAAATTGAAATTTAATTCTTGATAAATTCTCAAGGTAATATGAATCTAAAGATGTTGCAAATGAGTCTACAGGGAGCAGTAGAGTTAAGTATTTTTTGGATTTTTTAAATTTCTGAATCTTAATTGTTAAGTCTTTTATTTATATACAGTCTTAAATTTCTGTCATTATTACTAGAATTTATTTACCCTGTTTTCATAAAAATTTGGGGTAGTTCTAATTATTTTGTTAATTTTGTTTTAAAAATAATTTAATTATTTTATTTGTTAATTTTTAAAGACGAGACTAATGATATGCAGGTTAATGAAAAGTCACTAAATTTAGTAGAACTTAAACTAAAAAATAAACAACACCCACTCATCTTACACCAAAATTTAACTCACCTGCCTATGCATTGCACATATCAGTTCCTATAAAATAACAAAATCTCTATTTCAGAGTGCGTAACAAAGGTTTCTGGCCACCGCTAAGAAGGGTATTTAGGAAAAAAAAAACTCTCATTTAAGAAACTGCAGGTCATGATTCAAATCCCATCAAGGCATTTCACAAACCCACCAAAAAAAACTGATGTATAGGGCAAGAGCAAAAAAATCAGGCATCAGTCAACCGAGGTTATCTCAAGTTTACCATGGTTACCTTTGACCAATAGAAGATGGCCTCAACTTCAACATGAACTGTAGGGAACCAAATGGGCATTACACAAGGAAATCTAGGGTTCAAATCCCCCAAAACCAGTCGAAAATGAAAAAAGGCAAACACGTATAATACAATGAATGTTGGAAAAACAAAATGCACAATGCATTTTCTTCCCGCGTCTCATGAATACGCTGCATTCCATTCTAATACAAAATACAAATAAACCTATGGTATGATAGGTATATTCACTGTATCTACGGTACAAGAGGAGCGACCCAAATATTATAGTTCCAACTGCCTGGTATGCATGCATGCAAAATGTGGAAGCATAGACAAGGTTCAGGTGTTATCGTTGCAAATGCTCTAGCATGCAGATGTGGCCACCAGGAAATCCTCACGAAGACTGTCACAACCCACATTTGAATTTTGAATTCAAATTGGAATACTATTGTAATAATTTAAAAGCCAATAAAAAAAAAATAGTTTCATTTAAAAGAACAAATAATGAACAATTCTAAATAAATAAATGGCAATTTTTCTCCTTAAATTTATGACTAGTGGAAAATTGGAGAGTCATTTTCCACAAGAATTAAATGGCAGGAAAAGAGGGAGAGGGCAATTAATTGGAAGACTTGACTCAAGACTTGGAGTTCCTCCAAATGGGTCAAGTTTTCTATAAATTGGTTGGATTTTTTTTTAGGAAGAGACACTTATCTCTTGTTTTGGAGTGCTGGAGTAAAACTGTAAGAGCATTTCTCTCCATAGTTTTGATCTTGAAATTGTTGTTCAGATGATCTATTGTCATGCTTGTTGTATTTATGAATTATGCATAAGTTTTAATTTCATTTTGAGATTATTCAAAGGAGGATCTGTGCAATAGTTTTTGTGAAGGTTTTATGAACTTCATTTGCTTGAACGTTTTTAAAGCATTTTCATTAAATCCATTATGTTCAATGTGTGTTTTAATCAGAGTAC
The DNA here is from genome assembly GCA_027924645.1 of Cunninghamia lanceolata. Classification (NCBI taxonomy): domain Eukaryota; kingdom Viridiplantae; phylum Streptophyta; class Pinopsida; order Cupressales; family Cupressaceae; genus Cunninghamia; species Cunninghamia lanceolata. Next base: position 5,085,010 of record BSBN01000495.1, on the reverse strand, counting down.
CACAGTTGCCTTTTTATATGTCTTTTGATTGCTGCACTTTAAAAACCTATACAGCCTGTTGTTTGTCAGTATAATTTTATCTTTAGGCAAGGGAGCGGCCATGAATTAGTGAAAACAATCTTGCATATAAGGAGAAGGAAGTTTAATATTTGCAGCTGACTATTCCCTATGCTAGAGCCGTGATTGTGACCTTGGATTGTAGTTGTAATTCAATTTCATTATTGATCTGGAAGCCTACTCCTTTGGATTACTTGAGGATAACATACCCACTGTGATTTCTAATATTCTCGTGGCCATTCCAATTGCTAGTTGTGGGTTTGCCATTAGTTGTTCCTTTAGAGTTTGATTATAACAACTATCTAAGTCTGAGATTTAAAATTTATTTTATGCAGATTTTTCAAATCTGGTCTAGTAATAACTCCAGATTACTTGAAAATGTGTTGGATATGAAACCCAACGGTCACCTCGTCCTTTTGTGGTGACTCTTCATTTTTAGCTCTTTCTCTTGGCGGATATTGTAATCTATAAAAGCATATGTATATGCTATTGTAAACACATCTGAGAACACACTAATATAAGAGTTTTCCTCTGCTTTGTGGACGTAGCCATATATATGGTGAACCACGTTAAATATCTTTGCACTGTGTGATTGTTTACTGTTCTTTTCTCTTTCGCTGTTCCATTGTTTTAACAATTGGTATCAGAGCTCGGGTAAGGAGCTGGTTGAGAAATTCGTGACGAATTTCGAAGAAATGGAAGAAACGGGCAAGTGGAGAATAGAGAAGTTTTCGGGGCAGAATTTTGGGCTTTGGAAGCTACAAATTCGTGCCGTGCTAATTCAAAAAGACTTAGCTATCACGCTGAAAGGAAAAACAGCAAAACCAGAAAAGATGACAGATGACGAATGGGATGTGTTGGATCAAAAAGCAGCCTCTACAATTATCCTCTCGCTGTCCAGCAATGTCTTATTTAATGTTGCAACAGAAACTTTAGCAAAGCAAATTTGGGACAAGATTTGCGACATGTATGAAACGGCATCCGCAACCAATAGGGTCTTCTTGCCAAAGAAATTGTTCAACCTGAAAATGAAAGAGGGAAAAACATTTTCAAATCACTTGAACGAATTCAACATTGCAATCAGCCAACTAGTTTCTGTAGAAATCAATTTTGATGATGAAATGAGGGCTATGCTACTCCTGTGCTCGCTTCCCGACAGCTGGGATAATGTCGTGATGACGATCAGCAATTCAGCACCTGGGAGAAGAGGATCCGAAAACAAGGAAAAGAAAGCATTGTTAAAATTTGACGATGTTGTTGCCACCCTCCTCAACGAAGACATGAGGAGAGGACAAAATAAAATATCCGGTGAAGCCTTGGTTCTAGGCAATAGGGGAAGAACCCAAGATCGAGGAAAACAAAACAGGAGAAGATCTAAATCAACGAAGAGATCAAAGTCAAGAGGACGGAAAGAAGGCTGCTAATTTTGCGGAAAAGACGGACATGTCAAGAAGGATTGTTGGTGTTACAAGAAAGCTCAAAAACAGCTGAAAGAAAATGAGATTAACACGACTCTTGAAGATGATGGAGGAGCTCTTGTCTTGGCAGCAAGTGAAGCTGAAGCCGACTCATGGATTTTAGACTCCGGTGCCTCCTTTCACGCAACTTCAAATCAGGATGCCTTCTAAACATATCAAGAAGGAAAATTTGGCAAGGTTTATCTCGGAGACAATGAGCCGTGCGAGATTGTCGGCAAAGGTGATATATTGCTACAACTAAAGAATGGAAGCAAGTGGCTACTGAACGATGTCAGACATGTTCCTAAACTTAAGAGGAACTTGATTTTAGCTGGACAACTTGATGCGCAAGGCTGCAGCATCACTTTCTCTTCTAACATTTGGAAAGTAACTAAAGGCGCTTTAGTTGTTGCAAAAGGCAGTAAATTAGGATCTCTTTATGTGCTCGAATGCACCGCTGAAGTGGGAGCGGTGATGGCTGTAGTTGATAGTGGGACAGAATTGTGGCATAAGAGACTTGGCCACATGAGCAAAAAGGGAATGGAAGTATTGCTCAAAAGAGGCCAACTTTCTGGTTTATAATTAGCAGATTTAGAACTTTGTGAGCATTGCATTTACGGGAAACAAAGGCGGGCCAGCTTCTCCAAAACCGGACACGACAAGAAGGCAAAACCCTTGGAACTTGTGCATTCAGATGTCTTCGGTCCCATAGAGGTAACCTCCATTGGAGGAGCAAACTACTTTGTAACTTTTTTAGATGATTGCACCCGTAAGCTTTGGGTTTATATGCTCAACAGAAAATCAGAAGTGTTTGCAAAATTCAAAATTTTTAAGGCTGTTACTGAAAATCAAATTGGGAGCAAAATTAAATGTCTTAAAACTGACAATGGGGGGGAGTTTTGCTTTTTAGATTTTGATGCTTTTTGTGCAAACAATGGCATTCAGCACATCAAGGTTGTACCATTTACACCTCAGGAAAATTGTGCAGCCGAAAGAATGAATCGCACGATTCTAGAGAGGGCACGTAGCATGCTCTCAAATGCTGGTTTGAGTAAAGAATTCTGGGCTGAGGCAGTTAACACGGCAGTTTATTTGATCAACCGAAGTCCTTCTACTAAGCTGAATTTTGATATTTCGGAAGAAGAGTGGTTTGAAAAGAAGATCTCTTACCATCACCTCCGGGTCTTTGGCTGCGAGGTGTTCGCTCACATTCCAAAAGAAAAGCGAACAAAATTGGATTTCAAATCCAAACGATGCATCTTCGTCGGTTATGGGGAAGAGCAATACGGTTTCAGATTGTGGGATCCTGTTGCAAAACAAATCATTCGCATCCGTGATGTGATCTTCAATGAAAAAGTGTTTCCTGCCTTGCAAGAACAAAGGGCATCTACAAAAGAGTATATATCAGTTGATGATATTGGGTGTAATACGCAGTTTTCACATCCAAAAGTGGGATCAGATAAAGATGGAAATTCCAATTCAGCATTGGCGCCTAATGCACAAGGAAATGTAAGTTCAATGTTTGGAAATGATGACATTACACAGTATATGCCACCGAATTTCCAATCACCACATTCAGTGGGACCAATTTCCACAAGGGCTGGTGAAGCAGAGAGACAAAGCTCATCTGGTGAGCAATCTTCTAATCCCACGCAGCAGGTTTAGTGCCCTGGGATATCAAATGTGGGGTCACAAACACCAAAGCACACATTCTTGTCGCTGCCTCCTTTGCAAACAGTGACCCCACAACCTTTGTTAGATGCCATGTCCCCTGGGTCTAATGATTTGCAGCCTTCCTGTGGTCAATCGCAGCTTGTAGAATATCCAACGTAGCTTGCTAAATGTTCTACGTACCCTCTAAATGTTCAATCGCTGCCAGTTAATGAAGGGCGTTCAAATGTTTTTAACCTGCCTGGCTTCCCTCACCCGTGGCCTCAAGAAGGAGGTCGACAGTCTCAAAATAATGTAAAAGGTATCTCAATGCAGCCAGTGAATGTTCCAGTTGCAGGATCAACAGATCAAATGCAAACCACTTTAAATCTACCGTCCCCTATGTTTTCTACGCCCTCTCATCATAGAACACAGTCAACATACGTTGATGCACAGCAGAGAGGTCTTTTTCCCACGCCACCAGTACGAGAGTTACCAGTATTAATGGACAAGGTAAACTCTAAATTCGACAACTCATCTACTTCTATGAGGAACAATACAGAAATACAGGACAGTGATGTTGAAAAATAGAGGAATGTTGCTAGTGAACAGAGCATTGCACAGGGCAGTATACAAGGGCAAATTCCTTCACTGAGGAGGTCTACCAGAGAGAGGAAATCTCCTCCAAAATTTGATGACTATCAATTGCTCGTTGTTGACCTATCAGAACCAAATACTTTTCGAGAGGCTTGCAATGACAGGGACAGTGAGAAGTGGATGGCAGCAGTGAAGGATGAAATGGACTCTCTAATGGCAAACCATACATGGGATCTGGTCCGGCTTCCACCTGATCGCAAACCTTTGAAGAATCGGTGGGTCTATAGAATCAAAGAGGAAGAAGGCGGCACAAAACTCTACAGGGCCAGACTTGTTGTGAAAGGATATGATCAACAAAAGGGAGTGGACTTCAATGAGATTTTCTCACCAATCGTGAGAATAAACACAATTCGAGCCACTTTAAAATGTTCTTTTCTCCCCAAGTTTGGGATTGTTTACTGTTCTTTTCTCTTTCGCTGTTCCATTGTTTTAACAAAATGTTCATTAAAAAAAGAAAAAAACCCTGTTCTTGCACAATATTTCCTTGAGGTATTTTTTCAAACAGTTCGTGTGCTTTGGGCATGCTCTGCTTTCTGTATGCGTGTGTACCGAGGCAATTGCAACTGTAATATCTGATGAAATTTTTGTCTTCAAGCTTTGATGTATGTCCATACCCTATTCCTAACTCCATTTTGTGCATGTTCTGCAATTGTTGCTGTCCATGAGGTAACATTTCTTTGAGGGATTTCGTCAAACAGTTCACATATCCTATCTGAGCATCCACGTTTTGCATTTCTGTCTACCAGAGCATTCTGGTTATAAGATCTATCAAAAATCCCCCTTCCATTCTGCTGCTATGGATGTCCATACCCTACATCGAAGCTCCCATTTTGGCACAGGCAGGGAAGACGTTGGCAAAGGTTTGGAATTTGGCTCTACGTCTGCCCATTGCATTTTCTTGACAGTTCTTAAAGTCTATTCAACAAACCCATTTTGACCATATCCTGCTATCATGACATTCCATGAAATCACATTTCATTTATTCATTTTGTTAAACAATTAACATGCCTTGTTCGTACGTCCACAATTAACCATTCCTTTGTCCCATATGGTTTGATGGATGTCCATTTCCTGTCGGCGCTTAGCTATGGAGGATGTTGATAGAGGTTCAGGAGTCTGGCTTAACACTTGCCAGTTGTATTTGCTTAAAAGTTTCTAAGGTCTCTTTAGCAAACCCACTTTGAATGCCCCTGCTGTCATGGCATTACGTGAGATCACATCCCTTGCGTCATTCTGTCAAACAGTTTCGTGCATTGCCTATGCTTCCACATTCAACATACATGTCTATCTGAGTATTTCCAACTATAATACCTGACGAGATCCCCCCTTACCATCATACGTTGATTAAAGCCCATACCCTACTCCTGAGCGCCATTTTGGCATAGAAAGGAAGTACGCTGTCAAAAGCTGTGGAATTCGGTCTCATGCCTGCCAATTTCATTGGCTCGAAAGTCTCTAAAGCCACTTTTGTGAATTCCTGCAATCATTGCATTCCATGAGATGACATCTCTTTGAGGCATTCTATCAAAAGTGTTTTATATTAGTATACGTTTTATATATTCATCACTACAACACTTATATTTTCTAAGGTGTTATATATTTTCAAAGGCATCTAGTCTGTATTACAATGGGTTTATGGGGATTGGTGTGAATTAACAATGGCAGTTCAAGCTCAATATCCTTTAACATTGCGCTATCTGATTTTAAAAAAAAAACATTATCTTGATGGGTGTTTTAGATCAAGTTTGCTATGGCAACAATATTAATTATCTAACCCATCTGTCATTTCTCTCTCAAATTTCCCTTCTAAATCCTATTTGATACCAAATTGACTGAATTACTAAGGAAAGCCTTCCTTTTATTTATAACTAGCTCACTTTCTTTTATAAGCATGGAAACATTTTAGAAGATTATAAGAATAAGTTATTTCTTTTTAAGTCTCTTTCTTTATCTTTAAAATCTTTATAAGGCTAATTTGTTGATAAATTATTAAAATGAGGAACTTTAATTTAATAAGTTTATATTAATGGGTAGCTTAAGATTATATTTTTTTTATGGACAAGAGGGTAATGCAATTATGTATTTTTTTTAGAAATTGCATTGAATTTGAAAATGTGTAAAATAGTTTAATTATGTTTATTTCATTAGCAAAGATTTGCATAGAACAAATTGTCTACCAATTAGAGATTGTGTTAAGCTCGTACATAGTACCTTAAGAAAATGGATAGATTGATTGGTTAAGATGAGAGTCTGTGTAATACCTTGTTGTACCTTTTAAGAGTCATTTTGTTATGGCTTTTAACGGAAAGTAGAACTCATTATTAAACTAAATGCTTGTGTTGTTTCAATAAACTTGGGTGAGGATATGTATATTAGAATTAGAAGAAGTTTGAATCCTTTCCTTAAATGTGTAAGATTGACTGAGTGATGAAAGATATTTATGAGTAGTTAAAGACTTGTCATCCGAATTGGTGAAGCTCGCTATTGAAGTTAGTAACCAATACTTCATTCGATAGTTAATGATCCTTGTTGGAATACTGTATAAACAAGATTGGATATCTAGGAAATAAGAGAAGGAACGAAGAGCTTTTGTGTAGATGGTGATGAATCCTATTTTCCTAGCAGAATTTTGTTATCTATATGATGCATTAGTATCACGATACTATACCTAAGTTCTAAATTATTAAGTGATGTAAATATTAGTTACTACAATGAGAGTATGGTTACTTTGTGAATTTTGATATATCATCAATTGTACCCTATTAAAATTTATCTTGGATTTTGATTAAATATTAATTACTACATTTTGACAACTAAATAGGTACGAGTTTATAACTATTGGAATTGTGTTAACACATTGAGTAGGATTTTATTTAATAAGATAGGTATAAATTATTAAGTATAAGACTAATTATTAATAAGCATAAGCCAATTTTACTTTAAGATGATCGAATGCTTTGTAAGAAGTGTTGTATGTAGATCATTGTAATATATCATTGTTTTAAAGTGGCTACTAACACTAAAAGAATAACTAGACTTGATCTTTAAAGGTTAAATCTATATCAATTGGATAATTTGATATGAAGTATGAGGAAATACATAAGAGTAAAATGAAGTTATCACTATGATAGTTAAAGAAGTATTTGGCAAAGAGAAAACAATTGATGAAGATTCATTTAGGAGAGTTGATCTAGAAATGGATAGTTAGTCATTTTGGGAAGAAAAACTTAGTCTATCAAACTTAGTCACATAAATTATGTTGAAATTATATAGCCTAGATATTAATAAAAAAATTGGCAAGTAGTGTTCTTAGTATTGGAAACAAGTAAGTCTATTAATAACACTCAAGGAAGTTAGACCTATAATATTATGCATATGATTAGAAATAATTCGATATTATAAATATAGAAGGAATTAGGAGCTATTGTAATATCTTATTGTACATTGTTAGCTCCACTTTTAAGGTTAGATAACTACTCTTGTATTTGAAATGGATGTAATAATTCGTTTACTTCTTATATATCATCAACATTATTCAACTTGCTCAATACAATTGATTATCATTTAGATTTTAATCCAACTAAGAAGAATGTAGTGCTAGTGTTTCTAAAAAACATTGTGTTTGCTTTTTTGTCTCAACGTTTCAGATCACACTCCATGATCCATCATCAGGAGGAAAGGAAGAAGAATGTATTATATTGGTTAATATATTAGTTTTCCTCACAAATATGTGTTTAAGGATTCAAGTGTTTGTATATAGCTTGTGATTTACATTTTCATGACTATTATATGGTGCTTTCGAATAGAAAAAAATAATTTAGCATTTTCCTTATTGTGCAATAATTGGCTTAATTTATGGTAAAAACAACACATCTCGATTACTCAAATGTTTTAAATTGATCAATCAAGAAATTTATTCCTTTCATTATTCCCTTTCAAGTTATTCGAATTTTTCCTTGCAATTAGCTAGGTAAACTTTAAATAAACATCCAAACATAAACCAAATCGCAGTGTTCAATTTTTATGGTACCTCTGGGTCATATTTATAGGTAATGCCATCGTGTTGAACCAAGTACCTCGCACCTAACATAACTACAACAGCGATGTCTGGGCACCATCCCTCTAAATCGTCAGGGAGTAATAAGGAACATGTCGAAGTTAAATTCGCAGGAAGGGAAAATCTCCTTGGATATCTCATTAAGAAGATTAACTAAAAATAGAGGATGAGTCTATTGAAATAATGATTACCATGATGCTCATTTGGAAAACACTTCAAGCATACTAACAGAAAATGAGGTTTATTGACACGTGAGTATAGATCAGGGAGGACATGTGAAATGTCAGATAGGGCAACTAGGCCGATCTAGAAACACTATCTATCATGTACTCTCACCTCACCTCACCCTCACAGATCATGGTGAAAGTACTAGGGGATCAGGAATGGACTAATTCATGAAAATTACCTAAGTTGGCTGGGGGGAGTAAATTAGATTTCATGGGTAGACACCTTATAGGGATTCCTCCACACTAGCACTAACTGACAAACACCCCTTTAGGTGTTTATGGTAGTAGACTAACTTCCATCCCTATTTCACCGAGTGGGTGGCAGCCGACAAAGAACTGTCTGGGGCAGGCAATAACCCTGGAAAGGGTTGGGTACCCGCTCACAGTTACACCAAACATAGAGCAAAATAGAACTACATGTTCGCATTCCCCGCGTTAGTCACATCCGAAGGAGGGGGCATTGATCCCGTGGATACAGGGTATGTAGGCAGTCTGGACGGCGAAGGATGTCCCCAGTACTTGGGTCCCTTGGATGTAGGGTGTCCTATGATTAGCATTGTGATCTTAATTCTCTGAGTAGTGATTACTGAGTTGTGTTAACATGAGATTGTTCAGTTAATTTTGTGCAGATGGTAAGGATACAGTCTCTGGGGAGAAGGCAAGTTGTCAGAAGTGAATGTAGGATGTAATGAAGAACTTAAGGTATGTGTGATCCATTGCTCTTATAGGTTATCTTGCATAATGTACCTTCTCTCGTAATGTACTCTCTCTTCACTAGATTTAAAATTGGTGATCTTTTAAGAACTTGATGATTGTAGGAAATTAAATTCAAGTTTCATCGCATTTCTATATCATGCATTAAGCACTTCTTAGAAAAATTTCACATTTCCTACATCTACCAGATCAAAATTTTTATTCATTGGTATTTTCGAATTTAGAGTTTAATGTTATTTGATTTAGGATGAGTCAGGTCCTTACATGTGGTATCAGAGCTTTTGGTTCAGACACTAGGCCTGAAGGTCTGCTATCCTAAAGCATGGTTAGAATTAAGACATAAGGCTAATAATATTCCCCCTCTGGTGATCTAATGATCATCCAGTTAACGATAAACATGGATAGAAACATGAAAATAAAAATGAAATGATAAGGTTGTAAGTAAACCCTCCCTAGAGGGTGAAGTGGATGTCATATTTTGTGGCTAATTCCACTTGTGGCATATCGTAATCTTTTTAGTATGGCATGCCCTGGGTTGTATGGGGGCATATGACTATTAATGCGGATTTTTGATATAGAAGTATGATAAGGTTATTTCATGTTGTGTGGGGAATGCTTAACGTGCATGGCGATTATCATTGTTCTCTATGTGGTTTGAGACCATTGTACGATTTAGTTATTGGAGCGATAGAAGTCCACCCAGCTTCCGTACTCCCCTTAGGTGGTCTTGCTGTAAGGCTACATGGTGATTGTAATGTGCAATTTTTATGAGATTGTTGCATTATTTATTCTTCTGTTAAAGATTTTACTTAAGTGTTAAGTCGCAGTGTTTTATTTCTTTTAATTTTGAGATGTTCCTTTTGCCTCAAGGACTTGTTCTTTGTTGAACTTGGGATGTTGCAATAGTTGCTATCTTTGATCTTCACTTCTTCTTGGCTTGTTTTATTTTAATATATTCTGATTGAGGATTTAACTTATGGACTTGTTTTACTTAATCCTTCTTGTTTTGAGGCATTTTTGTTTTACAACTGCTGGCATGTGTGAAGTAATGTGACTTCTGTAAAAACTGCCATATATAGGTAGGGCTCTGGTAGGCTGTATGGGGGAGTAGGTGGCCTGGAGAGATTCTATTGTGAGGATGGGGTTGCAGATGGGACTGGTATGTGACAGTCATAATCCATCCATCCCCCTAGATCTATGTGTTTGTTTCTTACATACCTCCCTCTTGGAAGATAACACCTTAAACAAATGCAAGCAAGGTATTAGGAAACGTGTGGAGGGGTTCTTGAGAGGGCCTTGAAAACCAGGTTTATTTCTCAGTTACTTGGCACTAAGATATCAATGATATTGGTTTTCCTTGGAGGTGAGACTATATGATGAGTACTAGAGACAACTATTGACTTTTGAGAAACTGATGACATTCATGGACTCCTATTTTGGGAAGCTACTATCAATTTTGGGATGCTAGCACTACTTTTTAACAAGCTCTAAGGTGGCACCAATTGATGTGACAGTTGCGAAGAGAGATGGATGGAAAGTTTGGAAGAGTTTTTGATAAATCAGCATACATGATTGCTAGAATTGTTACCTTTTCACTTGAGTGTTGATGTGTATAATGTTTATATGATATCAGAATAATGGAAGTCACTGGTACTCAGAAGAATCCCTGAGGTGGATTACTTGTACCCAGCTTTGCCAAAACTGAGGTGTGTACAAGTTGATATTGTGTATCCCTAGATGACATCCTCGGCACAGTTCTTGGGCAGGTACTGTGGTCTCTGGGAAGTAACTCATGGACCCGTATTGATCCCGAATGAGTCAAAAGTCTCTGGCCAAAGCATAATGATTCCTGTCCTATTTAGCCCGTATGGTTGTGTTTACCTATTGGATAAAGTTTTGATCTGTTTGACCAGTATAGGCCGTTTGGCCATTATTTTATAGAATTGTGTGAAATCAAAAGGTGTAATTCAAAGTTGTTGACATTGTTTAAAGATATTGAAGACTTGAAGAGTTGGAACAGAGGAACATAAGAAGGTTTGAAAGAATTAAAAAGGGAGAACAGTTTATAGAAGAGTAAAATAGTAGGATTCAAGGAATATGTTAATTAGTTGGCGAAGTCACTTGTAGCATGCAGAAAAGAAAATGAAAATTTGAAATCTAAGCTTGAACTTTGTGATGTTGCAGAAAATGAAAGTGAAGATAACAGTGTGACTAAACTGCATTTACCAATTTGCCCAAAGGACAGAAGAGCCCAGTTGGCTTTATTTGAGTATGTCCCATTTTGGACACTTTAGCCCGGATTGGCTATTTCCTCAGTACTCAGATTGACTAAGAGAATATAATTCTTCTAATCTACAGTGGTGCATCATTACTAATGGATTCTAGCACATGTTGGAGTAAACTTCAAATGTAACTGAAATTTTTGATAATAATGGATTACCAAGGGAGAATATATGAAGGTAGGCAAGCATATTGATAGTAAATGATGCTTATTTCTATGGACTTATATGTGTATGTTTTGACCTTATTTCTAATATGCATCGGGATAATGCATAAATTTAGGGGAGAAGGATGTTACAACCCACATTTGAATTTTGAATTCAAATTGGAATACTATTGTAATAATATAAAAGCCAATAAAAAAAAAAGTCTCATTTAAAAGAAAAAATAATGAACAATTCTAAATAAATAAATGAGGGGACACTTCTAGAAAGAGGAGTAAATGAGGTTCACCCCCCCTCATTCTCAAGTCAATATTCAAATATCACATTTAATAAATAAATGGCAATTGTTCTCTTTAAATTTATGACTAGTGGAAAATTGGAGAGTCATTTTCCACAAGAATTAAATGGCAAATTGGAAAAGAGGGAGAGGGCAATTAATTAGAAAACTTGACTCAAGACTTGGAGTTCCTCCAAATGGGTCAAGTTTTCTATAAATTGGTTGGATTTTTTTTAGGAAGAGACACTTATCTCTGGTTTTGGGGTGTTGGAGTAAAACTGTAAAAGCATTTCTCTCCACAGTTTTGTTCTTGAAATTGTTGTTCAGATGATTTGTTGTCATGCTTGTTGTATTTATGAATTATGCATAAGTTTTAATTTCATTTTGAGATTATTCAAAGGAGGATCTGTGCAATAGTTTTTGTGAAGGTTTTATGAACTTCATTTGCTTGACCGTTTTTAAAGCATTTTCATTAAATCCATTATGTTCAAGGTGTGTTCTAATCATAGTACCGCAGTTGCCTTCTTATATGTCTTTTGATTGCCGCACTTTAAAAACCTATACAACCTATTGTTTGTCAGTATAATTTTATCTTTAGGCAAGGGAGCGGCCATGAATTAGTGAAAACAATCTTGCATATAAGAAGAAGGAAGTTTAATATTTGTAGCTGACTATTCCCTATGCTAGAGCTGTGATTGTGACCTTGGATTGTAGTTGTAATTCAATTTCATTATTGATGTGGAAGCCTACTCCTTTGGATTACTTGAGGATAACATACTCACTTTGATTTCTAATATTCTCGTGGTCATCCCAATTGCTAGTTGTGGGTTTGCCATTAGTTGTTCCTTTAGAGTTTGATTATAACAACTGTCTAAGTCTGAGATTTAAAATTTATTTTATGCAGATTTTTCAAATCTGGTCTAGTAATAACTCCAGATTACTTGAAAATGTTCATTAAAAAAAAATCTTGTTCTTGCACAATATTTCCTTGAGGTATTTTGTCAAACAGTTCATGTGCTTTGGGCATGCTCTGCTTTCTGTATGCGTGTGTACCGGGGCAATTGCAACTGTAATATCTGATGAAATTTTTGTCTTCAAGCTTTGATGTATGTCCATACCCTATTCCTAACTCCATTTTGTGTACGTTTTGCAATAGTTACAGTCCATGAGGTAACATTTCTTTGAGGGATTTTGTCAAACAGTTCACATACCCTGTCTGAGCATCCACGTTTTGCATTTCTATCTGCCAGAGCATTCTAGTTATAAGATGTATCAAAAATCCCCCTTCCGTTCTGTTGATATGGATGTCCATACCTTGCATTGAAGCTCCCATTTTGGCACAAGCAGGTAAGACGTTGGCAAAGGTTTGGAATTTAGCTCTACGTCTGCCCATTGCATTTGCTTGACAGTTTTTAAAGTCTATTCAACAAACCCATTTTGACCATATCCTACTATCATGACATTCCATGAAATCACATTTCATTTAGTCATTTTGTCAAACAGTTAACATGCCTTGTTCGTACGTCCACATTTAACCATTCCTTTGTCCCATATGGTTTGATGGATGTCCATTTCCAGTCAGCGCTTAGCTATGGAGGATGTTGATAGAGCTTCAGAAGTCTAGCTTAACACTTGCCAGTTGTATTTGCTTAAAAGTTTCTAAGGTCTCTTTAGCAAACCCACTTTGAACGCCCCTGCTATCATGGCATTACGTGAGATCACATCTCTTGCGTCATTCTGTCAAACAGTTTCGTGCATTGCCTATGCTTCCACATTCAACATACATGTCTATCTGAGTATTTCCAACTATAATACCTGACGAGATCCCCCCTTACCATCATGCCTTGATTAAAGCCCATACCCTGCTCCTGAGTGCCATTTTGGCATAGAAAGGAAGTACGCTGTCAAAAGCTGTGGAATTCAGTCTCATGCCTGCCAATTTCATTGGCTCAAAAGTCTCTAAAGCCGCTTTTGTGAATTCTTGCAATCATTACATTCCACAGGATGACATCTCTTTGAGGCATTCTATCAAAGGTATTTTATATTAGTATACATTTTATATATTCATCACTACAACACTTATATTTTCTAAAGCATTATATATTTTCAAAGGCATCTAGTCTGTATTACAATGGGTTTATGGGGATTGGTGTGAATTAACAATTGCAGTTCAAGCTCAATATCCTTTAACATTGCGCTATCTAATTTAAAAAAAAAAACATCATCTTGATGGGTGTTTTAGATCAAGTTTGCTACAGCAACAATATTAATTATCTAACCCATCTGTCATTTCTCTCTCGAATTTCCCTTCTAAATCCTATTTGATACCCAATTGACTGATTAGTAAGGAAAGCCTTCCTTTTATTTATAACTAGCTCACTTTCTTTTATAAGCATGGAAACATTTTAGAAGATTATAAGAATAAGTTATTTCTTTTTAAGTCTCTTTCTTTATCTTTAAAATCTTTATAAGGCTAATTTGTTGATAAATTATTAAAATGAGGAACTTTAATTTAATAAGTTTATATTAATGGGTAGCTTAAGATTATATTTTTTTATGGACAAGAGGGTAATGCAATTATGTATTTTTTTTAGAAATTGCATTGAATTTGAAAATGTGTAAAATAGTTTAATTATGTTTATTTCATTAGCAAAGATTTGCATAGAACAAATTGTCTACCAATCAGAGATTGTGTTAAGCTCGTACATAGTACCTTAAGAAAATGGATAGATTGATTGGTTAAGATGAGAGTCTTTGTAATACCTTGTTGTACCTTTTAAGAGTCATTTTGTTATGGCTTTTAATGGAAAGTAGAACTCATTATTAAACTAAATGCTTGTGTTGTCTCAATAAACTTGGGTGAGGATATATATATTAGAATTGGAAGAAGTTTGAATCCTTTCCTTAAATTTGTAAGATTGACTAAGTGATGAAAGATATTTATGACTAGTTAATGACTTGTCATCCGAATTGGTGAAGCTCGCTATTGAAGTTAGTAACCAATACTTCATTCAATAGTTAATGATCCTTGTTGGAATACTGTATAAACAAGATTGGATATCTAGGAAATAAGAGAAGGAGTGAAGAGCTTTTGTGTAGATGGTGATAAATCCTATTTTCCTAGCAGAATTTTGTTATCTATATGATGCATTAGTATCATGATACTATACCTAAGTTCTGAATTATTCAGTGACGTAAATATTAGTTACTAGAATGAGAGTATGGTTACTTTGTGAATTTTGATATATCATCAATTGTACCCTATTAAAATTTATCTTGGATTTTGATTAAATATTAATTACTACATTTTGACAACTGAATAGGTACGAGTTTATAACTATTGGAATTGTGTTAACACATTGAGTAGGATTTTATTTAATAAGATAGGTATAAATTATTAAGTATAAGACTAATTATTAATAAGCATAAGCCAATTTTACTTTAAGACGATCGAATGCTTTGTAAGAACTGTTGTATGTAGATCATTGTAATATATCATTGTTTTAAAGTGGCTACTAACAAAAGAATAACTAGACTTGATCTTTAAAGGTTAAATCTATATCAATTGGATAATTTAATATTAAGTATGAGGAAATACATAAGAATAAAATGAAGTTATCACTATGATAGTTAAAGAAGTATTTGGCAAAGAGAAAACAATTGATGAAGATTCATTTAGGAGAGTTGATCTAGAAATGGATAGTTAGTCGTTTTGGGAAGAATAACTTAGTCTATCAAACTTAGTCACAGAAATTATGTTGAAATTATATAGCCTAGATATTAAACCCCACCCATAGGCTAACTGAGTACATTTCATGAACAATAGAAAATTGGCAAGTAGTATTCTTAGTATTGGAAACAAGTAATTCTATTAATAACACTCAAGGAAGTTAGACCTATAATATTATGCATATGATTAGAAATAATTCGATATTATATATATAGAAGGAATTAGGAGCTATTGTAATTCCTTATTGTACATTGTAGCTCCACTTTTAAGGTTAGATAACTACTCTTGTATTTGAAATGGATGTGATAATTCGTTTACTTCTCATATATCATCAACATTATTCAACTTGCTCAATACAATTGATTATCATTTAGATTTTAATCCAACTAAGAAGAATGTAGTGCTAGTGTTTCTAAAAAACATTGTGTTTGGTTTTTTGTCTCAACGTTTCGGATTAAACTCAATGATCCATAATTAGGAGGAAAGGAAGAAGAATGTATTATATTGGTTAATATATTAGTTTTCCTCACAAATATGTGTTTAAGGATTCAAGTGTTTGTATATAGCTTGTGATTTACATTTTCATGACTATTATATGGTGCTTTCGAATAGAAAAAAATAATTTAGCATTTTCCTTATTGTGCAATAATTGGCTTAATTTATGGTAAAAACAACACATCTCGATTACTCAAATGTTTTGAATTGATCAATCAAGAAATTTATTCCTTTCATTATTCCCTTTCAAGCTATTCCAATTTTTCCTTGCAATCAGCTAGGTAAACTTTAAATAAACGTCCAAACATAAACCAAATCGCAGTGTTCAGTTTTTATGGTACCTCTGTGTCACATTTACAGGTAATGCCGTCGCGTTGAACCAAGTACCTCACACCGAACATAGTTGCAACAACGATGTCTGGGCACCGTCCCTCTAAATCGTCGGGGAGTAATAAGGAACATGTCGAAGTTAAATCCGCAGGAAGGGAAAATCTCCTCGGATATCTCATTAAGAAGATTAACTAAAAAGAGAGGATGAGTCTATTGAAATAATGATTACCATGATGCTCATTTGGAAAACACTTCAAGCATACTAACAGAAAATGAGGTTTATTGACACGTGAGTATAGATCAAGGAGGACATGTGAAATGTCAGATAGGGCAATTAGGCCGATCTAGAAACGCTATCTATCATGTACTCTCACCTCGCCCTCGCAGATCGTGGTGAAAGTACTATGGGATCAGGAATGGACTTAGTCACGAAAATTACCTAAGTTGGCTTCGGGGAGTAAATTAGATTTCATGGGTAGACACCTTATAGGGATTCCTCCACACTAGGACTAACTGACAAACACCCCTTTAGGTGTTTATGGTAGTAGACTAACTTCCGTCCCTATCTCACCGAGTGGGTGGCAGCCGACGAAGAACTGTCTGGGGCAGGGAATAACCCTAGAAAGGGCTGGGTACCCACTCACAGTTACACCAAACATAGAGCAAAATAGAACTACATGTTCGCATTCCCCACGTTAGTCACATCCAAAGGAGGGGGCATTGATCCCATGGATACAGGGTATGTAGGCAGTCTAGACGGCGAAGGATGTCCCCAGTACTCAGGTCCCCTGGATGTAGTGTGTCCTACAATTAGCATCGTGATCTTAATTCTCTGAGTAGTGATTACTGAGTTGTGTTAACATGAGATTGTTCAGTTAATTTTGTGCAGATGGTAAGGATATAATCTCTGGGGAGAAGGCAAGTTGTCAAAAGTGAATGTAAGATGTAATGAAGAACTTAAGGTATGTGTGATCCATTGCTCTTATAGGTTATCTTGCATAATGTACCTTCTCTCGTAATGTACTCTCTCTTCACTAGATTTAAAATTGGTGATCTTTTAAGAAATTGATGATTCTAGGAAATTAAATTCAAGTTTCATCGCATTTCTATATCATGCATTAAGCACTTCTTAGAAAAATTTCACATTTCCTACATCTGCCAGATCAAAATTTTTATTCATTGGTATTTTTGAATTTATAGTTTAATGTTATTTGATTTAGGATGAGTCGGGTCCTTACAAAGACACGTCCACAGCACCCAGAACTTTAGAAACCCATTAAATTTTTCCTTCTCCTCATTTTGATTTGTCTGAAGATTTTTCTCCATTTTTTACAAATAAAAAAAACTCAAAAACCACTGGGAAAAAATGGCAGACCAATGAAGAAAAAAAAAAAAAACCAGTTAAAAATCCATTTTTAAAATCTAAGCGCTACAAACCTTAGCAAAACAACCAGTTTTTCTTTCCTGATACGGTTTCCAAGATAAGGATTAATAGCACTTAGTGAAATGAAAATATTAGTCCCCACTTTAGGCAGCGACTAATAAGTAATGTGAACCATGGAAATCGCTGTGTACTAAGAAAAACAGTTGTGGTTTCCAAAACATATTGGTTCCAACTTCCATCCATCTCATCTCCCCTAATTTTGGTTGGAGATTTAGCTTAAGTATTTAGAAACATATAACTATAATTTTTTACAATCAAATAAAATCAATGATACAGCAATGAACCGCCAGTGACATCATATAATTCTGTAATGGCTCAGAGCAATGAGCAGACATTAGAATGGTGCTACAAGTCAAAACCCATAAAATATGTACTACGCCATCCCACAGGTATTATTTAATGGATTCAAACTACTTGATAAGGAAGAGCTTGTGTTAGTTTCAAGTGATAAATCTGAGGACGCCCCTATCAAATGTCCGCGTCTGCGTTTCGGCGTTGATAATATGGTTTGACTTCTTTATGCTCATCTTCATCATCGACTGCCAGACTTAATGGCGGCTCACTGCTATCTGCACATGTTACACAGGCCTCTCTCTATCTATATATATACCCTTACACAGGCCAAACACCCAACATGATTTCTGAATCAATTGATTAAGGCATCTCAAGGTGAATACAAGCTTCATTAATTTTAGCACTCACTGTCAAAATCTCTAATCATCTTCATCCAACAGCGATTCTTTATGGCTGCCTTCATCATTCTGTTGATTATTTTCAATCTTCAGGCCACCTTGTCTACTTCTGCTCCCTCCTATAATGTCATAGACAATTGCTGGAGAAGAGATCCACACTGGGCAGCACAAAGCAACAGAATGAAACTTGCAGATTGTAGTGTGGGCTTTGGTAGTGCAGCCAAGGGAGGCAAAGGAGGAGAGCTATACAAAGTAACTAGTCCAGATGACAACGCTGAAAATCCTCTGCTTGGCACTCTCCGATACGGAGTTACTCGTGATGGTCCTCTGTGGATAGTTTTTGCAAGTGATATGGAGATAAAGCTTCAGATGCCCCTCTTTTTCACCAGCCACAAGACTATCGACGCAAGGGGATCAAATATTCACATCAGCAATGGGCCTTGCATCCGCGTCTTCAATGTCAGCAACATTATCATCCATGGATTAAACATCCATGACTGCAAGCCAAGTCTAGCTGGCAATATTCTCCTCTCACAATCCATGAGCCCTGAGATGATGGATACACAAGATGGAGATGGAATTTCAGATGTTACTTCACGAGACATTTGGATCGATCATAAAACCCTCTCCAATTGTGCAGATGGGCTTGTAGATGTCACGCTTGCTTCCACTGCAGTTACCATTTCAAACAACCGCTTCTCTTACCATGACAAAGTAAGAGAGAAAAATAGGCAGGCTTAATTACTATAGATAGGAACTAGAGCGGTTTCTTGAATATGGATGGATGAGTAGTCTTGCCCGTGCAATAAAACAATGCAGGTGATGCTTTTGGGCCACAGCGATGATTATACAGCTGATAAAGCGATGAGAGTGACTGTTGCATTCAATCACTTTGGACCTGGCTTATTGGAGCGCATGCCAAGGTAATTCAACTAAATTCAACTTCTCCTGTTTAACTAGCTAACTCCATTCGTCAATGAATGCAGATTTGATCGATCTCCAACAGTCAACGATTCTGAGTTTTTTAGTCAAACTCATTGACCTATATTTCATGAGTAGTAGTTTACGAGAACCCATCTAAGTGGGTTTTATCTTGAGGGAAACTCCATAGTTAAACGCACTTGAGTCAAAGTAGTACTAGGATGGGTGGCCTCCCAAGTGGTCTCGATCCTTCACCCTTGTGAGCATCACCTAGATGCAATGAGTGCTACATTCCAGAGGTCACTCGTCCCAGTACTACTCTGACTCAAGCGCGCTTAACCATGGAGTTTCCCCAAAATCAAGCCCGCTTAGATGGGTTCATGTGAACCACTACTCATAAAATATGGGTCAATGAGTTTGACTCAAGAAACTACCTAATTGAATCCTGAAATAAAAAAAATATCGCCTACTTATCAATGATATGGGTTGTTTTTCTGGGTAGGTGCCGACATGGGTATGCGCATGTGGCGAACAACAACTATGAACCGTGGGGTATATACGCCATTGGAGGGAGTGCCCAGCCTATGATTAGAAGCGAAGGCAACCGCTTTGTTGCCCCCAACGAGGAATACAAGAAGTAGGTGACATGGCGTGAGAGCCCTGATGGAAAGAGTTGGTTGTGGAAGTCTGTGAGGGACACATTTTTGAATGGGGCATACTTCGTTCCATCTGGCAGAGGAAAAGCACTTCCCCGCTACCAGGCAGGCCAGCAATTTAAAGTTGCTAATGGAAGATTAGTGCCCATTTTGACTGAAAGTGCAGGAGTCCTAGCCTGCAATTTCTCCGGGCCTTGCCTGTAATACTTGTTACATCCTAACTTAGAGCCCTGTTCTCATAGAGATTGTCACATTCTTTGATTCGATTCATTTCATTCATCCCTTAGTTTTGAAGATTCAATTCACTCATTCTTCCCATGTTTTGGAAGATTAAATTCAATCATTATCAATATTTCACTTCTTGGCAAATGAAACTTATGTGGTTGTTACTTTTGACTCCCAAATTCTCGTGCACAGTCCATAAGAATTAATAGATCACAAATCTTAACACATCTTAACAAATTAGAAGTGTTCCTTAAGCAATTCATTCACTGTTTACTCTGAGTGGCAATTTCTCTCAGCTGAATGGATCATACTCTTTCAGTAAGTATGGATAACACCAAATGCATGTTCAGACTAATCTCTCAATATTTGAAATAGTTCTAGCATTCCACATTCTAATCAGTGAGACTCAACCACATTAAGTTTTTTGGCAGAACTAGGTAGGCACAAATATTCTCAACCAAAAGTGTTTTCCTCTCAAATATGGGCAAGTCTTTCAAAGATGATTTGGTCTGCCATGAATGTTTATCATCTTACAAGAATTCTTTCATGTGCTAGTGAGATGGTGTCTATACACAAGGCTTCAACTTATGATCATTGATTGAGACTGATACAATCCAATATAAAATGTATCCCCTGCTGCTCAGTATAACTTAATTAGTGGAAAAATAAAAAGAAAAGAAAAAAGAAAAGAAAAGAAAGAAAGAAAAAAAAAAGAGAAAAAGAGATTCTCTAAGTGAAGAAAATTTTTGTTCCTCCAAATCAAGCCTCAAGGAGAAAACAAGAGTCAAATAGTCATGCAAACATCCGAAGGACATGGTAGAGTATGTTTGCGAAGATTATAGTAGGGGACTGCTTAAATTTGACAGTCAACCTTGACTGTGAAGCATTTTTTTATGACAGTTATCTATTCAATAATGCCTTTGAAATATTATGACATATTTTAGTATAAGTAAATTATATAAAAACTAAATATATATATATCATCATAATCCTATATAAATTTTGACAGTTTGTCTAAAATCTCTCCTTTCATATGATACGGACATTTCAAAATTTCAGTTGTATTTTACAACTAAAATGTCTAAATACAGCTATACAACTGTCAATTTTAAGCCCAAAATTAAAGGGGAGTCAGGAGACTCGGGGCAAAATGACATCTAAAAATCTCCTAAAGGAGTTCCACTTATGTACACTTAAAAAGTAATGCAAAGTGTTTATTGACCTGGGACTCGAACTTTTTTTACTAAATGTCAAATTTTAAGAATATTATATTGTATTAAAAGCCTATAGTCAAAATCATGTGGGGCTTGCTTAATGGATCAATAGAAAAGTCATGTTATTAGTTTAAATTAAATTTTATAGAATTATCTAAGAATAGATAAGTTTTTTGTTGGGGTTTTCACAACTAAGGAAATTTTCATTAGTTGATTCGTCTATATGGGAAGAAATTAGTATTAGTTGTACGCAGTATGCTTCCTATGCTTTGCGTCCTAAAAGAAGAGTATATTATTAGGGCTTTATTAATTATTTTATTATAATATAAAAAATTATAAAGAAAATGTTTTAGAAAAGATGGCTCAATAAATTTTAGGTATCAAAATGGTTTTTTCTTATCACTTGTGTCACCAATTTAGTTATATTAGATGTCAAGGTTTTTGGAGAGATCTAACAATCCAATTCACTGTTAAATATGAGAATCTCATCTCAACTTTCATCTCAACTTTTACATATACTTCTCATGTTAATCCAAATTACTTCTTTTCTATTCCAATGTCGATCATGTGTTCACTTTTTCTTTGGTTGAAAATAATTAACATGAATGAAAGCATTAACTAAAAGTTGCACTAGATAGTTTACAATTGATTCCCATATTAAACATTGGCTCTTTGTAATTATTCACATTTTAAACTATCAATTTATAGTTGAATGTTGTATGACCATATTTATGCTTTTTCACTTAGAATATGGTTAATTATTTCTAATATCAAGTATTAGATCTAAAGGTGAAATTATGCACTAGCCTATTAGAAATTCTAGAAGACTATGACCAATAACTATTTGATATTAATGATGCTTTTTTTAATCATGAATTGTCAACATTTGATTGGCAATGTTGATGGATGACCATTGTTATAAAAAAACACCATTAAAAGTAAGACAATTATCATTGTAATGCCCCAAGCTTTCACACAAGACATTAGCCGAACAAACACCAAACCAACAAATTTTTCACGTTTGCAAGTGCAACATTTACATGTCGCATTGCACTCACGCACACACATGGTGTTGCAACATGTACAACAACACCTAAAAAGACATCACCATTTCACAATGCAAGGTGGCACAAGCGGAAGACTTCACCCATCATGTGATAACTCACCACGATGACCAAGAGAGAGGTGGAGCTCACTCCATGACGAGGATCAGATACATGTCCACAACCTCGCTCCCTCGCGAACACATGGAGTAGGATGAGGGTGACATCCACCTCAGTCTATTCCATGATGACACAAGACATCCCAAACACAAGGGTAACGCTCACCCATGGGATAGTCCAACTAGGAGGTACGATTCCTCAACCAACTAGAATGGTCACTAGTCAAACTCATGTAAAGGCACACATCCCAATGCAAAGAAGGGAATAATCCAAGAGTGCATATCACATCATGGAAATGACACCAAAACACCTATGAGGCTAAAAATAGTAATCAATGCCAAAGATGATTCATTTTAACTAAAAACATTAAGCTGTAGAACCAATTATGTCCACATGTCAAAAAGGACAAAAGCGATACAAAAGGCAATGCATGTTCGACACCAACATCAACACATGCCAAAAGCAAAGATAGGATCCTCACCACCTATGTGGGATGAATATGATCCAACACAAACATATCCATAAACATCAAATACAACATCAAATAATTGAGTCTAAACATGCTAACATAGCTAGATTCTAACATGTAAAATCTATCAAAACATGCCAATGTCCTCACAAACCAAGGCGTGGAAAAATACAAGACAATATCCAATAATTACAATATTCGAAGGGCTTCATCCTAAACATAGATGAATCATAGCCAACATCATAAATCAACTCAAAGCATTAATTACATCTTATTACAAGGGTCTCAAAAGACCTACATTACAAAGGTTACAATAATCAATAATGATAAAATACAAGTGCATAAACCACCCAAAACCAACATGCTCTCCAAGGTGCAACAAGACACAAAGCACAAGGTAAACCACCTGCAAAAAGATCAAGGAATACATCAAGCACCTAAAGATCATCATGAAGGACCAGTGGGGAAATGTCACTCACCTCCCAACCATATTGCCATCGTCGAGTGCAATAGATGTCTAAGCAATTCTAGGCAACCCCTGAGCTACGGAGAAGGTGATCATGGCAAACCCACTAAGATCATCTCACACATCCAGGGTATATAAGCAACATATGGAATACACACCAATCAATGCACACAACACACATGACACAACTGCCAATACAATGCATATAAACAACACATGGTGCAACTACCATCCAATTACATTCAAGTAACATATGGCACACTTGCCAAAACATAATAGAATGACATAACAACATTCAAGAATAAGGGAAATAGTCACACCTTCAATGCACACCAAACGAGGAATAAATCATAATCCATCATAGACACATACAAGCATGAATCAAGCATCACAATGCACATACAATCACATGGTAAACATCACACGTCATGTCAAACTTCGATGGTGGAAGAAGGAAGAGAGACCTAGGTAGTTAGGACAAGGAGTGTCAAACGAGGGCAATACTCACCTCGCAGTAGAACATGAGGGCATAACCTCCTCATAGCAACTGGACACTACACCAAAGATTATTCTTTACACCCAAACCCAAGCAAGGTGGACACTTCATCAGCACATGCAGTTTGGTGTAGATGATCTTATTATTAAATTTTATTACCCAATGTGTTTAAATGTTATTCTTGATTAAAACTTCCATTCGATAAATTCCAACCGCCTCTTTGGGCCATGGCGCACGATGGAAGCCACTCCTTTCCTACCCCTAGACCTCTTCCTAAACACCCATAACACCAATTTAACCAATTGGGCATGGCATGGATTTTGAGGTGACAATCACAATTTTGACAAAAACACAACATATTCTCAAAAGATGTAAAATACCATTCTAATTGGGAGACAACTCATCCCACAAACTACAACATCAAGGAAATGCATAAAAAATGATTTTCAAGTTTTCATAAATAGAGAAATAAGTGGCATAGATTTCAATGCACCAAAATGTCTCAAAAAATAACATAGTCTCACAAGATGCAGAATCACATAATATGAAGGAGCCAACTCATCCCTCAAAAAAAAATCATAAAGCAAATTCATAGAATTCAGTTTTCATGTTTTCTAAAAGTGCAAAATAACCATAAGGCCCTAAAAACTCCATTGGAGCTCTCTTTGGCACCTTGACCAAAGTTTAACCAATTTTCTAACTTTTGTTTTTCAATAGCTATGGATGATCTGACAACTACCCATTATAGATAACATGACCAACAACCGATATATGCAATAAAAATGAGTTGGGGATTTTCACAGAAAATTTGCTAGGGTTTTGTCTGTATTTTGATGTTTCCAAAAATGAAAATACATAAAAATAAAAGCATACACAGCTGAAATAAATTCTCTAAGCTTCCTACAACTAAGCAAAGCCATCTTCAACCATTCTAGGTGGTGTGGCATGAAGGAAACAAAATAAAACAATTTAAATGAGAAGATTGGAGAAACTTACCTTCCAATACAAGCAAAATCCAAGTAAAAGAATGAGGTTGAATGTCAGATTCAATCCACACACAACAAGCAATCACCAAGCTCTTGAATCCAATCTAAACTCCAAGAAAAACTCCCTTCTAAGCAATCAGATATCCATTTTTCAAGCAAGAGAGTTTCAAACAAAGGAGAGCAAATTTTGGAGAGAAAAAGAATAATGAAAAATACATGTCCTTTTCCTTTTATTCCTCCAAAGACACTATTCCTTTTTTGGTAATAAATTAATCCTTTTAGTGATTTAATCAATCAATTGAAAATTATAGCTTTTGAACAACTAAATCATTTAATTCAACAATTAAATAATTGAATGTCTCTTTTGCAAATCAAATGGGCATTTCAAATAACACATTAATAAACCCTTTTTTACTTAAAACACCCAAATAATTCACTCAAATAGATAGGGAAATAGTTAGTCAAATGAACTCAACTATTCCAAACAAGTTATTTCCATTCAACTCAATCTCATTCTGAAAAGTACAAACATGCCATACTAGGCATTCAGTTTCCTCATTTAATGCAATTTCTACCTTTTTACGAAAAAATATCAAATTTTAGAATTAAACCGAAATCACTCAAATTTGTTCCACAAGCATATAATGATGTAACAAACATTTTCGCTAAAGCAAAAAATAGCAATTTCCAAATTAATATCCTTAATTTAATCTAAAAACATGGAAAACACGCTTTTTGAAACAATTTAAAATAAAGTGCAAGAATGCTAAGGAAACACACACAAATGATACCAAACACACATCACAGGTTTCCACAACACAAGGATAAGAGTGAGATGGCTTAGCCTCCCATGTCAACCTTCTCCACATTTCCCACATTAGTTAACACCTATAATTACCTGCACACTCAAGTAAACCATCAGGCATACCTACTCCATACACAAAATAGCCGAAGCACATCATAATACCCAACGTGGCATAATATTGCATAAGGATCATAAACATGGGTCAACAATCAATCAACATCATAAAATCATATATGCATAAATCAACTAACACAATCATACTGAAGACATCACATCCATCCAACATATTACACAATTGAAAACAATGAATTTGAAGCACTACAATAATCTAACACACATGAACACAATGTATGCAATTCGTAATGCATAGTTGGAAATCCAAATATTAAAGCAAAATGGCATTGGAAACACCTCAATGGTCATGTAGAATACACCCTTAGAACCTCTCGATGGTACCATAGACCTCATCGATAAGTTTGGTGTAATGCATCAAAGCATAATAATCACATAATACAATGATAAATACTCAGAACAACATATAAAACATGAATCAAAAGCACACAAGGCACACACTAGGGTGTGCATTACATCCTCCTCCACTAGCATTAGGCTTACTCCTAGAAGCCAACAAAAAGACAAGGATGAAGTACCCTCAGTACACAATCCTTTACAACACAACAGATCTTAAAAGATCAATCCTCCTAACCAAAACTAGGTTGAGGTCTCAAAATAATAAAACAAATCTCCAAAGGTGCACCAACTAGGTCAAAACCAACCATCGTACATACAAATCCTCTGAGACTGCATCACTCCATCCTCCAACTGCCATTGCAATGAGAAGAGGCTCAACCCAAAAGGTGTAACAAACCACAAGCAAGTCAAGTCTGTAAAACTTAGGACCACAACTATGTTGGGATAACCTCTCAAGCTCTCAACTAAGTCTATGGAAACTAACAAGGCTACCATATCCACTCTCAAGGAGAATTGCAAACAAAAGATTTCTCTCAACAATCCTTCCTCAGGAACTACCCACAACAAAAGAACTCAAGGATCAGGGAAAGCTAACTCAAAAAGGTTATAAGCACCACTACCACACCTTCATCCTGACCAAAAGCATGCCTCATCTCTAGAAATGGTTCTGCTACATGAGTTACTTCCTCACATTCCACTCCTAAAAGAGAGGGTTTTTCTAACACTCTAGCTCTACACCACCAAAACTTGGATTAACCAAATAAGTTCTCAAAGGGAAGAATCTAAACCACATCCTCTAACAACATAAGCACTTCCATCAAGCAAGGCTTAGCAACCTGTTACTCACTAGGAGCACATCTAAGGCAGCCACAAC
This sequence comes from Cunninghamia lanceolata, assembly GCA_027924645.1. Taxonomy (NCBI): domain Eukaryota; kingdom Viridiplantae; phylum Streptophyta; class Pinopsida; order Cupressales; family Cupressaceae; genus Cunninghamia; species Cunninghamia lanceolata. Next base: position 5,058,033 of record BSBN01000495.1, on the reverse strand, counting down.
ACACCAACAAGGTGCAAGACTACTCACAACACCACTTCAACTCTTAACTAATCTAGACCAAAAAGGTCAAGCAACACAACATGATCACGAATTCATGATCGACTAGGCAACACAAGGCTTCCTCGTGGCCTAAACACCAAGTATCCATAAAATGGAATACATAGGATAGCAACCTATTCATACAAGAGTTGCATCCCTTCCAGCATTACGCTAGGAAACCTCCAAAAAAACTAAGGAGAAACTCCTGAAGCAACCAAATTCCCAAGGTTGGCAACTCAACAAGAGCAAGAAGACAACTAGAATACCATAAATATATAAATAATATGTGCTCATGCACTAACTAAGGTTCCATCATACCCTACACTATGTCAAAACATAAGTGTAGTTATGGAACTCACATCAAAAGAATACAACATCATACACTCTACTAATGATGAAACACTAGGAGCATAGCATCACGTCCAAGACTAATAGGAATGAGACAAACAAGAACAACCATAGTTGGTGGACTAAGTCAACACCCAACCAAAAGAAATCTACTAAAAGTAAGATTCAATCCAAATAAAGTTCTCTATATATCTCATTCACATAGACATAGTCAAGAATCAACATTTAAGCTCATACAAGAATTCAATTCACATCAAGATCCATAGAAGCACAAAACCATTTTAAAACTTTCTCAACATTTCACACAATATTTACTTACATCTAACAAAAACCAAGGAATTCAATCTACCATAGTTCTAGTAACACGCACACCAAGAACTAGTATATTCTTCACATTCTACTGCCTTATATAATCCATCAGAGTCCCATCATGGACATGATAGAGAACATGACATGATACATGACCAGCAATTAAAACATTCAAGCATAGCCACCAATAATAAATAAATAAAATAACAAAGTGGAAGAAAAGTCAATTTCAACAATAAGGCATAAAATGAGCTCAATTTCAACAGTAAATCAAGTATGACCATAAAGATCACAAGATAAATAAATTTCAAAATTTGATGGCTATATACTCATTCATAAACTAGAATAAAATTCAATGCTAGCCCTTACAACATCTAGTGAATTCACCAAAGTCAAATAAATAAAGTATCAAACTTCAAAAGTTCCACATTACATGAACTACGTGACTAATTCTAGCCACTAGAGAGGGAGTACAATGCTACACTACACCTCGATTCCAAAATCTGAGGTGAGTAAGAGAACACAGTCAATCACACCAAACAAGTCTTCTAAGACTACAATCACGTCAAAACATGAGATCATTTCTACTTAACCACACAAACATCACTCAAGATGCTAAGCAACAAAGAGTTGCATCCCATCCAAGGGAATCACAAACACCATGCAATGACACACAAAGTCACACACTAGCAACATCTAGTAACCACTTGATTAAGCTAGGATAAAATGAGGTTCACAAACCAAGATATCTAAACACATCACTCTCACAACAAGAGCAGTTAACATTTCTCACCAAACAAGAATTCACCAAGCATATGGATAATACATTAATGCAACTTTCACATACAACACAAATCAAAAGATGAGGGACAATTAGGTTGGGGGTCAAGCACTTACCCAACATTCCATTCACATGATGCTAAATTTCTCAACAACATGATGACAAGCATACTAAATGTACACATTACAATAGGGGAAACACAACTCAGAAACACAAAATGCAGGCTTTGCTACTTCACTCATGATTCTACACCTCAAACATCACAAGGACTATGCAAATGACCCTTTTCACAACCCCTTTTCTCTTTAACTCTTCAAATAATGCAATGCAATAATTACACCTAGGTTCACATATGAATCCTAGGAAAGAATGCAATTTGGAGACATAAGTCATTACCCAAATGATCTATTCTAGCAATGCAATGCATCACTATCTTTCATACAACCACATAATTAATCCACACATAGGAACATGCTCTCAAGAAGACAATGCAATATGCATTTCAGGCAAGCATTTCCAATCACCATAAAGAGGCAATTAATAAACAAATATGACAAGCATTCCGAGGGTATGCTACTCTTGCAACAAACATACACACAACAAGGTGCACAATGCAAGGTTCATTTAAACTAGCATTACCACAACAATATTCTTCACATATCATGCATATGATCAAAACATCATCTCTTTCACATATAAATGCATAGCTCTTAAAAGAGTAAACTAGGTTCAATCACACTCAAGAAAAAGGTATTTCCTTTCACACAAAGGTTCCCATAACTCCACCATCAAAAGTGGTCACAGAAGCACGAACATGACCTTACAAAGGTCACTCAAACACACTCATACAAGGAAGACATACCAAAAGAAAGCACATGCTACTCACAGCACATAAACACACAAGGACCCCACACATGCTCACACGAGTCGAGAAGAACACACACCAGAGCTCCCAATGTTGCAACATGGGCTCTGATACCAAGTGTAATGCCCCAAGCTTTCACACAGGACATTAGCCGAACAAACACCAAACCAACAATTTTTTTGCATTTGCAAGTGCAACATTTACATGTCGCATTGCACTCACACACACACAAGGTGTTGCAACATGTACAACAACACCTAAAAAGACATCACCATTGCACAATGCAAGGTGGCACAAGCGCAAGACTTCACCCATCATGTGACAACTCACCACGATGACCAAGAGAGAGGTGGAGCTCACTCCATGATGAGGATCAGATACATGTCCATGACCTCACTCCCTCGCGAACACATGGAGTAGGATGAGGGTGACATCCACCTCAGTCTATTCTATGATGACACAAGACATCCCAAACACAAGGGTAACACTCACACATGGGATAGTCCAACTAGGAGGTACGATTCCTCAACCAACTAGAATGGTCACTAGTCAAACTCATGTAAAGGCACACATCCCAATGCAAGGGAGGGAATAATCCAAGAGTACATATCACATCATGGAAATGACACCAAAACAACTACGAGGCTAAAAATAGTAATCAATGCCAAAGATGATTCATTTTAACCAAAAACATTAAGCTGTCGAACCAATTATGTCCACATGTCAAAAAGGACAATAGCGATACAAAAGACTATGCATGTTCGACACCAACGTCGACACATGCCAAAAGAAAAGATAGGATCCTCACCACCTATGTGGGATGAATACGATCCAACACAAACATACCCATAAACATCAAATACAACATCAAATAACTGAGTCTAAACATGCTAACATAGCTAGATTCTAACATGTAAAATCTATCAAAACATGCCAACATCCTCACAAACCGAGGCGTGGAAAAATACAAGATGATATCCAATAATTACAATATTCAAAGGGCTTCATCCTAAACATAGATGAATCATATCCAACATCATCAATCAACTCAAAGCATTAATTACATCTTATTACAAGGGTCTCAAAAGACCTACATTACAAAGGTTACAATAATCAATAATGATAAAATACAAGTGCATAAACCACCCAAAACCAACATGCTCTCCAAGGTGCAACAAGGCACAAAGAACAAGGTAAACCACCTACAAAAAGATCAACGAATCCATCCAGCACCTAAAAATCATCATGAAGGACCAATGGGGAAATGTTGCTCACCTCCCAACCATATTGCCATCGTCGAGTGCAATAGATGTCTAAGCAACTCTAGGCAACCCCCGAGCTACAGAGAAGGTGATCATGGCAAACCCGCTAAGATCATCTCACACATCCAAGGTATACAAGAAACATATGGAATACACACCAATCAATGCACACAACACACATGACACAACTACCAATACAATGCATATAAACAACACATGGTACAACTACCATCCAATTGCATTCAAGTAACATATGGCACACTTGCCAAAACATAATAGAATGACATAACAACATTCAAGCATAAGGGAAATAGTCACACCTTCAATGCACACCAAATGAGGCATAAATCCTAATCCATCATAGACACATACAAGCATGAATCAAGCATCACAATGCACATACAATCACATGGTAAACATCACACGTCATGTCAAACTTCGATGGTGGAAGAAGGAAGAGAGACCTAGGTAGTTAGGACAAGGAGTGTCAAACGAGGGCAATACTCACCTCGCAGTAGAACATGAGGGCATAACCTCCTCATAGCAACTGGACACTACACCAAAGATTATTCTTTACACCCAAACCCAAGCAAGGTGGACACTTCATCAGCACATGCAGTTTGGTGTAGATGATCTTATTATTAAATTTTATTACCCAATGTGTTTAAATGTTATTCTTGATTAAAAATTCCATTCGATAAATTCCAACGACCTCTTTGGGCCATGGCACATGATGTAAGCCACTCCTTTCGTACCCCTAGACCTCTTCCTAAACACCCATAGCATCAATTTAATCAATTGGGCATGACATGGATTTCGAGGTGACAAAATCACAATTTTGACAAAAACACAACATATTCTCAAAAGATGCAAAATACCATTCTAATTGGGAGACAACTCATCCCACAAACTAAAACATCAAGGAAATGCATATAAAATGATTTTCAGGTTTTCAAAAATAGAGAAATAAGTGGCACAAATTTCAATACACCAAAATGTCTCAAAAAATAACATAGTCTCACGAGATGCAGAATCACATAATATGAAGGAGTCAACTCATCCCTCAAAATAAATCATAAATGAAATGCAGAGTTCAATTTTAATATTTTCTAAAATTGCAAAATAACTATAAAGTCCTAAAAACTCCATTGGAGCTCTCTTTGGCACCTTGACCAAAGTTTGACCAATTTTCTAACTTTTGTTTTTCGATAGCTATGGATGATCTGACAACTACCCATTATATAACATGCCCAACAACCAATATATGCAATAAAAATGAGTTGGGGATTTCCACAGAAAATTTGCCAGGGTTTTGTTTGTATTTTCATGTTTCAAAAAATGAAAATACATAAAAATAAAAGCATGCACAGCTGAAATAATTTTTCTAATCTTCCTACAACTAAGCAAAGCCATCTTCAACCATTCTAGATGGTGTGGCATGAATGAAACAAAATAAAACAATTTAAATGAGAAGATTGGATAAACTTACCTTCCAATACAAGCAAAATCCAAGGAAAAGAATGAGGTTGAATGTCAAATTCAATCCACACATAACAAGCAAACACCAAGCTCTTGAATCCAATCCAAACTCCAAGCAATTCCAAGCAAAACTCCCTTCCAAGCAATCAGATATCCATTTTTCAAGCGAGAGGGTTTCAAACAAAGGAGAGCAAATTTTGGAGAGAAAAAAGAATAATGAAAAATACATGTCCTTTTCCTTTTATTCCTCTAAAGACACTATTCCTTTTTTGGTAGTAAATTAATAGTTTTAGTGATTTAATCAATCAATTGAAAATTATAGCCCTTGCACAACTAAATCATTTAATTCATTTAATTCAACAACTAAATAATTGAATGTCTCTTTTGCAAATCAAATAGGCATTCCAAATAACACATTAATAAACCTTTTTTCACTTAAAACACCCAAATAATTCACTCAAATAGATAGGGAAATAATTAGTCGAATAAACTCAACTATTCCAAACAAGTTATTTCCATTTAACTCAATCTCATTCCAAAAAGTACAGACATGCCATACTAGGCATTCAGTTTCCTCATTTAATACAATTTCTACCTTTTTTACAGAAAAATATCAAATTTCAGAATTAAATGAAATCACTCAAATTTGTTCACAAGCATATAATGATGCAACAAACATTTTCAAAACAATTTAAAATAAAGTGCAAGAATGCTAAGGAAACACACACAAATGATACCAAACACACATCACGGGTTTCCACAACACAAGGATAAGGGTGAGATGCCTTAGCGTCCCATGTCAACCTTCTCCACATTTCCCACATTAGTTAACACCTGTAATTACCTGCACACTCAAGTAAACCATCAGGGATACCTGCTCCATACATAAAATAGCCGAAGCACATCATAATACCCAACGTTGCATAATATTGCATAAGCATCATAAACATGGGTTGACAATCAATCGACATCATAAAATCATATATGCATAAATCAACTAACACAATCATACTGAAGACATCACATCCATCCAACATATTACACAACTGAAAACAATGAAGTTGAAGCACTACAATAATCTAACACACATGAACACCACGTATGCAATTCATAATGCATAGTTGGAAAGACAAATAATAAAGCAAAACACCATTGGAAACACCTCAATGGTCATGTAGAATACACCCTCAGAACCCCTCAATGACACCATAGACCTCATCAACAAGTTCGGCGCAATGTATCAAAGCATTATAATCACATAATACAATGATAAACACTTAGAACAACATATAACACATGAATCAAAAGCACACAAGGCACACACTAGGGTGTGCATTACAATCATTAAATGCTTACTTCACATAAATTGGGTCTTGATTATCTCTAATTAATTATTAGAATGAATCAATTGTATAATCAGCTAAATCACAAATTCAATTACGAAAAATCAATCCCCACAAACCTAACTATGTTGAATTAGAATGTATCAAGACTCAATTGTTCTTAATTTATTGTCTAATTAAATTATTTGATCATTTATAAAAATGAGGCTAATTTAAAGCTACAAACATAATCATAATTTATTAGTGCACATTACCCTTTGATTAGAACTAATTGTACATGTAGTTGAGCTAATCATATCGTTAGTTCAATCAAGTATATAATTGGCTTTAGTTAGGCACCCAAAACCTAGTTTGATTCAATTAATTCTTATTATGGATTCCATAGCCTTGATAGAGCATCAAATTAAACTAATTGATTAAATGGTTTAGTCAATTGCATAAATGGGGTTCATAAGTCCTAAAAGACTAAATTACATTGAATTAGTAGTGATTTAGTAGTTCTCATTGTGATAGGTAAAGATCAGGTTAATAAGATCAAGTATAGCCATGAAAATCTAACCCTACCATCATCAAAGAATCTAATCCAAATGAAATCAAAAGCATGCAATTCAAGAATAATATCACCTAGATTGTATGATTCTTTGTTTATGATGTGGATTGCTTCTTCAACAATGAACAATTATGAAGATAAAAGCTGCCATGATGAATGGATGATAATGCTAATATGATAGATGGATTCTAAAATGCTCAATATGCTCAAGATGATGATGTCGACGCTATGAGAATGCTGGATAGATGTATGGAATGAGAGGGTGTTTATATAGACCTCAACAAAAATCAATCAACAGTAGAGATTTTGTGGCTATGTGAATGGCTAAAATTAAAAGATGATCATAGGTGAAAGTGTAGATGACAAGTGGAAGGAAAATAAGGCTTATGTGTGCCTGTGTACATAAAAAAGTACTACATGTGAAAGATATTAAATAAAAGATGTAGTACCACTTATCTTTTTTAAATGAAAGAGGCACACATGTCGGCTTATTGAGATAAATGATAAGAGATATTAATTAAATAAATAAAATTTATTTAATTAATTAGAAATTTGGTTTGTGAATGGATTTTTAATTAAATAAATAAGATTTATTTAATTAAAATAGATAGAATAAAGAGATAATTAAATAATTAAAGTTTATTTAATTATAGCTTAGAAGAAAATAGAAGAAATAGCTAATGATTTAATTAAATAAATATAAATTTATTTAATTAATAGAAGAAATAAGTGATAGGGACCCTGCTCAAGTGTGTTAGACAAATGCAGATGATAGCTAATGCAATATTTGGATGCTAATGATAATTAGGTCAATTTTAGGTGTCTACACTCATATAATTCAACAAATCAAATCACTCATTTAATCAAGTGTATAATTAGAGCCAATGGAGTCCCATGAACACAAATGTATTTACTAGATGTCGAGGCACAAGTAGCCAAAGTTGACCATGTCATTTCACTGATCAATTATTTGGTTCAAATAGGTATAAAAATTGGGATAGTTGGTACAAATAAACCCATTACGTCTACACCTAGGCCTTTACTAGATAGGTAATATCATAGCATCTGACTTCAAAATGTGTCTCCCTTTTTTAAATTTAAATTCAAATTATGGCTAATTGGCCCCATCCACTTTCTCATCTTGAGATGACTAAACAAATTTTGGGTACAATTTGATGCCATGTGCTAGTATTTTTGGACATTCAATGCATTCATTGTAATCATCAAGTATCATTAGAAATTCTATCATAAAAAAGATTTAAAAGAGAAATCAATAGACACACATTTAGATTTGGTGCACTAAAAAGAGTTACAAATTTGCATACTCTAGTCTAGGCCCTTGCCTACTACCTTAAAACTTTATACACAATTTAGGAGTTGAACTACGAGAAATTGTCTCCATTCAATCATACAACAACCCTTCCAAGATATTTTATATACCATTAGGTCCACATGTATAAAAAAATAAAGAGGATGCAAAGGCGCACCAAGTGAGTAGAAGAGTAGATTTCCATTGTGTGTAAGGATGAAGCTAAACTCATAGGACTAGTTTGCAACCATGAAATTGAAAGGAAGCTAGGTGTGCGGAAATCACTTCCTACACTAATCTAATGAAGAGAGGGCTATGCAAATTTAAATTAATCCTTACAACTATAGCAACATAAAACATCTAAATGAGATATTGTAACAATACACATGAACCAGAAAGAAGACAGAAGAAGAGAGACAAAAATTTACAGTGGGAAAAACCATTATTAGGTGAAAAACCCCACACTCAGAAACCTGCACAATGTATTAACAAATCTAAAAGAATATTTACAATACACTTGCAATAGAAGCTTCAATGGTCTTCGACATGCTCGTATCTAGAGTCAATCTGACAGCATAACAGTACCTGTAAACCTATAATACAACTCCCTCTCCAAGCACCTATTTATATAGAAAATACAAGGCAATATTGGACCTATCTTGGGATGGGCATCCAACTTGACCTCATGGCCCAAAACCCATACCTAAGGACACTTGGTCAACATTGTAGAATGTGTCTGACACTTGTCCACAACTCCCATCCCAAAGAGGTCACCTATTTCCAAAATGGGCTATGATAGATGCTCTTACGGCACTTACGATCGTCATAGAATTTGTCATAGCGGTTACAACTTACAGCTGTAAGAGAATCTATCATACACAGGCTATAAATAGCATATTCCCTTACAACATGTCATAGTCCACCTTGGGCCCAAATATGCCTTTTTCAAAGATGCTTCATGACACATGTCTTCAACTGTCTTACATGCTTCTATTTCTGACTCTTACATGTCATTACTTCGTCATAGGAATCCGTCATAACCGTTTCGGTCAAACATTCCCTTACACAACATGGAAGATGCCGACACATAAAAAAATTCTCCTACCACAAAGTGGGATGCCTATCTCCTCATGTCAGGACAAAATTACAAGTTGTCATATTCCATGTAGGATGACACATCACCGTGCCACATCCCACAATATGACAATATAGAATTTACAATTTATTTACAACATAGGAAATTAAATAATAAATACAAACATAAATAATGCAAGGAATTACCAAGGTTGAGACACCTTAATTCCCAACATTCTCCCACTTGTTGAACACCTTGTAAGAGCCAATAAAATAATAGGATTTAATTGCTATAGGCCGAGAGGCCCATAGACTCCGAACACCATCTGAACTTGTCTGTGCCCACTAGTTTCATCAATGCATATGCAACATTCTTCAAAGTATCTACCTTCTCCAAATTTACCTTTCCATCCTCAACCATGTCTCACACAAAGTGAAACTAAACATAAATGTGCTTTGTTCTAGCATGGAAAGTTAGATTCTTTGCAAGGCAAATTGCACTCTGACTGTCACAACTGGTCGTAATTTGACCTACATCAACACCAATATCAGAACATAATATCTTAAGATAAATGGCTTCCTTACAAGCATGAGTTGCTACCATATACTCAGCTTCTGTCATGGACAAAGCAACAACAGGTTGTCACTGTAGGAGTCAATGACAACATTGAGAGGGGGGGTGAATCAGTGTTGTGTAAATTCTTAACTTTTTGCAAACTTTACAAGACAAGTAGAAAGAAAGATATTAATGATCTGTTGAGCTCATATGCACAAGACTGATAGTGAAAGATGTGAACCAAAAACTTATCAACAAAACACAAATATGCACACATAGAGACAAATTATAACACAGAAATTTCTGGAGTGGAAAACCCTCTCAGGGTAGAAAAACTACTCATGAAGTGCCTCACTAGCTTAACTTTAAAAACTTCTTACAAAGCATCACTGGCTGAACATTATGTCTCACTGACAATTGAAAGGTCTTACTAACCTACAAGCCTCACTGGCATACTGTGTGCCACACTGGCAACAATGTTTAGAAGCACCAGCTTCAAGGAGCACCAACCCCTAAAATAGATCAAACTGAAAAAAAAAGAACTCAGAGGGTTTCTCTATTTCAATACAAAACATTTCTTCTGTCTCATGTATCTGTCAAATGGCCATTCTTTTTATCAACCCAAATCATATACAAACTCAGATATTCAAAATCAATCCTGTGTACTGTGTACTCTGTATGTTTCTTCTCTGTCTTACCAATCACACATTAATGCACCTGAAAAACAATTTTATACAAATTGAATAACCTTTCACCTGCAAAGAAAAATCTTTTCATTTCCCCTGTGCCCATTCAAATCTCAAAATAAACCCCATTTAAAAACTTTTGATCTTCCATCTTCAAAACTTGATTGCTTTATCATCATCTCTAAATTTCATCTTCTCTGTATAAGACATTTATTGTGTGAGAAAAATAAAATCTTTCTCATAATGTTGATCTTCCACAATTGACATTTCAATCTGCAAAATATTATCATCTACAAGAAAACAATTAATCTTTGAGAATGAATAAATTTGCTCATGTCAATAACTTCAATGCTTCATATTCTACAAACATCTTCATTTTTCATTAATCTTTGCAAAATCTCCGAGAACTTTCATCTTCTCAAACAAAATCTCTTTCATCTTTTCAAGCCCTTCATTTTCTTTTCAACAAGACTCTTCATATCCTGCAAAATAAAAATCTCCACCAAAATCTCCTCAAAAAATATATTCTTCACACTTCATAAAAATTCCTTATTCAAAAGAATAAGAAAAAAAAATCCTTTCTAAATGTGAAGAGAAGATTTAAAAATAGAAAAAAATCTTTGTTAAAAAGAAACTTCAATCTTCTCATAGATTGACCTCATTGAGGGAGGCAATAAAATGAGTTTCTAAATTTTAAAAAAATTTACTCAAACTCCCTTAGATCATAAATCGTGGTCTTCTTTTTAAATCCAAACTCTTTTAATAATAATTGGACTTTTAGCTTTTTGAATAAAGCATATTCAAAACAAATATATCGGGCTCCATAAAATTCGATGCATTCCTCTTATGTTATTGAATAAAGCAATCTTTCCCTCCATAGAAATTGGGCTCTCTTAAGAATTCGATGTATTAAAATTATTCAAAACTTTATAAACTATGATGACCGCTCACTTCATAAACTATGATGACCGCTCACTTCATAAGATATTTGAAATGTGTTTGCCACCCATAAACATTCATGGGAGATACCGAGGGTGTTGGTCAAACTAAGAAAGGGCCGGTCATATACTATGACATATGACCCCTCTAGTAGGTGACATAAGTGGAATAACCTGCTCTCGCAGGTCAACATTAAAACAAAAGTAACCTTGGTTTATGATGGGTGCAAAAAAAATGAACTTAGGTTTTTAAGGCACCACAATGATACTTAGGATTTTAGGAATAAACTTGAAGACTTAAGATTTTGGCTCAACATCATAACTGCCACAACTGAAACCAAGACCATGAAGATCATGCTACTGAATACTGAGATCAAATGACCAAGTCACTGCCACTGTATGTCATCTGTATCACCCTGATGTAATCCTACAACAACACACAAGATGATATACTTCTAATGATGTACTCCTGCAATAACACACAAGATGATGTACTCCTGAATTATTCTCTGCAAGTACTACTAATCAAACAAGTCCTTCACTTTAGTTACACACTGACATAATAAAGATCCACTGAAGATATGAGCTTGCATCCTTAATAGGATCCTATATCTGATTTCACATGATCCAAGATGATCCAACAACATTCCATCACATAAAAGATATAATTATGATGCAAATCTCTTGATAGAAACTTGACATATCAAATGCAAGGAAGTAGTAATGATCACATCTGAAGTTACCTCAAACATATGAAGACATCATGATGAATACCTCATTAACCATCTCCTGAACACTTTTGACATCAATGACAACCTAATACCATTAGTTGCTTACTCATCCAACTAATAGCACCACCAAACAGTGTAAACACATAAGCACTGTTGGATCTCCTGCTGTCAATGTCACCTACCCAATCTGAATCCACAAATCCATGAATATCAAAAGAATGCGGAGGTCCTGAAACATTACCATGATAGTATATGGAATACTCAAAAGTACCCCTCAAATATCTGAACACTCACTTAACTGCATCGCAATGAACTTGTCTAGGATTAGTCATAAATCAACTAAGGACTCCCACTGCTTGGGCAATGTCTAGTCTTGTGCAGACCATAGCATACATCAAACTGCCAACAACACTAGCATAAGGTACTCTGCTCATGTCCTCCACCTCACTAGGAGATTTTGGACAATCCTTAATAGACATATTTGTTCCCAAAGAAACGGGAACACACAATGGTCTATAATTTGCCATGATGAATCTATCCAACACGATCTTCACATACTTACTCTGGCTTAACCAAAGTTTTCTGTTGGTTCTGTCTCTTCTGATTTCCATTCCTAAAATGTACCTAGCTGCCCCTAAATCTTTCATTTCAAACTGTGCTAACAACTAAGATTTGAAATCAAAAATCATATTCTTACCCTTCCCACTGAGCAACATATCATCAACATACAGTGCAACAATGAGATACAATCACCATCAAAGTTATAATACACACAGTGATCTGATTGTGATCTCACAAATCCAATTGACAACATAAAGGCATCAAACTTCAAGTACCATCTCCTAGGGGATTGATTCAAACCATACAAAGACTTCTTAATATTGCAAACCAAATTTTCTTTACCTTTCACCATGTAATGCTCTAGCTATGACATGAAGGAAAGCTGTCTTCACATCCATCTGTTCTACCTACAAGTCATAAGTTGCTACGAGAGACAACAAGAATTGAATGGATGTCAGCTTTGCAATAGGAGAGAAGATCTCACCATAATCTATACCCTCCACTTGTGAATACCCCTTCGCAACCAATCTGGCCTTCTACTTCTCAACACTGCCATCTGCACCAAATTTCTTCTTGAACACCCATTTGCATCCAACAGGTTTCCGTCCAGAGGCAAAGGCACCAAGTCCCAAGTTTGATTCTTTTCCAAAGAAACCATTTCATCCTCCATGGCCTCCTTCCAGGAACTTGCATCTTTCATGTCCATAGCCTCTGATACAGTTCTAGGTTCATCACTATTAGTAAGCAAAGCAAAAGCACAACTAGAATCAAGCAATTTAAAACCAAACCTTTCAGGTTGCTTTCTTATCCATGTAGACCTCCTCAAGAGCTGAGGTTGAGGTTTAGCTTCTTCATCTGAGCTTTCAAAGCTGCAAGAGCTCTCCTCATCATCAGGTCCAACATTGTCTTTCTGTTCAGTCTTCTCAGGGGTAGGAGGAAACTGAACAACATCCTCTTTCTTTTCTTTTTCTTTTGGCTGTAAAATAGTGGAAGAAGGTGTAAGCTCTCTAAAGATGACACTTCCGATATACAACACTTTTTCAGCCAGAGGGTCCCAAAGCTTGTATCCTTTCACACCAACACCGTAGCCAATGAAGACACACTTAACAACCTTGTTCTCTAATTTTGACCGCTTCTCCCTAGGCACATGTGCATATGCCTCACAACCAAAAACACGAAGATGCCTAATTGAAGGCTTTCTACCAGACCACACCTCCATGGGTGTCTTTCCAACAAGAGCTGATGTAGGAGATCTATTAAAGATATCAAGAAGTGGCAACAACTTCAGTCCAAAACTTTTGTTCTAGGCCAGCTCCACTAAGCATACTCCTAGACTTCTCCATCAGTGTCATGTTCATCATTTCTGCAACTCCATTTTTCTGTAGAGTGTATAGAGTTGTCTTATATCTTTCAATCCCAAGTTCCTTGCAATATTTATCGAATTATGTAGAACAAAACTCACCACCGTTGTCAATTCTCAAACAGTTAATCTTCTTACCAGTCTGATTTTCAGCAAAGGCCTTAAACTCCTTAAACTTACTATAGACTTCAGATTTGCTTCTGAGAAAATAAATCCATGTCCTTCTACTATGGTCATCTATAAAAGATACAAAATATACAGATTTTGATAATGAAGGAACATTAACAGGACCAAATACATCAGAATGAACAAGGTCCAACACACCATAAGACTTGTGAGAACTCGAATAAAACTGAACACGGTTTTGTCTCCCATATATGCAATGTTCACAAAAGTCAAACTCAAGATTACAATCATCTAACCCCTCAATGAGGTTTTTATTTTTCAGGGTACGCAGACCCTTCTCACCAATGTGGCCAAATCTCTTATGCCATAACATTGTCTTTTCAAAAGGAAGTTTAACTTCCAAGGCATGATTACAAACATCAGAACTAGAAACAACAGATCTCTTGACTGCTCATTTAGATGGTGGGGATGCAGTGACTGCTGCCCTCTTCTTTGACTCAGAAGAACTATTACATTGTGAAATGCATGCCTCCAGTTGAAATAGAGTACCTTTCCTAGTACCCTTAGCAAGCACCATAGCTCCTCTAGTCATCTTGCATCCTTCTTTCGAAAAGACAACTTGCACACCTGCATCATTCAAACTACTTATAGAAAGCAGGGTCTGTGCTAAGCCTAGGATATGCATAACCCCAGAGATCCCCTTCACTCAACCATTAGGGAATCAGATAGAGACTCTTCCACGACCAACAATCTTCAGATGAGAGTCATCACCCAAGTATGCCTTTCCACCATCAAACTCCCCATACTTAATGAACCAGTCTCGATGCGAGGTCATGTGGAATGATGCACTAGAGTCAATTAGCTACACATCATTAGATGCATGGGTTGCCAGGACTGTGATGAAAGCATCACCATCATCTTGTGATTTGTTAGAATCTGAATCAGGAGCTTTCTTCTTCTTCTTCTCCTCTTTGCATTCCTTTTAGAAATGCCCAGATTTACCACAGTTCTAATAGATAGCCTTGGACTTTCCAAGAGATTTGGATCTCCCATGGGATTTGGATCTACCCTTCTCAGCATTCTTGTCCTTCTTTTTTCCTTTCTCCTTGGGTCTTCCACAAACTGCAAGAGCCTCTTTGGCTGCATTAGAAGACTTCCTCCGCATCTCTTTAGATAACAATGCAGATACCACATCTTCCATCTTGAATGTGGATGTGGTGCTTCCAATAGCCATGACAAGGTGATCCCACGAGTCCGGCAAAGAACAAACCAAGGTCATACACCGATCCTCCTCCTCCATCAGAAAAAGTTTATTAACCAGGGATTTGGCTTGATACACATCTCCCAACTTCTTCTAAAGAAAGGTTGTAGTCTTCTCCTCATGGACATTTAATAACACTGAATCAACAAGACTAAGTCTTATGAGACCCTTAGCCTTCCGATCCTTGAGATCCCAATCAACTTTTTGCATTGTAGTTGGTTTAGTTCCAATAATAGTTTTCCAAAGGTCTCAATCAACAAGCATGTCTTCCATCTTGAGCTTCCACAGCTCAAAATTAGTGCCATTGACTTTCTCCACTTCCATTCTTCCAGATGTGCTTGCCATCTCATTGCTGTAATAGAAATCAAAATACTCTGCACAGACTCCCACTCAACTTAAGATTAGCTCAAAAAACCCCTACCCAACAACTAGGACCAAAGGTCATCAAGCTCTGATACCAACTGAGGAAGCTAGGTGTGGGGAAATTGCTTCCTACACTAATCTAATGAGGAGAGGGCTATGCAAATTCAAATTAATCCTTACAACTATAGAAACATAGAACATCTAAATGAGATATTGCAGCAATACACATAAACCAGAAAGAAGACAAAAGAAGAGAGACAAAGATTTACGGTGGGGAAAACCCTTATCGGGTGAAAAACCCCACACTCAGAAACCTGCACAATGTATTAACAAATCTGAAAGAATGTTTACAATACACTTGCTATTTAAGCTTCAATGGTCTTCGACACTCATATCTAAAGTCAATCTGATAGAATAACAGTACCTGTAAACATGTAATACAACTCCCTCTCCAAGCAAATGTTTATATAGAAAATACAAGGCAATATTAGACCTATCTTGGGATGGGCGTCCAACTTGGCCTCATGGCCCAAAACCCATGTCTAAGGACACTTAGTCAACATTGTAGAATGTGCCTGACACTTGTCCACAACTCCCATCCCAAAGAGGTCACCTATTTCAAAAATGGGCTATGACAGATGCTCTTATGACACTTACGACCGTCATAGAATCTATCAAAGTGGTTACAACTTACAGATGTAAGAGAATCTGTAATACATAGGCTATAAATAGAATATTCTCTTACAACATGTCATAGTCCACCTTGGGGCACCCAAATATGCCTTTTTCAAAGATGCTTCATGACACATGTCTTCACCTATCTTACATGCTTCTATTTCTGACTCTTACATGTCATAACTTCATCATAGGAATCCGTCATAACCGTTTCAGTCAAACATTCCCTTACACAACATGGAAGATGCCGACACATGGCAAAATACTCCTACCACAAAGTGGGATGCCTATCTCCTCATATGAGGACAAAATTACAAGTTGTCATATTCCATGTAGGATGACACATCACCGTGCCACATCCCACAATATGACAATATGGAATTTACAATTTATTTACAACATAGGCAATTAAATAATAAATACAAACATAAATAATGCAAGGAATTACCAAGGTTGAGACACCTTAATTCCCAACAAAAATTATCCTAGAATTATAAACTTGCCCTCAAATAGAGCATAGAGAAAACATGGAACCTAAGGCATTCAATCACAATATAGAGACATCATTTTTAAATAATATTAATTCTTGATATCAAAACCTTCATTGTTGGCACAAATTTTGGTCATAGAACTAAGTACTAGCCCCTAGGCATTTACTTTGCTAATTTAACTATTAAAAATTATTTGATTATTCTTCTTCTTGGTGATTACAAATATGTTTCCTAAAACCTAAAGTGCCTACTCAACTCCTAAATCTAGGGGATGAAAACCTAGGACAATAAGTTAAAACTTATGATAAGGTAACAAATGGTTTAGGGCCAAACCTTAAGGTAGGATAGACCTTCTTTTGTTAGGCTATGGTAGAACAAGGAGGGTAATCCTTGAGATTATTATAGTGCAATTAAAAATAAATAAAATAATTACAAGTGACCTTCAAAGAAAGGCTACCTTATACACATGAAACTCCTAAATTTTTATCACTAAACTTCACTATGCAAGATTGTTAACTAAAGACTTAAGAACCTCCTCCAAGATTACAATATCTTTCAAGCATACAAAAAATGGTAAATAGGTTTATATCCCCAATGGCTTATGTACTTTAGTGGCTTACTTCATGCATGACACTCAAAACAAATAACTATACATATCCCTCTATAGATTCTACCAAGAATAGCTTTCATATGATATATAAAAACTCAAGCATACTAGGTTATGTAGGTTGGTAAAACAAGCATAGTTGAATAAATGTGAATAAGATGTATATATTTTTGTAAGTTTAGAATGGTATGGTGGTAGATGTGGTTTCAAGAGGATTTTTTCCTTGATCCAAACTAGATGTTAGGGTCAAAATCTATCCCTTATGCATGCAAACATGTAACCTTATGCCTAAAAGCTTAGTTTGACTCAATAATAAAATATAGAATTAGGTGTGCATGCACCTTACATAGGTTTTTTTGTTCAGTTGATAGTGTTATCACTTGGAATTGCACCCTGCTTGAAGCATGTTCAAGCACTCCAATGACACAATGGGATTGATCTCAAGGTGTGAGACCTTACAAATGAGATCAAACCTCCAAAGAAGGTTGGTTCCTCTTTCTGAGCTTAAGATTCAGAGAAATCAACTAAATCTAATGCTACTTACTCACTGAGAAAAGGAGAAGAAGAACTGAAATTTAAAAGAGGCGATGCACCAGATTTATAATGTTTAGCTGGAATCGACATAACATAGTAATTATTTCAAAGGCTGAATAAACTAACACAGACTCATCCAATCTTTAACAAAGGTCAAAACAAAATATTGAAACTTATAGAGGGATTCTTTTATCCACATAATAAATGAACAACATTCAAACAAACACAGTGTAGAAGATAATGAGAGAGACCGAATCAGTAACTTGTATTAATCATAGAGGCTAAATAGCCATTACAAAAGAAAGACAATTTGTTACAGAAGGGTAGACACAAAATAACCATTTGCATTCATTGGTGAACCACTATCGGAGACATCAAAGGATTAGCTTCGAACACAATGTATCAGATCTAACTAGTTCTTGCAAATGCATTACAAGGTCTGTGACTACAAATTATCTAACCAACATAATAACCCAGAAGAGTAGCTAACATTATTTTTCTCTTGTTTTTATGTACATATAGCATTTTGATCCATCATGCAACACCAGGCGCTGAAAATTAGTCAACCACCTTGCCCAAGCGCCCACACTACATTAAATTTGGCCTATAAACCTATTAGAAGACATGTAGAATGGGACGATAGCCATGCCCTATCAAGTCTATGGAATGGTAAAAGAAGACTGTCCACACGTAGGGGTGTCAGACACATTGAAGAAGGAAGGTCAGAAATCCTTTTATGTACCTGCATTTTCATTTTGTTCCTTCTTTGTACATTCACATTGAAGATCTTAATTGTTTCAACCACCTGAAACTGACCTTTCTGCAGCATTTGTAATTTAGGTATTAAATTCCTTCTGCAATAGTGGAGTAATGCAGAGAATTGTGTCCTTCAATCTTTTACAACAATTCAAAATATTTTAAAGTTTTACATTATATTACATCCTTCACTTTTATGGCCTTTATTTTGCCTCATTAGAAAAATTTGTCCATCATGAACCATTTATGTCTTTGCATTCTCTTCATTTTCCTCTCTTACCTTTAGTTAGAAATTTCTTAATTTCACGAACTTGGCTTGTGTTCTCATTTTCCTCTTTGGTTGGAGAAATATCACTTTCGCGAACCACTTTGCCCTTGCCTCGCCAATATCAAAGTGGATTGTTCTTGAAGCTCTTTACAAGATCTTTACAAAAATTACAAAAATTACAAGATCTTTACAAAAATTACAATAACATAACCCAAAAGGGACTAAAACTCTTCCCTCAATGGATTGTTCTTGAAGCTCTCTCTTCAGGCATAAGAGGTTGATGACTCACACATCCTTCGCCAAAATGGAATCTATCCAATAAAGAAAATTCCATTACCTCTTTTATAAAGCATGTTCTACTTGCATGCTTGCAAACAATCTCTCTCCTCCTTTCCCAAATGTCCCTCTTTGTTGCTACTCAACTACACCATGGTGCTAAAAATATGCCAAAAGAGTAGAAGGGAGTGAAAGGAGAAGAAATAAATCCTTCTACTAGATGATTGTCCTATCATGCATCCACTTGGACTTGCATAAAGTCAATGAATCCTTTAAACATTTTCTTGCTTGGTCCTTCCTCCCACAACAACCTATTGTTCTTCAATTTAAGCCTACTCTATTTGTTCTTTTCTTCTAATTTTCCTCTTGCCCAATCCCACGCAAGATTTTCTTCAACCTATCTTGTGTCTTCTTTTGTGACATACCTATTTACCCTCTTCTAAGAATGATGTCTCTTTTTTCTTCCTCATAGTAGCCATCGGAAACTCCCTCGAATCAATCTTAAAAACAAAATCCCCTTATAGATACAAGCCTTGTCACTCACATCATATGCCCCCTTTTCTTCTTTTCTTCTAAAAAAGAAAAGACATGTCTCAAAGGAATGCTATCACCTTCCCTCTGAGTGCCAAAATTGGCATCTTCCTTGCTCTACATACCAACACATGAATTAAATCTTTATTCTAGTGTATTGCCTAAGCTAATGAATTTGTGTATTCATTTTGGTTGGGCATTTAATATGGTGAGCAATGGGTTAAAATAGCTCCTAAGCCCAATAGTGTGAGGAAATTTCCACTTTAGAGTTGGTGGCAAAATTTAAACCTACAGGGCTATGATGTGGTTGTTTGTTGGATCAATATGACTCCCTTGCATCATCGTTGTTCCATATCATTGAATCATAGCTACGGTTTGAGCAAAGGAGAATACTCCATGTCTAGTAGTCTCTTAAGTGGTGTACATAGCAAATCTAAAGGTAAATTGATTCCAAATTTTAAATTCAACAGAGTTTAGACCTACACACATAGTTTACATCTACAGATAGTTTCAAGTCCATAATTGCAGAGACTAGTTTTATAGTTGCACAAATGAATCAAAACATGGATAAGGGATTTACTTTTATAAAGGCATTTGTCTAACATCTTGTACAGCATATCTACATCAAATTTCTAATTAAATAACTTTATTTATTTAATTAATTTTTAAACATTTATTTTAATACATCTATCAATATTACCTCATTAAATTTTAAAGATTCTTGGTGATCTTACTTGATTATTCATTTATCCTAAATTTTTTAGAAGCTCATATATTTTCATTTTCATATATAATAGAAAACAAATTTACACCTTAACATAAACACAATATATCTAAAAAGAAGTTTGAGACACATAAAATAAGTAACGTGAACCATAGAAGTCGTTGTGTACTAAGAAAAACAAGAGTTGTTTCCAAAACATATTGGTTCCAACTACCATCCATCTCATCTCCCCGAATTTTGGTTGGAGATTTAGCTTAAATATTTAGGAACATATAACTATAATTTATTCCAATCAAATAAAGTCAATGATACAGCAATGAACCGCCAGTGACATCATATAATTCTGTAATGGCTCAGAGCAATGAGCAGACATTAGAATGGTGCTACCAAGTCCAAACCCATAAAATATGTATTATGCCATCCCACAGGTATTATTTAATGGATTCTGGAAGAAAAACCAAACTACTTGATAAGGAAGAGCTTGTGTTAGTTTCAAGTGATAAATCAAATGTCCGCGTCTGCGTTGCGGCGTTGGTAATATGGTTTGACTTCTTCATCATGAACTGCCAGACTTAATGGCGGCTCACTGCTATCTGCACATGTCAAAGGCCTCTCTCTCTCTCTCTCTCTCTCTCTCTCTATATATATATATATGTACCCTTACACAGGCCAAACACCCAACATGATTTCTGAATCAATTGACTTAGGCATCTCAAGGTGATTACAAGATTCATTAATTTCAGCACTCACTGTCAAAATCTCTAATCATCTTCATCCAACAGCGATTCTTTATGGCTGCCTTCATCATACTGTTGATTATTTTCAATCTTCAGGCCACCTTGTCTACTTCTGCTCCCTCCTACAATGTCATAGACAATTGCTGGAGAAGAGATCCACACTGGGCAGAGCAAGGCAACAGAATGAAACTTGCAGATTGTGGTGTGGGTTTTGGAAGTGCAGCCAAGGGAGGAAATGGAGGAGAGGTATACACAGTCACTAGTCCAGATGACAATGCTGAAAATCCTCTGCCTGGCACTCTCCGATACGGAGTTACTCGTGATGGTCCTCTGTGGATAGTTTTTGCAAGTGATATGGAGATAAAGCTTCAGATGCCCCTCTTTTTCACCAGCCACAAGACTATCGACGCAAGGGGATCAAATATTCACATCAGCAATGGTCCTTGCATCCGTCTCTTCAATGTCAGCAACATTATCATCCATGGATTAAACATCCATGACTGCAAGCCAAGTGTAACTGGCAACGTTCTCCTCTCCCAATCCATCAGCCCTGAGATGATGGATACACAAGACGGAGATGGAATTTCAGTTGTTACTTCACGAGACATTTGGATCGATCATAACACCCTCTCCAATTGCGCAGATGGGCTTGTAGATGTCACGCTTGCTTCCACTGCAGTTACCATTTCTAACAACCGCTTCTCTTACCATGACAAAGTAAGAGAGAAAATATGCAGACTTAAAATTACTATAGATAGGAACTAGAGTGGTTTCATGAATATGGATGGATGATTAATCTTGCCCATGTATTAAAACAATTCAGGTGATGCTTTTGGGCCACAGCGATGATTATACAGCTGATAAAGCCATGAGAGTGACTGTTGCATTCAACCACTTTGGACCTGGCTTATTGGAGCGCGTGCCAATTTAATTGAACTAAATTCAAACTTCTCATGTTTAACTAGCTAACTTCATTCGTCAATCAATGTCAATCAATACAGATATGATCGATCTCCAACCGTTGTGAAATTTATTTCAGGATTCAATGTTTAGTTTTTAGACTTAAATTCATTGACCCATATTTCATGAGTAGTAGTTCACAAGAATCCATTTAAGTGGACTTGATCTTGGTAGAAACTCCATGGTTAAGTTCGCTTGAGTCGGAGTAGTAATGGGATGGGTGACCTCCCGGGAAGTCCCGATCCTTCACCCTTGTAAGAATCACCTAGATGCAATGAGTGCTACTTCCAAGGAGGTCACCCATCCCATTACTACTGTGACTCAAGTGTGCTAAATCAGTACTACTCTGACTCAAGCACGCTTAATCATAGAGTTTCCCTAAGATCAAGCCCACTTAGATGGGTTCCTGTAAACCACTACTCATGAATTATGGGTCAATGAGTTTAACTCAAAAAACTACACAGCTGAATCCTGAAATAAATATCATAATTTGACACACTGCCAAAAATATCTCTTACTTATCAATAATATGGGTTGCTTTTCTGGGCAGATGCCGACATGGGTATGCGCATGTGGCAAACAACAACTATGAACCGTGGGGTATATACGCCATTGGAGGGAGCGCCCACCCTATGATTAGAAGCGAAGGCAATCGCTTTGTTGCCCCCAATGAGGAATACAAGAAGCAGGTGACATGGCGTGAAAGCCCTGATGGAAAGAGTTGGCTGTGGAAGTCTGTGAGGGACACATTTTTTAACGGGGCATACTTCGTTCCATCTGGCAGAGGAAAAGCACTTCCTCTCTATCAGGCAGGCCAGCAATTTAAAGTTGCTAATGGAAGATTAGTACCCATTTTGACTGAAAGTGCAGGAGTCCTAGCCTGCAATTTCTCCGGGCCTTGCCTGTAATACAGCTTGTTACATCCTAACTTAGAGCCCTGTTCTCATAGAGACTGTCACATTCTTTGACTCGATTCATTTCATCCTGTTATACTTGTTACGTCTTAGCTTAGAGCCCTGTTCTCATACAGATTGTCACATTCTTTGATTCGATTCATTTAATCCCTCCCTTAGTTTCGAAGATTAATTCACTCATTCTTCCCATTTTCTGGAAGATTAAATTCAATCATTATCAATATTTTACTGCTTGGCAAATGAAACTTGTGTGGTTGCTACTTTTGACTCTCAAATTCTCGTGCACAGTCCATAAGAATTAATGGATCACAAATCTTAACACATCTCAACAAATAACAAGTACTCTTTAAGCAATTCTTTCACTGTTTAATCTGAGTCGCCTAACTAATATTAGCAATTTCTCTCAGCTGAATGGATCATACTCTTTCAGTAAGTATGGGTAACACCAATTACATGTTCAGACTAATCTCTCAATTTTTGAAATAGTTATAGCGTTTCCAGATTCTTATCAGTGAGACTCAACCACATTAAGTTTGTTTGCAGAACTAGTAGGCACAAAAATTCTCAACCAAAAGCAGTTTCCTCTCAAATATGGGCATGTCTTTCAAAGAATTGTTTCATGTGCTAGTGAGATGGTGTGTATCACACAAGGCTTCAACTCATGATCATTAATTTCAGAAACTGATACAATCTAATATAAAACGTATCCCCTGCTGCTCAGTATAGCTTAATTAGTGCCAAAAAAAAAGAGAGAGATTTTCTTAAGTGAAGAATTTTTTTTTCCTCCAAATTAAGCCTCAAGGAGAAAACAAGACTCAAACAGTCATGCAAACATCCGAAGGGCATGGTAGACTATGTTTGAGAAGATTATAGCAGGGGACAAAATGACATCTAAAAATGTCCTAAAGGAGTTGCACTCCATGTACGCTTATAATAATGCAAAGTGTTTATTGACCTAGGACTCGAACTTCTTTTACTAAATGTGAAATTTTAAGAATATTATATTTTATTAAAAGCCAGAGGTCAAAATCATGTGAGGCTTGCTTAAGGGATCAACAGAAAAGTCATGTTATTGGTTTAAATTAAATTTTATATAATTAGCTGGAAGAATAGCTAAGTTTTTTTTGAATTGGGGGTTCTCACAACCTAAGAAAATTTCATTAGTTGGTTCTTCTATATGGGAAGAAATTAGTATCAGTTGTAGGTAATATGATTCCTATGCTTTGCATTTTTAAATAAGAGTATATTATTAGGTCCTTAGTAATTATTTTATTATAATATGAAAAATTATAAAGAAAATGTTTTAGAAAAGATGGTTTAATGAATTTTAGGTATTAAAATGGTCTTTTAATTATTTCTGTCACCTATCTATTTATATTAGATGTTAAGTTTGTTTTGAGAAATCTAACAATCCAATTTATTTTAAATATCTCAACCTTTAGGCTTTAGACATACTTCTCATGTTAATCCAAATTATTTCTTTTCCATTGCAATGTTGATCATGTGTTCACTATTTTTTTGGTTGAAAATAATTAACATGAATCAAAGCATTAACTAAAAATTGCAATGGATAGTTTACAATTGATTCCTAAATTAAACATTAAATCTTTGTAATTATCAATTTATATTTGAAGGTTGTATAACCATATTTAAGCTTTTTTAGTTAGAATATGATTAATTATTTCTAAAATTGTATTGGATCTAAAGGTGAAATTATGCACTAGCCCATTAGAAATTCTAGAAGACTACACCAAATAAATATTTGATATTAATAATGCTTTTTTTAATCATCAATTGTCAACATTTGATGGGCAATGTTAAATGGATGACCATTAGTTTTAAAAATAGCCTTGAGTAAGACAATTGCCATAACATAGCTATTAAAAATAGCCTTAAGTAAGACAATTGTCATAAAATGTTTACTTCACATAAATTGGATCTTGATTATCTTTAATTAATTATTAGAATGAATCAATTGTGTAATCAGTTGAATCACAAGTTCAACTAGGAAAAATCAATCCCCACAAACCTAACTATTTTGAATTAGAGTGCATCAAGACTCAATTGTTCTTAATTGATTGTGCAATTAAATCATTTGATCAAGTATAAAAATGAGGCTAACTTAAAGCTAAAAACATAATCACAATCTATTGGTACACATTACACTTCGATTAGGACTAATTGTACATCTAGTTGAGATAATCATATAGTTAGTTCAATCAAGAATATAATTGGGTTTAGTTAGGCCCCCAAAACCTAGTTTGATTCAATTAATTCTCATTACGGATTCCATATCCTTGATAGAGTACCAAATTAAACTAATTGATTAAATGACTTAGTCAATTGTATAAATGGGGTTGATAAGTCTTGACAAACTAAATTACATTGAATTACTATGTGTTGGAGCTTAGTGATTCACTAGTTCCCGTATAATTCAATGAGTCAAATCATTCATTTAATCAAGTGTATAATTAGAGCCAATGGAGTCCCATGAACACAAATGCATAATTTACTAGATATTGGAGCTCAAGTAGCTACAATTGATCATGTAATTTACTTAATCAATTATTTGGTTCAAATAGGTATAAGAATTGAGATAGTTGGTACAAATAAACCCATTACATCTACACATAGGCCTTTACTAGATATGTAATATCATAGCATTTGAATTCAAAATGTGTCTCCCTTTTTTAAATTCAAATTCAAATTATGGATAACTAACCCCATCCACTTTCCCACCTTGAGATGACTAAACAAATTTTGGGTACAATTTGATGCCACATGTGCTAGTATTTTCAAACATTCAATGCATTCATTCTAATCATCAAGTATCATTAGAAATCCTCTCATCCAAGAGATTTAAAAGAGAAATCAATAGACACACAATTAGATTTGGTGCACTAAAAGGAGTTAAAATTTGTCATGTACTCTATTATAGCCCCCTTGCCTATTATATTCAAACTTTTGTACACAATTTAGGGGCTAAACTAGGAGAACTTGTCCCCATTCAATGAAACAACAACCCTTTCAATATATTTTTAGATACTGTTAGGTCCATACATAGAAAAATAAAATGGATGCAAAGGCACACCAAGTGAGTAGAAGAGTAGATTGTTTACCCTTCTATCTGACAAAACAAATACTTGAAATAATGAATAAAATTAACAATGCATATCAAACAAAGGAGTAAAAGTGTATCTTTATTCACACATGAAATTATTATAGAAGTAGACCAAATATGGTCGGTCAAGGATCAAAGTCAATCAAACTAGATCATACTCCTTTCCTTGGGGATAGAAAATCTATTTAAAGGATTTGATAGTTTCCAAGTGGAACACAACCATCAACCAACCAACTCCTACAACCACCCAAAAGTTGAAAAACAACTAATACATAATTGAATAAACAACATTATCAAAACATAATAATCATCATTGTACACTAACACCATTATCCCCTCAAAAGAAAAAAAAGTTATCTTCCAAACGATAAACAACAAGTAAGAATCAAGTGACATTAGTTAAGATATTTTACACAAGTGATGATGAACTGTAGATGAAGAACTTGTATGAAAACCTAGCCCAGACACATGGAGTAGAACCAACACATCTAGAATGTATGCCAAACAAATGAGGACCAAACAAATAATGATCCCAACTTGACTATACACTGAAGTCTAAAAATGTTGCACCCAATCAATTATTCAACCCAGATCTAGTACTATAGGTACCAAAAAAGCATTAGAATCTTGAAAACATTGCTTAGTATCCTTATATGCCATAAATGTACTTCCATTCACTTCATCAATCCATATGAATAATTCCTTGTGTATGCCAAGGTCATAGTCTAAGGAAGAACCAACTACAAAAGGTGGGATATATGCAATAGAAGATTTAGCAAGAGAAAAGTGGAATGCGAGACTGTGGAGTATAGTGTCTCTGAGTAGGTTGTACATCAATAGGCACAAAATAAATAGGTTGTACACCATTAGGAGTATATTGACAGCCACCCCTTATATGGTAAAAGTTGTAAATGTAGGTGAATGGAAAAAAACATTGGAGTCATACAACATGTAGATTTTCCTATGGCAGTCAAACACCATGTAGAATTTCTTATGACTATCATACAATTAGAACTTGGAGTAACAAACCATACTATTTTATGTCTACTGTACATTAGAAAATGATTAGAATTTGTATTGTAGGCCTTTGACCATACAGTAGTGTATAGAATAGATTGAGACCATACGGTAATAGAGACAAAATAAATAGGTCGTATGACACTATTTTGAAGATCAAAAATGGTAAAGGAGCTCATATTATACAAATGGAATAGTATATGGCTATACAGTAGAGAAAATAATGAGGTGGTACAATGGAGTCTTGAGTACTAAAACTTTTCATTTTTTCTTCCTTTTTAAATTTTTGCCTTTTCTTGGTTTGCATGGCTAATGATAATTTAGTTTCATTTTTATATGTTGCTTGCTAATTTATGTCGTACGGTGGAGAGGTAGTGTAGTCATACAACAAAGGAGAAGTGAATTTGATTATCATAATTTGTATTTTCCAATGCTTTTTTCATTATTTTATCCTTAGGTTGTAGGATTAAAGAGAAGAAAGTTGTAATAATTTCTATAGCTTCAATAAAATTACAATTTGACAAAAATACCTCATATTCCTCCATTTTCTTATGAAATAGGCTGCAAAGAGAATTTGTCTCATCCTCTTAACATGAATGTAATTCTAGAATCCCTTCATCATTCAGCTCCATCAGATCTTGATCATGCTTCTCCATATCCTTTACTTCAAAGTTTGAATCTTACGAATCCAAGGAATTTGCTTCCTTACTAACTGCTTAGTTCTTCAAACCGATCATAAACTTCTAACCCTGCTTGTAGTTGGCCTTAGCCACTACCAGCCAACCCCAACCCAACAATACGTCATACACTATCTTCCATAATGAAATGACCACCAAATTCAACAAAAATGCTTGGGTTTCAATAATTATCTTTTGACCCATTAAAACTCCAAGTACTTTAATACCTTGTTTCTCAGCTCTCACCGGTTGAAAAGTTGGGTGCCAAATGTTTAGCTTTCTCAGACTTCTCCAAGTGTCTTTCAGAAGTACTTCCACATCAAACTCACCACCAACAATTACATTGGTGAGATTCCTTCAAATGATCTCCATATTTACCACTACTAGTTTCTTTGTCATGTTAACTGTTAATAACATGGGATCAATCACTTAGTGACTTGACAATGGAGTTTTAGCTATTGGTTCTTCATTCTCTCTAGATTCCAAATGGGTCATAGCATGCACCGTCTCATTCTTCTCTAATACAGTATTAGTCATAACACTTTAGAGTTCAAGAATACTTTGTAATAAATCCACTACTTTAATTGGTATGGTAGTTTGAAGTACTTGCCTTGCAATATTATTTTAGATTGTAATTGATTTGTTACCGTACTTGCATTTGCATTTGAGTGGTGATGTTCATTATCCATAGCCTTCTCCACTTTGACTCTTACTTCACAAAGTGTTTCTTATTTTGTACATGGGTTCAAGTACACATGCTTCTTTGCTTGGGCTCAAGTAACAACCAATACTTCATTATGCCTCTCTACATTAATCATGTTGATGTTGGTCTTTTTTGGACATCTAGCATTTGAAAGGAAGCAAGGTATGCAGAAATGCTTCCTACACTAATCTACTGAGGAAAGATTTATGTAAATTTTAACTTTTATAGTTATAAATTAAGATGGACATTAATAGAAAGGTAATAATAAACATCCAAAAGCAAGTACAAAGCTTGCAACACAAGATATACATGGGGAAAACCATTTTGGGTAAAAACCCCACACTCCAAAACCTGTACAATGCATTATCAAATTAAAGAATGGTTACAACACACTTGCAATGCAAGTTCTTCCAAGAGTATACAAATGTCAAATACTGGAGTAACTTTGACAACATAATGGTACTTGCAAATGAACCATACATCTTCAACTCCAAGAACCTATATATATAAAGAAATACTAAGATGAAGGTAGTTTCTAGAGCAAACCACAAAAGAATCTCGTTCAAATCCATGTGGCCCAAATTCCAAGGCCATAAAACATGCAAAAGACACTTGTCAAAGATTCACTTTCATCCCTTACAACCCCATACTTGGGTGCCCCAAATAGGTATGATAGATGCTCTTACACCGGCATAAAATCTATCATAAATGACAACACTTACAATTGTAAGTGAATCTGTCATAACTGACTATTAATAAACGATTCCCTTACAACTTGTCATAGTCAAACTTGGGTGCCTACTTTCTCTATGCAAAGATCCTTCTTGACATTTGTCACACTTGTCATAGAATCTCTATTTCTGGCTCTTACATGTCATAGAATCCGTCATACGTCATAATCTCTTACACAACCAACAAGATGCTGACACATGGCAATAATGCCACCTCAAAATGAGATGCCTACATTTTCAAATGTTGACTTGACCATCCAAGTCACCTTCCAAGTGGGATGACATGTCAACATGCCACCTCATGCACTAAATGACAAAACCAAATGACCAATATTAAACACAATTTAGGCAATTAAATAAATATACAATCAAATAATAAATGCTAGGAAATTGCAAAGGTTGAGACTCAATTCCCAACATTCTCCCACTTGTCGAACACCTTGCAAGAGCCAATAGAATGACAGTATTTAATTGATAGGGGCCTAGAGGCCCATAGACTCCAAACACCATCTAAACTTCTTCGTGCTCATAGGTTTTGTCAAGGAATCTGCAACATTTGTCAAAGTGTCAACTTTCTCCAAATTCACCTTCCCATCCTCTACCATGTCACAAACAAAATGGTATTGGACATCAATATGCTTTGTGCTCGTGTGGAAAGTAGGATTCTTTGCCAAACATATGGCACTCTGACTGTCAAAACAAATGGTAATCTTCCCTACATCAAACCCAACATCAGAACACAATCTCTTGAGCCCAATGGTTTCTTTACAAACATGAGTTGTTGCTATGTACTCTGCTTCAGTAGTGGACAAAGTGACCATAGGTTGCCGCTTACTCATCCAACTAATATTACCACCAAATATAATGAACACATAAGCACTAGTGGATCTCCTACTCTCAATGTCACCTATCCAATCTGAATCCACAAATCTTCAGTGCTCTATATGCCAACATAAGAATTAAATCTTTATTCTAGTACATTGCTTAAGCTAAAGAAATAACCCTTGGGAGTTTTGAATTCACTTAACTTGTGTACTCATTTTGGCTAGGCATTTAATATGGTTAGCATTAGGTTAAAATGGCTCCTAAGCCCAATGATGTGAAGAAATTTTCACTTTAGAACTAGTGACAAATTTAAACCTACAAAGTTGTGATGTGGCTGCTTGTTGGATCAGTATGATGCCCTTGCATCATCATTGTTCCATATGATTGAATTAGAGCTATGGTTTGAACAAAGGAGAATATTTCTTGTCTAGTAGGCTCCTAAATGGTGTCTATTGACACCACTCCTTTAGAAGCAAGTAGCAAATCTAAAGGTGAACTAGTTCCAAATTTTGAATTCAACAATGTTTAGACCTACACACATAGTTTACAAATGTGGGTAGGTTCAAGTCCATAGTTCTAGAGGCTAGTTTCCTAGTTGCACAAGTGAATTGAAACATGGATAAGGGATTTATTTTAATAGAGGTATTCATCTAACATCTTGCACAACATATCTACATCAAATTTCCAATTAAATAACTTTATTTATTTATTTACTTTTTTAATATTTATTTTAATACATCTATGAATATTGCATCATTAAATTTTAAGGGTTCTTGATGATCTTACTTGATTATTCATTTACCCTAATTTTGTTTAGAAGCTCATAAGCTCATATATTTTCCTCTTCAAATATAATAGAAAACAAACTTAGACCTTAACATAAACACAATATATCTAAAAGAAGTTTGAAACACTTAAAATAAGTAATGTGAACCATGGAAGTCGCTGTGTACTAAGAAAAACAGTTGTAGTTTCCAAAACATATTGGTTCCACTTCCATCCATCTCATCTCCTCTAATTTTGGTTGGAGATTTAGCTTAAGTATTTAGAAACATATAACTATAATTTTTTCCAATCAAATAAAGTCAATGATACAGCAATGAACAGCCAGTGACATCATATAATTCTGTAATGGCTCAGAGCAATGAGCAGACATTCGAATGGTGCTACCAAGTCCCAACACATAAATTATGCACTACGCCATCCCACAGGTATTATTTAATGGATTCTGGAAGAAAAACCAAACTACTTGATAAGGAAGAGCTTGTGTTATTTTCAAGTGATAATTATCAAACGACCGTGTCTGCGTTCCGGCGTTGGTAATATGGCTTGACTTCCTCATGCTCATCTTCATCATCAACTGCCAGACTTAATGGTGGCTGACTGCTATCTGCACATGTTACACGGCTTTCTCTCTCTCTATATATATACTCTTACACAGGCCAAACACCCAAAATGATTTCTGAATCAATTGACTAAGGCATCTCAAGGTGAATACAAAGTTCATTAATTTTAGCACTCACTGTAAAAATCATCTTCGTCGAACAGCGATCCTTCATGGCTGCTTTCATCATACTGTTGATTGTTTTGAATCTCCAGGCCGCCTTTTCTACTTCTGCTGACTACTATAATGTCGTAGACAATTGCTGGAGAAGAGATCCACACTGGGCAGCGCAAAGCAACAGAATGAAACTTGCAGATTGTGGTGTGGGCTTTGGCAGTGCAGCCAAGGGAGGCAAAGGAGGAGATCTATACACAGTCACTAATCCAGATGACAATGCCGAAAATCCTCTGCCTGGCACTCTCCGATACGGAGTTACTCGTGATGGTCCTCTGTGGATAGTTTTTGCAAGTGATATGGAGATAAAGCTTCAGATGCCCCTCTTTTTCACCAGCCACAAGACTATCGACGCAAGGGGGTCAAATATTCACATCAGCAATGGGCCTTGCATCCGCCTCTTCAATGTCAGCAACATTATCATCCGTGGATTAAACATCCATGACTGCAAGCCAAGCGTAACTGGCAACGTTCTCCTCTCACAATCCTTGAGCCCTGAGATGATGGATACACAAGATGGAGATGGAATTTCAGTTGTTACTTGACGAGACATTTGGATCGATCATAACACCCTCTCCAATTGCGCAGATGGGCCTGTAGATGTCACGCTTGCTTCCACTGCAGTTACCATTTCTAACAACCGCTTCTCTTACCATGACAAAGTAAGAGATAAAAATATGCAGACTTAAAATTACTATAGATAGAAAGTAGACTGGTTTCATGAATATGGATGGATGATTAATCTTGCCCATGTAATAAAACAATGCAGGTGATGCTTTTGGGCCACAGCGATGATTATACAGCTGATAAAGCCATGAGAGTGACTGTTGCATTTGTTGGAGAGTAATTTCTCCCACATAATGAAAAAGACAAAAAGGCAAAAAAAGACAAAAGAGGAAAATAGAAAGTTTCTAAAATAGTCTAGATAAGACAAACAAGATTCTAAAAAGAAGGTTCTAGGTTAGAAAGTTCTAAAAGAAGTTTCCAGAAATAGATTGTTTCTAGATGAAGAATGGAAGAGCCTAGAAATGCAAGGCATGAATGAAAGCCCTCTATAAAAGAGGCATGATGTAACAGAGTTGTGGCAAGCGATCAAATAGGTAAGCGAGTCAAGCAATTAAGCAAGTAATGATCAAGTGATCATGAATGCAGCAACATTCGATGTTTGTAATGTAATTATGTTCTGATATAATGAAATGTGCAGCAGCACAGAGTTGAAGATTAAATTTGTGTTTATGTGATCATATGTTTCTGTATTTTGTGTTTTATGTTTTATGTGTTTTGTGGATGTGATATCCACCACCAACAAGTGGTATCAGAGCTAGGATTACCAGGTCATGTGAATATCTAGAGCTAGGGTTTATGAGGCTTATTGTGGTCATTGTGTTATGAGATCTTAATTTGCAAGTTTAACTTTGTGGGGAGAGATCGGCCCATCCCAAGTCGCGGTAGCGTAACAGAGAGAGTCATCAGCCCTATAATTACAATCACCAGAAATTAGAAGATCTGCAAGCAAGGGAAAACGTTGTTGATCCGTCAAGAAGACTGCCAAAAATATGAAATCACAACTGTAGGCAAACAGAGCAATTGCCGTTGAAGAGGTCGAAGTCTTGGGTTCAGAAGATCGCTGCTATTATAGGGTGAAGCCGTCAAAACGATCAAAGGTATGTAAGTTTAATTTTGTTTGCTGAAGCCAATTGTTTAGGGTTTATCTATCGCCGGTAGTAAAGGTGTCGATGTTAGTGGAAATCGTGCAAAAAGAAGCCATAGTTCATGTTCGAAGTGTGCTGGAAGAAATCAAGGCAACCAAGTTTATAGATATTGAAGCCCAGCCTTAGCCATAGGTCCATATTGACTGGAGATAGGGCCGCAGGCCACTACTAAAGCCAGCATGAGAGGAGTCACCTGGCAACATGTGTGGTGAAATTCAATTGATTCATTGAAATGGCAGAAAAGTTATTTTAGTGTTGTAGAGGAGTTTTAATGTGTTAAAGCCGCTGTTAGGGAAAGTTTAAAAGTTTAATTAGTTTGCAAGATTGGTTGAGTAAATCGTGGGTTATAGTCTGAAAACAAAATATCAGGAGGAGATTGTTGCAGAAAATAGCTAACAGGCATCACAGAGATCACAACAAGAAGTCTGAAGACATCAAAGGAGGAGTGAAGGCGCACAAAGCTCCTGAAACCAATCAACAATCACAGTAAAAGAACAGTAGATCAAGGTAAGTAAATCATTTATTTTCAAATGGGGAAAGCTAAGAGAGAGAAGACGAAAAAAAAGGATTGGCAAAAAGAGAAAGAAGATTGGAAAAAAGAGAAAGATGCTTTGGAAAAAGAAAGATCTGAATTAATAAAAGAAACACATCAATTGACAATAGAGAAAATTAGTTTAAGGTCAGAAAGGTATGAAGCTAATGTTGAATTGAGTAAAGAAAAAAAGAAAAATGCAAAACTAGAAGAAAGATTGAAATTGTTTGATGAGGTTAAACAGAGGAATAAAAAATTAGAAGAAAATAATATGAAATTGGAAGAGGAAAATAATTTACAAAAAGATGAGATATTAAGGTTGAAAGATGAAATATCAAAGTTGAAAGAAGAGAATGAATGTTTGAGGACAAAACCATTGGTTTGTGATGTCTCATGTGATACAAGTGACTTATGTGATGTAGTTGAAGCTTGTTTAGAGAAAGAGTGCAAGGTTGAAGATTGTAAGGAAGTTGGAACAGCAAATTTTGCATGTTGTGATATTGATGAAAATGACAAGTTGTTTGAATCTGAAAATTATTGTAATGAAGAGAATGTTGGTTTCAAGATGATGAAGAAGATGGGATATACAGGAAAAGGTTTAGGCAAGTATGGACAAGGAATGCAGGAGCCCATTGAGCCAATAGTGAGGCCAAAGTATGTAGGTTTTGGATATGGAAAAATGGATCATATTACAGGGACAAACAAATTGGTTAAAGAAAAGAGGATCATGCAATGTTCTCATTGTCATAGGCAAGGACATACAAAGGAAAAGTGTTGGGATTTACATCCATGTAGCAATTGTGGGTTGAGAAGTCATTCAGAAAAGATGTGTTGGCAAAGACAGTGGAAAGATGAATCTATGAAGGATTGTATGAAAATGAATTGCGGATGGAGTTATGGATCAAATTGGCAACAAATTACAGGCATGTTGAAAAAGTTGTTCAAGTACAAATGTTTATTTGTGAAGGATGACAATCAATCAAATTTTGAAGGTTTGAGACATCGTGCAAAGTTGAAAGCTACAGATAGCTAGAGGACTTCCATTTTGAAGTTCTGGAAATTTGATGGTTTGAAGGACTTCCATTTTGAAGTTCTAAAAATTTGATGGTTTGAAGAACTACCGCAGCAGTGGGTGAGAGTTGAAGATTAGTAGATTGTGAAGATGATGATTTGAAGTCATCATGCAAGAAAAGATTTGAGTGAAGAAAAGACTTGGAAGATAAATTTGGAATGATAAATATGTGGTCGAAATTAAGGGGGAGTGTTGGAGAGTAATTTCTCCCACATAATGAAAAAGACAAAAAGGCAAAAAAAGACAAAAGAGGAAAATGGAAAGTTTCTAAAATAGTCTAGATAAGACAAACAAGATTCTAGAAAGAAGGTTCTAGGTTAGAAAGTTCTAGAAGAAGTTTCTAGAAACAGATTGTTTCTAGATGAAGAATGGAAGAGCCTAGAAATGCAAGGCATGAATGAAAGCCCTCTATAAAAGAGGCATGATGTAACAGAGTTGTGGCAAGTGATCAAATAGGTAAGCGAGTCAAGCGATTAAGCAAGTAATGATCAAGTGATCATGAATGCAGTAGCATTCGGTGTTTGTAATGTAATTATGTTCTGATATAATGAAATGTGCAGCAGCACAGAGTTGAAGATTAAATTTGTGTTTATGTGATCATATGTTTCTGTATTTTGTGTTTGATGTTATTATGTGTTTTGTGGATGTGACATCCACCACCAAGAGCATTCAACCACTTTGGACCTAGCTTATTGGAGTGCATGCCAAGGTAATTGAAGTAAATTCAACTTCTCATGTTTAACGAGCTAACTCCATTGTCAATCAATGCAGATATGACTGATCTCCAACAGTCAACCAACTCCTAATTGACATGATATAGGTTATGATATTTATTTTGGGATTCAATGCGTAGTTTTTTGAGTCAAACTCATTGACCCATATTTCATGCGTAGTGGTTCACAAAAACCCATCTAAGTAGGTTTGATCTTAAGGGAAAGTCCATGGTTAAGCGTACTTGAGTTGGATTAGTACTCGGATGGGTGACCTCTCAGGAAGTCCCAATCCTTCACCCTTGTGAGCATCACCTATATGCAATGAATGCTACTTCCCAGGAGGTCACCCATCTCAATACTCCAACTCAAGGGTGATTAATCAATAATACTTCGACTCAAGCGCACTTAACAATGGAGTTTCCCCCAAGATCAAGCCCACTTAGATGAGTTCATGTTAATCACTACTCATGAAATATGGGTCAATGAGTTTAACACAAAAGCTAAGCAGTTGAATCCTAAAATTAATATCATAATTTGACACGCTGCAAAAAAATATCTTCTACTTATCAATGATATGGGTTGTTTTTCTGGGCAGGTGCCGACATGGGTATGCGCATGTGGCGAACAACAACTATGAATCGTGGGGTATATACGCCATTGGAGGGAGCACCCACCCTATGATTAGAAGCGAAGGAAATCACTTTGCTGCCCCCAACGAGGAATACAAGAAGCAGGTGACATGGCGTGAGAGCCCTGATGGAAAGAGTTGGCTGTGGAAGTCTGTGAGGGACACTTTTTTGAACGGGGCATACTTCGTTCCATCTGGCAGAGGAAAAGCACTTCCCCTTTACCAGGCAGGCCAACAATTTAAAGTTGCTAATGGAAGATTAGTACCCATTTTGACTGAAAGTGCAAGAGTCCTAGCCTGCAATTTCTCCGGGCCTTGCCTATAATACTTGTTACATCCTAACTTAGAGCCCTGTTCTCATAGAGATTGTCACATTCTTTGATTCGATTCATTTCATCCTGCAATACTTGTTACATCGTAGCTTAGAGCCCTATTCTCGTACAGATTGACACATTCTTTGATTCGATTCATTTCTCCCTCCCTCAGTTTCGAAGATTCAATTCACTCATTCTTCCCATGTTTTGGAAGATTAAATTCAATCATTATCAATATTTTTCTGCTTGGCATAAATTCAATCATTATCAATATTTTTCTGCTTGGCAAATGAAACTTATGTGGTTGCTACTTTTGACTCTCCAATTCTCGTGCACAGTCCATAAAAATTAACAGATCACAAATCTTAACACATCTCAACAAATAACAAGTACTCTTTAAGTAATTCATTCACTGTTTACTCTGAGTCCCTAACTAATATTAGCAATTGCTCTCAACTGAATGGATCATACTCTCAGTAAGTATGGGTATCACCAAATGCATGTTAAGACTAATCTCTCAATATTTGAAATAGTTCTAGAGTTTCCACATTCTTATCAGTGAGACTCAACCACATTAAGTTTGTTTGCAGAACTAGTAGGCACAAAAATTCTCAACCAAAAGTGTTTTCCTCTCAAATATGGGCATGTCTTTCAAAGATGATTTGGTCTGCGATGAATGTTTATCATCTTACAAAAATTCTTTCATGTGCTAGTGAGATGGTGTGTATCATACAAGACTTCAACTTATGATCATTAATTTCAGAGACTGATACAATCCAATATAAAATGTATCCCCTGCTGCTCAGGAGGAAAAAAAAAACAGAAAAAGAGATTTTCTAAGTGAAGAAAATTTGTGTTCCTCCAAATCAAGCCTCAAGGAGAAAACAAGAGTTAAATAGTCATGCAAACATCCGAAGGACATGGTAGAGTATGTTTGTGATGATTATAGTAGGGGAGTCGGGAGACTCTGGACAAAATGACATCTAAAAATCTCCTAAAGGAGTTCCACTCGTGTACACTTAAAAAGTAATGCAAAGTGTTTATTGACCTGGGACTGAACTTGTTTTACTAAATGTCAAATTTTAAGAATATTATATTGTACTAAAAGCCTGCGGTGAAAATCATGTGGGGCTTGCTTAATGGATCAACAGAAAAGTCATGTTATTGGTTTAAATTAAAATTTATATAATTATCCAAGAATAGATAAGTTTTATGTTGGGGTTTTCACAACTAAGGAAATTTTCATTAGTTGGTTCGTCTATATGGGAAGAAATTAGTATTAGTTGTAGGCAGTATGCTTCCTATGCTTTGCATCGTAAAAGAAGAGTATATTATTAGGGCTTTATTAACTAGTAAAAGTACCAAAGCTGCTATCAAATCGCTGATAGGCACAATTATTTCTAGGCCTATCACCAAATAGTATATATTTATATTTTGATATGCACAATGTAATTTTCTTTGCATGATTTGGCCATTTGATATTGTAATGTATCATCATGATTTGATTAGTTGATCATTTTAATTCTAAAGCATAATTTTAAAAGGATGGAGGAAAATACTTACAATTCAACTCTCTTATTAAAATAATACCTTTTCAAGTATGCCTTAGAAACATGTGTTTGATGAATGTTTTAATTTTTTTTACATGAACTCTACAATGTAGATTTATGATACCATTCTTGCATCTTACAAAATTTGAGATTTCCTAATTCTAACCCTAACCATAATTCTAACCTTAATTCTTATCCTAACCTTAACCCTAAGCCTAATTCTAACCCTAATCCTAACCTAAACCTAACCCTAATTATTCTATCCCTAGCACTAACCATAATTCTAATCCTAATCCTAACTATAAATTTAACCCTAACCCTTTTTTAATTTTAACCCTAAACTTAACCCTAACTCTAATGCTAACCTTGATTCTAATACTAACCCTAACCCTGACAATAATCTTAATAAATGTGTGAATGAATGTTGGCATTCACTCTATGTAAATGCACGTCTATGTGTGTGAAAAGTTAATTTTGGCACACTTTGTCTAAATGGATATGTGTGTGTGTGTGTGTGAAAAGTTGATTTTAGCTTTCACTTTGTTTGAAGTGCATGTGTGTGTCTGAAAAGTTAATTTTGTCATTCACTTTGTTTGAAGTGTGTGTGTGTGTGTTTAAACTAACTTTGACATTCATTATGTGTCTATGGCTTTGAAAGTTAACTTTGACATTTACTATGCTTTCCC
This sequence comes from Cunninghamia lanceolata, assembly GCA_027924645.1. NCBI lineage: Eukaryota > Viridiplantae > Streptophyta > Pinopsida > Cupressales > Cupressaceae > Cunninghamia > Cunninghamia lanceolata. The sequence continues at coordinate 5,018,780 of BSBN01000495.1, read as the reverse complement.
TCTGTGTGTGTGTGAAAAGTTAATTTTGACACTTTGTCTAATGTGGATATGTGTGTGTTTTTGAACCCTAACCCTAACAAAAATACTTTGATGTTCACTTTATGTGAAGGATATGTACAAAAATACGTTAAAACTTCAATGATGTTCATTTTGTGTGTTTGATCTAAATTTGGCTTTCATTATGTGTGTGGTTTTGAAAGTTAACTTTGGCACTCACTGTGTGTGTGTGAATGAATGTTGGCATTCACTCTATGCATTGTGTGTGGGTGAAAATTTAAATTTGGCATTCACTTTGTTTGAAGTGGATGTGCATGTGCATGTGAAAAAAAAAATTTGGCATTCATTTTGTTTGAAGTGCATGTGTTGTGTGTGAAAAGTAAATTTTGGCATTCACTTTGTCTGGTGTGTGTGTGTGTGAAAAGTTAATTTTAGCATTCACTTTGTTTGAAGTATGTGTGTGTGCATGTGTGTGTGAAAAGTTAATTTTGGCATTCACCTTGTTTGAAGTGCATGTGTGTGTGTGTGAGTTTAAACTAACTTTGTTAGGCATTGTGTGTATATGTTTGAAAGTACCATGACATTTATTTTCTGTTGTGTATGAATGTACTTAAACTATCACTTTATGTGGAGTGTGTTTGTTTATGTTCAAATACATTTCAATGATCCATATCTAAATATTAAACAAATTTAATTTAAATTTTATTTTAAAAAAAGAAAAAATTAAATTCAAAATTTAAAATTTTATAAAATCTAAATTAAAAATTTAATTTAATTTGAAATTAAATTAATTCAAATTAACCTAAATTTAAGTTAATTTAAAAATAAAATTAACTTAAATTTATTCTATTTTTTTTTAAAAATGAAATATAAGAAAAAATGTAGTAAAGAAGTTTAATATAAATAAATATTAAATTAAAATTAACAAAAAATATTTACCTTTGACTTCTTTCTACACTCTCCAAAACAATTTCAAAATTGTTTGCACTAAAATGAAAATTAAACAATTTAAAAAATAACAAAATAGATTAACTTGTTAAATTAAAATAAAATATAATTTTAATATAATTTAAATTAAATAGAATTAAAGATCACTTTTCTAAATTAAATATAACTTAAATTATAACTATATTTAAATGAAATCTAAAATTTAACTATATGTTAGAAAACACTTATATCTAAATAGAAAACAGATTGGAAGGACACATACACATTGCATATACATTTATTCCCTAAACCAACCAAAAAAATTCAATGTCTTCAGACTAAACCCTTATTTTGTTTTTTTAATGTACTTTAATCCAACGGTTGAGCCACAAGCCAATGGTCTTATGGGCCTAAGTCTATGAATCAAGTGCCAAATGCCAAAGAGTCAATGTAAGCTTGTTAGTTGTAAGCTTGACTAACACTTGTAGTATACCAAGAAAGTATATTCAAAAAATATATAAGTAGGTTGATGTCAATATCTAAATAGATAAAAGGTTATAAGTTATATTGCCAAGGCACGCCATGAAACAATTTTGCAAAGTGTCAACTTTTACAAAAGGTTTACTAATTGATGCCACATATTTTCATATAAGTTTTTTTATCATTCTTCTTCTCGATGTAGACAACTTCAAATGATTAATAGTCAAGACCAACTCACAATTGAAATCAATAATGCATTGAAATGTGCTGGTATGAATTCTAACCTGAATATCTATGCATAAAATAGCATTTCCCACATTAGTTTACAGCATATAGAATAAGTAACAACATATTTGAAAAATTATTATATCAATTTGAATTTCCAAGAGTCAACACATCAATTACAACTGACATTCCAGGTTTGAGATAGAGTTTCAAACATAAAATTTTAGCTTCAATCTTTAAACATAGCGTGTAATGCTGAATGACAATTCTTACAAAATCACAATACTCTGACTGCCAAATAAAGAGTAATTACTGAGGACTCGTTACCAAATATCTTGACATCATATTTCAATATTAGTACAAATTATTGAGTCACATGCATACAAAACTGTAGTGGCTGGGTCTAACCTGATGCGCTGCTTTCACCTCTCCTTGTAATATTGATCATGAAATGGTTCAGATCTGGCGGTGGTATCTTCAAAATGGCTGGTATGTTGTGGCGAATATGAGACTGGTTGGGTTAGGTATCTATTTTGCCCCTGAATATGACTGGGCACTTATACATGTGTTGATTCCAATTGCTAGTTATTAATGAAATCCTATACATAAACACTCTAATTTCTCGTTAATCTGAGATATACATGCTCGTATTTTCTTTTTCCTTCTCATTCTGTTGTGTACAGTAGAAATCACAAGAGTGGACTCAATTTATAGTTGAGGGTAGACAAAGTGATGTGTTAGAAGGGTGCAGGCAATAAATCTTCCATGATCTCTATCATTACAAGAAATCAAACAATAAATCTTTCATAATCTCTGGCATTCCAAGAAATGATCAGAGTAATCGACTGATGCTAGGGTGTAAATAAAGACAAATCTTGGAAAAGATTGGGAGATAAAAGGTGTCGAGAGGGCAAGAAGAAGTTGAATCAAGGAGCTAAAGAAAAGGAAACCACCACCATGAACAGCTCCCACCTATCTCTTCAGTCACGCATCTCTATTTTATACTGATTTCTTTTCTTTTTCGGACATAATGTGCACTAACCACTATGAAATAAATATTTACCACAAACTTTTTTTAAAACCATTTGTTTTAGAAAACTGATGCCTGAGAAGAAAGGCGTGAGAAAAACAAAAAGAAATTGAAACTAATTTTTGGACGACCAAAAAATTGGGACTACCAAATTTTTGGTAGTTACAAGATGTGTGCACATATAGAATGGCCTATCAACCAAATTATTTTATTATAATATAAAAAATTATAAAGAAAATATTTTAGAAAACATGGCTCAATAAATTTTAGGTATCAAAATGGTTTTTTTATCATTGTGTCACCAATTTAGTTATAGTAGATGTCAAGGTTTTTGGAGAGATCTAACAATCCAATTCACTCTTAAATATGAGAATCTCATCTCAAATTTTACATATACTTCTCATGTTAGTCCAAATTACTTCTTTTCTATTCCAATGTTGATCATGTGTTCACTTTTTCTTTGGTTGAAAATAATTAACATGAATAAAAGCATTAACTAAAAGTTGCACTAGATAGTTTACAATTGATTCTCATATTAAACATTGGATCTTTGTAATTATTCACATTTGAAACTATCAATTTATAGTTGAATGTTGTATGACCATATTTATACTTTTTCACTTAGAATATGGTTAATTATTTCTAATATCAAGTATTAGATCTAAAGGTGAAATTATGCACTAGCCTATTAGAAATTCTATAAGACTATGACCAATAACTATATGATATTAATGATGCTTTTTTTAATCATGAATTGTCAACATTTGATTGGCAATGTTGAATGGGTGACCATTGTTATAAAAAATAGCCTTAAGTAAGACAATTGTCATTAAATACTTACTTCACATAAATTGGGTCTTGATTATCTCTAATTAATTATTAGAATGAATCAATTGTATAATCAGTTGAATCACAAATTCAATTGGGAAAAATCAATCCCCACAAACCTAACTATGTTGAATTAGAATGTATCAAGACTCAATTGTTCTTAATTTATTGTCTAATTAAATCATTTGATCATTTATAAAAATGAGGCTAACTTAAAGCTACAAACATAGTCATAATTTATTAGTGCACATTACCCTTTGATTAGAACTAATTGTACATGTAGTTGAGCTAATCATATCATTAGTTCAATCAAGTATATAATTGGCTTTAGTTAGGCCCCCAAAACCTAGTTTGATTCAATTAATTCTTATTATGGATTCCATAGCCTTGATAGAGGATCAAATTAAACTAATTGATTAAATAGTTTAGTCAATTGTATAAATGGGGTTCATAAGTCCTAAAAGACTAAATTACATTGAATTAGTACTGATTTAGTAGTTCTCATATAATTCAACAAATCAAATCATTCATTTAATCAAGTGTATAATTAGAGCCAATGGAGTCCCATGAACACAAATGTATTTACTAGATGTCGGAGCTCAAGTAGCCAAAGTTGACCATATAATTTCACTGATCAATTATTTGGTTCAAATAGGTATAAAAATTGGGATAATTGGTACAAATAAACCCATTACATCTACACGTAGGCCTTTACTAGATAGGTAATATCATAGCATCTGACTTCAAAATGTGTCTCCCTTTTTTAAATTCAAATTCAAATTATGGCTAATTGGCCCCACCCACTTTCTCACCTTGAGATGACTAAACAAATTTTGGGTACAATTTGATGCCATGTGCTAGTATTTTTAGACATTCAATGCATTCATTGTAATCATCAAGTATCATTAGAAATTCTCTCATAAAAATGATTTAAAAGAGAAATCAAAAGACACACATTTAGATTTGGTGCACTAAAAAGAGTTACAAATTTGCATACTCTAGTCTAGGGCCCTTGCCTACTACCTTCAAACTTTTGTACACAATTTAGGAGTTGAACTACGAGAAATTGTCTCCATTCAATCATACAACAACCCTTCCAAGATATTTTTATATACCATTAGGTCCACACGTATAAAAAAAATAAAGAGGATGCAAAGGCACACTAAGTGAGTAGAAGAGTAGATTTCCATTATGTGTAAGGATGAAGCTAAACTCATAGGACTAATTTGCAACCATGAAATTATCCTAGAATTGTAAACTTGCCCTCCAATAGAGCATAGAGAAAACATGGAACCTAAGGCATTCAAGTGATATAGAGACATCATTTTTAAATAATATTAATTCTTGATATCGAAACCTTCATTGTTGGAAAAAATTTTGGTCATAGAACTAAGTACTAGCCCCTAGGCATTTACTTTACTAATTTAACTCTTAAAAATTATTTGATTATTATTCTTCTTGGTGATTACAAATATGTTTCCTAAAACCTAAAGTGCCTACTCAACTCCTAAATCTAGGGGATGAAAACCTAGGACAATAAGTTAAAACTTATGATAAGGTAACAAATGGTTTAGGGCCAAACCTTAAGGTAGGGTAGACCTTCTTCTATTAGGCTATGGTAGAACAAAGAGGGTAATCCTTGAGGTTATTATAGTGCAATTAAAAATAAATAAAATAATTACAAGTGGCCTTCAAAGAAAGGCTACCTTATACACATGAAACTCCTAAATTTTTATCACTAAACTTCATTATGCAAGATTGTTAACTAAAGACTCAAGAACCTCCTCCAAGATTACAATATCTTTCAAGCATACAAAAAATGGTAAATAGTTTTATATCCCCAATGGTTTATGTACTTTAGTGGCTTACTTCATGCATGACACTCAAAACAAATAACTATACATATCCATCTATAGATTCTACCAAGAATAGCTTTCATATGATATATAAAAACTCAGGCATACTATGTTATGTAGGTTGGTAAAACCAGCATAGTTGAATAAATGTGAATAAGATGTATATATTTTTGTAAGTTTAGAATGGTATGGTGGTAGATGTGGTTTCAAGAGGATTTTTCCTTGATCCAAACTAGATGTTAGGGTCAAAATCTATCCCTTAAAACCTTAGTTTGACTCAATAATAAAATATAGAATTAGGTGGGCATTCACCTTACATAATTTTTTTTGTTCAGTTGTTAGTGTTATCACTTGGAATTGCACCCTGCTTGAAGCATGTTCAAGCACTCCAATGACACAATGGGATTGATCTCAAGGTGTGAGACCTTGCAAATGAAATCAAACCTTCAGAGAAGGTTGGTTCCTCTTTCTGAGCTTAAGACTAAGAGAAATCAACTAAATCTAATGCTAATTACTAAGAAAAGGAGAAGAAGAACTAAAATTTAAAAGAGGCAATGCACCAGATTTATAATGTTTAGCTGGAATCGACATGACATAGTAATTATTTCAAAGGCTGAATAAATTAACACAGACCCATCCAATCTTTAACGAAGGTCAAAACAAAATATTGAAACTTATAGAGGGACTGTTTTATCCACATAATAAATGAATAGCATTCAAACAAACACAGTTTAGAAGATAATGAGAGAGGCAGAATCGGTAACTTGTATTAATCATAGAGGCTAAATAGCCATTACAAAAGAAAGACAATTTGTTACAGAAGGGTAGACACAAAATAACCATTTGCATTCATTGGTGAACCACTATCGGAGACATCAAAGGATCATCTTCGAACACAATGTATTAGATCTGACTGGGTCTTACAAATACATTACAAGGTCTATGACAACAAATTATCTAACCAACATAACAGCCCAAAGAGTAGCTAACATTATTTTTCTCTTGTTTTCATGTATATATAGCATTTTGATCCATCGTGCAACACCAAACGCTGAAAATTAGTCAACCACCTTGCCCAAGCGCCCATGCTGCATTAAATTTGGCATATAAACCTATCAGAAGACCTGTAGAATGGGACAGTAGCCATACCCTGTCAAGTCTATGGAATGGCAGAAGAAGATTGTCCACACGCAAGGGTTTCAGATGCATTGAAAAAGGAAGCTCAAAAATCCTTTTATGTACCTACAAATTCATTTTGTTCCTTCTTTGTACATTCACATTGAAGATCTTAACTGTTTCAACCACCTAAATCTGACCTTTCTACAGCATTTGTAATTCAGGTATTAAATTCCTTTTGCAATAGTGGCGTGATGCAGAGAATTGTGTCCTTCAATCTTTTACAACACTTCAAAATATTTTAAATTTAAAATATTTTAAAGCTTTACATTATATTACATGCTTCACTTTTATGGCCTTTATTTTGCCTCATTGGGAAAATTTGTCCATCACGAACCATTTATGTCTTTGCATTCTCTTCATTTTCCTCTCTGCCCTGTAGTCAGCAATTTCTTAATTTCGCGAACTTGGCTTGTGTTCTCATTTTCCTCTTTGGTCGAAGAAATATCACTTTCGGAAACAACTTTGCCCTTGCCTCACCAATATCAAAGTGGATTGTTCTTGAAGCTTTTTATAAGATCTTTACAAAAATTACAAGATCTTTACAAAAATTACAATAACATAACCCAAAGGGACTAAAACTCTTCCCTCAATGGATTGTTCTTGAAGCTCTCTCTTCAAGCATAAGAGTTTGATGACTCACGTGCATCCTTCTCCAAGATGGAATCTATCCAATAAATAAAATTCCATTACCTCTTTTATAAAGCATCTTCTACTTGCATGCTTGCAAAGAATCTCTCTCCTCCTTTCCCAAATGTCCCTCTTTGTTGCTACTCAACTACACCATGGTGCTAAAAATATGCCAAAAGAGTATAAGGGAGTGAAAGGAGAAGAAATAAATCCTTCTACTAGATGATTGTCCTATCATGCATCCACTTGGACTTGCATAAAGTTAATGAATCCTTTAAACATTTTCTTGCTTGGTCCTTCCTCCCACAACAACCCATTGTTCTTCAATTTTAGCCTACTCTATTTCTTCTTTTCTTCTAATTTTCCTCTTGCCCAATCCCATGTAGGATTTTCTTCAACCAATCTTGTGTCTTGTTTTGTGACATACCTATTTTCCCTCTTCTAAAAATGATGCCTCTTTTTTCTTCCTCATAGTAGCCATTGGAAACTCCCTCAAATCAATCCTAAAAACAAAATTCCCTTATAGATACAAGCCTTGTCACTCACATCATATGCCCCCTTTTCTTCTTTTCTTCTAAAAAAGAAAAGACATGTCTCAAAGGAATGCTATCACCTTCCCTCTGAGTGCCAAAATTGGCATCTTCCTTGCTCTACATACCAACACATGAATTAAATATTTATTCTAGTGTATTGCCTAAGCTAAAGTAATAGCCCCTAGGAGTTTTGAATTCACCTAACTTGTGTATTCATTTTGGTTGGGCATTTAATATGGTGAGCAACAGGTTAAAACAGCTCCTAAGCCCAATAGTGTGAGGAAATTTCCACTTCAGAGTTGGTGGCAAAATTTAAACCTACAGGGCTATGATGTGGTTGTTTGTTCGATCAATATGACTCCCTTGCATCTTCATTGTTCCATATCATTGAATCATAGCTATGGTTTGAGAAAAGGAGAATATTCCTTGTCTAGTAGGCTCTTAAGTGGTGTGAATAGCAAATCTAAAGGTGAATTGGTTCCAAATTTTAAATTCAACAGAGTTTAGACCTACACACATAGTTTACATCTATGGGTAGTTTCAAGTCCATAATTGCATAGACTAGTTTTATAGTTGCACAAATGAATCAAAACATGGATAAGGGATTTACTTTTATATAGGCATTCGTCTAACATCTTGCACAACATATCTACATCAAATTTCTAATTAAATAACTTTATTTATTTAATTAATTTTTAAACATTTATTTTAATACATCTATCAATATCACCTCATTAAATTTTAAAGATTCTTGATGATCTTACTTGATTATTCATTTATCCTAAATTTTTTAGAAGCTCGTATATTTTCATCTTCAAATATAATAGAAAACAAATTTACACCTTAACATAAACATAATATTTCTAAATTTACACCTTAACATAAACACAATATATCTCAAAGAAGTAAACTATAATAAAAAAACAAATTTACACCTTAACATAAACACAATATATCTAAAAGAAGTTTGAAACACATAAAATAAGTAACGTGAACCATGGAAGTCGTTGTGTACTAAGAAAAACAGTAGTTGTTTCCAAAACATATTGGTTCCAACTTCCATCCATCTCATCTGCCCGAATTTTGGTTGGAAATTTAGCTTAAATATTTAGGAACATATAACTATAATTTATTCCAATCAAATAAAGTCAATGATACAGCAATGAACCGCCAGTGACATCATATAATTCTGTAATGGCTCAGGGCAATGAGAAGACATTAGAATGGTGCTACCAAGTCCAAACCCATAAAATATGTACTATGCCATCCCAGAGGTATTATTTAATGGATTCTGGAAGAAAAACCAAACTACTTGATAAGGAAGAGCTTGTGTTAGTTTCAAGTGATAATTATCAAACGACCGTGTCTGCGTTGCGGCGTTGGTAATATGGCTTGACTTCCTCATGCTCATCTTCATCATCAGCTGCCAGACTTAATGGCGGCTCACTGCTATCTGCACATGTTACACAGGGTTTTCTCTCTCTCTCTCTCTATATATATACTCTTACACAGGCCAAACACCCAACATGATTTCTGAATCAATTGACTAAGGCATCTTAAGGTGAATACAACGTTGATTAATTTTAGCACTCACTGTCAAAATCTCTAATCATCTTCATCCACCAGCGATTCTTTATGGCTGCCTTCATCATACTGTTGATTATTTTCAATCATCAGGCCACCTTGTCTACTTCTGCTCCCTCCTATAATGTCATAGACAACTGCTGGAGAAGAGATCCACACTGGGCAGCGCAAAGCAACAGAATGAAACTTGCAGATTGTGGTGTGGGCTTTGGCAGTGCAGCCAAGGGAGGCAAAGGAGGAGAGCTATACACAGTCACTAATCCAGATGACAATGCCGAAAATCCTCTGCCTGGCACTCTCCGATATGGAGTTACTCGTGATGGTCCTCTGTGGATAGTTTTTGCAAGAGATATGGAGATAAAGCTTCAGATGCCCCTCTTTTTCACCAGCCACAAGACTATCGACGCAAGGGGATCAAATATTCACATCAGCAATGGGCCTTGCATCCGCATCTTCAATGTCAGCAACATTATCATCCATGGATTAAACATCCATGACTGCAAGCCAAGTGTAGCTGGCAATGTTCTACTCTCACAATCCATGAGCCCTGAGATGATGGATACACAAGATGGAGATGGAATTTCAGTTGTTACTTCACGAGACATTTGGATGGATCATAACACCCTCTCCAATTGCGCAGATGGGCTTGTAGATGTCACGCTTGCTTCCACTGCAGTTACCATTTCTAACAACCGCTTCTCTTACCATGACAAAGTAAGAGAGAAAAATATGCAGACTTAAAATTACTATAGATAGGAACTAGAGGGGTTTCATGAATATGGATGGATGATTAATCTTGCCATGCAATAAAACAATGCAGGTGATGCTTTTGGGCCACAGCGATGATTATACAGCTGACAAAGCCATGAGAGTGACTGTTGCATTCAACCACTTTGGACCTGGCTTATTGGAGCGCATGCAAGGTAATTGAACTAAAATATTCAACTTCTCATGTTTAACTAGCTAACTCCGTTCGTCAATCAATGCAAATATGATCAATCTCCAACATTCAACCAACTCCTAATTGACATGAAATAGGTTATGATATTCATTTCGGGATTCAATGGGTAGTTTTTTGAGTCAAACTCGTTGACCCATATTTCATGAGTAGTGGTTCATAAGAACCTATCTAAGTGGGTTTGATCTTGGGGGAAACTCCATGGTTAAGCGCACTTGAGTTGGATTAGTACTCGGATGGGTGACCTCCCCGCAGGAAGTCCCATTCCTTCACCCTTGTGAGCATCACCTAGATGCAATGAGTGCTACTTCCCAGGGGGTCACCCATCTAAGTACTTCTCCAACTCAAGCGCGCTTAATCACTACTACTTCGACTCAAGTGCACTTAACCATGGAGTTTCCCCCAAGATCAAGCCCACTTAGTTGGGTTCATGTTAACCACTACTTATGAAATATGGGTTAATGAATTTGACACAAAAAAACTGAACAATTAAATCATGAAATAAATATCATAATTTGACACGCTGCGAAAAATATCTCCTACTTATCAATGATATGGGTTGTTTTTCTGGGCAGGTGCCGACATGGGTATGCACATGTGGCGAACAACAACTATGAACCATGGGGTATATACGCCATTGGAGGGAGTGCCCAGCCTATGATTAGAAGCGAAGGCAATCACTTTGTTGCCCCCAACGAGGAATACAAGAAGCAGGTGACATGGCGTGAGAACCCTGATGGAAAGAGTTGGCTGTGGAAGTCTGTGAGGGACACATTTTTGAACGGGGCATACTTCGTTCCATCTGGCAGAGGAAAAGCACTTCCCCACTACCAGGCAGGCCAGCAATTTAAAGTTGCTAATGGAAGATTAGTACCCATTTTGACTGAAAGTGCAAGAGTCCTAGCCTGCAATTTCTCCGGGCCTTCCCTGTAATACTTGTTACATCCTAACTTAGAGACCTGTTCTCATAGAGATTGTCACATTCTTTGATTCGATTCATTTCATTCATCCCTTAGTTTTGAAGATTCAATTCACTCATTCTTCCCATGTTTTGGAAGATTAAATTCAATCATTATCAATATTTCACTTCCTGGCAAATGAAACTTATGTGGTTGTTACGTTTGACTCCCAAATTCTCGTGCATAGTCCATAAAAATTAATAGATCACAAATCTTAACACATCTTAACAAATAAGAAGTGTTCCTTAAGCAATTCATTCACTGTTTACTCTGAGTAGCAATTTCTCTCAGCTGAATGGATCATACTCTTTCAGTAAGTATGGATAACACCAAATGCATGTTCAGACTAATCTCTCAATATTTGAAATAACTCTAGCATTCCACATTCTGATCAGTGAGACTCAACCACATTAAGTTTGTTGGCAGAACTAGATAGGCACAAAAATTCTCAACCAAAAGTGTTTTCCTCTCAAATATGGGCAAGTCTTTCAAAGATGATTTGGTCTGCCATGAATGTTTATCATCTTACAAGAATTCTTTCATGTGCTAGTGAGATGGTGTCTATACACAAGGCTTCAACTTATGATCATTAATTGAGACTGATACAATCCAATATAAAATGTATCCCCTGTTGCTCAGTATAACTTAATTAGTGGAAAAAAAAAGAAAAAAGAAAAGAAAAGAGAGAAAAAAAAAACAGAAAAAGAGATTTTCTAAGTGAAGAAAATTTTTGTTCCTCCAAATCAAGCCTCAAGGAGAAAACAAGAGTCAAATAGTCATGCAAACATCCGAAGGACATGGTAGAGTATGTTTGCGAAGATTATAGTAGGGGACTGCTTAAATTATCTATTCAATAATGCCTTTAAAATATTATGACATATTTTAGTATATATATCATAATCCTATATAAATTTTGACATTTTGTCTAAAATCTCACCTTTCATATGATACGCTCATTTCAAAATTTAGTTGTATTTTTATTTTTAAATAGAAAAAGGGGATTGAACACCCTTATATTAAGATAGGATGAAACTAACACAAAAATCGTGGCCGAAGCCAAGTCTAAAAATTGACAACACAACAGCAAACTCGGGACAAAATGTCTAAATAGGATGAAACTTAAGATAGGATGAAACTAACACAAAAATCGTGGCCGAAGCCAAGTCTAAAAATTGACAACACAACAGCAAACTCGGGACAAAATGTCTAAATACAGCTATACAACGGTCAAATTTAAGCCCAAAATTAAAGGGGAGTCAGTAGACTCGGGACAAAATGACATCTAAAAATCTCCTAAAGGAGTTTCACTCGTGTACACTTAAAAAGTAATGCAAAGTGTTTATTGACCTGGGACTCAAACTTTTTTAACTAAATGTCAAATTTTAAGAATATTATATTTTATTAAAAGCCTGCAGTCAAAATCATGTGGGGCTTGCTTAATGGATCAACAGAAAAGTCATGTTATTTGTTTAAATTAAATTTTATATAATTATCCAAGAATAGATAAGTTCTCTGTTGGGGTTTTCACAACTAAGGAAATTTCATTAGTTGGTTCGTCTATATGGGAAGAAATTAGTATTAGTTGTAGGCAGTATGCTTCCTATGCTTTGCATCCTAAAAGAAGAGTATATTATTAGGGCTTTATTAATTATTTTATTATAATATAAAAAATTATAAAGAAAATGTTTTAGAAAAGATGGCTCAATAAATTTTAGGTATCAAAATGTTTTTTTTTATCATTTGTGTCACCAATTTAGTTATATTAGATGTCAAGGTTTTTGGAGAGATCTAACAATCCAATTCACTCTTAAATATGAGAATCTCATCTCAACTTTTACATATACTTCTCATGTTAATCCAAATTACTTCTTTTATATTCCAATGTTGATCATGTGTTCACTTTTTCTTTGGTTGAAAATAATTAACATGAATGAAAGCATTAACTAAAAGTTGCACTAGATAGTTTACAATTGATTCCCATATTAAACATTGGATCTTTGTAATTATTCACATTTTAAACTATCAATTTATAATTGAATGTTAAACTATCAATTTATAGTTGAATGTTGTATGACCATATTTATGCTTTTTCACTTAGAATATGGTTAATTATTTCTAATATCAAGTATTAGATCTAAAGGTGAAATTATGCACTAGCCTATTAGAAATTCTAGAAGACTATGACAAATAACTATTTGATATTAATGATACTTTTTTTAATCATGAATTGTCAACATTTAATTGGCAATGTTGAATGGATGACCATTGTTATAAAAAACAGCCTTAAGTAAGACAATTATCATTAAATTCTTACTTCACATAAATTGGGTCTTGATTGTCTCTAATTAATTATTAGAATGAATCAATTGTATAATCAGTTGAATCACAAATTCAATTGGGAAAAATCAATCCCCACAAACCTAACTATGTTGAATTAGAATGTATCAAGACTCAATTGTTCTTAATTTATTGTCTAATTAAATTATTTGATCATTTATAAAAATAAGGCTAACTTAAAGCTACAAACATAATCATAATTTATTAGTGCACATTACCCTTCGATTAGAACTAATTGTACATGTAGTTGAGCTAATCATATCGTTAGTTCAATCAAGTATATAATTGGCTTTAGTTAAGCCCCCAAAACCTAGTTTGATTCAATTAATTCTTATTATGGATTCCATTGCCCTGATAGAGCATCAAATTAAACTAATTGATTAAATGGTTTAGTCAATTGTATAAATGGGGTTCATAAGTCCTAAAAGACTAAATTACATTGAATTAGTAGTGATTTAGTAGTTCTCATTGTGATAGGTAAAAATTAGGTTAATAAGATCAAGCATAGCCATGAAAATCTAACCCTACCATCATCAAAGAATCTAATCCAAATAAAATCAAAAGCATGCAATTCAAGAACAATATCACCTAGATTGTATGATTCCTTGTTTATGATGTGGATTGATTCTTCAACAATGAACAATTATGAAGATAAAAGCTGCAATGATGAATGTATGATAATGCTAATATGATAGATGGATGCTAAAATGATCAATATGCTCAAGATGATAATGTAGATGCTATGAGAATGCTGGATAGATGTAGTATGGAATGAGAGGGTGTTTATATAGGCCTCAACCAAAATCAATCAACGGTAGAGATTTGGTGGCTATGTGAATGGCTAAGATTAAAAGATGATCATAGGTGAATGTGTAGATGACAAGTGGAAGGAAGATAAGTCTTATGTGTGCCCATGTACATAAAAAAGTACTACATGCGAAAGATATTAAATAAAAGATGTAGTACCACTTATCTTTTTTAAATAAAAGAGGCACACATGTCGGCTTACTGAGATAAATGATAAGAGAAATTAATAAAGTAAATAAATTTTATTTAATTAATTAGAAAGTGGGTTTCTGAATGGATTTTTAATTAAATAAATAAGATTTATTTAATTAAAATAGATAGAATAAAGAGATAATTAAATAATTAAAGATTATTTAATTATAGATTAGAAAAAAATAGAAGAAATAGCTAATGATTTAATTAAATAAATATAAATTTATTTAATTAATAGAAGAAATAAGTGATAGGGACCTTGTTCAAGTGTGTTAGATAAATGTAGATGATAGTTAATGCAATATTTGGATGCTAATGATAATTAGGTCAATTTTAGGTGTCTACACTCATATAATTCAACAAATCAAATCATTCATTTAATCAAGTGTATAATTAGAGCCAATGGAGTCCCATGAACATAAATGTATTTACTAGATGTCGGGGCACAAGTAGCCAAAGTTGACCATGTCATTTCACTGATCAATTATTTGGTTCAAATAGGTATAAAAATTGGGATAGTTGGTACAAATAAACCCATTACATCTACACCTAGGCCTTTACTAGATAGGTAATATCATAGCATCTGACTTCAAAATGTGTCTCCCTTTTTTAAATTAAAATTCAAATTATGGCTAATTGGCCCCAACCACTTTCGCACCTTGAGATGACTAAACAAATTTTGGGTACAATTTGATGCCATGTGCTAGTATTTTTGGACATTCAATGCATTCATTGTAATCATCATGTATCATTAGAAATTCTCTCATAAAAAAGATTTAAAAGAGAAATCAATAGACACACATTTAGATTTGGTGCACTAAAAAGAGTTACAAATTTGCATACTCTAGTCTAGGGCCCTTGCCTACTACCTTCAAACTTTTGTACACAATTTAGGAGTTGAACTACAAGAAATTGTCTCCATTCAATCATACAACAACCCTTCCAGAATATTTTTATATACCATTAGGTCCACACATATAAAAAAATAAAGAGGATGCAAAGGCACACCAAGTGAGTAGAAGAGTAGATTTCCATTGTGTGTAAGGATGAAGCTAAACTCATAGGTCTAGTTTGCAACCATGAAATTATCCTAGAATTGTAAACTTGCCCTCAAATAGAGCATAGAGAAAACATGGAACCTAAGGCATTCAAGCATGATATAGAGACATCATTTTTAAATAATATTAATTCTTGATATCAAAACCTTCATTGTTGGCACAAATTTTGGTCATAGAACTAAGTACTAGCCCCTAGGCATTTACTTTACTAATTTAACTATTAAAAAATATTTGATTATTCTTCTTCTTGGTGATTACAAATATGTTTCCTAAAACCTAAAGTGCCTACTCAACTCCTAAATCTAGGGGATGAAAACCTAGGACAATAAGTTAAAACTTATGATAAGGTAACAAATGGTTTAGGGCCAAACCTTAAGGTAGGGTAGACCTTCTTCTGTTAGGCTATGGTTGAACAAGGAGGATAATCCTTGAGATTATTATAGTGCAATTAAAAATAAATAAAATAATTACAAGTGGTCTTCAAAGAAAGGCTACCTTATACACATGAAACTCCTAAATTTTTATCACTAAACTTAACTATGCAATATTGTTAACTAAAGACTCAAGAACCTCCTCCAAGATTACAATATCTTTCAAGCATACAAAAAATGGTAAATAGGTTTATATCCCCAATGGTTAATGTACTTTAGTGGCTTACTTCATGCATGACACTCAAAACAAATAACTATACATATCCCTCGATAGATTCTACCAAGAGTAGCTTTCATATGATATATAAAAACTCAAGCATACTAGGTTATGTAGGTTGGTAAAACAAGCATAGTTGAATAAATGTGAATAAGATGTATATATTTTTGTAAGATTAGAATGGTACGGTGGTAGATGTGGTTTCAAGAGGATTTTTTCCTTGATCCAAACTAGATGTTAGGGTCAAAATCTATCCCTTATGCATGCAAACATGTAACCTTATGCCTAAAAGCTTAGTTTGACTCAATAATAAAATATAGAATTAGGTGGACATTCACCTTATATAAGTTTTTTTGTTCAGTTGTTAGTGTTATCACTTGGAATTACACCTTGTATGACACAATGGGATTGATCTCAATGTGTGAGACCTTGCAAATGAGATCAAACCTCTAGATAAGGTTGGTTACTCTTTCTGAGCTTAAGACTCGGAGAAATCAACTAAATCTAATGCTACTTACTCACTGAGAAAAGGAGAAGAGATGAAATTTAAAAGAGGCGATGCACCAGATTTATAATGTTTAGTTGGAATCGACATAACATAGTAATTATTTCAAAGGCTGAATAAACTAACACAGACTCATCCAATCTTTAACGAAGGTTAAAACAAAATATTGAAACTTATAGAGGGATTGTTTTATCCACATAATAAATGAACATCATTCAAACAAACACAGTGTAGAAGATAATGAGAGAGGTAGAATCAGTAACTTGTATTAATCATATAGGCTAAATAGCTATCACAAAAGAAAGATGATTTGTTACAGAAGGGTAGACACAAAATAACCATTGAGTAAGTGCAAGAAGATGGGGGGCCAAAAAGGGGTCTTAAGTGGCCACTTTTTTTTTTTGAAATCAGGAAATACTAGCCTTGGATGAGAAATTGAGCATAGTTACACTCAAAATTTGGAGATGCAACCAAAAAAATGTTCGTAGTGCTCCGAGTCTACTTTCTAAACTACTATTTTTTTTAAATGGCATAGATTAAGGGGTTCAAAAGAGGGAGCCATAGAAATTGGTATTGTTTCTATCAAAAAAACATAACTTAGCATGTTTTGTGGCTCCCTCAAAAGGTCAACTTTTTTTTGGTATTTTTAAAATGGCTTCAGTGTGAAATTAGCTAATAGCATGTAGTTTATGCCCAATTTTTCTTATAATTTTTTGATGAATATTTGATTTTTTACTAATTTTCAAAGTGGACACATCCTGAAAAATAGAATTTTGGCCGTGCTACCCCTATAAATTTTGAAAACTAATTGAAAATCATTTTTTTCTTTTTTAATATTTGTAGAATGAAGTCTAGTTTCTAAATATGTAATTTTTTTGAAATTTCAATGAATAGTTAATTTACAATGAAAAAAAAGACCAAACAATGGTTTTTGCCCAAAAACAGATAAACAAACAAAAGAAATTAAAGATGAAAGGCTTAACATTGTTAAAATGTGAAAAAAATCACATCGTCAAATAGCTAAGAGAAATCCTAACATTACCCAGGTGTTTAATTTGTTTGACCTTGAAACACGTGCAAATCTGAGGCTTAGCACGAACGAAATTATGTGAAATCTTGAAGAATATGGAAAAACATGTTTGTGGCTGTTCAAAAGGCACTCCAAGCCTTTGAGTTGGAAATCCAAAGCAAATCCCAAGCCCAAAGCTTGGGATTCCCAAAGAAAAACATAATGTGAGCGCGTTATAACGCGCTCGCGTTATGTTTTGCTTTGCATTTTTCTTTTTCCGCAAAAGTTTGTGTTGTTTGTCATGTTTGAAATAACGCGAGTGCATTATAATGCGCTCGTGTTATGTTCCCCTTCAATTTTTTTATGTTCAAGGCTATTAATCATGTATGTATGTATGTATGTATGCCTATATGCCTATATGTATGTATGTATGTATGTATGTGTCTATGTATGCCTATATGTATGTATGTATAGTGTCGAGGGTAGAGGAGAATAGAGATGGGAGTGAGCCAGATAGGGGAGGAGAGGGGTGGATAAGGATTGAGTGATTAAGGTTTAAGGTTGAGGATTGAGCATTTAGGGATAGGATTTAGAGTTTAGGGATAAGGGATTAGAGTTTAGGACCTTGAGGGATTAGGGTTTAGGGTTGAGGCTTTAGGGATAGCGTTTAGGGTTAAGGATCGAGGGATTAGGGTTAAGGTAGAGTGTTGAGGGTAGAGGGATTACGAATAAGGTTTAGGGTTGAGGGATTAGGGTTTAAGGTATAGTTTAGTAGTTCTTGTGGATAGAGCCAGTAAACAATGGCAGATTATTTGCCTGTTTCATAATAATATACCTCCCCTAAGTGTGGGGTGGACAGCAAGAAACATAGATGTACCCCAATGCAAATCTTTTCTCATAATGATCATCCTTATGATTTCAACTGTTAATTACTCACTGTGGATGTACCATACGTAAAGCTTTTCTCATAGTGTGTACACCTATTGGTATAATGAACCCCAGATGGGCCAGAAAAACATGCCATATAACATTACTAACATTAAAAAAGTTCATAGCCATTTTTCTGACATATTCTTGCAACAAAAATATCTTTAAGAGAAGACTGTCAAAATGATGGGTTTAACAACCTAAGGCAAAGCAGTTTTGTTGGGTTTAGGGTTTAGGGTTGAGGGATTAGGGTTTAGGGTTGAGAGATTATAGTTTAAGGTATAGTGTTGAGGGTTGAGGGTTTAGGGATAGGGTTTGGGGTTGAGCGATTAGGGTTTAGGGTTGACGGATTAGGGTTTAATGTTGAGAGTTGAGGGTTGAGGGTTGAGGGTTTAGGGATAGGGTTAATGGTCAAGGGATTAGGTTTAAAGTAGAGTGTTAAGGGTAGAGGGATTAGGGATAGGGTTTAGGGTTGAAGGTTTAACGATTGAGGGTTGAGGCTTTAGGGTTGAGGGTTAAGGGATTGGGGTTTAAAATATAGTGTTGAGCGTCGAGGGTTTATGGATAGGTTTTAGGGTTTAATTTTTAAGGGTTAAGGGTTGAGCAATAGGATTTAGGGTTTAGGGATAAGGGATTAGGGTTTAAGGTATAGTGTCGACGGTTGAGGGTTTAGGAATAGGGATAGTGTTTAGGGTTTAGGGATGAGGGATTAGGGTTGAGGGTTGAGGGATTAGGGTTTAAGGTATAGTGTCGAGGGTTGAGGGTTTATTGATAGTGTTTAGGGTTGAGGGTTGAGGGATTAGGTTTTAGGGTTGATGGATTAGGGTTTAAGGTATAGTGTTGAGGGTTGAGGGTTTAGGGATAGGGTTTAGGGTTGACGTATTAGGGTTTAGGGTTGACGGATTAGCGTTTAATGTCGAGGTTAGGGTTAGAGTGTTGAGGGTAGAGGGATTAGGGATAGGGTTTATGGTTGAAGGTTTAAGGATTGAGGATTGAGGCTTTAGGGATGAGGGTTTAAGGCTTAAGATATAGTGTCAAGTGTTGAGGGTGTAGGGATAGGGTTTAAGTTTTAAGGGTTAAGGGTTGAGGGATAGGGATTAGGGTTTAAGGTATAGTGTTGAGGGTTGATGGTTTAGGGATAGGGTTTAGGTTTGAGGGATTAGGGTTTAGGGTTGATGAATTAGGGTTTAATGTTGAGAGTTGAGGGTTCAGGGTTTAGGGTTCAGGGTTGGGGTTGAGGTATAGGGTTAATGGTCAAGGGATTAGGGTTAAATAAGAGTGTCGAGGGTAGAGGGATTAGGGATAGGGTTTAGGGTTGAAGGTTTAAGGGTTTAGGGTTGAGGCTTTAGGGATGAGGGTTAAGGGATTAGGGTTTAAGATATAGTGTCGAGTGTCGAGCATGTAGAGATAGGTTTTAGGGTTTAAGTTTTAAGGGTTAAGGATCGAGGGATTAGAGTTAAGGGTTGAGGGATTAGGGTTTGATGTTGAGGGTTGAGTACATTGAGGTTCGAGGGTTAAGGGTTTCAGGATAGGGTTGAGGGTCGAGGGATTAGGGTTAAAGTAGAGTGTCGAGGGTATAAGGATTAGGGATAGGGTTGGAGGGTTTAGGGATAAGGGATTAGGGTTTAAGGTATAGTATCGAGCCCATTGAGGGTCTAGGAATAGGGATAGTGTTTAGGGTTTAGGGATGAGGGATTAGAGTTGAGGGATGACAAATTAGGGTTGAGGGTTGAGGGATTAGGGTTTAGGGATAAGGTTTAGGGTTGAGGGATTAGGGTTTAAGGTATAGTGTTGAGGGTTTAGGGATAGGGTTTAGGGTTGAGGGATTAGGATTTAATGTTAAGGGTTGAGGCTTTAGTGTTTAGGGTTTAGGGATAGGGTTGAGGGTCAAGGGATCAAAGTTAAGGGTTGAGGGATTAGGGTTTGACATTAGGGTTGAGGGTTGAGGTTCAAGGGTCAAGGGATTAGGGTTAAAGTAGAGTGTGGAGGGTATAAGGATTAGGGATAGGGTTGGAGGGTTTAGGGATAAGGGATTAGGGTTTAAGGTATAGTATCGAGTCTGTTGAGGGTTTACGAATAGGGATAGCATTTAGGGTTTAGGGATGAGGGATTAGAGTTGAGGGATGACGGATTAGGGTTGAGGGTTGAGGGATTAGGGTTTAGGGATAAGGTTTAGGGTTGAGGGTTGAGGGATTAGGGTTTAAGGTATAGTGTTGAGGGTTTAGGGATAGGGTTTAGGGTTGAGGGATTAGAGTGAAGGGTTAAGGGATTAGGATTTGACGTTGAGGGTTGAGGCTTTAGGTTTTAGGGTTTAGGGATAGGGTTGAGGGTTGAGGGATCAGAGTTAAGGGTTGAGGGATTAGGGTTTGACATTGAGGGTTGAGGGTTGAGGTTCGAGGGTCAAGGTTTAGGGATAGGGTTAAGGGTCAAGGGATTAGGGTTAAAGTAGAGTGTGGAGGGTATAAGGATTAGGGATAGGGTTGGAGGGTTTAGGGATAAGGGATTAGGGTTTAAGGTATAGTATCAAGTCTGTTGAGGGTTTAGGAATAGGGATAGCATTTAGGGTTTAGGGATGAGGGATTAGAGTTGAGGGATGACATATTAGGGTTGAGGGTTGAGGGATTAGGGTTTAGGGATAAGATTTAAGGTTGAGAGTTGAGGGATTAGAGTTTAGGGTATAGTGTTGAGGGTTTAGGGATAGGGGAGGGATTAGAGTGAAGGGTTGAGGGATTAGGATTTGACGTTGAGGGTTGAGGCTTTAGGGTTTAAGGTTTAGGGATAGGGTTGAGGGTCGAGGGATCAGAGTTAAAGGTTGAGGGATTAGTGTTTGACGTTGAGGGTTGAGGGTTGAGGGTTGAGGTTCGAGGGTCAAGGGTTTAGGCATAGGGTTGAGGGTAGAGGGATTAGGGTTAAAGTAGAGTGTGGAGGGTATAAGGATTAGGGATAGGGTTGGAGGGTTTAGGGATAAGGGATTAGGGTTTAAGGTATAGTATCGAGTCTATTGAGGGTTTAGGAATAGGGATAGCATTTAGGGTTTAGGGATGAGGGATTAGAGTTGAGGGGTGACGGATTAGGGTTGAGGATTAAGGGATTAGGGTTTAGGGATAAGGTTTAGGGATGAGGGTTGAGGGATTAGGGTTTAAAGTATAGTGCTGAGGGTTTAGGGATAGGGTTTAGGGTTGAGGGATTAGAGTGAAGGGTTAAGGGATTAGAATTTGACGTTGAGGGTTGAGGCTTTAGGGTTTAGGGTTTAGGGATAGGGTTGAGGGTCGAGGGATCAGAGTTAAGGGTTGAGGCATTAGCGTTTGACGTTGAGGGTTGAGGGTTGAGGTTTGAGGTTTGAGGGTCAAGGGTTTAGGGATAGGGTTGAGGGTCGATGGATTAGGGTTAAAGTAGAGTATGGAGGGTATAAGGATTAGGGATAGGTTTGGAGGGTTTAGGGATAAGGGATTAGGGTTTAAGGTATAGTATCGAGTCTGTTGAGGGTTTAGGAATAGGGATAGCATTTAGGGATAGCATTCAAGTTGAGAGTACATCATCACTCACATGTGATGAAGGAGGTATGCCATCGTTCCCACCTTAACCTCAAGGTATGTCATCTATTCCATCTTCGATCGAAGGTATGCCATCTAGCCCATCTCATTTAAATATTGATGAAATTTCTAATGTTGAGATGAATTTACCTAACTTAACACCACCTAGAATTTTGCATAGAAAGCCAAAGTATTTGATTGATATTGATGAGAATATTTTGCAGCCAATGGAAGGTAAGATTCCAAAACGCACTTGTAGAAGATATGCTCATAAGATTTGGAGATTGTTCTTTGAAAAGTTAAATGAGACTGCAAGATGTCAACTATTCATTGAAATGACGCGAAGTATAAAGTATAGGTCCATCATGAAGATTCTTGGGTTGAGAACATTAGAGGCTTCAAGTGAAAAATCTATTGTCAAGAATCTAATGAGTGCGTATGAGAGTGTGGGTAACACCTCACACACAAAAGATAGTAATGCAACACGGCATGTGATTACATCAACTATAGTAAGTAGTCAAACGAGGAAAGCTCATCTCATTAGAAACACGAGTCAAGAATTGAGAATTAATAGGAAAAATTTAGCAAGAGCCATTGGAAGACGCCAAAGAATTGAGGACACTAATGCCAATGAATTATGGGCGTTCTCAGGGAGACTACCACGAAAAGATAAACTAATTGTTGAAGCATTGAGATCACTAATTGAAGACTTTTGAAAGAATTACACAAGGGTATCTCTGAATCAAAGGGATTTGGTAAGAAGGAGAATTAGTAGTTAGAACTGTGAGCCACATCCAAAGCATTTTTTGGATGAGACTCAAACACAGTTTTATGGTAAATTTCTAGAGAAGTATCCTCAAGTTAAAATTTGTCAAAGATTTTTTGAAATGCTAAAACCTTTCTAGGTCAAGATAAATCACACACACACACACTACTTGTTCTTGTAGATTACATATTGAATTTTCTAACCATTTTGATGCTTATAGGTCTATATGTTTAGATATGCATACTAACAATGATTTGTAGGGTTGTGCCATATGTGCCCCACCAACATCTTCAAGAGACTTCATATCAAGAATTTTATGTGAAAGAGAGGAAGGTCAAATATTCTACAAGAAATTATGATTGGATGGCACATGTCATCATTGCGGTGGCTTGCAACATTTGCCAATATGTGAACATATGGAAAGAACATATGCGGTTGGAAACGAACTTGTAGAGTTTGGCAAGTATAAAACAGTGGCATACAATACAAAAGATGGTAAAGAAGTAAAGAGGTGTGAATTGGTTATTGAAAAGATTCTAGTGTATCAGTTTATGCCTATATTTCGTGACAGCATAGTGTATGAGTATGCAAGACATGTCCATAGAGCTTGATGGTTGGACTTGCAATTCAAGTTATACAAGGACACATTTCTAGTTGGTAGCTTTATTTCAGTCATCGACTTTGCAGAGAACTACAGTCTACAGCCACAGTGTGAGGTGCAATCACAATATTACAACTCCACACAGGTTTCTATATTTGTGCACATCGCATTCATTCATGTGAATGATAGTATAAAGGATGACAGAAAGATCATAAGGGAGTATAATTTCTATATTAGTGATGATCACACGCATTCTATGGAGTTCGTGCAAGGTTGCTTTCAGGTGTTCTACAATGATTTGGCTAGAAGGGGCATATCGTTCAGTCAGCATATCATATGGTCAGATAACTGTGCGTCACAATTCAAGAACTCGCAGAATTTCTATTGCCTGAGTAGGAGGCATAATTTTATAGGTATTCAGCATATGTGGAACTTTTGTGAGGCCAGGCATGGAAAGGGGGAGCATGATGGTGCAGAAGCATGTATCAAAAGAGCCATAACACAAGAAGAGTTAAAGTATAAAGACAATGCAAAGTTGACAGATGCAAAATCGATTATCGAGTGGTGTAATGCTTCCATGGGTCTAGGTAATGAAGGTAAGTCTTCAGTTCGTAGATTTTTTTGGTTGATAGATGATACTAACATTACACCATATGAGGACTGTTGTACACTGATAGGGTCAAATGAGATGCACTCTTTCAGAAGGTCAATTGCAGGTTCATGGAGTATCCATACGCAAAAGATGTCATGCTTTTGTTCTTCCTGTACAATTCAAGTCTGGGATGAGTGTGAGTCAAAGGAGTGGGTTAACGAATGGTAGTTAAGTTATCTTAGCCCACTTGACATGTATCAACCCCCGACAGCACTAGAACTAACACAAATAGAATCATCAGTTAACTTTGACCACATATCAGATTTCGTTCAACCAGGTAATATAGGGCACGTATATGCATCTAATTTCATCTAGTTCAACCAGGTAATGTCATCTTACTTTGTAGTGTTTTTATAATGTTGACTAATTTCATCTAATTTGCTACACATATCAATGTAGGGCACATATATGTAGTTATTGTAGATGAAGATAATGAAGAGAGAACAAATTATTACTTATGTCATTGTTTTGAGGCCAAAAAGAAATTGGAGGCCCCTATTACAGATGGAGAAAACATCGAATACCCTATAGGCTCAGTGGTTATTACTGGAACATGACTTAGAAGGTACCCACATAAGAGTGTTAATATTTGGGTATTTCAAGACTATGACACACATCAGAAGATTCTTCATTACTCAAACCTTATCATGGCATCCAATGTTTATTTGATAAAGTATCAGGGTAGACCTTTGAACAAAATATTGTGGAAGGTGTGTGAGTCTGACCATGAAGCAATACTTGACACAATAAAGAGTAGAGCAGACCCGGATGGTTCATTGGATTAATTTGTAAGTATTCACATTGATTTTGTAAAGTCATGTTACATTGAGTTGTAAGTATGCACATTAATTTGTAATGTTTGTCTTTTTTTTAATTTCCTACTGCATTTTTACACATATACACATTTTTACATCATCATGTTATGCATTTTGGTGTCTTGCTCCTAATGCAACCAAACTGATTGTTCTAACATGTCCAGATGGGTACCTTTAGGCTAGGCATTGTTCTATTTTTCACCCAAACATGTCGAAACAGTCTGAGCTACATTGTACCGACGATATCCCTGAAGAGTCTAAAGTGCAAAAAGGTAGCAATCTTTGATAAGATGTTACTCAAAAACTGTGTCACTTAGAAACATTCTATCTAAGGCAACGTGATCATGTAGAGTGCCTCTACAATAACCTCTCTCAGTATTTTATATCTCTGAGGCATTTGCTTGTGGTGAAAGGTTTTCTGCTGCCCCAAAAATTGTCAGAAGAGGCAATGTAAAGTTGCAAAGGGGTGTAACTTTCATCCTGGTCCTGATGCGACCAAACTGACTATTCCAACATATCCGGATGGGTACATTTATGCTAGGTATGGTCCTTTTTTTCACCCAAACATGTCAAAACAGTTCGAGCTACATTGTACCGACGATATCCCTGAAGAGTCCAAAGTGCAAAAAGGCAGCAATTTTTGACGAGATGTTACTCAAAAACCGTGTCACTTAGAAATATTCTATCTAAGGTAATGTGATCCCGTAGAGTGCCTCTACAATAACCTCTCTCAATTTTTTATACCTCTGAGGCATTTGCCCTTGGTGAAAAGTTTTCTGCTGCCCCAAAAATCATCAGAAGGAGGTAGTGTAAAGTTGCAAAGGGCTATAACTTTCATCCTGCTCATGATGCAACCAAACTGACTATTCCAACGCGTCTGGATGGGTACATTTACGTTAGGCATGGTCCTTTTTTTCACCCAAACATGTCAAAACAGTCCGAGCTACATTGTACCAATGATATCCCTGAAGAGTCCAAAGTGTAAAAAGGTAGCAATCTTCTATGAGATGTTACTCAAAAACTGTGTCACTTAGAAACATTCCGTCTAAGGCAACGTGATCATGAAGAGTGCCTCTACAATAACCTCTCTCAGTTTTTTATATCTCTGAGATATTTGCCCGTGGTCAAAGGTTTTCTGCTGCCCCAAAAATCATGAGGAGGCAGTGTAAAGTTGCAAAGGGGTGTAACTTTCATCCTACTCCTGATGTGATCAAACTGACTATTCCAACATGTCCGGATGGGTGCATTTACACTAGACATGGTCCTATTTTTCACCCAAACATGTTGAAACAGTCTGAGCTACATTGTACCGATGATATCCCTGAAGAGTCCAAAGTGCAAAAAGGTAGCAATCTTTGACGAGATGTTACTTGAAAACTGTGTCACTTAGAAACATTTCATCTAAGGTATCATGATCATGTAGAGTGTCTCTAAAATAACCTCTCTCATTTTTTAATATCTCTCAGACATTTACCCGTGGTCAAAGGTTTTCTGCTGCCCCAAAAATCGTCAGAAGGAGGCAGTGTAAAGTTGCAAAGGGGTGTAACTTTCGTCCTACTCCTGATGCAACCAAACTGACTATTCCAACGTGTCTGGATGGGTACATTTACGCTAGGTATGGTCATATTTTTCACCCAAACATGTCAAAATAGTCTGAGCTACATTGTACCAACGATATCCTTGAAGAGTCTAAAGTGCAAAAAGGCAGCAATCTTTGACGAGATGTTACTTGAAAACCATGTCACTTAGAAACATTCCATCTGAGGCAACGCGATCTCATAGAGTGCCTCTACAATAACCTCTCTCAGTTTTTTATATCTCTGAGACATTTTCCCGTGGTCAAAGGTTTTCTGCTGCCCCAAAAATTGTCAGAAGGAGGCAGCGTAAAGTTACAAAGGGGTGTAACTTTCATCCTGCTCCTGATGTGACCAAACTGACTATTCCAACGCATCTAGATGGGTACATTTATGCTAGGCATGGTCTTATTTTTCACCCAAACATGTCGAAACAATCCGAGCTACATTGTACCGACGATATCCCTGAAGAGCCCAAAGTGCAAAAAGGCAGCAATCTTTGACGAGATGTTACTCGAAAACTATGTCACTTAGAAACATTCTGTCTAAGGCAACGCGATAAAGTTGAGTGCCTCTACAATAACCTCTCTCAGTTTTTTATATCTTTGAGGTGTTTGCCCATGGTGAAAGATTTTCTGCTACCCAAAAATCGTCAGAAGGAGGCAGTGTAAAGTTGCAAAGCATTGCTAAGAAATCCTCAATACTCAAACACTCCAATGAACTGAAGCAACTTCTTCTTAGGCGCAAATGTAAGGGTACACAAGGGGAAAATGGTGCCTAAATGACTTAGTGCATTTCTATGACTTCATTCACATGTTTAAATGTTTGAGAAACTCTCCTTTACTAAGCGCTTGTCCTCATGTCAATGTTAAGCTTTATACCTCCTAGGCACTCAATTAGGTGATGTAATTAGATACAACTTACCCTTAGGCACTAGTGTAGCTTCTTCAATCCATCACACTTCTAGGTGGTCAAATTTGAGGTCTTGGACTTGTATCTTATTCCTAGGCGCAATTGGATGATCTTCCTAGATCTAGGCACTCATGATGGTGGGAAATTACATGAAGGGACACCTAAGTCCAATTTGACTTTGTATTTGATATTTTATGACTCCAATTGACTAGGAATGGCTCAATTTATAAAGGGCTAACTCAATAATGTAAGTTTAAGGTCTTTTCCTTCTAGGCGTCAATTAATGAGTTCACTAGATGCAATTTCTTCTGGACTTGAAGATTGCGAAAGAACTTGAAGCTTGGATGGATGTCTTCAAATGTTCGATGAAGAAGTGTTCCAACTTGAAAGGTCCTTTGAAGTGTAGATATTGATGATAACACTTTCCCTTATATGTGAAGCAGACGACTTCTCAAGGAGGCTTAAATGTATCAGAGGAACTTGAAATTGAATGGATGTCTTTGGAATGCTTGATGATGATGAGAAGTTCCTTTGGAGCGGCTACATGCTGATCTTGAAGCGATGATTGATGAAGAATCTAGTTGATACTTGATGATGAATGGAACTTGAAGTGATAAATGGAAGTCTTTGAACATGATGCAACTGGTGATGTTGTTGATGAAGAAGACTTGAAATATATCTTGTTGTGACCTCTTGGAGTAGCTACCTCTTGAAGTGGTGTTTCCTTGGTAGTGATTACTTCCATCTTAACTCTTTGGCATGAATGAATGTGAAAGGCTCCTTTGGAGCAGCTACATGATGACTCTAGGCGACTCCAAGCTCTTGCTCCTACCTTTTCCTTCAATCTTCCTACAATACAAACCAAGAAACACATCAATCCTCATGATAAACATTTTATAACACAAAGGAATCCTCTTTAAACATGGAATAATCTTACTACAAATCTAGGCGCATATGTAGGTAAAAAGAAGAGCAAAGGGTGCCTAACACAAGTTGGTCCATATTTATCATTTTAAATGATTTCAAATAATTGTAATGGCTTAAAGAGGTCAATCTCCCTTAAGAGATTCATTCAAAAGGTGTCTTTCAATGCAATTTCTCCCTTAGGTGCCAGAATGGGTTTGTACTGATGGAGATTGCGCCTAGATTTAAATGTCTTTATACTTGCAATTTTGCAATTCTAAATGATGAGACATGTCTTAAAATGAATTCTATCTTTCAAGCGCTCACTCCAAAAGGTCATCTCATGAAATTTCACCCAAGGCGCTCATTGAGGTGTCCTCAAAGGCTAAAGTGCGCCTAACTCAATTGCCTTTATCTTTATCATTTTTATGCTTTCAACAATTAAAAATGACCTAGAGTGATCCTTTCTCTCAAGGCACTCACCTATTAATATGAAATCAAGTTATTTCCCTTAGGCACAATTTTAGGCTTGTATGGGTGAAAAGTGCGCCTTACATCCTTAGGTGGTTCTTTCTAATTCTCAATGATTTCAATCAAATGCCAAGTGTCTAAGGAAGCTTTTGTCTTGAGATGATTAAATTTTGAGGTTCAAATCCCTTCCTCTATCAAGGCACAATCTGAGGGTTGTATAGATGAAAGTTGACTTCAACTTGGGCACTCATTTGAGTTGGGAGGAGCTAGAATTTGTACCTAGATTGGAGATAGATATTTTCACTTATTTGATGATGGTCTCAAGTCTCTCTACCAAGGCGCATTTTGATGATGTTCTTATTTAAACTCTTATGAAGACTATCTCATCCCTAAGCGCTCATCCTCATGATTTTCATGCACTTAGACTTCAAGGCACCAAAACTAGTAGGAAAATTCACAATGAGCGCCTTTGCTTTGGAAGAATTTCTTATTGATCATTAGGCACACTTTGGAGTTGATATGTACTTCCTTTACTTCCATGTACTCAATTCATCATAATTATTGTCAAAGACTTCTCCAAGTTGATTGATAACATGCTTCTTGATGTTAAGATCCTTCATTCACTCCTTCTTAGATCTAGGTGCTCATGATGGTGGGAAATTACATGAAGGGTGCCTAAGGTTCAAGATAGGTTCTTTCCACTCATCTTAACTTTCAATCATTGTAGTTAATCTCAAAAGACATCATCCAAAATGAGAAACCTCCAAGACTTGTCATTGTAAGTTGATTTCCTCCAAGGCGCCAATACAAGGTTCTTTTGAAGGCA
The DNA here is from genome assembly GCA_027924645.1 of Cunninghamia lanceolata. NCBI lineage: Eukaryota > Viridiplantae > Streptophyta > Pinopsida > Cupressales > Cupressaceae > Cunninghamia > Cunninghamia lanceolata. The sequence continues at coordinate 4,989,061 of BSBN01000495.1, read as the reverse complement.
AAGGGTGCCTAGGCTTATGGGGCTTAATTTGATGTATTTATTGAAAGCTCAAGGTGAATTGATGCTTATTGAAAATACCACTTAGTCCTTCATTTACATTCTAGGTGCCATTTCCTATTGACTTATATACTCCTCCTCATGCTAGGGCGCCATAATGAAGTGGTTTAGACAATAGGTGCGCTTCACTTACTAGAGGCTTGTTCTCCTTCCACCTTAGGCACACTTTTATGGTGGAACAGGTGTCAATGGGTGCCTTTTCTTAAATGAATGCTCTCTCCAAGTTGGGTGCCCTTTTGAGGCTTTATGAGTTGCAAATTGTGCCTTAACCCTTCATGCTTGTTGCTCAATGTTTGAATATTTAAGAAAGTCTCCTTTAGGTTCTCATCTTAATGACTTTTTCTCAAGGCGCAATCATCCTAATGACTTGGATATTCATCCTAGTGTTTTAGGATATCAAGCTACCAGACTTAGTCATTTTCAGGATCTCAAACATAAAGAATAACATGATGATTCATTTTTTTGTATTGCATATAGTTGACATTATATGCTACTCATAAAGAATATTAATTTTTTCTATTCAACATGATGATTCATTTTTTTTTTAAATACAACTTTTATCTTTTAGTTCCAAAATGAGGTTTAGGTGATACTTGAATAACAATAGCTAGCTTATTGGATCAACAAACATCCTATGTAATACAATTGGACTTTAAATATTTGAAGTAGCCATCTACAAATATCCATTCAAATGTGGATTTATAATGCAAGTATGGACACCATCAATAAAAAAGATTTGTATTAACCAAATATCCATATAGGCATACATCAATATATGTCGATATAAGTATAACATATATACAAAATAGCCATATAGGCTTACAAGAATGCCATATAGGCATACAATGTCAACTATATACAATACAAAATATATGTCCACAAATGCCATATAGGCATACAACAAAGGAACACAATAAAAAGTCATTCCCCTCTAGCTGGTGAAGAGAATAGATCACGGGCAGTCTTTGATCTTCTAGGGGATGGAGATACGCATGTGGGTGGTCTACTATGAACCTGAGGGCTACTCCTCCTATTTAGTTCTTCCTGCATCTTTAGCTGTTACAATAAAAAGTATAGACATTAATATATAAAAATTACATGTTATAAAAAATAAAACATTTAACAAAATAATCACTTACCGCTACCATATAATCTATCTCCTCACTTGCCTCAGTAGCAGGAATAGGCTGTGGTGATGTCATGTCCTATAGAAATCATCCAGATAGAAATTAAACTTCAAATCAATAATCTTTTGACTTTTCAAAAATAGACAACTATAACAATGAATGTAAATTGAAACTTACTAATCTACCTCATACCCCTATCAATGTCATGGAGCTATGAATCGCAAAGATCACACCATGCTCCATTGCCATATGAACATCAGGAGGTGTCTCCGCAGCCTGCATCATCTAGAAATAAAACAACATTATTCAATTACGAAAACTATAATAGTGATATAAATCATGGCTCCTAACATACACACACGTTCATCTAAACATGGAAGTACACACAATAAAGCACACAAGTCACATACAAAAATCTAGTAAGTACAATTCATTCATTAAACTATTTATTTTATTACCTCCGTGAAGCTTTGAAGTCCACCACCGCTGGCAGGTGTTGCCATGAAATCTCCAATATTAACCTATTCAACATCCAAAATCAGATATTAGAATACCATTCATATAATGATGCTATTCACATGTAATATTTATAATTGTTTACTAGTTACATACCCTGACAATAGATGATCTAGTGTAATATGCAGGTGGACAACCACTGAAAACTGCATCAATGCTATGACCCTAAAATTTCATTAAAATCATCAAACTAAATTAGTTAATCTTGCATTTCAAAAATAAAATTTAATAAATTAAATTCAATAAACTTGCTAATATTTACCTGAGTATCAAGGCCGAAAGTCTCACTCAAGAGGGTATCTGTCATCACCATCTGCTCAACTGCAGATGTAGCTTGTGCACCTGCGTCTTGACTATCCATGGGGTCATAACCACAGGCTGAGCCGCAAGCCTGAAAAGCATGGGGTGGGACCCTACTCCTCGCATTATCTCCCAACCCACTCTGTACTGCAGGACTGACATGCTCTATGATGCTCTGGGTCAAGGCACTAATGGACTGAAGTGCATCAACCTCAACACTCTCCTTCACAATGGAAGGGATAGAAACATGCTCATGGGCTGGTCTACTGATTACTCATCTCACTGCCCGCTATGGGTCAACACGTGCCCCTGGTCTATCTTGTGCCGACCCCCCACCTCTACCCTAGATGTCCCGCATATCAAAATAGTTTGGCACTTTATTGAGGACAAACTTGCAGTAGAGTTTCCTTAAAAAGTATTGCGAGACCTCATTATTATTGCATGGAGGATGGTCAAAAACCATCCACCACCTCTACCCAAAATTGTCCCTTATCACTTGGTTGTTGCACCAATGGATAGGGAACCTCTTGTATGTAATGGGTGGAGGTTGATTTGTTTGTGGGTTTGTGAAAATAGAACACAAGTCTAATTTTGTAATTTGTAATTTTTTCACATCTTGGTATGACAGCTTGTCTACATAATAATCTCTAAACTCTCTCCTCTTATCCATCCAACTAGTTATTTGCTTGCTAATTGAATCTACATTTGATAACATAGATTCAAGAGATTCAGCAAGCATGGACCTATGCAAGGTTGAAGTGGAAGGATCTTTCAACCTTGCAATTATATCTTCAATTTTTTTTTGTTGTTTTCAATTTGCCCCATTATATTTTCTTGTGTTCCAGGGGCATGTCGAGGAATGGATGGAGGAGGTTGTTGTTCAGCAGGTATTTCCTCTTCAGGGTTTTGTGGATTTTAAGGAGGAGGAGGTGCATTAACATTTCCTTACAATTAACGAAATATACATCAAAAATCAACTCAAACCTACCTATTTAGAAATAAATTCAAACAAAAAAACAAATATAACTCACTCCTTTAGCATGCTCGATGTCATGGCGGCATTTTGGTGACGAATTGATAAGGTTTTTGTGTCGAATTGAGTTTTACAAAATGTGAGTGCACTTCCTAGGGTTCGCAGGTCGCGGGTATAGAGGAGAAGAAAGAAATGAAATGAGATCGATAACCTTTTTTTTAATTTATAACAAGTCAAAATGTGCTTGCGTTATGGCTTGGTTTTGACGAGCCTTAGGCTCGTCATTACCAAACCATAACGTGCTCGCGTTTTGTTTTTATTTTTTTGAAAACAATTTGGCCACTTTTTGGCCCCCCATCTTTTTGCACTTACCCCATTTGCATTCATTGGTGAACCACTATCGGAGACATCAAAGGATCAGCTTCGAACACAATGTATCAGATCTGACTGGTTCTTGCAAATACATTACAAGGTCTATGATAACAAATTATCTAACCAATATAACAGCCCAGAAGAGTAGTTAACATTATTTTTCTCTTGTTTTCATGTACATATAGCATTTTGATCCATCATGCAACACCAGGCATTGAAAATTAGTCAACCACCTTGCCCAAGTGCCCACGCTGCATTAAATTTGGCCTATAAACCTGTTAGAAGACCTATAGAATGGGACGATAGCCATGCCATGTCAAGTCTATGGAATGGCAGAAGAAGATTGTCAACACGTAGGGGTGTCAGACGCATTGAAGAAGGTAGGTCAGAAATCCTTTTATGTACCTACATCTTCTTTTTGTTCCTTCTTTGTACATTCACATTGAAGATCTTAACTATTTCAACCACCTGAATCTGACCTTTCTGCAACATTTGTAATTTAGGTATTAAATTCCTTCTGCAATAGTGGAGTGATGCAAAGAATTGTGTCCTTCAATCTTTTACAACACTTCAAAATATTTTAAATTTAAAATATTTTAAAGCTTTACATTATATTACATGCTTCACTTTTATGGCCTTTATTTTGCCTCATTGGAAAAATTTGTCTATCACGAACCATTTATGTCTTTGCATTCTCTTCATTTTCCTCTCTACCCTTTAGTCAGCAATTTCTTAATTTCGTAAACTTGGCTTGTGTTCTCATTTTCCTCTTTGGTCAGAGAAATACCACTTTCGCGAACCACTTTGCCCTTGCCTTGCCAATATCAAAGTGGATTGTTCTTGAAGCTCTTTACAAGATCTTTACAAAAATTACAAGATTTTTACAAAATTTACAAAAATTACAATAACATAACCCAAAAGGGACTAAAACTCTTCCCTCAATGGATTGTTCTTGAAGCTCTCTCTTTAGGCATAAGAGGTTGATGACTCACACATTCTTCTCCAAAATGGAATATATCCAATAAAGAAAACTCCATTACCTCTTTTATAAAGCATCTTCTACTTGCATGATTACAAACAATCTCTCTCCTCCTTTCCCAAATGTCCATCTTTTTTGCTACTCAACTACACCATGGTGCTAAAAATATGCCAAAAGAGTATAAGGGAGTGAAAGGAGAAGAAATAAATCCTTCTACTAGATGATTGTCCTATCATGCATCCACTTGGACTTGCATAAAGTCAATGAATCCTTTAAACATTTTGTTTCTTGGTCCTTCCTCCCACAACAACCTATTGTTTTTCAATTTTAGCCTACTCTATTTCTTCTTTTCTTCTAATTTTCCTCTTGCCCAATCCCATGCAAGATTTTCTTCAACCTATCTTGTGTCTTGTTTTGTGACATACATATTTTCCCTCTTCTAAGAATGATGTCTCCTTTTTCTTCCTCATAGTAGCCATTGGAAACTCCATCGAATCAATCCTAAAAACAAAATCCCCTTATAGATACAAGCCTTGTCACTCACATCATATGCCCCCTTTTCTTCTTTTCTTCTAAAAAATAAAAGACATGTCTCAAAGGAATGCTATCACCTTCCCTCTGAGTGCCAAAATTCGCATCTTCCTTGCTCTACATACCAACACACATGAATTAAATCTTTATTCTAGTGTATTGCCTAAGCTAAAGTAATAGCCCCTAGGAGTTTTGAATTCACCTAACTTGTGTATTCATTTTGGTTGGGCATTTAATATGGTGAGCGATAGGTTAAAATAGCTCCTAAGCCCAATAGTGTGAGGAAATTTCCACTTCAGAGTTGGTGGCAAAATTTAAACCTACAGGGCTATGATGTGGTTGTTTGTTGAATCAATATGACTCCCTTGCATCTTCATTGCTCCATATCATTGAATCATAGCTATAGTTTGAGAAAAGGAGAATATTCCTTGTCTAGTAGGCTCTTAAGTGGTGTTCATAGCAAATCTAAAGGTGAATTGGTTCCAAATTTTAAATTCAACAGAGTTTAGGCCTACACACATAGTTTACATCTACAGGTAGTTTCAAGTCCATAATTGCATAGACTAGTTTTATAGTTGCACAAATGAATCAAAACATGGATAAGGGATTTACTTTTATAGAGGCATTCGTCTAACATCTTGCACAACATATCTACATCAAATTTCTAATTAAATAACTTTATTTATTTAATTAATTTTTAAACATTTATTTTAATACATTTATCAATATTACCTCATTAAATTTTAAAGATTCTTGATGATCTTACTTGATTATTCATTTATCCTAAATTTTTTAGAAGCTCATATATTTTCATTTTCAAATATAATAGAAAACAAATTTACACCTTAACATAAACACAATATATCTAAAAGAAGTTTGAAACACATAAAATAAGTAACCTGAACCATGGAAGTCGTTGTGTACTAAGAAAAACAACAGTTGTTTCGAAAACATATTGGTTCCAACTTCCATCCATCTCATCTCCCCGAATTTTGGTTGGAGATTTAGCTTAAATATTTAGGAACATATAACTATAATTTATTCCAATCAAATAAAGTCAATGGTACAGCAATGAACCGCCAGTGACATCATATAATTCTGTAATGGCTCACAGCAATGAGCAGACATTAGAATGGTGCTACCAAGTCCAAACCCATAAAATATGTACTATGCCATCCCACAGGTATTATTTAATGGATTCTGGAAGAAAAACCAAACTACTTGATAAGGAAGAGCTTGTGTTAGTTTCAAGTGATAAATCAAATGACCGCGTCTGCGTTGCGGCGTTGGTAATATGGTAATATGGTTTGACTTAATGGCGGCTCACTGCTATCTGCACATGTTACAAAGGCCTCTCTCTCTCTCTCTATATATATGTACCCTTACACAGGCCAAACACCCAACATGATTTCTGAATCAATTGACTTAGGCATCTCAAGGTGATTACAAGATTCATTAATTTCAGCACTCACTGTCAAAATCTCTAATCATCTTCATCCAACAGCGATTCTTTATGGCTGCCTTCATGATACTGTTGATTACTTTCAATCTTCAGGCCACCTTGTCTACTTCTGCTCCCTCCTACAATGTCATAGACAATTGCTGGAGAAGAGATCCACACTGGGCAGCGCAAAGCAACAGAATGAAACTTGCAGATTGTGGTGTGGGTTTTGGAAGTGCAGCCAAGGGAGGAAATGGAGGAGAGGTATACACAGTCACTAGTCCAGATGACAATGCTGAAAATCCTCTGCCTGGCACTCTCCGATACGGAGTTACTCGTGATGGTCCTCTGTGGATAGTTTTTGCAAGAGATATGGAGATAAAGCTTCAGATGCCCCTCTTTTTCACCAGCCACAAGACTATCGACGCAAGGGGGTCAAATATTCACATTAGCAATGGGCCTTGCATCCGCCTCTTCAATGTCAGCAACATTATCATCCATGGATTAAACATCCATGACTGCAAGCCAAGTGTATCTGGCAATGTTCTGCTCTCACAATCCATGAGCCCTGAGATGATGGATACACAAGATGGAGATGGAATTTCAGTTGTTACTTCACGAGACATTTGGATCGATCATAACGCCCTCTCCAATTGCACAGATGGGCTTGTAGATGTCACGCTTGCTTCCACTGCAGTTACCATTTCTAACAACCGCTTCTCTTACCATGACAAAGTAAGAGAGAAAAATATGCAGACTTAAAATTACTATAGATAGGAAGTAGTGTGGTTTAATGAATATGGATGGATGATTAATCTTGCCCATGTAATAAAACAATGCAGGTGATGCTTTTGGGCCACAGCGATGATTATACAGCTGATAAAGCCATGAGAGTGACTGTTGCATTCAACCACTTTGGACCTGGCTTATTGGAGCGCATGCCAAGGTAATTGAAGTAAATTCAACTTCTCATGTTTAACTAGCTAGGTCCATTCGTCAATCAATGCAGATATGATCGATCTCCAACAGTCAACAACTCTTAATTCACATGATATGGGTTAGGGTTAGGATATTTATTTTGGGATTCAATGTGTAGTTTCTTGAGTCAAACTCATTGACTCATATTTCATGAGTAGTGGTTTACAAGAACCCATCTAAGTGGGTTTGATCTTTGGGAAAACTCCATGGTTAAACACACTTGAGTTGGATTAGTACCGGAATGAGTGACCTATCGGGAAGTCCCAATCCTTAACCCTTATGAGCATCACCTAGATGTAATGAGTGCTACTTCTCAAGACATCACCCATCTCAGTACTACTTCGACTCAAGCGAGCTTAACCATGGAGTTTCTCCCAAAATCAAGCCCACTTAGATGGGTTCTTCTTAACCACTACTCATGAAATATGGGTCAATGAATTTGATTCAAAAAACTAAGCACTTGAATCCTGAAATAAATATCATAATTTGAAATGCTGGGAATATATCCTACTTATCAATGTTATGGGTTGTTTTTTGTGGGCAGGTGCTGACATGGGTATGCTCATGTGGCGAACAACTACTATGAACCATGGGGTATATACGCAATTGGAGGGAGTGCCCACCCTATGATTAGAAGCGAAGGCAATCGTTTTGTTGCCCCCAACGAGGAATACAAGAAGCAGGTGACATGGCGTGAGAGCCCTGATGGAAAGAGTTGGCTGTGGAAGTCTGTGAGGGACACATTTTTGAATGGGGCGTACTTCGTTCCATCTGGCAGAGGAAAAGCACTTCCCCTCTACCAGGCAGGCCAGCAATTTAAAGTTGCTAATGGAAAATTAGTACCCATTTTGACTGAAAGTGCAGGAGTCCTAGCCTGCAATTTCTCCGGGCCTTGCCTGTAATACTTGTTACATCCTAACTTAGAGCCCTGTTCTCATAGAGATTGTCACATTCTTTGATCCGATTCATTTCATTCATCCCTTAGTTTTGAAGATTCAATTCACTCATTCTTCCCATGTTTTGGAAGATTAAATTCAATCATTATCAATATTTCACTTCTTGGCAAATGAAACTTATGTGGTTGCTACTTTTGACTCTCAAATTCTCATGCACAGACCATATGAATTAATAGATCACAAATCTTAACACATCTCAACAAATAACAAGTACTCTTTAAACAGTTCATTCACTGTTTACTCTGAGTCGCCTAACTAATATTAGCAATTTCTCTCAGCTGAATGGATCATACTCTTTCAGTAAGTATGAATAACACTAAATGCATGTTCAGAGTAATCTCTCAGTATTTGAAATAGTTCTAGCATTTCCACATTCTAATCAGTGAGACTCAACCACATTAAGTTTGTTGGCAGAACTAGGTAGGCACAAAAATTCTCAACCAAAAGTGTTTTCCTCTCAAATATAGGCAAGTCTTTCAAAGATGATTTGGTCTGCCATGAATGTTCATCATCTTACAAGAATTCTTTCATGTGCTTCAACTTATGATCATTAATTTTTTGAGACTGATACAATCCAATATAAAATGTATCCCTTGCTACTCAGTGTAACTTAAGTAGTGTCAAAAAAGAGATTTTTCTAAGTAAAGAAAATTTATGTTCCTACAAATCAAGCCTCAAGGAGAAAACAAGACTCAAACAGTCATGCAAACATCGGAAGGACATGGTAGAGTATGTTTGAGAAGATTATAGCAGGGGACAAAATGACATCTAAAAATCTCCTAAAGGAGTTGCACTCCATTTACACTTAAAGTAATGCAAAGTTTTTATTGACCTAGGACTCCAACTACTTTTACTAAATGTCAAATTTTAAGAATATTATATTTTGTAAAAGGCCTGCAGTCAAAATCATGTGGGGCTTGCTTAAGCCTTAAGGGATCAACAGAAAAATCAGGTTATTGGTTTAAATTAAATTTTATATAATTATATTACATAATTACTTTTTATGATAAATATAATATTCTTTTTGCTTAAAAAAATTATATAATTATCCAATAACAGAAAAGTTTCCTTGAATTGGGATTCTCCTTACAACTAAGGAAATTTTCATTAGGTAGTTCCTCTATATGGGAAGATATTAGTATAGTTGTAGGCAATATGTTTAGTATGTTTTGCATCTTTAAAAGAGGAGTATATTAGTAGGGGCTTAATAATTATTTTATTATGATATGATAAATTATAAAGAAAATATTTTAAGAAAAAGGGTTCAATAAATTCTAGGTATCAAAATAGTTTTTTTTAATTATATGTGTCATCAATCTAGTTATATTATATGTAAGTTTTTTGGAGAGATCTAAGAGTCCAATTCACTCATAAATGGGAGAATCTCATCTCAACTTTTACACATACTTCTCATGTTAATCCAAATTACTTCTTTTCTATTCCAATGTTGATCATGTGTTCACTTTTTCTTTTGTTGAAAATAATTAACATGAATGAAAGCATTAACTAAAAATTGCAATGGATAGTTTACAATTGATTCCTATATTAAACATTGGATCTTTGTAATTATTCACATTGTAAACTATCAATTTATAGTTGAATGTTGTATGACCATATTTATGCTTTTTCACTTAGAATATGGTTAATTATTTCTCAAATCAAGTATTAGACCTAAAGGTGAAGTTATGCACTAGCCTATTAGAAATTATAGAAGACTATGAAAAATAACCATTTGATATTAATGATGCTTTTTTTAATCATGAATTGTCAACATTTGATCGGCAATGTTGAATGGATGACCATTGTTTAAAAAAACAGCCTTAAGCAATTGTCATTAAATGCTTACTTCACATAAATTGGATCTTGATTATCTCTAATTAATTATTATAATGAATCAATTGTGTAATCAGTTGAATCACAAATTCAGTTGGGAAAAATCAATCCCCACAAACCTAACTGTGTTGAATTAGAGTGTATCAAGACTCAATTGTTCTTAATTTATTGTCTAATTAAATCATTTGATCAAATATAAAATTGAGGCTAACTTAAAACTACAAACATAATCATAATTTATTAGTGCACATTACCCTTCGATTAAGACTAATTGTACATGTAGTTGAGCTAATCATATAGTTAGTTCAATCAAGTATATAATTGAGTTTAGTTAGCCCCAAAACCTAGTTTGGTTCAATTAATCATTATCAATATTTCACTTCTTGGCAAATGAAACTTATGTGGTTGCTACTTTTGACTCCCAAATTCTCGTGCACAGTCCATATGAATTAATAGATCACAAATCTTAACACATCTTAACAAATAAGAAGTGTTCCTTAAGCAATTCATTCACTGTTTACTCTGAGTAGCAATTTCTCTCATCTGAATGGATCATACTCTTTCAGTAAGTATGGATAACACCAAATGCATGTTAAGACTAATCTCTCAATATTTAAAATAGTTCTAGCGTTTCCACATTCTGATCAGTGAGACTCAACCACATTAAGTTTGTTGGCAGAACTAGGTAGGCACCAAAACTCTCAACCAAAAGATTTTTCCTCTCAAATATGGGCATGTCTTTCAAAGATGATTTGGTCTGCGATGAATGTTTATCATCTTACAAGAATTCTTTCATGTGCTAGTGAGATGGTGTGTATCACACAAGACTTCAACTTATGATCATTAATTTCAGAGACTGATACAATCCAATATAAAATGTATCCCCTGCTGCTCAGGAGAAAAAAAAAAACCAGAAAAAGAGATTTTCTAAGTGAAGAAAATTTGTGTTCCTCCAAATCAAGCCTCAAGGAGAAAACAAGAGTCAAATAGTGATGCAAATATCGGAAGGACATGGTAGAGTATGTTTGCGAAGATTACAGTAGGGGAGTCGGGAGACTCTGGACAAAATGACATCTAAAAATCTCCTAAAGGAGTTCCACTCGTGTACACTTAAAAAGTAATGCATAGTGTTTATTGACCTGGGACTCGAACATTTTTTACTAAATGTCAAATTTTAAGAATATTATATTTTATTAAAAGGCTGCGGTCAAAATCATGTGGGGGCTTGCTTAATGGATCAACAGAAAAGTCATGTTATTGGTTTAAATTAAATTTTATATAATTATCCAAGAATAGATAAGTTTTCTGTTGGGGTTTTCACAACTAAGGAAATTTTCATTAGTTGGTTCGTCTATATGGGAAGAAATTAGTATTAGTTGTAGGCAGTATGCTTCCTATGCTTTGCATCCAAAAAAAAAAATATTATTAGGGCTTTATTAATTATTTTATTATAATATAAAAAATTATAAAGAAAATGTTTTAGAAAAGATGGCTCAATAAATTTTAGGTATCAAAATGGTTTTTTTATCACTTGTGTCACCAATTTAGTTATATTAGATGTCAAGGTTTTTGGAGAGATCTAACAATCCAATTCACTCTTAAATATGAGAATCTCATCTCAACTTTTACATATACTTCTCATGTTAATCCAAATTACTTCTTTTCTATTCCAATGTTGATCATGTGTTCACTTTTTCTTTGGTTGAAAATAATTAACATGAATGAAAGCATTAACTAAAAGTTGCACTAGATAGTTTATAATTGATTCCCATATTAAACATTGGATCTTTGTAATTATTCACATTTTAAACTATCAATTTATAGTTGAATGTTGTATGACCATATTTATGCTTTTTCACTTAGAATATGGTTAATTATTTCTAATATCAAGTATTAGATCTAAAGGTGAAATTATGCACTAGCCTATTAGAAATTCTAGAAGACTATGACCAATAACTATTTGATATTAATGATGCTTTTTTTAATCATGAATTGTCAACATTTGATTGGCAATGTTGAATGGATGACCATTGTTATAAAAAACAGCCTTAAGTAAGACAATTATCATTAAATGCTTACTTCACATAAATTGGGTCTTGATTATCTTTAATTAATTATTAGAATGAATCAATTGTATAATCAGTTGAATCACAAATTCAATTGGGAAAAATCAATCCCCACAAACCTAACTATGTTGAATTAGAATGTATCAAGACTCAATTGTTCTTAATTTATTGTCTAATTAAATTATTTGATCATTTATAAAAATGAGGCTAACTTAAAGCTACAAACATAATCATAATTTATTAGTGCACATTACCCTTCGATTAGAACTAATTGTAGATGTAGTTGAGCTAATCATATCGTTAGTTCAATCAAGTATATAATTGGCTTTAGTTAGGCCCACAAAACCTAGTTTGATTCAATTAATTCTTATTATGGATTCCATAGCCTTGATAGAGCATCAAATTAAACTAATTGATTAAATGGTTTAGTCAATTGTATAAATGGGGTTCATAAGTTCCAAAAGACTAAATTGCATTGAATTAGTAGTGATTTAGTAGTTCTCATATAATTTAACAAATCAAATCATTCATTTAATCAAGTGTATAATTAGAGCCAATGGAATCCCATGAACACAAATGTATTTACTAGATGTCAGGGCATGAGTAGCCAAAGTTGACTATGTAATTTCACTGATCAATTATTTGGTTCAAATAGGTATAAAAATTGGGATAGTTGGTACAAATAAACCCATTACGTCTACACCTAGGCCTTTACTAGATAGGTAATATCATAGCATCTGACTTCAAAATGTGTCTCCCTTTTTTAAATTAAAATTCAAATTATGGCTAACTGGCCCCATCGACTTTCAAATCTTGAGATGACTAAACAAATTTTGGGTAAAATTTGATGCCATGTGCTAGTATTTTTGGGCATTCAATGCATTCATTGTAATCATCAAGTATTATTAGAAATTCTCTCATAAAAAAGATTTAAAAGAGAAATCAATAGACACACATTTAGATTTTGTGCACTAAAGAGAGTTACAAATTTGCATACTCTAGTATAGGGCCCTTGCCTACTACCTTCAAACTTTTGTACACAATTTAGGAGTTGAACTACGAGAAATTGTCTCCATTCAATCATACAACAACCCTTCCAGGATAATTTTATATGCCATTAGGTCCACACATATAAAAAAATAAAGTGGATGTAAAGGCACACCAAGTGAGTAGAAGAGTAGATTTCCATTGTGTGTAAGGATGAAGCTAAACTCATAGGACTAGTTTGCAACCATGAAATTATCCTAGAATTGTAAACTTGCCCTCAAATAGAGCATAGAGAAAACATGGAACCTAAGGCATTCAAGCATGATATAGAGACATCATTTTTAAATAATATTAATTCTTGATATCAAAACCTTCATTGTTGGCACAAATTTTGGTCATAGAACTAAGTACTAGCCCCTAGGCATTTTCTTTACTAATTTAACTATTAAAAATCATTTGATTCTTCTTCTTCTTGGTGATTACAAATATGTTTCCTAAAACCTAAAGTGCCCACTCAACTCCTAAATCTAGGGGATGAAAACCTAGGACAATAAGTTAAAACTTATGATAAGATAACAAATGGTTTAGGGCCAAACCTTAAGGTAGGGTAGACCTTCTTTTGTTAGGCTATGGTAGAACAAGGAGGGTAATCCTTAAGGTTATTATAGTGCAATTAAAAATAAATAAAATAATTACAAGTGGCCTTCAAAGAAAGGCTACCTTATACACATGAAACTCCTAAATTTTTATCACTTAACTTCACTATGCAAGATTGTTAACTAAAGACTCAAGAACCTCCTCCAAGATTACAATATCTCTCAAGCATACAAAAAATGGTAAATAGGTTTATATCCCCAATGGTTTATTTACTTTAGTGGCTTACTTCATGCATGACACTCAAAACAAATAACTATACATATCCCTCTATAGATTCTACCAAGAATAGCTTTCATATGATATATAAAAACTCAAGCATACTAGGTTATGTAGGTTGGTAAAACAAGCATAGTTGAATAAATGTGAATAAGATGTATATATTTTTGTAAGTTTAGAATGGTATGGTGGTAGATGTGGTTTCAAGAGGATTTTTTCCTTGATCCAAACTAGATGTTAGGGTCAAAATCTATCCCTTATGCATGCAAACATGTAACCTTATGCCTAAAAGCTTAGTTTGACTCAATCATAAAATATAGAATTATGTGGGCATTCACCTTACATAAGTTTTTTTGTTCAGTTGTTAGTGTTATCACTTAGAATTGCACCCTACTTGAAGCATGTTCAAGCGCTCCAATGACACAATGGGATTGATCTCAAGGTGTGAGACCTTGCAAATGAGATCAAACCTCCAGAGAAGGTTGGTTCCTCTTTCTGAGCTTAAGACAAAGAAATCAACTAAATCTAATGCTACTTACTCACTGAGAAAAGGAGAAGAACTGAAATTTAAAAGAGGTGATGCACCAGATTTATAATGTTTAGCTGGAATCGACATAACATAGTAATTATTTCAAAGGCTGAATAAACTAACACAGACTCATCTAATCTTTAATGAAGGTCAAAACAAAATATTGAAACTTATAGAGGGATTATTTTATCCACATAATAAATGAATAGCATTCAAACAAGCACAGTGTAGAAGATAATGAGAGACAGAATTAGTAACTTGTATTAATCATAGAGGCTAAATAGCCATTACAAAAGAAAGACAATTTGTTATAAAAAGGTAGACACAAAATAACCATTTGCATTCATTGGTGAACCACTATCGAAGACATCAAAGGATTAGCTTCAAACACAATGTATCAAATCTGACTGGTTCTTGCAAATGCATTACAAGGTCTGTGACAACAAATTATCTAACTAGCATAATAGACCAGAAGAGTAGCTAACATTATTTTTCTCTTGTTTTCATGTACATATAGCATTTTGATCCATCATGCAACACCAGGCACTGAAAACTAGTCAACCACCTTGCCCAAGCACCCATGCTGCATTAAATTTGGCCTATAAACCTGTTAGAAGACCTATAGAATGGAACAATAGCCATGCCCTGTCAAGTCTATGGAATGGCAGAAGAAGATTGTCCACACATAGGGGTGTCAGACGCATTGAAGAAGGAAGGTAAGAAATCCTTTTATGTACTTGCATTTTCATTTTGTTCCTTCTTTGTACATTCACATTGAAGATCTTAACTATTTCAACCACCTGAATCTAACCTTTCTGCAGCATTTGTAATTTAGGTATTAAATTCCTTCTGCAATAGTGGCGTGATGCAAAGAATTGTGTCCTTCAATCTTTTACAACACTTCAAAATATTTTAAATTTTAAATATTTTAAAGCTTTACATTATATTACATTCTTCACTTTTGTGGCCTTTATTTTACCTCATTGGAAAAATTTATCCATCACAAACCATTTATGTCTTTGCATTCTCTTCATTTTCCTCTCTGCCCTTTAGTTAGCAATTTCTTAATTTCGTAAACTTGGCTTGTGTTCTCATTTTCCTCTTTGGTCAGAGAAATATCACTTTCGCAAACCACTTTGCCCTTGCCTCACCAATATCAAAGTGGATTGTTCTTGAAGCTCTTTACAAGATCTTTACAAAAATTATAAAAATTAGAAGATCTTTACAAAAATTATAATAACATAACCCAAAAGGGACTAAAACTCTTCCCTCAATGGATTGTTCTTGAAGCTCTCTCTTCAGTCATAAGAGGTTGATGACTCACACATCCTTCTCCAAAATGGAATCTATCCAATAAAGAAAATTCCATTACCTCTTTTATAAAGCATCTTCTACTTGCATGCTTGCAAACAATCTCTCTCCTCCTTTCCCAAATGTTCCTCTTTGTTGCTACTCAACTAGACCATGGTGCTAAAAATATGTCAAAAGAGTAGAAGGGAGTGAAAGGAGAAGAAATAAATCCTTCTACTAGATGATTGTCCTATCATGCATCCACTTGGACTTGCATAAAGTCAATGAATCCTTTAAACATTTTCTTGCTTGGTCCTTCCTCCCACAACAACCTATTGTTCTTCAATTTTAGCCTACTCTATTTCTTCTTTTCTTCTAATTTTCCTCTTGCCCAATCCCATGCAGGGTTTTGTTCAACCTATCTTGTGTCTTGTTTTGTGACATACCTATTTTCCCTCTTCTAAAAATGATGTCTCTTTTTTCTTCCTCATAGCAGCCATTGGAAACTCCCTCAAATCAATCCTAAAAACAAAATCCCCTTATAAATACAAGCCTTGTCACTCACATCATATGCCCCCTTTTCTTCTTTTCTTCTAAAACAGAAAAGACATGTCTCAAAGGAATGCTATCACCTCCCCTCTAAGTGCCAAAATTGGCATCTTCCTTGCTCTACATACCAACACATGAATTAAATCTTTATTCTAGTGTATTGCCTAAGCTAAAGTAATAGCCCCTATGAGTTTTGAATTCACCTAACTTGTGTATTCATTTTGGCTGGGCATTTAATATGGTGAGCGAAAGGTTAAAACAGCTCCTAAGCCCAATAGTGTGAGGAAATTTCCACTTCAGAGTTGGTGGCAAAATTTAAACCTACAGGGCTATGATGTGGTTGTTTGTTCGATCAATATGAATCCCTTGCATCTTCATTGTTCCATATCATTGAATCATAGCTATGGTTTGAGAAAAGGAGAATATTCCTTGTCTAGTAGGCTCTTAAGTGGTGTTTATAGCAAATCTAAAGGTGAATTGGTTCCAAATTTTAAATTCAATAGAGTTTATACCTACACACATAGTTTACATCTACGGGTAGTTTCAAGTCCATAATTGCATAGACTAGTTTTATAGTTGCACAAATGAATCAAAACATGGATAAGGGATTTACTTTTATAGAGGCATTCATCTAACATCTTGCACAACATATCTACATCAAATTTCTAATTAAATAACTTTATTTATTTAATTAATTTTTAAACATTTATTTTAATACATCTATCAATATTACCTTATTAAATTTTAAAGATTCTTGATTATCTTACTTGATTATTCATTTATCCTAAATTTTTTAGAAGCTCGTATATTTTCATTTTCAAATATAATAGAAAACAAATTTACACCTTAACATAAACACAATATTTCTAAATTTACACCTTAACATAAACAAGAAGTAAACTATAATAAAAAAACAAATTTACACCTTAACATAAACACAATATATCTAAAAGAAGTTTGAAACACATAAAATAAGTAACGTGAACCATCGAAGTCGTTCTGTACCAAGAAAAACAGTTGTTTCCAAAACATATTGGTTGCAACTCCATCCATCTCATCTCCCCGAATTTTGGTTGGAGATTTAGCTTAAATATTTAGGAACATATAACTATAATTTATTCCAATCAAATAAAGTCAATGATACAGCAATGAACCGCCAGTGACATCATATAATTCTGTAATGGCTCAGAGCGATGAGCAGACATTAGAATGGTGCTACCAAGTCCAAACCCATAAAATATGTACTATGCCATCCCACAGGTATTATTTAATGGATTCTGGAAGAAAAACCAAACTACTTGATAAGGAAGAGCTTGTGTTAGTTTCAAGTGATAATTATCAAACGACCGTGTCTGCGTTGCGGCGTTGGTAATATGGCTTGACTTCCTCATGCTCATCTTCATCATCAGCTGCCAGACTTAATGGCGGCTCACTGCTATCTGCACATGTTACACAGGGTTTTCTCTCTCTCTCTCAATATATATACTCTTACACAGGCCAAACACCCAACATGATTTCTGAATCAATTGACTAAGGCATCTTAAGGTGAATACAACGTTGATTAATTTTAGCACTCACTGTCAAAATCTCTAATCATCTTCATCCACCAGCGATTCTTTATGGCTGCCTTCATCATACTGTTGATTATTTTCAATCTTCAGGCCACCTTGTCTACTTCTGCTCCCTCCTATAATGTCATAGACAACTGCTGGAGAAGAGATCCACACTGGGCAGCGCAAAGCAACAGAATGAAACTTGCAGATTGTGGTGTGGGCTTTGGTAGTGCAGCCAAGGGAGGCAAAGGAGGAGAGCTATACACAGTCACTAATCCAGATGACAATGCCGAAAATCCTCTGCCTGGCACTCTCCGATATGGAGTTACTCGTGATGGTCCTCTGTGGATAGTTTTTGCAAGAGATATGGAGATAAAGCTTCAGATGCCCCTCTTTTTCACCAGCCACAAGACTATCGACGCAAGGGGATCAAATATTCACATCAGCAATGGGCCTTGCATCCGCATCTTCAATGTCAGCAACATTATCATCCATGGATTAAACATCCATGACTGCAAGCCAAGTGTAGCTGGCAATGTTCTACTCTCACAATCCATGAGCCCTGAGATGATGGATACACAAGATGGAGATGGAATTTCAGTTGTTACTTCACGAGACATTTGGATGGATCATAACACCCTCTCCAATTGCGCAGATGGGCTTGTAGATGTCACGCTTGCTTCCACTGCAGTTACCATTTCTAACAACCGCTTCTCTTACCATGACAAAGTAAGAGAGAAAAATATGCAGACTTAAAATTACTATAGATAGGAACTAGAGGGGTTTCATGAATATGGATGGATGATTAATCTTGCCCATGCAATAAAACAATGCAGGTGATGCTTTTGGGCCACAGCGATGATTATACAGCTGATAAAGCCATGAGAGTGACTGTTGCATTCAACCACTTTGGACCTGGCTTATTGGAGCGCATGCCAAGGTAATTGAACTAAATTCAACTTCTCATGTTTAACTATCTAACTCCATTCGTCAATCAATGCAGATAAGATCGATCTCCAGCAGTCAACCAACTCTTAATTGACATGATATGGGTTATAATATTTATTTTGGAATTCAATGGGTAGTTTTTTGAGTCAAATTCATCGACCCATATTTCATGAGTAGTGGCTCACAGGAAGCCATCCAAGTGGGCTTGATCTTGGAGGAAACTCCATGGTTAAGCACGCTTGAATCGTGATACTGGGATGGGTGACCTCCTAGTAAATCCTGGTCTTTCACCCTTGTGAGCATCACCTAGATGCAATGAGTAGTAGTTCACAGAAACCTATCTCTCATGAGAATGAATGCTCCACTTAGCATTCATTGCATCTAGGTGATGCTCACAGTGATGAAGGATTGGGACTTCGTAGGAGGTCACCCATCCCAGTACTACTCCGACTCAAACACGCTTAACCATGGAGTTTACCCCAAAATCAAACCCACTTAGATGGGTTCCTGTGAACCACTACTCATAAAATATGGGTCAATGAATTTGACCCAAAAAACTAAACAGTTGAACCCTGAAATAAATATCATAATTTGAAATGCTAGAAAAAATATCTCGTACTTATCAATGATATGGGTTGTTTTTGTGGGCAGGTGCCGACATGGATATGCTCATGTGGCGAACAACAACTATGAACCGTGGGGTATATACGCCATTGGAGGGAGCGCCCACCCTATGATTAGAAGCGAAGGCAATCGCTTTGTTGCCCCCAACGAGGAATACAAGAAGCAGGTGACATGGCGTGAGAGCCCTGATGGAAAGAGTTGGCTGTGGAAGTCTGTGAGGGACACATTTTTGAACGGGGCATACTTCGTTCCATCTGGCAGAGGAAAAGCACTTCCCCTCTACCAGACAGGCCAGCAATTTAAAGTTGCTAATGGAAGATTAGTACCCATTTTGACTGAAAGTGCAGGAATCATAGCTTGCAATTTCTCCGGGCCTTGCCTGTAATACTTGTTACATCCTAACTTAGAGCCCTGTTCTCATAGAGATTGTCACATTCTTTGATTCGATTCATTTCATCCCTCCCTTAGTTTTGAAGATTCAATTCACTCATTCTTCCCATGTTTTGGAAGATTAAATTCAATCCTTATCAATATTTTACTGCTTGGGAAATGAAACTTATGTGGTTGCTACTTTTGACTCCCAAATTCTCATGCACAGTCCATAAGAATTAATAGAGCACAAATCTTAACACATCTCAACAAATAACAAGTACTCTTTAAGCAATTCATTCACTGTTTACTCTGAGTCGCCTAACTAATATTAGCAATTTCTCTCAGCTGAATGGAACATACTCTCAGTATTTGAAATAGTTCTAGCATTTTCACATTCTGATCAGTGAGACTCAACCACATTAAGTTTGTTGGCAGAACTAGTAGGCACAAAAATTCTCAACCAAAAGTGTTTTCCTCTCAAATATGGGCATGTCTTTCAAAGATGATTTGGTCTGCCAGGAATGTTTATCATCTTACAAGAATTGTTTCATGTGCTAGTGAGATGGTGTGTATCACACAAGGCTTCAACTTATGATCATTAATTTCAGAAACTGATACAATCCGATATAAAACGTATCCCCTGCTGCTCAGTATAACTTAATTAGTGCCAAAAAAGAGATTTTCTTAAGTGAAGAAAATTTTTGTTCCTCCAAATTAATCCTCAAGGAGAAAACAAGACTCAAACAGTCATGCAAACATCCGAAGGGCATGGTAGAGTATGTTTGAGAAGATTATAGGAGGGGACAAAATGACACTTAAAAATGTCCTAAAGGAGTATGTACACTTAAAATAATGCAAAGCGTTTATTGACAAGGGACTCGAACTTCTTTTACTAAATGTGAAATTTTAAGAATATTATATTTTATTAAAAGCCAGAGGACAAAATCATGTGGGGCTTGCTTAAGGGATCAACAGAAGAGTCATGATATTGTTTTAAGTTAAATTTTATATAATTATCTGGAAGAATAGATAAGTTTTCTTGAATTGGGGTTCTCACAACTTAAGAAATTTTCATTAGTTGGTTTCTCTGTATGGGAAGAAATTAGTATTAGTTGTAGGTAATATGATTCCTATGTTTTGCATCTTTAAGGAAGAGTATATTATTAGGGTCTCAGTAATTATTTTATTATAAAATGAAAAATTATAAAGAAAATGTATTATAAAAGATGGTTTAATGAATTTTAGGTATCAAAATGGTCCTTCAAATCATTTGTGTCACCAATCTTGTTATATTAGATGTCAAGTTTTTTTAGAGAAATCTAACAATCCAATTCACTTTAAATATGAGAATCTCATCTCAACCTTTATACTTTAGACATACTTCTCATATTAATCCAAATTATTTCTTTTCCATTGCAATGTTGATCATGTGTTCACTATTTTTTTGGTTGAAAATAATTAACATGAATCAAAGCATTAACTAAAAATTGCAATGGATAGTTTACAATTGACTCCCAAATTAAACATTGAATCTTTGTAATTATCCACAGTGTAAACTATCAATTTATATTTGAAGGTTGTATGACCATATTTAAGCTTTTTCAGTTAGAATATGGTTAATTATTTCTAAAATTGTATTGGATCTAAAAGTGAAATTATGCACTAGCCGATTAGAAATTCTAGAAGACTATGACAAATAACTATTTGATATTAATGATGCTTTCTTTAATCATGAATTGTCAACATTTGATGGGCAATGTTAAATGGATGACCATTATTAAAAAAAAATAGCCTTGAGTAAGACAATTGCCATAACATGCTTTTAAAATATAGCCTTAAGTAAGACAATTGTCAATAAAATGTTTACTTCACATAAATTATATCTTGATTATCTCTAATTAATTATTAGAATGAATCAATTGTGTAATCAGTTGAATCACAAGTTCAATTGGGAAAAATCAATCCCCACAAACCTAACTACGTTGAATTAGAGTGCATCAAGACTCAATTGTTCTTAATTGATTATCTAATTAAATCATTTGATCAAGTATAAAAATGAGGCTAACTTAAAGCTACAAACATAATCATGCTTTATTAGTGCACATTACACTTTGATTAGGACTAATTGTACATGTAGTTGAGCTAATCATATAGTTAGTTCAATCAAGTCTATAAATGGGTTTAGTTAAGCCCCTAAAACCTAGTTTGATTCAATTGATTCTTGTTATGGATTCCATAGCTTTAATAGAGCATCAAATTAAACTAATTGATTAAATAGTTTAGTCAATTGTATAAATGGGGTTCATAAGTCCTAAAAATTTAAATTACATTGAATTAGTATATGTTGGAGCTTAGTGATTCAGTAGTTCTCATAGAATTCAACAAGTCAAATCATTCATTTAATCAAGTGTATAATTAGAGCCAATGCAATCCCATGAACACAAATGTATTTACCAGATGTTGGGGCTCAAGTAGTCATTTAATTGATCATGTAATTTCACTAATCAATTATTTGATTGAAATAGGTATACAGATTGGGATAGTTGGTACAAATAAACCCATTACGTCTACACCTAGGACTTCAAAATGTGTCTCCCTTTTTTAAATTAAAATTAAAATTATGGATAATTGGCCCTATCCACTTTCGCACCTTGAGATGAGTAAACAAATTTTGGGTACAATTTGATGCCATGTGTGCTAGTATTTTCAAACATTTAATGCATTCATTCTAATCATCAAGTATCATTAGAAATCCTCTCATCCAAATGATTTAAAAGAGAAATCAATAGACACAAATTTAGATTTGGTGCACTAAAAAGAGTTAAAAATTTGCATACTCTAGTCTAGGGCCCTTGCCTACTATCTTCAAACTTTTGTACACAATTTAGGGGTTGAACTAGGAGAAATTGTCTCCATTCAATGAGACAACAACCCTTCCAAGATATTTTTATATACCATTAGGTCCATGCATATAAAAAAATAAATAGAAAGGTGCACCAAGTGAGTAGAAGAGTAGATTGTTTACCCTTCTATCTAACAAAACAATTACTTGAAATAATGAACAAAATTAACAATGCATATCAAATAAAGGAGTAAAAGTGTATATTTATTCACACATGAAATTATTATAGAAGTAGACCAAAGATGGTCGATCAAGGATCAAAGTCGATTAGACTAGATCATACTCATGTTCTTGGTGATAAAAAATATATTTAAAGGACCTGATAGTTGCCAAGAGGAACACAACCATCGACCAACCAACTCCTACAACTACCCAAAAGCTGATAAACAACTAATACATAATTGAATAAACCATATTATTAAAACATAATAATCAACATTGTACACTGACTATATCATCCCCCCCGAAAGAAAAAGTCATCTTCCAAACAATAAAAAACAAGTAAGGATCAAGTCACATTAGGTAAGATATTCCAAACTAGTGATGACATTGTAGATGAAGAACTTGTAGTCAAACCTGGAAGAACACATGGAGTTGAACCAACACATCTAGAAATTTATACCAACATGAGGACCATACAAATAAGGTGCCCAATTTGACTATACATCAAGGTCTAAAAATGTTGCACCTAATTGATCATTGAACCCAAAGAGTACTACATGCATCTCACAAGCATTAGAATCATGAAAACATTGCTTAATATCCTTATATGTCATAAATGTACTTCCATTCACTTGATCAATCTGTATGAAGAATTCCTTATGTATACCAAGGTCATAGTCTAAGGAAGAACCAACTATAGAAGGCAGTATATATGCAACAAAAGATTTAGCAAGAGAAAATTGGAATGTGTGAGACTATGCAGTACAATAGTAGGCTATACATCAATAGGGACAAAATAAATAGGTTGTACATCATCAAAAACAATTGAAGGAGTTGTACACCATGTAGAATTTCCTATGGTAGTCATACGATTAGAACTTGGAGTAACAAACCATACTATTTTATGTCTACCATACATTGGAAGATTATTAGAATTTATATTGTAGGCCTTTGACCGTACAATAGTGTAGAGAAGAGATAGAGACCATGGATAGTAGAGACAAAATAAATAGTTCATACGACTGCTATTTTGAAGATGAAAAATGGTAAAGCAGGTCATACGGTACAAATGGAATAGTATATGGCCATACGATGGAGAAAATAATAAGGCGGTAGGGTGGAATCTTGAGTATTAAAGATTTTAATTTTTTCTTCCTTTTTATTTTTGTCTTTTCTTGGTTTGTATCACTGATGATAATTTACTTTCATTTTTTATAGGTTGCTTGCTAAAATGTCATATGGTGGAGAGGTAGTGTAGTCATACGACAAAGGAGAAGTGAATTTGATTATTATAATTTGTATTTTCCAATGTTTTTTTCATTATTTTATCCTTAGGTCAAGTCATACAATTAAATAGAAGAAAGTTGTAATAATTTTATTATTATTAATGGTTGGTCATACAGATTTTAAAAAAGAATTATTACTTTTTTTTTAATGTTTACTTTTTTCTAATTTGAACTTTTATTTTTGTCATTTTCTTTATTATTTTTTCATTTTTCTCAAATGGGGCCCACCTATTATTTTCCTCTTTGACTGTAATAATTTTCCATCCAACACATTGTACAATTATACTTTTGTTTTTCTATAATTTTCTTATGAAGTTGATCTAGCCTAAGGACAAGTAATTGTATGCTCCAAATTAAATATTTTAATATTATTATTCTAAGATGTACTTTCATTAATTTTGCAATCTTCGGTAAAGTCAAATGCCTCTGCTAGAACCGAAACTACCATCTTTTTTGAACCTTGTACTGCATCCTGCACACATAAACTTTCCAACTTTTCAAAATCATTTTTCATTTGTTGCTCTTCTCTAATCTCTATAGCTTCAATAAAATTACAATTTGACAAAAATACCTTATAGTCCTCCATTTTCCAATGAAACAGGTTGTGGAAAGAATTTGTCTCATCCTCTGAACATGAATGCAATTCTAGAATCCCTTCATCATTCAGCTCCATCAGACCCTAATCATGCTTCTTCTTTTGCTCTTCTTTAAAGTTTGAATCTAATGAATCCAAGGAAGTTGCTTCCTCACTAATTGCTTAGTTCTTCAAATTGATTATATACTTTTGACCCTTATTTTCAATGGATATTGTGTTGTTTTTCTAGTTGTGATTGGCCATAGCTACTACCAGCCAACCCCAACCCAACAATACATCATACGCTTTCTTCCATAATGAAATAACCACCAAATTTAACAAAAATGCTTGTGTTTCAATAATTACCTTTTGGCCTATTAAACTCCAAGTACTTTAACACCTTGTTGTTGAACTCCCACTAGTTGAAAAGTGTGGGGGGCAAATGGTTAGCTTTCCTAGACTTCTCCAAGTGTCTTTCAAAATATGTTCATACCAAACTCGCCATCAACAATTATATTGGTGAGGTTCCTTCTAAGGATCTTCATATTTACCATCGCTAGTTTCTTTACCATGTTAACTATTAATAACATGGGATCAATCACTTGGTCACTCAACAATGGAGGTTCAAATATTGGTTCTTCATTTTCTCTAGATTCCAAATGGGTCATAACATGCACCATCTCATTCTTCCCTGATACAGTATTAGTCATAGCATTTCAAAGTTTAAGAATACTTTGCAATAAATCCACTACTTTAATTGGTATGGTAGTTTGAAGTACTTGCCTTGTAATATTTTTCTCAGATTGTAATTGATGTGTTACCATACTTGCATTTGCATTTGAGTGGTGATGCTCATTATCCATAGCTTGCTCCACTTCAACTCTTGCTTCATGAAGTATTTTTTATTTTGTACATGGATCTAGGTACATTTAAGCTTCTTTGCTTAGGCTCAAGTAATTTCCAATACTTCATTATGCCTCTCTACATCAATCATGTTGATGTTGGCCTTTTTCTGGACACTAGCATCTTCATGGTCTCTAGGTCTACACCATTTGTACAATATTTGCAATTTTTCCTACTTGTCCTGGTAGTCTTTGGAAAGGGGTCCCCATTCATTACATTGTTAGCATTGTATGATTATACATCCTTTGGGGTCATAATGTATTTGACTTTGACCTCCCCTTTTTTGATTTCGGTAACCACTTGGAGATGTGTTCTATGGCTTCAATGGAGTGGACTGCTATCCATATGTAAAGAGTACTTGTGTACTCCATGTCTTCAAATTATATGAGCACTATTTTATTGAATGACCCATAACCTTGCAAATATCACAAAACACTTTTCTAGGACAGTTACCTTTGGTGTGACCTTCATTTCTACACTCAATACACAATAGTTCATTAGATTATTTGTTGGTTTCTTTCTCTGCCTTCAATTATTTCATCATCTAGACCTTGTCCCTCCAGAGTGCTTGTGTCATTCTTGATTCACTATCATTGTTGTCATCCAAGCTTCAATCTTCCTCTATTTTTCTTTTACTATGGGAGGACATTTTGTGTTCACTCTCTATGTCCATTGCCTGATTGTAGGATTCTACATATGAAGAGGGTGGTACTATCTTCATCTTTTTCTTAATGATATAATTATACTTTCAATGAACCACCATTTCTTGAGACCATCAACAAGTTCTTTTTATAACTTTACAAATAGTTCTTTAATTCTTTGATTATAAGCTCATACATTTTCATGTTTACCTTATCTTGCATTGTAAATTTCTACTACTATTTCATTATGATCTCAAAGAAATTTAAACTCTTCCCTAAATGCCTTCTTTAATCTATTCCATGTGTTTTGGGAGGCTTGGTCAATATCTATATACCAAATAATTGTTATACCTCCCAAAGTGACTGGAAAAGTCTGTAGCCAAATTGCTTTATCATCTTGCCCATTTCTTTTCCATATTGTTCACAAGTCTTACAATGCCTAACAGGATCTTCTAATCCATTCCTTGTAATTTTGGGCAACTTTTTCTTTTCTACACTAGGACTTACCATAGTTTTGTTCTGATGCAAACCTAGCTCCTGGAACCTACTTGCTATGGAGTTTTGATTTGAATGTTCCAATGCTTCTCTCGTACTCTCGGCC
Source organism: Cunninghamia lanceolata (assembly GCA_027924645.1). Classification (NCBI taxonomy): domain Eukaryota; kingdom Viridiplantae; phylum Streptophyta; class Pinopsida; order Cupressales; family Cupressaceae; genus Cunninghamia; species Cunninghamia lanceolata. The sequence goes on along the minus strand of BSBN01000495.1, from coordinate 4,962,138 downwards.
ACATGATAATCCTCCACTCTTCTTGCAACTTAAATGTTCCACGCACTTGTTGTACCTTTAGATTTTCTTTTGTACACCCTTGGCTCAACTTCTTCTCCTTCAATTAACAAATCTTTAATACCTCAAATGTTACTGTCATATGCTTTTGTGAAGGAATTTGATTTTGTCTCCCAACTTCCCTTGTTTAGAGAAGGTTGTCTTAACTTTTCAAATTGATTTGAAAGATCAATCCATGATTCATCTAGTAGTGGAAGATACCTTTCTATCTCCTCCCATTCTGCCTTCATGTGATTATTTTTAGTGGAAATGTGTTGTCTCTCCTAACTAAGACTCCTACTCATGCTCCAACTCCAACTTCTACTTTAAGATGTGTTGAGAAAAAACAAATGTGAACAAGGTAAAATTACAGCTATGTTGCTTTTAAATCTTTTCAAATATAAAAATTAATCATGTGTGGTGTTGCAAATCTGAAATTTACTTTCAAGATTATCCAATTTAGATGTATTAGTGTTTAGTTAATTTAATGAATAAAGTATGAAGAATTTAATCAAGGAAGTTGACACAAAATCTATGTGGAGAAACCCTTGCCGGAAAAAACTCCAGACCCAAAGAGATATTTATGCTTGTATTAATCTTGTAATCAAGTTTTTACATTAACACTGAAATTCTCTTTGAATTCTAATAGCACTTCGTTACTCCTTAAACTTTAAAAAAAATTGTCATTAATTTCTACCAACCAAAGGCATCATTATATAGAAGATATGGATCTCAAAATAGAATCAATTGTATCCAATAACATGAGAAGAATCCTCATGCGAAAACCAAGCACCTAATATAGTGAACTCAAATGTTGCATAGTAGAAATCAACAATTAATTGCAAGTCTCAAACATGGGAGCTCAAGAAGTCCCAATCAAACTTAGTCAACTGAAGTGTGATGTGACAACAACAAGGTAGAACCGAAAGTCTCAAGATGGGTGCCCAAGAAGTCCCAATCTAATCCAGTCAACTAAAGTGCTCCAACTCACACCAATGTCATGCAAACAACATGCATTTCTTGGTGTCCCCTATATGGATCTGTAACAACCTATTTTAACTTCCCTCATCTAGAGAAGGTTGTCTTCACTTTTCAACTTGATTTGAAATATCAATCCATGATTCATCTAGTAGTGGAAGGTGCCTTGATATCTCCTCCCATTTTGCCTTCATGTGATTATTTTTAGTGGAAATGTGTTGTCTCTCCTAACTAAGACTCCTACTCATGCTCCGACTCCAACTTCTACTTCAAGTTGGACTTCAACTTAGGACTTCATCTTTGGTGATCTCTCTTAGTCTTCTTCTACATTATCTTTGTTCTACCAATCTTAGAGATCATCTGATCTCTTGATCCTGACCACATTGTGGTCTCTTCCTACCTTTATGGGGCCTAAGGGCATGAATCTCTTATATTGGATTTGATTTCTTTTAAGGCAACGATGTCAATGTTTACCCTTCAATTTGACAAAATGAATACTTGAAATAATGAATAGAATTAATAGTGCATATCAAGTAAAGCAGTAAAAGTATATCTTTATTCGCACATGAAATTATCACAAAAGTAAACCAAAGATGGTCAGCCAAGGATCAAAGTCAATCAAACTAGATCATACTCATTTCCTTGATGATACAAAATCTATTTAAAGGACTTGACGATTTCAAAGAGGGACACAATCATTGACCAATTAACTCCTACAACTACCTGAAAGATGACAAACAACAAACATATAGTCAAATAAACTACATTATCAAAACATAAGATCAACATTGTACATTGACTACATAGATTTCCATTGTGTGTAAGGATGAAGTTAAACTCATAGGATTAGTTTGCAACCATGAAATTATCTGAGATTTACAAACTTGTCCTCCAATAGAGCATAGAGAAAACATGGAATCTAAGGCATTCAACTAATAGAGAGACATCATTTTTAAAGAATATTAATTTTTGATTTCAAAACCTTCATTATCAACACAAATTTTGGTCATAGAACTAAGTACACACCCCTAGGCATTTAATTTCCTAATTTTGCTATTACAAATTATTTGATTATTAGTCTTCTTGGTGATTACAACTATGTTTCCTAAAACCTAAAGTACCTACTCAACTCCTAAATTTAGGGGATGAAAACTTAGGACAATAAGTTAAAATAGTTTACAATAAGGTAAAAGATGGTTTAGGGCCAAGCCTTATGGTATGGTATACCTTCTTCTCTTAGGCTATGGTAGAACTAGGAGAGTAATCCTTGAGGTTCTTATAGTGAAATTAAAAATAAATAAAATAATTATAAGTTTCCTTTAGATAAAGGCCACCTTATACACCTGAAACTCCTAAATTTTTTGTCACTAAACTTCACTATGCAGGATTGTTAACTAAAGACTCAAGAACCTCCTCCAAGATTACAATAGCTTTCAAGCATACAACAAATGTTAAATATTTTTATATACCCAATGTTTTATGTACTTTAGTGGCTTACTTAATGCATGACACTAAACAAATAACCATACATAACCCTCTAAAGATTCTACCAAGAATATCTGTCATATGATATATAAAGACTCAAGCATACTAGGTTATCTAGGTTGGTAAAACAAGCACAACTAAATAAATGTGAATTTAAGATGTACATTCTTTTGTAAGTTTAGAATGGTGTGGTGGTAGATGTGTTTTCAAGAGGATTTCTTCCTTGATCCAAACTAGATGTTAGGGTCAAAATCTATCCCTTATGCATGTAAACATGAAATTTCATGCATACAAGATTAGTTTGACTTAATAATAAAATATAGAATTAGGTGGGCATTCAACTTACATAAGATTTGTTGTTCATTTGTAGAATAATGTATCACAAAGATAAATAACAAGCTCTAAAAGATAGGCCATACTCTAAAGATCCTAAAATTAGCATACATGTTCTTGCATAAGGCATCTTGAAGATGTATAAAGATAGCTACAACTTCTAGGTCAAAGTAAACTAGTTGAATACAATATGTATACTAGTAAATGTGGTATCAAAATTAGCAATGGTCTCCTAAAATAAATTTTAAGCCTTTGGAATGTTAGGATTAAGGTACCATCAACCTTGTAAATCCTGTGTATTTAATTACTCCTGATATTGTTGGTAAATCATTCATAAAGGATGAAGTATTCACCAAGTTGCGATCTTGTTTCAGCCGCATGTTTGATCCTAGTACGTGACAAATGTAGGTTATTTGGGGGGTTGCAGGGATACCCCTGCGAGAGGTTTGTGGGCTGCATGCCCCATGGGCATCCAGGGGAAGCACCCTCAGAAGCCACATTTTATATATAAATTTCTGTTGTAAATATGGACCATTCATCATTAGGTTACAGATCTGACAGTAGAGGTTATGTTGGATTTTCTTACCCTAGAAGGTAACCCCTTTATGAGGATATTATATTATGGTTATGTTGTAGTAGAGAAGAGTTGAGAGTATTACAAGCACTATTGGATTGAAGGCTAAAGAGGAGATTGATAGTGTTGTATTGTAAACTCTATTGAAGTTAATACATATTGGTGCATCTCTTCTTGTGTGGAGTTTTTTCCCGAAAGGGTTTCTCCATGTAAACGCTATGTTATGTGTTTGATCTTTTGTTTTGTTATTTCTTTGTGTTGATTTCATACCATCTCCATCTTGGTTATGCACAGTTAAATACCTATATTATAGTTGTAATCAGTTTTCCATTAATAGTTGTTTACCTTCATTTCTAACATTTGGTATCAAAGCCTAGCCAGTTATGTGTCTTGGGTGGAAGTGTGAGGGTTTTTTGAGCTTTAGTAAGAGTTCTGGTTGATTTTATTTGTAGATTTGTGTAGAAGCCATGGTTGCATCCTCATCCTAATTGGATATCAAAAAATTTAATGGAATGGGTTATGAGTTATGGAAGCTGAAAATGGAGGATTTACTTGAAGAAAGAGATCAATGGTTGGCTGTGACAAAAGAGAAGAAACCTGATACTATCAGTCAAGATGAGTGGGACAAGATGGACAAAAAGCTATGGGGTACAATATGGTTATGCCTTGCAAACTTTGTCCTATTGAATGTCTCTGTTGAGAAGACTGCACATGCTTTATGGAAGTGGTTGGGTGAAATCTATCAAGCGAAGAGCCTGGTAAATAAACTGTATCTCAAAAGAAAGTTATTTTCCCTTAAAATGAAGGAGGGTGATTTGATAGCTGAGAATTTGAATACATTTAATTTGATTCTGAGTCAGTTAGCTTTTGTGGATGTTAAGATAGAAGAGGAAGATAAGTGTATTATGCTTCTTTGTTTTTTGCCTGAGTCTTGGGAGAAATTCATTCTTGCTATCACTGTTAACTTCAAAGATCCAAAGATGGATGCCCTTGTTGCAACTCTGTTGTCACAGGAAATCATGAAGAAGGCTATAGATATCTCAATGGATGCTCTTAATGTTAGGGGAGGTCTAAGGAAAGAGGACCAAAAGGAGATCAAAAGGCCAGTCTAAAACTCCTAGGAAAAAGAACAAAGTCAAGTTTTGGAACTACGGTAAGAGGGGGTATGTGAAGAAAGAATGAAAAAACCCAAAGAAATAGTGGGATTCCTCTACTGGAAAGTCCTCAAATGTAGGTGATGAAGTTTTACTTTCTACATGTAATGTTATGTCTAATGAACAGTGGTTGATTGACTCAGGTTGCTCGTATCATATGACTCCTCATGAGGAATGGTTCTCCACATATGAGATATATGATGGAGGTAATGTTTACCTTGGGGACAACTCTACATATATGATTGTTAGCTAGGGAAAGGTATAGAACTTATGTTTCAATGATGGGAGGATTAAAACGCTCCTTGGTGTTTTACATATTCCTGGATTGGCTAGAAATCTTATCTCTGTTTCAAAGTTGAATGATTTGGGAGTGAATGTAACATTTGATAAGCATGGTTGTGATGAAAGTAGATTGTCATTGATGTCAAAAAGGTGTTGGTATTGACAGGAGTTGTTCATTTCATCGGGATCAGTGATTGATAAGAGATGTCATCAGGATATCTTCATGTTTGTCTTAGAATGGTTTCTCATGTTCTTGTTTAAGAAATGATGATGTGGGAAGGATTGCCATTACAATTCAGGAGATCTTCTTTGTACATATTGTAGATTGAAAGTAGCAGTTTGTTCATTCACACTCAAGGTACATTGTTGTGTTCATTGGGATGTCATTGTTCTTGCAGATGGAATATGATTTCTACATGCTCTTAGTAAGGTTGATAATGTTCAAGTCTGATTGATGTCAAGATTGTGGTGTGTTTGGTGAGTTTGCATTAATATGGTGAGTTATTGTGTTGGCATTGGTATGGATGTTCTTCATGTTCATGTATTCATCTCAAGGGTGTTTAAAACATTTATGCAACCGGCCCTCTTCCTTACTTACCATGATAAGCGGTCATCATATGTGTGGTGGGCTTCAAAAAGTATTGAAGGTCTTTTTAAATGTTTGAAGAGATCAATTTATTCAAAGGTATGTTTTTAAATGGTGGAGAGCTCGGTTCATAAAACCATTGAATATAATATCTTCAAATATCCTTTGTGGTCACATTCTTTATAACTCATACTTTGAAAACCTTTATGGAGAGTTTGATTTTTATGAAAAGCATCGAATATCATATTCAAAGAGGGGCATGTTATAAAGGAGCATGATTTATAATAATTATTGAATTTGCTTTGTTTAAAGTGGGACCATCGAAGACCTTTATTTATGAAGAGCTTTATTCATGAAAAAGCATCGAAATATTTGTTTTATGAAGAGCATAAAATCATTGAATATCCTTTATCAAAGGTGGAGGCCCAATCATTAAGCCATTAATGGCTTTATTATAATTTTTAGAGACTTGTTGATTTTATCTCCTATTTCGGTAGCCCTTTTATTGTCATTTTTTTATGACATATAAATTGAAGATTTTAAGTTTTTTTTTAGGAGATATTTTTTCAAATTTTTAAGACGAAAGATTTGTTTCTAATTTTTGTGGCATGGAAGCTAAGAAGGTGGAGGATATTAAAAATGTTTTTGGGATTATGTTTAGAAGAGATGTGTTTGGAATATGAAAGGATTGGAGATTGTTGAAGGTAGATTGTTTTTTCATTGAAGTTTTTGCAGATTGAAGGAGAAGAAGTTGAAGGGTTTTGAGATGAAGAAAATGGAACACCAAAATAAAGGAGATATCAGATGGAAGAGAAATATGAAGGGTTTTGATGAAAAATTATATGTTTTATTTTTGTAGGTTCTAGATTAATGAGAGAGTGTGTCATGAAATATGTACAAATGAGTCATTTCATTGTGTATGTGAGATCATGCTTTGCAGAGATGGCTTCAAGAATATTGCAGAGATGACTTATTTTGCAAGGATGAATTATTTTGCAGAGATAATTTGAATTGTTTCTTTTCAGAGATGGCCCTTTTGCAAACATTGAAATTGTGACCAAGAATACATTGAAGAAATTATTGAAGGATTGTGCATATATCAAATGGTGATTTGGTGATATAGTTAACATCAAAGAAGACATCAACTTGTTTATTTTGTAGAAGTTGAAGAATATAATTTTTGAAATGAATTTGTTGTGAAAATAAAAAAGGGGAGGTATAAGGTTTTGTACTTGATTGAAACAGGGTAATCCCCTGATAAGATTTGTATGTGCACCCAAAGTGTTTGTGAGAAGTTAGTGAGACTTTCTATATGACATTGAGGCCTTGTATCATCTAGTGAGGCACAGTGTATGCCAGTGAGGCATTTTGTAAAGCTAGTGAAGCTTCCTTGGTCAGTGAGACCTATGTGTAACCAGTGAGGTTTTTAATAAGCCAGTGAGACATTTTTGAGAGGTTTTTCTACCCCGGGAGGGTTTTCCTCTCATATAATCTTTTGTGTCTTGGTCTTATATCTTGTGTTAAATCCATAATTTTGCATATATGTGTTAACAAATCATTGATGTCTTTCTCTCTCTTTATCCTGTAAGTCAAAAGGTGTAAAAATTGTAAAATTTATACAACGCTGATTCACCCCCCCTCTCAGTGTTGTCCTGGACTCCAATAGGTTGCAGATTGGTGAGAGGAAGCTCGATGGTAGCCAGGGGAACAAGGATGGGAACTCTGTTTAGGCTTAAGGCCACTATAGTTTGTAGATCCACTAATGTAACTGAAACTGCTGAATATACATGTATGTTGTGGCACTACAGATTGGGCCACACAAGTGAAAATATTTTAAATATAATTATAAATAAAAAATTGTTGGTTGATTTTTCCTACCCTAATGAGCACTTTGATTTCTGTGAGCATTGTGTGTTTGGTAAATAGAAAAGAAAAAATTTTCCTTTACCTGAAGCAATAGAGTGAAAGAGAAATTAGAAATTATTCATTCAGATGTGTCTGGACCTATGGATAATGATTCTATTGGAAAATCTCATTATTTCATTACCTTCATTGTTGATGTATCCAAATTCACATGGATTTATTTTATGAAGCATAAATCTAAAGTTTTCACTAACTTTAAGGAGTTTAAAGTCTTAGTAGAGAGCCAATCAAGACTTAAAAGATAAAAATATTAAGATCTAACAATGGAGGGGAATATTACTCTAAGAAATTTGATGAGTCTTGTAAGTATGCAGGTATCATAAGACAAAAGACAACTCCATATACACCACAACAAAATGGTGTTGCAGAAAGGATGAACCAAACAATAATGGAAAGAGCTAGAAGTATGTTAAGTGATACACAGTTGGATAAATGTTTTTGGGCAGAAGCTATGAGTGCCACTTGTTAATTGTTAAATAGATCTCCTTGTAAGGCTCTTGATTCAACACCTTATGAATTGTGGACATGTAAGAAACATTCTATTTCACATTTAAGGGTCTTTGGTTGTGAGGCTTTTGTTCATGTGCCTAAGGAAAAATGATCTAAGTTGGATCCAAAAGCACAAAAATGCATCTTCATTGGATATGGTGAGAATGTAAAAGTTTATAATCTTTGGGATCCCCTAAACAGAAAAGTTATTTTCCTAAAGATGTGATTTTCAAGGAACTTAGAGCTATTTCTGATCCTGTATAGCTAGGAGAAAAAGAAAGGAAGAGAATAGTGCATTTTGATTTACAACAAAGAAAATGCACATCAAGAACAAAATGATGGATTAGGGGATGGAGAAGAAGAAGAAGATTCAAGTGAAATTTTAGATGAGGAAGACTCTATTGTTACAGAAGAAGTTGAGCATACAGAAGAACATGAGAAGAATCTCTTACTTCACCCTTGAGAAGATCCACAAGACAATGAAACCTAGTTGATAGGTATAGCCCACCAAATTTTCATTGTGTATTTGCTTTATTGAGTACTGATGATGAACCTAGATCCTATAGGGAAGCTATTCATGCAGATGATAGTGAGTCTTGGCAGCTAGCCATGCAGGAGGAGATGATGGCTTTAGACTCGTGCGACACTTGGGATCTTGTACATTTTTCCAAAGGAAGAAAGACCATAGGATGTAAGTGGGTCTTCAAGAAGAAATTTGGAGCAGACGGTTCATTACAGAAATACAAGGCTAGACTAGTAGCCAAGGGCTACTCCTAGAGAGAAGGAGTTGATTTATGAGAAATTTTTGAGCACTTGTTGATAAATTATCTTCTATTATATTTCTTTTATACATTGTTGCAACTTATGATTTTTGAAATTGAGCAAATGGATGTTAAGACTACATTTTTGTATGGAGATCTGGAAGAAGAAATTTATATGCAACAACCTATAGATTTTGAGGTAAAAGGTAAAGAACACTAGGTATACAAGTTAAAAATATCTCTTTATGGTTTAAAACAATACCCTAGAATGTGGTTCCAGAAGTTTGATTCATTTTTTTTTAAATTGGGCTTTGTAAGAAATGAAAAGCATCACTATGTCTACATTCAATGTATTGATGATCATATTCTGATTATTGCCTTGTATGTGGATGATATGTTATTTTTTAGTAACACCAAGGGTATGATGAATGAGTTGAAAGCTCAACTTTTAGGTGCATTTGACATGAAGGATCTAGGGGTAGCTAGGTATATTCTGGGAATGGAGATCAAAAGTGATCAAGGTAAAAAAAGGTTTAATTATAACAAAGTAAGTATGTGAATACTATTTTACACAAATTTAGCATGCAGGATTGCAATCCAGTTAGAATTCCTTTACTGGTTAACTTACTAAGCTTTCATTAGATATGTGTCTTAAGAATGAAGATGAGTTAGAGGATATGTTTGATGTATGCAATGGTTTGCACTAGACCAAATATTACCCAAGCAATGGGAGTTTTGAGCAGGTGTATGTCTAACCATGGTAGACAACATTAGAATTATGCAAAGAGGGTGTTAAGATATTTGCATCGTACTTCTAATTACTATTTGGTTTATTCTAGTACTAACAATGTGGATAAGGCACTAGACATACAAGGTTTTGTTGATGTAGATTGGGTAGGTGACTTGGATAGTTGAAGGTCGACTAGTGGCTATGTGTTTACTTTTTTTGGAGTTGTGAGTTGGATGATTCAAATGCAGCCCACTGTTGCTTTATCCACCATTGAAGTAGAGTATATGGCCACTACGCATGTCTTGAAGGAGGTAGTTTGGTTACAGAGATTGTGTACATGCATTGGTTTTGATTGCAGAATTATTCAGATTGGTTGTGATAGCCATAGTACAATATGTTTGGCCAAGAATCCCCTGTATCATACATAGACTAAGCATGTGAATGTTGGATACCATTTTGTTCTTGAAATGATTGCCAATGTTCAGATTGAGTTGAAGAAGGTTAACACTTAGGAGAATGTTGCAGATTCACTTACTAAAGATGTGAGCACATAAAATTTTATGTGGAGCAAGAAGGCCATGGGCCTTGTTCCTAGTGTTGAGTTGTTTTATGTTTTCCTATGGATGTATTTACAATGTATGATGTCAAGTGGGAGAATGTTATGATTAAGGTGTCATCAACCAATTGTAAATCCTATTTGTTTAATTACTCCTAATATTGTTTGTAAATCATTCATAAGGGATGAAGTATTCACCAAGTAGTGATCTTGTTTCAGCCAGATGTTTGCTCTAGGTACCCAATAGATGTTGGTTATCTAGGGGGTTGCAGGGGGTACCCCCTACAAGGTTTAGGGGGATGGCCCCCTTAGAGGGGGATCTGAGGGCCGCATGCCCCTATGGGGGATCTGGGGGCCACATAGAAGTTATCTAGACTGTTCATCATTAGGTCACAGATTTGTTGGTAGAGGTTTGTTGGCAAGAGACATTGCTCTGATGAATGTTGAATGTTGTCATTGATGGCAATAAGGCAAAGGATTTCTACCAGCATAGCAAAGAGACCTTACTCCAGAAGAATAAATGACTAAGTATGAGTAGTGTACAATATACCAAGTAAGTGATAATTTTTGAGATGGTATGCCTCCGCAATTAAAGACATTTGTATGCAGTTCAGGTATGTTGTTCATATCTACCTAATGATCACATGTTCCAGTGTTCAAGTCCTGACTTCGTCTAGAAGTCATATGGTAAAATATCTAAGTCCGGGTGAACAAAGTTAAGTTAGGAACAGTGCATAGTACCAGAGTAAAAGGGTTTGCATTCCTCCGTTGTGGCATATTTTGTCTTGCAGTTCTAAGGAAACAAAGATACACATCATGACTACCTAAATCCTAAGTTATAACTTCTAAAGTTCCTTTGATCACATTCTACAAGTTGTTCTTTATTAGCTTCTAGTTTGACAATATTTCACTGTGACAGAGCAACAGTTCCAAGATCCGCATTTTGCTATTATGGACTATTATGTCCTACAGATCTGAAGGTATGTTAAAAGGTCAATGATGAATTTTGGTTATGACTTTTAGAGTCTCATATGGTCCGTAGTGGAAATCATGATGTGGCAGTTGAACTGGTCAAGTATGAATTTAAGGGATAGGCCGACAGGCAAGCTAGATCTATATGCAGAGAAGATACATTGTTTGAAGAATTAATTCAAGTAGTTGAATGATTGATGCCGACCTATATGAAGACTATTGTATGTTTGTTTGGGTCTACATTGTTGTTTGAGCACAAGATCAAGCTGACAAGGTACAACACTTGTATACACATTTCATGTCTAGGTTGTCAACCTAATTGTGGGATGAATCTTATTGCGGATATATATATATATATTTGATGGATTTCAGTGTTGAAAAAGAAGTATATATGTGGATAACATGTGAATTTGATATGTGCATAATCTAAGGTAGCTTACATATTAGAAAAGGATAATAAGGGCAGAAAACAGAAGTATATGTAAAGTAGAGAAGAAAAGCAGGGCAGACAGTATGAAGTCCTTTAAATATGTATACTAAGCATATTGGTACTGCATTTTAGCATTTTGTAGATGCCCCTGTAGCAGTCCTCTCTTGACAATGAGCCAATCCTTCTTCTATCTTCTTTTCTATCTTTCTAGCAATGAGCCTTTTTGCAGTGAGCACTTCTTGGATAGTGAGTCCTTGGGCAGTGAGCCCTAAGGCAATGAGCCTTCATGTAATTTGGTATTGCTATCATAATATATTGTGAGCTAACACTCACCATGGTTTTTCCCTTTTTCAGTTTTCCACGTAAAATCCTGATGTCTGTGTTATGAATTTGTGGCTGCTCTTCTCATGTTTACTTTTCTTTCATGTTATTGAATTTGGTAAGTGGATTAATGAATCTGTAAATAAAAAGGTTTTAAGAATACTAATTCACCCCCTCTCTTAGTATTATTTGCATTCAACAATTGGTATCAAAGAAAGGTTCCTTGGAAGAAGCTTAACAGCTTGAGGAGGATCTAGGAAGGTGTACACATGGCAGCTAGAAGATATTTCACTTCTCCTGAAGCCTCATATGAAAGAAATGATGAATTACAAGCTGCTCTTGAAGATCTTGAAAAATTTGAAGCACAAATCAATGATCTGAAGGATAACATACAAGAAGCTGATGAAGGCATTCTAAATCTAAAAGAACAAGTCAAGAAGTTCAAATAAAAATACAAGGAGGTTAGGGAACAATTGATATCGGCCAATGAAACCTTGGATGATTTGAAAGTGGAAGTTGTAGAAAGAGCTAAAGCAGAAGATATAAATCTGTTGGTAAAAAGCAAGTTAGAAGAATGTGCTAAACTTGAAAAAGAAGTTGTTAGCCTGAAATTAGATTTAGAGAAGGCTAAGAGCTATGAAGAAAAGTTCAAAATAAGCTTTGTAAAGCTTGAGGAACTGATTCAAAGTTAGAAGAGTCCAGATGACAAGCAAGGATTAGGATTTGAAAAAGGAGAAAGTTCAAAATCAGGCCAAGCAAACACTAAATTTAAGCAAAACAAATACAACCAATTCTAGAATCAGAGAAGAAGACCTAGAAGACCTCTGGTCAAGTAGCCAAATGCTCAAAGGTACCCATCTTTCAATGGCTATTGTTTTAATTGCAATAAGTTTGGTCAAAAGGCTACTCAGTGTAGGAGTAGAATAAATCAAAATGTTCCTTCATTCCCTGGTTGATGTTCAAATTGCAAGAAAATTGGTCATAAATCAAACGAATGCAGAAGTCTGATTAGGAATGGTTTTAACTATGCAAGGAATACTCATTCGTTCAATGGTAAGTTCTTTGTATGCAATAGATTTGGACATATGGCTAACCAATGCAGATTAAGAATGAATTCAATCAATAGAAGGAATCAAGGACTGAGGAATGTGGTATGCTACAATTGCAATAAGTTTGGGCATGTTGCAAAATACTGTAGAAGCAAGAATGAGAAAAGAAACTATCCTACAAAGAAAATGAAAACAGAGCAGAAAGAAGACAAAGGTAAAAACAAAGTTGATCCGGTGGAGATCAAGAAGGAAATAAGCATGGTCTGGATTAAGAAGGATGTTGACAATATCAGGGATGGATATGCATCAGTTTCTGGTGTAGATACTTCCTCTGGGAATTAAATTGGGAGCTATGGCTCAGGGGGAGCTGTATTGAAAATCCAAATCCCCTAGCCAGATAATCATTAATGATATTCAGCACGAAGATATGATGTAAAGATTCATATGATAGATCTTTTAAAAGAAATTTTGGAAGAAAAGAATCAAATGCGAAACATTGTAGAGCAATCTTGATTAACTGAGTTTAACAGAGAAGTGTGATAGTTTTTTGAAAGATAGCATTTATGATGATTAGGTCTTGGAAAGAGAAGGTTAAAAGGGTTGTATCTGAAGGAAGAACCACTTTGCATTCAAGCTCTCATGAGTCTAAGGCAAACTGAAGTGAAATTCCTAGCGACTACAGAGATTTCCAAAGCAATTTAAGGCAAGATCAAGCAAAACCCTAAATCGACAAAAGAGGTATTTCTCATATTCAAAACCTTGCTGTGAATTTACTTAAATCTTTGTGAAAATGACAACACCACAAGTGATAGATATAACTGAGAGATCCTAACCAAAATTCAAGAAGCATCCATTCAAATCAATAGAGGTCGATCCAAATGGTGTGTTTTCATTTCGTCTGGTGTGATGCATGCGGAAGATGTTAGGGCTTATATTCATGTTGCCCTAGAGGAACAAGGAGGTAGTTAACTCACAAACCTATATCTAAAACATCTAAGTGGTGATACATTTGACCTAAAAGAATAATACAAGGCATTGGAGGAGAAGAAACTCATTCAATATATAGATTTTCTAGTCTTTGCAGAAGATGAATGGGTCTGGTATGTCTTAAGCTGAATTCATGATGAGTTTATATGGCTTAACTCTACATTTAGAATTACCAAAGATGCCATAAGGGAGGTCACGAGACTAAACTCTACCGGTACAGTGCCTATATTAAAGATGGTGAAAAATGATAGAGTAATGAAAGCAAATGGAGCAAAATTTGATAAAAGGGCATTGACAATCAGTTATATTGAAGATCATGCAGTTAGGTTTGCATCCATGGTAATCGGTTACAAGGTCTACTTCACAATCGGGAGAACTTTGTCTCCGGTACTGCCATATATATTGCCTATCAAATGGTTAAGGAAAATGCCGAGTACGACCTGTGTGAACTACTTTGACAGCAGTTAATGGAGGACCTGAAAAGGACAAAAGAAAACAAATATCCCTTCAAATTTGGTACATTAATTATGTGTTTGTTCTTCTACTTTATGCAAGATTTACCAGGCATGAAGAATGTAATATGGATTAGAGACAAACCTGTTGTAGTACTGTTTAGTGGAAAATTAGATTTATTAATGTTTTAGTGTTTTGATATTTGAATCCGCCTTTCCACTTTACATTCAAGGATATAGGGTCGAGTGGCAATTCACTATCATACTCTAGATCACTGTGTGATGTAGGGAAACTTGAATTAGGGAATTTAATTATCAATTTATCTTCTCTTATACTCAATTGACCATTAAAACCCTAATTATGCAAATACGGCAATAAACTGACGAATAACAGAAAAAGCTCTTGCAGACGAAAGTAAAATATCAAATCACAGAGTACTTATTTTTGGGGTTCTGAGGTGGAATAGTTAAGGACACTGGTGCGGGCGCCCTAGTCCAAGGTACCAATTTCTTTGTGGGATCTAGACCTCCTTCTGACACTGATCATCACTGTAACTCCTATTTCTAGAAATTCAGCTACAGAGGACACTAGAGTGAACACCCAAGTCCTAGAAATGCTCTGGTGTCCTACTTCTCTTCGGATCCTGAATCCTTGATGTCTACCAATCCTTCCTACAACTTCACTTTTCCCAAATATGACACATGTAAACTGCAATCACAAGACTTTGGGAGGGGGTTGTGGTGTTTAGAGGCTTGCCTCAGTCAAGCCTCGAAGGACACTTAAGTCTCCGAACACCGTTGTCAAATAGAGAGTGTGTGCCCTTGTGAGGCAGAGGCAAAAACCAAAGCAATTGATAATGAAAACACAATATAATATCACATTGTAGTGAATATATCATGGGAGGAAGATGTTCTTCATTCCATGATGAAATGGATGCTCAAATCTGTAAATACAAACACACAAACCACACAAGTCTACTCTTGCAACACAATGAAAGCCTTGAATCACCTTGAGAACACTTGAACATCACAATTGCCATCTAGTTGAAATCTAGTTTCCAAATGAATGCATAAACATGCTTTTATATGCAACTACAAACACTCCCGTCAAAATTTTCATAATTCAAACTTACCATGTTGGCAAAGAACCCAAATAACGGTCATAAACTGACACCTAGAAATTGGAGCAGCCCCAAAATAGGGCAGGACTAGGGCGTGGATGCCCAAGTCCTCCCCCCCCTATTTTGGGCAGGGTAAGGCTCAAGGGGTCCTCCTAGGTCCCATTTTTCATGTTACCTAGGGCTCATTCCATCAGGATGCCAAATTATGAAGTAAGATGTCCTAAATGCATGCAAAAGACCTGGGAGCTAAACCTTAAGAGGGAAAAGCCTCCAAGGGGACATTTTTTGACATTACATTTAGCCCCCACTTTAATGTATGTATAAACGTGAGGCCAATGCATGCATTAAAGTAAGGTCACAAACACAGCAAACACATCAAGTATAGAGAAGACACGCCAATCACATAGAAAATAGTAACAGACACGCAAAACATGAAGAAGACAATTACAGTCACGTAGAACATGGAGAAGATAGACAGTGCAAAGAAGACACATTAATGCATGGAAGACAGGCATGATTTCTTTTCTTTTCTTTTTCTTTCATATATATGAAATGCAGATGCAAGTACTGGAAAGTAAACAAACCTCCCATAATACATGATGCACTCATCACGCAAGTCTTTGTATATATGGGGCAACACAGATGCAAGACATACAAAACCTCCCAAAATGCAGGAAATGCAACCCTAAGGCCCTGGTCTTTATACTGTATATGGGGCAAAAAAACACGCCAAACAAAGCAAACATGCCAAAACACACACACTTGAAGACACGGAGAAAACACGGCAGACAAGCAATGGAGTGTACCTATTTCTAGGTCCAACACCATCTCAGGCACATTACAGGCACACACTGACAATTGTGCTTCGCCACAACAATCACCAAAGACATGCTTAAGGGTTGAGTTAGTCACAGAATCGCTCCCCACCTCCACAGAGGACTTTTGAAATGACAGGATGATGCAATCTGCTCTGAGAAATACACCATCCCCACCTCCGCAGAGGGCTTAAGATAAAAAGGATATACTTGATATCCCACCTCCATAGAGGGCTTACATGATTGATTGATTGATTGCAAACAAACTCAAGATGCATGATGCACTCATCGCGCAGGTCTTTGCACCTGAGGTCAAACACATTGTTAACATCTATAATAGACAGCTTACCTTATATATGCCCCCACCTTAAGGTGGTTGATACCAGATATCGATATCAAGCACATTAAGGTAGGAAGAAAACACACAAGGGAACACAGACTCTTGCAAAGGCCATGCCCCCTGGAGGTGACATGTACTTCATGATCACCAAATGTTCCCACAAACACATCCTTACAAGAAACATGTTAGTTTCTACAACATCATGATAAACAACAACATCAATGCATATGATTAACCACACAAAGAGCCAAGGTTATACAATGAATTCAAAGTTTGAGGATAACCGTGGGGCTATATCACGAAGCTCTCTGAATCAAGTACGACCAAGGCTAGATTCAAAGACAAACAAAGGTACACAGAGCAGTAGTATTGTTAAGGTTTGTAAATGCGATAGAAACATCATTAATATTTACTATGCGGAAAGCACGAGTGCTTCCACTAGCCAAGCGTCGGATAAGATATACAACCCCATCGTGATATTAGGAACTAAGGCCAATTTTTTATTGCTCTCGAAAGGGACACTAGGTCCGCATCAGTATAAATGTTTGTCGTCATTCACCTACTAGATGGAAACACTAGAGGAAGGGAAATAATAAATAAGAGAGGAGAAACAAGTGTCTTAGGGACAATCACGTAGGAGGGTGCCCCCAAGTCACCGACCGCAACGCTATGTCCGTAAGACACAACACTCAACAATGAAATTAGAGAGAGGCAATATAGAAGAATGATGATACAAATAGAAGGTCACAATAGATGCAGTCTCCTGGTATCCCGGACCTTACGGGAGAATCAGGGGTCATCCTAGGAGGCCTAAATAACATATAACACATCACGGGGGAAGCACATCATGAGAGAGATAAAGGGTTAGAGATACTTACCTGTAGGGCCCCTGTCGAGCTAGAGGTTGTCTATAATCAAATTATCGTCGTCATCTTCCCACTCCCTAATGTTAGAGGAAAGTGGGACATAGGGTACCATAACCAAATTCATGTCTTGTTCATCATGTTGTTCATTGTTAGGATCATTATTGTTTGGTTGAATGTTAGGATCAATGTTTTCTTGTTGAGAGGCAAGGTTTATGGCATATTCTTGTCTTCTTCTTCTTCTTTCTCTTGCTTTTCTATTTCTCTTTCTTTGACCACTTATCTCTTGTAAGACAGGGCCTTGGTCTTTCATAGGTTTTTGCAAATTAGAAGATGAAGCACCGAGATCAAACCTCATTTGTTGCGGTGGAATGTCTTGTTGTGGACAATGACCTCCCGATCCTTGTAAGGATTTTGGGGGAGGAACCTCAGCATAGGGACCTTGTCCTTTTGGTCTAAAGTTCTCTTCACATGTGGGTTGTTTATCTTTTGTCATTTCTTGTATAGAAGGGCTAGGTGCTGGATGTAACAGTTTTGCTTTGTAGTTTCTATAGCTCAAAAATGTAAAATCTATTCGTAGTTTCAGTTTGTTATTAGTTTTGCTGCAAAAGTAATCCAATGTAAAATGTTGTGTATTTGAAGTCTTGTACGTATTTCGGGGAATGACATGCACTTGTCCGTTCAAAGGAAATTTCACACATTTATAGATAGTTGAAGGGACAACTTTCATAACCTTTAACCAAGGGATTCCAAGTTTGATTTCAAAGGTATCAGAAGTGGAGGTAACATCAAACCATTGCTCAACATGTTTCTCAAATACAGTTACCAACAATGATATCTTACCTAAAGGCTTGACAAAGGTTCCCTTATGTGTCTTAATCATCAAGTTCGAGGGTCATAAGAACCTTGCATTAGTTGATGTGAAAAGAGGAAATCCTCAGTGGAAACATTAGTCATGCAATTAGGATCAATAAGAGTTCCATCCACATGGTTTCCCATTATTTTCACAGTGATGTAAAGAGGTCCATCGAAGTCTCCAATTGTTCTATCATGAGGTGTAAAGACAATTTTAGGTTCAGGTGCTTTTCTTTTCATGTAAGGTCTAGGAGGGAACCTATTATTGTTGTTGTGATTAGAGGCCATGTTTTTATGCTTAAATTAAATTTTAGATTTTTTCCAAAAATATATCAAAGGTAAGTGCAAAGCGATATACCCCAAAATAGCCTCAAATGCTTGATTTTTGTACTCTTTCCAATGCAAATGAATGAAACAAAGAATGTTATAAGGATTTTGATGTAGAGTAGAAAATTATATGTCTGATATCAGTCCAAAACAAAAATAAGATCCTTCTCAACACACTCTTGATGCAAATCCAAGATAATACCAAGTCGAAATATAGTGAAAATATGTCAAAATAGACACTTTTTTCACCAAAACTTGATGCAAAAGAGCATAACAAAGGGTGTTGTGAGGAAAATGATGATGGAAAGAAAATAATATCAGTAATAACAGCCACTTGGTGCCAAAATACCCAACACAACACGCTTTTAGTGCCACTTAAGGTAAAACCCTAGTGAAAATATAGCAAAATAAGCAATTTTTCACGGTTTTTCAATTCCAAGACCTAGCAAAGGAGGTGTTGTAATGAATATGAGGAGGTATAGAAAATAATATCAATGATATCAGTCACCTCAATCCATAAAATTTATCACAACACGCTTGGAGTAAAAACTAGGTCAAACCCTAGGGCAAAAATAGTTAACATGTGTAGTTTTTCACCGAATTTTCAATACAAGAGCTCGTTAAAAGGGTGTTGTGAAGATTTTTATAAGGGGTAGAAAATTATTACCATGATAACAGCCAATTAATGCAAAAATATTTTTCACAACACGCCTATGGTGCAAGTTTATAGATTCAATAAGGCCAAATTTAGTGAAAATTGTTATTTTTAAAGCCCTAGGTTTGAGATGTTGGGACAAAATGCTATGTAAATGTTTTGAAGTCTAATTTATGATGGAAATGAATTAATCTCAGATCTGAAAATTATTTTCAAGCTCTAATATGCAAAATGCAAATGCAAATCTAATGAAAATGCATGAAAATTGCTAGTTTTTGTTGAAATTTTCTATGCAAAAATGCAAATATTTTAAATCTAAATGCAAATTTACACTAAAATGCAAGACTAAATCCAAATGAAAATTTGATTGAGCCTCTAAAATTAGTAGAAAATTTTGAAAGAAGATTTTGCCTACTAACCCTAGATTTTGGAATTACTAGGTTTAATGAAAATTGTCAAAATTTCTACAAAAGCCTAGCAAATTAATGATGAAAATGCAATGCAAATGATTGTATTTTTGTGTTTTTCTGTATTTTATATCAGATCTGATGCAAAAATCATGAATTAGGAAAATTTAGAAAGAATTGATGCAATTTAGTAAGCCAAACAATGCAATTTGTTTTTTTTTAATTTTTCAAAATTTTCTTTTTTTTTTAAATTTTTCTCAATGCAATAAAGTGAAAGACTATATGAATGAATGAAATCAATCTAAATCTAAAGACACACACTCAACAAGTCACAATTTAAGTCCAAAAACACAAGTTCACCAAAATGTTTAGTGGAAATTTGGATTTATTAATGTTTTAGTGTTTTGATGTTTGAATCCGCCTTTCCACTTTACATTCAAGGATCTAGGGTCAAGTGGAAATTCACTATCATACCCTAGGACACTGTGTGATGTAGAGAAACTTGGATTAGGGAATTTAATTATCAATTTCTCTTCTCTTATGCTCAATTAACCATTAAAACCCTAATTATGCAAATACGACATAAACTGATGAATAACTGAAAAAGCTCTTGCAGACGGAAGTAAAATATCAAATCACAGAGTACCTATTTTTAGGGTTCTGAGGCAGAACAATTGGGGACACTGGTGTGGGCACCCTAATCCAAGGTACCAATTTCTTTGTGAGATCTAGACCTCCTTCCGACACTGATCAGCACTATAACTCCTATTTCTAGAAATTTAGCTGCAGAGGACACTAGAGCGAGCACCCAAGTCCTGGAAATGCTCTGATGTCCTGCTTCTCTTCAGATCCTGAATCCTTGATGTCTGCCAATCGTTCCTGCAACTTCACTTTTGCCAAATGCAATACCTGTAACTTGTAATCACAAGACTTTGGGAGGGGGTTGTGGTGTTTAGAGGCTTGCCTTAGTTAAGCCCTGGAGGACACTAAGTCTCTAAACATCATTGTCAGATAGAGAGTGGGTACCCTTGTGAGGCAGAGGCAAAAACCAAAGGAATTGATAGTGAAAACACAATATAATGTCACCTTGTAGTGAAGATATCATGGGAGGAAGATGTTCTTCATTCCATGATGAAATAGATGCTCAAATCTACAAATACAAACACACAAACCACACAAGTCTACTCTTCCAACACAATGAAAGCCTTGAATCACCTTAAGAACACTTGAACATCACAATTGCCATCTAGTTGAAATCTAGTTTCCAAATGAATGCCTAAACATGCTTTTATATGCAACTACAAACACTCCTACCAAGATTTTCATAATTCAAACTTACCGTGTCAGCAAAGGACCCAAATAACGGTCATAAACTGACACCCAAAAATTGGGGCTACCCCAAAATAGGGCAGGACTAGGGCATGGGCACCCAAGTCCTCCCCCTATTTTGGGCAAGGTAAGGCTCAAGGGGTCCTCCTGGGTCCCATTTGTCATGTTACCTAGGGCTCATTCCATTGGGATGCCAAATTATGAAGTAAGATGTCCTAAATGCATGCAAAAGACCCAGGAGCTAAACCTTAAGAGGGAAAAGCCCCCAAGGGGACATTTTCTGACATTACAAGTACAAATTAGAAACTATTTGAGTAGCATAGGAAATATTGATGCACAAAACGCAGCCATATGGGGCTATTTCAAAAACTTCCAAAGGTTAATACAATCCAGCGAAAGGATTCCTAGATCAGTTGTTGATAAATAGAAGGACACCATATGCTTCATTGTGACAAAAGACCAATGCTTAATGGAGGTCGTTGAGCCTAGAACAATATGAGTTATGCCAATGGGCTATGAAGTAGATGGATAAATACTGGAAAATTATGCCCAACATATGTTAAGCAAACCAAGAGACCCCAAAGAAGAAAGATTTGGGACATATGAGGAGCTATCAACAAAAATCCATGTTGAAGTAAGAAAACTAAAAATTTCAAAGAAGGCATGGAAAATGGCAGAAGAATATGCACAAAGCAAAGGATTCACTAAAGAACAAATATCATCCACAAGAGCTAGAGTTGAGACAAAAAGAGCAGCTAAAGAAAAGGAGAAGGACCAAGAAAAAGAAGTTAACAAAGCCCCAGAAGTTTAAGAGGTGCAACAAGAGGCACCTGTTGCACCAAAAAGAAGAACAAGAGGTGCAAGTTCCTCTGAAACTGCATCCAAATCCTCTAGTATTCCCTTCACAACAACTGCAAAAGAGAAAATAGGCAAGAGGAAGAAGACCAAAGGTTAGAGAGTGTATTTCAGTGTTGATGAAGTTGATGATGAGGAAACTAAGACCGATGAAGAGGTGAAGAAGATGAAGGCACATAGTGCACCACCCTCTCAGCGGGACAAACCCTCCGGTGCCATAAAAAGGAAGACCTCCGATAAGGATATAGGGAGAAAGAAGGATAAGACTACAATGAGTATGGAGGAAGTATTGAAGGCCATTATAGTTGATGGCAATCTAAAACCTATTGCCCAATTGTATGAGGACTTCGACGATGCAAATAAAAAGGTCATTAAGGTTGTTGTCATCCAATACTTGAATATATACAATAAAGCTCTCATTGAAATTATCTTCGATCTCCCAGAAAACTTAGCAAGTATAATTTATGCAAGAAAAGAAGCTGATATGGCTAAGGATGTTGAGCTTAAAGAACATACATTAATAAAACTATGTCCTGAAATCACTCCAGAAGAAAAGACAAAAATATCCAAAGCACTTCATAAAGAATTCATAAGAAAGAGGAGAATGAACACTCTAATGTAAGTTGACATCGAGAAAGTAGTGAAGGAGACTGAGGAAATCACTTTTAGAGTGTTAAAGGAATATCATCTTCAAACTATATATGATAGAGAAGAAACAAATACTAGAGATGATACATCTAATCTTGAGGTGAACTTGGATCAAGGACTAGACAAAAGTGATGAAGAGCCGAAGGAGAAAGAAGATCTAGTCCCTGCTACTGGTTCAGATATTGTTGTCAAGGACAAAATTGAGACAAGTCTTCCTCAACAACAAAATGATAACCAAGCACATAAGGAGAAGAATGTGGAGCAGAACAAAACTGAGGATCAGCAAGCTGAGATGAGCCCTGTACTAGAGCAAAATGTTGATGTGAATGAGGCTATGGATCTGAATTCTCCAGAACAAGATAAAGAAGAAGAAGTCTTCAATATAGCAAGAGACATTGCGGAGTCTGTCAAGGAATTCCTAGAAAAAGAAAAACAAGTCTTGGATGAGCCTGAATTTTTGCAAGGTCCAATAAACTTGGATTCAATGTCCCCTTTGCAGAAATTTAAATTGGTATCAATTGTGTAAGCAAAGGTACAGGAAGAAATACTGAAGTCACATATACAGGATAGAGAGTTAATTGGTGAGGCATCCAGCATTTTGGAGAATTTGATGCCATCATATCAAAAGGATACCTCGATGTCTTCAAAAAATCAACTCAAGGGACTCATCAACTCTATATGTATGCACTTTGAATCTTTTGAAAAGTTTGCAGAAATAAAAGTGAGGAAAGAGTATGATGAGAAAAGATTAGCTGAATTGAAGACCATGTTAGCAAATGACAAAACTTTATTAGAAAATAGAATAAGAGGTATACAGAGTGCCATTCAAGAAGCTTTTCATTTGTACAAATTTTGTTTATCATGGCCAGAAGCCACAGAGGAGTTAGAGAAAAAGATCAAGGATCTGAAACTACAGCTGACAAATATTTCTAAGTCATTTGATCCAATAGTTGAGTCAGTAAGCAGCAAAGAAATACAAGTGATCAATATCCATAATGAGTTAAGTAATTTGGTGAATAAAAGGGATCAAATAAAAAATAGAATGTGTAAATTAAGAGGACTAATAAGTCCTAAGCTAGACTCAATGTCAAATCTTGCAGCAGAAGCACTATTGGCAAAAGCACAAATTGACACACCCTTTGATGTACAAAGAGCAGAAAAATTGATCTTCTTAATAAATGGTCATATTTAAATCTTAGAAAATGCAAAGAAAAGTTGGGATGGAGAACTGACTCAAAGTAAAATCATTTTCAACGACATCCTCCAACCAATTAAGTTGAAGAGTACATCTATACATATGCGGCATAGTATGACAGTTTTTGCAGTTTTTGTATTTTTGACACAATTTTGACTCATGTACACACACCTTTGACATTAATGTCAAAGGGGGAGAAGAAAACCAGTGAAAAATGGGTAAACAGCTAAGGGGGAGCAGAAAAATAGAGTTCATATGGTAAGGGGGAGCAGATGAGCATTTTTCACTAAGTGTTGCCATCAATGCCAAAGGGAGATATTGTTGGCAAGAGACACTGCTCTGATGAATCTTGAATGTTGTCATTGATGGAAATAAGGCAAAGGGTTTCTACCGGCATAGCAAAGGGACCTTACTCTGAAAGAATAAATGACTAAGTATGAGTGGTGTACAATATACCAAGTAATTGACAGTGTTTGAGATGGTATGCCTCCGCAGTTAAAGACATTTGTATGCAGTTCAGGTATGTTGTTCATACCTACCTAGTGATCACATGTTCCAGTGTTCAAGTCCTGACTTTCTCCAGAAGTCATATGGTAAATATCTAAGTCCGGGTGAACAAAGTTAAGTCAGGAATAGTGCACAGTACCAGAGTAAAAGGGTCCGCATTCCTCCACTGTGGCATATTTTGTCTTACGGTTATGAGACAGCAAAGATACACATCATGACTACCTAAATCCAGAGTTATACCTTCTGAAGTTCCTTTGATCACATTCTACAAGTTGTTCTTTATCGGCTTCCAGTTTGACAGTATTTCATTGTGACAGAGAAATAGTTCCAAGATCCGCATTTTGCTATTAAGGACTATTATGTCCTATGAATCTGAAGGTATGTTAAAAGGTCAATGATGAATGTTGGTTACAATTTTTAGAGTCTTATATGGACCGCAGTGGAAATCATGATGTGATAGTTGAACTGGTCAAGTATGAACTTAAGGGATAGGCCGACAGGCAAGCTAGATCTATATGCGGAGAAGATACATTGTTTGAAGAATTAATTCAAGTAGTTGAATGATTGATGCCGACCTATATGAAGACTATTATATGTTTGTTTGGGTTTGTATTCTTGTTTGAGCACAAGATCAAGCCGACAAGGTACAACACTTGTATACATGTTTCATGTCTGGGTTGTCGACCTGATTGTGAGATGAATCTCATTGCGGATATATATATATATATATATATATATATATATTTGATGGATTTCGGTGTTGAAAAGAACTATATATGTGGATAACATGTGAATTTGATATGTGCATAATCTAAGGTAGTTTGCAAAGCAGAAAGGGATAATAAGGGCAAAAAATAGAAGTATATGTAAAGTAGAGCAGAAAAGCAGGGCAGACAGTATGAAGTCCTTTGAATCTATATACTGAGCATATTGGTCATTTCACCATTTTGTAGATGCACCTGTAGCAGTCCTCTCTTGGCAAGGAGCCAATTCTTCTTCTATCTTCTTTTCTATCTTTCTAGCAGTGAGCCTTTTTTGCAGTGAGCACTTCTTGGACAGTGAGTCCTTGGGCAGTGAGCCTTCATGTAATTTGGTATTGCTATCATAATATATTGTGAGCTACCACTCACCATGGTTTTTCCCTTTTTGGGTTTTCCACGTAACATCCTGGTGTCTATGTGTTATGAATTTGTGGCTACTCTTCTCATGTTTACTTTGCTTTCATGTTATTGAATTTGGTAAGTGGATTAATCAATGTGTAAATAAAAAAGTTTTAAGAATACTGATTCACCCCCCCTCTCAGTATTCTTTGCATTCAACGAGTTTATGTTGGCTTTTCTTATGCTAGAATGCAACCCCTTTATGAGGATATTATATTATGGTTGTGTTGTATTAGAGAAGAGTTGAGAGTATTACAAGTGCTACTGGATTGAAGACTAAAGAAGAGATTGATTGTGTTGTATTGTAAACTCTATTGAAGTTAATATAGACCGGTGCATCTCTTCTTGTGTGGAGTTTTCTCCTGAAAGGGTTTCTCCATGTAAAAACTATGTTATTTGTTTGATATTTTGTTCTATTATTTCTTTTTGTTGATTTCATACCATCTCCATTTTGGTTCTGCATAGTTAAATATCTACATTATAATTGTAATAAGTTTTCCATTGATAGTTGTTTACTTTCATTTCTAACACGAAGAAGCCTAAATAAATATAAATCTTATACAGTTAAAGATTGTGTCAAAAGCTTATAATACATGAATACATAAAAGACTATAAACTTACTATTGTTTGGCATCCTAATAGGTCATGAAGAATTAAGAACAACTAAAGAACTCACTAGCAAGGCCCAAAAACTAGTGGCAACCTTCTTTCACTAGTTTCAAGCACATATGTAAGCCTCAGTCACCTACCTTATCATTCCATTTCGTAAATCACATGAACTAGTCCTATAACTAATAGTAAGAGCTCAAATTATAACAACACTAGAACACTAGTCTAAATATTCATAGAGTAGGTACCTTGGAGATCTTGTTGTGTGAAAATGGTAATCTTGCAAGGCCTAGATTATGTGCACACCCCTACAAGTATTTAAAGAATGGAAGTCCTAATTTGAAGGTCATGTAACACATAAAAATAGAAACTAGCTAGCTTGGCTAACAAAGGACACTCCTCACTCCTATAAGCATTCACAAAAGTAGCAAAAATCAACTTGCATAGGTCCATGAGTGTCACCCAATCTCCTACAAATAATAAACAATTAGCTCAAGAAAGCCCAGGTCAACTTCAAGAAATTCTACAATGTAGGAGATGGCTTCCCAAATGGGATAGCCACTTGACAAGGCTTTAATACATTGTGGTCCTCTTAGGATAGCTCAACAAATCCATACTAATGTATTCAAAACTCCTATGTGCATTCCTTGAATGGAAGAAATAATTGTTTAAAGCCCCTTATGAAATGATAGTTTAAATAAAGTAGTGGCACGTGTTAAAATCATTATATTTTAAGAGAGATAGAAGGTTATTGTTGAGATAGCTCATACACTAATTCTGAATATTGATCTCCATGAGACCAATGGCCAAGGCATAAAAATAATGATGATGCATACACTTTTTTAATATTTTTCTATTTTGAATAAAAAATAGACATCTGGCATTGACATTTTCATTCAAATGCATCTTTCAAAAACATTTGGGCCCACCATCATTAGAAATTTGAAGACCACATGGCACACTCACATTTACTAGACACCATTACCATGTTGTCATTGGTCTATGTGTGAGCCATGGAGATCTTTAGATTAGGAGATGGTTATCATGATGCCATGGATAACTTGTATCACGGTTCAGTGGGAGCTTTCGTAGTTATGTGTATACATTACCTAGTGATGGATGATTTTCTACAATAGTTAGGTGTCATGGATAAACTCCTAGATTATGGTTTTTTATACAGTATGAGTGCTTTTACATCATGAGTTCTATTATCAGGAGATGGTTATCTTCATGTGATTGGACATGTTGATCCTTGGTTTAGAGTATGGTTGGTATTGTGTCTTGGTTTACTCTTGAGACCAGGATGTGCTCATTGGAGCATGTGATCTCCTAGGAGGAGATGTTAGATCATGATGTCATGATGTGTTCCTAGATTATATAGATGTGGAGTGGGAGCTTTGACAATGATCTTGTTGGTTCTTAGTACTGAGTACATTGGTCATTTGCTTGGAAGCTTCATGATAGTGGGGTGTTACATTTGGAGCTTAACATGGATTGATCAGTTTTAGGTGTTCATGGATACTTGGATACTTGGGTGAGGCTAGAGTTCTCTTAGGATTGGAGATATCTGTTGAGACAATTACTCTTTGGAGGTTTCAGTAGGAAGACTGAGGAGCCTACACTTGGATATGGACGTGAGTTCATGGACCTTAGAGGAGATTATTCTTGGAGATAGTCATTATGGCTTGGTATATCTTGGAGGAGCATTCTCATTCCTCACTCTTGGTCTACTCGATAGATTATCATCTAAGAGGTATTTCCCATCTTTTTAGATGCATTTTGTTTATTCTTTATCTTCTCATGGATATGGATCTTGAGCTATGGTTATTGGTTCTAGAGGGTTCATTTAAGGGGTGTTAACATGGTTATATTCTTATGCATGTATGAGTTTGATTTATGATGTTATTTATGAGGATTTTAGGAGATGTGATTGGGCTTATTCCTAATTTTTGGAATGGATACACAAGACTATCGACACAAGGGGATTGAATATTCACATCAGCAATGGGCCTTGCATACACCTCTTCAGTGTCAGCAACATTATCATCCATGGATTAAACATCCATGACTGCAAGCCAAGTGTAGCTGGCAATGTTCTCTCACAATCCATGAGCCCTGAGATAATGGATACACAAGATGGAGATGGAATTTCATTTGTTAATTCATGAGACATTTGGATCGATCATAACACCCTCTCCAATTGCGCAGATGGGCTTGTAGATGTCACACTTGCTTCCACTGTAGTTACCATTTCTAACAACCGCTTCTCTTGCCATGACAAAGTAAGAGAGAAAAATATGCAGACTTAAAATTACTATTGATAGGAACTAGAGTGGTTTCATTAATATGAATGGATGATTAATCTTGCCCATGCAATAAAACAATACAGGTAATGCTTTTGGGCCACAGTGATGATTATACAGTTGATAAATCCATGAGAGTGATTGTTGCATTCAACCACTTTGGACCTGGCTTATTGGAGCGCATCCCAAGGTAATTGAACTAAATTCTAACTTCTCAAGTTTAACTAGCTAGCTCCATTCGTCAATCAATGTAGATATGACCGATCTCCAATAGTCAACCAACTGCTAATTGACATGATATGGGTTATGATATTTCTTTCAAGATTCTAGTACGTAGTTTTTTGAGTCAAATTTATTGATCCATATTTCATGAGTAGTGATTCACAAGTACCCATCTAAGTGGACTTGATCTTGGGGGAAACTCCATGGTTAAGCTTGCTTGAGTTGGAGTAGTACTAGGATGGGTGACCTCTCGTGAAGTCCCAATCCTTCACCCCTATGAGCATTACCTAGGGATCAGAACTTCTTCAGAGGTCACCCATCCCAGTACTACTCATGCTTACAGGGGTGAAGGATCAGAACTTCCTAGAAGGTCACCCATCCCTATACTACTCTAGCTCAGATAGGTGATGCTCATAGGGGTGAAGGATCAGGACTTCCCAGGAGGTCACCCATCCCAGTACTACTCCAACTCAAGCACACTTAACCATGAAGTTCTCCCAAGATCAAGCCCACTTAGATGGGTTCTTGTACTCATGAAATATGGGTCAATGAGCAGTTGAATCCTGAAATAAATATCATAATTTGAAACGCTGCAAAAAATATCTCCTACTTATCAATGATATGGGTTGTTTTTGTGGGCAGGTGCCGACATGGGTATCCTCATGTGGCGAACAACTACTATGAACCGTGGGGTATATACACCATTGGAGGGGGGGCCCTATGATTAGAAGTGAAGGCAATGGCTTTGTTGCCCCCAACGAGGAATACAAGAAGCAGGTGACATGGCGTGAGAGCCCTGATGGAAAGAGTTGGCTGTGGAAGTCTATGAGGGACACATTTTTGAACGGGGCATACTTCATTCCATTTGGCAGAGGAAAAGCACTTCCTCTCTACCAGGTAGGCTAGCAATTTAAAGTTGCTCATGGAAGATTAGTACCCATTTTGACTGAAAGTGCAAGAGTCCTAGCCTGCAATTTCTCTGGGCCTTGCCTGTAATACTTGTTACATCCTAACTTAGATCCCTGTTCTCATAGAGATTGTCACATTCTTTGATTCGATTCATTTCATACCTCCCCCAGTTTTGAAGATTCAATTCACTCATTCTTCCCATGTTTTGGAAAATTAAATTCAATCATTATCAATATTTTACTGCTTGGCAAATGAAACTTATGTGATTGCTACTTTTGACTCCCAAATTCTCATGCACAGTCCATAAGAATTAATAAATCACAAATCTTAACACATCTCAACAAATAACAAGTACTCTTTAAGCAATTCATTCACTGCTTACTCTGAGTCGCCTAACTAATATTAGCAATTTCTCTCAACTGAATGGATCATACTCTTTCAGTAAGTATGGATAACACTAAATGCATGTTCAGACTAATGTCTCAGTATATGAAATAGTTCCAGCATTTCCACATTCTGATCAGTGAGACTCAACCATATTAAGTTTGTTGGCAGAACTAGGTAGGCACACAAATTCTCAACCAAAAGTGTTTTCCTCTCAAATATGGGCATGTCTTTCAAAGATGATTTGGTCTGCCATGAATGTTTATATCTTACAAGAATTCTTTCATAGTGAGATGGTGTCTATCACACAAGGCTTCAACTTATGAGACTGATACAATCCAATATAAAATGTATCCCCTGTTGCTCAGTATAACCTTAATTAGTGCCCAAACAAAAAAGAGAGATTTTCTAAGTGAAGAAATTTATTGTTCCCCCAAATCAAGCCTCAGAGAGAAAACAAGACTCAAACAGTCATGCATACATCCGAAAGGAGTATGTTTGAGAAGATTATAGCAGTGGACAAAATGACATCTAAATATGTCCTAAAGGAGTTGCACTCCATGTACACTTAAATTAATGCAAAGTGTTTATTGACATAGGACTCGAACTTCTTTTGCTAAATGTCAAATTTTAAGAATATTATATTTTATAAAAAGCCTGCAGTCAAAATCATGTGGGGCTTGCCTAAGGGATCAACAGAAAAATCACGTTATTGGTTTAAATTAAATTTTATATAATTATCCAATAATAGATAAGCTTCCTTGAATTGGGATTCTCCTTACAATTAAAGAGAAAATTTGTATGGGAAGATATTAGTATTAGTTGTATGCAATATGTTTAGTATGCTTTGCATTCTTAAAGAAGAGTATTTTATTAGGAGCTTAATAATCATTTTATTATGATATGACAAATTATAAAGAAAATGTTTTAGAAAAATGGTTCAAAAAATTTTAGGTATCAAAATAGTATTCTTAATTATTTGTGTCACCAATCTAGTTATATTAGATGTCAAGTTTTTTGGAGAGATCTAAGAGTCCAATTCACTCATAAATATAACAATCTCATCTCAACTTTTAGACATACTTCTCATGTTAATCCAAATTACTTCTTTTCTATTCCAATGGTAATCATGTGTTCACTTTTTCTTTGGTTGAAAATAATTAACATGAATGAAAGCATTAACTAAAAATTGCAATGGGTAATTTACAATTGATTTCCATATTAAACATTGGATCTTTGTAATTATTCACATTGTAAACTATCAATTTATAGTTGAATGTTGTATGACCATATTTATGCTTTTTCACTTAGAATATGATTAATTATTTTTAAAATCAAGTATTAGATCTAAAGGTGAAATTATGCACTAGCCTATTAGAAATTCTAGAAGACTATGACAAATAACTATTTGATATTAATGATGCTTTTTTTTAATCATGAATTGTCAACATTTGATCGGCAATGTTGAATGGATGACCATTGTTATAAAAAACAGCCTTAAGTAAGACAATTGTAATTAAATGCTTATTTCACATAAATTGGATCTTGATTATCTCTAATTAATTATTAGAATGAATCAATTGTGTAATCAGTTGAATCACAAATTCAATTGGAAAAATCAATCCCAACAAACCTAACTATGTTGAAGTAGAGTGTATCAAGACTCAATTGTTCTTAATTTATTGTCTAAGTAAATTATTTGATCAAGTATAAAAATGAGGCTAAATTAAAGATACAAACATAATCATAATTTATTAGTGCACATTACCCTTCGATTAGGACTAAGTGTACATGTAGTTGAGCTAATCATATAGTTAGTTCAATCAAGTATATAATTGGGTTTAGTTAGGCCCCCAAAACCTAGTTTGATTCAATTAATTCTTATTATGGATTCCATAGCCTTGATAGAGCATCAAATTATACTAATTAATTAAATGGTTTAGTCAGCTGTATAAATGGGGTTCATAAGTCCTAAAAACTAAATTACATTGAATTAGTATATGTTGGAGCTAAGTGATTTAGTAGTTCTCATATAATTCAACAAGTCAAATCATTCATTTAATCAAGTGTATAATTAGTGCCAATGGAGTCCCATGAACACAAATGTATTTACTAGATGTCGGGGCTCAAGTAGCCAAAGTTGACCATGTAATTTCACTGATCAATTATTTGGTTCAAATAGGTATAAAAATTGGGATAGTTGGTACAAATAAACCCATTACGTCTACACCTAGGCCTTTACTAGATAGGTAATATCATAGCATCTGACTTCAAAATGTGTCTCCCTTTTTTAAATTCAAATTCAAATTAAGGCTAATTGGCCCCATCCACTTTCTCACCTTGAGATGACTAAACAAATTTTGGGTACAATTTGATGTCATGTGCTAGTATTTTTAGGCATTCATTCTAATCATCAAGTATCATTATAAATCCTCTCATCCAAAAGATTTAAAAGAGAAATTAATAGACACACATTTAGATTTGGTACACTAAAAAGAGTTACAAATTTGCATACTCTAGTCTAGAGCCCTTGCCTACTATCTTCAATTTTTTGTACACAATTTAGGGGTTGAACTAGGAGAACTTGGCTCCATTGAATGAAACAACAACACTTCCAATATATTTTTATATACCATTAGGTCTGTACATATAAAAAATAAAGAGGATGCAAAGGCGCACCAAGTGAGTAGAAGAGTGGATTTCCATTGTGTGTAAGGATGAAGCTAAACTCATAGGACTAGTTTGCAACCATGAAATTATCCTAGAATTGTAAACTTGTCCTCCAATAGAGCATAGAGAAAACATGGAACCTAAGGCATTCAAGTGATATAGAGACATCATTTTTAAATAATACTAATTCTTGATATCAAAACCTTCATTGTTGGCACAAATTTTGGTCATAGAACTAAGTACTACTCATCGGAATTTACTTTAATAATTTAGCTATTAAAAATTATTTGATTATTATTCTTCTTGGTGATTACAAATATGTTTCCTAAAACCTAAAGTGCCTACTCAACTCCTAAATCTAGGGGATGAAAACTTAGGACAATAAGTTAAAACTTATGATAAGTTAACATATGGTTTAGGGCCAAACCTTAAGATAGGGTAGACCTTCTTCTCTTAGGCTATGGTGGAACTAGGAGGGTAATCCTTGAGGTTATTATAGTGCAATTAAAAATAAATAAAATAATTACAATTGACCTTCAAAGAAAGGCCACCTTATGCACATGAAACTCCTAAAGTTTTATCACTAAACTTCACTATGCAGGATTGTTAACTAAAGACTCAAGTACCTCCTCTAAGATTACAATAGCTTTCAAGCATACAAATAATGGTAAATAGGTTTATATCCCCAATGGTTTATATGTACTTTAGTGGCTTACTTCATGTATGACACTCAAAACAAATAACTATACATATCGCTCTATAGATTCTATCAAGAATAGCTCTCATATGATATAGAAAAACTCAAGCATACTAGGTTATGTAGGTTGGTAAAAAAAGCATAATTGAATAAATGTGAATAAGATGTATATATTTTTGTAAGTTTAGAATGGTATGGTGGTAGATGTGGTTTCAAGAGGATTTTTTCCTTGATCCAAACTAGATGTTAGGGACAAAATATATCCCTTATGCATGCAAACATGTAACCTTATGCCTACAAGCTTAGTTTGACTCAATAATAAAATATAGAATTAGGTGGACTTTCAACTTACATATGTTTTGTTGTTCAGTTGTTAGAATGTATCCCAAAGATAAATTGCAATCTCTAAAAGATAGGTCATACTTTAAATATCCTAAAACCAACATACATGTTCCACATATTGCATAAGTAAGGTGTCTTGAATATGTTCAAAGATAGTTTTAACTTCTACCAAAGTTAATTAGTTGAATACAATACATACTAGTAAATGTGGTATCAAAAACAACAATGGCCTCCTAAAATAAATTGCAAGCCTTCAGAGAAGCCTAAATAAATATAAAACTTATAGGATTAAAGATCATGTCAAAAGAAATATAATGCATGAATACAATTAAATGTGGTGAATTGACGTGTATGTGACAATTAAATAGAATTGTGATCTAAATAAACAACCTAATGAGATTGTTTAATAAATACAATAATGATTTAATTGATAGATGTATTGATGAGATGTTGTTTTCTGGATGAATCATGTGATCTAATTAAACAACTTGTTAAAATTTCTTAATTAATTACAACAATGATTGGAGCTAGCATACACACATGTTGAATTAAATACAATTGTGATCTAACTAAACAACATGATAACATTGTTTAATCAAATGCTACAATGATCTAATAACATGGTGTGCAAATTAACTACATGTATGCTAACAACAAGTAATTCTTAGTGCTAAGAAAACTACTTTAATAATTCAAGACAACTACATGTTTGTCATGAATGAAACAACACATATCAAATAGATAAACAATACTAACTATCTAACATGATGTGCTCTAAATAAGTGCTAGCATAATATCTAGAAATGAAAATATGTAATGAAATTTTTAAGTCTAGGAAAGAAAATTAATCATAGTATCTATGTAAGTGAATAGCATTAATAGGTTCCTTGAGAGGCATACCATTCATTGTTTACAATCTATATGCACCTGATCCATAGACTTCAGTAATGATGTAAGGTCCAAACCAGGTTGGGCTAAACTTTCCTTTTTCACTTGGAGAGGCATTTACATTACATTGATTTTTGTAGAGCACCAAATCACCAACTGCAAATGAGCGATGGATGACATGTTCATTGTAGTTGCATTGGATCTTCTTTTGATAGGATTGGATATGTTCGAGAGTGTGTATGCATTGTTCATTGAGCATCTCAAGCTGTTGAAGTCTTTGTTCTCTGTAAGAATTTTCATCAAGAATGCCATTGAGAGAAATTTGTAATGAAGGAATTTCTAGCTCCAAGGGCATAATCGCATCAACACCGTACACAAGGTTGTACAGGGTGGTGCCCATAGCCATAAAAACACTCATTTGGTAAGCCCATAATGCATAAGAAAGTTGAGTGTGCCAATCCTTGCCATGTTTTTTAATAGTTTTTCAAAGGATTTGTTTGATTATTTTATTAGAAGCTTCTGCTTGGCCATTTGATCAAGGATAACATGGCATAGATAAGTGATGTTGAATGCAAAATTTCTCAAGGAACTTCTTCACTTCTTTGTTCTTAAATGATGAACCATTATTAGAGACCAAAGCAGAAGGAGGATTGAATTGAGAAACAATGTTATCAAGAAGAAAGCGATAGATTACTTTAGTAGTCATGGATCAGAGTGGAACTGCTTTGACCTATTTCGTGAAGTAGTCCATAGTTGTGAGAATGAAAGTATGTCCTTTAGAAGAAGGGAGAGATTCTTCCAATACGATCCAAGCCCCACACAGAAATGATGAAGGGGATACCTAGGCACGAAGTTCCTGGGTAGGAGCTCCAATGATATTTTATGTTGTTGACAGTGAGGGCACTTTTTGACAAAGGTGAAGGAATCTTGTTCCATAGTTTGCCAATAGTAACCCTTGTGAAGCAATTTTTGAACCAAAGATCGACCACCAAAATGCCCCTCACAGGCACTTGAATGTGCCTCCTCTAGGGCAATAGGGACCTCTAATTTGTTTATACAATGGAGAAGAAGGCCATTGTATCCTCTACGATAAAGAATATTAGATAGAATTACGTAGTGTGCTACGAGCTTGCGAATATGAGTTCAAGCACTTCTAGATGAAGGAATAGGAAGGGTACCATCATGCAAATATTGGAATTTATGGAAGTACCATTCATCTGAATTGATATTATAACAAAAAGTCATATCAGAGGAATTTTTAGATGTAGATGGTGAAGTAAGATTATGAATGGTAAACTAATAGTCCATGAATGAATCGTCAAGGGATATAAGGGGGGCAGTGCTCACCATTGCATCTACATGTTGATTATCTTTCCATGGAATTATATCAATTGTGAAAGAGGACAAGCATTTCAATAGTGATAAGGCCAAATCATGATACTGAGATAACTTATCTTGCTTCACTTGATAAGATACAGTGACTTGTCTTATGATCAATTGAGAATAGCCAAATATATGAAGATGTTGAATATTGAGGGACAAAGCAGCATGCAAACTAGCAATAAGGGCTTTATACTCTATAATGTTGTTAGTACAAAGAAAGTCAAGATGGTAAGATAGGGGAATTGGCTTACCTAAAGAAGGTGCTTGTATGACACCAACACTGGAGCCAGTTTGACACCTAGAATTGTCAAAGAACAAGTCCCACTTTTGATCAATATCTAAGGGAAGGACATGATCATCAGGGAATGAGTCTTGATTTGGAAGAGAAAATGGTGAAGGAGCATTGGCTAAGTGGTCAGTCAACACTTGACCCTTAATTGCCTTTTGAGAGACAAAATTTAGATCAAATTTTGTTAACAACATTACCCACTTGGCCAAACATCCTGAAAGATCCGTTTTAAAGAAGAGATGTTTCAAAGGATCCAATTTTACAATGACATGCATTTCAGCACTTAGAAGATAGTGTCACAACTTATGTGTTGCAAACACAAGAGCTAGACATTGTTTTTTTATTACAGAATATCATATTTCATAATCGAGCAAAGTTTAGCTGATGTAATATACAACGCACTCTTTGCTATCATCATCATTTTGTACCAATAGTGCCACAAAAGCCTTAGATGAAGCAAAAGCATAAAGAAGAAAAGGAGGCCCAGAGGCAGCTTGATATAAAACAGGAGGATTGGCCAAATAGCTCTTTAAATCATCAAAAGCCTTTTGGCAATCCACATTCTAGTTGAAATGAGAATCCTTCTTAATAAGTTGAGTGAAAGGGAGAGTCTGATCCACAAGTTGTGAGACAAACTGATGAATAGCCTGAATCTTTCGCTATAGAATACGAAGTTGAGAAACATTTTTTGGAGGTGGCATGTTAACGATAGCATCAATCTTCTTTGTATCCACCTCAATTCCACAATGTGAAACAATAAATCCTAATAGCTTGTCACTATCAGTTCCAAATATGTATTTACAAGGATTCAAGTGCATGTTATATTTACAAATATATTCAAAGATTTGGTAGAGGATTTTGACGTGATCTTGATGTAAAACAGACTTGGCTAGAATGTCATCGAAATAGTCCTCCAAGATATTGTGGATGAAATAATGGAAGATAAGGGTCATAGCACGTTGAGTCCAAACCCCATGACCACCCAACAAAAGGTTCCCCAAGGTGTGATAAAAATTGTTTTATATGGATCTTGAGGATTGATGAATATTTGGTTATATCTAGAGAAGCCATTCATGAAGGAGAGTAATGCATGGCCAATAGTGGAATCAACAATCATGTTGATGTTAGGAAGAGAAAGTCATCTTTTAGAGAAGCTTTTTTTAGATCATGAGAATCAATACATATCCAAATATGGTTGTTCGGTTTAGCGACAACAACAATATTTGATATCCAAGGGCAATAGTCAATAGGGTGGATAAAGCCAGTTTGTAGAAGCTTCTCAATCTCAATCTTAACTAACAATGCCACCTTGGGATTCATTCTTCAGATCTTTTGTTTTATAGGCTTGGCATCAAGATGCAACACAATATTGTGGGTAGCAACTTGTGGATCAATGCTAGGCATATCTGAATATGTCCAAGAAAATAAATCTAAAAATTCATGTAAAAGAGAAGAGTTTTCACATTGTTCGTCAAAATTTAGACATTTTCTGATTAGAATAACTTAATTGGGATTAGTCGGGTCCATCGAGACATTGATAATATCTCCAACAAGGAGGGTACTGCAGTCTACGACATCAGGTGGATGAGGAGATTCCTAAAGCATCTCTTGAGATGCTAAGGTATCATCCAATAAGAAAGTGTCTTTCCAAAAGTATGCCTTAGCATTTAAACAATAGGGAAATCAACAATCATGATGGTAACAAGGCATATACTCATAGGCTCCAAAGGATTCATCCAAAGCTTCATTCATTGGGAAAATATCTAAATAAGGTATTGCTAACAGTCAACTTTATGTTTATTAAATTAGGATGAATTTAAGATAAAGTGATGTAGAAGAATTTTGAGTTGTGAATATCATTGAGATAGGGATAACAAGAAGATTTGCTGGGCTTCAGATGGCAATATCCAAGACTAGACAAAGAACCATGTGGATTAGGTTCTAAGGGAATCTTGATACCCTATTCTTTTAAACCACAACCATTGCCTCTGTATCCAATCTGAGATAAGATCTGAAAACCCTAACCATAACAGGATACTATTTCTATAGGAGATGGTGGGTCACCGTTAGTGGCATAGTCAATAGTATAAATATAATCGGTTGAATTTGTTGAAGTAGAAGAAGTTGGAATAGCAATTTTAGGTATTTTAGAAGGAAAAGTATGTGTAGTGGAAACTGAAGCTACCTTCAGGGTCTCAAACTTTTGAGATGAGATTTTAAACTTTCCAATAAAGGAGGGTGTAAAATCTAACGAACCCCAATCATCACCGAAAAACTTGCTCAAAGGCGACAAACAATGTTGATCAATACCGCTAGTAGCAACATAGAATGGTGGATTATCTTTTGTTGAAGATGGAATCAAAGTACTAAGAGATTTAGAAATACAAGTATGAGATCAGACTTCTACTTGTAAGCAACTTTTTGAATTTGGATCGTCCTCAACTGTATATAGTTTGTTGTTATAAATGAACTTCAATGTGCGATGAAGAGTAGACAGGACTGTCCCATGGCATGAATCCATGTCCTACCAAGAAGAATATTATATGAAAGAGCATCAGGCATGAGATGGATAAGTGTAGGCAAGGTCATAGGTCCAACCTCAACTGGTAGTGTGATTGTACCTAGTGATTGCCTACCAACATTATCGAAGCCACAGGTAGAAAGAGTATCAGGTTTGATGAGAGATGTATCTACACTAATTTTTCATAACAGGTCTATGCTACAAACATTAAGACCTGATTCGTTATCGATTAGAGTATGCTTTATTCTATTTTTGTTGATGATGACCAAAATCATGAGTGGATCAAATTGCTTTTGAACTTTGAGAGGAGGTAACTCATGTTGTTGAAAGATGATATCTAGATTCATCGCATGCATATAATCTAATAGGGTTGCTACATCATTTGGTCTAACAGAAGGTGGGATGATCACCTTTTGTAGAGCCTCTTGGAGTAATCCATGGTATGTAGGCGAGGTTTGTATTAACTCCCAAAGTGAGTTCTTAGTTGGAGTAGCATGAAAATGCTCAACAAGATCATATTCTCTATTAGTATGTTGAGAAAGATGAGGTGGTGGAGGAAGAAGAGGTTGAGAAGATGAAAGAGAAACAGGAATAAATGTTTTTGTTTATTTTGTTTATTATTACGAGTGTTGTATGTGTGAGCAACCTCATTGTAATGAGGTTGTTGTGACATATCTTGAACAAGTTTGTTGTTTTGAGTAAGTTGTTTTGCAAAGTTTAAGATGTAACCAAGAGGTCGAGGTGGGTTTTGATCACCTCAAATAGTTAGAACAATATTATATTGTGGTTACGGAACATCAGATCGAAGATGCACAACAATCTTTGGTTTCATAGGCTCCTTTTGGGAACCAGAAACATAAATCATGTTGATTAATCTTTGACAAAAAAAGGTGTTTTAGGAGTCTTACAGGATGATTATGCTGAGATGAAGTCATCTAGGGCTTCATCTAACATATCAAAAACATGTCACTACTAAATGACTCATCGAATGCATGAAAGTCTTGAAGAAAGAGATCTGACATAATCACATAACTTACTTTCTCCAAGATTTAAGGATAGAAGAGAGAGAAAGAGATATGAGAAGTAGAAGAAATATGATGACAAGATGGTGAATGTTGATTAAGAGATAGAAGAATAAGAAAGTTTTGTTTTTCTTTTTGTTTTTGTAATCTAAAAAGAAAATAAAAAATTGTTTAAGTGCTTTTGTTTTCTACACTAAGCACATAAAGTTTTCAAGTATAACAATTATCTAATCAATCAATTAACTAATTAATCAGAAATAAAGAAGGTTTTCAATTGCAAGATGTTAGGTTCACCAAAATGTTATGTGGAAAATTAGATCTAGACTAGTCAATGCCTTAACCTAGGTCAATCCTTCTCCACATAGAATTGGAACACAAGCCTGCGAAGAATTGGTGCTTAGCTACCATCCTCAAGGGAGAGCCAAGATGTTCGAGGCTCTATTCCTTTGTTGCAAAGAAATATTGATGACTAATGAATTGATAAATCTAAGTAATATAAAACCATAATCTATTATCTAATTAAACATGTAGACAACTATTACAATTTCATAAAATTTAGAAGCAAAACAGACAATTATAGATCAGATAGAACCTGGCATCAAAAATAGGGGCAGATCTGGTAGGACTCAGGTGTTGGGCACCCTAGCCCTAGGGTTTCTGTGTAAATTGAATTACGTCTGACGATCTCTGTAGCTACTTTTCATCTCCTATCGCTTTTCTATCAGAAGCTTTTTGTTTTGACGTGCACACATACAAAGGAGTGAAAAATGTTGGTGGCTATATAGGAGCTTACCTCAGTCAAACCCCCATTTTGGTATTCCTACCTCATAGAGAGCCAGATCAGTAATAATAAATAGTGTGTTCTCTAAATCTTAAGTCTGTCTAAGATTGTCACGAGTATTCACAAACAAAATCAATAAACGAAACCTAGAGTGGATTCCTATATGCCTCAATCAATGAATATGATAAATTAACCCAAGAGAGATGTGTTATCCAAGGGAAAATGTTTAGATCTACAATTTCACCTCAATGAAGTAGAGAGAGACCAAACATTGGAGGCAAGAACAAGATGAAACCATACCAAATCATGATGAAGTTGTACAAGTCGATCATTAGTTAGTGATTCCAACAATTCTTCAATCCTCTTGAAGCTTCAATCAAAGATAGAAAATAGACAAATAGAGTGTAATAGGTCTTTTCCAAAATGTAGAGCCAATGTTCATTCTGACAAAGCTTTGTTATAGAATTCACATCATGCCTCATAATGGAAAAAACACTAGTTTAAATAGGGAATCATAGGAATAATTTAGGGCATAAGCCAACAAGTATTTTTGAATTTAGGATCAGTTCAAGCACGCTCACAAATGTCAAAATCATGGTCATGTCATCCGAAGCAAGGCTAACCTTAAGAGTGCTCCACAATCCTAAAATAAATGGGTAGGACTCAAGCACTAGGTGTTGGTTTTTTCCCAGACTGGATGCTTATTCCCAGATTTCCCTACAAGGTAGCCATCAGTGATCAACAGGATCTCTGGGCCAGGGGCCAACAGTGTAGGAGATAGACTCTATATTTTATCTCCTCTTCTTCTTCAGGCTCTGCAAGACCTAGGGGGTATTCTCTACTCAACATCCATGAGATACGCATACAAGGATTGGGATGCTGTCAGAAAGCAGATAAGTCCTCCTGTAAGTAGACCAAAACTGAAAGATAAGAGCAAAGGGGCTAGCTTTGGGCCTATTTGCAGTTGTAGACAGAGGACTGAGGATCCTAAAACTAATTCTAATGTCCTAATGGTTGTTTTAGAGTTTGATTATGATTTTAAGTTTGGATGCAAAGCTGGACATGGTTGTAACACAAACACAAAGCAAGATTGGTGCCTATCCAGGGCCTGGAGTCAGTAGACATACACCTGTGAATGATCAGCATGAACAGCTAAAACTGGATTTCAAGGGGATATATATGATACCTGCCTTACAGATATCTCCCAAAACAGAGTGTTAAGTTATCTCTACTTATGGCATCCCTACTACAGTATACCCTTCCCAATGTTCAACCTGAAAATAGTTTAATCTACCCCTTGAGCAAAAGTTAAAAGATCAGACATTCAACATAGGAATTCTATGTTCTAGAGTCTCAAATATTGCCCAAATATCTAGATTCAGAAGAAGAATACATGCAATACTGGAGACAGAATTAACAAAACACATGCTAAGATAGCATTTCTCATATAAGATTAATCATGAAATCAGTGGGTTCATGCCAAAACATACAACAAGAGATACATAGACTCACAGGTTTAGCTGTACAGAGCAACCAGATCAGCTTGTTTTGAATTACAGAGCCAAAAATCTTCAACTTTCAACAACCTGAAAAATGGTAACACAGTCTACTTATAATAGCCAGAAAGTGTACCACATCAATTAATTACATGACAAAATATCAAAATCAGCTAGATACAGACCCTTCAAAGGAATGGCGCTCAAAATTTATTACAGCAACAGACAGAGGAACCTCGAGCCACGCGCCACTATCTAGAAGTCTTCATGTCAAAAATCTGGTACCTGACTATGCAACAACTCGCCCATGCCCCAGCACAGTTGCCATTAAGGGTCTCAACCACCCGTTGTCGCTTAAAAAATCGTCACTGCATACAAAAAAGATTTCCCGCCAAAACACGTTCAACCGCGGGTTCAAAATATACAAGGGAATAATCCCACATTCACGGTGAAGAGATCACTCCAGTGCTTTAAAAGCATAACCGCATTCAAACAAAGTGTTGAGCACTTTTGCCGCGCTCGACACACATGCCTTCGCCCACAGCCCATCGGCCAAACTTCTACCATCGGCAGATCAAAACAATGCTATCCCGATATACCATCTCACTCCGATGGCATTGCTGTCGCCAAGACAATCCTCCCCGTCACCTTGATGCCAGCTCCACACCCCTTGTCGCCGAGACAAAGACCATCGGAGCAACCAAAAGCACTTCCGCCGATCACAATAGTCTCGCCGATGGTCCTTCACTTCCCACCTCCGTCGGTGAGACATACACCATCAACACCACAAAAAACCCTTAGGCCGACAATATTACTCACTCCGATAGACATCCTCCAAATTCCCATCGGCCTGACACTACCCCATACTTGCCGATGGCAACTCCATCAGCCAGACCACCAACTGTCGGCCCAACCAAAAACTCACCTGCCGACATCACTTGTTACGCCGATACAGCTCCATCAGCCAGAGTACCCCTGTCAGCCCAACTCTCCACACTTCGTTCGATGCACCAAGTCACACCGACAACACACACATCCACTTATCGGCCAAACATATGCCGTCAGCCCAACAGGAAACTCCCTCGCCAATAGCACAAAGTCACGGCGATATACAAAGAACACACCATGCTACTGAAATGATCACCAAGACACATGCAAACTCATGCCGATAACACATGAGGTACCCCCATCAGCACGACCAACATTGTCGGCAGAACCACAATATCCTTTGCCGATAGGCAATAGTCTTGGCGATGGACAAGAACACTTAGGGTTTGAAAGAAGAAACCCTCCAACAAGCAAGCTCAGCCTCCAGGTCAAAATGAGCACCAACACTGGCTCCGAATGGGGACGTGCAGGTGAAAACCTGCAGCGAGAACCAGATCTCCGGGCAGACCAAGCAAAAACCAAAAAGCACGAACTGTACAAGGCATTTACACTATGTACATATTTTTTACAAATGTGCACAGCGACAAGTCATTTATGCAAAATAGAACTTAAGGAATTGGCCATGCACATGCAATTCCAGAACTTCACCATCTAGGGCCTGGAGGAAATAAGAATCCTCCCCATGAGCACTGCAAATCTGATATGGGCCCATCCATAAGGGTTCAAATTTACCATGTTTACCCTTTTCTTGACCTTTTGCATTCCAAATGAGCACCAGATCATTGACTTGAAACTTCCTTTTTATAGCTCTCCTGTCAAACTGATATTTCACATCTTGTTGTCTCTTGAGGTTAATCTAGTGGGCTTTCCTTCTGTTTTCATCCAGTGCAACCAGCTGGTTCACTCTTTCTGTCATGGAATCTTCAATCTCCTCATCATTTTCTTGGATGAACTTGTAAATTGGTAGGA
The DNA here is from genome assembly GCA_027924645.1 of Cunninghamia lanceolata. NCBI lineage: Eukaryota > Viridiplantae > Streptophyta > Pinopsida > Cupressales > Cupressaceae > Cunninghamia > Cunninghamia lanceolata. The sequence continues at coordinate 4,918,590 of BSBN01000495.1, read as the reverse complement.
GATTGTTTATGGGCAATCTGGTTGATGCACCATATACTAGCTCAAAGGGTGACATCCCAATAGCCCTTTTCACTGTCACTCTATTAGCCCATATGGCTAACTTTAATTTTGAGTCCCAAGCTCTCTTGTTCTTGTCCAGTATCCTCTTGATAATTTTCATGATGCTTTTATTGCTTGATTCTGCTTGACCATTCCCTTGTGGGTGATATGGTGATGCATATGATAGATTTATCCCATACCTGTTGCAAAAATCAACAAATTCACCTGATCTGAAGCACATAGCATTATCAGTGACTATCTTGAATGGTACTCCAAACCTAATGATAATATTTTCTAGCATGAAATCTGTCACCACCTTACTTGTAGCTCTCTTAGTTGGAATGGCCTCAATCCATTTGGTAAAGTAATCAGTTGCCACCAAAATCCAACTGTGTCTCCCACTTGATTTGTATGCAATTTCCCCTATGAAGTCAATTCCCCATTGCTGAAATGGAGCATCCACAGTTACAGTCCTGAGGGGTAAAGCACCATCATATTTCAACTTTCCTGAAAATCTTTGGCAAGGGTCACACTTCCTCACTAACCTTTGTGCATCTGAAAAGAGAGTGGGCCACCAATATCCTACTCTGAGAATTTTATGAGCTGTTGTTTGGGTAGTATAATGTCCACCACACAATCCTTTATGCATATCAATCAAAACATTGTTAGCCATATCCTTATCCACACATCTCAGCAGCACACCATCAGGGTTTTTCTAGTATAGCTCACCTTGAACAATAACATACCTGATTGCATGTAACTTTAAAGTCCTCTTTTGACTGTCACTGAAATGGGAAGGACAATTCAGATTTTGCAAGTAGTAGATAATATCCTTGTACCATTTAGATCCTAATACATTTACACTCTCATTTTGGACTGCATTAACTTGGCATGCTTCCAAGTTTGACTGTGCCATCATCTTGGCTAATCCTTGTCCTCTTACCAACTTGGTAATTTGTATGTCTATGTTAAACTCTTGCAGTTTGTTTATCCATCTGCACCTTCTTCCAGTCACCTCCTGCTGAGTGAATATGTCTTTGACTACTGCATGGGGTACATATGCAATTATATATGATCCTACCAAGTATGGTCTGAAACTTTTGATGGCTCTGACTAGTGCATATGCCTATTTTTCCATAATATCATACTTCAACTCAGAGGCCTGCAAGGACATACTGAAGAAAGCGATGGGCTGTTCAAAACCATCTTCATTTTTCTGTAGCAAACATGCAGCAATAGTGTGAAAGGAAGCAAATGAAAATAATTGGAATGGCCTAGAAAAATCAGGAGATTTAAGAACAGGGGCCATCTTGATTGCCTCTTTGATACTCTGAAATGATTCAATTGCTTCACTTTCCCAGTGGACAGTTGCATCCTTCTTCATCATCTTGGAAATGTTCCTTGTGGTTTCTGCAAAGTTGGGAACAAATCTCCTAACAAAATTTATCTGTCCAAAGAAGGACTGAACTCCTTTTACAGTTTTTGGCATTTAAATTCTGTCAATAGCAGCCACTCTCTCTGGATCTATCCTGACTCCATCCTTGGAAACAATATGTCCCAGGAGCTTTCCTTCAACTACCCCAAAGGCACACTTCTTTGGATTTAAAGAAATACCATACTCTAGTGCTCTTATGAAAATCTGCTCCAGATGCAAACAATGCTGCTCTTCTTTCTTTGAGTAAGCAGTCAAGTCATCCTGATATACAGCCAGGATTGAATCAATCAACCCTGCAAAAGCAACATCCATTGCTCTTTGAAATGTAGCACCTGCATTGGTTAGTCCAAAGGGCATTCTAACATACACATAAGTTCCCCATGGAGTGGTGAAGGCAGTCTTATACTGTTCTGATTCCTTCACCTTCACCTGATTATAACCTGAAAATCCATCCATCATGGATAAGAGTTCACAACCAGTCACTCTCTGCAACATAGCTTCCATATTAGGCAGTGGATAGTTATCCTTTAAAGAGGATACATTCAAGTTCCTGAAGTCAACACAAAGCCTAATATCACCATTCTTTTTTCTGACTGGGACAAGGCTAGACACCCAAGTTGAATGCCTGATTGGCACAATTATTCTAGCTTCCCTCAGCCTTTTGAGTTCTTCTTGCATCTTTGGAGCTAAGGTAGGATTAATAGGTCTTTGCCTTTGTCTAAATGGCTTAGCTCCAGGCTTCAATGGGATCTCATGCTGGAATAAATCTTCCCTATAGGCTTTTAGGTCCTCATATGACCAAGCAAAAACATGTTTATACTTTTTCAGTAATGCAATCAGCATACTCCTAATGTGTGGTTTGAGCTGTTTACCAATGTATACCTTCTGAGGGGCCTGAGATGTCCCCAAATTTATCTCTTCTAAATCTTCCTTATTTGTGGGAGATGTCCTTGTGACCAATTTATCTCTACTGTCAAAAGCTCTTTCCAAAGCTACTAATCCTCTAGGGATTTTATTAGTCTTCAATTGAATTATCTCTTTTCCCACAAGAGTTTCTTTTCCATCTATAGTCTCTACAAAAGCTTGGAAATCAATTTCTTGATTCTCATATTCATCTATGCAGTGCAAAAATTTTAACAAGTCCCTATCATCATTAAACACTTGCCAACTGCATATATTTTCTGGTACTGCAGGCCTAATTTTAACTTCTACATTTGTAACATCTGACAGAGTGATGTCATCTGGCCTTATTGCAACATTGGCTAAGAAATCAGCCATAACATTCTTTGACCTCTCTACCCAGCCTATTGAAAATGCATCAAATAATTCAATGGTATCCCAAACAGCATGCTTGTATTGTTTCAACCTTTTATTTTTTGAAGCATACCTATCTCTAATTTGGATACAATCAGCTCAGAATCCCCAAATACTCTTAGCATTTTGATTCCATGTTTGAGAGCAATATTTAGGCCTAAGAGTAAAGCCTCATATTTTGTAATGTTGTTTGTGCAAACAAACCTCAGCAAGAAAGAGAATTTGAGGAGCTTACCAGTTGGAGACAGGAAAACAACTCCAGCTCCAGAGCCTTCTTTTGCACAAGCTCCATCAAAAAACATGGCCCACAAACCTTGCTGATCCAATTCTTCAATGCAGACATTTTTCTTTTTATCTTCTCTATCATCTGGGACAACCTTGAAGTTATCACAGTCAGTGTTTACAAAGCATATCTGTTCCTCTGCTTCTTGGTCTTCCACTATCTCTGATGATCTTTGTTCTCTGATTAGCTTAACATCCCTACCATTCATTGGAATCATGGCATATGACAGGTCCAGCTGCATACTTCCACCAATTAGTGTTGCCCATCTTCTTGACAACAACATACCATACTGTGGCTTGATGTCAACCACTGTTATATTCATTTTATATCTCTTTTCAGGAAATGCTGCCAGTTTGAAATCTACATCCTTCATGATTCCAATAACTGGTACCTCTCTGGCATCCATAGCATAACATTTTCCACATGCCTTGTCAATTTTCAATCCAGCTTGTTGCATGATGGCCAAAGGCATGACATTTGTAGATGCTCCAGAGTCAAGCATACAATTTCTGATTATTTTTCCATTTATAACCAGGGAAACATAAAATGGTTCCACTTGTGAAGGACACTTTGTCATAGTCACTCCTAAATAGACTTCAGGAGCCTCATCTTCTTCATTACACATGACATGTTTCTCACCCTGGATTTGAACATTTTGTTTAGCTTGAAAGGGCGCCCCTGAAATTAGGGATACTGTCCTATTCTTGATTTCTTCCACTTTCATGAGTTCCATAAGTGGAACAGAGACTTTTACCTGGGAGAGGACTTGAGCTATATCAAATGGAACATAATTTTGTATAACAGTTGTAGCTTGCTCCACAATCTTGTTTTTATCCTGAACTGATTTAGCTTTTACTTTCATAGTTCCCTGATCATCATTCTTGTCTTGGGAACCTTTACCTTGATCTTCAGCCTGAGGGATTCTATTTTCTGGTCCTTGGGATTCATGACCTGTTCTATGTCTGAAATTCTGTTTATTATTAACCCACTGCCTTTTTTGTAATTCCATCCCCTTATTACCATGCACTGGCTGTCCTATAGTAACATCTTTTGGCTGATGTGGGCTGCTTACCCGATTTTTACCTCTGAGATTGTAGTTGCTCTTGACTTGAGCAACTGCTGCAGCTGTGAAGGCCCTAATTTCCTCATCAGAAGGTCGTTGTAGGTTACTCAGAAAATTGTGTGAGTTCTGAGCATAGGCATAGTTAACTTCATCATCTTCATCATATGGGAATTGTTGGCAGCCCTGAGTTCCATCATTTGTACTCTCATCAGCATCATAAAGAGTGTATCCATTGCTTATGGACATCATATTTACATCATCATCTTGCACATAATGTGGCTCATTGCATTCATTACAAGATGTAGTATTATCACACAAGGACTGAGCAATCATACACTGTGACTGTGAATGTGGCATCTGACAAATTATACACCATGGAGCATCATCAACAATATTTACAGCTTTCTTTAGAGGATCAGGAGTTTCTTTGACATGTTGAGCTCTTTGATTTGTGTTGTTACGTGGGAATATAGGTTTACCATCATGCCAATTGGTATTATAAGGCATATCATGCAATGATGGCCTCTTTTCCTACCTTTGATAGACTTGCCTATCAGGACCTATCCCTTTTTCACTTCTAGCTAATCTATAGCTTAGGTCCTTAACAACATTTGCCAATTTGTCTATCTTATCTTCAGGGGTAGATGTATTACCTTGAGTGTTCTGAGGCTTGTTTGGATTCTGCAGAATTTTTATATCATCCCTTCTATTTGTCTTGCCCGATGCTTTCCTTTTGTTTTCAATATTCACTACAATTCTGAAAGCATCCCTGAGAGTAGCAGGACCTTTATCTCTTAATCCATATGTAGTTTTTGCATCAAAGGCATTGATATACAATATTATGCACATTGGTTCATTTGGCCTCATGTGATGTGGCAATTTGTTTAACACTTTAGTAAATCTTGCATTAAAATCTGCAACCTGCTCATTTGACCCTTTAGTGATACTGGTGAACTCATTTACAAAAAAGCTAGGGTCAGTTTTGTCACCATATTGCTCCTTGAACATCCTTTTAAAATCATCCCATGATGAAATACTCCGATCAGGCAGATTCTTGTACCATTCTCTTGCCTCATCTATTAAGGATTGCATGAATGACTTCATGAAAACATCCTCATGTTCAACCTCAAAGTTATCCATGACATTTTGAAAGGCTTTTAGATGATCTTCTCCTGACACAGTGTTGTTTCCTAAAAATTTAGGCACTTGCAGCCTCAGATGCTTATCAATGGGGTTAGGATACCCAGGAATACCATCAAATACCAGCTATCTGAATCTATCTAGCTGCATTGGCTGTCTGTTTAACTGATTAACATTAATATTTCTGTTTGCATTCTGGTTTCTTACATTGTTTAGTGGTATCCTAGCATCATTCACATTTTGTCTCTCATCATTATGCTGATGTTGCACTTCATTTCTCTGTTGATGTCTCTGCACAGTTGCATTCTCAAGGGTAGGAATTGAATTATTCTGGGCAGTCCTCAAAGCTTGCACTTTCTTCCTCAAGTCATCTCTAATTGATATTGCCTGTTGATATTCAAACTCGGCCCTTAAGCTCCTAATTTCATCAGCTAGTTCTTCCTCGCTAGGCCTAGAGGAGGATGGTTTTATCATATTCTGATCTTCGTCTTCATCATCCCTCAGAGACTCGGCCTCTTCAAACCTTTCACTAGGGTCTAGAAATGGGAGTTCTTGGAACATCTCTGACCTCATTCTCATGTTACCACCCTGTTGCCTCTCATATGCACCCTGAATATCAGCTTCTGCATTTGAAAAGTAGGGCGCATGCTGTCCTGATGGCCTAGGGTTATCTTGTATATCATCATTTTTTCTGGGGGACCCCTCATGACTAACTGAGATAGCTCCCTTTCTTCTATACATCATTCTTCTTGTTACTGGTAACTCTTCAAATAAAGGATTTTGTTGGGATTTTCTCCCCTGCATATAAATTTTACTTTGACTGGTTGGGAGATTACTTCAGAGTCGCCACCTATTACTAGGAACTGTTTTCTTTTGAAAACCAGGGTTCTTTCACAAATTCCCCAGCGGAGTCACCAATTTCTGTTGGTTTTTTCCCAGAATGGATGCTTATTCCCAGATTTCCCTACAAGGTAGCCATCAGTGATCAATAGGATCTCTGGGCCAGGGGCCAACAGTGTAGGAGATAGACTCTATATTTTATCTCCTCTTCTTCTTCAGGCTCTGCAAGACCTAGGGGGGTATTCCCTACTCAACATCCATGAGATACGCATACAAGGATTGGGATGCTGTCAGAAAGCAGATAAGTCCTCCTGTAAGTAGACCAAAACTGAAAGATAAGAGCAAAGGGGCTAGCTTTGGGCCTATTTGCAGTTGTAGACAGAGGACTGAGGATCCTAAAACTAATTCTAATGTCCTAATGGTTGTTTTAGAGTTTGATTATGATTTTAAGTTTGGATGCAAAGCTGGACATGGCTGTAACACAAACACAAAGCAAGATTGGTGCCTATCCAGGGCCTGGAGTCAGTAGACATACACCTGTGAATGATCAGCATGAACAGCTAAAACTGGATTTCAGGGGGATATATATGATACCTGCCTTACAGATATCTCCCAAAACAGAGTGTTAAGTTATCTCTACTTATGGCATCCCTACTGCAGTATACCCTTCCCAATGTTCAACCTGAAAACAGTTTAATCTACCCCTTAAGCAGAAGTTAAAAGATTAAACATTCAACATAGGAATTCTATGTTCTAGAGTCTCAAATATTGCCCAAATATCCAGATTCAGAAGAAGAATACATGCAATACTAGAGGCAGAATTAACAAAACACATGCTAAGATAGCATTTCTCATATAAGATTAATCATGAAATCAGTGGGTTCATGCCAAAACATACAACAAGAGATACATAGACTCACAGGTTTAGCTGTACAGAGCAACCAGATTAGCTTGTTTTGAATTACAGAGCCAAAAATCTTCAACTTTCAACAACCTGAAAAATGGTAACACAGTCTGCTTATAACAGCCAGAAAGTGTACCACAGCAATTAATTACATGACAAAATATCAAAATCAGCTAGATACAGACCCTTCAAAGGAATGGCACTCAAAATTTATTACAGCAACAGACAGAGGAACCTTGAGCCACGCGCCACTATCTGGAAGTCTTCATGTCAAAAATCTGGTACTTGACTGTGCAACAACTCGCCCATGCCCCAGCACAGTCGCCATTAAGGGTCTCAACCACCCGTTGTCGCTTAAAAAACCGTCGCTGCATACAAAAAAGATTTCCCGCCAAAACACGTTCAACCACGGGTTCAAAATATACAAGGGAATAATCCCACATTCACGGTGAAGAGATCACTCCAGCGCTTTAAAAGCATAACCGCATTCAAACAAAGTGTTGAGCGCTTTTGCCGTGCTCGACACACATGCCTTCGCCCACAGTCCATCGGCCAAACTTCTACCATCGGCAGATCAAAACAATGCTAGCCCGATATACCATCTCACTCCGATGGCATTGCTGTCGCCAAGACAATCCTCCCCGTCACCCCGATGCCAGCTCCACACCCCTTGTCGCCGAGACAAAGACCATTGGAGCAACCAAAAGCACTTCCGCTGATCACAATAGTCTCGCCGATGGTCCTTCACTTCCCACCTCCGTCGGTGAGACATACACCATCGGCACCACAAAAAACCCTTAGGCCGACAATATTACTCACTCTGTTAGACATCCTCCAAATTCCCATCGGCCTGACACTACCCCATACTCGCCGATGGCAACTCCATCGGCCAGACCACCAACCTCGGCCCAACCAAAAACTCACCTGCCGACATCACTTGTTACGCCGATACAGCTCCATCGGCCAGAGTACCCCTGTCGGCCCAACTCTCCACACTTCGTCCGATGCACCAAGTCACGCCGACAACACACACATCCACTTATCGGCCAAACATACACCGTCGGCCCAACAGGAAACTCCCTCGCCGATAGCACAAAGTCACGGTGATATACAAAGAACACACCATGCTACTGAAATGATCGCCAAGACACATGCAAACTCATGCCGATAACACATGAGGTACCCCCATCGGCACGACCAACATTGTCGGTAGAACCACAATATCCTTTGCCGATAGGCAATAGTCTTGGCGATGGACAAGAACACTTAGGGTTTGAAAGAAGAAACCCTCCAACAAGCAAGCTCAGCCTCCAGGTCAAAATGAGCACCAACACTAGGCACCCTAGTCCTAGCAGAATCTGCTCAAAAAGTGGTCACAACTCCAGGACTTAACCAAGACCCAAACACTGTTCATGGTTCTAGCATGTGAACATCAATAAAGGTTTAGGTAACAAAAGCATATCTCTTGAGTTAAAGGTAAGGCCAAGGCTAGAAGTGGTCCTAAAATGGACTAGAGGAGTGGACACTAAAGCAAGTGCCAAATAGAGCATGACATGTGCTTGCACCATCAAGGAGCACAATTTTCTACACTACACTCTTGTGAGTCTCTTGGTGACCAACAATAATTTGCAAGATCAACTAGTTAATGTTAACGATTTGAAGAAATTTTATATGACCCCATACCTTGCATATGTGCACTTGTAAGGAGGAAACAATTCGATGGATTGAAAATGGAGGGAACCATGGTAGTTGGACAAAAAAGAATATATGAATATTAACCCTAGTTGCAACTCAAAGAAAGTGTGAAGGCCTTCATGAGAGTAAATTATGTATTCATCTTCTTCATCATCAAGATGTTGGAGAATGATTTTTCTAAAAGTATATCCACTAAGGCTATAGAAGAAATTAAGAAATGGGGAAATTGGCACATTCAATTTTCCATGTTCACATATATCAAATTTGGGGGTTTTGAAGAAGCACCATATAATCTTCCTAAATATATGTGTGACAAGTTGTTACTCTTGGAACTATGTAGACAATTGCCAGTAGTACAAAAGGTCTGTTCTAAAAGAAAGGTGAAGGGAATTGGCTAATACACTTGCCTCACAATTCAAGTAGAAAAAACCATGGATACTAAAATAATTCAAGTGACCTTGAACCCATACAAATCAAGAAGATCATGGGTAAGTGCACAAAGATGAGGGACCAAAATGGGGTCTTAAGATGCCACTTTTTTTCTGAAATCAAGAAACATTGATGTTCAATGAGAAATTGAAGATAGCTACACTCAAAATTTGAAGATGGAACAAAAACAAGAGTCATAGTGCTTCGAATCTAGTTTCTAAACTACTAATTTTATCCAAAAATGGTTGAGATTAAGGGGTTCAAAAAGGGGGAGCACACAAATTAGTCCTATTTTTTAAAAAAAACATAACATAGCGTCCGGTGTGCTCTCTCTAAAATGTTAACTTTTTTTTAGTATTTCAATAATCGCTCTAGTGAGAAATTAGCTAACACCATGTAGTTTATCCCTGATTTTTCTAATAATTTTTTCATGAATAATTGATTTTTTAGTAATTTTCAAAGTGGACACATCCTGAAAAACAAAAATTTGAGTGTGCTCCCCCCTAAAATTTTTGAAAATTAATCAAAAAAAAAAATTAATACGTGTAGAATGGAGTCTAGTTTCTAAAAAAGTAACTTATTTCAAATTTCGATGAATGGTTAAAAAAACAAGTCAAAAATACTAGACAGTGGTTTTTGACAAAAAATGGACACACTAACAAAAGAAATTCAAGATGAAATCCTTAACCTAGTCGAAATGTGAAAAAAATATATGGTTAGATAGCTAACAAAGAGATTAAGATTATGGTGGTAGTTTTTCTTAGTTTTCATTGAAAAAAGTGTCATCCTGATGGGGAGCACACTCCAGATTATCTCTAGATTTTGCTAAAAACTAGTAAAAACACGTCAAAGCAAGCTCACCATAATGCGAGCGCATTATAACATGCTCACATTATGGTGAGCTAAAACAACTCTTTCTCTCTAGATAGGTAGAGAGAGAGAAAATAGATAGGGAGAGATAGGAGAAAGAGGGGAAAGATCTAGGGTGATAGAGAGTGAGTGAGATGTCCAGAGAGATAGGGAGATAGAGGTTTGGGGTTGCTCAACTTTAGAGTATAGGGCTTAGGGATTACAATTTAGTGGCATTATTTAGGGTTTAGGGGTTTAGAGAGAGAAAGAGAGACTAATTTTGACATGCAAGCCTAAACCCTAAAACCTCTCAATCTCTCTGCCTATGCCTTTGGCCATGTCCATCACTCTCTATCTCCCTATCTCTCCCCTTAGTCTCCTCTATATCTCCCTATCAGTCCTCTCTCCCTAAACCCTAAACCTCCAAATGTTAACATCCAAATAATGCCCCTAATCTCTAAACACTAAACCCTAAACCCAAGAAACCCTAAAAATCTATCTCCCTATCTCTCCCCTATTTCCCTATCTCTATCATCCCTCTACCTCTCAATCTAGAAATTAGGGGCATTATTTGGATGTTAAGGTTTGGAGTTTTACGGTTTAGGGAGAGAGGACCGATAGGGAGATATCAAGAGGAGACTGAGGGGAGAGATAGGGAGAAAGAGAGTGATGGACATGGCCAAAGACATAGGTAGAGAGATTGAGAGGTAGGGGGATGATAGAGATAGGGAGATCAGGGAGAGATAAGGAGATAAAGGTTTAGGGTTGCTTGGGTTTAGGGTTTAGAGAGAGAGAGAGGTGTTTAGGGTTTAGGGGCATTATTTCAGGTTGCTCAAGTTTAGGGAGAGAGATTGAAAGGTAGAGGGATGATAAAGATAGAGAGATTTAGGGTTTCTTGGGTTTAGGGTTAGAGTTTAAGGGAATTCTTTAGGGTTTAGAGGCTTAGGGTTGCTCAAGTTTAGGGTTTAAGGGAATTATTTAGGGTTTAGGGGAACTTAGGGTTGTTTGGGTTTAGGGTTTAGGGTTGCATGTCAAGAAATCTCTCTCTCTAAACCCCTAAACCCTAAATAATGCCCTTAAATTGTAACTCGTAAACCCTAAACTCGAGAAACCCCAAACCTCTATCTCCCTATCTCTCTAGACATCTCACTCATGCTCTCTATCACCCTATCTCTCCCCTCTTTCTCCCCTATCTGTCCCTATTTGTCTCCTATCTTTCTAGGTCTATCTATCTCTTTCTATATTGATATATTGCTATCTCTTACCTCCTCCCCTATCATTCCTCTATTTCCCTATCTCTCCCTCTCCCTTATCAATGAAGGAAATGGAAAAAAGAAAACTATGACTCTCTTTCTATCTATCTCCCCCTATATATCAATTTCTCCCTATCTCTCTTCCTCTCAGAGAGAGAAAGGGAGAGCTACAATGAGAGAGAGAGGGCAGGAGGGAGAGAGGGAGAGAGTGAGTGAGTGAGAGAGGTTTAGGGTTTAGAAGCATTATTTAGGGTTGCTCAATTTTACGGAGAGAGATTGAGGGGTAGAGGGATGATATAAGATAGAAAGATATAGATTTAGGGTTTCTTGGGTTTAGGGGTTAGGGTTTAGGGGAATTATTTAGGGTTTAGAGGCTTAGGGTTTCTCAAGTTTAGGGTTTAGGGGCATTATTTAGGGTTTAGGGGTTTAGGGTTGCATGTTAAAAGTAGTCTCTCTCTCTCCCTCTCTCTCTAAACCCCTAAACCCTAAATAATGCCCCTAATCATAACCCCTAAACCCTAAACTCGAGCAACCCCAAACCTCAATCTCCCTATCTCTCCCTTATCTCCCTATATCTCTAGACATCTCACTCATGCTCTCTATCACCCTATCTCTCCCCTATTTCTTCTCTATTTGTCCCTATTTGTCTAATGTCTTTCTAGGTCTATCTATCTCTCGCTATCTCTCTATCTCTTACCTCCTTCTCCCCTATCATTCCTCTATTTCCCTATCTCTCCCTCTCCCTTATCAATGAAGGAAATGGAAAAAATAAAACTATGACTCTCTTTCTATCTCTCTCCCCCTACATATCACTTTCTCCCCATCTCGCTATCTCTCTTCCTCTCAGAGAGAGAAAGGGAGAGCTACAACGAGAGAGAGAGAGAGAGGGAGGGAGGGAGAGAGGGAGTGAGTGAGGGAGTGAGTGAGTGAGTGAGAGAGGTTTAGGGTTTAGGGGCATTATTTAGGGTTGCTCAAGTTTACAGAGAGAGATTTAGACGTAGAGGGATGATAAAGATAGAAAGATAGAGATTTAGGGTTTCTTGGGTTTAGGGGAATTATTTAGGGTTTAGAGGCTTAGAGTTGCTCGGGTTTAGGGTTTTGGGGTATTATTTAGGGTTTAGGGGTTTAGGGTTGCATGTCAAAAGTAGTCTCTCTCTCCCTGTCTCTCTCTAAACCCCTAAACCCTAAATAATGCCCCTAAATCATAACCCCTAGACCCTAAACTCGAGCAACCCCAAACCTCAATCTCCCTATCTCTCCCTTATCTCCCTATCTCTCTAGACATCTCACTCACTCTCTATCACCCTATCTCTCCCCTCTTTATCCACTATCTCTCCCTATTTGTCTCCTCTCTCTCTCCCTAAACCCTAAATAATGCCCCTAAACCATAAACCCCAAACCCCTAAACCCTAAATACTATCTATCTCACTCTCACTCTCTATCTCCCTATCCCTCCCTTCTGTCTCCGCTATCTCTCCCAATATCTATTGGTCCCCTCTCTCTATATCTCTTTCTAAACCCTAAACCCTAACCCTAGAAACTCTCTCTCTCTATGTCTCTCGCGTTTAGGGTTGCTCAAGTTTAGGGTTTAGGGGAATTATTCAGGGTTTAGGGGTTTAGGGATGCTCAAGTTTAGGGTTTAGGGTTTAGGGGTTATGGTTTAGGGGTTTAAGGTTGCTCATGTTTAGGTTTTAGGGGTTAGGGTTTAGGGTTGCTCTCTCTATCGATCCCCTCTCTCTAACTGTACGTTTCTATCTCTCTGTCCCTCACTATCTCACTCCCCCTCTCTATCACTCTCTCAATCCCTCTACCTCAAATCTATCCCTGTATGTCTCTATCCACATCTCTCAAGATCTCTTTCTCTATCTCTATCTCTCCACATAGCTCCCTATCTCTTAATCTATCCCTCTTTACCCCTCTCTCCCTCCCTCTCTATGTCTCTCCTCCTCTCTATCTCTCTCCCCATCCATCTACCTCTTGAAATGTCTCTCCAGGTATGTCTCTAGACATCTCTCCATCTGTTTCCTTATCTCTATCTCTCCCCATAACCCTATCTCTTAATATATCCCTCTCTACCTCTCTCTGTATTTCCCTATCCATCTCCCCCTCTTTAGCTATCTTTGTCCTTCTATCTAGAACCCTTTGTTTATCTCAATTCCCCTCTCTCCCTCTACTCGTCTCTATCTCCACCTATTCCTCTGTATCTAGAGATATAGAGAAAGAGAGGCAAATATTTTTATGCTTCTCATAACGCGCTCGCATTAGGGGAAGCAAAAAAATAGGCAAAAAGCATGTGGGATCCGTGATTTAGACTCCACATGCTTGTTATTCTTTCTTTTCATGCAGTATATCAGACAAGAAAATGCTTTTCATGCTAGTTGACATATTAATAATCATTTTTAGATCAATCCACCACCTTTGTTGTTTTTTCAATGTAGAAGAGCTAATTTTGCATGTTTTTGGAGAAAATTTGATTATTTAAACCTAAACTTTCATGTTTCATGTGTGATTTTGTTTCAAAGCTAATTACCATTGATATATAGATTGAATTTTATGATATATATGTTTGTTTTTTTCCATAAATTCACTAATCCTATTCTAGAGTTATATAGAATTCATAATCAAACTTGTGAAAAAGAAGAATTCAAGGATTTTGAAGCCAAAATTTGGAGAATTGGTCAATTCCAATAGCGAAGTCTTTAAGGTATGTTCTAAATTATATCCATTTTAATTCACTTATATATATATATATGTCTTTCATCTTGTTTCAACTTTAGGATTTTAATCTTGTTTCAACTATCCGTAAACTACTCATACCAGATGTTGCTCATGTTAGATGCTACAACAATCCATGCAAACCTAGATCTTAGATCATCTTAATGCTTACTTTATGAGTGTATTTATAGTTTTCTTAACCATTTTAGATTTTGATTATCCTGTTCTTTAACCCTACTATCATAATCATACTCTAGGATCAATGACTGTCCTAACCCTTCATGACCATTGTGAAATTTACCCTGCTTTCCTATTTTGGGATATTAAGAGGCTACCATGACTGTCCTGACTCTTCATGACTATGTTGTCATATTAAGAGGCTACCATATAATTCATTTAGGATCATTTTTTTATGTTATAAATTCAGGTTGTGATCTTAGTAGGGTATAAATTTAGGTTGTATCATTCATTTTAGATAAAATTTGAAGATACCATCAACTAGAGATAGAGAGGACAGTCCATGTAAAGGAGAAGATGACAATTTACATAAAGGGTTTCAAGGCTAGATTTGCCATTGTGATAAGCATGATACGATTTGTATCATGCCCATTATCTAAGAAATCTCCATGAAAAAGAGGTTTAGGGGTTGTCTTAGGGTATACACAAGATGATACAAAGGGAGTTGTAAGGGGATAAAACACTAAAAAGGAGGTTTTCATGAGTGTAGGATAGTCACAATTCTATATAATAGTCCACTATCATTGTCATGGCCATCATGAAGTTGTTTTTAATTTACGCATTACTTAAGATGTCTTTGATCTTTTGTCACGAGTATCCAGAAGGTTATCTTCAAGGGTTAATGTTCTTTTGACTATCACAAAGTTTTTGGACTGGTTTAAGACTATTAGGATAGTCAATTTATGTTGATTAATAGTACCCTTCGATGGCATTCATTTTATCATCCTTCAAAATCACCTCCATACAACTCATATATGTAAAAAATTAACCATACAATTCATGATTTCCAAACCTAAAATAATGATTTAATACTCATATAAGAGTCCAAACAATGGTCTTCAAGGGGCAAGATAGTCAAGAGCAGTCAAGGTGATGTTCTTATGAGTTGATAGGGTCAAAGGGAGGCTTAGTATTAGAGATATACCTTTAAATAGTGATCTCTCAACACCTTATGGTTTCAAATAGTTTTTAAGTCTCTTGGCAGCCCTATTTTCCTTTATGGAAATACTCATGACAGTCTTGAAGGAACAAAACTATTTATGTACATTAGTCCACTATGACTATCATAGTATTAGAGTCATTTGGTCCAAACCTTCCCAACTTTCTCCTTCATAAGATTCAGGTGTATACTTCATGATTAGGTGTACATAGGAGCATCAATGGAGAACATGCAAGAACAATTTGTCTTTTGGGTTTGTTTTCATGAACTCCACCCTTCCTCTGCATCATTTATGACTTCATGTATTTAAGTGTATACTCCGTGACTTTGTATGTTCAAGTGTATACTTGGTGTAGGAGCACCATGTTTGTCCAAGTTTTGTGAATAAGGTCATTTGATAGGTTTCTAGGGTGTTGAGTCTTATTTTGTTCAATAAGGTCATAATAGACCATTTTATAATTGTTGTCATATTTTTCCTAGCCCCAAAATATTCTTGTCCCCCTCTTTCTATCAAAGAAATCCAATCAGAGAAAGCCTAAATAGAAAGAGGAAAGGCTTAAATCCCACATTTCCCCATGCTGTGCCTTGCAAAAATTTCCCAAAATCTCACCTTAAGAATCCTTGTAGAAAACCCAAAAAAACCCAAATATCCTTAAACTTCAAGTATTTTCCATCATAGGGATTTCTCAGTTTCATGCTTAGTCTCTTTGTATGTATCTTTGTATGCATTTTTGTATGTATATTCACATATACATTCACAAATACAAGAGCATATACAAAGGGCAGATACAAGGTCATATACAAAGTCACATGCAAAGGTCAGATGCAATGTTTGTATGTACAAGCGATTGTATGTAGTTTTGTTTGTATATTCGCATTGTATATGCGATATACAAAAGGTGATGCAAAAGGAAATACATACAATCTGAACGCGAATGAAGAATCAAATGTGGCAGATTTCAAGTTGGGGTCCACCTATTGTATGTATATGCAATTTTATCATCCCATATACAATCCTATTACAATTGCATATACAAAAGTTAGATACAATAGGGATATACAATGCGGACCCGATTGGGGAATTGAATGTGGCAGATAATCATTTGGGGTCCGCCTTTGTATGTACATGCGATTGTATCGCATATACAAAGTCATATGCAAAAAAGAAAAGATACAAGGTCGAACCTATTTCAATGATCCAATATGGTTGATAATCCTTTGAGTTCAGCAATTGTATGTACATGCGATTGTATCTCATTTACAATCGCATATACAAAGTCACATACAAAGCATTTTCAATAAGACAGGCCTTATCGACAGCTCAGTTTGAGGTCTCTCCGATGGCCAATAAAGATGCAAATGTTTAGCGATGGGTCCCAAGTTCAGCTCAGCGGCCAATCAGATAGTGCCACATGTCAGGCAATTTCAGAGGCCGTTTCAGATGGCGATTCAGGTTGCATATACAATGGCCAATACAAAATGAAATACACATCGGTGGGGTGCTTTCTAAGGTCTCCCCGACAACTTGATATATACAAAAGTTGTATATGCAGAAAAGCGAAGGAGGTTTTGTATGTTGCACCAAGTGAACCTAAAAGTGAATGTGTAATTGTATATACAATTGCAGATGCAAAGCGATATATAGATGCAAGATGCAGTTGACCGTAACTTTGACCACCCGTATCTCCTTCATCCTGAGGAATTTTTACACGCTCCAAAAGGCAAATGTGCTTGTTTTTGCCTCCTCTTTCATCTGGCAGGCTTTGAGGAGGATATCTTCACTTTCAGAATTTGATGCAATTCTACAAGCTCGATCGATTGGACATTTCAGTGACTGATTTGGCATATGTAGGGGTTGATATTGTTGCATTTATTCTAGTTGGTAGGCTTTGCAGGTAGATTCATGGCAGATGGCTTCACTCTTCAATGTGTATGGGCTCTATGTCTTGCTGGCAGATCTTCATGTGTTTGGCGATGACTTTGGGGCTCTTCTCTTCAATGCCCTATCCTATCTCACATTTGGGAAACTATTTTCTGATGGTTGTGGACCTGCTAGTAACATGGTTCATGTCCTTTCACCATGCCTTTGCCTTTGCGTCTCTGTTCCTGCATTGATGAATACATTCTACATTCCTGGGATCCTGTACAACTATTTCAACATCCCTAGCACAGGAATTTGATATAAATGCAATTGTAACTTCAATGTAAACAGAGGATGGTTTTATTTTGGGCTATTATGTTGTCAATTTTTTGGTAGTCAGACCTCTTAGTGTAATTGCAGGGTATGGGAATGTGACTCACTATGCCTGAATCTGGCCTCTGTTGTCTTCCTTTTATCCACCAAATAAATGTGATTAGCTATACTGTGTCTACTTCTGCTACTAAATATTATGTAATGTAATGGTTTCTAGCCTTCATGATTAATATATGCATGACTTCTTGCCTCTCTTGTGTCCTAATTTCTGTGTTTTAATTAGAGTTATAGTCTGTTATGTGAGTAAAATAGCTCCTTTGCAGGTTTGACCTTCATACCGAAGCCTCAATCAGTCTCATAAGTCTATGTGAATCTCCTTCATCATTGAAATCACTGTTGTGCCTACACCAAGATCACCATCACTCAATGAATCTAGTACATTACCCCTATTTCCATTTCAGTTTCCTTCTACCTCTTTCCTCCTTACAAGCATTAGCACTAGATTTAGATATATTCCTCTAAGCATTAGGCTTAGAATGAGGAACCAGCCTTCTCTAGAGGTCTAATCTCAATTCGCAAGGTCCCACACTTCGAGATCATTCCCATTGTGTTATTAGAATGCTTGGACTCTCTCCAAGCAGGGTGCAATTCTATGTGACAATAGTTTCTGGCAATCTCGGTGGGACAGATTGGACTATCATAGTCCACAAGTCCTTTATTCATTGTTGATATTTGGTGTGTATGTCAACAACATCAGCCTATAGAGGCAATATTCACACACCTGGTGACTCTACAAGTGAAGAATCAGCTAGTTTCAGCAGTCCAGGTACAAGCAGTTAATGAGGTTGGTGCTACTTGTTAGTTTTCTACCATTTTAAACTATTTTCACAGCACCTGGTGACTCTATTTGGTGTTATAACTCATTTCTAAGTGTCTCAAAACTTTGTTGCCTATATACATTCCAAATCAGTTATCTAGACTTGCCTATGTTTCATGTTTTACTCTTGCAATGTCTAATTATCAGTACTATGATGGTTTTTCACCTCCGTTCCATGAAGATCATGCATGTATACCCTCTTACCAATCATATCACATAGAATAGCTTGCTGGTTTATTCCAAATGACCCTGTAACAGCAGATTACCAGCAGTCCTATCATGTTTTCCACCCTCCCATCCCTGCTCAACCTCAATATCAAATGATATATGATCAAGTTCAACCCCAAGAAGAGGTTTTTGATGCCAAACAACATGATTATTTACACAGTCAGCCTCAAGAGCACCCTTACTAGAATGTATTGGATCTGATCCAAAAGTTTGACTATTTTTTGTGGGATTTGAGCCAAAAGCTTGAACTTATGAAGATCAGTGATATTAGTAAGGAGTTCTCACACATGTATTAGATGTTGGTTGAAATTGAGAAGCAAAAAGGGATTACCTTGCAGTAGTAGGAGTTGGCTGAGCAATCCACTATTTATAATCAAGAGCGGGTGACAAAACGAATATAGTTTGAAAGAAATCTTGAAGGAGAGATAGCTGCTAAAAAGGAGCAAATGAAGCTTTTGTCTACTCAAGTGCAAAGTAGTCGAGCTTACTCAGATTATCAATGCCAAAAAGGGTGTGAAACCCAAGCAATCCCCTCCATTCCCAGTTTCAAACATCCTCTCCCTTTCACACCTGATCAACCTGCTATGGAAAAAGCCCCAAAATTTAAGATTTCAAGCTTCAAGCAGGACAATCCATCTACGCCTCCAAAACTGCTTCCCAGTTTTAAAATCCCAAGTTTTAGAGGCCCTTAACCTTCACAGGAGCCTGTTCTAGCACAAATTCAACCCCCTATCTCCTATTTGTAGCCCTTTCAAATCCCCTTATCGGATGGACCTAGCATGGACAGTTATGATGAAATTGCAAAGTTGAAAGAGCATGTGTTTACAATCCCAAAATTCATGCAGTCCCTTTCTTCTACACATGTTCGGCCTATAGAAGAGCAACCTAGACTCCACAAGTTTCCAAGCTTCAAAGCCTATATCCCTCCACAAGCCCCTATTCCTGTGCAAACACAAATTATCACTCCATAGAAACAAATTTGTCCAGAACCCTCTCCCCTCCAAGAAATTCAAGAAGATATTCAGGCCTCTTTCCCTGATGCTATTTCAATCCCCAAGGGTGGACCTGTTGTCTACCAAGATAATTGAAAAGATGAGCCAAAAGAGGAGGTGGAAGAAGATAAAACTAATGAGGAGCAGTTTGTTCCTACACTCACAGAGATAGAATGGTTTGAACCTATTGCACCTATGAGTACTGTTAACCCAAATAAGGGATTGAGTCCTATAGACTTTAATTCTTTTGAAGCCTTTCCTCACGCATCCGATCAAGCAAACAAGGTTGAAATGCAAAGAGTGCATGGGGAAAACCTTCAGCTGCAGAGGCAACTTAAACACAATCCAATGGAGCTACAGTCAAAGGATGGAGGCATAGGGGAAAAAGTTTTTAAGGTCACTTCAGAAGTGAATGATGCTTCCCTACTTCATGAGCTACCTAATTATGTTGAAGATGAGGAGGACGGGCAGTTGGTCGTGGATATGTAACAACATGGGGACTGTGAAAATGATGGCGGATTGTTTCAGGTTGAGGCTGAGCACAACAGTGAGGTTCCAAACCATAAAGAAGGGAAAGCATGTTTCCCTATGCTAGATGATGCAGAAGCTAATGATACTGATATGCTTGAGGAGCTTCCATGCTTTATTGAAAATAATGAGGAGACTGAACATGGGCAAGAGCAAATTGAAGATTTGTTCTTTATTATCTAGCAAGGATATCAGCTTCTTGGTGGGGAGGTTTTCTCTTTTGAGCATGTGCATGGCTCATTTTCTGAGCCTAAATTAGAAAATCATGAGCATCTTGTTCATGAGGTGGAGACAACCATATCTCTAATTGAGATACAAGAGCTGGAGTTTTCAGACCAGCAAGAAGAGAAAGAATCAGAATAGAGACATGAGATCAACCATGATGATTTGCATGTCACTTCAAAGGGATGCCCAATCAGGCATCTAGCCCAGCTGGAGACACATCAAGAAGAGTCACCACTTGTCATGCTTACCTATAAGCATGAAGTGGAGCATCAAAATGGGTGGGATCAGCCTATTTATTCACCACAAGTTAGCAGCATCAGCAATCAGTCCAAGTGGATAGGTGAGTTTATCTCCATTTTGTGGGGGATGTTTTATCAATTTGTCATATGCCCATCCCTCCCTCACCATTTTTTAACTGCCCACATGCATGAGAAACATTGTAAATTGTTAAGGGCGGGCAGTTACTTTCAGGAACCAGCTAATGGTTTTGTTTAAGGTCACCTCTGACTGGTTAGTTTAGGATTAGAGTAGGTTTTATTTTAGTTTTAGGTTTCCTTTCAATAAGTGCCCTTGCACTTTGTTGTATTCTCATTAGGAGATACATGCTTGCTTGTTGTTTTTTGTTTTGGCTTGGTAGCTTGCTCAGTGTTCTAGCTCCTCTTTTCTTGTTGCAGTCTCTTTTAACTCCATGTCCAATGGATGTATAAGGCCACTGATCAATTTGTTTAGCAGGCAAACATCCCTGAGAGGTCATCAAAATGTTGTCATATTTTGCCTAGCCCCAAAATATTCATGTTGCCCTCTTTCTATCAAAGAAATCCGATCAAAGAAAGCCTAAATAGAAAGAGGAAAGGCTTAAATCCTGCATTTCCCCATGCTGTGCCTTGCAAAAATTTCCCAAAATCTCACCTTGAGAATCCTTGCAGAAAACCCAGAAAAACCCAGAAATCCTTAAACTTCAAGTATCTTCCATCGCAGGGATTTCTCAGTTTCATGCTTAGTCTCTTTGTATGTATCTTTATATGCATTTTTGTATGTATATTCGCATATACATTCGCAGATACAAGTGCATATACAAAGGGCAGATACAAGGTCATATACAAAGTCACATGCAAAGGTTAGATGCAATGTTTGTATGTACAAGAGATTGTATGCAGTTTTGTTTATATATTTGCATTGTATATGCAATATACAAAAGGTGATGTAAAAGGAAATACATACAATCTGGATGCGAATGAAGAATCAAATGTGGCAGATTTCAAGTTGGGGTCCACCTATTGTATGTATATGCGATTGTATCATCCCATATACAATCCTATTACAATTGCATATACAAAAGTTAGATACAACAGGGATATACAATGCAGACCCGATTGGGGAATTGAATGTGGTGGATAATCATTTGGGGTCTGCCTTTGTATGTACATGTGATTGTATCGCATATACAAAGCCATATGCAAAAAAGAAAAGATACAAGGTCAAACCTATTTCAATGATCCAATATGGTTGATAATCCTTTGAGTTCTGCAATTATATGTACATGCAATTGTATCTCATTTACAATCGCATATACAAAGTCACATACAAAGGATTTTCAGTGAGACATGCCTTATCGACATCTCAGTTTGAGGTCTCTCCGATGGCCAATAAAGATGCAAATGTTCAATGATGAGTCCCAGGTTCAGCTCAGCGGCCAATCAGATAGTGCCACGTGTCAGGCAGTTTTAGAGGCCGTTTCAGATGATGATTCAAGTCGCATATACAATGGCCAATACAAGATGAAATACACATTAGTGAGGCACTTTCTGAGGTCTCCCCGACATCCTGATATATACAAAAGTTGTATATACAAAAAAGCGAAGGAGGTTTTGTATGTTGCACCAAGTGAACCTAAAAGTGCATGTGCAACTGTATATACAATTGCAGATGCAAAGCGATATATAGATGCAAGATGCAGTTAACCGTAACTTTGACCGCCCATATCTCCTTCATCCTAAGGAATTTTTGCACGCTCTGAAAGGCAAATGTGCCTTTTTTTGCCTTCTCTTTCATCTAGCGGGCTTTGAGGAGGATATCTTCACTTTCAAAATTTGATGCAATTCTGCAGGCTCGATCGACTGGACATTTCAATGACCGATTTGGCATATGCAGGGGCTGATATTGTTGCATTTATTCTAGTTGGTAGGCTTTACAGGTGGATTCATGGCAGATGGCTTCACTCTTCAATGCGAATGGGCTCTGTGTCTTACTGGCAGATCTTCATGTGTTTGGCGACGACTTTGGGGCTCTTCTCTTCAATGCCCTGTCCTATCTCGCATTTGGGAAACCATTTTCTGATTGTTGTGGACTTGCCAGCAACATGGTTCATGTCCTTTCACCATGCCCCTAGCTTTGCATCCCTATTCCTGCATTGATGAATACATTCTGCATTCCTGGGATCCTGTGCAATTGTTTCAACGTCCCTAGCACAGTAATTTGATATAAATGACATTGTAACTTCAATGTAAATAGAGGATGGTTTTATTTTAGGCTGTTATACTACCAATTTTTCGGTAGTCAAACCTCTTAGTGTAATTGCAGGGTATGGGAATGTGACTCACTGTGCCTGAATCTGGCCTCTGTTGTCTTCCTTTTATCCACCAAATGAATGTGATTAGCTATACTGTGTCTACTTTTGCTACTGAATATTATGTAATGTAATAGTTTCTGGCCTTTATGATTAATAAATGCATGACTTCTTGCCTCTCTTGTGTCCTGATTTCTGTGTTTTAATTAGAGATATAGTTTGTTCTGTGAGTAAAACAGCTCCTCTGTAGGTTTGACCTTCATACCGAAGCCTCAATCAATCTCATAAGTCTGTGTGAATCCCCTTCATCATTGAAATCACTGTTGTGTCTACACCAAGATCACCATCACTCAATGAATCTGGTGCATCACCCCTATTTCCATTTCAATTTCCTTCTACCCCTTTCCTCCTTGCAAGCATTAGCACTAGATTTAGATATATTCCTCTAAGCATTAGGCTTAGAATGAGGAACCAGCCTTCTCTGGAGGTCTGATCTCAGTTCGCAAGGCCCACACTTCGAGATCATTCCATTGTGTCATTAGAATGCTTGGGCTCTCTCCAAGCATGGTGCAATTCTATGTGACAACAATAATGTAATTAGTTTAGTTGGAGTCATTTGAGTTCATATTGTCATATTTTGTAATGTTTTCAAATGTGTCATGTTCAAAATGCAAACTTTGGAAGGCCAACGGTCATGGAGGTTCAAAAGTTGGTTACAACTATTGGTTTTTGGTTTTTGGTGATGGGAAGAGGTTAAATATACCACACAAACTTGGAGGCAATGTTAAATGGTGGATTTTGAAGTTCAAACAATAATACATCTCTATTTTTTTCTACATTTCCTTCTGTATTTTGCTGTTGCAGGCCATTGTACGGCCCCGTACAATTCATTCTTGCTCCCAAATGCATTATAGTTGATGGATATGTGAAATAATAGCATATTAGTTTTGGTTTGATTTGATTCCATTGAGATTTAAGGTTTTTACAAGCATTTGTTTGTAGTCGGGTTGGAAACCCTGTTATGGGGTTTGTAAGTGATAAAAAATGGATTGTTGACCCATTCCATTAGTAGAATAGGTTGTAAATTGATGTAATGGGTACCATTAAGGTAGACTTAGATGTTAAAGTAGGATTTTGGAGCAGGGAGTAAGATTTGAGAACATTTTGTTGCTGCCCTATTTGTTTTTCATGAATTTTGTTTTAAGATGGATGGCTACAAGTGGGAGTTTCTATAAAATGCATGGACTTAGGTTGGGTGAAGGTTTGTAAAGCTTGTGCAGGCATATTGTGACATGTTTGAAGTGGTGATATGGTTAGGAAAGGTCTGGAGTATTGAGTTCCATTAAACCCTCATTGTACAAGCTTCCAATGGCCTAGAGTAAGGGTTTAGTGTTTAGATGCATTAGAGAGGATTCCAGTGACTAAAAGTTGTTGAATCTAAGGTTTTATAGGCTGGTAAAGGACTGTCCATAGATATTTGGGGTTGGCAAGGTGTTTAAGTTGGAGTTGCTTTGTAAAAGTGGGCTAATTGAGCCCTAAAACAACGGAACAATCATTTTTAGAGATTGAAGTTCCAAAACAAAGGTATGCACTTTTGAGATATGTTGAAGAAAACCCTAATGGGTATCTGAAATGGATTTTGGTATATGGGTTTGAGGTCTTACCTGTAAGTTATGCATAAAAAACCAAGTTTGCAGGGCTACTAGGAAAAGGAGCAGTTTATGAAGGATTGCCCATGATTTGATGATTCAATACTTTCTAGGTGAATTGATTGAGTTTGTTTAAGTGTTTAAGGCCTATTTTCATGAACTCCACCCTTCCTCTACATCATTTATGACTTCATGTATTTGAGTGTATACTCCATGACTTTGTATGTTCAAGTGTATACTACATGACTTATATGTGTGTTCAAATGCATACTCCATGACTTATGTATGTTCAAGTTATCTTGATATGAGGTGTCTTATTCAAAAGTTTGTAGATCCTTGTTATTCATTCTGACTGTGCTATTCATTGTCATTATAAAATTTCTAATTATCATTGTCTCATTCATCATGCTTGTAGAAATCATCATCATGCTGAGGAAATGAGCAATGACTCTAACACTGGAAGAGTGTGAAGCTAAGAATGAGAGGAAAAGAGAAAGAATGAGATGAATTCAGGAAAGTAGGAAATTTTCAACCATATAAGAAGACATTCCACCATTGCCAATTGAAGAGGAACATGACACGTCTAATGAAGCTAAGAGAGAGATGGAATTGGCAACACAAAGGGAACGAATGCAAAACCTCCGTGAAATGAAGAAAGTGAATCTCCAAGTTGGAGGCACTCCATCATCCACTAGTCAAGTTGAAGGAACACTAGCATTATCTTCTCGAATTGGAGACACTCCATCTTTCACAGGTGAAGTAGAAGGTACATCTACATTTTCTTCTCAAGTTGGTGGCACGCCATCATTCACACCTCAAGTTAAAGGTATGTCATTTTCATCATTATCACCTCCAATCAAAGGTACATCATCTATCCCATCTCAAGTAAATATTGAAGAAATTCCTAATGTTGAGTCTACTTTACCAATTAAAACACCTCCTAGAATTTTGCATAGGAAGCCTACGTTTCTAATTGATATTGATGAGAATGTATTGGAGCTCATGCAGGATAAGATTCCCATGCGCACTTGCCAAAGATATGCGAATAAGATATGGAAGTTATTCTTTGAGAATTTAAATGAAACTAGAAGATGTCAACTCTTTGTTGAACTGATGAGAAATCTAAAATTTAGGCCCACTATAAGATTCTTGGCCTAAGAACATCGAATGCCTCAAGTGAAAAATCAATTGTCAAGAATCTAATGAGTGCATATGAGAGTGTGGGTTCCACCTCATGCACCAAGGATAGTAATGTCACACGATGTGTCATTACATCAACAATTGTAAGCCAACAAATAAAAAAAGCTCGCCTCATTAGAAAGACAAGTCAAGCATTCAAAATAAATAGAAAAACTCTAATGAGAGCTGTTGGAAGATGTCAAAGAGATGAGGATCCAAACACTAATGAATTGTAGGCATTCTCTGGGAGACTCCCATGGAAAGACAAAGTTGTTGTTGAAGCTTTGAGATCACTAATTGAAGACTTTTAGAAGAATTACACAAGGGTATCTCTGAATCAAAAGGATGTGGTAAGAAGGAGAATCGGTAGTCGAAACTGTGAGCCACATCCAAAGCATTTTTTGGATATGACTCAAACACAGTTTTTTGGTAAATTTCTAGAGATGTATCCTCAAATTAAAATTTCTCAAAGATATTTTAAAATGCTAAAACTTTTCTTTGTCAAAATAAATCACACATGCACTACTTGTTGTAGATTACATATTGAATTTTCTAACCATTTTGATGTTTATCAGTCTATATGTTTATATTTGCATACTGACAATGTTTTGCATGATTATGGCATACGTACCCCACCAACTACTTCAAGAGACGCCATATCAATAATTTTATGTGATAGAGAGGAAGGTCAAATATTCTACAAGAAATTATGCTTGGATGGCACATGTCAGCATTGCAGTGGCTTGCAACATATGCCAATATGTGAACATATGGAAAGAACACATGCAATTGGAAATGAACTAGTAGAGTTCGACAAGTATAAAATAGTGGCATACAATACAAAAGATGGTAAAGAAGCAAAGAGGTGTGAATATGTTATTCAAAATATTCCAGTGTATTAGTTTATGTCTATATTGTGTGACAGTATAGTGTATGAGTATGTAAGACATGCCCATAGAGATCGATGGTTGGACTTGCAATTCAAGTTATGCAAGGACACATTTTTAGTTGGTAGCATTATTTTAGTCATTGGCTTTGCAGAGAACTATAGTCTACAGCCACAGTGTGAGGTGCAATCCCAATATTACAATTCAACACAAGTTTCTATATTTGTGCACAATGCATTCATTCATGTGAATGATAGTACAGAGGATGACAGAAAGATCATAAGGGAGTATCATTTTTATATAAGCGATGATCGCATGCATTCCGTAGAGTTTGTGCAAGGTTGATTTCAAGTGTTCTACAATGATTTGGCTACAAGGGGCATATCATCTAGTCAGCATATTATATGGTTGGATAACTGTGCATCACAATTCAAAAACTCACGAAATTTCTATTGGCTGAGTAGGAGGCATAATATTACATGTGTTCAGCATATGTGGAACTTTTATGAGGCCGGGCATGGAAAGGGGGAGCTTTATGGTGCAGGAGCATGCATCAAAAGAGCCATAGCATGAGAAGAGTTAAAGTATAAAGACAATGCAAAGTTGACAAATGAAAAATCAATCGTCGAGTGGTGTAATGCTTCAGTGGGTCCAGGTAATGAAGGTAAGTCTTCAATTCGTAGATTTTTTTGGTTGATAGATGATAATAACATTGCACCATATGAGGACTGTTGTACACTGACTAGACCAAGTGAGCTACACTCTTTCAAAAGCTCAATTGCAGGTTCATGGAGTATCCATACGCGAAAGATTGCATGCTTTTGTTCTTCATGTATAATTCAATCCTGGAATGAGTGCGAGTCAAAGGAGTGGGTTGACGAATGGCAATTATGTTATCTTAGCCCACTTGACATGCATCAACCCCCGATGACACTAGAATTGACACAAATGGAATCATCAGTTGCCTTTGACTACATATCAGATCTAGTTCAACCAGGTAATATATCTACTTGCATAGTTAAATTTGAAATTCCTAATGTTATCTTAAACTTTGTAGTATTTTGTAATGTTGACTAATTTCATCTAATTTGCTGCACATATCATTGTAGGGCATGTTTATGCAGTTATTGTAGATGAAGATAATAAAGAGGGAGCATATTATTACTTGTGTCATTGTATTGAGGCCAAAAATAAATTGGAGGCCCCAGATACAGATGGAGAAAACATCGAATACCCTATAGGCTTAGTGGTTGTTACTGGAACATGGTTTAGAAGGTACCCACATTAGAGTGTTAATGTTTGGTTGTTTGAGGACTTTGACATTCATCGGAAGATTCTTCATTACTCCAACCTTGTCGTGGCAACCAATGTTCATTTGATACAATATCGAGGTAGACTTTTGAACAATACCTTGTGGAAGGTGTGTGAGTCTAACCTGAGGCAATACTTGACATAATAAAGAGTAGAGAAGACCCAGATGGTTCGTTGGATTAATTTGTAAGTATGCATAAAACTTTCCTAGATGGTTACTTGTACTTTCTTTTGTATATAAACACTAGTATGAATTGCTTCCCTCCAGTATATTTATGTTTAGTCAATTTTGCTTTTTGATGCTTCTCACAGGATGTCACAACTCCAATCCATCCAACTACAGATAAAGAAGCTAGAGAAAAGATGATGGAGAGTGATCATTAAATGGTGGTAAGTGATCGATTACATATGTGATTTTATATATTTCATGTACATTTTGTTATAGTAATGTGCATATTGTTTGATTGTATTAACAGGTGGAGCTGCATGAGCTTGAACTGTCGAAGAGGTCTACTCAACGGAAGAGAAGATGAGTCATGGATTGGCTCTCCATCTTCATGGTCAAGCAAGGGCTGCCAATTATTTCATAAAAGTCCATAGGAAACTAGTTTTGGGACATACTTTTGTATGTTATCAATGTATATTTTTGTATATATGCATGTATGGCTTTGTTTGGACATGCCTATATGGCTTTGTATGTAAACTAGATGTTATGTTCATGACATTATGTATACGACAGTTTATATTAAATATTTAATATGCTGATAAATTATCCTTACATGAATTTGCTTTTACACGTGCCAATTATATTTTCTTGAAAGTAAGGAATGCATAATTGTGCAAGTCTATTGGTTGTCTATTATTTGATGATACCATTATGCTTCTTCATAGAGTATGTGATGTGATGCATAGAGTTATAGTGCTTCAAGACAAGGCATGAACTTGAATAGTGAAGATCTCACTCAAGTAGTGGTATGAACTTGACAAGAAGTGGTATGAACTTGACAAGAAATGGTATGAACTTGAGCAGTGAAGGCCTCATGTTTCATTTGATTTGTTTTCTATGGTATAAATTTGATGTTTGCATCAACATCATGTTATGCTTCATGGGGTTAAATCTAAGTAATGGATGAAGTTGATCCTTATTGGTCTTAATCTTGTTCACTCATGTTTCACTCATGTCATATCAAGATTGATGTCATAGGGTTTGGATGTTAGTTCATAACATTCATGTTTATCATGTTACAATAGTAGGACATAGTTTCTTATGCCATTAGATCATTAGATTTGGTTGTGGTTCTTCATCATAACATGTCATGCTTTCAGGAGTTGGATTGGGTTGTGGTTCTTCCTCATGACAGGAGTTTGTTCATGTCTTCATGCTTCTTTGTCCTCCATGTCTTTAGTGTTCTCAGTGTCTTCATGTGTCAAGGATTTATTCAGTGTCCTCATGATGTTGATGTTGATGTTGATCACAAAATATGGTGTTAAGCACCTCAATCGTTTAGGGCAGCAGGCTACCGACAAAGTCCCTTAAGATCCCTAAGATAGAAAAATTGCTAAACTTTGATAGAGGTTTTCTCAAAATTTGTGGTAGTTGGGAACATTTCTTTTGGACCTACAAGTGCACGTGGGGTCCATCCACAATAACCTCTCTCAGTTTTGGTCAACTCCAGTCCATTTGACTATGTTGAAATCAAATGCATTCTTGCAAAATGCTTCAGTTTCATGCAATAGGAAGGTGCTAGGAGTGACATTTTGCATTCCATAGCTCGTGGGGCCGAATGGACTTTGCCAATGCATCAGGGTGGGCAGGTAATGCTAGGGGAGGTCTCATTTCATGTGCCAAGCGTCGCAGTCATTCGGGGCAGCAGGCTATCGACAAAGTCCCTTAAGATCCCTAAGACGAAAAAACTACCAAACTTTGACAGAATAGTTCTTGGAATTCGTGGCATCTGGGAACATTCTGTTTGGCCCTGTAGGTGCATGTGGGGTCTATCCACAATAACCTCTCTCGATTTCATTCAAATCTAGTATATTTGACCGTGTCAGAATCAAACACATTCTTGCAAAATGCTTCAGTTTCATGCAGTGGAAAGGTGCTAGGAGTGACATTTTACATTCCATAGCTCATGGGGCTGAACAGATTTCACTAAAATGTCAGTGTGGGCGGGTAAATGTTAGGGGGGGTCTTGTTTCATCTACCAAGCGGCCCAGTCATTCGGGGCATCAGGCTACCGGCAAAGTCCCTTAAGATCCCTAAGAGGAAAAAACTGCCAAACTTTGACATAGCAGTTCTTTTAATTCGTGGCATCTAGGAACATTTCGTTTGGACCTACAGGTGCAAGTGGGGTCTATCCACAATAACCTCTCTCAATTTTGGTCAACTCTGGTCCGTTTGACCGTGCCAAAATCAAATGCTTCAGTTTCATGCAGTGGAAAGGTGTTAGGAGTAACATTTTGTATTCCATAGCTCGTGGGGCCGAACGGACTTCGCCAATGCATTGGGGTGGGCGGGTAAATGCTAGGGGAGGTCTCATTTCATGTGCCAAGCACCGCAGTCATTCGGGGCAGTAGGCTACTGGCAAAGTCCCTTAAGATCCCTAAGATGAAAAAATTGCCAAACTTTGACGAGGCAGTTCTTAGAATTTGTGGTAGTTGGGAATGTTCTGTTTGGACCTACAGGTGCATATGGAGTCTGTCTACAATAACCTCTCTCAGTTTTGTTCAACTCCTGTCCATTTGATAGTGCCAGAATAAAATGCATTCTTGCAAAATGCTTCAGTTTCATGCAATGGAAAGGTTGCCATGTGCCATATTTTTTTGTTCTACTCATCGTGGGGCCGAACAAACTGCCCCAACACATCGGGGTGGGTGGGTAAATGGTAGGGAAGGTCTCATTTCATGTGCCAAGCCTCCCAGACGTTATGGCCTGCAAGCTACCGACACCTAGCACCTTTCGAGTTTGCCGGTAGCTTGCAGTCCAGAATGACTGAGACACTTGGTGCATGAAATGAGACCTCCCCTAGCATTTACCCACCCACCCCGATGTGTTGGCATAGTCTGTTTGGCCCCACAATGAGAAGAACAAAAAACATGGCACCTGGCAACCTTTCCATTGCATGAAACTGAAGCATTTTACAAGAATGCATTTGACTCTGGCACGGTCAAACTGACAGGAGTTGAACAAAACTGAGAGAGGTTATTATAGATGGACTCCAAATGCACCTGTAGGTCCAAACAGAATGTTCCCAACTACCATGAATTCTAAGAACTGCCCCGTCAAAGTTTGACAGTTTTTTCATTTTAGGGATCTTAAGGGGCTTTGCAGGTAGCATGCTGCCCCGAACGACTACAACGCTTGGCACATGAAATGAGACCTCCCCTAGCATTTACCCACCCACCTCAATGCATTGGCAAAGTCCGTTCAGCTCCACGAACTATGGAATATAAAATGTCACTCCTAGCACCTTTCGAGATTACTGATAGCTTGTAGCCTAAAACGACTAAGACACTTGGTGCACAAAATGAGACCTCCCCTAGCATTTACCCACCCACCCAAACATGTTGGTGCAGTCGTTTTGCCCCTAAGACCTATGGAATGCAAAATTTTAGTGTTAGCAACTTTCTACTTTGTCAGTAGCTTACAGCCCCAAATGACTGGGATGCTTGGCACATGAAACTAGACCTTCCCTACCATTTACCCACCCACATGACATGTTGGCACAATTGGTTTGCCCCCATGATGAGTAGATCAAAAAATATGGCACCTAGCAACCTTTCCACTACATGAAACTAAAGCATTTTGCAAGAATGTGTTTGATTCTGGCACGGTCAAATGGACAGGAGTTGAACAAAACTAAGAGAGGTTATTGTAGATAGACCCCACATGCACCTGTAGGTCCAAACAGAATATTCCCAGCTACCATGAATTATGAGAACAGCTCTGTCAAAGTTTGGCAGTTTTTTCATCTTAGGGATCTTAAGGGACTTTGTCGGTAGCCTACTGCCTCGAATGACTGGGGCACTTGGCACACAAAATGAGACCTCCCCTAGAATTTACCCGCCCACCCCAATGCGTTGGCGAAGTCCGTTTGGCCCCGCAAGCTATGGAATACAAAATGTCACTCCTAGCACCTTTCCACTGCATGAAACTGAAGCATTTTGCAAGAATGTGTTTGATTCTGACATGGTCAAATATACTAGAGTTGAATGAAACTGAGAGAGGTTATTGTGGACGGACCCCACATGCACTTGTAGGTCCAAACAGAATGTTCCCAATTGCCACGAATTCCAAGAACTGCTCCGTCAAAGTTTGGCAGTTTTTTCGTCTTAGGGATCTTAAGGGCTACACCTATTTTATCCTTCCTCATGCATAAAACAATAATATGATGTTGTAACATAGCTGATCTTGAGTTGGGAGAGATTTGTACATCCATTATTCTACATCATAGCTTCTATTTCTTGCATCACTCAAATATTTTCAAGGCCGTTCCATGGTTTCCTCTTACTAATCCAGCCAACTAGGACCTTGAAAATGGTTTAGCAGTAACATATAAGGCTAAGAAATCAAGTAAAAGATCCATGTGATCATCTATTTTTAGTTTTAACATATTTTTCTATCATCATTGACCATTGTATCCATGCATGTGTAGGTATATCAGTTAGTTCAGTCAAAGAGACTCCAAATTCATCATGTTTCCACCTTGTTTTAGCTCTTCATGCCTTGACATCATGACTGTCTCAACATGGTCTTTCATCATTTTAATCGTCCTCTTTAGTGTCTTGGGCTAGGACATTCTGTATGCACCTATTCATGATGATTTGTATGCATGACACAACAATATTTCAAAATTTCCTAATTGTCCTTTGTTACTACATGATGGTGGTTACCTTGATAGACTATATGGGGGATTGTCATCATGGGGGTTTGAAGCTTAAAAAACAATCATCACAACATCTACCATGGTCCAAGAAGGTAAACTCCATGCCCAATTTGAAACTACTCGCAAAGGGCTTCATTCAAGTCATGATTGTTGTCTTCACATGTCTTCCTCTAGACTTTGGGACAGCGGTTATAAATTTTTCCATGGGTCAAGAAAATGAACTACAAATTGATTGTTTAGAAGTTATGAACCTTATGCATGTCTAGGACAATCTAGGCATCATAAAAATGAGTTTTTATCAAACCTACAATAGCCATGAACATGAAGAACAAGTTGCAGATTTGGTTGAGAAAATGGGTATAAATCAAGCTAGTCTTTCACCACAAGGAGAGGTGCATGATATTTGTGCATTTGGATGTGAAGCAATAGAATAATCATGATGAGGCTCATCATCATCATTTATAAGGACTTTTGTAATTGTAGCTGCTCTTGTAGACATGTATGCAAAGTGTGGAAGCATAGACAAGGCACGTGAACTGTTTGGCATGATGCCCTAAACAAATGTCGCCTCATTGTATGCAATGATTGCAAGATATGAACAAAATGGATTTTTTGATAAGGCTTTGGAAACTTTCAAGCAAATGAAATTGGTGGGTGTAAAGCCAAATTTAAAAACCTTCGAAATGGTATCTTTGGAACACGGTATAGGCATCCATCAAAGCATAAAGCATATAGGAATTTTGTCAAATGTTGTAGTTGTAAGTACCTTGCAAGACATGTATGCAAAGTGTGGAAGCATATACTTGACGAACATGAATTGTTTGACATGATGCCTCAAAGAAATGTTGTCTCATGGAATGCAATGATTGCAAGATATGCATGAAATGGATTTGTTGAAGACTTTAGAAACTTTCAAGTAAATGCAGTTGGCACGTGTAAAGCCAAATTCCACAACCTTTGCCAACATCCTCCCTATCTATACACCAATATAGAATGTTTCGAATGACGTATCGACATCCATCAAAGCATAAAGGATATATGAAATTTGTCGCATGTTGTAATTGCAGCTGCCCTTGTAGACATGTATGCAAAGTGTGGAAGCATAGACAAGGCACATGAACTGTTTGGCATGATGCCCCAAAGAAATGTCACCTCATTGAATGCAATGATTGCAAGATATGAACAAAATGGATTTTTTGATAAGGCATTAGAAACTTTCGAGCAAATGTGATTAGCAGGTGTAAAGCAAAATTCCACAACCTTAGCCAATATCCTCCTTGCCTATGCCAAAATGGGCATCCATCAAAAGGATAAAACATATGGGAATTTTGTTAGATGTTGTAGATGCAATTGCCCTCAAAGACATGTATGCAAAGTGTGGAAGCATAGACAACGCACGTGAATTGTTTGGCATGATGCCCCAAAGAAATGTCACCTCATTGAATGCAATGATTGAAAGATATTTTTTGATAAGGCATTAGAAACTTTCAAGCAAATGTGATTGGTGGGTGTAAAGCAAAATTCCACAACCTTAGCCAGTATCCTCCTTGCCTATGCCAAAATGGACATCCATCAAAAGGATAAAATATATGGGAATTTTGTTAGATATTGTAGTTGCAACTACCCTCAGAGGCATGTATGCAAAGTGTGGAAGTATAGACAAGGCACGTGAACTATTTGGCATGATGCCTCAAAGAAATGTCACCTCATGGAATACAATGATTGCAAGATATGAACAAAATGGATTTTCTGATAAGCCTTTAGAAAGTTCCAAGAAAATGCAATTGGCAAGTGTAAAGCCAAATTCTAAAACCTTAGAAATGGTATGTTTGGAGCACGGTATAGACATCCATCAAAGCATAAAGGATATAGGAATTTTGTCAAATGTCGTAGTTGTAAGTACCCTGCAAGACATGTATGCAACTTGTGTGGAAGCATATACAAC
This sequence comes from Cunninghamia lanceolata, assembly GCA_027924645.1. Lineage (NCBI taxonomy): Eukaryota > Viridiplantae > Streptophyta > Pinopsida > Cupressales > Cupressaceae > Cunninghamia > Cunninghamia lanceolata. The sequence continues at coordinate 4,883,987 of BSBN01000495.1, read as the reverse complement.
GAACATGAACTATTTGACACGATGCCTCAAAGAAATGTTGTCTCATGGAATGCAATGATTACAAGATATGCACGAAATGGATTTTTCAAAAGGCTTTAAAAACTCTCAAGCAAATGCACAAAAATAAATTTCAACCATTTATGCAAATTTTGGCACATCTAAAATCAAATTGCACAACCTTAACCAACTTCCTCCTTGCCTATGCTATAATGGGATCTAGAGAACATGGTGTGGACAACCATCAAAGCATAAATGATATAGGAATTTTGTCACATGTATTGTATTTGCAAAGTTTCCCTTGTAGACATGTATGGAAAGTATGGAAGCATAGACAAGGCACGTGAACTACTTGAAATGATGCCTCAAAGAAATGCACAGTCCCACATAATTCAATGATTGCAAGATATGCACAAAATGGATTATTTGAAAATGATTTATAAACTTTCAAGCAAATGCAATTGGCACTTGTAAAACCAAATTCCTGTAACAATAATTGATTATCAAATTAAATATTTAATATAAATTGTCATATACATAATGTCATGAAAATAACATTTAGTTTATACAAAAAGCCATATAGGCATGTCCAAACAAAGCCATATAGGAAAATATACATCGGATTAACATACAAAAGTATGTATACAAGGTCATCTGGGCATACAAAAAATGTCCCAAAAACTAATTTCCTATGGACTTTTAGGAAATAATCGACGGCCCTTCTTTGACTGTGAAGATGGAGAGCCAGTCAGTGACACATCCTCTCTCTATCGTCGAGTAGACCTCTTTGAATAAAGTTCATCCAACTGCACCTATTAATACAAACAAACAATATCCACATTAGTATAGAAAATGTATGAAATATATAACATCACATATGTAATTGATCACTTACCGCCAATCGATGATCACTCTCCATCATCTTGTCTCTCTCTTCGTCCGTAGTTGGACGGATTGGAGTTGTGACCTGGTGTAAGAAGCATCAAGAAGTAAAATTGACTAAACATAAATACCATTTATGTACATCAAATGACATGAGATAAAACAAGAAATACAAAATTATGACATTTTCATGTTATTAGCTCATACCTCGGTCAAAGGATTTGCAAACATTATGGCTGCATCAATGCCTCTCTACACTGACTCACGAACATGAGGAGGACTCTCCAGATTCAGCATCTAAAAATCAAGTTCAAGATTATTCAAACTAAATAAATACATAACATTATTTTAAAAATGCATAATGATTAGAAATGGTTAAATTTAACTCTGTAAAAGTGGTGGTTTGGCGTCCAGGGAACCAAGGAAACCATGGAGGTGCTGGTGACTATTGAAATCATCAAATTGTCACAAAATATTATTACCATTGACATATAACAATAATTACGATTATGTGATAAAATACATACCTGTTGACTTGACCTCATCTCATACCCTACCAATGGATGGCTAACAGAGGTAGGATGAAGACTCTGACCCTGGAATTTCATTGCGTAAACAATTACATACATTATTTTTGACTTATAATATAGATAATCATATAAAATTAATTACAAATTTTAAATAACAATAGACTAAATCAAGATGAAACTTGTAACAAATTACCTGAGAGTCAATACCAAATGTATGCTATAAGAGATCGTCACTGAGAAAAAGATCATCCAATATGTCCTGCCCCTGTGTCGCAGCATGCTACCCATGTATCGCAGCATGTTGCCCCTATGTCGCAGAGTCCTGTCATACCTCTTGCGTCCCATAATCACATAGGTTCCCACATGTACTGCACAAATGTGGGGACACATGATGCCTACTTCTCTCACCCTCATCGGCCTGGGTAAGATCATCGGCATGTTGTGATAGAGTTTGAGTGAGAGTAGTCAATGAATGTAAAGTCTCCAACTCAACACTCTCCTTCAAAGCTAAAGGGAGTGATCTGTGTTCTGGCATCGCTCAAGGTATAGGCACATGGTCTTCATCTCGCTAAGCCCTAGGTCTATCTTGGGCAGAGCCACCACCTCTACCCTGGAACTCACGAATGTCAAAATAATTCAGAATCTTGTTGAGGATGAACTCGCAATAGAGTTTGCTCAAGCAATATTGTGGTACCTCATCATTGTTGCATGGGCGCTCATCGAAGACCATGTACCATCTATCCCAAAATTTTTAGGATATTTCTTCATTCCTCCACCAATGTATAGGAAACCGTTTGCAACTTTCTTCTAATCTTTGACCGGTTTTGGGATTAATAAAGTGTGCATATAATTGAGATTTTGAAATTTTTTCATTCTTGACTTGTTCATATGACAACTTGTCAGCATAATATTGCCAACTCCTCTCCCTATAGTCTTAGAATTCGGTGATTTGTTTTGTCACCAAATCCATGTGGGAAACAATCTCCTGTAGTGATTTTGCAAGTGCCCTCCTACGATCAGTGGTTCCACTTGGATTGTTTAGGGTTTGAATAATAGTTTGAAGATGTTTCTTATTTTCTTCTATTATCCCTAGGTAGTGTTCTTGATTATCCCTTACATGAAAAGGAGGTGAAGGTGGGTTTTGAGGGTTTGGAGGGTTTTGGGGGTTGTTTTCACCCTCCTCAGCCGGATTTAGGTTTTCTCCTTCTCCAATAACTATAAATGCAATATAAAAACAAATCAAACATTGTAAAACTCAAAAATTGTTCTCAAACTAACAAAATCAGTCAAACCCTACCTTCTTCCTGTGCTGGAGCCTCCAAATTTGCATGACGATGTCTTTGGCAGTGAGGTGGCATTGTGAATTTGTTGCTTTCTCTATTACACTTGATTCAATAGCCTTTTCTTCAACGTGATCGCATTTTTTCCTATTTTCTTTGCTACTGTGAGGAGAAATAGTCGCGACATGAGTGAGCAGAAATAGTTTTTTTTTGCTTTTATGCAAAGCAAAACGTGAGCGCATTATAACACGCTCATGTTTTGCTTTAATTTTGGAGATGGTGGTGACTTTTTGGTCCCCCATCTCCTTGCATTTACCCTCATTTAATCCTAGAACATTTATAGAAGGATTATGTGAGGCACACCCTTGTCTTGAAATTGTATGAGCACACGTAATAAATTTATTTTGGTATTGGTACTCATGGAGTTACATATTTATGTTTGTATTTTGATTATGGCCATGGATTGTATGGATATCAACACTATGCTACAATAGTTAATTTTGCATGAGATCATTGTGATAATGATGACTATGGTTTATTTTTATTATTTATGTGAATAGTTTTAGGCTATCACATTTCCTCTCCAATGTTGCACCAAAATTTGATTTCAATTATATTATGATGAATGTCAACACGAATCTGGTTTTGAATTGATAGCATTTATTTGAATAGGGATGTTTGATCATGGCCAAAATTGGAAATAAAATTATGAAATGTTATTAGGTGATAAATATAAATTGTGTGTAATTGTATTGGTTGAATTTAAATTATGATTATTGTTGAATGGTGATAATTATCTAGATTATGGATTACCTATAGCTTATGATATTTTAAAAATATTATTATTATTGCTTTGGTTGTTTTCTAAGATATATTAATGTTTGGTTGTAAATGTGCAGTGATACACTGAAGCTAAGGTAAATAATGAGATACATTTAATGTTTAAGAAATAAAACTTTAGTTCGATCTATTGTGTCAATCTAGGGTCGTAAACTTGTAAAAGGCATTGTGATTATATGCGCAAGGGCTGCAGATAATGAAGTGGCAACTAGAAAATAAAACCACTCATTCAGAACTACTATAAGAATTGTAAATAATACTTCTACAAGATGATTTAAACTGCACACAAACAACACACTTTACGTATTAAAATCAATCCAGCAATTTGACAAATAATTAATAACACAATAAAACATGAAATGATATAAAATAACACACAAACTAAAGAACATCAAATTAACGTGACTGTCATTTTCTGAGAGTGGGCCCTTCCTCTCAGCCAATGCAGTGGCTGAAGAAATGCTAAATACTCCTCAAAACAAGTGTTCCATGTATTATGGTTTACTCTATAAAATATTACATCTCTATTTTCTGCACTATTCTCTATGCTATTATATTGCTATTTTCTATATTATGCACTATTTCTACACTACACTCTCTTATTTCCTACGCTATTACATTGCTAGTCTGTATGCTATTCGGTATTCCCCTCACACCATTTCTAACACAATTTTATATAATAAATGGAGAATAATAAATTTACATAGCCTAATAACAAAACAGCTTAAAGTAGAGTTTGTTTTGGCTTGCATCCATTCTTCACCACAAATATAAAACCGTAGCATTATTTGCAACAACAATTATTTTTGGCCCATGGCTTACAAATGGAAAATGAGTTTGTTTGTCCTACAACTTATTCCTTGCCATAACATATAACCACAACATCATTGGTTATAGCAACATATTATGGAAAGTACAAAATTGTGTCATCGTTGGTTATAACAAAAGAGATGATATCCAACTAAGCAAATTGATTAACAGATGGAATTAATTCTATTGACAAATGCCCCTAGTAAATCTGATTTCCACCTCTTCAACATGCTGCAAAAGCTATTTTATCAAGCCTAAAATGACAATGCTTATTAGTAAATATAATCTAATAATTATTTTATCTTATTTTACCTAAAAACTATATTAAATATTACTTATTTGTATTTAACCATATGCAATAGAAATATTAAAAAGGATAGGATATGATATGGAAATGGAGAACAAAGATGGTAATTACGATATCGGAAAATGACTAAAATATGGAATAAATGGAACATAAATGCCTCTCATCACAGTGGTTTCCATGGTTAATGGAAAAACTATAGAGATCCTTTAGAAACCTTTGTTGTGATTCCCTAGTCACACATTAACCTTTGTCCATGATGGGACTAAGGTCTTCATTATGAAAAATATTTTGTAAATGTGAAAGTTTTTATTTAAATTTAAATTTTTATTTTTTTATGAAGTTATATGTGTAGGAATCTTGGGTTTTGAGCTACCCTTGTGACAAATCTTTGATTTGATCTTAGAAGGAACTTTAAAAGGTCTTAAAGTGTCTTTTTCTTCATTAATTAAGTGAAAATAAGTCCCTAGGATGGGTACTTGTTGGAACCTAAATTTTAGGATTTGTACAAGATTTGATCCTCCCAAAGTCCCTTGACAAAATGTGAGGAGGTTTGGCTTGTGAAAGAATGAAGAGTTGTACTAATGATAGTCCCTCTTGTTGAGTTTTTGGGGGTTTATTTGGAATTATTGTTTTATTATTGTGAGAGAGTGTAGAGTCTTGAGAACTTGGAGATTGAATCTTGGAAGAGGAAAATCTTGGAGAGGAGTCTCTTTGAAGAATCTTCAACAATGAGCATTCCTATCATTTTTAAAATTCATTAGAGGTAGGCTTCATAACTTCCTTTGTAAAATATTAAAGTTGAATATGTTGTTGTTATTGTTGTGTGTTTCATTTATAGTCTTGATCTTGGTTGTGATTTCCTTTTTTGAGTGTTAGGTTATTGTGTTTGTATTTGTGATTGGGAAAAGATTTGTTATGTTGGGTGTAGATCTTCCCAATTTTGGGTTAAGAGCCACCCATGTGTTGGGGTTGAGAGAGGTGCGGACCTTGGAGAAAATTATTCATTCCTTGTGAAGGAACTTTAGCACTGGTTGTCTTATGTGTTTTTCATGAGATGGAAGAATTATGCATTCCTTGTGAAAGAGTTTTGGCATTAGTTTCCTTATGTGTTTTTATGAGATGGAAAAATATGCATTCTTTGTGAAAATTTTGGCATTGAGTTCCCTATGTGTATTATGTGATAATATGTTGGAGTTACTGTGTTTGTTTTCGTTGTGTATATGGGAGGATAATGAAAGGGTTGTGGAGAATGTTGGTGATAGAAGAGAAATTTTGTTATGGTGTTGATTTTGGAAGGAGAATGGGTACTATTTGTGGAGGATGGTTTATATTGATATTCGAGTATTATTTGTGGAAGATAATTTTATTGATATTCGATAGGATTGAGACAGTAATTTTTTTTTTTTCAAAGGATTAAAGTGTCCCCTAGACTCCCCCTATTTATAAGAATCTTACCAAGATGCATATGTGATGTTCAAACCTATTGGTATTGTTATGTCTTTGTGTTTGTATCTCTTTTTTATGTTGTGAAAACTAGTTTCTATGAGGACCTCCTAGCTTGGGGATGGGCTTGTGAGCAAGCCCTATAGTTGGAAGGTGAACAAATTTCTATTGGCTTGGATGTGAAACTTTATTTTACAAATTTGTGAAGATTTAAAGATGGTCATCTTGTGTTTTGATGAAGGCCTTAGATAGGTTTTCAAACCCTCTTTTAAAGATAAAAGGCTATTGTAAAATCCTTATTTTGAGGATGTGTAATGTTCCTCTTTTGGTGCATTTGGAACCTTAGATCTTGTTTAGGGAAAAAAATATTGTATGAATGAATCAATATTTCATTATTATTGTTGTATTTAATATTATGAGAAAAGAAAATATGTTTTAATGGAATAGTTTGAATACATGTATTTATTTGTGAATTTTGATTTAGCATCATTATATATTGTTGTCATGAGCTAGAATAGATAGGAAAGAAATATATTAAATTTAGTTCTGTTTGTAGAAAAAATAAAAGTATTATGTTTTAATTTTAAATTGTAATCAAAATTTATAGTTACAACCTATTTTAATTGCAAGTCTTATATATATGTATGTATGTTTTAGATTCAATGTATATTGTATTATTGTTGGTATATATATAGGTTTTTGAGATTTTCTCCCTTTTATTTCTTGAATATATATATAGAAGGGTTTTAATGTTATAAGAGATAATCGTTGCATTTTTAATGGTTTGATATTCCTTTTTTTTAATTATAACACTACATTGTTGAGGGTTGCATAGCCTCCCTTAAGGAAGGTTGTGGGGCTCCTCCCCATGGAGGGGGTTCAACCATGAAGGCATTGTCCCCATACAAAAAAAAATCTTTAAAACTTTTTTTAAAATATAAAAAATTATAAAACCCTTAACCATTTACTTTAAAAATATATATATTAAAACACTTCCTTTATTCTTGTCTTTTATCTCCATAGAAAAATAAAAAATAAATGATATTAAGTCTTTGTTGTATATATATTAAGTTTTTGTTTTATATATATCATCTTTTTTTACACACATATAATTTGTGGTATTTTTTTTCTATATATATATATAATTCATCATCATCCAAGGCACAAGCAAATATAAAAATAATTTGTCCAATTCTTATTTCTTTAATTTTGGTGATTAAATACAAGATTTATTCTATGAAATCCATTTTGTATATGGGGTTTGTTAGGGTTAGATGGCAGAAGATATCAATTAAATGCAAATAAAGATTAAATAGAGGAATAAAAAATACACAGAAATAATAACAGCGAGACACAAGTTTTAACATGGTTCACCCAAACTCGGGCTACATCCACCAATAGAGAGTCCAATATTATTATCCAGTAAATCAAACTGATTACAACCAGCAATCCCTGCAACTCAATACCGCTGCAAAATGCTACGATACAATATCAACAGAAACCCTAAACCTTAGCCATTTTTATCACGACTTTTGTCAGTTACAAAATAGGGTTTTTTTATGTCGGCCAATGAAAAAATAACTCCCGACACCTTAATAAAATAAAAAATTGTTTGAGGTTTCGGGGGCATTGCCCCCGAGCCCCCACGGGGGCGCTGCCCCTCGACGCCGCCCTATATCGCGACAGGGAGCGCGCCAGGGGCATTGCCCCTGGACCCTGCAAGGGGCACTACCCCCAAACCCCCACAAGGGGTGCTACCCCTTGACCCCGTTAAATGATTTGGGGGGAAACCGCACCGATAAAAGTAGGGAAAATTTAACCTTCAAGTCTGATTAGGCTCCATATAACAACAGGGTTTTGATGTGAACTATAATTATAATTATATTGATAAATAAATATGAATATATATAGGGATCTAGATCAAGATTTCAATAGATAGTAAAATATCCAGAAGGGTAAATAAATTAAACCCTGTGTAAATAAATATTTGTATATATATTTTTTGTTTGAAACTCTAGTAAATGAATATTGAAAAATTAAAATATTTCTTTCCCTTGCAACATACATGCATCTAAAAATCAATGGCAAAATTGTAGGCGACTATTTAGGGTCGAGATCTATAAAATAGAAATTGCATTTTTACAAAGCCTGTGGATCTAGAAAATTAAATCAAGTTAAAATATGGGTTAGGGTTTAAACAGAAAATAAAGAAATAATTAAATAAATAAAATGTTCAATAGAAAATACCCTTGAAAATGAAATGAATAGAAATAAATTTTTGGAGAGGATTTTGAGAGGATAGAAGGGATCTGGCCATGAAATCCCATGGCTTCTTCATATAATTCTTCATCTACACTTCTCCAAAGCTACAAACAAGGAGGAGAAACAAGTATAAAAAAGGAAGAGAAGAAAGAAGAAAAAATTGTGAGTGCAATTGAGAGAAAAGAAAAAAAATTAAATATTTATACTTCATAATAGTTTCCTTGTATTGGCCTAATTGTTTTATTTAAATATTGTTTATATTTAATTAGTTAGTGCATGGATTGATTTACTCATTTATTTAATTGACCCTTATTTTGTTAGTTGAATGTTAATGATTCAATTCAATTTAAATTTTTTAATTGTTATAATTAGACTTTAATTGTGGAGATTTAGAAATTAAGGTAAACTTGAGACTTGGGATTATAATTTAATTAAATTTGGCCTTAATGAGGTGCTTGGGATAAAATAATTAAATTAGTTAGGACATAAATAATTACTATCACAAAGTTTATCAATTGATGAAATTAAAATTGTTTTGTTTTGGATTATTTTAGTAAATTAATTAAAGTGATTAATAAATAATTTGTCAATTTGTCGTTGTTTTAAGATAGCAAAAATTAATTAATTAAATTAGAATAATTTTTCTTATAGTTTAAATTTTATCATAGTAAAGGTTGTGTATGAGCTAATCTCTTTGAACATTAATCACAAAATTGGAAGATGAATTTACTTGTTAAATCAAAATATATAAATATATATACTTGCATTTAAATGAATATTTGATTGATAAAATGATTGATGAATAGCTAAGTGGAGATTTAAATAAAAAAGCAAATTTTAATTAGTCATTTTCTATATCCTTAGTTTTGTAATTGATATCCTATTATATCTAGCTAGAAAAGATTACATCCTATTTATACTTTTAAAATTGGAAATTGAGGTGTGTGCTATAATCTTTGTTCATTTTAATGATAGCAATATTGATTGAATGTGTGTTTGTATGATTAATCATTTCACATGTGTAATTATTAATAGTTTTAACTTGATTAAGTAATTAATTTGAAGGTTGTTCTAGACACACCAATTGTAGTGTAATGAAAGCATGTTAAATGTTATTGATTTAAAAAAATTTTGGTTGCATTCATGTTTATGTGTGTTTTTATTCACGTGTAAGTTTGGGCATGACAGATTAAGGGCATCTTATAAACACAAGCCAAGATTGAAGTATTTTTGGGAAACGTATGTTGATGTGTTTGAGGTTAGAAAAAGGAGCTAATCCTAACTAAATACCTAGCAAATGAAGATGTTTTAGATATCTATAGTGCTAGATGAAGTAAAGGATGATAGTGAGGTTTTAGATCCCTTATATGACTAAAATTGAATCTTTGCTAAATCACTCCCAAAAATGGATTGGAATATGAAGAAATTCAATACTATAGAGGCCAAAACAAATAATGTAATATAGAGGATCCAAATATGGCTAGATAAAATGAAGAAGAAGCTCAATTTGCCTATAGGAGAGTCTTCACTCAAAGTAGCCAATACAAATTATGAAGAAGAAGAAGAAGAAGAGTTGGAAGAGGAAACTCTTAAGCTTGAGAGGAAGAACAAGAAACCCATAATCACATTTGTGCATAAAGGATCTAAAGGTTCTTCACAAGCCCCTGCAACCTCTTATGTTTCAACTCCACTTACCACTCAAATAAAACAAGCTCAAGGATGTATTCTCCCTTCCTCATATTTTTAAGAGGCTTTTCTTTCACCCTCCAATTCTCCAAGCACACCTCCTCTAGTACCTCCTCCTCTGCCTTCAGCTCCACCCATGTCTCCTCCTCCTCCACCAAGTTCTTCAACTAGTGACATTCTTGCATCAATGGATGCTACCAAGGAAACTCCTATGCATTATCCTCCCAAAAGAACACCTTCTTTTCCTCCACAACAATCTCCTAAGAAGTAGAAAGAGCAACAACAAAAGGATATGGCTCAATGAGAAGGGACATCTTCTCAAAGTACACTAGGGTGAATTGACTAGATCATATAAAAGAGAAAGAGAGTGGTCAAGTCAACTTTGGATGATTTTGCACAATTGGATTCTATATTTCTAAGGCCTCCTCCTCTAAAGAGAGCCAGAGTAAGAACATCCATTGCCACAAATTCTCAATGGGTTAGGCAGATAATCAAGAAGCAGAGTTGTAGCCTACTAATTTTAGTATAACCACAGTCTCTCTCGAGAAGCAATTGATGGACAAGGTTAAACAAGCAAAAAATTCATTAATTGACTTGATGATCCAAAATATCAACAAGGATAAAGCCACCAAGGATGATCCAAAGAACAAGGTTTCATATCTCATGTCCTACATTAAATATTTGGTTGCTCCCATCGAATCATCAAGTGTAGCTCCTACTCCCCAATTCATCTAGACTACAAGAAAAGATATACCCATTTCTAGAGAATTAGGAAATATTGTATGAACTACAAAGGCATGTAATGTAGAGTTTCAATATCTCTTGGACACAAGGTTGTGGAGGACATTACTTCTATGTGTGACAAAGTCACAAAAGAGATGGATGAAATCAAAGTATCAGAGGAGGGATTGCTAAGGAATTGGAATTAATAGAGGATGTTTATCCCTAGGTGGTAGAAATGGCCAAGGTGGGCATTCAAACTTTTGTGGATGAGAGAGTGTTGGATGGGATGGAACTTTATGTTCATAGGAAAAGTAGAGAAACATACTGATTTCAGAAGGAAGTTTTGAAAAGTTGCAAGGTAAAATTTGAAGCATCTTTTGACATGGTCTAGGATATATTTGATGATATACAAATTTTTGTTAAGGCAATTGGGTGTTATTTGTATGACGATGAGCATGTATTCAATTATATGCAAATTTTGAAAGATTGGTTTGAGGAGGTGGTTGAGAAAGAATCACACATGGATGTTAATTTTAATGCAAAATCAATCACTGAACTTATAAAAATATGGACTTCTTGTGAGGAGTTTGAGAAAAAATCGGTTGGATACAAGAAGGTACATGAGAAATTATTGGACATGTTCATCAAGGTTGATGTCAAGTTTGTCCATTTGGATGGTCAAATCTTAAGCATGTCTAGATAGTATTGGACAATTTTGTGACATATTCATTAGAGAAGTCTCAAAAAGGTGCCAAGGACAATTAGAAATTGCATAAGTCACTTGAATTGCTTCTATATGTCAATTTTTTTATAGAGTGCAAAGAGGAGAAAGAAGACAAAAGTGCAAGTGAAATGACTTTTGGTCTTCTCTGTCATGTCCCCTTTCTAAAATAATTAATTAATGGTCAATATTAACCCATCTTATTCTTCCATGGGTTAATTGGGCAAGCATAGGAAGAATAAAATATTTATTATTTAATATTGTCCAACTAATACCTATTTCAAGAGGACAATTAAATATTAAATTAAATATTTTGAGACTCAGAAAGGGGCATTGGGTTTGGTGAGTTGTCCATTTGCATGAAGATTTCAAAAATCTTGGTAAATCACAAGTGGCGGGGGACTTTATGACAATGTATGATAGCTTATGACAACTGTCATACCCCAAAATAGCAAGGAATCAAAGAAAAACGTGGGAATCTTGGATTTCCCTCTCTCCCACGAAATATTGATACAAAATATGTAATTTTGGTGATTTGGGGCTATTGTTGATTTGATATTTTCTCTCAAACTTACAGATTTGTAGATTGTGGCTTCAATGGACGAAAACCCATTGGAGTAAAGAGGCTTGTGGATGAAAACCCATGAGTTTTAGGTGGCCAGAGGATGTAAATCCTTTGATCACAAGGAATAGCTTCATCCAGATGTTGTACAGAGCTTCAAGGATTAAGTAGTTTCTGGTAGTTTCCATTGTTTGTGTATGCAGGGCTTCTTGTGTTGCCGTGGTAGTTCCAGAAGTGCTAGGAAGAGTTGCTGTTGTTATTTCCTTTGTTTTTCTGTGTAGTAGCTATAGATTTCAATTTTCTAATGTTAGAGATCGGTATTGGAAGTTGTGGGTAGTGTTGTGTTAACTTTGGCTTTGTGGGTCAAAATACCCAATGTGTATTTCAGCTTGTTGTGAAGATTTGGTTGTGTAGTTTGCTACTGAGTACTGTAGGTGTTTTCTACTGTTAATTTAATGGTATCAGATCATATTTCATGTACTTTCCATCTGAAAATCAAACAATATCAGTTTTGGGTGTTTTTGGTGTATTACGGTGATTGACGGTGTTGGCAGTTTTTGTGGGTTTTGCCCAAATCTTGTTGTTAGAAGTTGTATTATTTGTTGCTGCTGCAAATAAGTATTATAGATCTGATAACATGTTATTTACATCATAAATCAATCAAAAAACATTTTGGTGAAGTTTCATATTTTGGGTGCTAATCCTGAGTAAGACTAGCTAGCTAGTTTCGTCAAATTTGATGTAAAATTGGTGAAGATATTTAAATTCATTTTCAGACCTGATGTGAAATGTTATTTTTAAGTTTGGATCATTACAGTGGTATCAGAGCATGATCTTGCCAGCCTGTAGGTTATTTAGATGATTGATGATACCGAGTGACAGAGAAATTAGATATTTGAGGAGAGAGCAAAGGAAATTGCAATTGGAGGAAGCAATGGCAGATAGAAGAGATGCAGAAGAAGATGGTGCTTCAAGGAAATTTACTCAAATGGTTGAGGCACAAACCAGACTAGCTGAAATGTTTGGGCAAATGATGCAATGGATCCAAAACAACAACAACAACAACAATGAAAACAATGGTGGTAGTACTTCAGGTGCAAACAACAGTAACAATGGAAAAGGGAAGGAAATTAAGACACAAAATTTAGGGGCTGCAAACAAACCCTTATTCCTACTTGAAGAGGAACCTGAACAAGTTGAGTTTGCAACTACTAGTTTGTTCAATGCGGAGACCCTTAACAAATGGCGTAGAGAATACAATGCATTGGTAGATGAGATCAAGAATGATATGTCTTGGGGAGAATATGTAGAGTTCCTGAGAAGAGGTGAATCTCAAAAGAAGGGGAAAGGCAAAAATAAAGAACTAAAACATAAGTTGGGTAAGTTAACTACAACTTTCTTTGATGGAAGTGAAAAGATTTCAGCTAGAGCTTGGCTGCAGAAGATAGAGACATACTTTATGCTCAATCCCATGACAAAGAAGGATGCAGTTCAGTTTGCCACTTTGCATTTGGAAGGAGAAGCCTATGAATGGTGGTACCATGGTCGCACTACTTTGGGACATGATCAGGTACAGACCTTTGGTGATTTCAAACAAAGGATTCTTAACAGGTATGAACTGAAAGAAGAAGAAGAATATTTCAGCCAGTTGTCTGAAATTAAGCAAAAGAACTCAATAAGTGAGTATATAGCAGACTTTCAAAAGATTGTAGTGATGGTACCTAAAATATCAGAGAAGAGAAGAGTACATCTATTCATCACAGGGCTCACTGAACCTCTTAGAGGGTTTGTCAGATCTTTCGCACCTCTCACTTTGCAAGAAGCTATCAAGAGGGCTCTAACCCTTGAGCCATCAATTCCAAAGAATGCTTTCCCACACTCCTCCAAACCAAACACATGGCATCATAAGGGAGGATTCCAAAAGAAACCATTCAATGCACCTACACCTATAAAAAAAATACAACTCCTAATACTACAAAGAAGATGGATGAAGAAACAAGAAATGAGCTTAGGAGGAAGAAACTTTATTTTTCTTGCAGAGAGCCTTGGGTCCCTGGACATAGGTGTTTGGGAAAAGGACAAGTCCATTACATAGAGGTTGTCTCAGATAAGGATTCAGACTTAGATGGTAATGAGGAGTTTCATGACGTAGAGGATTCTGAACCTGAGATCAAAGAGGAGACTAAAAAAGAAGGTTCATTAGCTGCACTTTCAGGAGCACCAAGATATCATCTTTTTAGGGTTCGTGGAGTGTTAGCAAGACATCAAATGACTGTTTTGATTGATAGTGGGGCAACCCACAATTTTATTGATGAAGGGTTAGTAATGAAGAGAGGATTAAAGACTGAAGAATTTGAAGGGTTCAATGTGACTGTTGCAGACGGATTCACTATGCCGTGCACCAGAGTGGTCAAACAATTGAGCATCACTATGGGAGACTACAAGGTTTGTGATGATTTTTATGTTGTTGGTATTGGTGAAACTGATGTTGTCTTGGGTGTTCAATGGTTGCATTCTATTGGAGGACATTATCAGAACTATCAAACTATGGAGTTCAAGTTTCAGTCAGAAGGCAAGGAGATTACACTCAGAGGGATTTCAAATGGAGCTCCATGAGTGGTGACATCAAAGAAGATGGAGAGGACTTTCAGAAGAGGTCAAGTTACTTGGGCAGCCACTTGCTTAATTCGACCTTCAATCTCTCCAAATGGAAAAGGTAAATTTCATTTTGAAATTCAAGAAATTTTAGATAAGCATAGCATTGTTTTCAGTGATATACCCCTAGGATTACCTCTAGATAGAGGGTTTCAGCATGTTATAGAGTTGGAAAAAGATTCCAAACCTATTATAACTACTCCATACAGACATCCAAGGGGTTACAAGGAAGAGATAGAGAAGACTATCAAAGAGCTCTTAGATATGGGATTCATTAGACCAAGTTCTAGTCCTTTTACATCATCTGTAGTTCTTGTGAAGAAGAAGGATAGTACTCTAAGGATGTGCATTGACTATAGAGATTTGAATAAGAAAACCATTAAGAATAGATATCCCATACCAAGGATAGATGAACTTATTGATGAGTTGCATGGAGTTGTTTACTTTTCTAAGATTGATTTGAGATCGGGATACCACCAGATTCGGATGAGAGACAAAGATGTGGAAAAGACAGCTTTTCGATGTCACTATGGGCATTTTGAGTTCTTGGTCATGCCCTTTGGCCTCACTAATGCACCAGTAACTTTCCAATCATGCATGACCAAGGTATTTAGAAAGCAACTCAGGAAGTTTGTTTTGGTTTTCTTTGATGATATATTGATCTACAGTAAAACTTGGAAGGAACATTTAGAACATATAGATATAGTTTTGGGTATTTTGGAGCAGCAATCTTTCTATGCTAAGTTGTCCAAATGTGAGTTTGGATTAACTAAAATTATTTACTTGGGATATGCCATAAGTTCTAAGGGTGTTCAACTAGATCAACAGAAGATTCAAGCAATACTTGATTGGCCTCCACCTACAAAACTTACACCGTTGAAAGGATTCTTTGGTCTATGTTACTATTATAGGAGGTTTGTAAAAGGTTTTTCTCAGCTTGTTGTTCCATTAACAGATTTGACTAAGAAGGGAGCCTTTGCATGGTCTGAAGAAGCTCATAAAACTTTTGACAAGTTTAAGGAGGTAATGAGTTCATGCCCTGTGCTTGCTATTCCTGATTTTTCATTGCCTTTTGTAGTTGAATGTGATGCTTCGGGTGAAGGTGTTGGGGCTGTCCTAACTCAAAGGGGACATCCAATTGCTTTTGAGAGTAGGAAGCTAAACAATCTAGAAAAAACATATCACATTTATGACAAGGAAATGTTGGCAATTATGCATGCACTAGAGAAGTTCAGACAATATCTTGTGTGTGGGAAGTTTGTTGTGAAAACTGATCATAATAGTTTGAAGTATTTCCTTGATCAAAAAGATTTGAATGATCGCCAACAAAGGTGGGTTGGCAAGCTACAGGCATATGATTTTGAAATAGAATATATGAAGGGTAAAAGAAATGTGGTAGCAGATGCACTTTCTAGGAAGATAACTTTGTGTTCATTATCTTCTATTTCTACAGAGTGGAAAGATTCTATCATTGTTGAATATGTCAAAAATACTTTTGCATCTAATGTATTGGATGATTTAGTAGAAGATAAGTATACAGTGAATGATGGGCTGATTTATTACAAGAACCAAATTTTCCTTGTTCTTGAATCAAAAATCAAGGAAAAGATTTTAAGAGCTTTCCATGACACTCCCTTGGCTAGTCATCAAGGTTACTTCAAAACATACAGGCAGATCCGTGAGAGATTTTCTTGGAAACATCTGAAAGAGGATGTCCACAAGCATATCAAAGAGTGTATGACTTGCCAAAGGAACAAAGGTGAACAGATTTTTCCTACAGGTCTCCTACAACCGCTTCCAATTCCTGAACAGAAATGGGAGAGCATTTCCATGGACTTTATCACAGGACTTCCCAAGGTACAAGGTAAGGATTGTATATATGTGGTGGTGGATAGATTAACAAAGTATGCTCATTTCTTTCCCATCACTTCAGAGTTTAAGGCTCCTCAAGTAGCAGAGTTGTTTTTCAAAGAGATATTTAAGCTGCATGGTTTGCCAAAGAACATTGTTAGTGACAGATATAGTAGGTTCCTTAGTTCTTTTTGGAAGGAACTATTTCACTTGACAGGAACAGAGCTCACACCAAGCACAAGTTACCATCCACAAACAGATGGACAAACAGAAATTGTTAACAAGTGGATAGAGGGGTATTTGAGGAATTATGTTTCAGATCAACAAACTACTTGGGTCAAATGGTTGCACTTGGGAGAGTATTGTTACAATACATCACATCATATGTCAATTGGTATGCCTCCATTTCAAGATCTTTATGGTTATGATGCACTTTCTTTTTCTAATTTGATATTTACAGATAGTAGAGTACCTGCAGCTAGTGATCTTATCAATCATAGTCGAGATCATAAGGTCACTAAAAGATAACTTGAGGCAAGAACAGAACCAACAAAAGATATATGTAGATAGGAAGAGAACAGAAAAATTTTTTGAGGTGGGAGACTTAGTATTTCTTAGATTGCAGCCATATAAACAAAGCTCTTTGAAGAAGAGTGGGGCTGAAAAGCTTAAGCCTAAGTTCTTTGGGCCTTACAGGATCATCAGAAAAATTGGTGAGGTAGCTTATGAGTTGGAGCTTCCTCCAAACAACAGGATACATAATGTATTTCACGTTTCTTGTTTGAAGAAGGTCCTTGGACAGAAAATGTGCCTTCATCTAATTTACCACCTTTGGATGGTGAAGGAAAGTTGATTTTGATACCTGAAAAGATTTTGGAAACGAGGGATAAAAGATTGAGGAATAGGAGCATTTCAGAATATTTGATCAAATGGAAGCATTTGCCAGTGGAAGATGCAACATGGGAAGGACCAGAAATTCTTGACCATCCAAACTTGTATTGCTTGAGGACAAGAAATTTCCAGGAGGGAGGACTTGTCATGACCCCTTTCTAAAATAATTAATTAATGGTCAATATTAACCCATCTTATTCTTCCATGGGTTAATTGGGCAAGCATAGAAAGAATAAATATTTAATATTTAATATTGTCCAACTAATACCTATTTCAAGAGGACAATTAAATATTAAATTAAATATTTTGAGACTCAAAAAGGGGCATTAGGTTTGGTGAGGTGTCCATTTGCATGAAGATTTAAAAAATCTTGGTAAATCACAGGTGGCGGGGGACTTTATGACAATGTATGATAGCTTATGACAACTGTCATACCCCAAAATAGAAAGGAATCAAAGAAAAATGTGGGAATCTTGGATTTCCCTCTCTCCCATGAAATATTGATACAAAATATGTAATTTTGGTGATTTGGGGCTATTGTTGATTTGATATTTTCTCTCAAACTTACAGATTTACAGATTGTGGCTTGAATGGATGAAAACCCATTGGAGTAAAGAGGCTTGTGGACAAAAACCCATGAGTTTTAGGTGGCCAGAGGATGCAAACCCTTTGATCACAAGGAGTAGCTTCATCCAGAGGTTGCACAGAGCTTCAAGGATTAAGTAGTTTCTGGCAGTTTCCATTATTTGTGTATGCAGGTCTTCTTGTGTTGTCGTGGTAGTTCCAGAAGTGCTGGGAAGAGTTGCTATTGTTATTTCCTTTGGTTTTCTATGTAGTAGATGTAGATTTCCATTTTCTAATGTTAGAGATCAGTATTGGAAGTTGTGGGTAGTGTTGTGTTGATTTTGGCTTTGTGGGTCAGAATACCCAATGTGTATTTCAGCTTGTTGTGAAGATTTGATTGTGTAGTTTGCTGCTGAGTGCTGTAGGTGTTTTCTACTGTTACTTTAATGGTATCAGATCATATTTCATGTACTTTCCATCTAAAAATCAAACATATCAGTTTTGGGTGTTTTTGGTGTATTACAGTGATTGACGGTGTTGGCAGTTTTTCTGGGTTTTGCCCAAATCTTATTGTTAGAAGTTGTATTATTTATTGCTGCTGAAAATAAGTATTATAGATCTGATAACATGTTATTTACATCAGATATCAATCAAAAAATATTTTGGTGAAGTTTCATATTTTGGGTGTTAATCCTGAGTAAGACTAGCTAGCTAGTTTCGTCAAATTTGATGCAAAATTGGTGAAGATATTTAAATTCATTTTCAGACCTGATGTGAAATGTTATTTTTAAGTTTGGCTTATTACATTCTCTTTGTATTTTGTGTCTTTTGGTTTTTGGAGAGAATGGAATTTCACCTTCCCTATCCAATAAACCTATATAATTGTAGTTGCAACTCTTTGCAAAGGGTTGGAAACCTATTGAATTGAATACAATATTATTCTTTGTTGTTCCACCTTTTCTTTTGTGATTTTCTAATCTCTAAGCATGTTATCTCTTACTTTGTGCATTTAATTCAATTAATATTGTATGAATGTGAAATGTGCTTCATATCACTAGTATCCTTCTAATGGTGAGATCATTTGTGTGGTCAACCTGAGTATGTTGGTGTGGTTGCAACATAGAATATTTATTTAGCACATTTGACCATGGGAGTTGTTTCTTCAACCTACACAAGTCAGGGGTTGGAGTTATGATTTTCATGGTTCATCCTTACTTTTGAAGATTACACCTCCTTATGCATTGGCTATAGTATTTGGGGTTATCCCAAGAGAGATTTTAAATAGAATTCATATATCCAACAAATGGTGCATGAAGTTTGAGAAAAATAGGCTTAGATTATCTAACCCTTCTCTTCTCCCCTTCTCTTTGTTGTAATATTTTATATCATTATTAGATTAAGATTAGTATTAGGGTTTTATTATGAATTTCTTCATGAATGAGGCAGAAAATACAAATATATTTTCAACTTCTACACTACATAATTCTAATTTTTTAAGGTAATCTGATTGTCATAAGGATTTAAACTATATTTTTTTATTTAAATTGTTGTTGAAATTACTTGTGTGAAGTATGAAAAGTATTAACTAAACCTAAAGTGAGTTCATGTGCATAAATGTAAAATGAATTAGTGTATAAAAACTACCCATGAATGATCTTATTATGCTATACCACTCAATTTTGCTTGTAACTCTTGGTATTCCACCGAAGCACCTTGAAGGAGAATGCTAACAAGCTCTCCTACAAAGATATTTTGTTCATTATTGTCAATTCCAACCAAAAGAAGACTCTTAAGGCTAACCACCTTTCAGGTAGGGGAATTGTTGTTGTTCCAACATGTTGGTATGCCAAAACATGTGTCAACAAGGAGGGATAGGGTGGAAACCCCCACCCTCAATTAAAAAAATAAAAAAAAATATAATCAAATCTAGGGGCCCATGCACGTATGATTCCCCCTTAGATTTTTTAAAATGATCAAATCTATACAACTACGCTTGTACAGCATCTCAAAAAAATCTAAAAAAATAAAAAACAAATCACTTTACCTAGACATACATAATCCAAGGAATATTCTCTAGGGTGGATAAAAAATTCTCTAAGGGCTCTAAGTCAAATAGTTAAATTTTGATGAAATGACAAGCATTCATTGGGTTCTAGATGCAATGGGGGGGTTAGATTTGACCCAAAGTGCTCCAAGAAATTAACTAATTGCAAAAAATATAGACAAATCCTAGATGAAAACCTTCATAGATCTAGCCTCCAAAGCCCAATTTGGACAAAACAAAAGGTGGGTTCAACAAAAAAGAATCTCTAAACAACAAATGTGCCTACAAATTAAATGTTAATCCCCCAAAATTGAAACCCCATAGAATCTTATCTCTCTTTTTTGACTATTCTAATTCTCTAGATCATTCAAAGATGCAACAGAAGAGTATACTTATTTTTAAGAAAACACAAAATTGTAATCCTCTTTTGAAAATAGACTAACCTTAAGCAAAAAATTTCTCCAATACTATGTATCTTGAATATATCTAAGAAAGTCGCTAACCCAAGATCAATAATGCCTAAGAGCTAATCATAGAAAACCCAAAAGATCAACATGGTAAAATAATATTCTATAAAAAGGATGTCATGTGCATATACAAGAGAGTGAAATTGCTCATGTGAGAGCAAAAGGTGGGTATATATAGAATACACCACCAATAAATGCAAACATACAACCAATACGAGATAATAAAAGATGTAGTCATGTGCAGTACATCTCCACCAAACTAGGAAAGTACAAATTCCCTAAGTAAACTTCACATTCTAGGTGTGAACAAGATATAAAAATGAACTAGACTAGTGAAAAACACATCTAGATTAATGTGTTCACACCCACATATATCATCTAAGTAGACAATGACACATGAATCTAGAGGGTTCTCAATATCTCATTCATCAACCACATAAAGGTGGATGAAGAATTACATAAGCCAAACACTACAATGAGACACTCATTAAGATACTACTTGGTCTTATATAGTGTCTTTCATATGTCTTCTTTGATGAAACTTGATGATACACTAATTTATAATCTAATTTGGTGTACATTGCATGTTGAATTTGATCAAGTAAATCATCTATCCAATTCAAGGGATATCTATCCTTGACAGTAACTTTGTTTACCCTCAATAGTCAAAACACTTGCCATGTTCCATCTTTCTTTGGCACTATGACAATAGGAAAGTCATCAGGGGATGTGCTTGACCTAAAAACCTTGTTCCAACAACACCTTGAATTACTCTAACTTCATTTTCTTAATCAAACTCTAACAATAGACTCCTCTATTGGGTAAATGGAAATCCAATAATAATTAAATTTTATGCTTGATAGGATGCTTAGGAGGCAACCCTTAAGCTCTAAGAATAATTTTAAAAATTGCATGGCAAGCTCACATGTTTATCATTGTCCTTGGTGTGCATGCAACCAATGAGGCTGGTGGTTTGTGCTAAATTTTTAGGGTTTTTGGCTGAAATCCCTTGGCTTGTGTTCAAAATATAGGGTTTGTTATGTTTACTAATGTTTATTTTTGTGCCCTAGGCTTAAAACCTAAATCATGTGGTTGCCTGGTCGCTTTATGTTATATTTTTCTATTGACCCCTTGGTCCTGGTTGCCGGTCTTTTAAGTTGTAAACTGAGCCTTTATGTGTCGTGTTTTACCAGCCCCTTCATCCTAATATACTGGTTGAAAGTGTTTGTAAATATTTGAAAATGTTAATGCCTAAATCTATAGTGTGAGAAGTCAAATGTGATGAGGATACTTGGCAATCTAGCGGATGCCCACAAGTTTCAGGGACTTGTACCTTGTCAAGGATGCACTACTACGGAATGATGCAACCTATCCAAGGGGGCCATAGTCTTGCCAAAGTTGAAGCTAAAGGAGGTCCAGTTGTGTAGTCTTTGATTGGTCGTGCACTACCACGAAGGACATGTTGTCAGATCTGAGTTGGCTTCATGCTGTTATGGTTTGATTCCATGTGTATGAGACTTACCAAGTACATATGAAGCTTTAAATATAGTGCGTTCCACTTGGTAGGAAAGCGTGAGCCTATAGTGTCAGAAGTTTGGGACCTGATGGGGAGCGCAGGGATGCGAGATGGTGGCACATGGCAAGTTTTAAAGGTTGACATGGAAAGTTTTCTCGCATGAAAAAAAGATGATTGGTTGAAGACTTTTCAATGCGCACAGTGGATTTTTCAATTCTCTCAAACTATTATGAGTCGTCGATCTTGCCACAACAAGCCTTGTATCAATGGTCTACAGTCAAATTTTTGAATTTATCTATTGGTGACACCCTGTTCAAGCAAACAAGCATTAATGGTCGATATGACGATACCAATCAATTACAGGATCACCTAAGGTAAATAAATAGAGAGTTTGGATTTTTATAATGATTATTTCTTGTTGCGTAAAGAATTTTTTGGCGATTCAATCTCTCTACTACTCTCTAGTGAAGATTAGGGTTGTGGGCAGAATCTAAGTAAGTGACTTTTCTAAGTTTGAAATTGGTTAAATGGTTATGTATTGAATGTTTTTGAGTATTTCTCTACTCATATAAAGAAAAGAGTGTTAGAATCAAGTAATTGTTGGAAACCCTAGTTTTAGCAGAGGCTCTAAAACCCTGTGATTTGATAAAATGAGTCATTCAATGGGTTAGTTGTCGACTTCAAAGAGGGCACTAGGTAAATATTTGATTGTGCAACTGCCTAGATTGTCTAGGAGACCTTTGAATGTTTGTGGTCTAGGTGGAATTGGGGATAGATTGTTAGATAATGCCCAGGCATGTAAAGATGCAGAAATTCCTGTGACTTGATGGTTGTTGTTCAACCATTGGTACAAAAAAGATATTCTAGGGCTCCTCTATCACATGCATGGAATTTAGATTTTGCAAAACTCCTAGTGCCAAATGTGTTTGTTAATATTCATTTTGTTAGAGTTGTTGCTAGGAGATATGACCCACAAAGAATAATGGATTTGGTAGGAAATGGTGTGGGGATGATCATCCTAACAAAGGAGTTTATTTCTAAGGTCTTTGGTTTGAATCCTGCAGCTAGCAAATTCATAGATTTTGAGGCTTTCAATGACAAGTATAGGAAGAACATGAGTAGCTACAGGATTGTGCTTCTTCCTAGTCATAGGGTTAGAGGAATGGATAACATGCCTATCAAAATTTCTCCCAATGAGAAGGAGCCTCTAGCCATTGATTTCTTCTATGATCATTTCATTAAGACTTACCATGCCTTGTGTCAAGTCTTGGGCCAGGATGCAAAGGGTAATATGCATGTTGCTCTCATGCTTATGGCAATAGACATTCAATATCAAATTGTGAACACTGAGTATCATTATGCCTCATATATTGCAAAGAAGATGCATAAACAGTTGATAGTCATCAGTGCAAATGAAGACAAGATGGAATTTAAAATGGAATTCTGTTGGTACTGTTTGATGTATCACATGTTCTTACATGTAGGAGAAGGATTATGGCATAAATCTTTGCAGGTAAATGATGTAGATAAACAAGATTGTCTCGTTCCTATTTAGTGCTAGACTAACATGTTGGATAAGCATTGTGGCAATGCCAACTATGTGATCTTTGAAGAACATTTTGTTAGAAGGCTCTTGAATTTCTTTGAACCACCACAAGATAGAATACCTAGAGAAATTATGGATTTATTGAGGCCAATGGAGAGAACCCTTGAATTGGGAATTAAACATAATTGGGGTGATTGGCTTCTATACACTCACACCACTGCTATCAGAATATATGGATGTATGGTAAGCCTGCATATATTACCCAAATATGTTCCAAAGAGGCTAGCTTATTTGGAAGTGCTATGGAAATTAAATGATTTAGATAAGGCTCACTTGAGGGGGTAGAACAAAGGCTATTTCTTCCCCACTTCTAGAAAATTTAGTGATTTTTGGGCAACAAATAAGAAGGTTTGGATTAAATTTATCCAATTTTACAGTCTCACAAGATGGGGAAGGAGTCCACAAGAATTTTTTATCCTGAAGGATTCATCAATAAGGTAAGACTGAGTATTAAGAGACTAGCATTTGTACATAAACTCGTATTTGATGAGGATGTAATGGGGAATTTCCTTTCCATGGAGGAAGTGAAAGATAAGAGGGTCAAATGGTCAATAATCATGGATGCAGATGACCAAAGGAAAAGAATGCATGCAGATTACCTTGGTGCTTTCGTAGAGGAGAAGGATCCTATCCTCAAAATACAATAAATATTGGCAAATGTTCAGACACTAATTGGGAAAGCTCTTGCAATAGAGGAAAGGTCCACATAATAAAGGGACCCTAATGTTCAAATTTAGCCTTATGTCTCTGCAACAAGTGAGTCTATTACTCATGAACAATCTCATGATGCTAGTGTTCCTTCACAACCCCCTATAAAGAAGAGAAAGATAATTGATCTTGAGGGAGGGGAGATAGAGATTGAGGCAGTTGACTTGGAGGGTACTGCAAAAAGTACACCTGGAGAGGAACAGGAGGTCAATCAACCCATGGATTCACCTACAAGGATTGTGGTAAATCTTGCACTTGAAAGTAGAATGGATATAAGTCTCAGACAGGGTAAGGATGAAACAAATGATATACGAGCTCTAGCTTGTACACATTTTTTCTCTAATGGTGAGTTTGTCAAAACCCAAGAATTTAAGGGTTTGTGCTAAGGCTGCTCGGAGTGCAGAATTTTAGAAGAAAGTTGAGGAGTCTAAAATTATTGCACATCCTAATAAATATGAAGTCATCACGTAGAAGGTGCTACATGAGGTAAGCCAAGATATCAGCCAAATCACTCTAGAGGAGGGAAGACAAATGGTCATGAATAGTGGTCTATTACAGTTACCTCATTGGGATATAGCCACTGCACTTTCCTTAGATACAATAAGAAGACATGATGAAGAGGTATTTGTTACAGAAGAGCAGGTTGATCAAGCTTTCTTTGGGTCAGGCTTTAACCCTAAGTTTGAGACCTTGGCAATATGGGCAATGGCCCCAAATACAAATAAGCCTAAGGTAGTGGACAATGTTCATGATCTGACTAGAAATGTGATTATCAAAAGGTTGTCAGATACACTTTCCCCACAAGATACATCCTTGATTGTACATACAGCTTTGTTTACTGAAGTAGCAACTATAAAATTGCAAAAAGAGCATGATCAGTTGAATGAGAAATATACACAGGTCATGGCAGAGCTAAATCATTACAAATCTCTTCAACTTGGTATCCCAGCTCCAGTCATTTCCAAGCCTTCTAGTTCTACAAAGCCTTTCCCATCTAACAAAGAATCTTTGCTTTTAGAGATAAAAGATCTCAAGGTTCAGTTAAAAGGAGCTACATAGGGTAAAATGGAAATAATCGGCAAATTGGTAAATAACTTTATTAATCATAGAATTGCCAAGGTAATGAACATGGTTGATAGTGCTTGGAAATCTTATTTAGATCTGAAAGTAGCATTTGACAAACATGTGCAAGACAAGGATAATCTCAAAAAAGTAATTGATAAATGGTTGCCAAAGACTGCAATAATAAGGCAAATCTACAAGTGTACCAAATTTGACCCAACAGCTTGAGCTAAAAATTTTCCAACATATAACATGATTATGTTAAGGGGTAAAAAAAGAGAAGATGGAATGTGAGTACACTAGATCAAACCCTCCTTCACTCTAACATTCAAGGACAAAGATCGAGCCAAGCCACTACAAGATGGAAGAGGGCTCAGCTACTGATCTTTGTGCTCTTGTTTGTCAAGGAAAGATAAGATTCAACCAAGATTTTATCAAACCCTAGGCTAAGTATGAAGGAAACCCTAGTTACAAGATAATCATCTTGGAATAGATGATTGACAATAGAAATATGGAAACCAAAAGTACAGAGAGGATCAGTAAGATGTAAGAACCTGTCTCCTAAAAGCAGAGGTATCAGAGGACAAATTCGGCAACCACCCAAGTCTAGATGTAGGATTTTGTCAAAGGTTAGAACTGATGAAATGCAAAAAATGATGCCCAAAACTTAGATCCAAAAGCTTGAGGCCCTGTAGACTAGGGCGGCAATCGCCCAAGTTTGTTTGGGGAGATTTTCTAGAACTATTTTCAGATCCTGAAACTTTGTTTCCTGCATTGTTTCTCTGTAGCTCCACTCTTCCTGAAACCTGCACCGGTAACCTACACACAAGATGACAAGAGAGGGGTTTGGGGTTATGGTGTTTAGGGATTTGCCTCAGTCAAATCTTGGGTTAGCATTCAAGCTTTCCCAACACCGTTGTTAATGAGAGAGCATGCCCTTGCAGGGCAGAGGCTAAAGATAATCCAAATGATGAAATGATTCAAATAACAATGATGTCACCTCAGAGGTGAAGCCCTTGGGAGGATGAAAGCTCTTCAACTCACAAGGAGATGGATGATGAAGCCATATCTGTAGCAAACATACAAATACAAACACAAATCTACAACAAATACACAATGAATGCCTTGAATTCTCTTTGTTCCAATATCATAAGTTCATAGTATCCATCCAGATGTAAAATGAAGTCATAAACTCACTTATATATGCTTTCCCACTAACATTTACAAATTTAAATCACAAGAGCGAACAAGGAGAAACATTTTGGAAGGGCCCAAGCCGACATACCAAAAGTTAGCCCCAACCAATTAGAAGAGACTTGGGCAGTTGGTGCCCAAGTCCAGGGGCCTAAATTGGGTCAGGTTTAAGCTAAAGGAGGCCCCAAGCGTCCCAAAATGTCCTGGGTGTCAGGAAGTTTCTACCTGGATGATCAATTATAATGCATAATTAAGTATAAGGAAGCAAATAGGACCTACGAGCTAAACTAGGAGGTAAAAAGGCATGTGGCCACTTTTTACTCCATAACAGATTATAATGTTGGAGGGTATGTGCAGGATCATGATGGACCAAACTATACCTCTAAGTGGCAATGAAAATACAAAAAATCAAACTTAATCAAGTTCATGTGAAAATTTGAATGGATTATCTACACAATTTGAAAAAGATGTAAGAACGAAATTCGTACAGAATTGAATCTAGTTTATGGGCTACTATTTTTTTTTTTAAACTAAATTTACTTAGTGAAAAATGAATATTTCAATGAACTGCTATTAAATTTTTCAGAAAAAATAAAAAGTGGGTGTCATTCCTGCCAACCTAACTATGAGCAAAAAAATTTTATTTTTTTTAAATTTCAAAAAAAGTAGAGGACTCATGCCTGGATGTGATAAATATTTTTTTGAAATTTTTTTCCAATAAAATAATTAGTTATGATTTTTTTACTGTGACTTTTTTTAAAACTAAAAGTAATTTTCCATCCAACGTAACTCGATCAAAAAATTGGAATTCAATTTTTTTAAAACCTATAGCCAGAAAAGCATAGAGTGTGACACAGCTTTCGGATCTCAAAAGGTGAAACGGTTTGAAAGTTATGGATATTTTTCAATCAGTGTGTCCATCAGGATTTCAGACACACACTATATAGAAATTATTAATAATTATTTAATAAAATGATAACCAAACAAATCTTATATTTTTAGAAAGCCTGACAATTTATTCTATAAACCCTTTTCGTTTTATACATTTTGCATTAAAAAAAGTCGTTAGCACGAAGGGTGAAGTTTGAAGAAGAGAGTGAAACCTACAAAAATGTTAGAATTGAGGGAAAGTCAACTATGACAGTCCCAAGACTACATACAAGGCAAAAGCGAAGCAAAACGGATATCCTTTATTAATGGATATCCATTTTGCTTTGGTAAAATATCATTTTCCCTTTTTTTATGTTTTGGAAAATGGATATCCGTTTTAGGTTGCCAAAACGGATATCCATTTTAGGTTTCCCCAAAATGGATATCCGTTTTGGTTTACCTTATTCCTTTGTCTTATTTAAGTGTCATTATATATATTTATTATAATATATAGATATTTATATAATATTAGTTTTATATATTTATGATTATTCAAATATTTATATTTATATAATATATCTTGCTAATTAAAATAATATATTATATAAATTAATATATTATGTTATAATTATTATAATTATAATAATATTTAATTTGATAGTATTTATATTTATTATTTATAAATACAATGAATATAGCACTATTTTTAGTTTGTTACTAACTATCAAAAGTTTATTACTAACTATAGTCAATGTATTCATGTCTTCTTGTATAACCACCACTACCAACCATAGCTTGTGGTAACACATACAACTATCTAACCAATTCTTTCAACTTGTAGTATTGTAGAACATTCTCTTAACATAACCAAGCCTCTAGATTGTTCCAGATGAACTTCACTCTGCTACAAGTGCACCTGC
This sequence comes from Cunninghamia lanceolata, assembly GCA_027924645.1. Taxonomy (NCBI): domain Eukaryota; kingdom Viridiplantae; phylum Streptophyta; class Pinopsida; order Cupressales; family Cupressaceae; genus Cunninghamia; species Cunninghamia lanceolata. The sequence continues at coordinate 4,855,596 of BSBN01000495.1, read as the reverse complement.
ATTATTATTTATGCTTGTACTAGCACAATTAAATATGTAGTTGTGAGTACTTATTCAAATGACTTATGGTTAAATTTCCATAGCATCACCACATGTAGACATGTCTCCATGCTATATCACAACATCTAAAACTCACCACATCCTACCACATTACATTTTATCATTGTTTAATAGTTTCCATATAAACTCAGGAACTCTCCATCTCCTCTGACCTATCTACCTCCTAGTTAAATCCTTTTCCTAGCTTTCCTAGTTTCCTTTTCCTTCCCAATTTCCCTAGGAGAGAGAGAGAGAGAGAGAGAGAGTCCTAGTTTTCTTGTTTTCATTTCCTTCATCAATAAGGGAGAGGGAGAGATGGACGGGAGATATAGGGAGATAGAGGAATGATAGGGGAGAGAGAGGCAAGAGATAGAGAGAGAGAGAGAGGAGACAAGTATGAGAAATAGAGGAGATAGAGGGGAGAGATAGGTAGATAGAGAGTTAGCAAGATGTCCAAAAAGATAGGGAGAAGGATTGAGAAGTAGAGGGATGATAGAGATAGGGAGATAGAGGTTTAGGTTTAGGGGTTAGGGGTTAGGGTTAGGGGCATTATTTAGGGTTTTGAGAGAGAGAAAGAGGGTTGCTTGGGGTTAGGGTTTAGGGGGCATTATTTAGGGTTTATGAGTTAGCATTGCTCAAGTTTAGGGTTTAGGGTTTTAGGGTTTAGGGTAATTATTTAGGGTTTAGGGTTTAGGGTTGCTCGGGTTTAGGGTTTAGGTTTAGGGTTTAAAGAGAGATAGAGAGAGGGGACTGATAGAGATTGGAGAGATAGAGGAGACAAAGTGGAGAGATAGGGAGATAGAGAGTGAGAGACATGTCTAGAGACATAGAGAGAGAGAGAGATTGAGAGGTAGAGGGATGATAGAGATAGGAAGATAGGGAGATAGGGAGAGATAGGGAGATAGAGGTTTAGGGTTGCTTGGGTTTAGGGGTATTATTTAGGGTTTAGGGTTTTGGGTTTTGGGGTTAGGGGTTAAGGTTTAGAGGTTTAGGGTTTAGGGTTTAGAGAGAGATACAGGACCAATAGGGAGATATAGATGAGATCGAGGGGAGAGATAGGGAGAAAGAGAGTGAGGGACATGGCTAGAGACATAGGGAGAGAGATTGAGAGGTAGAGGGACAAAGGCGATAGGGAGATAGGGGAGAGATAGGGAGATAGAGGTTTAGGGTTACTTGGGTTTAGGGTTTAGGGTTTAGGGGTTTAGGGGTTAGGGTTTCTCAAGTTTAGGAGTTAGGGGTTCAGGTTTAGGGGTATTATTTAGGGTTTAGGGTTTATAGAGAGAGAGGACTAATAGGGAGATATAGAGGAGACCGAAGAGAGAGATAGGGAGATAGAGAGTGAGGCACATGGCCAGGAATAGGGAGAGAGATTGAGAGGTAGAGGATGATAGAGATAGGGAGATAGGGGAGAGACAGGGAGATAGAGGTTTAGAGTGCTTGGATTTAGGGTTTAGGGGTTTGGGGTTTAGGGTTTCTCAGGTTTGGAGATAGCTAGAGAGAGAGAGAGGAGACAGATAGGGAGATAGAGAGGAGACAAAGGGGAGAGATAGGGAGATAGAGAGTGAGTGAGATGTCTAGAGAGATAGGGAGAAGGATTGAGAGGTAGAGGGACGATAGAGATAGGGAGATAAGGGAGAGATAGGGAGATAGGGGTTTAGGGTTTCTTACGTTTAGGGTTTAGGGGTTAGGGGTTAAGGTTTAGGGGCATTATTAGGGTTTACGATTTAGGGTTAAGGTTTAGAGGTTTAGAGTTTAGTGTTTAGAGAGAGAGGACCAATAGGGAGATATAGAGAGTGAGGTACATGGCCAAAGACATAGGAAGAGATAGGGATATGGAGAGTGAGGGACATGGCCAGAGACATAGGGAGAGAGATTGAGAGGTAGAGGAATGAGATTGAGAGGTAGAGGATGATAGAGATAGGGAGATAGAGGTTTAGGGTTGCTTGGGTTTAGTATTTAGGGTTTTAGGGGTTTGGGATTTAGGGGTTTAGGGTTTCTCAGGTTTACAGTTTAGGGGTTAGGGGTTAGGGATTAGGGGCATTATTTAGGGTTTATGGTTTAGGGGTTAGGGTTTAGGGTTTAGGGGCATTATTTAAGGTTTAGAAGTTTAGGGTTGCTCGGGGTTTAGGGGCATTATTCAGGGTTTACAGTTGCATGTCAAAAGAAGTCTCTCTCTCTTTAAATCCCTCAACCCTAAATAATGCCCCTAATCCCTAACCCCCTAACCCATAACCCATCTATCTCTCCCTATCTCTTGCCTCTCTCTCCCCTATCATTCCTCTATCTCCCTATCTCTCTGGACATCTCTCTCACTCTCTATCTCCCTATCTCTCCCCTCTATCTCCTCTATCTCTCCCTATCTATCTCCTCTCTATCTCTCTCTACATAGCTATCTCTCCCTATCTCTCTATCACTTGCCTCTCTCCCCCTATCATTACTATATCTCCCTTCTATCTCTCCCTCTCCTTTATCGATGAAGGAAATGAACAAGAAACTAGCTCTCTCTCTCTCTCTCTCTCTCTCTCTCTCTCTCTCTCTCTCTCTCTCTCTCTCTCTCTCTCTCTCGTCTCTCTCTCTCTCTCTCTCTCTCTCTCTCTCTCTCTCTCTCTCTCTCTCTCTCTCTCTCCTCTCTCTCTCTCTCTCTCTCTCTCTCTCTCTCTCTCTCTCTCTCTCTCTCTCTCTCTCTCTCTCTCTCTCTCTCTCTCTCTCTCTCTCTCTCTCTCTCTCTCTCTCTCTCTCTCTCTCCTCTCTCTCTCTCTCTCTCTCTCTCTCTCTCTCTCTCTCTCTCTCTCTCTCTCTCTCTCTCTCTCTCCCATCGACAAAGCAAATGGAAACAAGAAAACTAGGACATGCAAAGAGGAAAGTGAGGACATAATGTAAAGTTAACATGGCATGAACTCTCTGGAAGGCTAAGCATGGACTATAAGAAGATTGAACTAGTTGGATCTATCAGACTTACCAAATGAAAGAACCTTAAAGGTTAACCTTAATTAGGTAAGGTTATTTTTGAGTGTGGTTGTTTGTTCAACAATGTGTAAATTAATGTTACCTAAGGATAAATCTAACTATACTAACATTTTAATAACCATGAGAGCTAGGACTAACAATTAGACTAAAAACTTGACAAACAATACAAATTGGACACATGTAGGACTTGGAAAATGGAAAAGAATAAGTATTAAATGTGGAAAACAAAGAAAAAGTGGTATAGCAAAACAATTAAATGTGAAGAATTGGGTAAAGCAAAATGGATATCCATTTTGGGTTGCCCAAAATAGATATTCATTTTGCAAAATGGATATACATTTTGGGTTGCTCAAGACAGATATCCATTTTGGTTCAGTATCCAAACCAAAACCAATATCCATTTCAAAACCTATGAAAGTCAAACTTGGCAAGTCACGAATTTGGCTAAGTAAAAATGTGATTTTTTTTTCTATTGCCATTGTTTGGCCCGCGATGATCCTGCACATACCCTGGAGGAAGTTGTAGCATACATGCTAGGATTTGATAAGCAGGTCAAAGATAAATTGCATTTGTTGGAGCACATTGATAAGAAGATTATGCCAGAGATTTTGGGTGATGATAAATAGGTGAAACCTCTTGATCAATTGATTGAGCAGTTCAAAACATTGGTACCTGATCTTTCATCTGCTATATGTGTCAATGATGTGTTTAACATGGATTTATTGAATTGCAGATTGGGATGAATTATTTTCCCTAGAGGTGCATCTCGATAGCTTCAACAAGGAGACTAGGGAAATTCTAGATGTAAAGTATGTTACAAATAATGACAAAAAAACTAAGGTGCTCCTCTTCCAATGGCCTTCGGAGAGGATGTGTGCTGCATGGATTGAGAAATATAATGATTAAAGCCCAAGTCATTGAAATTCAAGATGGTAGGAGATCTAATTTTAGCAAAGTTGGCCTCAAAAGTCTTCATCAACATCAAAATTGGCCTCCTTCAACAGTTACAATTACTACAAAGGGTGGTTTTTAGTTAGAATCTTTTATTGTAATGGGTGCATGTTCCTATGCTCTAATTATTAAATGCAAGAGACAAAACTGTAACCAAACATGATGACTTAGGTCCTAGGCCGACAAGATTCTTATCTTCTATATAAGAACTTGTCTTTCTAATGTAAAAGGATTCTAGAATACCACTTTTGGGGCAAATATACTATGAAAGAAGAATATTTTTTTGTTACAAATATACATCTTTCTTGTGGAAATTTCTATATGACATTTTTCAATTCAGAATGAATCATATGAAAAATGCTTGTAGCATGTGTCTTTCACATTTGTCTCCTTAAGTGTATGCATTTCTCTAATAAATAAAGGTATCAAGGGGTTCCTAAATTTGTATTTACACATTTGTTGTATTGTATATCTTGTTTGTTGCTTTTGTTCAAGTAATAAATTAAAATACTTTGAATGAGATATGGGGAGTTATGCATTGCATTAAGGATCAGTGAGAAGAATTGTGGGAGATACCCCTTTTGGATATATCATTGTAAGGTAGTGATATTGTTTAACCTTTGTATTTGAAGTTTATATGTTAGAAAGAGGCACTTGCATGGAATAGTTGGAATTTGTACCCTAAATAGGCATCGATCTAAAATTTATCTTGTCCAAAACCTAGAACCAAATCCCTAAAAGATAACTTATCTGAATCATTATGTTTTGTTTATTTTGCATTAGTGTAGGTTATTTTGATTTATGTTCTCAAAGCCAAAAATGATTTAATCTCCAATGACTTAGCTAGTTTTAAATTAATCTCACAGACTTGGTGAATATTTATGAGAACATTTCCTGCTTTTGCAATATCCAGTTGTGATTAGGGTTTGATCAGTTGATATTATTGTAAGGGAATACCCACTACGTCTAGCAGAACCTCAAGTGTTAGAGGAGATGATTTCATTGTCTCTTGTTCATTGGACACTGATATGAAAGTCTCAAGCATTAAAGATGGATACTTTATAGAGACAATTAAGGAATCAGTTGGGAACACCAACAAATTGGTGACTCTACTAGGGAATTAGGGATAGATTTATTATTAAGACCCTAGATTTGATTATTTGATCACTTCTTGTTAGAAATTTTTATTCCCAAAGTTTTGGGTGGCAACTTTGATATCTCCAAATAGGCCAAAGAAAATACTAACTGCACATTTTTAGAATGGATGGAAGAAGATCTTTGTACAAGACTAATCTTGGGAAGATGTTGATGACTGGATATCAATCAAACACAAGACTAGAATGGAAAACAAAGGGTACTAGCAAATCACATACTAGTGCTTATAATCCTTTCCACATGCAACATATTCTAGTGGTGATGAAATCCCTACCGCAGATATGTTTGAAGTTAGATATGTTAGCCCTAGAGTTCTAGAATTGACTATTGAAAATATCAGAAATAAGGAACTTTGGAAGAACTCAGAATACCAAGCTAGGATAGAGAGGGAGATTGACTTAGTCCACCAGGCTAATGTCCAAACTCTACCTTGGTCTCAAACATTTTCTAACCCTGTGTATACAAATTTTGTTAATGCAACTATAGTAGACAATACACAAAGCACCCATGTTTTTCATAAGGCCTCAACATCTGGGACAAGAGTGCAAATTGAGGAAGAGTTATGACAGGAAGTGAATGATTTAAAATTTGAATTAGATTTATTATAAGAAAGGAGAATTCAGGATGATATGAAAAGGAGAATTGATGCAATGAAGACTTCTCATGATTTTGTCCCTCATACTTCTGATACGAACAATGTTTCACAAGGTTTGTTTGCTTCAAATTCTGGTCAAAGGGCACCATTAACAAGCATAAATACTTCTACGTCACAACAAAGGATTGTTCCAACTTCTATAGTTGCTATTGTTGGCAAGAGACACTACTTTGGATTTGTCATTGATGGCAGCTAAGATTATTCCACCCATCCGCATAACACAATTTGATCATACCAGAAGTCAGTATCAGAATTTATCTAAGTTTGGGAAGTCAGAAACAAAGCAGGCGATAGGGTCCGGTATCTTGGTCCAGATCTCCCCGGTGGTAAATCAGAGTTTGCTGCGGATTTGAGGGAGTCATAAGCATTGTCAGGATAATCTAAATCTAGAGTTTTGGCCTCCGGTGATGAAGGATTCAAAAGTTATTAGCATCTAAGTATCAAGTTAACAGTTTGACAGAGCAAACAGAAGAAGAATAGGCCGACCTTGTAATTGATCTTGGTTCTGGATGTATAGAAGTTGTTGGTTGGACAAGTTGTGATGATCAGTGATAGTAGCTGACCTGATTGATGATTTGTGAGTGCAAGTTTTGGTATGCGTTACAAGTTGTACATGGATTTAGCCGACAGAGAAAAGTCTTCAATAAAGTTCTAAGTGTTCTTGAAGCCGACTAAAAAGTGGTTGAAGATCAGGATGCGGATATATATAGCCGATGGATTTGAATGATTTCAGTGTGATTGTGATGCGACTATGGAATAAGTGCAAAAAGGGCAGAGATCTAAGATTTGAATGTTAGCAGAACAGTAAACAAGGTAGAGTAAGGATGAAGTGTATCAAGTTAGTATTATGTGCTTAACTGGAACTGAACCTTTGCATTAGTAGATGCTAATTATTAGTTCAAATTCATTATAATCTTCTTTCTATAGGCAGTGAGCCTTCTGTAGGTAGTGAGCCTTCTTTTGAGCAGTGAGCTCTGGGTAGTGAGCCCAAATGCATGTGCATTCCCCTTTGTAATACTTTTAACAGAGTATAATCTTTGTGGGTTAACCCCCATCGTAGTTTTTCCCTTAACAAGTTAACACGTCAAAAATCTTGGTGTCAAGTGTGTTATTTATGTTTCTACTCATGTGTTATTGATTGATGCAAAAATGTCTATATCATTAATTTGATTATAAGTTGTAAAAGAAGATTAAAGGTAGAATTGTTTAATTTTTGTGACAACTGATTCATCCCCCCCTCTCAGTTGTCTGGACCAATTCCAACAATTGGTATCAGAGCCTGGTTCCTTTGAAAAAGTTTGACAACTTGAGGAAGATCTGGGAAGGCAGTAATATGGATGAATATAACCTCTAAGGACAACTTAATCTCACTCTAGAAGATCTTGAGCAGTCTAGAGAAGAAGTCCAAGAGCTGCAAGAGAACATTAAAAATGTTTAAGACTTCATTGAGATTCTAAAAGAGAAATTGAGCAAATCAAATGAAAAGAGGAAGGAACAACCTCTTCAACTAGGAAATCATTATGAAAACAACAACAAGGATGAGGCTCTAAAAGAGAAGACAAAGGAATGTGAGAAGTTAGCCAAAGAAGTTGTTGTCCTAAAACATGAGATGGAATCCGGGGTGATGAGGCTAACCAAAGAAATTGAAGATAGAAAGAAAACTGAAGAAGACCTGAATCAAAATCTAAAAGAGAGAACTGAAGAATGCTGCAGATTGGATAGAATAAATGGCCTCCTAGAGTCTAATCTACAAGAAAGCGGAGACAATGAGAGAGAACTTGAAAGGCAAATTGTCATTCTCAGACATGACCTAGAAGTTGCAAATGAATACAAGGAAAAGTTCAAGATAAGCTCAGCTAAACTTGAAGCACTGCTTGAAGGACAGAAAAAGGCTAATGACAAGCATGGTCTAGGATATGAGAAAGGTGAAAGCTTCGGATCTAGACAAAGAAATTTTCAACCAAGGAATGGGAAAACCAGACCTAGAAGACCTCTGGTAAGACAACCTAATGCTCAAAGATATCCATCATTCAATGGAAATTGTTTTAATTGCAATAAATTTGGTCATAGAGCTACTCAGTGCAGAAGCAGAGTAAATCAAAATGGTCCATCCTTCTTCGGTCACTGCTTCAAGTGTAAGAGGTATTGTCACATATCAAATGAATGTAGAAGTTTGATAAAGAATAACTCTAGAGAAAATGGCAACTCTTTCAATGGTTACTACTTCACTTGCAATGGATATGGACACATGGAAAATCAGTGCAAATCAAGAGGAAATCAAGTATACAAGCCAAGAAATGTTGTTTGCTTTAATTGCAATAGATCTGGTCATATGGCAAGACTTTACAGAAGTAGGAATAATGAAAGAAGAGGTCCGATAAACAGAAAACTAGATGAGCAGAGACAAGACAAAGGCAAAAGGAAAATTGATGTGAATGAGATACAGAATGAAATGAGCAAGACTTGGGTCAAGAAAATAATTGAGAACAATAGTAATGAGTCCGCACCAGAATCCGGTGTTGATAATTCCTCTGTAATTTGAATTTGGAGCTCTAGATCAGGGGGAACTGCATTGAAAATCAATTTCCCCCAGCCAATAAGTGGGTGTCTAAATATGGCACAATAGAAGAGGATATTTTGAATTGGTTTAGAACTTTTGGAAGGATTTTTAGAAGAAAAGATGTTGATATGAAAATTTGCGGAGTGATTCATGAAGAACTGTCAAGAAACAGAGTAACCGGATGAAGTTAGGGCAACACATTTATTACAAAGATAAATTAGGTTTTGCGGAGCTTAAAAATCTATTCACTCCTCATTTGAATCACTTTTGCACTCGAAGAAAGCAAGAAGAATAGTGTCTGAGCTGAGATTAGAAAGAATTGAAGTACGATCAACGAATTTATCCATCAACCCCAATTTCGTGAAAAGAGGTATTTATCTATGAAGCTTTGAACTTGTAATTTCTGCAATGGCTACACCTTTGGTTGTTGACATTACTGAAAGGTCTCGACCCAAATTTAAAAAGCATCCTCACAAATCAATAGAAGTCGACCCATTAGGTGCTTTTTCAAGTGTTCCATATGGTGTGTTACATATTGAAGATATTAGGGTTTATATTCATGCGAGCATAGATGAATTTGGAGACTCAAGGTTTGTAGATTTGTTTAAGAGTCAACTAATGGATGAAAATCATGATCTTAAACCTGAATATAAGGCACTGTATGATAAACATTTTCTTTAGATTATGGGGTTTCCAACATTTGATGAAGATGAATGGGTCTGGTATGTTTTGAGTCGGATGCATGATGAAATCATATGGTTGTTAAAACCATTCAAGATTACCAAGGATGTTATCAGAATTGTAACTGGGTTAAATTCAACTGGTGGATTACCCATGCTAAAAGCTGTGAAAAACCAAACAGTGACTGATGCTATAGGTGCCAAGTTTGACAAAAGGGCAATGACCATCAATGATATTATAGAATCGGATGTTAAATTTACCTCCATGGTGATTGGGTACAAGATTTACCACTCCAGTAGGGAAAATTCTGTCTCTGGAACTACTATATATGCAGCATATCAAATGTTGAAGGAGAATGCAGATTATGACCTATGTGAGTTGTTACTGAACCAGTTGATTGAAAAATTGTACAAAATTAAGAAAGATAAGAAAAACACTTTCAAATATGGTACATTAGTTCTATGCTTGTTCTTCTACTATATGAATGAAGTACCTGGAGTAAAAGGTGTGCACTGGACCAATGATGAGCTAGTTGCCATTCAGATCAAAGATCACCTACGTAGCATTGGTGACTCTAAAGCTTAGAAAACTGCAATCTAGGGATACTTAAAGAACTTTCAGAGTATGATGCATTCAAGGGAAAGAATCCCTACAACAATTGTTGAAAAGTACAAGAATGAAATATGTTTTAAGGTTGACACTGATCAATGCTTAATGGAAGCAGTGGAACCTAGGACAGTTTGGATCATGCCCATGGGGTATGAAGTAGATGGAAAAATCTTGAATATGTATACTCAACATCTTCTAAGAAAGCCAAAAGACACAATAGTTAAAAGATTTGGGACTTATGAGGAACTAAGTTTAAAACTGCATACTGAGCTCAGAAAACCTGAAACTAACAGAAAAGTAAGAAAAGAAGTTGAGTAGTTGGCTGAGAATCTAGGTCTCACAAAGGAAGTCGTGAGGAAATTCAGGGAAAGAACTGAAAAGGTTGAGAAGGAGAAGCATGATAAGAAACAAGGAAATGCTTCGGTAGGATCCTCCTCCACATCAAGGACTACTAGAAGCTCTACTGCTACCCCTGTTCCTCAAAAACCTACCAATCTTGAGATAATAGAAGGCAAATCATCCAAAAAAGAAAGAAAAAGAATGAAAACAAAGGCCACAAGAACCTATAAAAGCACAAAAGTTGATGAAGAAAGAAGAGATTCTGCACTGAGGTAAAGGATTTGAAAGCCTCTGGAACAAAAGCTACAAAGTGACTAAGGAGAAACCCTTCGAAAGCAAAAAGACAAACAAAAGGCAAAAGATAGATTCTTATGTTGAGAAGCCCACAATCTCCGTGTAATATGTAATAAAATCAGTCACTATGGATGGAAATTTGAAACCCATGATTGAATTTTATGATGAATACAGTGACACAGATAAGAGGGTATGAGAGGAAGCAACAGTTAGATATCTGAATATCTATAATAAGGCCCTGATTGAAATAACTTCTGAGATCCCTCCAAGTCTTGCAAACATTTTGGAGTTGAGGAAATAAAATGCAAAAAGCAAGGATATGGAGCTCAGAGAACATGTATTGATAAAACTATGCCCTCAGATCACTCAAGTTCAAATGAATATGATATTCAAAGAAGTGAAAGATGAATTCAGGAGCAAGAAGAGAATGAACAAACTGATGCTTGGAGAATTGGACCAAATAGTTAAAGAAACACAGTAAATACTTCTAAGTGCATTGAAGAGACTCAATCTTCCAATTGTTGAGGATGAGACTGATGTTGGGATTGATTCATCAATCCTGGATATTGAAAAGATGAAAATTAATGAGCAGCAAACCAAGGTTGATGACTCCTATGTTCCAGAAGAGGAACAAATAAACAAAGATGATACAGAAATGGTGGATCAAACTGATGATGCAGGAGATACTCCAACTTCTCTTGATCAATCTGGAAAAGAAGATAATGTTGAGCTTACTGCTGCTACACAAGATCCTTAGTCCAATAGATTACAAATAGTGAAGTCAAAGAGAAGAATCCGGATGCAGATATCACAGAAAAAGGTGGAACAAAAAAAGAAGTTAGAGGTAAGGAAGATAAAGCAGAAGAAGATGGTGCAAATGTTGATAGTCCAGATACTGTGAAAACTCAAGGAAAGGAAAGTGGTCTAGAATTGGTAGCAAGAGACACTGCAAATGCAATGAAAAGTTTTCTGAGTAAAGAGATGCTAGATTTTAATGAACTAGAACTGATTCAAGGACCAATCAACTTGGATATTCTCTCTCCGGTCCAAATGATGAAGATAGCATCCTTCACACAAGCCAAAGCAAGTGAAAAGATATTGAAATCTCACTTAGAGGACAGTGAGATGTTAAGTCTTGCAACCGGAGTACTGGAGAAGATAATGCCAACCCTCCAGAAGAATCCTTCTGACTCTCCCTCCGGACATCTGAAAAGCCTTGTAAATTCTATAAGTACTCACTTTGAATCTTTTGAAAAATCTGCAGAAGTTAAAGTTCAGAATGAATTTAATAGCAAAAGATTTGATGCACTTAAAGGCATGATTGGGATAGACAGATTGGTGCTAGATAACAGTATAAAGAGTGTTCAAAATGCTCTTTTAGAAGGAGGCAGGATATATAAGTTTTCTTTATCTACTCCTAAAGTCTTAAAGGATATAGAAGATAAAATAAAGGACACCAAACAGAAATTGTCAAGTATGTCCCAAGCTTTTGATCTGTTGACAGTATCAGCGGCAAGCAGGGAGTGTTAAGCAATCAGCCTGATAGAAGAAATAAAGAAATTAATAAGAGAAAAGAAGAACATTAAAGCAAGAATGGGTGAGCTCCGGGGATTGGTTTCCCCTAAGATAGAAGCAATGTTCAACGATGTATCAGAAGCCCAAACTGCTATACAAATAAGTGATCCCATTGACCTTCGGAAGGCTGAAGCACAATTATTCTTGTTAAATGGCCACATTTCAACTTTAAATAGTATGAAGAAGAGTTGGGATATAGAGTTGGTCCTCCTGAAGAACATTTTTTGAGATATACTCAAGTTCATGTAAATATAACTTAAGGATTGGTTGTACATATGCGACACTATATACAAAATTTTTTGAGAATTTTGGCTTGCGGACCCCATCCTTTGCCATTGATGTCAAAGGGGGAGTGAAGAACAGTGAAAAATGAGGAATCCAGCAAAGGGGGAGCTTCAAAATTAGTGAAGAAGCATAAGAGTATAGAGTAAGGGGGAGTAAATGTGTAACACTTAGTCATTTTTCACTAAGTGTTGCCATCAATGCCAAAGGGGGAGATTGTTGGCAAGAGACACCACTTCGCATGACAGGTGTTGTCATTGATGGCAACTAAGATTATTCCACCCAACCGCATAACACAATTTGATCATACTGGAAGTCAGAATTAGAATTTATCTAAGTCTGGGAAGTCAGAAACAGAGTAGGTGACAGGGTCTGATATCTTGGTCTGGATCTTCCCGGTGGTAAATCAGAGTTTGCTATGGATCTAAGGGAGTCATAAGCATTGTCAAGATAATCTAAATCTAGAGTTTTGGCCTCCGGTGATGAAGGATTCAAAATTTATTAGCATCTAAGTATCAGGTTAACAGTTTGACAGAGCAGACAGAAGAAGAATAGGTCGACCTTGTAATTGATCTTGGTTCTGGATGTATGGAAGTTTTTGGTTGGACAAGTTGTGATGATTAGTGATAGTAGCCGACTTGATTGATGATTTGTGAGTGTAGGTTTTGGTCCGCGTTACAAGTTGTACATGGATTTAGCTGACAGAATAGAATCTTCAATAAAGTTCTAAGTGTTCTTGAAGCAGACTGAAAAGTGGTTGAAGATCAGGATGCGGATATATATAGCCAATGGATTTGAATGATTTCGGTGTGGTTGTGATGTGACTATGGAATAAGTACGAAAAGGGTAGAGATCTAAGGTTCAAATGTTAGCAGAACAGTAAACAAGGTAGAGTAAGGATGAAGTGTATCAAGTCAGCACTCTGTGCTTAATCAGAACTAAACCCTTGCATTGGTAGATTCTAATTATCAGTTCATATTCATTGTAATCTTTTTTCTATAGGCAGTGAGCCTTCTTTTGAGTAGTGAGCTCTGGGCAGTGAGCCTGAATTCATGTGCATTCCCCTTTGTAATACTTTTAACAGAGTATAATCTTTTTGGGTTAACCCCCACCGTTGTTTTTCCCTTAACCAGATTTCCACGTCAAAAATCTTGGTGTCAAGTGTGTTATTTATGTTTCTGCTCATGTGTTATTGATTGATGCTGAAATGTCTATATCATTAATTTGATTATAAGTTGTAAAAGAAGATTAAAGGCAGAATTGTTTAATTTGTGTGACAACTGATTCACCCCCCCACCCCCTTCTTAGTTGTTCGGACCAATTCCAACAGCTATGTCTGTCCCTATGTATTCCCAACAACAGTTTGTGCCAAATCCACAAACACAGATAGTACCTCAAGCTCAGAATGCTAATAGTGGATGGGTAGGTCAACATTACATGCATTATCCACATGTAGGATATGGGGCTGGTCACACGCATGTAACATGCAAGCAGGTCATAATCCTTTTGGTCAACAAAACCCTCAATAAAATCCATAGAAAAATGTACTAGGAAATCCAAATGTGTAGGCCAATGTTACAAAAGAAAATATGCAGGCAAGAAGACATTTACAAATTAAACGATATAGGCAGCTTGATTTCATAGGTATCCCTAGTTACCCTTGAATCCAATTCCAAATGATATAAGGAAAGATTTAATAAAGTTTTCTATAAATAATGCTTTATCTAGTGAGGATCATTTGAAAGAATTTTCAAATCTCATGGATGACTTTGAGGTAGAAGATGAAGATGTAATAATAAAATTGTTTATGCAATCATTAGCTAATGAAGCTAGGGATTCGTATAGGAATCTACCTAATGCAAGTATTAATTCTGATGAATTTATAAGATCTTTTAGAGAAGAGTATGGTGATAAGACTGATCCAAGATTTGTTATTAATGAGTTTACTAGTATTACTAAAGGCTATAATGACCCTGTTTCAGATTTCAATGCTAGGTTTACTAGGGTTTTTAACAAGATCCCACCATATATGAGGCCAAATGAATCCATGTGTTTAGTCCTATATTGTAATGCATATGATGCTAAGATGGGTTATGAGTTGAGAGACAAGAACCTTTAGTCTTTGAGAGATGATTTTACGATGCCCACACATATTGAAAATAATAGGAAATCATTAGGGAAAATGTGTAAAAGGGATGATGTTACAATATTGCATAATCCTAATCACAACAAGGTAGGGCACCTTCATCTGAAGATAAGTTGGATAAAGTAATGAGAGCATTGAAGGATTTGAGTTACAAAGTGGCAAGAAATGAAAAGGGTTTACCTCCTGATAGACAAAATTATCCCAAGCAGGAAAGAATGCCTAAGTTTTCATATCGGCCTTATAATACTACTTGGCACAATGGTAAACCAGTACTTAACAATCAGAGAGGTCCTTCCAATAGAGAAACTCCAGATCCTCTCAGGAAAAGTAATATCAATATGGTTGATGAGATTCCCTGGTGTGGTGTTTGTCAAATGCCGCATTCACCAATACAGTGTATGGTTTCTCAGTCTTTTCAAGATTTTGCCAGTCCTTATGATGAGTGCAATGATTCCCATTACAATGAGGATAAATAGATAAACATGTTGCCCACTAGCTTGAGTGTAGATGACAGAGAACATCAAGAAGAAAGTTACTCTCAGCAAGCTTTATCTAATGATGAGGAAAATAATTTTACTGTGTAAGCTTTTGAGTCTTACAATTCTGATGCAAGATTAAGAAGACCTTCAGATGAGGAGATTAAAGCACTAATAGCAGTTACAATTGCACAAGTTAAAAGCAATTATAATCTGAGGAGCAGATCTCAAGATCATGATCATGGAAAGCTGGGTAGCTTATTTATGAAACAAACCCAAGATCTTGTCAAAGTTTAAAGTGCTACTAAGAATATAGAAGAAAGAGGTAAGGATTCTAAGAATAGAAAATCACAAGTAGACAGTGATAAGAAAGCGGTGAAGAGTCCTTAGGGTAACATTGACATTCCCACAAATACTGCCAATGCTAAGACAACACATACTCAAGAAAAAGGTAAGAGTGTGTCCCTAGGTGTAGTTCAACCTCTTGTTCCTATACAACATTATGTTCCTTTTGATATGAAACAAGTTTTGTCTCAGATAAAATTTTTAGTGCCATTATTGGAGGTGATGAGAAGAGAGGAATATAAGGATAAAGCATTGACCTTGATAAATAATACTGCAGGTTAGTCAGTTGTAGGAAAGAAGACCTATAATCAGACTAAAAAGGAGAAAGAGCAGGTAAATGAGGTTGAGGAAGAATTAAATGATGAGATTCGAGAAGTTTATTTGGGAACAACTATGACTAGATGTCCTGCTCAGGTAGAACCTTTTTATGTCACTTTACTTATAAATGATAAACTAGTCAGGAATTGTATGATAGATTCTAGAGATTCTACTAATGTTATGCCTTTAACAATTATGAAAGAATTGGGAATGCACGTGAACAAGGCATATGGAAAATGTTTTTCCATGGACTCTAGAGAAGTGCATGTTATTGGGATTATGAGAGATGTGGAATTCAGACTTGCTATCTTTCCTAAAAAGAAATATAGTATGAATATTACTGTAGTTTATATTCCACCTGAATATGGGATGTCATTATCTAGAAAGTGGGTTGCAGTAGTAGGTAGAAGTATGCAGTTGCACTTATCTTATGCTATGATCCCCATAAATGGTAAGAATGTTAGGTTAGATAGAGAAAAGAGATCTACCTCTTTGGTTGAAGATCAAGAACTTCCAGAACAGGTATGTTTCCTTAATGTGGACTTTGATAATTTTAAAGTTGTTGCATAAAAGTCTGAATCAGTAAGTGAAGAACCTATGATAAAATAAGCTCAAGTACCTGATGAAGAAAATGAGATATGGTCAATGTATTTTGATGGTGCTTGTTCAAAGTATGGTTCTAGTGCTGGAATTGTTTTTGTGTCACCTAAGAAAAAACTTTTAAAATTTTATTTTCTTATAAATTTTGAGTGCACAAATAATATAGCAGAATATGAAGCACTCCTTTTAGGATTGAATATTGTTAAGTATAGGATCAAAATGCTAAGAGTCCTAGGTGATTCAGAATTGGTGGTTTCACTAGTAAGGGGAAAGTAGGCATCAAAGCATAAGAGACTAAAACAGTAAAAAATGCAATTTAGGATACAATAGAGCTATTTGATGCATTTTCAATTATCTGGGTTGAGAGGTCCAGAAATGTAATGGAAAATTTTTTGGAAAATGTTGCTATCAGGCCAGATGATGTTACTTTAGCTGATATATCTAAAGTTGAATTCAAGACAAGACCTTCAATCCTAGACAACATTTGCAATTGGTAGGTTTTAATGATGATAAAGATTTGACAAGATTTCTTCACTGCATAGATGAGTTTGATAATCAAGAAATTGATTTCTAGAACTTTGTTCAAGTAGTAGATGGGAAAGAAACATTGTTTAGAAATGAGGTCATTCAACTTAAGACAAATAAGATTCCTAAGGGTTTGGTTGCTTTAGAGAGAATTTTTAATAGCAATGACAGACAATTATTAAAGTAGACTACCCCAATTCATGATCAAGGTCCTAAAGAAATTAATCTAGGTACAGAAACTGCTCCAAAAAAGGTCTATATTGGAAGAAAATTGAATATAAAGGTTAGGACAATATTGGTAGCTCTACTCAGGAAATATAGACATGTCTTTGCTTTGTCCTATGATGATTTAAAATCTTATAGAGAGGATTTGTTCCAACATGAAATCCCTCTAAAACCAGAAGCCAAGCCTTTCAGACAGAAACAAAGGCTAATAAATCCAACCTTGACACCCAAGATGCAACAAGAACTTATGAAGCTCAGAGATGGAGGCATTATAAATCCCATTAGGCACTCTACTTGGGTTTCCAATTTGGTGCTAGTAAGGAAAAAGAAATGTGATATTAGGTTGTGTGTTGATTTCAAGAATCTAAATGTTTCCTCACTTAAAGATAACTATCCATTACCTAACATGGAAGCTTTGTTACAAAAGGTAACTGGATGTGAGTTGTTATCCATGATGGATGGTTATTCTAGATACAATCAGGTCAAAGTAAAAGAATTAGAGCAATATAAATAGCTTTCACTACACCTTGGGGCACTTATGTTTATGTAAGGATGCCTTTTGGATTAACAAATGCTAGAGCAACATTTCAAAGAGCAACGGATGTTGCATTTTCTAACTTGATTGATACTATTATGGTGGTTTATCAGGATGATTTAACTACTTTTTCCAAGGAGGAAGAGCATTGCATGCATCTTGAAAAGATTTTTATCAGAGCAGTTGAATATGGTATATCATTGAATCCAAAGAAGTGTACTTTTGGTGTCACTAAAGGAAAGTTACTTGGTCATATTGTATCAAAAGATGGTATCTGAATTGATCCTGAAAGAGTTGTTGCTATTGATAGGATACTAGTTCCTAAAAATGTCAAGGGGATACAATCCTTCTTTGGCCAAATAAACTTTGTAAGAAGATTTGTCACAAATTTTGTAGAAACCACAGAGGCCATCTTCAAGATGCTAAAGAAAGGAGAATTTGTTTCATGGGGAGATGAAGCTATTAAAGCTTTTCAGAATGTTAAGGAGGCAATAAAAAGGACTCCTGTACTGAAATCACCTAATTTTTCAAAGCCATTTCAGCTTTTTTATTTGCTTCTTTTCACACCATAGTAGCAGTTCTATTGCAGAAGAATAGTGAAGGATATAAACAACCTATTGTATTTTTCAGTAAATCCTTGCAGGATGTAGAATAGAAGTATGATATTATGGAAAGAAAAGCATATTCAAGGTAGTCAAGAATTTTAGGCCTTACCTGGTAGGGGCCCAGATAGTAGCCTATGTTCCTCATGCCGCAGTTAAAGACATATTCACACAACACGAGGTTACAGAGAGGAGATGTTGGTGGATATATAAAATTCAAGAATTTAACATCAACATCCAGATCACAAAGTTAGTGAGAGGACAGGGATTAGCTAAGTTAATGGTACAATCTAACTTGGAAGCTATTAAGGTAAATCAGGTTCAAGAGGAAATGTCTCTCTCAGAGTGTAATTTACAAACTTCTCCTTCGTATAAGGATATTGTTTATTATATACAAGATATGACATGTCCTAATGAGATGAATGAAAATCAAAAGAGAACTTTGAAATTGCAAGCAGTAAAGTATGTTATTCTCCAAGGAGATTTGTATTGGATAAACAGAGATGGTGTTCTATTGAGATGTGTTGATAGTAGTCAATCATGAAATGCGTAATGGATTATGTGGAGGTCATCTTATGGAAAAAGACTACTACACAGAATTCTCAGGTCTGGCTATAGTGGCCTACTATTTTTACTGATGCTTAGAGATTAGTAAGAAATTGTGACACATGCCAAAAATTCTCTGCAAAATTAAAATACTCCGGTGCTCTGCCACTAAGACCATGACTGTGGAAGCACCATTTCAGAAATGGGGTATAGACTTCATTGGGGAAATTACAGAAAAGTCTAGTGGAGGGCATAATTGGATTCTTGTTAGTACTGATTACTTCACAAAATGGATTGAAGCAATTCCTAATAGAAGAGAACAATTAAAGTTGTCTCAGACTTTGTGTTGGAACACATTATCACTAGGTTTGGATTACCATATATTTTGATCACAGACAATGCTATGTGTTTCAAATCAGAAGAATTTGTGGGCTTTTGTAATGAATATGGGATTAAATTGTCTTACTCCTCACCTTATCATCCCCAAGGGAATGGACAAGAAGAGTCCAGTAATAAGAGTTTGAGGAAGATCATAAAAAGAATGACAGATAAGAAAAATAAATCATGGGACTCAAAGCTCAGACTTGCATTATAGGCTGACAGGGTTACAGTCAAGAAAGCCATTGGAAAGTCCCTTTATGAACTAGTGTATGGAATGGATGCTAGGATGCATGTTAATAACCTCTTGCCAGTTTATAAGTTTATAGAGGAGTATGATGATGACATTGATGCAGTTATGAACAATAGGATTAATCAATTGTTGAATTCGATGAGATTAGAAGGTCAGCACAGAAAGTAAATATTAAGAAGCAACAACAAGTCAAGTATTTGTTTGACAAGAAAGCTTCAGACAGAAAATTCAAAATAGATGATATGGTATTGATGTGGAATGCAAGGTGTCAAGAAAATGGGAAACATGGCAAGTTTGACCCACTCTGGACTGGTCTTTATTTGATCAGTAACACATATGGTGAGAATTCTTATTTCTTACAGAGTTTAACTAGTGAATTTCAGGAATTACCCATGCATGGAAAGTTCTTGAAACCCTACTTTTCTTGAGTAGGTTATTTTCCATGCATATTGTACATATTGTATATATTTGTACAGTTGTCTATCTGGTTTTGTTCTATGTTTGGTTTTTTGTTTTGCTTCCCGAAGTTTTGTGGTCCTCACTATGCTTTGATAAATCATGCATCCCCAACTAGAGCCACTGGTGGTCTGTGCTAAATTTTTAGGGTTTTTGGCTAAAATCCCTTGGCTTGTGTTCAAAATCTAGGGTTTGTTATGTTTACTAATGTTTATTTTTGTGTTCTAGGATTAAAACTTAAATCATGTGGTCACCCAATCACTTTATGTTATATCTTACTGTTGACCCTTTGGTCCTGGTTGCCGGTCTTTTAAGTTGTAAGTTGAGCCTTTATGTGTCGTATTTTACTGGCCCCTTCGTCCTAAGCTACCGGTTGAAAGTGCCTGTGAATATTTGAAAATATTAATGCCTAAGTCTATAGTGTGAGCAGTGAAATGTGATGAGGACACTTGGCAATTTGGTGAGCACCCACAAGCTTTAGGGACTTGTACCTTGTCAGGGATGCGTTGCTACAGAATGATGCCACCTGTCCAAGGGGCCCATGGTCTTGCTAAAGCTAAAGCTAAAGGAGGTCTAGTTGTGTAGTCTTTGATTGGTCGTGCACTACTGCGAAGGACATGTTGTCAGATCCGAGTTGGCTTCACGCTGTTGTGGTTTGATGCCACCTGTATGGGACTTACCAAGTACATACGAAGCTTGAAAGATAGTGTGTTCCACTTGGCAAGAAAGTGTGAGCCCATAGTGCTAGAAGTTTGGGACCTGATAGGGAGCATGGGGATGTGAGATGGTGACATGTGGCAAGTTTTAAAGGTTAACATGGAAAGTTTTCTTGCATGGAAAAAGATGATTGGTTGAAGACTTTTAAATGTGCATGTTGGATTTATCAATTCTCCCAAACTATTCTAAGAAATTGATCTTGCTGCGATGAGCCTTGTATCAACGGTCTACATTCAAATTTTTGAATTAGTCTGTTGGAGACACCTTGTTTGAGCAAACAAGCAGTAATGGCGGATATGACTAATACCAATCAATTACAAGATCTTGCCTGAGGTAAATAAATAGTGTGTTTGGGTTGTTATAATGATTATTTCTTATTGCATAAAGAATTTTCTGGTGATTCGAGCTCTCTGCTACTCTCTAGTGAAGATTAAGACTGCAAGCAGAATCCAAGTGACTTTTCCAAGTTTGAAATTGATTAAATCGTTATGTGTTGAATGTTTTTGAGTATTTCTCTTCTTGTATAAAGAAAAGAGTGTTAGAATCGAGTAATTGTCGGAAACCCTAGTTTTAGCAGAGGCTCTAAAACACTGTGATTTGATAAAATGAGTCGTTCAATGGGTCATTCGTCCACTTCAAAGAGGGCATTAGATGAAGATTTGATTGTGCAGCTGCATGGATCATCTAGTAAACCTTTGAATGTTTGTGGCCCTAGTGCAATTGGGGATAGGTTGTTAGATAATGCTTGGGCATGTAAAGATGCAGAAATTCCTATGACTTGATGGTTGTTGTTCAACCATTGGTACAAAAAAAGATATTCTAGGGCTCCTCTGTCACATGCATGGAATTTAGATTTGGAAAAACTCCTCGTGCCAAATGTGTTTATTAATGCTGATTTTATTAGAGTTGTTTCTAGAAGATATGACCCACAGAGAAGAATGGTTTTGGTAGGAAATGGTGTAAGGATGATCAACCTAACAAAGGAGTTTATTTCTAATGTCTTTGGTTTGAATCCTACACCTAGCAAAGTCATAGATTTTGAGGCTTTCAATGACAAGTATAGGAAGAATATGAGTAGCTATAGGACTGTGCTTCTTCCTAGTCATAGGGCTAGAGGAATAAATAACATGCCTATCAAAATTTCTCCCAATGAGAAGAAGCCTCTAGCCATTGATTTCTTCTATGATTATTTCATTAAGACTTACCACACCTTGTGTCAAGTCTTGGGACATGATGCAAAGAATAATATGCATGTTTCTCTCATGCTTATGGCAATAGACATTCAAGATCAAATGGTGAACATTGAGTATGATTATGCCTCATATATTGCAGAGAAGATGCATAAACAATTGATAGCCATTAGGGCGAATGAAGACAAGATGGAATTTAAAAAGGATTTTAACTGGTACTCTCATGTGTCACATGTTCTTACATGCGGGGAAAGGATTGTGGCATAAATATTTGTAGGCAAATGATGTAGATAAACAAGATTGCCCCTTCTTATTTAGTGATGGACTCACATGTTGGATAAGCATTGTGACAATGCCAACTATGTGATCTTTGAAGAACCACCAAAAGACGAAATACCTAGAGAAATTATGGATTTCTTGAGGCCAATGGAGAGAACCCATGATTTGGGAATTCAACATAATTGGGGTGATTGGCTTCTACACACTCACACCACTACTATTATAATATATGGATGCATGGTAAGCCCTCATATATTACCCAAATATGTTCCAAAGAGGTTGGCTTATTTGGAAGTGCTATGGCAATTGAATGAGTCAAATAAGACACACTTTAGGGGGCAGAAGAAAGGTTCTTTCTTCCCCACTTCTATAAATTTTAGTGATTTTTGGGCAACAAACAAAGAAAGGTTATTTAGATCATATTTGTCCAATTTTGTAGTCTTACAAGATGGGGAAGGATTCCACAAGAATTTTTTATCTTGAAGGATTCATTAATAATGTAAGACTAAGTATTAAGAGGCCAACATTTGCACATAAACTCCTATTTGATGAGGATGTAATGAGGAATTGCCTTTCCATGGAGGAAGTGAAAGATAAGAGGGTCAAATGGTCAAGAATCATGGATGTAGAGGACCAGAGGAGAAGAATGCATGCAAATTACCTTGGTGCTTTTGCAGAGGAGAAGGATCCTATCCTCAAAATACAAAAAATATTGGCAAATGTTGAGACACTAATTGGGAAAGCTCCTGCAATAGAGGAAAGGCGTACATACCAAAGGGACCCTAATGTTCCAATCCATCCTTATGTCTCTGCAACAAGTGAGTCTATTACTCATGAACAATCTCATGATGTTGGTGTTCCTTCACAATCCCCTGTAAAGAAGAGAAAGATAATTGATCTTGAGGGAGGGGAGATAGAGATTCAGGTGGTTGCCTTGGAGAGTACTACAAAAAGTACACCTAGAGAGGAACAGGAGGTCAATCAACCCATGGCTTCACCTATAAGGATTGTGGTAAATCATGTACCTAAAAGTAGAATGGATATAAGTCTCAGACAGGGTAAGGATGAAACAAATGATATACGAACTCTAGCTTGTACACATTTTTTGCCTAATGATGAGTTTGTCAAAACCCTAGAGTTTAAGGGTTTTGTGTTAAGGTTGAGTGCAGAGTTTTAGAAGAATGTTGAGGAGGCTAAAAGTAACGCACATCCTGATTAGTATGAAGAGAGCACTCAAAAGGTGTTGCATGAGGTAAGCCAAGATATCAGCCAGATTACTCTAGAGGAGAGAAGACAAATGGTCATGAATAGTGGTATGTTGTTGTTGCCTCATTGGGATATAGCCACTGCACTTGCCTTAGAAACAATAGGAATACAGGATGAAGAGGTATTTGCTACAGAAGAGTAGGTTGATCAAGCTTTCTTTGGGTCAGGCTTTAACCCTAAGTTTGAGACCTTGGTGATATGGACAATGGCCCCAAATCCAAATAAACCTAAGGTAGTGGATAGTGTTCATGATCTGACTAGAAATGTGATTATCAAAAGGTTGTCTAACACAATTGCCCCACAAGCTACATCCTTGATTGTACATACAGTTATGTTTACTAAAGCAACAACTGTAAAATTGCAGAAAGAGCACGATCAATTGAATGAGAAATATACACAGGCCATGGCAGAGCTATATCATTACGGATCTCTTCAGCTTGGTATCCCAGCTCCAATCATTTCCACGCCTTCTAGTTTTGTAGAGCCATTCCCATCTGACAGAGAATCTTTTCTTGTAGATATAAAAGATCTCAAGGATCAGTTAAAAGGAGCTATAGAGGGTAAAATGGAAATAATTGGCAAATTGATCAAGGACTTGATTAATCATAGAGTTGCCAAGGTAATGAATAGGGTTGATAATGTCTGGAAAGCTTATTCAAATCTGAAAGTAGCATCTGACAAACATGTGCTGGACAAGGATAATCTCAAAGGAGTAATTGATAAATGGTTGCCAAATACTGCAATATTAAGGCCAATCTACAAGTGTGCCAAATTTGACCTAGCAACTCCAACTGAAATTTTGCCAACATATGACAATATTATAATGTTGAAGGAAGTTGCAGCATACATGCTAAGATTTGATAAGCAGGACAGATATAAATTGCATTTGTTGGAGCACATTGATAAAAAGATTATGCCAGAGATTTTGGGTGATGATAGACAAGTGAAACCTCTTGATCAATGGAAGGAGTAGTTCAAAACATTGGTATCTAATCTTTCATCTGCTATATGTGCCAATAATGTGTTTAACATAGATTTATTGAATAGAAGATTGGACAAATTGTTTTCCCTAAAGGTGAGTCTTGATAGCTTCAACAGGGAGACTAGGGCACTTCTAGATGCAAAGGATGTTACAAATAATGACAAAATAACTAAGGTGCTCCTCTTCCAATGGCCTTCAGAGAGGATATGTGTTGCACGGATTGAGAAATACAATGATTAAATCTCAAGTCATTGAAATTCAAGATGGTAGGAGATCTAATTTTAGCAAAGTCGGCCTCAAAAATCTTCATCAACACCAAAATTGGCCTCCTTCAATTGTTGCAATTACTACATAGGGTGGTTTTTAGTTAGAATCTTTTATTGTAATGGGTGCATGTTCCTATGCACTAATTATTAAATGTAAGAGACAAAATTGTAACCAAACATGTTGAATTAGGTCCTAGGCCAACAAGATTCTTATCTTCTATATAGGAACTTTTCTTTCTATTGTAAAAGGATTCTGGAATACCACTTTTGGGGAAGATATACTATGAAAGAAGAATATTTTTGGGTTATAGATATACATCTTGCTTGTGGAAATCTATGTATGACATTTTTCAAATTAGAATGAATCATATGAAAAATGCTTGTAGCATGTGTCTTTTGCATTTGTCTCCTTGAGTGTATGCATT
Source organism: Cunninghamia lanceolata (assembly GCA_027924645.1). Lineage (NCBI taxonomy): Eukaryota > Viridiplantae > Streptophyta > Pinopsida > Cupressales > Cupressaceae > Cunninghamia > Cunninghamia lanceolata. Next base: position 4,830,959 of record BSBN01000495.1, on the reverse strand, counting down.
TCTCTAATAAATAAAGGTATCAAGGGTTTTTGAATTTGTCTTTACACATTTGTTGTATTGTGTATCTTGTTTGTTGCTTTTGTTCAAGTAATAAATTAAAATGATTTGAATGAGATATGGGGAGTTATGCATTACATTAAGGATCAGTAAGAAGAATTGTGGGAGATACCCCTTTTGGATATGTCATTGTAAGGCAGTGATATTGTTTAATCTTTGTATTTGAAGCTAATATGTCAGAAAGAGGCATTTGCAGGGAATAGTTGGACTCTGTACCCTAAATAGGCACCGATCTGAAATTTATCTTGCCCAAAACCCAAAACCATAACCCTAAATTATTTGAATCATTGTGTTTTGTTTATTTTGTAATAGTGTAGGTTATTTTGATTTATGTTCTCAAATCTAAAAATGATTTAATCTCCAAGGACTTAGCCAATTTTAAATTAATCTCACAGTCTTGGTGCATATTTATGAGAACATTTCTACTTTTGCAATATCCTATGGTGATTAGGGTTTGATCAGTTGATATTGTTGTAAGGGAATACCCCCTGGGTCTAGCATAACCTGAAGTGCAGAGGAGTTGATTTCATTGCCTTTTGTTTGTTGGCCACTGATCTGAAAGTCAAGCATTAAAGATGGCTACTTTATAGAGAAAATCAAGCAATCAGTTGGAAACACCAACAGAGGCTTCTTAATCCATACTCCATCCTACTCTCCCATTCCTCTAAGCAACAAGAGATAAAGTTTCCTACTTGCAATGATTAGCCTCTTGGCTTGAGATGCACTAATCATAGAATTTTTCCCACATAGGATTTCAATGTGAATGCTTCACCATTCAAAATGAGTCTATACTAATTTTCCCTCCTAAAATAGATGGCATCACATGAATAAAGTTAGGCACTCCTAAACATAACTCCACAAACATAACTCCACACATCTAGTGGGATTACATTTACTAGTACCTCATCCTTAAACTCAAACTTTACATGAAATGACAACTTATATTACTTCTTGACTAGAATGCCAACTCCATGTTTCAACGAACCAAGAGAGTATGGTTGAAAATGATCCGTGGTGTGCAATTCAATCTCTACAATGAGCTTTTGGGAAATCAAAATGGCCTACAACATGTATCAAAAAGTGCATCATCCTTCTTATCCTTAATTTTTATTTTGATTTGAAACAATTTGGGGAGTTCCTCCTCATTGGAACTTTCTTCCACCACACACACTCCCTTCCACACTATGGCACATAAAAAAATTTCATCTGCATCAATTTATCTTCTTGCCCTTCTTTACATAGGTGTCATTTTTGTCTTTTGTATTACTCCAAGAGGGTGCCAACTTGGGATGTAGTTTCCAAAATCTTTTTCTTGAATGATTGTCTTTCGCACAATGAGAACATTATTCTTATTTTTTCCCTTGCTTATATTTTTGTTCTTGTCTTCACCATGTTATTGTTCTTTATCCTTTTGGTTTTCCTTTGAAAGAGTAGGTTTTCAAGTATTATTGAACTCAAGATAGTGTGCTTGGGAACATGCTTCATCAATGTCCTAGGGTTTTCTCATTAGAACAAACCTCTTTAGGTGTCTAAACAACCCACCTATATAATTCACCAATATTTCCTTATCCATAACATCCTTCCCAGATTGCACTAGTCTCTTTTGAACTCACTAGTGTACTTTTGAACACTTTGTCCTTGTCTTTGTTGAAAGTAGTGTTGCATTACCCTTTCTTCCTCATGACAAATTGCATAAAATTGCATTTTTAGTAGATCCTTAAAGTCTTCCCACTTTACATTATAGGTGGAACTTTACAAAATTCCAAAGATAAGGCATAGCACTCATACCATGTCAATGCATTACCAAATAACTTGAGTCTTGCAAAGGCTACCTACTAAAAAGGGAGTCTATTTGAGAAGGCTAAAATAGACTTCAAACTAACAAATCCACTTATCAAGCTTCTTGGAAAAAAATTTCCCCATCTAATGCTGTCTATATTTGCTTTTTCTTTGAAGAAGCCTTCACGAGGGGATTCACCTTGTTCTGATTCAACTTTCTCTAGTTACTTTTCTTTTTCATAAAAAATTACCATACCTAACTTCTTAGTTAAGTCGAACATGATGCTCTCAAGTCTATCTATATTTCCCACTAAGCTAGACATTCTTACAATATCATCTTCAAGTCTCTTAAACCAAACCCCTCATTCCTCCCTTGTCATCAATCTAGTTGCCCTTGTCCACTCTCTTGTGCCAATTTTGGGTTCACAAGGGAATAAGTTGCCACTTCCACTTGACCCTATGGATGTCATTTACTATTCAACACTTCATTTGATGATCTCAGTGAGATTAATTCCATGATCCATAATTCACTATAGATAGTCTCTTAGTGATCACCAACTACAAATTTCACTTTGTCAAATCAAAAAAGACCTTCAAAACATTGTCTAACACCTCTAATGGATGTCAAATATAGTCTCAAATGTTCACACATCATGCAAAGATAATAAAATGTGAAAACAAAGCTAGATCTTGCAAATAAACCCACATATAAGACTACAAGGAATTTTCCTAGGGCAAACCCTAAAAGAGTGAAAACTCCAACATAAGAGTTAATGCTCTTTAATCCACTATCTCAATTATTGTTATTGTAACACCAAAAATTGCATAACCTTGCAATTTTCATGTTATGCCCTGGGCTTACTTTACTGTTTGTAACTCTTAGCATGTTTTTAGGCTTATTTGGCTCTTGCATTAGCTTATCCCACCCTCAATGCCAAAGTTGTGTTTATGTTTTCATCTTTCTTTAATGCTTTTGTGTAAACCTATGTCTTTTCTACATTTGCCTAATGTTTCTCTAGTGACTCAAACCTTCAGAAGCTCATTGTGTTTGGATGCTAACATTGTGTTTTGCCACCTTTCCTTGAGCACTCAGGTTTTGTAACTAACTTGGGTCATATCCCATTGACCAATTTGAATCTTGAGCCTCTTGATCTTCCCTCCTATGCTCATTTTGAAGATCATCCTATCAATCATGAACAATATTCTATCAATCTCTAGCAATCTTGATCAATTTTTTTGACTCTCTTGCATACTCAGTATTTTCAAGCTCTCATGTGAATGTGACCAACAACTTTTATCAACATCTTTGAAGGCTTCTAAGCACTCTACAGTCCAACATGGATTTCCTTGTCATTTTGCACTCTTGAGAACATCCTACTTGCAATTTTTTGTAGATTTTCATCTCCCTTCTTGGTGTGAGGTGATTGTGTTCCAACCTTCCTCTTTGTTTCTATTTTCAATAGTTTGTAAATCCATTGTTGTGACTTTGGCACTTGTTGGGTTTTCATTTCCCTCTATACATCTTTATACACACACTCTTTTATCAATCCTTGTAGACCTAAGATTTGATATTCATAACATTTGTTGTTCTCGGTCCTTAATGCATGTAAGATAAGAGCACACACTCTTTAATTTTTTTGTATTTGACTTCTCATGGAGGTCAAAAGACCAAAACTTGGGGCTTGACCACTCTTGGCAAGCTCCCAAGTGTTCCCAACCATTTTTATTGTCTTAGCTATAGGTATTTGGAAGACTACAACCACAAGAAGGTTTAGCTTTGTTCTTCCCTTTCTTTGTCATTTTGGTTCTTCATCAATTTAGCTCTATTTTAGCACTTTTACTTGATCTGGTATACCCAAGAGTGTTGTGTTTGTCTTTTATCTTTTGTGTGTAGAAAATCTAGAAATCTACATGGAAATACACATTTCTCAGTAATCTCAGACAACAACGCATAGGAAGGATTACAACACATGACACAGATGACAATGCATCACACAAACATCTATGCATCGTGGCCTTGTCCTAGATAGTGAGTTTTGTTCTCAAGTGTCAAGTTTCTCATTCCTTTTAATTTTTAGTTATGTACTCTATTTTGTGTTTTTGCAAGTACAGTTTCTATAATTTCCTACTTTTAGTCTACTTCCTTCTTTCTCTTTCACTTAAGTAGAAAAGAGAAATTTATCTAGATAAGATTTCATTTAGCTTTCTGTTTACAAAAATTGGGTTGAAATTTGTTAAAACACAATCTTATCTAGTGTGTGTGTAGAAAGTTTAAAGGTTTAAGCAAGTAAACTAGAAAAACATTTTTCCTACATTATAGTCATAGATATTGCAATGTCATTCAAACTAATTGAATCCTCAAGAACATCATCAAACACCTTCACACTTGCAATGTCCCTTTTCAACTCAAAGCCCTACCTTTCATCTACTTGCATTCACAAAAATGAACATAAAATAATAGTTGCATCAAGAGTCAGCCCTTCTAACTTTTTTTTGCACATTATATATCATTCACCCATCCTCTTATGGGTACATGTCAAAAGAGTCAATTCAAGAGCCAAAACCCTTCATATTCCACATTTTGTCAATGCAATCATGAAATCATCAAATTTGATAGACCACAATTATGTATTCACGGTCGCATTTGCATTTTTGACAGGATCAGTAACATTTTCACCACCTATGGAAATTAGCAAAAATAACATTTTATATTTTCCACTTAGAGTTGACTTCTTCAACTTATTTTGAATACTGCTAAGATGCTTTAGATCACCTCAAACACTTCCCTGCCACATGCACAACCTTGCATTCATTATAACATGACTTCTAACAATAATTCCTTGCTTCCAAGTCACTTGACACCTCCTTGACTAAAGTCATTCTCTCACTCCTCTAGTCTAAGTTAGTTTGACCCAATTTTTGAATCAACACGTCACAAGTGATTGTATAACCCAAGGGTCTGACTTGATATTTAGGGGTACATTGGTGATTGACTTGGATCTATTTACCTTACACAACCAACCAAGTGAGGATGCTTGAGTGTGTTTTCAGTCATGATGCTTAAGCATTGAACTACATCTTCTATGATGTGCTTTTGGCTTCTACTATCAATGATGACATGGAGTAGTTGACACTTGTTGTGGAAGAGGCGCTCTATTTCTTTAGTGATTTTAGGGTTGGCTCTCACAAAACTATTAAATAATAGTTTCTGCTTGCACAATATGCGATGAAAGCTACAATATCAAGGATTATTATGCACACAATACAAATTGTTGTGGGTGGTTATGCAATGTCAAAGGCATTATTTGGGCTGGGCTTAAACAACACACACTAAGCTTTGACTTGCTTAGGTGGCTGGTGGGCACCTCTCTTATTGACACATTAACAAAACAGAGTAAGAGAAAGGGCCCACCAGCCACCTAAGCAAGTCAAAGCTTAGTGTGTGTTGTTTAAGCTGTCCCTTGTTTCCTTGAATTGAGGCCTTTTGTTGTTTAGTTGTTGGACTTTCTACTTGGCACAACATTGCATGAGTGTTTTCTTTACTAGTCATGGATTATGCCTCACATAATGTCAATTGAAGATGAAGTTTGTCTTTGCTCCATCTTGGCTTTTACTTCAATCTTGGAGCCACGGTGATAGGTTGTGTAATGTGTCAAACATGTTGGTTCTTTTTAAGAATCTTTATAGTGTTATTTTAAAATTTTAATTGTGTTCTTTCAGACTAGAGAGAAGATGCAGAAGGGGTTTTAGTTTTCTTGCAATGTGTGTTGCCGGAACAATACAAAATATAACATATATGGAAAACCCAGAAAAAATACAATGAATATGAGCAAACTAAGAGTGACCCAGATCATAAAACCTCATAAAATGAATTATCATAACATACCCATGTCAAGATATGCACTTTTATATTTATGTTGTAGCTGGACCAGCAACTAGGTATCATAGATATCCTCCAAAATCACTAAGAAATGTTTGTATTGAGCATGCAAAGGATTACAATGAACATAGAGGCCCTAGACGCCTCAGAATGAGTTGATATATATAGCAACAATCAATGAAGAATGAGTCTTAATAGAGCCCCACGTCCCTCCTGAAGATGTACGACCAAGCTAGAAGTCCACAATAGCAGCAAACAACATCAAATCTCCTTAAAATAATTTTGTTTCTGATCTGCACTCAAATATGAAGCTAGGCGACCAAGGAAGGGGGAAAAACCAGCACCAAACTTCAACATAAACCCCTCACAAATGTGGTACGACCTGCCTAATAGAAGTATGACCAGCAAGGTAGGAATAATGCAATCAATACGGCACCACAATCTCCACCAATCTGTCACTGTAAATGAATCTCAGCTGCTCACAAGTAAATCTGCAATTGATGTATCAATAAACTCTCAAACCCTCAACATTTCGAACTCCATTGAAGCACAATTGCAAATATTGGATGCATCCGCCTCATAAGCACCTTTGGATGGTATTGCACATCTGTAGAATATTGTCACTAGAGGGAGTTTTCATTCCCAATAGCCTCTAGTTCGAATCCTCTTCAAACCCTCTCAGGGAACCCTAGCAGAGCAAAATAGCCAACAATATCATAAACTGAAGCATATCAAATGAAGCTCACTTCTCTCCTTTTATTTCCTCTCCAAGAGGGGCGTTGGTTTTTTGGGGGAAAATGTTATGTTTTTAAATTACTTTATTTCCCCAAGGGATGGGCGCCCAACTCCACAAGTGACACACTTTTATATTTTCTTTTCATTCTAGTCACTTAATAAAATAACATTAAAGTTCCAATTAAATAAATTAACTTAACTTACGGACTTTAAAATAATTGCCAAGATGAACTCAGAATTTAGAGTTCCATAGCTCACTGAAAAGGTCTCGACGAGATGAATCTATTCCAACTTTGAAAATCCCAAAACGACCCCATTTCTGAATTTACTAAAAATAGTAAATCCACTGCAAAGCATCCCAACCAACACTGACAGTGCCAACTGCGCCATCTGAACCCAAACCAACCTCCGCATAACTAAAAGATCCATCCAAGGCTCTACCAAGTACCAACTGAGAAGCTAGCAACTGCAACACTGGGCCCTCTAAACACCTTTATTAGCCTACGAGGACCCGAAGATAGGCTAAACCACCAACTCTTATGCTTGCTCAAAAAGGGGACATTACAATCCGCCCTCCCAGAAATTGCTTGTCCCCAAGCAATCACAACTAAATAGAAAAACATCACTTCTTCAGAAGCCCAAGGGAAGAACTGTAGAATGACCCACATGTCTCCAAACAACTCAAGCGGCACCAGCATTAACACAACTGCGCAAAGATAAGTTCATCATGCCATCTATCCAACTCCTCCGCACAAGATTTGCGCATCGAAATTAGCTCATGCACCTGTGAATCAATGATGAACCTGTATGCATACTACATAATGTACATGCAGTAAAAGTCATCAGCAAACCCAGACTAGAATCTTGGTGCACAAGAAGGATACCATAGCAAACTGTAGAGGGTCCAATAATATATCCCTCGATCCCAAACCCAGAATGGAAGTCTGCCATGCATAACATCCTCTGACTTCCGCTGCACTACTCTGATATCAACTTCACCATGCCGAGAGTGGAGAAGCAACCCAATGGGACCCATCTGAATGACAGTGCCAATCCTGTCACCACCTGGATCCCAATACAATTGAAACTCACATCCATCAGTCAAGAGGAGGTAAGAATGTCCAGACATGTCTACAGCACAACATCCCCTTTCATCCTCTGCAAATCTCCTATGGATGTGTTGTCTATCCCTCATAGGTGCTGGAAGATATGAAACTGCTCCTCCCAATTCAAGGGAATGATAAAACCCTCCTCCATCACTGTTGTAAAGACTAAACATGCCATCACACCAACTGACATTGCAACCTTTCTAAAGCCATGTCTCCAATGGAAATTTTTGAGATAGAGTTGCAAACTCTGTCTGGTATGTATCAGCATGATGGTAATCTACTCTCTGACCTTGCAAGTAATCCTTTGAATATATCTGAGTCAGACACCTGCAATCTCTAGTTACATCTTCTATAGATGGCAACCCTTCATCCCACAATGGATGGTATAAATCCCAAGCCAATCCATACGTACGCATCATCAGGTCATCTGTGTGTGGACTAAAGGAGAAATGATGAGCACTCCTCACTATGTAGTCAAGATAAAAAGCACCTGCCTGTGTCAATGATTGACCGTCATAATCATGGGGAACACACTCCTCATCACTCTCATCACTCAAATCAGATGAGGGCTCATGTCTCTGATCCTGAATAGCTAATTGGGTAGATACTCTGGCAACCCTATCTGCGTACCCAATAGCATACTCCCTGTCATGAAACAATTGGAGATATTCTGATTTTATCTCCTCCAAAGCACTCTTGATGAATTGCAAATCACAAATGCGAGTACTAGCCAAGAACCCATACTGTCTCTCCTCAAACTCTGATGTCCAAAGAAGGTTCTCAACATACTTATGAGTGCAATCAAAACGAGATAAGGTTGAATCAACCTTCTCTCCTGTAACCTTCAGCTAATCTCTCCATCTTTGTAGCTCAATAAGCTGTCGACCAAAATCAGCTGCATGGGATGTAATCTCTGATTTGCTTCCAGGAGAAAGAAACAAATCAACACGAGAATCAATCTCCCAACTAGATGACACCCTGCATACCTCTTGTGAAGAAGACAGAGTAGCATAGTGATCAGTTACACAACTCTCTAGAGAATCCACTACTTCACCACAAGCGCTATCAATAATCTGCTCTGCATCACCTAAAATGGGACTATCCTTAAGATCACTTGGTGCAACATATTGTTCCCTTCTAAACTCGTCCAACACACTCATCCCATCTGTGTTACCTGCACTAGTAAATGAAATGGATGTAGCCACATCCTCCACATACTCATTACCACTATCCGTGGATGTATGCTCATCACCACACACTGCCATAGATATCTGAATTGTATCTGTCGGTGATGAAGACTGCGCCAAGCTCAACTCCACAGTAAGCTCATCTATCTGTAACCTTGACTCTTGAAGGGTTGTTTGAGCACTCTTCAAAGAGTCTGTGGTGACCTCAAGCTCATAGGTGAGCTCATCAACCCCTCTTCCTTCCCCTTAAGAGCATCATAATAGATACCATCGAGCATGAGAAGATGATCTCTATCTGATAATAGTTGTAGGTAATTATTCTTCATTATCCCAACTGCATCTCTAAGTGCCTGGAACTCAGCAAGGGAAAGTCCATTATCAAGGTGCTCATATATACCTGGAGTCTAGCAACAGTGTGCCACCAACTGCTGAACAACATCAAAGTGTTCTAAAACTGAAGCAATCATGCCTTCGTTCACCTTCAATTGTCCTGTCAAATGATGAGATCCCTGCGGCAAATTGTCTCCACACAAATTTTTTGATTTGTAATCTGCACTATGGTAAGAAGTTGAATCATCATCACTTACTGTTTGATAAGCATCATCATGCATGCCATCAGCTTTGCACACTTCCTCAACCAAGGTACTATTGTTAAGTACCTCACGGAATGGCTCCAATAACATAATAGAGGCGGCTGATTGGACATAATCATTGCACACTGCTGCCTCCAATGTAGATGCATGCTCATCCAAAGAGCTATCCTGGGATCCATCACCAACAAGTAAATTTTTTGATTTGTTCACATCTTCTAAGGGCTGATTTGCAAAATCAGATTTGCTGTGGCTTGAATTCGCATCACATAATTCATTTTTAACACCCAAATCTTGAGTGTCAACATTAGGGAACTCCACACATCTGTCATCCTCACATGGAATGGCTGCTATCCCATGAGTAGGCTCAACATTACTAATTTTTGTGGTAGTCTTTCCCAAATCAGCTAGCTCCTCAATACATGCCTCATGTTTTGTGATCATGTAGTCATCATACAGAGGCTTAGACCCATTTCCTATTAGGTCTTCATTTACCTTTAGTTGCCCTACCAAGAGATAGGATCTCTGAGACTTATCAACCTTATATAAGTTTTCTGATTTAAGATCAGCACCCTGCAACACTAAATCAGATTTGTTTTCAAGGTTGATATCAACATCATTAGTGTCATTAATGTCGTCCCTCAAGCCCAACTATGTAAATGAAGTAGGAACTGCAGTATGACCAAAAGTAGATCCATCCCAAACAGGACCCCCATCAAATGTTGGGACCATTACACTCGGATCCCACATGCTGAAGTATTGTTTGCTTAGTTCAGGGAAAATGTGATCACTATTTTCCTCATGACTAGTGCCCTTTGTGAATAAATCATTCTCCAACTCCCAAATATTATCATTAACATCATCGTTCCTCCCCATAGGCTTGGTTTGAGAGTCAAACCAACAACCACCTATATCATCAACACTGGAATAAGATAAGAAATCATCTCTGGCTGGCAAAAGGATATCATCCAATGATCTCATCTCTTCACAGGGCCTATCAATAACCACTACTAATTCACCAACACCGGTGTCAATGTAAGTATCTCCCTCCATAGGCTTGATTTGAAAGTCAAATCCAAGGCCACCTAAATTAACATCACTAGAATAAGGTAAAGGATCATCAAAAGTTGTTTTGAAGTCACCATCATATCTGCTTTCTCCATGCCCTTCATCTAAAAATGCATGAGTGAACTCAACACAGTCATCTGCCCCATAGGAATCATCAAGGAAGTCATTAGAGTAATCACTAGTTGAATCCAAACTAGGATCCAAAGTTGTTTTATCCTTTTTTTCATGCACCACCTCGCCCATGGTAGTATCTTCATTAATCTTATCTTCACAAATGTCATTGATACCAGGATTCTTGAGGAAATACTTGTCTATCATCTGTATTAATTAATTAGATCTTTGTTGCAACACTCTCTCTCTGCCTCCTACGCCAATTATCCAGCGTCTCTTGGATACTAGGCTCTTCCCAATCTTTTTCACCCATTCCCTCTACCCTTACTGTATCTGTACCTACAAAGGGATCAATATGGGGAACCTGAATGTCTCGCTGTGATTTGTTCCATCTGAGATAATACTGATGTGTAGGCTGCATGTCTCATTTCATCATCTACATGTTTGTGTTTGACCTCACAGGATGGCAAGATCATTGCTTTGATACCACTGTAATGTGCCGCACCTGTTGGTTCTTTTTAAGAATCTTTATAGTGTTATTTTAAATTTTTATTTGTGTTCTTTCAGACTAGAGAGAAGATGCACAAGGGGTTTTAGTTTTCTTGCAATGTGTGTTGTCGGAACAATACAAAATATAACATATATGGAAAACCTAGAAAAAATACAATGAATATGAGCAAACTAAGAGTGACCCAGACCATAAAACCTCATAAAATGATTATCATAACATACCCATGTCAAGATATGCACTTTTATATTTATGTTGTAGCCGGACCAGCAACTAGGTATCACAGATATCCTCCAAAATCACTAAGAAATGTTTGTATTGAGCATGCAAAGGATTACAATGAACATAGAGGCCCTAGACGCCTTAGAATGAGCTGATATATAGCAACAATCAATGAAGAATGAGTCTTAATAGACCCCCACGTCCCTCCTGGGGATGTATGGCCAAGCTAGAAGTCCACAACAGCAGCAAACAACATCAAATCTCCTTAAAATATGTCATGCCCACATTTCCCATGAGGTCACAACACGCATTCACGCGTGTCATGTCCACATGCGTCATGTGGTCATGATACGAACTATCAAAAATTTTCCTTTACTACCCTGTAAACCCCCTCGCACGTGTAAGCGTGCTCGACGGCGTACACTTAAGGCGAAAACAATATAGTTGATGGCATCGTACCAAATACATGTGCGCACACCCTAAACAAGGAAACGCGTGGTTCCCTGACTTAGGTTAATCTCACGAATTATATTTGAACAATAGTTGTTTTAGGAGATAGATCATTTTTCAGTAAAGCACGGTCATTTGTTCTTCTTTCCATTTTCTAGAATTTACTACTAATTTCTTCTCCTTCAGACTTAGCATTTTCAACCAAGCCTGTTCATTTGCCCTCTCTTCCGTTTCTCTGAAATTTAATTTAAATATATATATATATATATACCGCCATTATCTCAGTTCACTTAACTCTCAATTTCATTAATAAGTTCCTTAACTATAAAGAAAGTATAGAATAATTCATTAAAAACAGAGCAATGAGTTAATTTTGTTTTTGCAAATATAAACATTGTATTTCTGAATTGCAACTCTGAGTTTAAGCATCTATTCAATTCATATTATACATTATGCATAAATAAATCCCACTTTCCTTGATTTAAGATTTCTATTTCAAGTCAAATGTTTTAAACTACATATAGTTTGCCTTCAAATAAATAGTGAAAAGTGAATAATAAAAGTAACTAGTGAATAGTAAAAGCGAATAGTAAATAGTGAAAAGTGAATAGTAAATAGTGAATAGTGAATAGTGACAGTGAATAGTGAATAGTAAAAGTGCATAGTAAAAGTGAAAAGGTCCCCATCCTAGGATGAGACCCTCAAAGTGGCAGTAATTTCAAATGCAATACTGCAACCCAAATTTCATTTATTTCATGGTGGGGATATTTTTTAATACTTTTACAAACTTAATTAAAACATCAACGAACTCATAATGTTGCAAGTAGAAGAAGAAGAAACTAGATAATTTTAATATCCTTTTAAAAACAAATTTTCTTTTCTTTTTTTAATTTCTAAAATGGTAAAACTTAATGAACAAGAAAATTACAACTATCAGCCCAAGAACAGAGAGGATTTCCTCACAACTCCAAAAATAACAATTTATACAACAATAGGGAGATAATTTTCTCCTTTTGGAAAATTGACAAAGAAGGAGCTATAAAAAGATCAGGCTCTCCTTAAGACTTAAGGAAAATAAAATATTTTCTAAGATCCAATAATCTTCTCCAAGCTTCACAATAAGCTCTAATAATACCTGCATAACACACAAGGAAAGAAACACCACACAAGCTGCTCTCCTCCTTACTGTAGACCCGCAAGAGGGTCACCCCCGAGTTAGGGAGACCATCCACATACCCAGGGTAGAATAGACTGAAACAGATCACAACATTGAACAACAACAAATCAAATAATACACACACCCTCAAGGTTTGACTCACAATACAAAGACTCAGCTTAGGTGAGTTCAGGGAGGGTAGGGAAGTAGACATCTCTACCTCTAGGTGTCATCCTTTACACAATTTATCACAAGGCCTCAAGCCAACAATTTATTCTTCCACAGGGCCTCTAGCCTTCCAATTACTCAAAATTACCAGGGATATCCTATTAGGCTCTCAAAGCCTTTAAGCCCTCAAGGCGAAAACAATACCAACTTGCCCTCAAGGCATTTCATATAACAAGAAACCAGATGACACCCGAGGAGGGTCACACCTCCCCTTCCCTATACAAGATGAGCATTGCCTTCCAACTGGAAGGAGCTCTTTCTACACCCAACACACAAAACCCCAAAACAATAACAGAATACTCATAGAAGACATTTGCAAGCTCATTCAACAAGCAAGAAACAAACATACATATAAAACAACAGATACACAAGAGAGTAGACTTGATTCACCAACCTTCCAAAGCCCAATTATGGAATGAAAGTTGATGAAGAGCTCCACTCTAGCCTCCTCCAAAATCTCCTTCTTTTCCACAATAATCAACCCCAAAAATATTCTCTCTATGATCACAAGCAAGGGATAATGAATGGAGGATATAGGATGGCTAGTATAATTTCGGCATTATGAGGCTATGAAGAGAAGAATAGAGAAAGAATTGGGCATTATGAGGATGCCAGAAGAAGAATTTATAGAGGAAATTGGGCATGATGAGGATGCAAGAATGAAGTCCCCCCTGCAAGAATGAAGTCCTCTCCTGCAAGAATGAAGTTCACCTGCAAAAAAAATGAAGTCCCCTGCAAAATTCATGTCTTCCTAATTGCTTAGAGAAGGGTCTCATTTATAGATTTTCGGAGAAAGGAATGGAAGGTGAGGATCAATAGTTGAGATCAAGGGCTCACATTATTTGTGAATTTTAAATTCATAGTGGATGAATTAAAAATTTATTTTTTAAAAGATGTAATATTTAAATAACCCCACTATTCTAAGTGGAATTAATAAAATATCCCCACTATCCCAAGTGGAATTAATAAAATATCCCCACTCAAGAGGTCCCCCATTATAGCCCACATGTAGAAATAAAATACAATAAGTAAACTAAAATAAGAGAGAGTGGATGACACACCACCCTCATTAAGGGGAACTCCACCAAAAGAGAGGCACAAGGAGACAAGCACTCCATTATTAGGGAATCATGGAGTTGCTCCATGACTTGGAAGTGGGCCTGAATGTGGATTCCACTCATCCCATTGTCCCCATGCTTCCAAAATTCGTCACTTAACTTCACCCTGAAGTTGAAGTGACCATATGGAAATTATCCCAAGGTTATCCTAGTCAAAAAGGTCCCTAGACCCATAGGGTATAACCTAGGGTTGATTTAAACTTAGTTAGGACTCCCCGAGTCAAGTAAAAACACAAGAAGAAGGTCAAAAAGAAATAAAGTTTAAACAAGATTTAAAACAACATTTCTTACAACACTTATCATAATAAAAGTAAATCAAAAGATAGCCCTTATTCCCTTGACCTCATGCAACATTAACATATTAAAACATTACAACATTTTTCCAACACACAAGGTTGATCTTAGTTCCTCATGGAACTAGATCGGCTCACAAGGGATACAACATAGGTATGGGATGATCTCCTGTATATGTGGTTTCGTTAATAATGCCTGCACACTCAAACTCGAAGTCAATAACTCATAAAAATATCATAGCCGAAGCAATTAAAATACATGCATAACTAAACATTCTACCATATAACATCCTGAAATCACATTCTAACATTAACCATTCATCATTTACTTAAATACAACATCTAACTATCATCACACAATTGTTTTCTTAAAATCACTTAGGTTTAATAATCAAGAATTCGGGATCAACAGTCTCTCAACATATAAATAATAGCAATATCACTGCAAATAGTCTCATGAACAGTAGTGTAAAAAGTAGGTCTCACAAAATATTTCTGTTTTTGATATGCACTCAAATATGAAGCTAGGCGACTAGGTAAGGGGAAAAAACCGGCACCAAACTTCACCATAAATCCCTCACAAATGTGGTACGACCTGCCTGATGGAAGTACGACCAACAAGGTAGGAATAATGCAATCAATATGACACCACAATCTCCACCAATCTATCATTGTAAATGAATCTCAGCTGCTCACAAGTAAATTTGCAAGTGATGTATCAATAAACTCTCAAACCCTCAACATTTTGAACTCTATTGAAGCACAATTGCGAATACTGGATGCATCCGCCTCATAAGCACCTTTGGATGGTATTGCACATCTGTAGAATGTTGTTACTAGAGGAAGTTTTCATTCCCAATAGCCTCTGGTTCGAATCCTCTTCAAACCCTCTCAGGAATCCCTAGAAGAACAAAATAGCCAACAATATCATAAACTCAAGCATGTCAAATGAAGCTCACTTTTCTCCTTTTATTTCCTCTCCAAGAGGGGCGTTGGCTTTTTGGGGGGAAATGTTATGCTTTTAAATTAATTTATTTCCCCTAGGGATGGGCGCCCAACTCCACAAGTGACACACTTTTATATTTTCTTTTCATTTTGGTCACTTAATAAAATAACATTAAAGTCCCAATTAAATAATTAACTTAACTTATGGACTTTAAAATAATTGCCAAGATGAACTCGGAATTCAAAGTTCCATAGCTCGCCAAAAAGGTCTCGACGAGACAAATCTATTCCAACTATGAAAATCCCAAAACGGCCCCATTTCCGAATTTACTAAAAATAGTAAATCCACTACAAAGCATCCCAACCAACACTGACAGTGCCAACTGCGCCATCTGAATCCAAACGAACCTCCGCATAACTAAAAGATCCATCCAAGTCTCTACCAACTACCAACTGAGAAGCTAGCAACTCCAGCACTGGGCCCTCTAAACACCTTTATTAGCCTACGAGGACCCGAAGATAGGCTAAACCACCAACTCTGATGCTTGCTTAAAAAGGGGACATTACCATGATATATTATGGGGAGGAAATATATTTTAACACATATATAAGGGCCAATTCCATTGTTGTACTTTAACATGTTATTTTGTTTTATCCTTGCAAAGTGAAGGTGCGTGAGATAGTTATGGAACTCATTTGTGTAGTCTTGCACCCATTAATCCTTGTGTTGGTGCAATTAGTAGAATTTCATATGTGCATCCTCATAGTGCTTAAGAGCATGGTATTCTTTACATATAGTGCTAACAAACTTCTCACATGTGTCAATTGCTTCAAATTTGTGTTCAACTTGACCATTGCAAACTTCTCACTAATGTGAACATGATGTGGACATTTTAAAACCAATGAAGGTAATATTTTCAACACCAATGTAGTGGTTGATAGAAAAAAATGCTATGAATTAGTGTATTCATTTGTATTGTGCAACAACATTAATCTTGCTTTGAAACACAAGGATGTCCAAATTTATTTAGACCTTGAATTGACCACCATCTAATAAGGCATGTTGGCATGCAAGAAAAAGGGTTCTAACAATGATAGAATACACAACTGTATCATGATTTCATGGAAATTGTCAAAGCACAAAACACACTATTCCTTGAGAGCGCCTCATGATTTATTAGATGTTTGGTGAGGTATTAGAAGCATTCATTTGGGAATCAATGATCTTGCTCTCTCATTGCCATACATCTAGATAGCTTGATACAAACCAGTTGTGCACAACTACTAATACACGCGAACAATCCCACCACATAATTCATTCAAGAATGTGAATTGAAAAACTTGTGATACTAATGATCTAAATCCCTGTGACACTTCATGGAATGACACTCTAAACAATAGAGATCTAGATGCATTATAGGCATAAGATATTTTGACAGTGAGCCAAAAAATTCTTAGAGATGTGTAACAAAGATATAGAATTGCAATAACAAACTATATTAGTTTATGTGATTTGTGCATGACATACTCTTAAGGGAGCTATATGACTTTTTACTTTCTAGTTGTGTATCCTACGAATCCATGAACAACTTTGTGTCTTGATGTTATATGGAGTTCTTTTGATTCATATCTCCTATGATGCAGTCAAGACCAAGGGGTTTTACCAAACTACCCAATCATGCAGCTAATATGATGCAACAGAAGAAAAGATTCATATAACATCACACAAATTTGAAAGTACTTTTTATTAATAACAAAATTACTGATTACATCAAAATTTATTACTCTAGCAATTGCAAACTCATCGACCTGCACAATCAGTTATGTGCTTACAACAAAAAATTGTTCCCCAAAGAATACAGAAATTGCCTTCCACCAGTCAAAACCCATGCTTCATTCCTATATCGAATGGATACTCCCAACCATATCTGAGGAATCCCAATCTACAACAACAATCTCACATCTATTTGGAGAGAAATTCCCCAATCCGCAACAATCTCACCTCTGTTCCAAGAGGAACCTCCAATCAACAACAGACTCACATATGTCCAGAGAGGAACCCATACAATATGCAATGGCTTCCAATTTATACACAGACTGGAAAGAAACTAAAAATTTGACAGTTTCATAACTAAATCCCAACAGTTGCCAAGCAGTTGAACAGTTATAGAACTGAATCGCCACAGTTCATTTACTAGAACTTGACATGTGTCGCGTCTAGGATAATCCTCCAGGTTATGAAAACAAGTGTTTATTTCATTAGGACCCCCTTATCGGAAAAACATATTACCCTCGAACTAAGTCAAAATGTCTTCATTGGCGTTCTTTAGGGTCTGGGAACTTAGACATTCACGAAACACCATTAGGAAGAAGTTGTCGGCAAAAGTGGCACTGCGCGAACTTAGGTTTTCGCCGACACATACTTATCAGAGAAATATTTGGTTCGCAAACTAAAAGTTTGGCGATACAATGCCTTAACTATCAAGTCCTCTTGTCTGCGAATCTTCACCCCCACGAACCTTGGAATCACCAACAATTTGACTTCACAAACTTTGAGTATTTTCAACTTCTATGTTATCGCTAATATTGCTAATCGGCAAACTAAAGAAACCACGAACTCCAATCTTCAAAGCCTTTATCAGTAAAATGGCTTATCGGCGAACCTAAAGGTTTGCGAACCAGTGATTTTGCCGACTTAGTTTTCAAACTTCAAACTTTGCCGACCAAAGGCTCCCCTTTAGCAACTTGGAGAAAAAATGCAAACTTACCTTTAAAGCTTGTCGGCGAAAGTTCCCATTGGCGAACTAGGTCAATGACGAACTAAATAGTTCGTGAACTGGGCAATTTGCCGACTTGTTCAAACTTAGCCATTTTTCATCCAAATTTCACCAAATTTTAACTGGAGATACCCAACTAGCCCTTTGACAAAATGATACTCTAAACTAAGCCGAATTAATTTGAATTTACCTCCTAAAGCAAAAGACCAAAATCAACATAAAAGAAGACAAAGCACAACTAAAACTGAACTGAAACTAAAACTGAAAAACTAAAATATTTTTGAGTGATGTTATTGCTCGTGGACTCGAATGCTCCTACATCATCCTATATATCCCATGTATCGCATGTGCATATATTACATTACAACAGAGACAATTACAAAAGGAATATAACAAAACAGTTGGATTTCATATATGGCTAATGGATTGTATATAAGTGTAATGGTTTGTTTCCCACATATATGTTGGCTGGATAATTGTGTTTACGTGGTGTGAACAGTGTGAACACAATTTGACGTGGCACAAGGTCCAATATGGCATGTGAACCATATGCAAGGTGTTAGCATTGTGCACTAACTTTTGATGGTCCAATCGCACCACAAGATGTGTAGTTGCACTAGATTGTCATTTGTTAAGGGTGGAGTTATGGAGTTGAGGTATTGTTGGTGATGACATCTATAAGCATTGGCAGAGTGTGGTATTGCACGGAGTTACATATGTCAAGCACTAAGTGGGTGCGAACATGGCTTGCAATTGGCATGGATCATCATGGTTTGAAACTTGTAGAGTCTATTCTCGCTTATCTTTTATATCCCCTAGAATCGCTTGCCCCCAAATATCACCTTGACCAACCTAAGTTGTCTATGTTGTTAACTTGTTCAAGGTTGTCCAAACTAATATCGCAATATTTCAAAGTTCAACTCACCACAAATGCCTAAAAGTATCCAACCATTAGGGACAAACCCTTGAAAAGGAAATGAAAGATAATTCACAAACCCTCTCCACCCACTAGTCTCTTGGAAGATGAACAATGTTGAGGACATTTTCCCCAACCCCATTCAAACATTGAATCAACAACAAAAGTGACAAAAGAAGACAACTCCACCTTCGACATAGTGCTGGCCAATATGAGTGATAATATTCTAACAAGTCAAAATAGGAATTAATACCATATTGCCTCAAAAATGTATTACCCTTCTTGTATCCTACATTAATCAAGAAGAAAGCCAAATTGCATTGAGAGAATGTCTTGGTAGCCAAGAGTGTGCCAATCTTCCTAGGAAGACCTGCCCAAATCTCCAAAGCAAATAGAGCAGATCTTGATCAATGAGAGCTAAAATAAGGATTGGTGATGTAATGCATTAAAACACCCAACAAGCAAGGACCAAGAGATATGCTACACACCTTTAGTAGAGCAGCTGAAGTTGCAACTAGAGGCAATGAGTGGGTATCGGCAATCTATAAACACCAACTTCTTCGTACCTACAACTCACCGGTGGACCTTCCAAAATCAGTATCATGAAACTTTGGTGACCATATCACTGCTCTTACTGGGTCTTCTATTCACCAATCCATAAAAGGTGGAGAAAACATCTAGCTTGTTCAAGTCCTTAGGGGACCTATTTTCACACTACTATAGGTCACCTAGTTCTCGCAACAACCACCTTGCTAAAGGAGCTTCCTTTAACATGTATATGTATTTCTTTCTCTTATCGTCTTTGGCTTATAAGTACTGTGTAATGTTTTTGCATAGTCTTGTGCTACAAGTTCTCGTTTGTATCTCTGATTCCTCTGATCTCTTTTCCATGTATTTGGTTCTTTTCACCATTTATAATGGGATTTTTGTACATTGGTGTATGTATTAATAGATATTGTCTTCTACCAGTAATAAACAGCTTTACTAATTCAAATGGCCACATGCAAGTTTTTGCACCCTTCCCCAAACGAAAGAAAAGATGTTGGTCTATGACATCTACTTTTGCTTGTCTATCTATATATTATATTTATGAGGTCCTACTTTGTGGTCAAATGTCTACAAAGCTATCTATGGCTTCTTGCAACATTCTCTATGTACCAATTAAAGCAACCAACAGAACAGTATAAAACATATTAGAAAGCAAAGGGAGAAACAGAAATATCCCCAAATGTATTCTCCAATTTCCGGTTCCTTTTTAATTTATATAGGCCTCTTTAACGAACTATTTCAAATAATCTAGACTTATTACTGGATCATATTTGAAAAATCTATATGAAAGAAACTAGTTATACAATTGAATCAGTTGGACTGATTAGAAATAAAGTTGACCAATTCTATTATTTTGAAAATTCTGAGAATTCCAATTTATTTCATATAGATTTTTCAAATCTGGTCTAGTAATAAATCTAGATTATTTGAAATGGTTCATTTTAAGAAACTATTTGTATTACAAATGAAAACCTAATGAAGAAGGTCAATTTTATAACTTAAGATAGCAAAGGATTCAACTGGGTCATACAACCAACATTCATGTGAGTATAAACATATTATTTCTCTACAACCAAACATTGCCAAAATAAACGAGCAGCTGACCTTGGGTCAGATACATCATGTTATCGCCAAAGCTTCACATGTTTGACCCATAAAATCAACAGACAGAAATAGGTAAAAGTTTGAGTAATGAAAAACTGAAGAATGTCCATAATAGCATACATTAAGATTTGAGATTGTACTGGATGCTCTTATGGAGGTCTAATTGTGAAAGTCAACAAATGCGCTGTCATTAATAAATTGATTGAATGCCCTTTCAGAATTCTCTCCATAATTCACATGTCTGAGAGAAACACTCAGACAAATTGATTATCAAATGCTGTTCAAATTACCTTTGATACAACATATCATCTATGCCTCAAGCATTGGCAGAAATTGGTAATCAAAATAAGCTCTTCAGAGTAAGATAGAATTAAGAGTATGGATTGAATGCTAATAAATTAACATTGCAATGATGCGAGAAGACAAATTTCTCAAATCTAGAGCAAGTTCCAGAATCATATTAAATTCCTCCATTGACCTTTGGGACACTTTTGGTAGATTTCCTTTGTATTTCTGCTTCATGATGTGCCAAAGCTGCATCTATTGCCTGAAATCAATGGATTATGAATAGAGGTATTGTGCTAATACTACGAGAATACCTAAGACAAGAATTCATGTCAATAAAAAGTCTAAAAACACTGGTATAGAAAACAGTGTTTGGATGAACTTGAACGCACCTGAAGCATTGGTTGGATAAGCAATGAAACTTGATGACGAAATTCCAACTCTACTGATTCCTCGGTTGACTGCATTAGACAGATCATTTAGTATTTTTGGACAAAATGAAACTATGTTCATCAAAGAACAGTCTATATAACTTCTATATAGTCCAGGATACAGATAACATATTCATATTTACATATAACACCTCTGGTTACAAATACTTCATCAATATACATTCAATAGGCCAAAATATTCATGTCATACAGGGATATGGTTTTGGTTATCCAGTTTGTATCCAGGGCATATAAATTCACTAATCAAGTATTTTGAGGTATAACAACAATTGTTTCATCATTTCCAGACACCAATCTAGTAATTATCTGCTTACAGTGAGTGAAAAACTTGCTAGTCTTTGGTTTTAGCCTAGACATTAATCTCTTCATAAGAAATTTTCATGTCTAATATGAATAGGACTCGACTCCCCATAGACACTAAATGAGTGGAGAAGCCGTTTATTCTATTCAAATCACATCAATACTAAAATGTATCTAAAGCAATAGCAATTGAAATTTTGCAGTGTATTCCCAACCTGACTTTAGAGATTGCATTACTGACTGGTGGAGCATCTCGGTTCATGATTCCCTGATGTTTAGACTCACCCAAAAACTTATCAACGTTAAACAGAAAGTCAAAGGTTGGAACAGGTTCTGTTTTGGTAATATCGTGAACCAAAAGAAACACATCTCCGACAGTCTCTCGGAAATTCAAGAAAATATGGCAAAGGGAGACAAAAGTGAGTCTAATTTCAATAAGGAAGAGGCCCTTCAAAAGGAGCTAAGGGAAATAATGAAAAGGGAAGAGATTTTTTGGAAACAGAAGTCTAGAGTCCAATGGCTAACTAAAGGTGATAGAAACACTACTTTCTTCCACTAGTCAGCCATGAAACACAGGAAAAGGAACAGAATCTCCAAGCTTCTTGATGAAAACAATAGGGAGGTTAGCGCCGAGGCTAAATTGGGGCTCCTGGCCTCCAACTACTTCAAGAACTTCCTGGCTGAGCAAAGGAGCACCACGGACCAGGTCGTTGTGGAAAAGATGCTAGATAGCATCCCCTCAGTCCTCTCGGCTAAAGACAACTATATACTGTTGAATCCTATTACTGAGGAGGAAGTCAAGGCGGTTGTGTTTACTATGGGAGCTTTCAAAGCCCCGGGCTCGGATGGGTTCCCTCCGGCCTTCTTCCAGGACTTCTGGGACAATTGGTTTTGATGTCACTACTGCTGTCAGAGGCTTCTTCAGGACTGCCAAGATTCTCAAGCAGATTAACTCCACTTTCATAGCTCTTATTCCCAAGAAGAACACCCATGAGAAAATGGCTGATTTCCGTCCTATCAACCTCTGCAATACTATATATAAAATCTTCACGAAGACGCTGGTCCTCAGACTCCAACCCTTGCTTGACAACCTTATTTCTGATTGCCAGAAAGGTTTTGTTCCTGGCAGATAGATAGTTGACGCTGCCATCTCCACGCATGAGATTATCCATTTGATGGACAGAAGTAACACCCCCAACATGGCTCTTAAACTGGACATCTCTAAGGCCTACAACAAAATTTCTTGGGACTTTCTCTTTTTGGTTCTTAGGAAATTTGGATTTCAGGATAAATTGATAACCTTGATACGGGAATGTGTCACTACTGTTAAGTATTCAGTGCTGGTCAATGGTTCTCCCCAAGGATTCTTTAATGCGGGTAGAGGTATTAGACAGGGGGACCCCCTTTCGCCCTATCTGTTCATCATTATGGCTGAGGTCCTGGGCAAGAACATTCTTTCCTGCCTAGATAGACAGAACCTGAAGGGGATCAGAGCTGCGTCTACAGTGGGGCCCTTGGCTGTCCAACAATTTGTTGACGACACTATGCTGTTTGGTGTGGCCTCGGTAGTGGAAGCTAGAAGATGGAAAGACCTGCTGAACTCTTATGTTGATGCCTTAGGACAATCTATAAATTATGAAAAGAGCAATGTGTTCTTCTTCAATGCCGATCTGGAGCTTCAAGAGAAGGTTAAAAAGATTCTAAACTGCAATAAGGCCAACCTCCCAGCTACCTACCTAGGTCTCCCCCTCACTGTCAAGGAAGTGACCCCCACTTTCTGGAACTCTGTCTTGGAGAGAACACAAAAGAAGATGGAAGGATGGAAAGGTAAACTCCTAAGCCAAGTTGGTAAGCATCAACTCCTGAAGGCCTCACTGCAACGTATCCCCACCTACTTTCTTACCCTCTTCAAAATGCCCAGATACATTGCGGATAAGTTTGAAAAGATTCAGAAAACCTTTCTTTGGATGGGGGTTGAGGAAAAGAGAATTTCTCTCATCGGATGGGATAAAATTTCTCTCCCCAAGTTCCAAGGGAGATTGGGTATCAGAAAGACTCAAATGATAAACAAAGCCTTACTGGCCAAGGTTGGATGGAATTTCCTTAAGGAGGATAAGGACTGGATGCAGATAATGAGAGCGAAGTACCTCCACAATGGGGAAAAGATTGGGGTAATGGAGAGGGAGAGCCTTCTTAAAGGCTTTGTCATTTGGAACAAAATGATCAAAACAAGAAGAATTCTGACTCAAGGCATTAAGTGGAAGCTGGGAAAGGGAGACAAAATCAAGTTCTGGCATGGCAACTGGCTGCATGGGGTCCCTCTGTCCAATCAGGATAATATCTACACCAAAGCTAGAGCTGTCACTCATTTTGGGAAGTTTGTCAGCAATTACTGTTGGAATTGGTCTGGACAACTGAGAGGGGGGGGGTGAATCAGTTGTCACACAATTTAAACTTTTCTGCCTTTGATCTTCTTTTACAACTTATAATTAAATTAATGATAAAGACATTTCAGCATCAATCAATAACACATGAGTAGAAACATAAATAACACACTTTGACACCAAGATTTTGATGTGGAAACCCGGTTCAGGGAAAAACCACGGTGGGGGTTAACCCACAAAGATTATACTTTGTTTAAAGTATTACAAAGGGGAATGCACATGCATTCGGGCTCACTACCCAGAGCTCACTGCTCAAAAGAAGGCTCACTGCCTACAGAAAGAAGATTACAATGAATTTGAACTAATAAATAGCATCTACAAATGCAAGGGTTCAGTTCCGGTTAAGCACAAAATACTGACTTAATACACTTCATCCTTACTCTGCCTTTTTTACTGTTCTGCTGACATTCGAGTCTTAGATCTCTGCCCTTTTCGCACTTATTCCATAGTCGCATCACCACGCACACCGAAATCATTCAAATCCATCGACTATATATATCCGCATCCTGATCTTCAACCACTTTTCAGTCGGCTTCAAGAACACTTAGAACTTTATTGAAGATTCTGCTCTGTCGGCTAAATCCATGTACAACTAGTAACGTGGACCAAAGCTTGCACTCACAAATCATCAATCAGGTCAGCTACTATCACTAATCATCACAACTTGTCCAACCAACAACTTCCATACATCCGGAACCAAGATCAATTACAAGATCGGCCTGTTCTTCTGTCTTCTCTGTCAAACTGTTAACCCGATACTCAGATGCTACTAACTTTTGAATCCTTCATCACGAGAGGCCAAAACTCTAGATTTAGATTATCCTGACAATGCTTATGACTCCCTTAGATCCACTGCAAATTCTGATTTACCACTGGAGAGATCCAGACCAAGATACCGAACCCTCTCGCCTGCTCTGTTTCAGACTTCCCGGACTTAGATAAATTCTGATTCTGACTTCCGATATGAACAAATTGTGTTATGCAGATGGGAGGAATAATCTTAGTTGCCATCAATGACAACACTTGTCATGCGTAGCAGTGTCTCTTGCCAACAATTACATCATAGTTCAAACTCAGGCCCAAAGATAGTGGAAGAACATAACCGACTGCTGGAAGGATAGCTAGCCTAGAGATCAAGGGTGCTTGTCTCTGCAATCGGAATTGAGCAATTACAGAATTCCTTTATTCCCCAGAGAGGATGAGATGCTCAGGGCCCAGGATAAGAAGGGGGCCTTCTCGGTTAAAACGGCTTACAATATGCTGACCAACAGTGGTCAAGATAGCAGTTTGTGGAAGAAAGTCTGGAACAAAAACCTGACTCCTAAGATCAACTTTTTCTGGTGGTCTACCACCCACCACAAAATCCTTACTACGAATAACCTAAACAAGAGAGGTTTCCAATTTGTTAACAGATGTGTTTTTTTCCAAAAAGAGGAAGAGTCTCTACAGCACATTCTTTTCCACTGTGACTTCACCAAATAGGTTTGGGGAAGGACCTTGGATAAACTCAGCATAGTTTGGGTTCACAATGAAAACCTCAAGGATTTCATTCATGGTTGGCTATCCCCCTTTACCCATCCGAGGATCAGAGAGCTTTGAAGGCAAATTCCCCCGCACTTGGGGTGGAGTATTTGGAAAGAAAGGAATAATAGAATTTTCAGGGAAATGGCTAAGAGTGCCAAGGATGTCTTCTTCTCCTTTTGCAGAATGGTCTCGGAAAATACGTCCATCAGCAACCTAAAACCTGCTAAGGAACCTGCCACTCAGCTGGAATTCCAGATCGCCAGGGACTGGGGTCTGACAGCTGATATGACCACCTTTGACAACTCGAAGCAGCTTGCCAGGCAAAACACCACTTGGAACCCCCCCCCCCAAGGACTGGGTCAAACTCAATTTTGACGGTGCGGAGAAAAAGACCATTGGCCTGGCCAGTGGGGATGGGGTCATCAAGAATGATGAAGGGAAACTTATTGCTGCTTATGTTGGGGGCATTGGCACCGAGTCCAACAATGTCGCTGAGGGGCTAGCCCTCTTATGGGGGCTTAAATTGGCCGTATCATTGGGAGTGGATAAGTTACAAATCGAGGGAGACTCAAAAATTATTGTTGATGCTGCTATGGGCAGGACTGACAGCGGATGGAAACTTAAGGACATCACCGAGGATATTACGAGCTTACTGACTAGGTTCACTCAGAAGGAGATAGGACACACCTATCGGGAAGGTAATAAAGTGGCCGATGGCATGACCAACTTGGGTCAGAACTTGAGCAATTGGAGATGCTAGAAAAAGCCAAAAACCTCTCTACACAAATCCAAAACCTCCTATGTAAGGAGCAGGACTCTATATCAAATTCTCCATGAGTGTTAATCAGGACAGGTCGGATACCCTACCTAAGGTTCGCCTTAGGACTAGTATGAGGTGTGATCCTAATAATATTGTTTGTAATATTATTAAGGATCCCAGAAGATTCAGTGGCGGGATGGGTTATCGTCAGATCAAATTAAAGAGCATGATTATTTGCATCAGTATGACGTGTAACCAAAGTACCATGATGACTTGGATGCGTCAAGGGGTTAATCACATGGCCACTCACGTGACCGTTGGTTGGTTTAACACTCC
This sequence comes from Cunninghamia lanceolata, assembly GCA_027924645.1. Classification (NCBI taxonomy): domain Eukaryota; kingdom Viridiplantae; phylum Streptophyta; class Pinopsida; order Cupressales; family Cupressaceae; genus Cunninghamia; species Cunninghamia lanceolata. Next base: position 4,804,076 of record BSBN01000495.1, on the reverse strand, counting down.
TAGTTTCCGTAGCACCCATTTTCGTGATTTTCGCAATCATAAGATGGGTTGCATACTAATTCGCATGAGGCGAATTTATGGACTTATGCCATTTCGAACTGGCGAAGTGACAAGTTGCTTATTAATCTTCGTGCCTCGCGCTGCTCTACATTTCATATTTGCAGTGGTAAAGATTATCGGCTGCAAAGAGCTTTCTTGTCTAAAATTTCTGCTAAGTGTTGTTGCTTACTGCAAATGGGGGGGATAGGACTCGAATTGAACCAGAGTCGTGTGAGGAATTTAGAAAGAATGAGACCCTTTGGCATATCTGCCAGGAGGGTGGGGTGGTGTCTTTCTTGGAATGCCTTTAGGGGCATGACAAGAATCTATCTATGCAATTTGCACAGTCTTGGGCGGACAGACATGTCCAAGTTGGTGGTGTTGGTTTTGAAGTGTCCGAAGACGTCATTGGGCTAGCTACGGGTATGCCCACGGACGGTGTGAAACATAAGAAGACCAATAAAGTCTCAGACCCGGAGGGCATGGCTTTGTTTTTGAAAAAAGGAAAGGTTTTGCATAGCCTGCAAGGTGGGTTCGACAGAGAGTAGCTCCCCAAACCCTAGGACGACGTCTACCATATGATTATCAAGTATTTCACACTTGAAGATAGGTTTTGACGTTTCTTCCACTACCACTTTGTTTTGCTGAATCATTTTAGATGCAGTAAATTCATAAGCTTTCTATTTTACCTACTTTCTTCCCTATAAGTTTCTGTTGAGGCTGCCATTGAACAACATAAGCTCGACCCTGAGAAACCCCCCATTCCGCTCCACCAAGGGCTCATTTATAGACTTAAAAAATTTCACTTAGCCCTTTGCCCCCCTAAGACTATCACCGCCACCCGCGTTGATAGCTCCTCTGTGATGCCTAAACCTAAGCAGAAACCTACCCATAGCAACCCTGTGATTATTACTAAAGTTACTCCTGAAAAATACATCCACTCCCACAAATCCACTAAGGCCTCTTCTGCCAAAAAGAAACCCGTTGTGCTGAATAGCCCTGAAATTCAAAATGTGGAACAGATAGCCCCTAAAGCGGCCAGCCCTAAACCCACCAAAAGAAAGCTTGTTGTCGGTAGTGCTAAGAGTGACATTCCCCAAAAGAAGGTTGAGGGGATGGATGGGGGTAGCCTCTCTGTGAATTCTGAGGATAATCCAAAAATGGAAGTGCACAACCTTGAAATTGAAGCCGAGGGTTCTGTGGATGGAGGGGATAGTAGTGCAAAAAAGAAAGAGGAGTATGTTATACCTCAGAGCAAGGTTAGGGCTCTGTCGACCAGAAGTTCGACTAGATTGGCCGCTAAACCTACCCCTGTGCGCAAGGAGCAAGTGTATTCTACAGAGTCGAAAGGCTGTGAAGAGAACCTGGATGGCGTGGATAAGACTAAGAACTAGGAGGAGACTGTGGTCCTGGAGACTATGGACGAAGGCCCGAGTAATTTCCCCAAACTTAACGTTCAGGGATCGGAGACGGATAGCTCTGAGAAAACTAAATAGGATACTGGAAAGAACAACAAGGGCAAGAAGATTACCATAAAACGCAAAGAGACTAAGGACATCAAAAATAGAATGACGATGCTGGAGAAGTTCATGACCCTGGCAAGGTTCACCTCTAAAGTGATGTACAGGTCTGCGACGACTTTGGCAATGCTGCAGGACATAGAGCTTACCAGGCATGGCATGAAGGATAAAGAGCTGAAGGAGTACGAGGACATGTACCAATTTATCATTGAGGATTGGGAACAACTCTTCAATTAGCTCGGGGGGCTTTTCTTTGTTTTTATGTTTCTGTTTACTGTTTGTCTGCTGTTAAACTGCTGTTTTGTGTTTTGTGTTGTTGGTGGTTCTTTTTGCTGTGATGGTCTCTTTTTGCTGACTCTCTGGCGCTCCCTTGGGGCTAATATGTAATGGGCTCAGCACCCTTGTTTTGCCGCTTATCTTATCAAAAACATAGGAAAAACTAGATAGAGGGCAAAGGAAAGAACAAAACTAATGATCTATATAAAATGAAAATCTTGACAATCTAGAAGAGAGTTAAAGTTCAATATGGTACCTCTGTCCTATATTGTGTTTCTTATATATATTAATGATACAAAAAATGAAATATTGAAATTGTTAATATACAAAGAAAGCTAAGAAACACATGAAGTTCATCATCTAGACCACAAGCTTTATTTTTCTTCACATGTAATATGGATGTATCCACCTGTAACATATCTTAATCTTGGTTACATGGTATAACTTCAATCAAAAGAACCATAATCTTGATTCATAACTTATTTGGAATCCATGTTCAATTCAGGCAAATATTCAACCAGCACCTAACAATCATCATCGTTACAATTCAACATCATTCCAAATGAGAATGATCAGAGTCATCTTACGAATTATTGATAAGAGCTAGATTTTTCCTAGGAACACTTTAATACCATTTTATCATCTTTATCTTATTTGCCATAATCAAGGAACAACTTAAGAAATTTTTTTTTAAAGTTTGGCTAATAAATTCTATTTGGGGTTAATCACTATCGCAGGTACATTAATTAGCATTCACTTCATACTCTTTATTGGATCGTTTATTATAATCTTATCCCATCCTACCACGTTTACAATCATGTATCAATAAATAAAAAAGTCGGTTATAAAAGTTAAAACAAAATACCTATAATTTTTGATATATCTGTGTCAATATGGTTTTGCTGTCCTATATTATGTTTCTTATATATAATATAAATGATGAAATATTAGAATTGTTAATGTGAAAGGAATCCTAAGAAACATACTAAGTTCAACAGACTGTTGTCCTATATTATGCTTTGTTTTGATTCTATTTGTAGTATGGACGTATCCACCTGTAACATACCTTAATCCTCGTTACTTGGTATAATTTTAATAGAAAGAACCAAAAAGTTGATCTGTACCACACTTAGAATACATCTTCAATTCATGCTAATCTGCAACCTTCACCTAACAATCATCATTGCAATTCAGTATCATTCACAAATGAGATTGATCACAGGCATCTTACAAATTATTTATAAGAATTAGATTTTTCCTAGGAAGATTTTAATACCCCTTCATCACCATTATTGTTTTTGTCATAACTGAGGAACAACTTAAGAAAGTTATTTTCTAAAGTTTGCCTGATTAATTTTTAATTGGAGGTAATTACTAACACAGGTATATTATTTATCATTCATTTCATACTCCTAATTGGATTGTTCATTATATTTTTATCCCATTCCACCAAGTTTACAATCATATACCAATAAATGAATATCTTTTTGGATTGCAATGACTGAAAGAAAGCAGGGAAGAAGCAAAAGCAGATAGCAAGGGTGGCACAAATACAGGTTGTGGGAATATGAAATTCAAAGGAATCAACAACATCACTGGCAACCAGAACAGCATCTGCAAAGGGCAAGGGACTCCTTCCCTGCGCACCTCCATGTAAATTCTACCACAACGGGAGCAAATGCAATTTTTCTGGGGACTGTTCAGAATCACAAGGAGCTAGATGAGAATAAGAATGAAAAAAGCTAAGTTACCGGTTCTGGTACTGGTTCGGGTTCGGGTTCGCGGGTTCAGTCAAAATTTTTTTGGTGTGGGTTCGTTTTGGGTTCGTCCATACAAAAACATATAAAAATCAAAAATATATTCATATTTGTAACAGTAATTAAGTTCAGAATACCATAGCATCATGAATATGATCATATAATAAACAAAACCATACTAGTGTTAGAAATTAAAAACACTACAATGTCAATTAGTCAAACACGAATGTCGAATGTCATGATATATATAGTTATTACAATTCAAAAATCAAAATTATAATGCCAAATGTCAACAATCAGCCAATGCCATCACTAATTAGGCATCACTGTCATATGGGTCATCAAAAATATCATCACCACAAGCCATATGAGCATCATCAGATACTAGTATATTAGTAGAACCACAAAAAGTGGCACTGGCACTGGCACTGGCACTAGCACTGGCACTCTCATGCCCACTAGGGCCACTACCAATCTCAACATCAACATCAACTTCAAGTGCGGCAAGGTGGGAAATGGTAGCATCCAGGTTAGTATGCTCTGGCTCGATATCCCACTTCCTTGAGTCCCCTTCCTTGTAGTCCTTGTTTTTGTGTGTAAGGAGGCGCAAGTTCGAATGCACATACACTAAGTCCTCCGCCCTTTTTGAGTGCAGCCTGTTACGTTTTACTGAGTGGATGAAGGAGTATGTGCTCCAATTCCTCTCAGAAGTTGATGAACTAGCAACCTATTAATACAAGACAACATTAGACAATTAGAGTTATAAATTAGAAATTTCGAATTTAGAAATTAAACTTAAAAATCTAAAAGATAATAAAACTTACTTGCGCTAAAATTTTTATTGCAAGAGGTTGTAGGTGTATGAATGATTGGCCATGGAAGTACCACCACATATGAGCATCAACCTTATATTTGTCAACAAGAGCATCAACACCCATGTCCGTGGAGCTCACAAAATGCATGAACTCGGCTCTAACTGCTTCTCGTATGTCAGGATCAACAAAGAGTCTGCGAAATGCTGCCTTGTACCCCTGGCTGACTTCAGCATCTCTATATGGGGCAACCCTTGTCCCCACAAAAAGGAGTTGAGCACTATAATTTTTGGGACTCAGTGCAAAGGCAAGAAGATGCAATGGGGTGGTCATTTTGTCCCATCTCTCTTCAATAATTTGGTGTATTTGATTGAAGAAAGTTTCTTCAGGATCTCACTCATGTTCATTTATGATGGCTTTCATCTTCTCAATCATTGAGTTGATGCCATCATATACCTCTCCCAAACAAGGCCTATCCATGTCGGTATAACGGATCATACTCAATATGGGCTCGGTAAAACTGAGGAGATACTCAACACGATCCCACCAATGGTCATCTAGGATTAGTTGCTTAATTTTTGTTGCCCTTTCAGTGCTAGATTGCCTCCATATGGACCAATTTTGGCTGGTGACCATGCTAGAGAGTGCCTCTTTAACCTTCACAAGCTGTCTTAAGACAATTGTGTTGGAGGCAAAATGGGTCTCAGCAACCTATAAAAATCAAAATAAAAAAAATAAAAAAATAAGGCTTCTTAAAAAATAATTTAAATAAATTTACAAAACTCAAAAACATAAACTTAAGAAAAAATAAAAATTGCTTGAAGCTTCACTTACCTTTAGCAGCTCCAATCTTGAGAATGATCTGAAAATGCCTTGTGACATATGGTGGTTGGTGATGAACATCTGGATGTCTTCTGCCTCACTATACACCTGTTTGATCCAATCAATTTTTTTGCCAATTTTTTGTAGCATAAGGTTGAGGGAGTGGACCGCACAAGGTGTCCAAAAAATGTGTAACGCTCCACAACCAATAAACCAACTGCTCTACAATTTTTTGCATTGTCTGTTACCACTTGAACCACGTTTCGAGGCCCCACTTCCTCAATGGCTTGACAAAGAATATTAGCAATAAATGGACCATCCTTCACCTCCCCTTCACAATCGACTGCCTTCAAAAACATAGCCCCTTTAGGGCACACTGCAATAACATTGATCAATGGCCAATTTTTTGAATTTTTCCATCCGTCAGAAACGATGGATAAATCTGTCTCAACCCAAGATTCCCTTATGGGCTTCAATTTATCCTCTACAAACTTCACTTCCTTTTCCAATAAGGTGGTGCGCACATTCTCAAAACCTGGGCCCTTAAAACCTTTTGGAGCATCATTAATTGCTTTCACCATTTCTTTCCAATACGGTGAGCGAACAACATTGAAAGATAAGCCATTCGCATAGAGACATCTTGCAATTTGTTGATTAGCAAACTCACGAGACTCATTGTGAAATGCCGTTTCCAATGGTCCCTTTGATCTTTTGCATGCTACAGGTTCAACTGTGGGCAAAAATGGGTGGCTCTCTACATGTTCCTGTTCAAATTCTGATGGTGATGCTGATTGAGGGGGCTTCATTCCTCGAGAACCTCTCTAAGTCTTTAGCAAAGGGTGACTTGGTTTACGACCTGATGCTTCCTCTGCTTTTTCTTGCTCTTGGATATATGCAAGGACTTGAGCTTTGGGGATGGGTACACCATTTTTTCCAGGGCAAGCTTTGATGCCCAACCTAGGTATGTTACACAAATGGGCTTTCACCCGACTGTAAGAGCTTCTATACTGAACCCCACAACCATTGCACATCCATATATAACCTCCACTGCCTGGAAGTGGTTCTAACATTTTAACATATTTCCAAAGGGGAGAATTTGGATCTGTTTTGAACTTGGGTTTCTCCAACGAGGTTGAACCGCTTGCCATTGTAATCCCTATGCCAAAATTTAAAAAATCAATAAACAACACAATGAACACATCCCATGAATTCAAAGTTTCAAACAAATGAAATTGAAAACAAAAAAAATAAATTAAAACCAAGTTGAGTTTAAAAGCTTTACAAATGTGCCATTGATTTATAGTAGAATCTAGATAGAAGAATTTCAATTTAGAAAAAAGAACAAAAAAGATTCAAAACAAAAGAAAAATGTAGAAAAAAAACACCAAAAAAACCAACCTTTTTTGCAAAATCTGCCTCTAAAATCCCCTTTGTAGCAAACGAGCTATTGCACACCCATAGGAATAGCAAAACAATCGCTTTAGATCCTTCACCAATCGATCTTCAACTCTATAGATTTGATGGCAAGACAAAAAAATAGCTTAGCTCAATATGGAAGAGTTTTGTTTTTTCATTTGGAATGAGCAAAATAGACTGTTTTTGGTGTTTAAATTGTTTCCATATTATGCTTTTAGGGTTGGAGGAGTGTCAACTTAAAAAAAAACAATTAAAAAATGTCAAAATTTATTAAAAAATCAAAAAAATACTTGACTTTTTCACGTCCTCCTGTGGGTTCGTCGCGGGTTCTGCGAAATTCGGCGTGGGTTCCTTGTGGGTTCGCCCGGGTTCGTCCCGGACGAACCCACAATCAAAGTGAAGAACCCTGGGCGTATCCCAGGACGAACTAAACCTGAACCAGGACTCGGGCCGGACCAAACCGGGACCCAGGGATTTTTTATGAAGAACCGGTAACATAGGAAAAAAGTGATCAAGACATTAGGATTAATCTCCAAATGATAGAAGTGGAGAACTGAATATCTTCTTTGGCTAATTTGGCCATCATTGGGAAATTCAATGGAATTTGGCCTGCAAAAGCGAGAATAGAAAAACCGGTCAAACTGTCATGTCCCCTTTGTAGAATTAAAATAATCGGGAGACCCGAAGCCTATTTCTTATTTCCCTTAGGCTAAGGGATAAAGTTAGGGAAATAATTTAACAATACTATTTTAAGTTGTCCTAATAACTTACTTTTATAATATTGTTAAAGGATCACTTATGTATTATTATAAAGTGGGCCTAATGTAAATATTTTGTTAAAAAGTGTTTCTAGACACTTCTAGAGGAGATTTTAGGCAGGAAAAGGAAATTCAGACTAAAAAGGTGAGATTATAAAAGGAAGAGTTGGGCTCAGAAGAAGGCATCCATTTTATGAAAGCAAAACCCCTTTTCTCTAAGATCCAACATTTGTTCATCTTCTTGCGTGAGGACAAAAACCCTCTTGGTATTCGGGATTTGAAGGATGGAAACCCTCTAGATTTCCAATAGGGATTGAGGACGAAAACCCTCTTGTCCTTTGTGGTGATTTCATCCAAAGATCACAGTTGTGCTAAAAGGATTGAGACTTTTTTAGTTTCTGAGTGGTGCTGAAAGTTTGTAAATTAAGCTCCAGTTGTTGAAGATTTTCAGATTGTGGGAAGTTTGCTACAATACTTTCTGTACTACTACAATGCCCTGTCATTTTGTGAGTTGATCTTTTATCCATGGTTCGCGTTTGCCGGTGTGTTTCTAGTGTGGTGTGTTTGCACTTAGAGTGGTGTGTGTTTGCTTTAGTTATTTTAGCATTCAGTTTGGTAGTGGAGTGCATATTTTGTATAGTGGTGCAGCCACTCATTACATTTGAGAATATCAATAAAGGATTGTTTTTCCATCTAATTGTAATGTCCCCCATTTAGCCCATATGATCAGTTGATGGAGATTAGCCTATCATCGGACTGTCGTAGGCTAATCACAGTGGTTAGAGGGTCTAATTGGGGACTTACTATTTATAGTAAGTTAGGTTGGAGCGACTTGCTAATTATAGCAGGGCAGAGTTAACTTAGGCCTATTTTATAGGAGTGTTTCTTTTAGAAACTTGTTGTTTTATGTAAAACAACCACTTCCATCAGTTCACTGCCTTTCTTGGGCAGTTGTACGGACTGTTGGGAAGTGGAAACGTTGGGGAAAGTTTCCTATAAACTTTAGTTTGTTAAACATGCCAAAAAAGAATAGAGAGGAGTCTTTTAAGAAAAAAACTGTGTTTTCTGCTTCTTTTATTAAAACAGTCATTCTGTACGGCCTGGTACGGATTGTTCATGAGTTGAAATGTTGGAAATTTGTTAGGTTTGCAAAACACCTTTCATTTGCATCTACTTGGAGCTCTTGACACTTCTGTAGAAGGTAGAATCAATCCAACTTGTAGAAATTGTCTTGAAACCCTCTTAACTAGGGTTTGTGTCCAAAAATGGTGAATTCTTCCTCTATCCTCTGAAAGTTTCAACCATTTTCAGAAGGATGGGGAAGATTAGGTTAGGTTTTATTGTTTTCCATGGCTTGCAGGTTGTAGACTCCTCTTCCAAGCATCTGGCATGATCCTAGCTAGTCAAAAACAGTGACTAGTTGGAAGAAATGGTGTAAGAGCAGTGTTTATCTTGAAAACAGCCACGTGCACAGTCAAATGAAGATTGGATTTCATGTCTTGAAGCAAGGACAGACCTCTGAGATGGTTGGTAGAGCCTTAGAAGGCAGGTTTACTGCATTCTTTACATATAATATGAATTAGGCCTTCTTCTTTGGAGAAAAAAGCAGTTTACTGTTTTCTGTACGTCAGTGGTACAGTATGGCTGCATGTTGGAGGAAGAGTACCTGTTCCCTGTAAGTATTTGGATGATGCATTGATTGTTGATGGCCATTGAGAGTTATGGGTGTTTAGTGTTGTGTAAATGTTCTCTTTGTCTACAAAGTTAACCTCCTTTTAAGACTGTTTCCTTAAGACAGTCATAAGACAGTTGTTGTTTTCTGTCAGAGCAAATAACAGTAGTGATGTGTTGGTCTGTGATTTCATGTTGATCCAGCCTTAGCAAGGGTATGTTGGTTGAAGATCCATGCTTGTAGAGGGGAGTTAATGCTAGTTTAATCGTTCAAAACAAAAAGGCTTCAAGACACAAACTGTCACCTTAACACTGTCATAGGACAGTCAAGTAGCAATTGCTGTCCTCTGCCCTGTATAACACAGTATGGCTGATGCATGTGAGTAATGGTTGCTTGTTCACATTGAATGTTTAGTGTGTATTGAGTGCTGATGGTCATTTGAGGCCCTTGAGAGGTTGATTGAACCAATTCTATAAGACTTAAGTCTTCTTCAACCACTGTCCTAGAATAGTCCTACTGTTGTCACTGTCCATTCCCTAGAAAATGCAGAAATTAGTCTTTTGGTCAGAGACCTCATGATAGTTATGACAAGTATGTGTTAATAGTCATATGTGGACATTGTTGGTAGAGGTGTGGGTAGGAAGTTGTGAGTTCTTAAAAGGTGGATTGTGCAGATAGGTGGGATTGAGCAGTAACTCTCCAAGGTGAGGGATGGGCAGCCTGTGAGGAGGACACTAGATAGTGGTCCTAGGCTAGATCAATCTCAGGAATAGCCTTGTGTAGGCTTTGTAAACACAAACATCTTTGTAAACTTCTTGGAGGAAGTTGAGTGACTTAAGTTCATTGAGTGGACTTCTACAACCTCTACCTTACCTCTACATCATATTTATCAGAGCCAATATTCTGACTGGAAGCAAGTGTATGTCAGAAGAGGAAATTGAAACAGAGGCTAGTACAATGCCTCCCAAGACAATGAGTCAAGATGCCATCAAGAAGTTGGTGGAAGAGATGGTTGAAGCAAGACTGCAAGAAGCAAGATTGCAAGAAGCAAAATTGCAAGAAGAGAAGTCTAAAGGCAAGACCAAAGAAGAGGGAAGTTCTTCTGATACAAATGAAGAAATAGAGACAGAAGAGGATCCTCTGGAGCAGGATGTCTGCAGATCAGAAAGCCTTCTTGAATGCACTTAAGGGTGCTCATGGAGACAGTGGTGATCCCAAGATGGATGTGCCTACTTTTCATGGCAAGTTGGATGGAGATGTTCTCACCGACTGGATAGAAGCTATGTGCAACTTCTTTGATTACAAGGAGTTCAATGATAGCAAAAAGGTCAAGTTTGCCAAGACAAGGCTAAGAGGTTCTGCACTTGTATGGTGGAACTATATGCAGAGTGAGAGGGAGAAGATTGGGAAGAGTCCCATCACTAAATGGAGTAGAATGGTGGCTATGCTCAGAAGCGAGTTCATGCCACCTGACTATGAGATTCAAATCATAAGGAGGTTTCAGAATTTGAGACAAAAAGACATGGATGTGGCTGCCTACACAGAAGAATTTCATAGACTTAGTATGAGGGCCAATCATAATGAAGATGAAAAAGGGATGGTGGCTAGGTACCTGAATGGACTGAAATACAATCTGCAAGATGAGATAAGTTTGGTGTTGCCAAAGACAGTGGATGAATGTTTCTTATTGGCCTCCAGAGCAGAGGAAAAGCTGAGAAGGAAGGGTGAACAAAGTGCCAGAGGTAGAGGTGGCAGAAACCAAAGAGGTAGAGGCAATTTTGGCCGTGGATAGTTCAACAAAACTGAAAATAACAGTCAGCAAGAAACACAATCAGCAACAGAGCATAGAGGAGGTTTTAGAGGTGGCAGAAGTCATAATGGCAGAAGCAGAAATGGTGGAGGTGGTAGAGGACCAGGAGTCTTCACTGGAAGATGTTATGGCTGCAACCAAGTTGGCCATACAATGAACAAATGCCTAGGGAAAGCCAGCAACTCTTATGACAGTGGGAAGAGAAATCAGTTAGTGAAAGATGATGACTGTGAAAGTGTGAATTCACCAATGGGAAGTGCTGCACCTGTTTTAGATGGAGAGAGTATGATGATAAAAAGGTCTATGTTGAAGATGCTATTGAAGCAAGAGCCCCCTCAGAGAAAGAATCTTTTCAGAACCCAAGGCCTAGCCTATGGGAAACTCTGCAAAATCATAGTGGATTCAGGATCTACTGAGAATGTGGTATCCACTAAGATGGTTGAGAAGTGCAAGTTGAAGAGGCTGCCTCATATCAGTCCTCACAAGACTTCTTGGTTGAACAAAAACCAAAGTTTCATGGTGGAGGAACAAACTTGGGTTGAATTTGCAATTGGGGACTACAGGGACAAAGTGCTATGTGAAATCATCCCTATGGATGCATGTCACCTGCTTCTTGGCCGTCCATGGCAGTATGATGTTAAAGCTCAGCATGATGGTGAGAAGAACACTTATGTCATCACCAAGAATGGAAGGCCATTCAAAATGGATCCTTTGTTGGAGCAGCCCAGGGGAAAGGAAAATAACAGCAGTGTCATGTTGGTGAATGGCAATGAGTTCCTAAACATCTTGAAGGAGAATGACAATCAGGGGTATGCCTTGGTCATGAAGCCCAAGAGTGGATCAGATCAGCAAGATTAAAAACAGAAGGAGATTCCATTGGAAGTACAGCAACTTCTAGATAAGTATCAAGACCTTGTGGTAGAGGAAGTTCCCAACTCCTTACCACCCATGAGGGATATTAGTCATCAAATTGACTTAATACCTGGTGCTACATTGCCTAACAAAGCTACATACAAGCTGACTCCACAGCAAAATGAAGAGGTGGCAAGGCAAATTCAAGATCTCCTGGAGAAAGGGCTGATTAGGAAGAGTCTAAGTCCTTGTGCAGTTCCAAGTGTACTTGCTCCTAAGAAGGATGGAAAGTGGAGGCTATGCACAGATTCAAGGGCCATAAACAAGATCACCATAAGGTACAGATTCCCAATGCCAAGGATTGAAGATCTCTTGGATTACCTGGGAGGATCATGCTATTACTCAAAGATTGATTTGAAATCTGGATATCATCAAATCCGGATCAGACAAGGAGATGAATGGAAGACTGCTTTCAAGACCAATGAAGGTCTTTATGAATGGCTTGTTATGCCATTTGGTCTTAGTAATGCGCCAAGTACATTTATGCGCCTGATGAATGAGGTATTAGTTGAATTCATTGGTAAATTTGTTATTGTTTATCTTGATGACATATTAATCTTTAGCAGGACAAGGGAAGACCATGTGAAGCATGTTGGTCAGATGTTGGAGAAGCTGCATGAGCACAAGTTGATGATCAACTTAGACAAATGTGAGTTCATGAAAACTGAACTTGTATACCTGGGATTTGTCATTTCTAATGGCTGTTTGAAGATGGATCCCTCTAAGGTTGAGGCTATTCTCAATTGGCCTACCCCAAAAACAGTGGGAGATGTGAGAAGTTTCCACGGATTGGCGACTTTCTATAGGAAGTTTATCAGAGGTTTCAGTCACATTAGTGCTCCCATCCTCAACACCATCAAGGGTGGAGTCAAATGTAGATTCCAGTGGACAAAGGAAGCTGATGATAGTTTTGAGTTGTTGAAAACAAAGGTGGCTGAGTTACCTACCTTAGTACTCCCTGATTTTGATAAGGTGTTTGTTGTTGAGTGTGATACAAGTCAGCAAGCTATTGGTGCTGTTCTCAGCCAAGAAGGACATCCAGTGGCATTCTTTTCAGAAAAGTTGAATGAAGCCAAGCAAAGGTATTCTACCTATGACTTAGAACTCTATGCAATGGTGCAAGCTCTTAAGAAATGGAGACATTATTTGCTGCCCAAAGAATTTATTGTGTTTACTGACAATCATGCTTTAAGCTTTCTTAACAATCAAGAAAAATTGAACCATAGACATGTTAAATGGATGGAACAGCTACAAGTTTATACCTTCACAATTAAACACAAAAGAGGTGTCTCTAATAAGGTGGCTGATGCATTAAGTAGGAGGTTGCTTCTTATTCATGAAATTCAGTTAGAAAGCATGGGTATTGACTGTTTAAAGGAGCTGTATAAAGAAGATTCTGATTTCAAAGAGGCTTATGATGTCTGTGTGAACTTGGCTAACACATTCCATGGAGAGTATGCAGATTTTGTTTTGCAGGAAGGCCTCTTTTTTAAGGGCAATTTGTTGTGTGTCCCTAAGTGCTCCATGCGGGACAACATCATCAAGGAGAAGCATAATGGTTCTTTAGGAGGACATTTTGGCTTAGACAAGACACTAGAACAAGTCACAAGGTTCTATTTTTGGCCAAAGGTGCAATCAGATGTGAGGAAGTATGTAGCTAGTTGTGCAATCTGTCAAAGAGCCAAAGGTGTGTCTTCAAATGCAGGTCTATACTAGCCCCTTCCCATTCCCAATAGACCTTGGGAAAGTATCAGCATGGATTTTGTGCTTGGGTTACCCAAGACAGCCAGAGGGGTGGATAGTGTGTTTGTCATTGTTGATAGGTTCAGCAAGATGGCTCATTTTGTGCCATGTAAATGCACAAATGATGCATCTCATGTTGCAGGTTTGTTTTTCAGAGAGGTAGTAAGGATACATGGTTTACCATTGTCCATTGTAACTGACAGAGATTCTAAGTTTGTAGGTCACTTTTGGAGGACCTTGTGGAAGAAGCTGGGCACACAGTTGTCCTTTTCATCAGCCTACCATCCACAAATTGATGGTCAGACTGAGGTGGTTAATAGATCACTTGGAAACCTTCTAAGGTGCCTTACAAAGCAGCATGGTTTGGAATGGGACTTGGTTATCAGTTAGGCTGAATATGCCTACAATGACTCAAGAAATAGGAGCACTGGTAAAAGTCCTTTTGAGATAGTTTATGGCTTTCATCCAAGAGGGCCACTTGAGCTGAAGGATCTCCAAGGTTGGGATAGAAGGAGCGCACTTGGTGAAGAGTTTGCTGTCTCCATGAAAACAGTCCATGATCAAGTCAAGTTGCAACTAGAAAAATCAGTCACACAGTACAAAGAAAAGGCAGATTTGAAGAAAAGAGAAGTACAGTTCAAAGTTGGTGACTTAGTTATGGCATATCTGAGGAAAGAAAGGTTGCCAAAGGGTCAGCCAACTAAACTCCTGATGAATAAGATTGGACCATGCAAAATAGTGCACAAATTCGGTCCAAATGCATACGAGATTGAGCTACTAGATGGCCTTGGTATCTCTCCAATTTTCAATGTTTGTGATCTTTTTCCTTTCAGACCTCCATTGCTTGGTGAAAGTGGATCAGATGTGGTGGCTGAAGATGCTGATTGGATCAAGGATCTGCCTCCAAGCAAACCTTTACAGTTGGAGTGCATTCTGGATTCCAAAGTTATCAAGAAGACTCGGAGAGGTGTCTATAAGGACTACTTGGTAAAATGGAAGGATCTCCCTGACTCAGAGGCCACCTGGATGACTGAAGCAGATATCTCGAAGCATGGCATGACACTTCAACAATTCGCAACTCAAGGGACTTGAGTTTTTCCCACAGGTGGAGTATGGTGTAGGAGCTTCAATTTTAGTCATTTTTTTTACTATAACATTTTGTGACCTTGTTAATTTTGGTTTTTCCTAAGGCTTTGAAAGCCATTTTCTTGTTTTGTAATAAAGACTTAGTCATTTGATTGACTAGTCCAATATGGAGTTAACTTAGGCCTATTTTATAGGAGTGTTTCTTTTAGAAACTTGTTTTATGTAAAACAACCACTTCCATCGGTTCACTGCCTTTCTTGGGCAGTTGTACGGATTGTTGGGAAGTGTAAACGTTGGAGAAAGTTTCCTATAAACTTTAGTTTGCCAAAAAAAGAATAGAGAGGAGTCTTTTAAGAAAAAAAATGTGTTTTCTGTTTTTTTTATTGAAACAGTCATTCTGTACGGCCTGGTACGGATTGTTCATGAGTTGAAATGTTGGAAATTTGTTAGGTTGGCAAAACACCTTTCATTTGCATCTACTTGGAGCTCTTGACACTTCTGTAGAAGGTAGAATCAATCCAACTTGTGGAAATTGTCTTGAAACCCTCTTAACTAGGGTTTGTGTCCAAAAATGGTGAATTCTTCCTCTATCCTCTGAAAGTTTCAACCATTTTCAGAAGGATGGGGAAGATTAGGTTAGGTTTTATTGTTTTCCATGGCTTGCAGGTTGTAGACTCCTCTTCCAAGCATCTGGCATGATCCTAGCTAGTCAAAAACAGTGACTAGTTGGAAGAAATGGTGTAAGAGCAGTGTTTATCTTGAAAACAGCCACGTGCACAGTCAAATGAAGATTGGATTTCATGTCTTGAAGCAAGGACAGACCTCTGAGATGGTTGATAGAGCCTTAGAAGGCAGGTTTACTGCATTCTTTACATATAATATGAATTAGGCCTTCTTCTTTGGAGAAAAAAACAGTTTACTGTTTTCTGTACGTCAGTGGTACAGTATGGCTGCATGTTGGAGGAAGAGTACCTGTTCCCTGTAAGTATTTGGATGATGCATTGATTGTTGATGGCCATTGAGAGTTATGAGTGTTTAGTGTTGTGTAAATGTTCTCTTTGTCTACAAAGTTAACCTCCTTTTAAGACTGTTTCCTTAAGACAGTCATAAGACAGTTGTTGTTTTCTGTCAGAGCAAATAACAGTAGTGATGTGTTGGTCTGTGATTTCATGTTGATCCAGCCTTAGCAAGGGTATGTTGGTTGAAGATCCATGCTTGTAGAGGGGAGTTAATGCTAGTTTAATCGTTCAAAACAAAAAGGCTTCAAGACACAAACTGTCACCTTAACACTGTCATAGGACAGTCAAGCTGCAATTGCTGTCCTCTGTCCTGTATAACACAGTATGGCTGATGCATGTGAGTAATGGTTGCTTGTTCACATTGAATGTTTAGTGTGTATTGAGTGCTGATGGTCATTTGAGGCCCTTGAGAGGTTGATTGAACCAATTCTATAAGACTTAAGTCTTCTTCAACCACTGTCCTAGAACAGTCCTACTGTTGTCACTGTCCATTGCCTAGAAAATGCAGAGATTAGTCTTTTGGTCAGAGACCTCATGATAGTTATGACAAGTATGTGTTAATAGTCATATGTGGATATTGTTGGTAGAGGTGTGGGTAGGAAGTTGTGAGTTCTTAAAAGGTGGATTGTGCAGATAGGTGGGATTGAGCAGTAACTCTCCAAGGTGAGGGATGGGCAGCCTGTGAGGAGGACACT
Source organism: Cunninghamia lanceolata (assembly GCA_027924645.1). Lineage (NCBI taxonomy): Eukaryota > Viridiplantae > Streptophyta > Pinopsida > Cupressales > Cupressaceae > Cunninghamia > Cunninghamia lanceolata. The sequence goes on along the minus strand of BSBN01000495.1, from coordinate 4,787,739 downwards.
AGATAGTGGTCCTAGGCTAGATCAATCTCAGGAATAACCTTGTGTAGGCTTTGTAAACACAAACATCTTTGTAAACTTCTTGGAGGAAGTTGAGTGACTTAAGTTCATTGAGTGGACTTCTACAACCTCTACCTTACCTCTGCATCACTTTGTTGATGAAATATAAGTTAAATTAAAGATTGAACTTGTAATATTAAGGGTAAAGTGACTTATGTTTTAAATGTGACTTTAAGTTATAAAGTGTTTCACTTTATTAATAAAGTTATAACTTAAAGTGTCACACTAGGAGATGGCTTCATGGAGGAATAAGGGGGTCGAAGTCATAAAATAAATTAATAAAATATTCTTTTCCTTGGGCGTTGGAAGAGTGAGGAAGATAAAAGAAAGAAATGAAGTTCATTTTGATTATTCACTCACTTCTTTTGATATTCTCGTGCATTCTTGGAGCTTGAAGAGCTTTAAGGGTTTGGACTGGACTTGCTGAGACGAAAACCTCTGCAAGATCGCCTTCTTCGTGTGTGAAAGACCACATCATGGAGGAATATTGGAGGCTTCACACAGAAGCTTCATTTGAGCTTTCGTTTGATACATTTTGGTCAAGTTTTGGGCATGATATGATCATATTTGATGAAGTTTGATATGCAGATGTAAAGATAGATTATGAGGAGCAGATTTTTTGATCTTTGAAGTGTTTTGTGGCTGAGATCACACTCCATTGCTGGGCCGTACCAGTTCTATAACAGGCCATACTACTTGTGAGGGCTTTGGTGGAAGATTTCTTGGGGTTTTGTTGCTATAATCTATTTCTACAGGGTCTCATCATATTTGCAGTCTTATTCAGTCATTTATAGAGGAGTTTGTGGAGTTTTTGATGCCATTTGTTGCTGCTCACAACCTACAGCAGGACTGTACAGGTTGAGGAAGGACGTGGGTTTTTGGGAGTTGATTTCTACTCTATTTTGTAGCACTTATCTCATCAAAGTTTGGCGTCCAAGACCATATTTGCAGCTGCAACGTTGATACCTGAGAATTATTGCATTGTATGTGGATATTGATGACTTTTTTCATAGCTTGTAATGCTTGTTCCAGTACGGCACTAAAACAAAGTTGGAGATTTCAATATGGGTATGTCACAGTAATTAGTTTTAGCATATTTTGTGCTCTAGGTCTTCGATATTTTATTGATATATGCTTTAGATTTTTTGGATTTTGTTTATATGCACTCTATTCCATGTTTTCAATGCAAAATCAAAACATGCAAAAACAAACATGAAACCTTAAACCCATCAGCAAGCAGAAAACACAAAAAACTTGGCACAGATAATCCTATCCGACAGTGTATGTTACACTAATTTATGTGTTATGTTTTATATAAGATTGTTGTTTTTGGAGTATTTTCTACCTGTGTACCTTTGAGCATATATTATTGTTGTTTCCATTAATCTCTAAGTAGCTATACGGCGGTTCTACGTTCCATCAAACTTTTGTTCCAACCGCATCATGTGTATATCTGCTAATTGCAGCTAAGGGACATTACAGCTGGCTAGGCATGACAATTTGTTGCTGATTTGTCATCACCATCAGCATTTTGTTTGTGTTATTCCAGCCACAGCATTATATTTGTTTCAACATTTAAATCGTGGCCTTGTAAGTTGGATTATTGTTGTGATCATTAATATAATTTGGGTTTATGTTGTTTAATATTTGTTTGAGAATGCTGAAAACATCAATGTCAGTCAGTTGCTCATGTAAAGATTTTGTGTGTGATCAATATGGTTTTTCAATATTTAATCTTGATAACTGCATGCTGCTGTCCAACATTCATTATTGTTCTATTATTGCTTAGAAGGAAACTTAGAAAACTTAAGGGTTTATGAAAATTTTAGAAAGGAGCATTACAGTGGTATTAGAGCTAATGTAGCCCAATGATAGAGAAATCAAATTTTATTAGAGAGAACAGAAAAATTTGCAAGATCAGGGAGGAGAAATAGAAGAAATAGGGGAAAGAGGAAAGAAGGCTTTAACAAATGAAGAGAAAACAGAGATTCAGTATAACACCATTGTCAGTATGAGCGAAGGCCAGCAACATATGACAAATCTAATGGCACAATTATTACAAACAATGCAGAATCTAAGTGTTCCGAGGCCAGCCCAAACCCCCAATCACGAAGGAAGTGCTACTGCTGCTACAAATAATAGAACTGTTGTGGGTTCCGCATCTAGGCCTTTCCGGCCTAAGTTCTTACAAAGAGATGAAAAACCAAAACAACAAAAACAAGATCATAATCAAAATGGAGATGACTTTGCAGCTTACTATGATGAATACAAAGCTCTTGGACTAGCATTCTATGTAGAAATGTCTCTCACTAATTTCTACAATTTAAAGATGAAGAATGGGCCAATTATTAGACGAAGATAGAATATAAATCAACCTCATAGAGATTTGTAGCATGGTTTGGGTAAGTTGACCATTTCTATTTTTGATGTTCAAACAAATGTACAACTCATGCTTTGGTTCAGAAGTTAGATACATATTTTTCACTTAATCCTATGTTTGAGGAAGCTATAAAGTTTGCTACCCTTCATTTGGAATGCATAGCACGAGTGGTAGTACCATGGATTGGTTACCCAAGGGCACAATTTGATTAGTACATATGATGATTTCACCCAGAGATTAATTAACAGATTTGATAGGAAGGACGCTAAGATTCATTTCAAGGAGTTGGCTCAGTTAAGGCAAAACAACACAATGGACAGCTATGTAATAGAGTTCCAGAGATTATCAGTAATGGTTCCTGATGTCTCTAAAAGAAGGCTTACTATTTTTTTCGAGGAAGGTTTGACCGAGCCTCTCAAAGGTTGGGTGAAAGCCTTCAATCCACCATCCTTATAGGAAGCCATTAAGCGAGCACTAACATTGGAATCTTCAACACCCAAAAATAAGTTTAATTCAAAGATACCACCCTTGGATCAACCAAAGAAAACTTTTGTAATAACCACCTTTTGTGACGTTTTCACACATCGCCCCATTGCAAATGGAGACCCCCTCTTTTTTTGGCCCGGTTCCATTTTTGCTTTGATCTTGCAATTTCTTGCTCAGTTTCCGGTTGACCATGAATGAGTTCCCAAAGCGGTGAGCCTGCAAGATGTTTGAAACAGTGAAGGAGAGATCGAGTCCTTTCCAAAAAGGTGTGAAGCCCTAGTTGCCTTTCCTTAAGCAAGACTGGTCAATCCATGGGCGGGTGTCCATCATTCCACAGTTCCAATCCTGTTCCAAAACTCTAGTCCGGAAGTCTCTGTCCACAATTCCATTCCAGTGGTCTTTGTCCTAAGTTCCTGTCTAGGGTCCTACTCCAAAACCCACCATGATTTCTATTCCAGAGTTCTAAATCCGAAGTCCGGAGTGCATCAAGGGCTTGTCATTCCTTGGCGAAACTCATCAATCCTTGACTTGAAGTAATGGAAAATTCCAAGGATGACTATAGAGATTCCATGATAAATGAGGCAGTTCCTCGTTCCAAGGTATAAATCCTCGTTCAAATGTCAAGAGGCTTCATCAGGAGTGAGTAGAAATTCCATAGTTCAAGGTAGGAAAACCTAAGACCCAGTCCAACTTGAGACTTGGAAGATCCTCAGGAAGGAATTCCTGAACTAGATATTCCATGACAGGAACATTCCTGAAATGGATATTCCTTGACAGGAACATTCGTGAACTGGATTTTCCTTGACAGGAACATTCCTGAACTGAACATTCTTTGACCCACTCCAAAATGTGACCTTCTACCTTGCAAGAGTTCCGGACAGGAAAATTCGTTCACTTAGTGAAATCTCAAAACAGTAAACCCAAAAGTCATTCTAAAACCCATACTCCAGAAGGAATTCCAAACTGAAGATGATTCCCTAAACTTGGAACAAATTTGTCCTTGGGTGCAGATTCCTGTTCCAGGTGGATTGTGCGCTCAAGAGGAAAAGTTGTCCAGGTCGCAAAATCTTGTTGGAGCTGGATTTTGCACTCCAGGAAGAAAACTGTCATTGGGTGCAAATTCCTTGACCTACTGGATTTTGCGCTCCAGGAAGAAACTTACAAAATTCCTAATCCAATCTGAAAGTATGACCTGCATGATGAGGTTCCTAATCCAGTCTGAAAGTATGACCTGCATGATTAGGTTCCTAATCCAGTCTGTAAGTACCTGCATGATGAGGTTCCTAATCCAGTCTGAAAGTATGACCTGCATGATTAGGTTCCTAATCCAGTCTGTAAGTACCTGCATGGAAAAGTCCTTGCCTGTTAGGGAATCTCACCTTGGAATCTAGAATCCCTAAAGGGATAGAAGGTACTTCTTGTGCCAAATGATTAAGTTTCTGAATTGAATCTCTGAAATCAATGTCAAAATCCATCCTTGCAAAATTCTAAACTGAATGATAAGTCCTTAACCAAAATCTTAAAAAACTTGCCAAAAGTCGCAAAATCCTGCAGGGGTTGGAATCTGCGCTCAGGGAGGAGGTTTTGTCCTTGGTCGCAAAATCCAGTACCCACTGGATTATGCGCCCAGGAATAAATTTTGTCCTGGTTGCAAAATCCAGTACCTACTGGATTATGCGCCCAGGAAGTTTTTTTTGTCCAGATCGCATAATCTTGCTCCTAGTGGATTCTGCGACCTGGACTGAAGGAATCCAGTTCCCTCTGAAATATGCAACATGAGAGGATTCCTGTTCAAAATGAAAAAAAGAAACCTTCCATCTGAGTGAGATTCCACAGAAGCAAAATTTCAAAGACTTGGCCAAATTTCAAGTAAAGTCAAAAAATCATTCCCAGGAAGAAATTGTCACATGTCGCAAAATCCAGTCCGAGGTGGATTATGCGCTCCAGGAGGATTTTTTTTGTCTTGGTTGCAAAATCCAGTCCTAGGTGGAATTTGTGCTCCAGGACAGGTGGAATCCTTCCCTGATGACCAGGAATCCCCGACACCTTGAAATCCGCACCACCGCCTGAAGGAGAACAAGATGAAAAACAAGGTCAGCCATGCTTTGGCAGTTAGGAAGAAAAGACAAAACAAGAAGGCAAATCGGGCATTCCTAGTCGTCCAAGTGGCAAGGTGACCTGAGTGCCTATATAAGGGAGGGAGCCCATGCCATTTCTAACCCAAATCCAAAGCTTTCCCAGTCCAAATGGAAGAGATTTCATCATTCGAAGGGTGAATTTCATCAAGGATGGAGCACTCTATAACTTAATGGAAATTTTGATCATGGAGTGAACGTCCAAAACTGAAGAATCCATGACCTCTTGGATTTTGTGACTTGGAATTCCTGACTGAGGAATCCCTGTCCAAGGAATCGTGCTCCACCTTCCATACGCGTCCTGCCCTGGAAACTCCTCCTGTGCATGCCTGGTAACCCTGGAATGGAGGAAAAGTTAGTCCAAGTGTGAAAGAATACCAGAAAGTGAAGAAAATCCTTTATTTGTTCAGGAATTTGGAATGAAATTAATCAATCATGCAAGTTTATTTCCTGTTCTATCTTTGGATTTGTAAATTCAAATCGAACTTATAATCTCTGATTTGGATATTTTCTGAAAGTTGGATATTTGTATTGCAGAGTTTAATTTATTACTGTCTTTTGTTTTCCCAGATGCAATTTCTACTTCTCATACACTTCCGATTTTTGTGTCAATTCGTAGTATTGCTGGGCAAAGACATTGATATATATATGTTAGTGACTGTAGGAGTCACATCTGTGATAGACGTGACTCCTCAAGGAGTCACGCCTATCACAGCTGTGACTTCGTCACCGTGTCTAATGAAGTCGGTTTCACCGATGTTAACAATTACTAATCGCTGTTTAGAATGCAGACTATGTTTATACTTTGGTAATGTATCATTCGATCATGCTATTGATATTTATTTTAACACACCTTATATATTAAGTATGAATATTTAAGTAATATTTAATATTACTTATATATTCATACTTACTATGATCATAATAAATACGTTATCTGATCGAAGCTACAAACAACTCAACACTCCCTCTTAGTTCGGGAAGATAACAATATCACAATAATCTTTGTGAATATCAATTATCTGATCTGTAATGAATTACTCAAAGTAATTTAATATCACATAACTCATGATATATAGTATCACCTATCTCGTGATACGTAGCATCACCTACCTCGTGATACTAAAGGATATACTATACTTGAGAACATTACATTCTCCTTATATATCCCAGTTATGGTATGTGCACTGACATTAAGTCACATAATGTCTACCATAACTTAATCATGATAACTCCATGATTCATACCAATATCAAGTCACATGATATCAGTCTAATGAACATTATAAGATCGTCACCTTATAATGTTAGGTACAAGTGTAGATTATCCAAAAGATCGTCACCTTTTAGAAATAAACACAGAATGGGTAGGCCCATAATGTCACAGAGTCACACTTATGACACAAGATGTTTACACATTAAACATCTTTAATATATTAGTACAAATCAATTAGAATTTTACATTTCAATCATACCAAGATTTTTCTTGAAGTATTCAACTTTCACCTTGAGGAGTGGTTTGGTAAGAATATCTGCAGTTTGATCTCCTATACTGATACACTCCAACTGAATCACATTCCTTTCCACCATATCACGCACATAGTGATGAGGAATCTCAATATGTTTAGATCTATCATGGAATACTGGATTCACGGATAGCTTAATACAGCTTTGATTGTCGCAGTGGATGATAGTTGGTTTCAGAGGTTTACCAAATAATCCCACAAGCAGTTTTCTAAGCCATACTGCCTCTCTAGCAGCCATAGAAGCTGCAATATATTCAGCTTCTGTAGAACTCTGAGCAACTGAAGATTGTTTTCTGCTGATCCACGATATCATTGCTGACCCTAAACTGAAACAACATCCGGAGGTGCTCTTCCGGTCAGTTACACTTCCAGCCCAATCTGAATCTATGAATCCATGTAGATCTAAGTCAACCTTTTCATATTTTAAGCCATAATTTAGAGTACCTTGAAGGTATCTCATTATATGCTTCACAGCCACAAGATGTATCTCCTTGGGCTCACACATATAGAGTCTAATAATGTACTTAGATATAGATGTAATTAACTATTGAATGGATGTGATAAACATATTTATATTTGTAAAGAAATAAAACTAATAATTTTAATTTATAAAGATTTGTTTCCATGGGGGAAGACATAGGTCTACATTCCATCATACCAAACCTTTTTAATATATCAATTGTGTACTTCCCTTGGTTTAGAATAATACAGTCTGATTTCTGCCATACTTCCAGTCCAAGGAAGTAGTGTAATAGACCTAAGTCCTTCATGTCAAATTCTGAATCTAGATCTTTCTTACACTGATCAATAAGGTGATCTTCTCCTGTAATCAATTGATCATCAACATATAATATCAATATTAACATATCACCTTTGCTTTGTTTGAAGTAGAGATTTGGATCTGCATCATTCTTTGAGAAGTCTAATCTCAAGAGGTAACTATCAATTCTTTCATACCAGGCTCTGGGGGCCTGTTTAAGTCCATATAGAGCTTTCTTTAATTTACATACATGGGATCCTGCATTGTGAATCTCAAATCCTTCGGGTTGCTCTAAGTAAACCTCTTCTTCAATGGTTCCATTTAAGAAAGCAGTTTTTACGTCCATTTGATGGACTTTCCACCCTTTGGCTGCTGCAATAGTTAGAACTGCCCTGACTGATGTATATCGAGCAACTGGAGTGAAGGTTTCGTCGTAATCAATTCCTTCCTTTTGTGAAAATTCTCTGGCCACAAATCTTGCTTTGTATTTCCCTATACTGCCATCTGCAGCATGTTCGATTTTAAATAGCCATTTTGAAGAAACAACAGATTTCCCTTTTGGTCTAGGTACTATATCCCATACATCATTCTTCAGGATGGATTGATACTCCTCTGTCATGGCATCCTTCCATACTTGGTGCTTAAGAGCTTCTATAGCACTAGAAGGTTCTGATTTAATGGATTCACTCATTAAAGCTACATAGCTAGAGAATCTCTTAGGTCTTGTGCTTTCCCTAAAAGCCCCTGATGGTGCGGCATAATTTTTTAGCTTCTTCCATTGTTTTGATGGCCCAAAGTGGTCTTTTCTTGGGATTTTCTAGTGATGTGATTTGTTCATGGTTTTCATCTTCCTCAGGATACTCCCTCTGAAACTCAGGTGTAGGATCCTCTTCTATGCCTGAGTTGGAAGTTTGAATTTCTGACTCAATATAATTTCTGGCTCTTTTGAAAGCTATGTCTTCTTCAAAAAACACATCTCTGCTTAGTTCAATCTATCTTTGACCAGGTATATATATTCTATAAGCTTTTGATGTTTCACTATAGCCTACAAAGATGCCTTTTCTTCCAGAAGGTTCTAGCTTAGTTCTTTTCTCTTTGGGCGAATGAATGTAAACAGGACAACCAAATATCCTTAAATGACTAATGTCTAGTTTTGTGCCAGTGAAAGTTTCTTCAGGAGTTTTGTTATCAATATGAGAGTGAGGACATCTATTCTGTATATAGACAGCAGTACTAGATGCTTCTGCCCAAAGAGAAGTGTCTATATTCTGATCAAGTAGCATAGCCCTAGCAACTTCTACAATAGTTCTATTTTTTCTTTCTGCAACTCCATTTTGTTGAGGATTATAAGGTACAGTGAACTCCCTCTTAATCCCAGTGTTTTTACAAAAGTCATTAAAAATGTCTGAAGTGTATTCACTCCCATTATCTGTTCTTAAGGTTTTGATTTTTCTCCCAGAAGAGTTTTCAGTAATGGATTTGAATTCCTTAAATCTTTTAAGGATTTCCTGTGATTCTTTACATTTAAGAAAATAGATCCATGTCTTTCTGGAGAAGTCATCAACGAAGATTACATAGTATAGAAACCCACCTAAGGAGGGTACAGACATGGGTCCACATAAATCTGAGTGGACTAGTTCTAATACTTTATTTGTTTTGCTAGAACTATTTTGAAAGGACCCCTTTGTATTTTTCCCTAAAGCACACCCCTTACATACCCCTGAATTACATTGTGTGAGTTTGGGTAACCCTGTAACTAGTCTTTCCATGGAAGATAGGGCACGGAAATTTAGGTGTCCTAGTCTTCTATGCCATATTTCATTAGAGTCTGCAATTTCATGAATTAGGGCTAGATTTGGTTCCATACATAACTCGTACAAGTACCCTTGTCTATGACCTATGGTTTTAGCTTTCTTAATAGTAGAATTCTTTGGCCATGCCAATACTTTGCTATCCATAAAGGTCACCCTCTATCCATTATCTTCAAGTGCAGATATGGAGACTAGATTTCTTTTCATGCCTGGGACAAACAATACTCCAATAAGTTGGATGGAGATGCCAGTCTTTAATTTGAGGGTGCATGTGTGTCATGTCCCCGTTTCCGGCTTGATCATCAAGTGAGGAATGGATTAGCCTAGTCCTCATTCCCGGAGGCTAATTCTAAATAATGAGGGAATGAAGTGGTTTTTGACTAACTTTGTTTTCTTATTTTGCAGGATCTAAGTCAGAAACCCAAAATTTGGCTAAGTCTGGAGGCCAAATAAGCTGGAAGTTGTCTAGGCGCCAATTTCACATCATACTTCCTGGATGAGCGCCTAGCATAGAAACATCATATTTTGAAGCACTTCAAACACATCAACTAGGGCGCTTGGGAGGAAAGAATGTTCTGATCTTCATAGTGACTCCAATTCTGCAAAATCTTCAAGAACATGATTAAGTGAACACTAGGCGCACTTTTCCATCCAAATTGACCCCAATGTGCACCTAAGATGTTGAATGCATACAACTAAGTGGAGAAACCCTTTTGAGCACTTAGGCGCCTATCACTGTTCCTGCAAATTTGATTGAGCGCCTAGTCTATCAAAGGCGTTAGCATAAGGCTCTGAGACACTAGATTGGCGCTTCATTTAGAAGTTGATACTTGAGGCGATAGATCATGGTGAAACAACCCTGGTATGGCGCCTAGTGAATTGTAAGGATATTTGTATCATCAAAGTGTTGAAATTGATTCTGGAGATCATCCTTCTAAATTGTGATCATCATCAAGTCCAGAAAAGTGATGTAAGAGTAAGGCACACTTTCCCTCCTCTTTGACCTCTCAGATGCACCTCCTTCAAGAAGGCCATTTTGCGCCTAAGGAAAGGATGATGAATTAGTTTCATTTCTAGATAGAATACTTGCATTTGGATATGACTTGGAAACTCCTAGTAGGTTGAATGAAGCTAGAGTTTACCCTAGATGATAGGCGCAATCCCATGGCACTGGAGCTCAGTTTTGGCACCTTCAAAGAAGAACACAAGAAGGAACTTGTGAGGTAAGGCACTTGTAAAAGGGAACATCTTGGAACATCTTCTAGGTGTTGAAGTGGTAAGAAACAACAAGTGAGTTTAGGCGCATCCATCAGCTTGAATAGCCTAGCTCTGGCGCCTAACAAGGGATCTTGTAAATTTGCACTTAAGTCTCTATCTTTGAAGGAGAAGGTATTCAAAGGACTTCATCCTGCTAGGCGCATTGCTTGGCATTCACCACCTTCAATTAGCGCCTAGAACTCATAATGCATGACATGAGCGCCTAGACTCCAGAGGGCTCATTTGGGCGCCTAATCTTGAATCAAGGTCCAAAAGTCTTCATTGAATGATTGATAAGTGTTGGAAAACATATAGAATCGCCAGACTTCACTAGGCGCATCTTCATGCCTCTACACCCTCAATTTGGCGCCTAGCCTCTTTGAAAACCCCAATTTGGCGCCTAACCCTAGCAAGGCGCAATATCATCTCAAGTTGGCACTTGGTCTTGAAAGCCATGCAGTTGCAACGTCATTTTGGCGCCTAGAGTCTAGTTGGGCGTCTAGGATTGAAGTCAAAATATGGCGCACTTCTTTGGTAGCGCCTAACCCCAAGTGGTGCCTAGATCAATCTCAATGAGCGCCTTAAGGAGGTTGGATAAGTTAAGTGTCCAGACACCTTTCTGGATCAAAGTAACATGTGGAAGTTCTTTCCAAGTTAGGCGCTCACTCCCAGTTGAAGCATTCCACCTTCCAGAACATCATGACTTGAAGAATCGTCAAGGAAAGTCATCTTACATGCAAGGCGCACTCCTACCTATTTTCTCACCTCCAGAATGCGCCTAGCCTGGAAAGGCGCCTATTCATGACTCTGCTACCTTAGTTGGGCGCCTGGGTCAACATTTGGCGCCTAGTCAGAAGATAAGGTAGTTGTAACTACCTGAGCTCTCATTGGTCGACAGAATGTCTTCGGGATCTGTGTCAAGGTCTCTGGATAAGCTTGCCAACTCAGAATGAGTCATCAGATGGAATATTCCCTTGGATATGCTTCTTGGGAAACGTGCCTTGGTTCCCCTTTGTGCATTGAAAAATGTGCCTTCATTGCCTTTGGAAGGCCTATAAAAGGAGGAGCTCTCTCATTCATTTGATATCTTAATCTTTTGACAAAATTCTCTCTACAAAGCTATTTAGCTTGTAATCTTGAGGCCTGCGAGTTTCAAGTGTTGGGGTGATGCTCCCTCAACTGACAAGGTGATGCTCCCTTGTTGTATTGTGAGGTGTTGACATTCAGTTGACATCATTGAGTTTGATTAAGTTAATCAAGTGTGGAAGTCATTGTAATCATCTAGGCTCCAAGGCCTGCTTTTGTAATTCCATCTGAATAAGGTTGTAACTTCATGCTATTGAAAGCATTATCCATGTAATAAGACATTGCAAGATGATTGAATTAAGCAATAAGACAAGTACCCATCTTTAAGGTTGATTCATTCAAGTAATTATCTTTGATGTAGATCTTTAAGTTGTTGAGTAGTTGATGAGTTGATAGCAAGTAAAATTGTTTTAAGGAAAAATTTTAGTAGAACTAGTTGGGTATCTTACAATGTGCCAACACCCTTGACTGGTTGTACAGAGTTATCTCCAATTGTTACTTCTTCGTCAGTCTCTTCTACCATGGTGTCTAGTAGTTCCCTGAACCCTGTGATGTGTCTTGATGAACCACTATCTATAACCCAGGTGTTGGATTTATTTGATACTTGGTTTGAAAGTGCAGAGTAGAATACATATTTCTCGGATTCATTATTGATCATGTTCATGACAATATCATTCATATTATGATCATTCTACACTTAGGCACATTATGACTGTTCTAACATTCTATGCATATGATGATTGTTCTATATTAGACATTTACATAATGAACACTTAACATTCGATATTTATACCATGATGATCATACTATCTTTCTTTTACATTTTTTTTTTTTCATTACCTTGTAGACATTAAGTATTAAACATTCTACATTATCTTCTAACAATCTACTGATTCTTAAACATTATGCTTATGATGATACTATTTCAGCTTATGAATTATATTCATGACCCATTTCTTTATTTGAATAATGCATATTATGTTCATGAGCACATTCGAATTCATAAAGCATAGTATTCAGATTTTCATGCAATGACTCATGTACATATTCAATTCTACCATTCAGATTCATATAACAATGACAGCTATTTAATTCTTAATAATTCACATACCTTTGAATAATCGGCAGACTGCTGGGTAGAATCGTATATGTGATGGATTTGAGAATAAGCTATAGGAATCAATTTCTTAATTACAAAGATGATTCGCAGCTGTGTAATTCTCATATGTAAGTTCTTCCCTCTGCTGATGTCTTTTGAGAAATGAGATGTATTAAATCTGAATCTCTCAAGTTCGATTTTCTGCCTGGATTCTGCTTAACTTGGCTCTGATACCATGTAAATTCAAATCGAACTTATAATCTCTGATTTGGATATTTTCTGAAAGTTGGATATTTGTATTGCAGAGTTTAATTTATTACTGTCTTTTGTTTTCCCAGATGCAATTTCTACTTCTCATACACTTCAGATTTTTGTGTCAATTCGTAGTATTGCTGGGCAAAGACATTGATATGTATATGTTAGTGACTGTAGGAGTCACATCTGTGATAGACGTGACTCCTCAAGGAGTCACGCCTATCACAGCTGTGACTTCGTCACCGTGTCTAATGAAGTCGGTTTCACCGATGTTAACAATTACTAATCGCTGTTTAGAATGCAGACTATCTTTATGCTTTGGTAATGTATCATTCGATCATGCTATTGATATTTATTTTAACACACCTTATATATTAAGTATGAATATATAAGTAATATTTAATATTACTTATATATTCATACTTACTATGATCATAATAAATACGTTATCTGATCGAAGCTACAAACAACTCAACAGGATTGCATTGCATTTAAGGATTTCGTTCTTCATGACTACTTGAGGTTTTCTCATTTTGCAGGATTCGACAAGGATTACGTTCCATGAAGAGGATGCTCGACGGAAATCCAGATGTTCGGGATGGATGCAGAGAGTTCAAAAGCTGGAGAAGATGACCATTTCAAGGATCCAGGAGTTCCAATAACAAGAGGACTACACATGCATACCAAGGGAAGATGAAGGACATCACTCCATTCCAGTGCCTGCCTTTCTCCCCTTAACACTCAACATGACTGGCGTAGGGAAGACAACTTCAAAGATTCCAGTTCAGTGACAGGGAGGCTTCGCATAAAGGATAAAGGAAGAATCAAGAGTCCTTTCAAAAATTTCAAATGACACGAAGAATGCCTGCATCAAGGATGACAAAATGGGAAAGATCACTCCAAGTCCAATATCAGGGATTCCAGTTCCGGAGAAGAGGATCAATCCTTGGAAAACCAAGAACAAGAGTACAGTCCACCATCCATTAGGAAGAATGAGAATCCACACCAAGGATGAGGAATTCCAACCTACGAATCCAAGACAGGGAATTCCAACTCAGAAAGGAATTCCATTCCAGGACCCTAAGGAAAATGCGCCCCTGCTCTAGGAAGGATTCCTCCACGTCAAAATTCCTGGACACCCTAGAATTTGCGCTCAGGATGAAGGATTCCTGGACACCCTGAAATTTGCACCCAAGGAACAGGATGAGCTGGCAATTGACTAGTCACCTCCCTACCAGGCAGCTTAGTCAGCATGGGCGTCCAGGATAGGTGGCAGCTTTTCATCTAGGACAAGGTGGCACCCAAAACAGGTGGCATCCTTCCATAGGGCCTATGACATGGTCTTACCTATCTCTTTAGGGTTCGGCGCGAATTTCGAGGAGATCAGATCTCCCCACCTCCTCTTTGTATTTTCTTGCCTATATAAAGGCTAAGAGGCCTCATTTGAAAAGGGCTCTTTTCTCTCATTTTTCATGCTCCTAGAGAAACCTGTTGTTAGCTTCACTTCTGTACTACCTGATTTGAGCTGAAAACTTCAAGGATCAACAAGATTGTTGTATACAGACTTTCCAGATCAATAATATAAGCATTGAAGATTGGTGTTTATATAGTTCTTTGGATTTTTGACATGGTTTTCCTGATTTCTTGAAGCATATCTTAAAGTTATTGAAGTTATTTCTCTTATTTTCAAGATTTTCATTAGATAATATGATGGAAAATGTTATTGTTGAATGATTGAAGCTGATTTGTTCATACCATTTGTGATCTATGGCCTGCGAATCACTTTGTATGGTTAGTCTGAACCTGTTCCAAGCCTAACTTCGACTGTTTCTGCATGATCAGTTCCATGTTCCATGTCAGGACAGTCTAAAAATCCTTACTTCCCCTCAGAAGATAGCACCATCCCTGCCTAGCTGTTGTCTCATGACAAAGCAGAGGACTGGTTCCAGTTTCCATCCTCAGCAGTAGTCTTTTCCATCAGTTAGTTTCCTGAACCCTCATTCATCTTTTGCATTTTCTTTTAGATTTTCGCTAGGATTAGTTTTCCAGAAGCTTCATTGCCAAGTCACACGCCTCTTCAAGAGTGGAACTTAGGAATTCCAAGTTGTCCATCTGTGAAGGAGTTCCATTCACCCACAAATCCGAGTCCGAGGAGTAATGAACTATTCCATGTCCATGAAGGAGCAATCTCACGTAAGTCCCCCTCGTGATTACCAGCAAATCACATCATTCCACTGAGTCTATCCCTGTGCACATCAAGACCTGACATTCAAGGAACCTTGGAGCAGTCTCATTCGATCACAAAGTTCAGCGTCTGAGAAGCTTTGTTCAAGAGAGGATAGGATACTCAGTATTTTATTCTATTGTTGTGGTGTCACAAAAACATCACCAACACCACCCTAGTTTTTTTTTTAAAGTTTCAATTGTAAACAAGATGCTAACATGCAATCTCCTCAACACCTTCTGATCACCCAAATCCCGAGATGGGCAAGGTGAGAGCATACAGTGCATTGGATTCACAAAAACTATCCAATGCAGCTACAGAGAGTATGCAATACAATGCTCACACAACCACTAGGCGGCCACGTTGTCCACAATCTGCGTTTGTTCAGCGGAGTGGTCAATGCAACACAAGATGATCGCACTAGGCAGCTAAGCCGACCACAACTACACTTATTCAGTGGAGTGCAAGATGCAATAGAATGAACACACGAGGCGGTAGAGCCGACCTTATCAACGCTTATTCAACGAACGTGTGTAATGCAGGCCATTGATAGAATGTCTAAAGCTTGATCGGACCAAAATGGTCGATTCATTGCAAGCTTGTTCATGCCAAACGAGCTGAGCTATGAAATGCTATAAATATTGGTAGTAAACCGTTCAATTTACAATATGAAAATGCATGATAATATGACCCATGGCGGTACTACCATCCAAGGTTTATTGTTATCATATTTTGCCCAACCCAAAATATTCTAGATTCTCTCCTATCAGAAAGATCCGATCAAAGAAAGCCTAAATAGGAGGTAAAACCTAAAATCCTTCAAAATCCAATGAATTTCCTTGCAAAAGTCCCCAAATTTTCATGTGGAGAATCCTCTCAGAAAACCCAGAAAAATCTAGGCCATTGCCTTAGTTTTTTACCTCCTTTTGGCCTTTAACGACAAAAGTTCAAGTTTTTGAACTTGCAGAAAAATCATGAAATTGGCTAAGGCATGAAAGAGAGTTTTCTCCCTTTGGTCGGCAATCTTTATCTTTTATAAACTTGGCAGACGATTCATCTTTTCACAGGTTTGCCGATTCAGCCATTTGCCGATAAAGCTGTAGGAGGGCGAATTTCATCAAAAATGACTAAGGCAAGAGCAGCTCTTTTCCCTTTATCGGCAAGTTTCATATTTTGCGAGCTTTTCTCCAAGTTTGCTTTTCCCCAGGTTCACCGATTCGGCGATTCGCCGATAAGGCAAGGGGGGCAGGTTGAGATCAAATTCGGCTAAGTAAAAAGGAGCAAGTGTTTGCCTTATCAGCAAAGTGATGGTTCAGCAAAGCAACGG
The DNA here is from genome assembly GCA_027924645.1 of Cunninghamia lanceolata. NCBI lineage: Eukaryota > Viridiplantae > Streptophyta > Pinopsida > Cupressales > Cupressaceae > Cunninghamia > Cunninghamia lanceolata. The sequence continues at coordinate 4,771,337 of BSBN01000495.1, read as the reverse complement.
TTCGCCGATCGGCGACTTTGCCAACATAATGAAGGATGGCCGAGTTTTGAAATGAAGGAAATCGCCGATTAAGCAAAGGATGAATGAAGGCATTGGCGAAGGGAAGTGGTTCGGCAAAATAAACTTTTGCCAACAAAGACGATCTAGTTAAGAATTATAAGCAAGAAAGATGTAAAATACCCTTTTTAAATGACTGAAAATTTTGCCAATTTTAGATAAGATTTCTTGCACTAATAACATCCAATTTCAAACACAATCACATATATATGAAACCATGAGTTACCATTGCATGTATCATTGATTTAATTTGAAATGACATCAAAAGCTTGCGGCTGTTATCAAGATTCAGTCACTGTCCCATTCATATCAGACTTTAATTATGCATGAAAATGAATCACAATTACAACCAAATTCATCACAAATGTTGCCAAATCAATGAGGAATAGTTTATTAAAGAGCCAACCCATAAAGTACCATGAAATATCAACATAAGCTACTAAAACCCTGACTGATATGACTGATCATAAGTCTGATATAATTCTGAAACCCTATATGAAGTAGCTGCCAATGTGCAATGAAGATATCTTGCCAACTATGCCTCTAAACACCTTATTATGCCAATCGGTAGGCTTGATTTTGATGCCAATTGACCCTATCAACTTGGAACTTCAATCTAACTTGGATTAAGTCTTCACATCAAACCTCTTTGGACCTGTAGCTGGCTGGAACAGTCCTGTAGTTGGCTGGAAAGTGCCCAGATTTGAAGAATATGCCAATATATCAACTCCAAAGGCTAGTGATGGCTTCCATATGCAACTTGCAACTTGTACAATGCTTCTAGACTTGTCTAACCTTCTCAAAAAGCCCTGAAACAATGTAATTGATTGACTGTCATGAAAAATCAGAACCTTGCAAATCATATAAATTTCACTCCAATGATACCATAAGCCCAAAACTACCTTGATAATGCTTCAATGAATCAAGGGCTTCAATATGATATCAATTATGCTTCCAATCACTCCTCTAAACCTGCAAATTGAAGCTCAATGGTGAATATTTATGCAATATCACCTCACATAGAGTATGGGGTCATCTCCATACAAACACAAGGGGTCATCATCTTGTAAATTGACAAAAAAATTGAAATCTTCAGCCAAAACAAGAGTAAGAAAACATACCAAAAGATCAATTGTTGCAAATTGATGTACAAGTTCTCTATTTAAACTCCTCAAGCATGGACGCCCCTCTTCCTTGGCATTTTAGAATGTATCTTGAATTCCACCAATGATGAGCAATGAACTTGAACAATATTGAATGAGTTACATCTAAAACACACTCATTTAAAACAATCTTTAATTGTTTAAATGAGATACATCTATTACATTTACAATTCTCACACCTAGCCTTGCCGTCTCCCAACAACTTGCATGCAATTATTTAATATCTTTCAAAGCATTTAAAATCTTGATCCTTGACATAACCAACTAGATATTTGGCATTCAATTTATGAACTTGCATTTAAAATGCTCCTCTATGCTTGCATCGATCCACAACTACCTCATGCACATGCATTAAATGATGATATTTGTATTTAATAAAAACCCTTGCCTTAGCCGCCGATCCTTGTCTTGCATTAAAATTATTTTTTCTTTGAAGAATCTTTGACTTGGGCGAATACCTTTACTTGTGGCGGTAGCTATCATATCTTGGTCGATTACCAAGAGACCTTGGGCGGCGATCCTCTAGGAGACGTCATCTCTCCAACAATGAACACTCCAATGATGCATTTCAAACAATACAAAATCCTACTCAGTACAAGTCGATCATCTTGGACCTATCTCTTCATTGGGCGAACACCCTTATTCCACACTAACTCCATAAAAATAGATTAGAGAAAATGTAATTAAAGATTCCATTTTCCCTCTTATTCCATCATTTGAAAATTCAAATCAAATAATTGAAAATACAATTTTAATATTGCATTTCCCATATAACTCAATAACACACTAGTTGATCCAACTTTCCGGATCTCCATGCATAGAAACAAAATCAACTAGCAAATCATACTTAACTCAAAATGGGGACATTACAAAAGAAGGCTCCAAAATTGGCTAAGGCATGGAAATAGAGGTTTCTCTTTGTCGGGAAATCAGCGGGCGACCAAACTAATGAATTAGTTCAGATTTCTGAGAGTTCGCCGATAGGCGATTTTGTCGATAAGGCAGGGAATCGGGAAAAAAGCCGATAAGGAAGAAGGTGAAGCAACAAGTTCGGCAAAAGTAACTTTTGCTGATAAAGCAAAAAGGAAGCTCGGTTCAAAGATTGGAGAGTTCGCCGATAAGGCGAAAATGGCTAAGGGGAAGGTCAAATCGGCGAATCGGCAAAAGGAGAATTCATCGGCTAGTTCAGTTTTCTCAGAGTTCGCCGATAGGGCGAAAAGCCTATAAGGCAGAAAGCAAAGGCAAACAGTTCGGCAGGAGCCACTTTTGCCGACAATAAGGGAATAGTTTGGATTTGGCCACTTTTGCCGATAAGGCAAAAGTAGAAGCAAAAGAGGTTAAGCAAAACAAGTTTTGCCAATAAGAAGGCCCAAGTTCGTAAAGATGGCTTTTTGCCGATATGACAAAAAACAAGCCACAATGGTTCAAAAAAGGGTGATTTTGCCGATAAAGAGCCAAGTGAAGAGAAAGTCGGCCAAGGGGGATAGTTCAAGAAACAGACAAGTTGCCGATAAGGAAGGGGACAACCAAGCATGGTTCAGAAAAAGATGATTTTGCCAACATAGGCAAAAGATAGCCCAAACAAGTTCTGAAAAGTGAAAGTTTGCCGACTAAGGGCAGCAGATGCTGATGGAAGAGACAGAGATAGTTCAGAGAACAGAGATTTTGCCTATGGGCAAAATAAAGAGGAAAATCGTGAAAATGGAACCCAATAGTTCTGAAGAATTCGCCAATCAGAAAAATCAAACGCAAGAAATTATGAATGCAGAGAGGCGACATAATGAAGAAGGTACAACACATTGAAGTGTTGTAAAAGCTTGCCTCTCCCTAAATCACGCCATTTTCTCAAGGAGGTACGCAACATTAAAATTCTGCAGGCCAGGGCCGAATAGGGGTAGCTGGAATAGTGAAACTCTTCAATTTCACGGGACAAAGTCAATTGCAGGCAGGTAGAACAGTGAAAATCTTTAATGCTACTGTACATATGCTGCCACAAAATGGATTTGCAGGGGCAAAATAGGACTTCCAGCATTCCCTCTTTAATATGCCTGACACCCATTCATGCAGGCAATATTCTTTTGCAGGTCACAGGCCTGTCAGAAGTATGGCCGCCATTCCAAGAGGCATGGGTTCTGTCCCAAATTTGCAAGTTTATGAGCCAGAAATTAAAAAAAGCTTGGGCCTGTCCTGGGTCAATTGACCAGCTCCAGCGCCACTATTGCAGAGACTAAAATTATTAGAAATACATCAGAAAGCAATGTATTTCTGTTAGTTGTTCTTCTGGTGTATTGCAAGTTGGAGAATTCCTATAACCAAGCCTCTATAACTAATTGGCATTGCCAGTTAGTTTTCAAAGGTCAACTTGCTCTTCCATGTCAGCATTTATTTGGATAGGTTACCTCATTTCAAGCACCCCTTAGGTGCCCCTAGTCACCTTCTTCCCAAGAAAGAGGTACACAATAAATCAAGTAGAGAGGACATTTACCGTCAATACGTACAAGTGACTAGGACATCCCTTTTGTATCCTCTTGATCCATAAGGATCTGGGAAAATATTATATATTAGTTGATGGAGTCACTTTTGAATTTTCAAACACATAAACACACCCTAGGAACCAATAGTACAAAACCACTAGTTCCCACAAGGGATGGATTTGAAACTGCCAATCTGCACAAAGGGGTGATTTCATCATAGCAATAGAAATGAGAATGTAATGTCCCCTTTTTCTAGTGAGTTAGTCTATACTTGGTTCCCGTAGACTAACCAAAGTGGTTAGGGAACTCTGGGAGTTCGTTTGGTCGGTTTCTGACATTTTGGCTGGGACTTACTATTTTTAGTAAGTCGCAAAGTTGGCTATTTTGGGAAACTCTTTATTGGAGATGGAGCGTTTCGCCGAGATCTTTCCAACGGTCTATAACTCATGGGATTTTGTGACCGTTTGGGCTTTCATATTAAAGTCCGTAAGTTATACTTTATTATTATATTTGGACTTCAATTAATTAATGTCGGTGACTTTGGAGAAATAAGGAAAAATGCAAAAATAAGTCACTAAGGGATTTGGGTGCCCCTTTGAAGAATAAAAAGCAAATTTAAAAATAACATTTCCCTCTCATATGGGTCGACCCACTTGTGGAGTTATAAAAAGGCAAAGAGTGGGAAAAGTTATTCATTCTTGATATTACATTCTATGCTTCTATTTGCTTTGCAAATGAGGGTTTGGGGGATTTCTTCCAGCCAGGGTTTTGGTGACGTAAACCACCATTGGTAGCAATCTTCCGCAAGTGTGAAAGATCACCCAAGGGGATTTTGGAGCAACCATACTCAGTGGCTGTATTTGAGCTTCATTTTGATACCACCATTGACGGAGATGGAGATAACAAGATATATCTTATTGCAGTTTTGTTGCAGCTGAGGAAGAGTATTAGTGACGAATTGTATTGTAGATTTGAGAAGGGTTGGGACTGCCATTTCTTTATTGCTGGCCGTACTTCATTTTGCTGGCCGTATCTCTTCATGTGTAGGTCGTACCACTTCATATGCTGGCCGTACTTCTTGGAGCAGCCGTTTGGAGTTTATTGGGGATGTTCTTCCTTGCGTAGTGGTCGTTTTTGACCTAAGGGTCTATGCTGATAGTTGTAGATTGTTTCCTTGCATTTGCTGATACTTTCAATGCAAAACTCCATTGTCATGTTGCTAGTCCGTCAACAGCAGAAATATGAAGATGCTTATTTTGACATGGGTATGTGATGGTTATTCATTCTATGCCATTCTATGAACTGGGTCTTTATTTAGTTCATATCTATTATAGTTTTTCTGAGTTTTCAGTTGTATGCTATATTCCTTGTATTTTGACATACACACTTCAAGAAAATAGAAACCCCCTTCTGCATCTTCTATCTAGTTCTGAAAGATCACAGAAAAAAACTAAAAAATAATAACATTAAAAAGATAAATCAAAAGAACAACAGGTGCAGGTTATTACAGTGGTATCAGAGCTGGTGCATCTTGCCAGCCTGTGTTGATCAGTTTATATGAGTTACGAAAGAAGAGTCTACACTAGACCCACTCCACATTGGCATCCACCAGAGGTTCCGGAAGGTGAAACAGTTTCAGGTATATTGGGTATGCACAGGAACTCTTCCAGCGGGAGTGATAGCATAACAGGTAGTATGGGGGACAGAAGAGCTGACCAACCTGAGAGTCCTGGTGCCAAAGCAGAGAGGAAGTTCGATATTATGCTCAATATGATGTCCCAGCTCCTTGGGAAGTTTAGCCAAGGGATTCCAGTAGTTCACACCAATACCACACCCGGAGGTGAGATCAGTGGCTCCAATGAGGGTCACCACAGACATGCAGGACAGGGCAGTGGATATGCAGGACAAGGTGGTGGACATGCGGGACAGGGTAGTGGACACGCAGGTTAGAGTGGTATTAATAACACCAGGGTTACCCCAGGATCGGTTACTAGACCCTTACAACCGACTTTTCCGCATAGAGAGGACGCAGTGGTTCAGCAGGAACTAGAGTTTCAGCTTCCCATGACGGATGATGTTCAGATACAACATGCAGAGTACATGACATTGGCTCCTAACATCAGAGAGATGTTGACATTCGACCAGTATATGAATCAAAAGAGACAAAGGGGATTTATGATAGGTTGAGGAGATCACAGAACTAACAGAGCTAACCGGGACTACTAGCATGCATTGAGCAAAGTCCCTATGGACCGGTTTGACGAAAGTGGCAAGATTTCAGCCAGAGCTTGGGTGCAGAAATTGGATAACTACCTGACACTTAAGCCGATGCCGGAGGATGAAGCACTTAACTTTGCCACTATTCATTTAGATGGGTTAGCACACGAGTGGTGGTAGCATGGGTTGGTCACCTTGGGCCATAGCCTTATCACCACATACGATGAGTTCACTAACAGACTCATCGAGAGGTTCGATACCAAGGACCCAGAGTTGCAGTTCAGAGAGCTGGCGCAGTTGAAGCAGTATGGGTCACTTGAGGGATATATTTCAGATTTCCAGAGAATCAGTGTGATGGTTCCTAGCATATCAGAGAGGAGACTTGTAGTCCTGTTCATAGAAGGACTAATGGAACCACTTAAGGGTTGGGTTAAGGCATTTGATCCACCTTCACTTCAGGAAACTATCAAGAAGGCACGTAATATGGAGTTTGCAATGCTTAGAAAACAGTTTGTCTCCAAACCGTTTCCTCCACGAAGAGACAAAATGCCGGTTCTGCAGCGGACACCTTCCCACAGAGGAAACCAGGGCCTCGATTAGAAGATGATGCATTGAATGAATACAGGAGGAAGAGACTATGCTTCAAATGCAAAGAACCATGGGATCCTAACCACAGGTGCCCAATGAAGGGGCAAGCAAAACAATTGGAGTATTATTCTGCTGAGGAGACAGCTTCAGAGCAATTAGGGCAGCAGAGTGATAGGGAGGACAGTGATGTAGAGAATATGGTGCAGATTGTACAGGACGTGCATGATGAGGACATTCCGACAGCACATATCTCTGCTATTCAGAAAGAGGGTTCCTTCAGATTATGGGGAGTATTGGAGGGACAGAGAGTGACCACTTTGCTAGATACAGGTGCCACCCACAACTTCATTGATGAGGGGCTTGTGGCACGAAGGGGACTCAAAATAGAAGAGTTCGAGGGATTCAAAGTCAGAGTTGCAGACGGGTTTGTCATTACTTGCAAACGAAGGATCCCTAATTTAACCATCAGGTTAAATAACTATGAGTTCCAAGCCAAATACTATGTGGTCGGTATGGGTGACATGGATGTAGTCCTAGGAATGAAGAGGCTACACATGATAGGTGAATTTTCCCTCAACCTGAGGACCATGGAGATGAAGTTCGAAATAGATGGTCAGAAACATATTTTGAGGGGAATGTCCGATGGGGGTTTAAGAGTAGTGTCTATTCGGAGGATGGAGAGGATACTGCGACATGACTAGGTACAGTGGGCAGCTGAGATTCTTGTGATGCCAGAGGCACCGAAACAGCAAAAACAGGATTATCCAGTAGAGATTCAGTCAGTACTAACTAAGCACTCCAAAGTGTTTAGTGATATACCTCCAGGTAGACCTCCAGACAGGGGTTTTGAGCATGTTATAGAGATGGAGCAGGGGGCCAAACCAGTTATCACCGTTCACTACAGACATCCTAAGAGATACAATGATGAGATTGAGAAGGCTATTCAAGAGCTTCTCAAGATGGGTCACATCAGGCCTAGTAAGAGTCCTTTTGCTTCTTCTGTTGTTCTGGTCAAGAAGAAGGATGGCACACTCAGGATGTGTATTGATTACAGGGAACTGAACAAAAAGACTATTAAAAACAGGTACCCCATCCCCATGATTGATGAGCTTATTGACGAGCTGCATGGTGCATGTTTCTTCTCCAAGATAGACTTGAGGTCAGGGTACCATCAAATTCGGGTACGTGAGGAGGATGTGGAGAAGACAGCGTTTAGGTGTCACTATGGGCACTTTGAGTTTCTAGTTATGCCTTTCGGCTTAACCAATGCACCTGCCACTTTCCAGTCTTGTATGAATAAGGTCTTTAGAGAATAGTTGCAGAAGTTTGTACTCATATTTTTCGATGACATACTCATATTCAGCAAGACTTGGAAGGATCATTTGAGACATCTGGATATTGTGTTGGGTATACTTGAGCAGGAGTCCCTATATGCAAAAATGTCTAAATGCGAGTTTGGCATGACGGAGTTGCTATATTTGGAACACATCATCAGTGCAGAGGGTGTCTGTGTGGATCCGGAGAAGATCCGAGCTAGAGTTGACTGGCCACCACCCAAGAATCTCTCTCAGCTCAAAGGGTTCTTTGGCCTTTGTGGATTCTACCGCAGGTTCGTAAAGGGATTTTCTCAGAAAGCAGCCCCACTCACAGATTTGACACGGAAGGGAGCTTTCGTTTGGTCAGATGGTGCTCAGCAGTGTTTCGACAAGTTTAAGGAGGTGATGAGCACTTGTTCAGTTTTGGCCATTCCTGGTTTTTCGAAGCCATTTGAGCTTCAGTGTGATGCCTCTGGGGAAGGCATAGGTGCGGTGTTTATGCAAGACAAACACCCTATTGCTTTTGAGAACTGAAAGTTGAGGGGCCCTGAGAGGAGCTATAGTATCTACGATAAGGAGATGTTAGCCATCATGCATGCATTGGCTAAATTCAGGCAGTATCTGGTTGGAGGGAAATTCATTGTTAAATCTGATCACAATAGCTTGAAACATTTCCTTAGTCAGAAGGACCTAAATGACCGTGAGCAAAAGTGTGTCAGCAAGCTGCAGGCATATGACTTCGACATTGTTTTTGTCAAAGGGAAGAAGAATATAGTTGCTGACGCTTTATCCAGGAGACCACACTTGTGTGCCTTAGGAGAGATTGCAGAGGACTAGAGAGATATGATCACTGCAGAATATGCAAAGGATAAGTGGGCCTCTGGGATTATGGATGGCACTAACCGTGATGACAGGTACACTATTGTAAATGACTTGATCATTTACAAGGGGAGGATATTTTTGGTGCCAGCTTCTGCTATGAAGCAAAAGATCTTGAGAGCTTTCCATGACTTGCCTATGGCTGGGCATCCAGGATTCTACAAGACCTACAGGCAGGTTAGAGAGAGGTTTACTTGGAAAGGCTTCAAGTTAGAAGTACAGAAGTATGTGTGGGAGTGTCCAGTATGCCAACAGAACAAACATGAGCACTCCTACCCAGGAGGATTATTGCAGCCCTTACCCATTCCCGAGAGGAAGTGGGATTGTATATCGATGGACTTCATTATTGGCTTGCCGAAAGCCCAAGGTAGGGACTGCATCTTTGTGGTGGTTGACAGGTTGACAAAGTTTGCCCATTTCTTTGCCATTTCAACCACTTATACAGCAGCTCAGGTTGTTGATTTATTCTTCAGAGAGGTGTTCTGACTTCACAGATTGCCTAGGAGTATTGTGAGCGACAGGGACAGCAGGTTCCTTAGCAATTTTTGGCAGGAGCTTTTCAGGTTGACAGGGACCGAGTTCACCACCAGCACGAGTTACCACCCCCAGACTGATGGACAGACAGAGATAGTTAATAAGTGGGTGGAGGGATACCTCAGGAATTACATAGTCGGGCAGCAGAAGGCATGTTTCAAATGGCTTCACTTGGGAGAGTATTGTTATAATACCACTTACCACATGTCTATCCAGATGACACCATTTACGGCACTTTATGGGTACAAGGCTCCCAGTTTCTTGGATCTATTGTTTGGAGACAGCAGAGTACCAAAGGCTAAAGACCTCTTGCAGGAGAGTCAAGACATCGTGTGGTCTTTGAAAGAGAACATTCAGAAGGCGCAGAATCAGCAGAAGCAGTATGCAGACCAACACAGGGTTGAGAGTTCTTTTGAGGTGGGTGATATGGTGTACCTTATGTTGCAGCCATACAGACAATCTACTCTTAAGAGGAGTGGTGCTGAGAAGTTAAAGCCACGGTATTATGGTCCATTCAGGATCTCCAGGAGGGTTGGAGAGGTGGCTTATGAGTTAGAATTGCCGGAAGAGAGCAGAGTTCATAATGTCTTCCATGTGTCATGCCTAAAAAAGGCACTAGGGCACAATGTGGTACCTTCTACAGAGTTGCCTCCTCTTGATGAAGAGGGGAAGGTGGTTTTGATACCTGAGGCCATCATTGACACCAGGGAACGTACATTGAGGAAAAGAGTCATTAGGGAATATTTGGTGAAGTGGAAGAACCTGCCGGTAGAGGATGCTACATGGGAGAGTGAGTAAATCTTGTTGCATCCAGATCTGAGATTGCTTGAGGCAAGCAATCTTGGGGAGGGCGGACTGTAATGTCCCCTTTTTCTAGTTAGTCTATACTTGGTTCCCGTAGACTAACCAAACTGGTTAGGGAACACTGGGAGTTCGTTTGGTCAGTTTTTGACATTCTGGCTGGGACTTACTATTTTTAGTAAGTCGCGAAGTTGGCTATTTTGGGAAACTCTTTATTGGAGATGGAGCGTTTTGCCGAGATCTTTCCAACAGTCTATAACTCATGGGATTTTGTGACCATTTGGGCTTTCATATTAAAGTCCGTAAGTTATACTTTATTATTATATTTGGACTTCAATTAATTAATGTCGGTGACTTTGGAGAAATAAGGAAAAATGCAAAAATAAGTCACTAAGGGATTTGGGTGCCCCTTTGAGGAATAAAAAGCAAATTTAAAAATAACATTTCCCTCTCATATGGGTCGACCCACTTGTGGAGTTATAAAAAGGCAAAGAGTGGAAAAAGTTATTCATTCTTGATATTACATTCTATGCTTCTATTTGCTCTGCAAATGAGGGTTTGGGGGATTTCTTCCAGCCAGGGCTTTTGGTGACGGAAACCACCATTGGTAGCAATCTTCCGCAGGTGTGAAAGATCACCCAAGGGGATTTTGGAGCAGCCATACTCAGTGGCTGTATTTGAGCTTTATTTTGATACCACCATTGACGGAGATGGAGATAACAAGATATATCTTATTGCAGTTTTATTGTAACTGAGGAAGAGTATTAGTGACAGATTGTATTGAAGATTTGAGAAGGGTTGGGACTGCCATTTCTTCATTGCTGACCGTCCTTCATTTTGCTGGCCGTACCTCTTCTTGTGTAGGTCGTACCACTTCATATGCTGGTCGTACTTCTTGGAGCAGCCGTTTGGAGTTTATTGGGGCTGTTCTTCCTTGCTTAGTGGTCGTTTTTGACCTAAGGGTCTATGCTAATAGTTGTAGATTGTTTCCTTGCATTTGCTGATACTTTCAATGCAAAACTCCATTGTCATGTTGCTGGTCCGTCAACAACAGAAATATGAAGATGCTTATTTTGACATGGGTATGTGATGGTTATTCATTTTATGCCATTCTATGAACTAGGTCTTTATAATTTAGTTCATATCTATTATAGTTTTTCTGGGTTTTCAGTTGTATGCTATATTCCTTGTATTTTGACATACACACTTCAAGAAAACAGAAACCCCCTTCTGCATCTTCTATCTAGTTCTGAAAGATCACAGAAAAAAACTAAAAATAATAACATTAAAAAGATAAATCAAAAGAACAATAGGTGCAGGTTATTACAGAGAATGTGAAGCAAACAGTTTGATATTTGCTCTTCCAGTAGTCACTCTAGAGCACAGGAGGACTCCCCAACGCCTATTTAAGGACATAGGAGGTTGGATTGGATCGATGGAGACATTCCTTAGTGAATGTAACTTCAATTGGACAATTGGAAAGAACAATCTCCCAAATCGCAAAGCACGATATACAAATAGTGAGAGTGTAAGACAAAAGCAATTCCAAGCAGATTACACAACTCGTGTGGTTCAAGTATTTGAATCCAAAGAGCACTAGGGAGATAGGAAACACACAGAATGAGTTTCTCACACTTGTAATTGTTTTCATTCCAAGGAAGCTTAGAAGATGTGCAATTGCCCCTTCCAACAGGTGTAAGATACCCAACTAGTACTAACTAAAATTTTTCTTACATAGACAAATTTACTTGCACTTAACTCTTCAATCACTTAATCTACTTAACATCACATATGAAAAGATAACAAAGGCAACTTGCATTAATCAACTTGAAGTTGGGCACTTGTATTATTATGTGATTCAATTCAATGCAAATGTCTTATTACAATGATGATTGCCCACAATGGCATGAACATACAATCTTATTCAAATGATTACAAGGAAAGGCCTTGAAGCCTAGATATATACAATGCTTTCAACTTCTTCAAAACTAGCTCTATCTCACTGGTTGATGTAGATCACTTCAATTGAACCCAATGATGTCAACTGGATGTCAACACATCACAATACAACAAGGGAGCATCACCCCAACACTTGAAACTTGCAGGCCTCAAGATCACAAGCATAAAGCTTTGCAGAGATAAGATGTTCAAACGAATGAGAGCTCCCCTCCTTTTATAGGCCTTCCAAGGCAATGAAGGCACGCTTTCCAAGGAGCATATTCATGAAGAATATTCCTTCTGACAACTCAGTGTGATGTGGCAACCTCACCCAATGCAGTGGAACGGATCCCAATGCCCTCCTTTCGACCAATGAGAGTCGAGTTGGTTACAACTACCTTTACTTCATCCTAGGCGCCAAGTTAGGGTGTCTGGTACAGGGAAATGCGCCTTGTGTGAGTTCTAGGCACCAGATGAGATTGGAGAAGACAGAAAGTGCACCTAAGTGTGGAAACCACCAGATAACTCAATCTGAAGTTAGGCGCTTCATTGGCAGATCCTAGTCAAGTGGAGCGCATGACATCTAGCTCCATGTTTGGTGTTAAAATGGACTTAAGTCACTAGGCGCATATTAGAGGGGTAACAAGTGGGAAGTGCGCCTAAGGTACTTAGATGATAGACCTTCATATGTTGAGGCATTTGGAGTGTCAGAACAACCTTCTTTGAAGAGCACCTTGATTGGTAATCTTAAGCAAACATCTCCTAACCCTTTCTTAGCTAGGCGCATTCTGGAGGTGAAACAGACAAGAAGCGCGCCTTGATGGAAACCTCATAATACTTGTCCAATCTTAATCAATAAGCTAGGTGCCCTATTGAAGGAGTTTAGCTATGTTGAACGACCCATCTCAAGATCATTATTGAGTGCCAGAAGTAACCTTAATAGCTAGGCGCTCATTGACAGGTTCCCAGAGGAAAAGTTCGCCTAGATAACAAGATGTCATTACTTGATCACTTCATCTTTCCACTTGATCTTATTGAAGGTGAGGCTTCACTTGATCAATCTTGAAGGAGTTCATCACTTGTTTGAAGTGCAATAGAGTCTAGGCGCACTATTGAGAATTTGGTGATGAAATTGGCACCTAGATGCATTAAGACTCCTCTTTGCATGAGCCATCCACACATGTTGATCCAATCAACCATCTCAACTCAAACGCCCATGTTTTATCCTGAGTTTGCACCTTATAAGGACTAGGTGCACTTTGAGGGTTATGAGAGCTAGGAAGTGCGCCTAACTCACTTGGACTTCTTCAATGATCCCAAACTCAAGTTTGATGAGTCAATTTGCCCAATTGATGTTCAACATATCCAAAGATGACTCCATCCTCTTGATTATTGCCTTCAAAATCCAAGGCGCATTTTCGAAGTGTAACTGCAAGAATGAGCGCCCTGTACTTGACTTAGTGGATTATGACTTGAAACTCCTTGATTGTACCTGCAAGATTACACACAAAGTTAGTCAAAACCCAATTCATTCCCTTATCATTCAGAATTAGCCTCCGAGAATGAGGAATAGGCTAATCCATTCTTCACTTGGTGTTCTAGCCGGAAATGGGGACATGACAGTCTCCCCTTCCCGGGATTGCGTGTCCTCAAGCAATTGAAGGTTAGGATGCTCCAGAATCTTTTCACCTTCCCAAGTAGCATCCTCCATCAGCAACCCTTTCCACTTCACCAAATATTCCCTTATGCTCTGATTACGCAGTTTCTTCTCCCTCATATCCACCACACTTTCAGGTTCAAGTGCAAGCATTCCTTCTTCATCCAGTGGTGGAAGTTCATTAGATGAAATTGTTGTGATGTTCACAACACGCCCCATTTTACTCAGCAAAATGAGGACCCCTGCTGTGGCTGTTGCTTTTGCTTGTGTGCGTTTTGTTTTGTTTGGTGGTAAAGGGAAAAGAGGGTTAAAATTGCAAACTTTGTTAAAACTGGAAAAAAAATTACATTTCAATACTAGGGCGCAATATGGTTGGATTCCTTGTGAAAAATCAGCTAGGGTTGCTTTTTGAATCATCTTAAAATTCACCATATTTTGTAAGTTATGATCATTTTGGTAAAATGTACAAGGGAAGGGTTTGTTGTTTGTATATACAAGCCTCCTTGTATATCGGGTTGCATATACAAGGCCCTTTGTATGCAAGTTCATTTGTACACCATGGCCTTTGTATATCGCTGTTCATATACAAGGCCGTTTGTATATGCGAAGGGGTCGTTTTTATATACTTAGCCAGTTGTATGTCTTTTTACCATGTATGCATTTGGTAGAGTTTATGCATACATACAAGGTGGACCCGAAATGGTTTTAGGGTTAAAATGAATGAATATTTAAAAATCCGTTGCATGTATCTCACGTTTGTATGTTTGGCAGGTCAAAACATACAATGCATTTATACAAGGGCCGGAACCGAAGATTTATTAGAACATGTTAATTCGTTCTACATTTTGGGCTTGTATATTTTTATATACAAAGGGGATTTTATACATGGCACGGAGTTCAAATGTTATGAAGCTGGATTTAATGGTTGTATGTGGGCGGGCTTGTATATATCCAACATACAAGTGTAACATACAACGAAATATACATTAGGCGGACCCGAAGGGGTTATTAAAGAAAGTTAAATCTTTGTACATTTTGTGCTTTGTATGTTTTGACATACAAAGTCAATATGCAATGACTTATGCAAGCGCGGACCCGAAAAGTTTATTAAACAAACTTAAATCCTTGTATGTGTTCCGGCTTGTATATGGGCGAGATACAAGGGTAACATACATCGCGCGAACTTAAAAGGTTGTTAAACAGAGTTAAATCGATGTACATTCGGCGCTTGTATGTTTGAGTGGCATACATTGCGAAATATACATTACAGAATTTATATTGGGGCGGAATTGAAAAGATATTAATAATGGTTAAGTCGTCGTATGTTTTGCGCAATGTGCATTGCAAAACATACAATACGATATACATTGAATACATGCAAACGCCAGATGCGAAAGGTTATTAAAAAAGAAATAATGCTTGTATTCCAGGGGCTTGTATGTGTATTTTGGAGCATGCATTGTAGAGTGCATACAATGCGGAATCAAGGAGAAATTAAAATCTGGTTAAGCGCTTGTATGAAAGTTTGAATGTATATTTAGAACATAGAAGCCAATATGCATCGAAATATACATTGAGCGGAATTGAAAAGTTATAAATTGGAGTTAAGTGCTTATATATTTTTTTTGCGTTTCTATGTTGCGATATACAAGCCGATATGCATTGCATACATACAAGCCGCGGAACTAAAGGAAAATAAAATCCGATTAATACGATGTATCACGCCCGGCTTGTATATCGAAGGATACAAGGATTTAAATAGGGAAAAGGGCGGGAAAGCGAAGCGATAAGTTTTTGAGGCATTTTTGGAGCCCGATTGTATATTTTTGGTCAACGATGGTTGACCCGACTTTTTTGAATGTTGTATATGCTTTTTTTGACGCGATTTTCACTGTTTCAGGACCTGCTATTGGCGTAACTAAGGAAATCGGTAGGGAATTTTTTGCCCGCACCGATAGTAAAGAGTTTTGCCGATGGAACAGAGGGTTTAAATGTAAAACCAAATTGACGGTTGGGGATTGGTGGCGCGTAAACTCTGCGACTGGGTGTCAAGTGGGAAGTGCATTAGTTGCTGCAGTTGGCACACATCGAACATTCTGACTAGGTAATTAATTGGCAAGGCAACTTGATGAGGTTTTTTGATCCGTTTTATCTGTTTTGCAAGTTTGCAGTTGAGGAAGGCGCTGAAACTTAATGGCGGTAACATCACGGATGAGGAAATCAGATCTCAGAGGAAGCAAAAAAGGGAAGATACAGATGAAGGGTGAAGAAGTCAAAGGTCTTCATTGATGAAGACAAAATGCAGATGGAAACAGTATTACAGCAGACAACAAAAGTTATTTTTGAGCTGCTAGGGTTTCCAGAAGGGCATATTTCGCCCAGATTTGATGTATGCTCAGAGATATTTTTTGGAGACTTGTTCTCCACCATTTAATGTTGTAACTAGAGGTTTGAACCAGGGTTTAAACTAGGGTTTTGAGCTGTATTGAGGACAATCAAAGTCTATATATTGTGCCTCTTTACACTGTAAAACTTTACACAGGGGCTACACAGGGATTTTTAAAAAATAGCTAGTAGTTGTAGTTTATCTCAGCATTTAGAAGAGGGACCTTTTAGTTTAGAAATAGAAGGACGTCGCCTGTGTCTGCAACAAGGAGCGTGTGGAACATCCTGCCTCCTTGCTGTATCTGTAAAACTTGTAAGTTTTATGTAATTTGATCAATGAAGCTAAGAGTCATTCAGACATTGTAAATCTTATATGACTGTCTGTTTCTAATACAATTGAATCTGAAATTCTGCATCTATCTTCTGAGTGTTTTCTTGCTCTTCATTGTGTTTGAAACATTTTCTCTTAGAGCTTGCAATCTTAAATGTATGTTTGTGAAAATGCTCAGAACTTACATCTAAGGTTTTTGTCTGTGGATTTGATCAAGTTACTGTATGATTTATAAAGTGCATAATAGAACAATTAGATCCTTTGACAGAATGAATGAAGTTTAGTGTAGATCTTTCTAACTTTTCCCAACCTATCTGAGAATACTTAGCCTAAAACGCAGAAATTTGAAGGAAATTTGTCTCATATTGAAAAAGCATAAACAACAGAGTTGAAAGTAGACAGTTTTCATAATATTGAAGAGGAGAAAGCTGCAATAATTCGAGAAAGCCCCTTTAAAGCTTTTGCAGCACAGTAACACTTTTATGCAAGAGAATGAACAACATGCTTTTTTTTTATGATCTTTTGCATAGTTTGAGTTCAATAAACCATTAAGAAATCCTAAATCACGTAAGGCCCCTTGAACATTACAGCTTCACATCAACCTACTGAATTTGCCCAACAGGTCAAGACCTAACCATATTAAACTTGGGATTAAGCGAATCTTAATCGATTCCTTCATATCTTTCAAGTCAGTTAGGTTCATCTTATGTGAATTTTAACTATTGTTATGACTGTGTTAAAACAATCACCAACAGTTTTCTGGCGCTAGAAGGAGGGCCCCGTTTGAGTTAGGACTTGTTTCAAGTAGAGCTGGCTCATAACAGCAGTAGAGTGACTAGATCTAAATCCGGTTCAGGGGATATATTTGTGCAATTACCTGATATAAGGCGAAGTAAGAGTCCTTTGATCTGGAACCCTAAAATAACTCACCCAGGAGGCTCATCCAACACACCTCTTGGATCACCTTATACTATCCATAACATTGTGAGTCCTGACATTTCTTCATTCAGATCTTTAAATCTTGGTTCAGGTACTCCTAGAGGTCCTAGTCCTCCATTAGATCCTATCCCACTAGTAAATCCAGGTATTTCTACAGCTCCAGGTCAGGCACAAGCACCTGCAATGGCTTATTTCAATGTTCATTCTCCCATAGCGTTCCCTGATTATCATGAGGTGACCAAAAATCCTGAGAAGATGTCCTAAATACCAGTTACATCAGGATCCAGAAGATCATATTAGAATATTCAAGGAGGCATGCTTTAGGGCTAGATTAGAACACGAGGACGTTGTGTGTAGATTGTTTCCCTACACCTTCAATGAACAAGCCTCTAACTGGTATGTAAACTTATCCAATGGCTATATTTCTTCTTGGTCACTTATGGAAGAAGCATTTCTGTCTAGATTTAGAGGACCCTCGCATCTTGTATCATAAATTGGCTACCATAAAAAGAGGTGAGGGAGAGTTGATTGATAATTTCAATGACAGATTCCAAAAGGCCTACTCTAGGTTGGTAGACCCTTACACCGTGGATGATGATACCTTGTTAGCTATGTACTATGTAGCCTTGGATCCTTTAACTGCCATGTTTGTCAAAAGAAAACCTGACATAGATTCAATATCCTAAGCCTATAAAGAGGCAGCCTCAGTAAACCAAGAAATGAGGCATACAACTTATAGTCCATTTGTTAATGGAGGAAATTTTGGGGTGCAAAATCAGGCACAACCTTGGAATGGAGCCCCTATGCATCACACTCCGTTATTAAATCCGGTTCCTACATACACACCTATGTATAGTCCTACCCCAATATAGCTCCTTATACGGGTAATACTGCTAATAACAATCAGAATAGTGGTCAACCTTTCTTCCGACCTCCTAGAGATACAACTGTGGCAAAGGCACAAGAGAAAAGGGAAGAAATCAAAGAGATCACTGCACACTTGAAAAGATTAACCACCGAAGTGACACAACTAAGAAATGAGAATCTCTATGGAAGAGGCAACCAAGGATACAATCAAAATCAGAATTATAACCAAGGCCAAAATCAGAACTATAATTCAAATCAAAATCAGCACTACAATCAGAACTACAATCAGAGCCATAACCAGAATAACAGCCAAGGCCAATATTCAAATCAAAGCCAAAACTATAATCAGCATCAGGGTCATAACTAAGGTCAACCAATGCAAAATAGACGGCCAGTGATAGACAATAGGGCCTGGGGTAACAATAACAAAAATCAGAATCAGCCCAAGCCACCCAAAGCATGGAACACCGGACCAAACAATGGCACTCTGGCTTCTCCTTTTGAGAATACAGATAATCATGATGCAAAACAAAATGCTGGCATCCAAATGGCCAATACATCACTAAAAAATTGGTGCAGATTTCACAATACCAATGCCCATGCTGAGCTTGACTGTCCACAGTTCCATTTAGCAGCCAGCATTTTTAATATAGATGTACAGCCTCCTACTTCTGAATTTCTCATTCCCAAGGGTAATGAGGTAGTACCCTCAGGGTATGATACAGCTTTAGTTTTAGAAACCTTTACCTTTGCAACTGCAGAAGAGGAAGAGGATGAATTGTTAGAAGATGAACCATATTTCTGTGAAAATCTTTATCCTGAATCAGCCTTTGTGTTAAATGCTTTTCA
This sequence comes from Cunninghamia lanceolata, assembly GCA_027924645.1. Classification (NCBI taxonomy): domain Eukaryota; kingdom Viridiplantae; phylum Streptophyta; class Pinopsida; order Cupressales; family Cupressaceae; genus Cunninghamia; species Cunninghamia lanceolata. The sequence goes on along the minus strand of BSBN01000495.1, from coordinate 4,752,342 downwards.
GTTTCCCTTTGAAACTGAAAATGAAGTATTGACTGAAACAGAGGAGGTGTAGGCTTTTCAACAAACAAATAAAAACCACACCTACAATTTAAGGAACAACACTAGGCCAGGAGGACCTTTCACCACTTCCATCCCTCCTAACAACTTCAATACACCCCCAGATCAGAATGCTAGCAACAATCCCGCCATACTTAAAGCTAATCATCATACAAATAGTGGAACAGCAGTACAAAAGGTCCAAACAAGTAAAATTGAAACAATAGAGACAACAAGATTAATGAGTTACTTGTTAGAGGAAATAAAGAAAATTAAGTTCAGTATACCTCTGAATGAATTATAAAATCTCTAGATACATCTATGACAAATGAGGTTGCTGCTGATATAGCTGTTCCTAATAGAGATTCACCGCCTAAAGAGAAAGGTAAGAAAGTTGAGCACCCTTCCAATACAAATGTAGTAATGTATGTTGATAAGAAGGATGCTCCTCCTTTCTTGTTAACTGTTAGATTATGTGGGAAGAACATACACAATTGCATGGTAGACTCTGGTGCATCAGCCAATGTGATGCCCTTAGGGATATGTAAAACACTAGGGCTGACCCCCACCAAATCTGCCAAGGTTGTCACACAGTTAGATAAAACTGAGGTTAGTGTGATAGGAGAATTGATGAACATTCAGATGCAATTAGCTTCAGACCCTAGGGTAAGCCAATTCATTGACATTCAAATAGTGGATATACCCGTAAATTATGGAATGTTGCTGAGTAGGGATTGGTCCAAGACATTAAACGGATATATGGCCACTGATTTCTCGCATATGTGTCTACCTTGGAGAGGTGTCCCAAACCAGATTAGAATAGAGGCAGAACCCAGGATGAAACATATGATAACAGAGTATAATCGAACTAATGAAATATTATATGCTGCTGTTGAACCTGGTGTTTATAGGATTACTAACAATGGGGTACAAATTGAAGAGATCATGATGTTTAACTTTAGAGAAAAACATGTCAGCAGTGAGACAGCATTATTCAATGAGTCTGATGGAAATTCTTCGGATGAAGAAAACAGTGCAATGAACAAATTTGGTCATGCCATTAGACAAGAGATGGAAGAGTGCATTAAACAAAATATGCCAGTTCAATGCAAACTGTATAAGCACGTGTAGAGTTCACGATAGGCCACATTCTGAGGAGAGTTGTGGAATGTGCAAAGACATCATTGAATATGAATACAAAAAATGTACAAAGAGAGTAGGGCTACAAGAGGGAAATGTGAATCCTGATCAACCACAGAGATACTTTCAGAGTAATGTAGATGCTCTGGTTTCAGTTTTAGGAAAAGGAATAAAGGACAAGGGTAGTTATCTTTCTGATTTGCAAGCTGAAAATACACATATGCAAGTTGACCAAACAGAAATACCCATGAATAAACGGGCCAGCACATCACAGGTGATAAAAGGGACAAAGCATGCCAAGGTAAAAGGTCAGAAAAGTAAAGATGGCATGTGGACAGTAAAGTGTGACAGGTCCAAATCAAAACAGGGTGCGGGTGCAGGTGTTGAACTCATAGATCCTCAGGGCAAATCATATCTAGCAGCATATAGACTGCAGTTTTCCTATACTAACAATATTGCTGAATATGAAGCCTTAATTTTGGGACTTGTCATGGCCGTCAAGAAAAAGGTGAAAATGATTAAGGTATTTTCAGATTCTAAACTAGTGGTCAGACAAGTAACGAAACTATATGCATGTAATTACAAGAAAATGATTTGTTACAGACATAGGGTATGGGGTTTAATAGATTCATTTGATGCTTTCAACATAAAGCATATCCCTAGAAAACTGAACCATAGACCGGATGCACTAGCAGTTGCTGCTAGCACACTAGAACTTTTGACACTGTCAGGATTGAGGCGATTTGCTGTTGAATTAGTTAATGTTCCTAGTATCCCAGACAATGTTACACACTTTCAGGTATTTGGAGGGGATCAGCAAATTATTGATTTTCTGACTTGTAATGAGGTATTTGAGGCTCAAATCATTGACGAACAAGAAAGGCTTGAGAGAACATGGGACGAAGAGGATATAATCAACTTAAAAAGTAAGTTCTTACCCAAAGGAGTAATTGAGTTAGAGCAAATCTTTGACCTTAATGGAGTAGTAAAACAGAAGGACTTGCCTAAAACAGAGGGAGGTAAGTGATCCGTACAACTTAGGAACAGAGCAGAATCCCCAGAATGTACAAATTGGAAAGCCCTGTTCTGAGAAGATTAGAAAAGAAATTATAGATGCTTTGAAAGATTATAAACACATTATAGCATGGACGTATGAAGACTTGAAAACATATGATATGTCCATCATAACCCATGTGATACCTTTGAGACCAAATCTTAAACCATTTAGGCAAAAATAAAGGCCTGTGAACGCCATTTTAAAGCCTTTAATCTTCGAAGAAGTAAAGAGGTTATTGTCTGCCAGAATAATTTTCCCAGTCAGACATTCAGCCTGGGTGGCTAACCTAGTACCAGTAAGGAAAAAAAACGGAGACATCAGGTTATGCGTAGACTTTAGAAATTTGAACAAAGCATCTCAAAAGGATAATTATCCTCTGCCTCCAATAGACGAAGTGCTGCAAGCAGTGAACGGGGCAAAGATGATGTCTTTCTTAGATGGTTTCTCGGGCTATAACTAGGTTTTAATAGATAGAGATGACAAATTAAAAACCACCTTCACTTGTAAATGAGAAAATTATGCATATAGGAGAATGCCCTTTGGTCTGATCAATGCAGGGGCCACTTTTCAGAGAACCATGGACATTGCATTTCGTTGGTTATCAGGTAAGTGCATTGTTGTGTATATGGACGATCTAACTGTGTATTCCAAGGATGCATCCACTCACGCTGAAGATCTCAGGAAAATACTTAAACGATGTGAGAGGTACGGAATTTCCCTTAACCCTAAGAAATGTTCATTTGGAGTAACTGAAGGTAAATTACTAGGGCATGTCATTTCTGAAACTGGAATATCGATTGACCTAGATAGAATAGAATCAATAAAAAAATTGCAAATACCAAACAGTAGGAAAGAGTTGAAATCATTTTTTGGTAAAATTAACTTTGTTCGGAAGTTCATCACGGGTTTTGCAGAAATCGTGCAGTCGTTGAATGCCATGTTGAAGAAAGATGCGCAAATGGAGTGGACACCTATGGCTAGGGCTGCATTCAAAGATATCAAGCGGGCCATTTCTGATGCCCCTGTACTGACAAGTCCAGACTACACAAGGCCGTTTTACATATATTCCTTTGCATCCTCCCATTTAGTTGCCGCTGCCTTAACGCAGAAGGGTGTAGACAATGAAGAAAAGCCCATAGCTTTTATGAGCGCATCGCTGAAGGATGCACAACTGCGATATCTGGATACCAAAAGACAAGCATTAGCACTAATGAGGGCCGTGAAGAAATTCAGGCATTATATTTTGCGCAGCCAGGTCAAAGCCATAGTGCCAAACGCAGCAATAAAGATGCTGCTGATGCAGAACGAACCTGGGGAAAAGAGGGCCAAATGGATCACCACGCTGCAAGAGTTAGACATGGAAATCATCCCCATGAAGCTAGTCAGAGGGCAGGCATTGGTGCAAACAATAGCGAACACAGACCCAGATTTGATAAAACAACAGTATATACTGAATTCCCATAACACATCAGACTGGTATGGCGATTTAAACGCTTTTCTAATAGCTGGAAAGTACCCAAATAGGATGAAAGCTTCTCAGAGGAGAGCTTTGAAGATTAAAGCACAAAAATATATGGTGCAGGGAGGTCTTCTGTTCAGGAAGAACCATGATGGAATTTATTTGAGATGTCTAAATAGAGCTGAGGCGGATAAGGTGTTGACAGAACTGCATGACAAGTATGGAACTGGCCATGGTTCCCATCTAGCTACAACACACAAAATATTGAGAGCGGGCTATTATTGGCCTACGATGTTCAAAGATACAGAGAGTCACATTAAGAGTTGTCACACCTGTCAGACTGCAATAGATAAGGGAAGAAATCAGGCCAATCCATTACAACATGTGATTGAATCAAGACCATTTGCACAATGGGGCCTAGATTTTATTGGAGTCATCAATCCTCCATCTTCTGTAGGACACAAGTTCATACTGACGGTGACGGACTACTGTACAAGGTGGACTGAGGCCACATGCTGCAAGTTCTCCACGACTAAGGTAGTTATCAAGTTTCTTGAAGAAAACATCATAACCAGGTTTGGAACTCCCTATTCATTGGTATGTGACAACGGCCCTGCTTTCTCTTCTCTGAAATTTTCTAAATGGGCGTTTGAATACGGGATTGTTTTAAAGTTTTCTTCAAATTATTACCCTCAGGGTAATGGATTAGCTGAGTCTACAAACAAAATTTTATTAGATATAATCAAGAAGCTAATTGCAAAGAGTCCTAGAGAGTGGAATACCTTGTTAAAGTATGCATTGTGGGTAGATAGGACCAAGTTTAAAACAGCTTTAGGCAGTGCACCTTATCATTTAGTTTATGGGATTGATCCCATACTTCCAATAAATCTGAGAATACCAATCTGGAAGTTTACCAATGAGTATTTAGGCTTTGATAATCATAGGGAAGCCAGGATAGTACAAATGCTACAACTAGATGAGAAAAGAGGTCAAGCCATTGAGAAATTTGCCAAACACCAAGCAGTAGTTAAGAGGTGGTTTGATAAGAGGGCAAGAGTCAAAACATTTAGGATATCAGACTTAATGCTGTGCTGTGATAAAGCACATGAAAAGAAGGGGAGTCATGGAAAATTCGACAAAATATGGTTAGGTCCATTGCAAGTCTCAGAAATAATAGGAGAACACATTTAGACTCAAGACCTTGACTGGGGAGGATGTACCATTACCAGTTAATGGCCAACATTTGAAACATTACTTCTAGGCTTGAGGTAAAAGGAAGTCCTTTTTTTTGTAATATAGTGTAAGTAGTGTATAGTTTTTCTTTTTGCTGTTTGCTGTTGTAGGTTAGTTGTTTGTACAGTTTTGTTTTTGTTTCTTTCTGTTTTGTTGTTTTGTTTCTGTTTTGTTGTTTGTACAGTTTTCTTTTGCTTTGTTTTTGTTTTTCTTGTATAGTCTATTGTTGGTTTGTTGTTGTCTCCTCAGCAGGGATCTTTGTTTTCCTTTAGAGTATTAAGGAGCAAGCTAACAACCATTGAAAACAGTATAAAATTCGGAATATTCAAGTTAATCATTTGCAATTTATGCATAACTTGTTGTAACTGTCATAAATGTAGAAAATTGTTTTACTTGTTAAATTTTGTATTCAATAATAGTGATTGAGAATTCAAGGGATGTTTCTCACAATGACACACCTAAAATCCTTGGGTTTATTGAACCTACCAGTGTAGATATTAGGTGAAAAATCCGAGGTCACCCTTGCTACCATTACAATTCTCAGCTTAATTCTAACAAGTGACCATTCCTTGCATCATGAAGTTACAATTGCATCATCTTATGAAAAATTTCTATCAAATATCAATAAAATAAATAAATAAAGCGGATTCTACTGAAAATCCAGATTAAGCCATCTAAGTAACTCTACCGGGGCTATGGACGCTCGCTGGCAGTGGGGCTCTACTTAGGAGAATTGTAACGATAACCTTGCCGGGGCTATAGACGCTCGCTGGTAGAAAGGCTCTATCCGGTCGGCTATGAGGGAATATCCTCAACTACATAGGCTAATATCAGTCACTGGTTTGTTCAACCGATCTTCAAGATGAGGATAATTAATCAGGTGCACACATTTAAACTGAAAATAAAAATTCATGCACCCTTATTGAATACCTTATGTCTCAAGTTGAATAATGATCTAGAGGAAAGATAGTTGGAAGTTATGAATTTATTTCATTTAGTTTCCTTAACGCTTTGAATTTAATTGTTTTGTTTGGTTGCTAGTTGTTGTGATGTTCACAACACGCCCCATTTTACTCCTTAGCAAAATGAGGACCCCTGCTGTGGCTGTTGCTTTTGCTTGTGTGCATTTTGTTTTGTTTGGTGGTAAAGGGAAAAGAGGGTTAAAATTGCAAACTTTGTTAAAACTAGAAAAAAATTTACATTTCAGTACTAGGGCATAATATGGTTGGATTCCTTGTGAAAAATGAGCTAGGGTTGATTTTTGAATCATCTTAAAATTCGCCATATTTTGCAAGTTATGATCATTTTGGTAAAATGTACAGGGGAAGGGTTTGCTGTTTGTATATACAAGCCTCCTTGTATATCGGGTTGCATATACAAGGCCCTTTGTATGCAAGTTCATTTGTATACCATGGCCTTTGTATATCGATGTTCATATACAAGGCCGTTTGTATATGCGAAGGGGTCGTTTTTATATACTTAGCCAGTTGTATGTCTTTTTACCATGTATGCATTTGGTAGAGTTTATCCATACATACAAGGTGGACCCGAAATGGTTTTAGGGTTAAAATGAATGAATATTTAAAAATCCGTTGCATGTATCTCACGTTTGTATGTTTAGCAGGTCGAAACATACAATGCATTTATACAAGGGCCGGAACCGAAGATTTATTAGAACATGTTAATTCGTTCTACATTTTGGGCTTGTATATTTTTATATACAAAGGGGATTTTATACATGGCACGGAATTCAAATGTTATGAAGCTGCATTTAATGTTTGTATGTGGGCGGGCTTGTATATATCCAACATACAAGTGTAACATACAACGAAATATACATTAGGCGGACCCGATGGGGTTATTAAAGAAAGTTAAATCTTTGTACATTTTGTTCTTTGTATGTTTCGACATACACAGTCAATATGCAATGACTTATGCAAGCGCGGACCTGAAAAGTTTATTAAACAAACTTAAATCCTTGTATGTGTTCCGTGTAAGATACCCAACTAATTCTACTAAAATTTTTCTTTACTTAGATAGTTTAGCTTTAACTACTCAACAACTTAATGATGTGTATCAATGATAATAACTTGAATGAATCAATCTTAAAGCTGGGTACTTGTCTTATTGCTTGATTCAATCATCTTGCAAATGTCTTATTACATAGAAAATGCTTTCAATAGCATGATTACACATACTTATTCAAAGGAATTACAAAAGAGGCCTTGAAGCCTTGATGTTTACAATGACTTCTCAATGGAACAACTCTGTTGAACTCAATGATGTCAACTGAATGTTAACTGTTGTCTCTCAGATTTGCACCCTTGCTGAGTTGTAGAACTTGGCAATCTGGAGAAACATGGGATCTTTCCAGGTCTGTGGGTCACCTGTGATGGAAAGAACCTCCGGAGAAGGCCGGCTTCCTGCTGATACTCCACCTAAACTACTTATACTAAGGTCTTTGCAGAGAAAAGAGTAAGAAAGATTACATGAAAATGAAACCTACTGTCTAAGGTGATGCACCAAAAGATCATCAGGAAACACACATGAAATGACACACTTCAAAACCAGTAATAATAAGAACCCTCACACAACCTAGCAAAATTCATAACCCTTGCATCAATGTTTTGTAAGAAGGCTAAATAACAGCAGTCTTGTAATGGAGGAAGAGGTTTTCTCACTACCCACAAGCTGATTGTTATCCTTTGCACATCTCACAACCTGCAAAAATTATAAAAGAAACCCCTGCATAAAGGCACCAACATGAAAGACAGCTTTAAGGACAGAGAACCATCACCAGAATCTGTACTAACACTGAGGACACACAATATCAGAAGAAATAGGAAGGTATGAACTGCTTATTACTGCCAAAAGAGTGTTACAACACTGTATATCTCTGAAAAATGTGTTACAAAACTGTTCACCTCTGCAAAAGAACTCTGAAAATTACAATATACAGGGTAGTGAATAGCAAGAACCACTGAAAAATGAATAAGGAAGAAGGATATATACTTCCTAAACCGCTGCAAATAGATAGACATCCACCACCTCCATTCCCGTGCATCTCATAAATGCCCACAAAATATCTCTCTAAAATCCTCCAAAAAGGCTTCCTAAGGCATAAATGGTCAAGGGATGTCATCTGCAATCATAAAGGCACCTGAAAATGTCATAAAATGCCTTTAAATGCCCTCTGCAGTTTCCTGACATACGTCAGATCTGTGTCATAAGTCCTGCAGTATCATAAATAACTGAAAAATATCCCAATAAAAGACATAATTACTCATTTTCTGCATCTAATAAACATTTAACTAAGAGGTTTATAACTCCACCACCTTAGTAAATGTTTTTACAATTTATAATCAAGACCTATGCAGAAAATGGCACTATGACATAACAAGGATGTCCATACCTCCTAGAAAAAATAACACAACACATCACATCATCTCGCATCATGCCTATACACGGTTTGAAGCAATATATTTTCAATGACCCTTATACCTCCATATGCATCACCATGCCATTATTTTGCTTTCAAACCACCTTGTTATTCCCGGCAACATCAAGTCTGACATACATCATTATTCACCTTATATCTCCTAGCCGACATTGCCATTCTCTTGCACACCACCTTGTGAATCCCCTATGATGCCTTGGCGAATTTCTACTCTTTACCATGTCTTTTAAGACATAAGGCACTCCCTATACATTTGCTTGCCTTTGAAAAGAAAATACAAGGCATACAAGATGCCACGACCACATACATTTTCACTTATGTTATGTGAAAGAAAGAAAAGAGGGCTTCCCACGTTGCCACATGAAATGAATGCTTCCACAAAACAAAACATAAAGGAAAAACCTAAAAGGGAATAGGTTAGTCGACCTCTTTGCAAACCTAATATTCATTTCATTTGCATTTGCTTCTTTGGCCGTTCGACCTAGCCGCCGCCGCCTAAGAAGGTTTGAAGGCGAAATCTTCATTTCGTGGTTGTTTCGTAGCAGATGTTGGTCGATTTTGAGCTGATTTCTGAAGGTAAGTGGCAGTTTTGTATGTTGCAACTCCTTTGAAGTCGTTTTTGAGGCATTTCATGCCGTTTTGACTGTAGAATGATGCATTTTTTCTGGCGTTTTTGCTGTGGCCGACCTTCTGCATTGTTTGCTGGCTGTGTTGACTATGAGGCCGCTGAATGAAGCAAAGAAAACATGAGTTTCCACAGTCAATGACAAAGAACAGAGGTAAATCCGCCATTTCCTGAACTTCCTCAAATTTCTGAGTTTCACTCTGCTGTATTTCGCTGATATGAGGTCGCGATTTTGAACATTTACGGAGCATTTTTCATTTGAAATGACTGGAAACTTAGTATTTTCTGTATACATGCATCATTGGCTGTGTTTTTGAACTCCATTGTGGACAAACCAGCTTGAAACAACAAGTCATCTGTGCATTTGCAACTTGAAACACTGTATTTTCTGTGTGTCCAAACTTGCTGTTGCATTTCTGAGGTTTTCTTTCTTGCAATGAGTTGAAAAAAGTACTGTTTTCCCTTTATATCTGTATTTTAGACAAAAACTTGGAAGAATGATATCTATGCTTCATTGCTGTTCGAAAATCTGATAAGAAAACGGCTTCATTTTCTGAACATTTGTCTCTAAAATGAGTTGAAACCTTGATTTTCTGAAAACTTGCTGTAGAAAACTGTATTTTTCCTCAAAACCCGCTGCCAGAAAAGTATGTGTTTGACTGAGCATTAAAAAAAACCCTTCATATTTCTGTATATGCATCAAAACAAACTATCAGCTATGAATTTGCAACTTGAAAGTACTGTATTTTCTGTTTCTGTTGTCTTGACAGAGAGTTCAACTTCTATATTTTCTTATTTGCTGTTCAAACTTGCTGAAAATCATTGTATTTTCTGACAGTTATAACTCCATTCAACTGCCTTTTGGGTGATTTGATCATAAGTTTGGAAAAGAATACCAAAAAACCCTTGCATTCTTCATTTTCTGCTGTTTTTTACTATTCACGGGTTTAAACAAAAAACTAGGAAAACATCTATGAGTGCTGGCAACTCTGTCTTGACTACTTCTGATGGTTGTAATTACCTTGAAACTCCATTTTTGTCTGATGTTTCTTCAAGCTAAATGCTGCATAGAAATGCCCCATTGTTAAGTTATTATATCTATCACATATAGACTTTCTTTCTTGATGATGATAGAGCAAATTGTGAACTCTATTTCTTTTGCCACAATCAAAGACAAACATGACTTTAGCAATTTAAATCATGGCCATTCTTGAACGAGTTGCATGAAGACATCTCTTTGGTTTTCCTTACATCACACTCAGCAAAAACAGAAATAAGTCATATTCGCTGTCTGCTGCTCTGGAAACTGTATTTTTCTGTTGTTGGTGAGTGTTGTGGCATTCAAAAAACTCTGTCTACTTACTGCCAGAAGACATGATATTTGAGGGAACTCAGAGTATTTGCTCTCAAATATGAATGAAACATAGGTTTTTCTCTTGCTGTAACTAAAAACACTGTATTTTCTTCATAAATTTGCAATTTTTAAACTGTCAGCATGTTCTATGAATTCTTGTTTTAAAAAACACAATTGCATTTTACCTTATATTGTCCCCTGAGGCTCGATTTGGAACATGTCTGTATACCCTTGTTTTCTGCTGTTCAAACCTGTTGTATTTGATGCTCTGCTGTTTACACTGGCTGTACCTTATACTGTTCTCTCTTCGCCATTATAGGCTGTCCAAACCTGTTACATGATTGCTGTCTTGTCGTGCCTGTTGGCTGTTCTTTATGATCTTCAGCTGTTCCGATGATTGTTGTTCTGAACGTTCTCATACTCTGCTGTCCTGTTTTGACTTTTGACTGTTTTGAGTGTTGGCTGTCCTCTGTGGTTTGCTGTCCTGCATTTTACTGTTAGCTCTTGACAGTTGTATCTATTTTTCTGAGTTGTTACTGAGCTGGGCTCGACCCTTGTGGGAGCCACATTTCTTTCACTCATAACGTAACTGAATGAGTCAAATAGAACATAATGACATCTGTCTCTGCACATGAAACAAACTGTTAGAAAATAAAATGCAGGCTTGCAGTCGATATTCCTGATTTTCTCAAAAGCTTTTGTGATGCTAATTGGTTCAGTGCATTTGAAAACACAAATTGTACGTTTATGTGTGCATATCATGTGATGTATGATGCCCCGCCATTGCTCTAACATCATTTTTTCAAAATTTTACGCAGATGACGGGGTAGCAAGGAGATAGCGGCTGGATGGGAGGGCAAGCCGACGATCTAGGACAACACAAGACGCGGCAACAGTCTGAAGGCTCGTCATTCAGGCAATGACGAGTCACCCTACCTCACATGCTATTTGCTTTTTGGTCTTTCATAAATGTACAGTTTGTCCTTTTCATTTTGCAATTGAATCAGTTAGTCTCACGGCTTGTGTGAGAACCTATACACTTATTTCTTCAATATATATTGTTGGTTTTTTTTTCAAAAGATTTGTACAATCTCTTAAGCTCTGAAATATATCTGAATGAAACAATACAACTTCATATCAATTTGCATCAAATGTGCTTGGGTTTAACACAGCAGCAATAAAATGTACTTTCTTTTCCTCTAAAAAAATTGGAAAGCTCTGCTTGATTTAGCTAGTAGTGAAAACTAGGTAACATTAACACCTCACAATACAACAAGGGAGAATCACCTTGTCAGTTGAGGGAGCATCACCCCAACACTTGAAACTCGTAGGCCTCGAGATTACAAGCTAAAAAGATTTGCAGAGAGAATTTTGTCAAAGATTAAGATACCAAATGAAGGGGAGAGCTCCTCCTTTTATAGGCCTTCCAAAGGCAATGAAGGCACGTTTTTCAATGCACAAAGAGGAACCAAGGCACGTTTCCCAAGAAGCATATCCAAGGGAATATTCCATCTGATGACTCATTCTGAGTTGGCAAACTTATCCAAAGACCCTGACACGGATCCCAAAGTCATCCTGTCGACAAATGAGAGCTTAGGTAGTTACAACTACCTATTTTCTGACTAGGCGCCCATTTGAAGCAATGTGATCATGGAATGGCGCCTAATGTGACCTAGGCGCCCAACTGAGGTAGCAGAGGCATGAATATGCGCCTAGAGGAATTTGATGACTCCATGCAACCTTGGAACTTTAGCGAAGATCTTTTGGATCCTAGGCGCCATCTGAGAATTGGAAAGAGGAGGATTGACACTTAGCTTGCTTAGGCGCAGAACTAGTGTCCTTCTGACTGGGTGCCAACTTTGGAGGATTCACAGGGGTTCTGGTGCCTTGGTTATAACTCATCATCTTTTCAAAGAACCTTGAAAGCAACTTGACTTCAAATGATCATCATCTTTCCTCCTGATGGGGCGCCTTGTTCCATAACCGGTATTGAAGGCTTGCAACTATCTTAGGCGCACACTTGGGGTAGTTTCAACTGGTATCAGCACCTGGTACCTCAAGGAAGATGTTCTATACAATTCACACTTTCAAACACTTGCAATCAAAACCCTTTTGACGCTCCTTTAACCCAGCACCCTCATCTAGAGTTCTAACATCTTGTTTGAATCTTCAATTACACTTAGGCGCATTTATTGATAGAGAAAGGTCTAGATTGGCGCCTTAGGAAGGAAGTAGTTTTGCCTTGCAAAAATCTTCAACTCAAGTTACAATTGAATCAAAATTTCTATCTTTTATTAGGCGCCTTTCACCATGAGTGGATTAAGAGCTCTTTCCCTTCTCAGGCGCACTTTTGGGATGAGTCTTCTAGGCGCAACAAGGTGCCAGGGAGAGAGTGAAAAGGCGACTCATTTCCTTGAAGCAAATTCTACCTTTTCAAGAGTTTCTAAGTCTTTTCCAAGTACAACTTTGTTATCATAACATCAAAAATCACTCTTCTAAGCACCACATGACTTATCAAAGGAAGGCGCAATGGTAGGGTTGGGAATGAGGAAGGATGCGCCTCAACTTCTCAACACTATACTTAGACAAAGATGATGACTTCCACTGGAAGGATGATCAACTTGACCCTTTTATGGTGTATTTGCCCTTTTCAACTCACAAACTAGCTTAGGCGCCATTCAAGGGTTGTCCAGATATGATCTAGCGCCCCGAGCGCAATTTTGAGGATGAGATAAGTAGTTAAGTGCGCTAAAACAACTTCAACATTGTAAACCATTTGAGAGGGTTCCCACCCTAAGCGCCAAAATGGAAGTGTTTTACCAAAAGGTGCATCTCACAATGCTTTCAATCCTAGGCCACAGAGTCAAGGAGTTTCAACCAACACATGCGCCTAGTGCTAGGAGTTCATCCAAGGGACATCTCTTAGCTTCAAAACTTTCAATCTATATCCATCTATGCTAGGCGCTCAAATGGAGGATCCCTGGAATCATGTATTGGCGCCTTGTGGTTCTAGGCGCTCATTTTGGATGATACAACATGATATTAGCACCTAAAGTGAATAGGCCTTCTTCACCATCCAATTCACTTAGAAGACTTCATTTTGGAAACCTATCAATCTTTTCTATCAAGGCGCCCTGTTGGAAGTGCTTCCTAACATGCTACTTTATGCTAGGCGCTTATTAAGTAAATCTGGAGTGAAATGGGTGCCTAGACTCCTAAGCTTCCAGACTTAATCAAACTTTAGGTTTCTGACTTGTTCCTGCAAAACAAAAGATTGGGTTAGTCAAAAACCAATTCATTCCTTTATATTTTAGAATTAGCCTCTGGGAATGAGGAATAGGCTAATCCATTCTTTACTTGATGATCAAGTCGGAAACGGGGACATGACAGTCTCCCCTTCCTGGGATTGCTTGTCCTCAAGCAATTGAAGGTTAGGATGCTCTAGGATCTTTTGTCCTTCCCAAGTAGCATCCTCCATTGGCAACCCTTTCCATTTCACCAGATATTCTCTTATGCTTCGATTGCGCAATTTCTTCTCCCTTATGTCCACCACACTTTCAGGTTCAAGTGCAAGCATACCTTCTTCATCAAGTGGTGGTAGTTCATCAGATGAAACCACATGTTGACCTAGTGCCTTTTTGAGACATGACACATGAAACACATTGTGGATGCGGCTTCCTGCTGGCAAGTCAAGTTCATATGCCACTTCCCCTACTCTTCTCAACACCTTGTAGGGTCCGTAGAACCTTGGTTTCAATTTCTCTGCACCTGACTTCTTCAAAGTACTCTGTCTATATGGCTGAAGGTGCAGAAACACCATGTCACCCACTTCAAAGCTCCGTTCAACCCGATGTCTGTCAGCATACAACTTTTGTTGATTTTGAGCTCTTTGCAAATTGTCCTTAAGAACTCTCAAAATATCTTGAGTATCCTTCATCAATTCACTTGCTCTGGGAACTCTACTATCATCCAGGGCCAGATCAACAAATGAAACGGCTTCATATCCATACAAAGCTCAGAAGGGAGTCATGCCAATTGACATATGAAAAGTGGTATTGTAGCAGTATTCACCCAGATGTAGCCACTTAATCCAAGCACGCTAATGATCAGACACATAGTTTCTCAAGTGTCCCTCAAGCCATTTATTTACAATTTCAGTCTGTCCATTAGTTTGAGGATGATAGCTAGTACTTGGTGTTAGGTCAGTTCCAGCTAATCGAAATGGCTCCCTCCAAAACACACTGATGAACCGGCTATCTCGATCACTGACTATGGTCTTAGGAAGACCATGTAGTCGGAAGACTTCACGAAAGAATAACTCAGCTACTTGCAAAGCTGATGACTCAACTGGAATTGCAAACAAGTGAGCATACTTGGTTAATCTATTCACAACTACATAGATGCAGTCTCTTCCATTCACCTTCGGAAGACCTGTGATGAAGTCCATAGAGATACTCTCCCACTTATGTTTAGGAATTGGCAGTGGTTGGAGTAATCCTGCTGGAAATGTATGTTTTGACTTATTCTGTTGACAAGTCAGACACTCCCTGACATACTGAAGAACTTCTTTCAGACCTTTCCAAGTGAATCTTTCCTTGATCTGTCTGTAGGTCTTGAAATAACCAGGGTGTCCTGTAAGTGGAGCATCATGGTATGTCTGCAAAATCTGTTGCTTCAACTCTGATTCAGGAGTTAGATAAATTCTATCTTTATAATAGATGATATCATCAATCAACTTGTACCTATCGTCCTAAATGACTCCATCCATGATCTCACAAGCAAATTTTGATTTGGAATACTCAACTAGAAGCTGAGATTTCCAATCAACTGAAACATTGCTCAGGGCACAGACAGCAGGTTTTCTAGACAAGGCATCGGCAACCACATTCTTCTTGCCTTTCACATATTCAATGTCGAAACCATATGCCTGTATCTTCACAACCCACTTCTGTTGTCTTTCATTCAAATCCTTCTGCCCTAAGAAGTATTTCAAACTGTTGTGATCAGTTCTAACCACAAACTTAGATCCAACTAGATACTGGCAGAATTTAGCCAAGGCATGCATGATTGCCAGCATCTCTTTGTCATCAGTTGAGTACAATCTTTCTGTATCCTTCAACTTCCTACTCTCGAATGCAATGGGATGTCGATCTTGCATCAAAACAGCTCCAATGCCTTCTCCTGAAGCATCACATTCTAGCACAAAGGACTTAGTAAAATCAGGCAAAGCCAGCACTGGTGTTGTACTCATTACTTCCTTCAATCTATCAAATGCAGCTTGAGCTTCCATTGACCAAATGAAAGCACCTTTCTTTGTCAGATTTGTTAAGGGTGCGGCAAGTTGTGAGAAACCTTTAACAAACCTTCTGTAATAGCTACAAAGGCCAAGGAAACCTCTTAGTTCTGACACATTCCTGGGAACTGGCCAATTGCGAATGGCTTCAATTTTTTCTTCTTGAACTTTCACTCCATTTGCTCCTATCACATGTCCCAGGTACAGAATCTCCTTCAAGCCAAAATCACACCTAGACATCTTTGCATACAAAGATTGATTCTCCATGACTTTCAGTACTTCATCTAAGTGTTGGAGATGTTCTTCCCATGCCTTGCTGTAAATCAGGATGTCGTCGAAGAAAACCAATAGATACTTCCTCAACTGCTTGTTGAAAACATGATTCATACAGGACTGGAAAGTGGCTGGTGCATTTGACAGTCCAAACGGCATCACCATAAATTCATAATGTCCATAATGACATCTGAATGCTATCTTTGGAATGTCTTCTTCTCTGACCCGAATTTGATGGTAACCAAATCGAAGATCTATCTTTGAGAAATAGACTGCTCCATGCAGCCCATTAAGTAGTTCATCAATCCTAGGTATTGGATACCTATTCTTGATGGTCTTTTTGTTCAATGCGCGATAGTCAATACACATCCGCATTGTTCCATCTTTTTTCTTCACTAACACCACAGATGATGCAAATGGACTTGATGATGGCCTTATGTGTCCCATATCGATCAATTCTTTGATCGTCTTCTCAATTTCACCTTGAAATGCCGTGGATGCCGATAGGGTGCAGTGTTGACAAGTTTCGCCCCATCTTCCAATTCAATGATATGTTCAAAACCTCTATCAGGAGGTATTCCTGGAGGTATATCCCTAAACACCTTACCATGCTTATCCAACATTGCCTGGATATCTGCAGGATAAAGTTTTTTAGTAGAGAGAATTTGGTTGTCTTTGATGCAAACCTATGCTGCCCATTCAATGTCATTGTGTCTGAAAAGGGCTTTCATGCGTTTAGCGGAGACAACTTTGGGATTTCCATCTGATACTGACTTCAGTTTGATCTTCCTTCCTTCATGCATGAACTCCAATTCCATCTTCTGGAAGTCCTGTACTATTCTTCCAAGTGAATGCAACCATTGTACTCCAAGCACTACATCAATATGTCCAAGTCCAACTACATAGAAATCATCCTGTAAAGAATAATCTCCCATTTGAATTTGTAGTTGAGATACCTTTCTGGTACAACTCATTAGGAATCCATCAGCAACTGCTATCTGGAACCCTTCGAAGTCTTCAACTGTTAGACCCCGCCTTGCTACCAATCCTTCATCTATGAAGTTGTGAGTAGCACCACTGTCAATTAGACAGGTGACTCTCTGACCCTTCACAACTCCTCTTATACGGAAGGCATGATACTTAGATACTCCTGAGATAGTTGCTAATGTTATTTTGTCAGTTGTTTCTTCTGAAACAACATTAAGAGTTGGTTGAACCTCCTCTTCATCCTGAGTTAATTCTTCTTAGCTCAGTGACTTCTCTTCACTTCCATCATCAGATACTACTTCAATCAAATGTGCTTTACCTTTACCTAGGCACCTATGTCCTAGTTCCCAAGGTTGCTTGCAAGAAAAGCAGAGTTTCTTCCTTCTTAGCTCGTCTCTTTTGGCTGCAGATGAACCTTGAGTCATTTTTTGAGGAAAAGAGGGTCTCCTTTGAGTAGAGCTTACTCCTTTATAGAATTTCTTCTTAGGTTGGTATACAGGAGTAGTATCAAGGTCTAGAGCAAAGTCAATTGCTTCTTCCAAATTTGCTGGCCTTTGTACCTTTACCAATGGCTTGATCTGATTGTTCAATCCCTCAATGAATAACATAGTGATTCTTCGGTCAGTCATATCAGGTACCATCACTGCTATCTTCTGAAACTCATTGACATACTGCACAACCCTTCTGTCTTGCTTGAGTTGAGCTAATTCGCGATAGTACACTTCAGTGTCTTTTCTGTCAAACCTCTGAATCAACTTTGTTACAAACTCATCATAGGAACTTATCCTATCATGATGTTGAGAGACTAGGCCATGATGCCGCCATTCATAAGCCAATCCTTCAAGATGCATTGTAGCAAATTGAATTGCCTTCTTTTCTGTTAAAGGCTTAAGAGAAAGGTATGTATCCAGCTTGTTTACCCAAGCCCTAGCACTAAGCTTACCACTTCCATCAAAGGTAGGAATGGGAACTCGATTCAATGCTTCTTTATACTCCCTTGTATCATCATCCCTTCTAGGATGAAAGCCTCTAGTTCTACCTCGCCTGTCCCTATCTTCCCTCTTCTGTCGGCAATATTTATTGAAAGACATCATATCCCGAACACGATCTGGTAATCTGGCATAGAGATCTGCAAAGAGTGCTACTTCATCTTCAAAGTTATTCTGATCTCCTTCATCAAACTCTTCATCAGCTTCATTGACTTGTTCAGGTGGTGGCGGAAGGAAAGTTGGTCTTAAAGGCCTATCAACTGTAGGAGTTCGTGTGCGAACTCTTCTACCTATTGCACTAGCAGCATCATCATCAACTTGTCTTTCTTGTCTGGCTGCATCTCTACGACCTTGTTCAGCTACTTCACCTTGATTCATGTTTTGAAGGGATTGCAGGACTTGTTGCAATATTTGAGCTGTTTGTTGTTGTCCGTTAGCAATGTTCTTGAACATCTCCCTTGCTTCGCGTTCACCCTCAGCAGGTGGACTTCTACTTCTTCTTTCATCAGTCATGTTAACTAGAGCTTCTGTATGATGTTGCCGTTGTTCTCTAACTCTTCTTGTATAATCCCTATGTGGACCTACTTCGGGTGGCTGCATAACCTAGAGACTGGCAGGATCCAAGCTCTGATACCACTGTAAGATACCCAACTAATTCTACTAAAATTTTTCTTTACTTAGATAGTTTAGCTTTAACTACTCAACAACTTAATGATGTGTATCAATGATAATAACTTGAATGAATCAATCTTAAAGCTGGGTACTTGTCTTATTGCTTGATTCAATCATCTTGCAAATGTCTTATTACATAGAAAATGCTTTCAATAGCATGATTACACATACTTATTCAAAGGAATTACAAAAGAGGCCTTGAAGCCTTGATATTTACAATGACTTCTCAATGGAACAACTCTGTTGAACTCAATGATGTCAACTGAATGTTAACACCTCACAATACAACAAGGGAGCATCACCTTGTCAGTTGAGGGAGCATCACCCCAACACTTAAAACTCGCAGGCCTCAAGATTACAAGCTAAAAAGCTTTGCAGAGAGAATTTTGTCAAAGATTAAGATACCAAATGAATGAGAGAGCTCCTCCTTTTATAGGCCTTCCAAAGGCAATGAAGGCACGTTTTTCAATGCACAAAGAGGAACCAAGGCACGTTTCCCAAGAAGCATATCCAAGGGAATATTCCATCTGATGACTCATTCTGAGTTGGCAAACTTATCCAAAGACCCTGACACGGATCCCAAAGTCATCCTTGTTAGGCGTACTTTACATAGTTTATTACTTTTGGCAAAACATGTTTTGTTAGTGGTTTTGGGAAGTATGTTTATGTTTTAGTTTCGGCGAGTGGTTACTCCCGATCGGTACGATGGTTGGCGACGGTTGGCAACCGTCGGACAAACTATATATGTACTTGTCACGCCATTGTATGGGCATGGAGTTTTTGGATTGTATTTGGACTTACTGTTCTGAGTTAATATATGCAGTTGATCCTTTGAGTACCAATTCTGGTTGTTATTCTTTCTGGTTATTATTCTCGTACAATGTAATTTATTTCAGTGCACTATGATAATGCAAATATCCTTCTCGGTTACTCTATCTGAAACCAATTAGACCACTTAGGCAGTAAACATTTTGGCGCCGTTGCCTAAGCGAATCCGGTGAACATCCAGACGGGAGAATGGTAGCATAATGGGGCAACCAGTCGATACCGACGAGGAAGTACGAGACAGAAAGCACGTAGAAGAAATAATACAAGAAATTCAAGAAGAACGCAAGGAAAGCGATAGAGAAGAGAATGAACCCAGAAGTCGAGAAGATGAAGTAACTCAGGAATTAGTCAAACTGTGGTTATTATCAGTCGGACAATACGTGCGAGACGAGTCTATCCGCAGAGAGGTTCCACAGGAGGTTATTTCAGAGAACCTGCGTGTTCATAGCGAAGTGGATAATCTTTTGGACCGCATTCCTCGACTTCTGGCAAGGAACTTGATAGCCTTCCAAGATATTCGAGAAGAAAGAGAGAGGGAAGTGCGACGACAACAAATTCTCAGAAGATATGAAGAACGTCTGAAACAAGAAGAGGAGGAACGGGACGGTGATCGTCGTCGCACACCGTACAATTAAGAAAGGGTAAGCATAATTAATGCCCATACAACTGAATAAGGACAAGAATAAATTACCAGTGGGGCACGCAACACCAGAAGAAATAGTAAGAAGATCATTAAGACTAAAGGAACAACAAGAACGTAGAAAAAGATTGAAACAGATTGTTGAAAAAGAAAATGAACAACACGAAGAGGTAGATCAAGGAGGTGATGAACATAGTTTTAGAACGCCAATAACCAATAGAGGAAAAGAAAATAATCTAACAGAAGAACTAGAGAATAGTATACGTCGGATTGTGGCATTGTCCATTTCAGACGAAAGGCTGCGGAACAGAAGACCTGAGCCCGAGACCCCTACCCAGAGGGAAAACCAAGGAGAGCCAGAGGTAACTCGAAGTGTAGAGGACGCCGGAACCGGAAGTGGGAAGGAACCGTACGTGGCTGGCAGTGTCGGGGAGACACCGGAACGACACGGTAGAACCAATCCAGTCGGGTCAAAAACACAAAGAGGGTACCTCGGGAAAAAGATGGTGACCCCACCAATAAGTGAAAGGCAGAAGTTGCCGAAGTTCATGGGGAACGGGTCAGAGGATCCTGTCCGACACTGTAAGACGTGTGAAACCATTTGGGTGGCAAACGGACAAGAGGACGAAGACTACTAGGTAAAAGCGTTTCCAGCGACGCTAAGAGGTATTGCCATTGACTGGTACACAGAACTAGAGGCAGCACAAAAGACCTCATGGGACGAACTAAGGAAAGCCTTCGAGAACGAATTTAAACTTCTCAGAGACGACAACGAGATTGTTGCTGAAATCTACAATACAAAACAAGGGAAGAATGAAAACGTAAGGGCATATAATAGAATGCTCAAAGAGTTACTCGGGAAACTGGAAACATAGCCAGCCGATGGACTGAAGAAAAGATGGTTCATTGAAGGGCTAGTCTCGTTATTAAGAAAAAAGATGAAAGTGGTACCCCCATCGTCATACGCGGAAGCATACAATAGGGCGATGGACATAGAAAGCGAAAGCAAAACATCATCCCGAAGTAAAAGGAGAACTGAAGATGATGACAGTACGGGGGATGACAGCAGTGAAAACGAGTCGAAAACCATCCAGGCGTTGAGAAAGGACATGATCCGCATGATGAAGGAAATGAAAACAGATAAAGAGACGACTAGAGAAAATCGAGAGTTATGGTGCACAGAGTGTAATGGGGAAGGTCACATAAAGGCAAATTGCCCGAGAAAATTATTTTGTGACATCTGTCAGGTAATGGGACATTCAATCAAGGAATGCCCATTTAACTTGAAAGCAAGAAGTACCCAAGTGTTGTTCACACAGGGAGAATCATCAACTCCGCCGACCACACCGCCAAAACTGCAAAATAGTCCGAATGCATCCCCTGGAGGATACAGGAATAACAGAAGGTTTAACAATAACAGCCCTCGGAATAGATTGCAGTACGACAGCAAAGGGCGACCAATGATACAGTGCCAGCAGTGCAACGAGTGGGGACACTTCGCCAGAGAATGCCCCAGCAACAATCAGAACATAGTAAATGCATTGTGCAAGTGGTGTGGGCCTGGTGATCACGAGGAAAAAGACTGTCCGAAGCAGAAAGGGGTGAACCTTATCAATCTCAAGGAAAATGAGGAAGAAATCCTGGCTATCACCCGAGCACAGTGGAAAAAGGCCACTTATCCAGATCCCCGTACGGAAAAAGAAAGACTGCGAGAGGCATGGAAGGAAGTGGAAGTTGCCATGAGAACCGAGAGGAGGAACTCAGACAAAAAGGCAATACGATCGGAATCAGATAAGAACATAGCAAGTCAAGTATTGCAAACTACCGTACCAATCAAATTGGCGGACCTTCTCCAAAGCTTGCCTCAGTTAAAAGTAGCAATATTCAAGGTAATGGAGGACAACTCGCACGAAGACCAAAACCTCACAACAGAAGATGTTATTGTAGAACCACCGCCAACGGGAGAACAAGTACTCGACCCGAGGTTGCTGGCGATTGATACTGGAAAGAAACCGGCTATAGTACACATGGAAATCCTTGGATGGAATTTGACAAATACTATAGTCGACGGTGGATCCGGAGTAAACGTACTACCAGAAGCAACCTGGAAGAGCCTCGGGAAGCCTACTGTATGGCCACAAAACTTCCAGTTAGTGGGAGCCGACCAGCACGGGATCAAGGCGCTGGGAGTGCTAATGGCTCAAAAGGTAAGAATCAGTACCCAGCAATTCTTGTTAAATTTTGTAGTCATAACAACACAAAATGCATCATATGATGCATTACTCAGTCGAGGATGGCTAATAGCCGCCAAGGCCAACCACAACTGGAAGAAAAACACCCTGTCCATAGAAAATGGACGAAGAAAGTTCGTCATTGATTTGAAGACACAAACCATCAGTGAAGAGTTGGCGTCAGATTCCGACTCAGATGGAGGGGACTCGACGGAAAGTGGGAAAGGGCCGATGGAGCCCGATGATGAAGGGGTGCTGAAATTACAGGAATGCTCAGAAGATGAGACAAATTCATTCAGCGGGCTATTCCATTGGCAGATGGAAGACTACGAGTTTTTTCCGCCACAGTGCAACATGATTTCAATAAAAGAAATCGGTGAAAACTCGGGAACGACGAGTGAACAGAAAGACGACGGTGAAACATTGGAACGAACAAGTGAGAAGGGGAAGGAAGTAACCCACATGTTCCCAACAGCGTACGGGGAATATAAGGAAGGGAATGCAGAAGTAGACAGTACGCCGGCACATCAGTTTGAACCGGAAAAGAAGATTATGTACGAAGAGCCGATAACGAAGAAAGTTAATCTCGGCGAGGAAAGCAACCCGAAAATAATTCTGGCCGGCGACAACTGGAATCCCGTACTCAAGGCAGCAGCGTTCAGAATTTTCTCCGAGTATAAAGACGTGTTTGCCTGGACCTACAAGGACCTAAAGGGGATACCACCAGAACTGTGCGTCCACAGAATTCCACTTATAACAGGAGCACGTCCAGTACGGAAAAGGCCATATCGCATGAATAAGAACTACGCGGCAAAAGTACAAGAGGAAATTGAAAAAATGCTTGAGGCAGGAATAATATTCAAGGTGGAAACGAGTGAGTGGGTGTCACCGATTGTGATATCACTTAAAAAGGAAGGGGGACAAATCAGGATTTGTGTGGATTTCAGATGCCTCAATGCGGTAACAATCAAAGATCCCTTCCCCATCCCATTCACAGACTCCATTTTGGAAGAAGTGGCCGGTCATGAAATATATTCCTTTATGGACGGATTTTCGGGTTATAACCAGATCAGCATCGCCGAGGAAGACAAACTGAAGACAACATTTGTGATTGAAAATGGGGTATATGCATACAACCGGATGCCATTCGGTCTGTGCAATGCACCAGCCACCTTTCAGAGGATTATCCTACACATATTTGACAAAATGTCGGTGGGAAACTTCAAGGCATTCCTCGATGACTGGTCAATTTACAGCGACCAACAGACACGCCTCAAAGCCCTCACTGAATGCATGGAGCGTTGCAGGGCCGCACGGTTGGCCTTAAACCCGAAGAAGTGCCGGTTCATGGTGTCCCAAGGGAAACTTCTGGGCCATATTGTATGCCAAGCAGGACTAAAAGCAGACCCGGACAAGATTCGGGTAATTGTAGAAATGGAGGCTCCAGGAGATGTCACCGGAGTAAAGTCCTTTCTCGGCCATGTCGGTTACTACCGGAGATTTATCAAAAATTTTGCTTAGGTATCACACCCACTGGACATGTTGACAAGGAAAGGGGTGCAGTTTGTCTGGTTGGAGGAACAACAGAAAGCTTTTGAAGAACTAAAGACAAGACTCATCAGTGCACCTATCCTAGCCTATCCAAACTGGGACAAGGAATTCCACGTGCACGTGGACGCATCAAACTTTGCAATTGGTGCCACTCTTGCTCAAGTGGGATCTCATGGACTGGATCATCCAGTGTACTTTGCCAGTCGGTTGCTCTCCAACGCAGAGTGGAATTACAACACTACAGAAAGGGAGGCTTTGGGAATGGTGTACTCTGTACAGAAGTTCAGGCATTATCTCTTGGCAACACCATTCACTTTTTATGTGGACCATCAAGCTCTAATGTATCTAGTCAACAAACTGATTATTCAAGGCAGAATCAGTAGATGGTTGTTACTTCTACAAGAATTTACTTTCACCATTATTGTACGACCAGGAAAAAGCCATGTAATTGCCGACCAGCTCTCAAGGATCAAATCCGGAGAACCAGGAGATGGGGTCAATGAGGACTTTCCGGATGCCCACCTATTCCACATTGCGGCCTTGCCGCCGTGGTACGAGAAAATTGGCGAGTACTTGTCCACTTCAACGTTTCCGCCAGAAATGTCTACAAGTGAACGACGGAAGATTGCACTCAACAGTAAGACATTCCAACTGATAAATGGGCTACTCTACAAAATGGGGCCCGATCAAATTCTCCAAAGGTGTGTAATGGAAGAGGAGATAAGGGGTGTATTGGCAGAAGCCCATGAAAGACTGGCAGGGGGACATATGGGTCCCGACGCCACGGCACGGAAAGTACTACTCGCTGGCCTATGGTGGCCGACGTTACACACAGATGCCCGAGAGTGGGTAATTCAATGTGACACTTGTCAGAGGGTAGGGAAACCGCTAAAAAGGGACTATATGCCACTATGGCCATCACAACCTCAAGAACTTTTCGAGAGATGGGGGCTAGATTTTGTAGGACCCCTGAAGGTCAGCCAACTACACCGATGTCGGTACATAATAGTGGCTACAGAATACCTGACAAAGTGGGCCGAAGCGAAGGCACTGGAGGATAACACTGCATTGAGCACGGCAAAGTTCCTATACGAACAGATTGTGACGAGATATGGAATTCCGATACAATTGACAAGTGACCGCGGGGGACATTTCGTCAACCACGTCATCCGACTCATGACTACAGAATTCAAAATCCTACACACCCTATCAAGTCCTTACTATCCAAGGGTGAATGGGCAGGCAGAGTCAACAAACAAGGTACTCGTTTCGGTAATCCACAAGTCATGCGGAATCGAAGGATCGGACTGGGAAGAAAGGTTACCAGCGGTGTTATGGGCTTACCGAACCACTTATAAGGTAACGACTGGACACACACCTTTCCAGTTGATGTATGGGCAAGAAGCGGTAGTACCAGCAGAATACCTCGTCCCAAGTCTGAGAATTGCAGTGGAAAACAGACTAGGAGATACGGAGAGCCTGGAGGAAAGACTGTTCCAGTTGACTAAATTGGACGAGAAAAGAATTTTGGCTTAATGGTCGACGGAAATCATGCAGAAATGCCGGAAGTATTGGCACGACAAACACCTATGGAAAATGGAGTTTCAGCTCGGGCAGTTAGTCCTAAAATATAACGACCGTAACGAAATCAAACCTGGGAAGTTCAAAGTTCGGTGGTTAGGACCGTTTAGAATACGGGAATTGATGGACAATGGGGCTATAAAGCTAGATAATCTCGATGGGAGCCCAATCAACGAAGCAGTGAACGGGTCGAAATTAAAGATTTATAAAGAGAGAAAAAGAGAAACAATACAAATCAATATGCTGGGATTCGCATTAACAAACCACGGCGTGAAGGAGGAAAGAGGCAAACAACATGAGGAGACGGAAAACAAAGTTGATGGAATGGTATTTGCAAGCACTCAGTTTGAACTAGTCACGGGATTCTTTGCACCAAAGCCAGTGCGGATGGAAGCCCGTGAGGGCCAAATCAACGAAAACTATGGTGGTAAATGGATCAATAAGAACTACCCTGAAGAAGAGGAAGAAGAAGAAGAGAACTGGAACAATTGGATAAAAAAATGTAATCAACTACGGGACAAATTTGAGTTCCTACTACCAAAGGAGGTCCGGGACCCGCCAAGAAGGAAGTACCTAGCAGAAGCAATGTTCATTATGGAAAGATCACCCTACTCTGACGAAGTTTGGGAGTTGAGGAGAAAAAATTGGCCAATCAAACTACCCCACATACAGCTTCTAAGGAGTCGGCTCTGGAAAGCGAAATATAGATGCAGGAACATGAATGTAAAGATGAATGAAGACGGAAAAACATTCCAGTGGGTCCAGGAGCCAATGGGGTGGAATTTGACATGGGTAAGAGATCAATCAACGATCTTCGACCGGATATGGGAGTTAGAGGAAATTGATAAATATTGCTCGAACGATTGTCTGAGACAGAAAGGCTACATAAACTGCATATTCCGTCAGCTGACGGAAATCGAGATCCTGGAGAACGGGGAGGACGAAAAGTTTGAGAAATATGAAATTGACAAGTCAGGTAAGGGAAAAAGCAAAATAGAATAGGAAACACAAAAAAAAAAAAAAAGAGAGTCGTACGAATTCTATAAAACCGTACCACACCGTACCAAAAAAAATAGAATAGACCGTACCATTCCAAGTCCGTACGAGAGAAGAAGATCAGACCGTATGGAAATCTCTGGCATCACCATACGGAGTCATAAAGTGCAGGTTTCCTAAGCCGTGCGGATTCTGCTAGTATGGTTCCCTGCTGCTGCCGTACGGAAAAAAAACCCCTTCCTGCCGTACGCTTCCTGCCGTACGGTGTCTGCCGTACCGTTTCTGATGTACGGTTTCTGCCGTACGCTGCTGTTCATCACTCCACCGTACGCCTCCTTGCCGTACACTGCACAATCCGTACACTTGCTAGCCGCCGTACGGCTTCTGGGGAATTCTGTTGGTCGTACGGAATCCTCTGCACCAGGCCGTACGGAGTCGAGCAATTTTTCTGCCGTACGGATTCTTCTCTGCCCGTCTAGCTGCTGTGGTGGCGGATTTTCTCAGCAAGGCCGTACAATCGGAAGAGGAAATAACAGTCATAACTGAACAGAGGGAGTATAAAAGCGCCGGTGTCATGTCCCCGTTTCTGGCTTGATCATCAAGTTAAGAATGGATTAGCCTATTCCTCATTCCCGGAGGCTAATTCGAAATAATGAGGGAATGAACTGGTTTTTGACTAACTTAACCTTTTGTTTTGCAAGAGCGAAGTCAGGAACTTGAAATTTGACTAAGTCTGGGAGTGGTTTCATCAACTCCAGTGATCATGTTTTCCAGGCGCCTTCCTTGACAATTCGGGTTCATTTTGGCACCCAACTCCCAAAGTCTATTTTGGCACTCAGTCAAGCATCCAGTTAAGGCGCGCCTTTTGATTTAACCTTCTCCATCCTGGCGCCCCGTTTTGAGTTCAGCTAAGTAGGTTTGGAATGCAGTTTCATGCTTGGGCGCCCATGTCATGTTGGACCTACCAAATATGCGCCTTGGGTTTTGAAGGATGTAATCTAGAAGATGGAGTCATCTAAAGGTATGATGTGAACCTATTGAACTTGCAGGATCCTCCAGTTGAGTTTGGAATCACTGAAGTGGTCTAAGTGAGTTAGGCGCACTTCCTAACCTTCACAACACTCAAAGTGCGCCTAGTCCTCATTTTGCGCCTAGATTCCTTTGCCAATGGTAAATTCATTGTTCAAGTGAAAATCCAGTGGAAATGGTTGATTGATCAACATGATGAAGTTTTCTAAGTGAGGCGTTAGCATCAGGTTTCCATCATGAGCGCCTAGAGCATCAGGGCGCCAATGTATGATTCCATGACACTGAATTTGCGCCCAAATTGAAGGAGGAGTTTTAAGATGCCAAGATGGTGGTATAACTTCAAATAGGCGCCTAAGGATAAAGGCACCATCTCTGGTTCAAAGAAACCCTTGTGGGTGCTTAGGCGTTGGTCTCTGGCACTCTAGATATGCGCCCTAGTCAAGAAGTCACCGGTGAAGGCAAGATTTCAAGGCATCAAAGGTAGTGGACTTTCAGTTGAGCAAACCCTAAAATAGCGCCCTATGCTAGATGATAGTTTGATGTTCAATGGAGATCAGGTTGTTTGATGCAATGATCTTAGGCACCAAGACAAGATTCAATGACCTTGAAAATGCGCCTAAGTAGGAATATGCTCTCCAGACTCCTCAAGAGGTCAGGGCGCTTGGTCAGGGAAGTATTTTGTTTTGAATTTAAGACTCCAGAAGTGAGCATTTGCATAGAAGATAAGCCTTTCAAGGTGAGGCGCCAATCTAGGTTCTTTCCTGCCAATAAATGCGCCTAGGTGAAGTTGCAGACTTTGACAAGATGTTAATGTTCTGTATGAGGGCGCTAGATTAAAAAGGAACTTCAAAAGGTTTAATTGCTAGTGTTTGAAAGTTTGAATAGTGTTGAACATCTTCATGAAGATGCTAGGCGCAGATACCAGTCAAAATGACCTCAAAGGTGCGCCTAAAATGGATGGAAGCTCCCAAGACCAGTTCAGATGCAAGGCGCTCCATCAGGGGACAATGTTATGTTCATTTGAAGTCAAATTACCTTCAAATTTCCTTGAAAGATGACAAGTTAGAACTTGGGCGCCAAAACCTCTGTAAATCCTTCAAATATGCGCCTACCCTATGAGGTGATGAGTTGAACATCCCAAATCTTCAAATGTTTAAGTATGAATCCAGAGGAGTTCACTTCCTAAGGCAGTATCATCCAAGGATGAGAACTTATGACTTAGGCGCACTCCCTGGTGAGATCCTCCACAGCTAGCGCCCTAGTCAGAAGAACCCTTAAACTGCGCCTAAGTGTTTCAAGAAGTGGTTAAGGTTGTTACAACTACCTGAATGCCCATTGGTCGGAAGGATAGCGTTTGGATCCGTGTCAAGGTCTCTATATGAGCTTGCCAACTCAGAATGAGTCATCAGTTGGAATATTCCCTTGGATATGCTTCTTGGGAAACGTGCCTTGGTTCCTCTTTGTGCATTGAAAAACGTGCCTTCATCGCCTTTGGAAGGCCTATAAAAGGAGGAGTTCTCTCATTCATTTGGATGGATGCATTTGACAAAATTCTCTCTGCAAAGCTATTGAGCTTGTAATCTTGAGGCCTGCGAGTTTCAAGTGTTGGGGTGATGCTCCCTCAACAAGCAAGGTGGTGCTCCCTTGTGCTATTGTGAGATGTTGACATTCAGTTGGCATCATTGAGTTTGACTGAGTTGATCAAGTGTAGGCGCTATTGTAAACATCAAGGCTTCAAGGCCTTTCCTTTAGTAATTCCGTTGAATAAGTTTGTACTTCATGCTATTGAAAGCATTATCCATGTAATAAGACATTGCAAGTTGATTGAATCAAGTAACTAGACAAGTACCCAATTCTCATTCAAGTAGTTGTCTTTGATGTATATCTTTGTATTGTTGCAGTAGTTGATGAATTGATAGCAAGTAAAATTGTTTAAGTAAGGAAAAATTTTAGTAGCTTTAGTTGGGTATCTTACAGCCGGAATGTCATTCTCGCCAACAAACAGGGTCACTAGAGCACAAGGCAGAGAAAAACAAATTCACATATCAGGACGGGCGGAAAATAAAAAGATGGCAGCAAAGGTAATTGTGGAAGAAGAACCAGCACAGACACCACAAATTGACGTGGGTTCATCAGCGCAGAAGAAGCAGTCAAAAGGGAAAGGGAAAGACAAGGACAAAATCACAGTGGATTCCTTGTAGTGAGAAAGTCTTACGGCGAGCGAGTGCAAACAGTGGTGGAACAGCCATGCTGACGATCATCCTCTCAAGAAGGCACTACAGAAGGCAAAAGTGGACAAGGTAATACAAATGCCCTATTTCAATTTCAGAGAGTTTGAGGCAATATTGAAGAACATGGTGGCGAATTACAATCCCCGAGCAAAACACACGATCATCAGATTTATGAATGTATCGGTAAAAATCACATTCTCGCCACAGGATTTCGAGAGAGTGATGGGTGTACCGCGCCAAGGATTTACAGTCGGCAAACAGAAAATGACTGTAAAACACAAAGACAGCATTATGGCAAAGGTTTGCAGACCAGACCTGAGTGAGAAAGAGAAGAATCAATTGAAGGCTGCAGGGAATAGAGGACTTCGCCGAGATCACTTGGCGAATGAAGAATGGCGGTGCATAATGGATGTCATCAGGGGGCGGTTGACGGGAGCCTCACGCTCGTCAGACATTCCATTTTGGATGTCGGATTATATGATTGGCCTCAGCCAGGGTGCAATGTACAACTGGGCAGCAGTTCTCTCCGACAGGATTCACGAGTTCATAAAAATGACTCACAAGTCATTCTACATGACTCAGCAGGCCATTGCGTTGTTCCTCGACGCCATCTGCACTCAGGTCCCCTCATTGGCGCGAGCTCCATTTCAGCCAGATGAGCAGTATGACCCCACATGGCCGACCGTCTTCAGATGGACAAACCTGAAGGCTCCTGCACAAGGTGGGAAGGGAGAAGAGTCTCGGAGCAGCAAAAAGAGAAAGCAACGGGAGTTACCTGAGACTTCGTCGGAAGCTTCGTATAGTGCACAAGGTGCCGAGGAGGATTGCATTGAGGCCTCGTCAGCCTCAGCCACTCCTGGCACCCCTGCCAGCCCCAGTCCTATAGTACCAGTGGGGGAGAACAGATGGGATTTTGCACTGGCAAAGAAGCATGCACACTTGCACTTAGACACACGCACCCAAGTAGAGATTCCAGTTCGACCTAGTACCACACACGTCTCTTGGGGTCAGGTCATGAGGATGAAGGGGGAGAACACCGTACCAGTTCCTCTCCCATCAAGGTAGATTACTCCATTCGAAACTAGATCTCCAGAGAGCATAGCACATGCGGACAGCTCATTACAGGTAGATGCTTGGCTTCAGCTACTAGGCATGCCTTCAGAGTTGGCAGACATTCCTCCTCTAAGCCCCGCGCGATCTTTTTTACCGCCACCTGCACTTGAAGGTGAGATGGTACAGTCTGAGGAGGAGAAAGCAGTTGATGTTGCCATAACGATTAGTGACTCGGAAGCCAAGGAGGAAGGCATAGCCACAGGCAGCTCAAAGGAGGAAGGCACGAGTAGGACAGATAGTGCTGATGATACAGAGGATACTTCTCGCTCGGTTGAGCCAGCTGGGTTGACAGTACATATGGGTGCGCCAGATGAGAGTGACCCACTCGGCACCATTCTCAGGTATGCACAGGATTTAGGGTCTATGGGAACCATCCTTCAGAGGGTATCTGATATTGCGGCCAGGGTCAACCCCCAATACTCTTCGCCAGCAATACGTGCAGAGGTACAAAGAATTGAACAATTTGTTAAGAATGCTGAGACGGAGTTTTTACGGGTATTTTGGAATAAGGGTTGGCCAGAAGTACTTACCAAGGAGATGCAGAGGGCATGGAAACCGGAGAGACCAGACTTGGGAGTAGGAGATGCCGACAGTGAGCTACTGGCAGCCCTTCATAGCATTGAGGACCAGTTCAGAGCACTATATTATGCTCGACAGGAGGATTTTCAAAGGACAGAACGGTGCAACAAACGACTAGAGGAGGCTGCAACTATGAGTAAGCAGCTGAGGGAAAAAATGGATGAGCAACAGGTGCACTTCCAACGGCAGTTGGCACAGGAAGCCGAGCTCACACAGTTGGAAAGGAACAAGGCTGAGGCACTCAGAGTAGAACTAGAAACTATAAGGAAGGAGTTGGCCGAATCTCAGGCGACACAGGAGAAAACAAAACAGCAGTTGGCCGAGGCTGTCCAGATGGTACGTCTCACCAAAGACAAGCATATCGTTGCCTCAACACATCTGAAACAAAGGACTGAGGAGGTCTACAGGCTTCGACGGTTAGTTCAACCTCAGCAGGGGACTCCTGGATCAGCACGGACGGCATCCACACCTCCAGGGACGTCCACTGACCCTCCTACTTCCTAGTTCATTTGGGCTCTTGTTTGCAGTCGTCTGGCAGACGACAAGTTTTTTTTGGGGGGGGGATGATGTTAGGCGTACTTTACATAGTTTATTACTTTTGGCAAAATATGTTTTGTTAGTGGTTTCGGGAAGTATGTTTATGTTTTAGTTTCGGCGAGTGGTTACTCCCGATCGGTACGATGGTTGGCGACGGTTGGCAACCGTCGGACAAACTATATATGTACTTGTCACGCCATTGTATGGGCATGGAGTTTTTGGATTGTATTTGGACTTACTGTTCTGAGTTAATATATGCAGTTGATCTTTTGAGTACCAATTCTGGTTGTTATTCTTTCTGGTTATTATTCTCGTACAATGTAATTTATTTCAGTGCACTATGATAATGCAAATATCCTTCTCGGTTACTCTATCTGAAACCAATTAGACCACTTAGGCAGTAAACAATCCTGTCGACCAATGAGAGCTTAGGTAGTTACAACTACCTTATCTTCTAACTAGGCGCCCATTTGAAGCAATGTGATCATGGAATGGCGCCCAATGTGACCTAGGCGCCCAACTGAGGTAGCAGAGGCATGAATATGCGCCTAGAGGAATTTGATGACTCCATGCAACCTTGGAACTTTAGCAAAGATCTTTTGGATCCTAGGCGCCATCTGAGAATTGGAAAGAGGAGGATTGACACTTAGCTTGCTTAGGCGCAGAACTAGTGTCCTTCTGACTAGGCGCCAGCTTTGGAGGATTCACAGGGGTTCTGGCGCCTTGGTTATAACTCATCATCTTTTCAAAGAACCTTGAAAGCAACTTGACTTCAAATGATCATCATCTTTCCTCCTGATGGGGCGCCTTGTTCCATAACCGGTCTTGAAGGCTTGCAACTATCTTAGGCGCACACTTAGGGTAGTTTCAACTGGTATCAGCGCCTGGTACCTCAAGGAAGATGTTCTATACAATTCACACTTTCAAACACTTGCAATCAAAACCCTTTTGACGCTCCTTTAACCCAGCGCCCTCATCTGGAGTTCTAACATCTTGTTTGAATCTTCAATTACACTTAGGCGCATTTATTGATAGAGAAAGGTTTAGATTGGCGCCTTAGGAAGGAAGTAGTTTTGCCTTGCAAAAATCTTCAACTCAAATTACAACTGAATCAAAATTTCTATCTTTTATCAGGCGCCTTTCACCATGAGTGGATTAAGAGCTCTTTCCCTTCTCAGGCGCACTTTTGGGATGAGTCTTCTAGGCGCAACAAGTTGCCAGGGAGAGTGAAAAGGCGCCTCATTTCCTTGAAGCAAATTCTATCTTTTCAAGAGTTTCTAAGTCTTTTCCAAGTACAACTTTGTTATCATAACATCAAAAATCACTCTTCTAAGCGCCATATGACTTATCAAAGGAAGGCACAATGGTAGGGTTGGGAATGAAGAAGGATGCCCCTCAACTTCTCAACACTATACTTAGACAAAGATGATGACTTCCACTGGAAGGATGATCAACTTGACCCTTTCATGGTTAATTTGCCCTTTTCAACTCACAAACTAGCTTAAGCGCCATCCAAGGGTTGTCCAGATATGATCCAGTGCCCCAGGCGCAATTTTGAGGATGAGATAAGTAGTTAAGTGCACTAAAACAACTTCAACATTGTAAACCATTTGAGAGGGTTCCCACCCTAAGCGCCAAAATGGAAGTGTTTTACCAAAAGGTGCATCTCACAATGCTTTCAATCCTAGGCGCCAGAGTCAAGAAGTTTCAACCAACACATGCGCCTAGTGCTAGGAGTTCACCCAAGGGACATCTCTTAGCTTCAAAACTTTCAATCTATATCCATCTATGCTAGGCGCTCAAATGGAGGATCCCTAGAATCATCTATTGCCGCCTTGTGGTTCTAGGCGCTCATTTTGGATGATACAACATGATATTAGCACCTAAAGTGAATAGGCCTTCTTCACCATCCAATTCACTTAGAAGACTTCTGTAATGTCCCTTACCTAGTTTGCCCTAGAATTCGCTTGTGGATTAGATTTAGGGTTTCTTCTCTTTAAATATTCTCTTGGTATAGTACCTGTAACAACATATATATATGTACAAGTCCATATTGCCATACGTCAGTTCTAATATCAATTACCCAACAATTCAACATAATCAACTTACAAATGAAAACACATAAGAAAGAAGAAACAATCAGCCAGCCAGGGGGTGGGGAAATCATAAATCCTTAGTAGCCTAAGGCCTACCATAGTCCTATTGCCCAATCCCTTGACTCAGGCCTACGGGGCATATCATATTGCCCATTCCCTCGTCTTGGGCCTATGGGGCATAATCCAATGTGGGACCCCCATCCCTCCATGATCCCAACCCTTGACTCAGGCCTGCGGGGCATAACGCCCATTCCTGATCTCCGGCCTATGGGGACGGAACCTAGATGGGGTTTATAGGCAATCTACTAAGGTTATGCTTCCACATCTCCTAGCTGAATCACAGACATAATTTATGCAGTTTTACTCACATTTCAAGCATTTACGATTATATAGTAATATATGACACAACATGAGTTATATCAGAGTGCAGGAAAAGAAAGAGATTAAAATTGCCATTTATTCATCAGAACCAGTGCATGCAATAATTTAGTTCATTTTAACAGACAAGTATCAGGTTATTGATTTAATAACAATATTCTTTCCTTTATTCTGTGATGGCGCCAAATCGGAATTATTTTTGTCTATGCTAAGGACTGTCCCAATCCGTCAGAGTTTTATGTTAGAACTATTTTCAGATTTGAATTTATCTTGAAAGGCCTTCGTCAAACCATATGTATATGCATTTAAAAGAATGAAAAACAATTTACACTCTCGTCACTGATATTTGATGAAGAAACTATATATTAAATGAGACAGATAGAGGATGCACATTATGTTGAACAGAGGGAATAAATGTTAGGACTGAGTGAGGAATCTCACCTGAGCCTTGATGAACACATCATCAATTTCTTACGTCTCATATGAATATGCTGCAATTATTGTCGTTAATTTCATAATATAAATATATATATTCTAAACTCAAGAAAATATATATATATATATATATATCTTATTCCCTCTTGATGCCGGTATGCTTAGTTATGTACTTCACTTTAGAATATATATACTCTTAATTTTAGTAAAGTATTTTATTCTCCTTTATCCTTTTCCTGTTGAATGATGATCGATGGTGATCTAACTTCCATTGCATTTCTATTTTGTGTTTTTTTATTCTGATGAGATATCTTCACAATGCCCACCAATATTATCTTTATATCTTGATCGGTGCCTTTTCATCAATAGTCACCACTTTATATGGTGATCGCTGACCTATTTGTTCATTCACTGCTTAGTTAATATTATTTAATAATAATCACTCCTTTATTAGAGTGTCTACTCTCGTACTCGCTGCTTGTAAGGAATATTAATAGTTACTTAACAATTACTACTTTATTCTCTTATATGAGATATTTGCTGCCAAAAGTCAAGTCTTATATTATATATATAAATATGTTTATTTATATATATTTATAATGTTATAATAATATTTATTTATATAAGATTATATATATTTAAATTATAATATTGGATATTTAATATTTATGCTTATTTATATATTTATAATATAAAATAGTCATAATGATGTTATATTTATATATTATAAATTATATAATAGTTTTATTATATTATATAATAATACTTAAATCAATAACACAATAAATATATTGTATTTTCATAATATTAATTAATATTATTATATATGTTGATTAAATATATTTGACCAAAGCGATTTCTCTGTCCATGATGTTTAAATCTTTAATTTAAACAATGCCCTAATATGGGGACATGACAACCCTCCCCACTCAAAATTGCTTGTCCTCAAGTAATCCCAACGAATTACCTTGTATTTTAACGCTTACCCTTAATGTGGAATAGTCATTTTTCAGAGCGATTAGAGTTTGCCTCTTTTGCCTGACTATTACTTAGGTTTTGAAGTAGAGCTTGGTGGGTTCTCATTCTGTTCTATTAATGCTTGGGTTTTCTTATCACTACTTTCCATGAAGGCCCTAAGTTCATCTCTGAGTGGGTCTTCCATGAGGTTGTTTCCTAGGGTACTATTCCTAGAGCCTCTTTGGTGATAGGTTTGCATATTTCCCACAGGATGGCAGGAAAGATGCTCTGATACCACTGTAATGTCCCTTACCTAGTTTGCCCTAGAATTCGCTTGTGGATTAGATTTAGGGTTTCTTCTCTTTAAATATTCTCTTGGTATAGTACCTGTAACAACATATATATATGTACAAATCCATATTGCCATACGTCAATTCTAATATCAATTACCCAACAATTCAACATAATCAACTTACAAATGAAAACACATAAGAAAGAAGAAACAATCAGCCAGCCAGGGGGTGGGGAAATCATAAATCCTTAGTAGCCTAAGGCCTACCATAGTCCTATTGCCCAATCCCTTGACTCAGGCCTACGGGGCATATCATATTGCCCATTCCCTCGTCTTGGGCCTATGGGGCATAATCCAATGTGGGACCCCCATCCCTCCATGATTCCAACCCTTGACTCAGGCCTGCGGGACATAACGCCCATTCCTGATCTCGAGCCTATGGGGACGGAACCTAGATGGGGTTTATAGGCAATCTACTAAGGTTATGCTTCCACATCTCCTGGCTGAATCACAGACATAATTTATGCAGTTTTACTCACATTTCAAGCATTTACGATTATATAGTAATATATGACACAACATGAGTTATATCAGAGTGCAGGAAAAGAAAGAGATTAAAATTGCCATTTATTCATCAGAACCAGTGCAGGCAATAATTTAGTTCATTTTAACAGACAAGTATCAGGTTATTGATTTAATAACAATATTCTTTCCTTTATTCTGTGATGGTGCCAAATCGGAATTATTTCTGTCTATGCTAAGGACTGTCCCAATCCGTCAGAGTTTTATGTTAGAACTATTTTCAGATTTGAATTTATCTTGAAAGGCCTTCGTCAAACCATATGTATATGCATTTAAAAGAATGAAAAACAATTTACACTCTCGTCACTGATATTTGATGAAGAAACTGTATATTAAATGAGACAGATAGAGGATACACATTATGTTGAACGGAGGGAATAAATGTTAGGACTGAGTGAGGAATCTCACCTAAGCCTTGATGAACACATCATCAATTTCTTACGTCTCATATGAATATGGTGCAATTATTGTCTTTAATTTCATAATATAAATATATATATTCTAAACTCAAGAATATATATATATCTTATTCCCTCTTGATGCTGGTATGCTTAGTTATGTACTTCACTTTAGAATATATATACTCTTAATTTTAGTAAAGTATTTTATTCTCCTTTATCCTTTTCCTGTTGAATGATGATCAATGGTGATCTAACTTCCATTGCATTTCTGTTTTGTGTTTTTTTATTCTGATGAGATATCTTCACAATGCCCACCAATATTATCTTTATATCTTGATCGGTGCCTTTTCATCAATAGTCACCACTTTATATGGTGATCGCTGACCTATTTGTTCATTCACTGCTTAGTTAATATTATTTAATAATAATCACTCCTTTATTAGAGTGTCTACTCTCGTACTTGCTGCTTGTAAGGAATATTAATAGTTACTTAACAATTACTACTTTATTCTCTTATATGAGATATTTGCTGCCAAAAGTCAAGTCTTATATTATATATATAAATATGTTTATTTATATATATTTATAATGTTATAATAATATTTATTTATATAAGATTATATATATTTAAATTATAATATTGGATATTTAATATTTATGCTTATTTATATATTTATAATATAAAATAGTCATAATGATGTTATATTTATATATTATAAATTATATAATAGTTTTATTATATTATATAATAATACTTAAATCAATAACACAAATATATTGTATTTTCATAATATTAATTAATATTATTATATATGTTGATTAAATATATTTGACCAAAGTGATTTCTCTCTCCATGATGTTTAAATCTTTAATTTAAACAATGCCCTAATATGGGGACATGACAACTTCATTTTGGAAACTTATCAATCTTTTCTATCAAGGTGCCCTGTTGGAAGTGCTTCCTAACATGCTACTTTATGCTAGGTGCTTATTAAGTAAATTTGGAGTGAAATGGGTGCCTAGACTCCTAAGCTTCCAAACTTAATCAAACTTTAGGTTTCTGACTTTGTTCCTGCAAAACAAAGATTGGGTTAGTCAAAAACCAATTCATTCCCTTATATTTTAGAATTAGCCTCCAGGAATGAGGAATAGGCTAATCCATTCTTTACTTGATGATCAAGCCGGAAACAGGGACATGACATTCCGGCTTGTATAAGGGCGAGATACAAGGGTAACATACATCGCGCGGACTTAAAAGGTTGTTAAACAGAGTTAAATCGATGTAGATTCGGCGCTTGTATGTTTGAGTGGCATACATTGTGAAATATACATTACGGAATATACATTGGCGCAGAATTGAAAAGATATTAATAATGGTTAAGTCATTGTATGTTTTGCCCAATGTGCATTGCAAAACATACAATACGATATACATTGAATACATGCAAACGCTCAACGCGAAAGGTTATTAAAAGAGAAATAATGCTTGTATTCCAGGGGCTTGTATGTGTATTTCGGAGCATGCATTGTAGAGTGCATACAATGCGTAATCGAGGAGAAATTAAAATCTGGTTAAGCGCTTGTATGAAAGTTTGAATGTATATTTAGAACATACAAGCCAATATACATCGAAATATACATTGAGCAGAATTGCAAAGTTATAAATTGGAGTTAAGTACTTGTATATTTTTTTTGCGTTTGTATGTTGCGATATACAAGCCAATATGCATTGCATACATACAAGCCGCGGAACTAAAGGAAAATAAAATCCGATTAATACGATGTATCACGCCCGGCTTGTATATCGGAGGATACAAGGATTTAAACAGGGAAAAGGGCGGGAAAGCGAAGCAATAAGTTTTTGAGGCATTTTTGGAGCCCAATTGTATATTTTTGGTCAACGATGGTTGACCCGACTTTTCTAAACGCTGTATATGCTTTTTTTGACGCGATTTTCACTGTTTCAGGACCCGCTATCGGCGTAAGGAAATCGGTAGGGAATTTTTTGCCCACGCCGATAGTAAAGAGTTTTGCCGATGGAACAGAGGGTTTAAATGTAAAACCAAACTGACAGTTGGGGATTGGTGGTGCGTAAACTCTGCGACTGGGTGTCAAGTGGGAAGTGCATTAGTTGCTGTAGTTGGCACACATCGAACATTCTGACCAGGTAATTAATTGGCAAGGCAACTTGATGAGGTTTTTTGATCCGTTTTATCTGTTTTGCAGGTTTGCAGTTGAGGAAGGAGCTGAAACTTAATGGCGGTAACATCACGGAGGAGGAAATCAGATCTCAGAGGAAGCAAAAAAGTGAAGATAAGGATGAAGGGCGAAGAAGTCAAAGGTCTTCATTGATGAAGACAAAATGCAGATGGAAACATTATTACAGCAGACAACAAAAGTTATTTTTGAGCTGCTAGGGTTTCTAGAAGGGCATATTTCACCCAGATTTGATGTATGCTCAGAGATATTTTTTGGAGACTTGTTCTCCACCATTTAATGCTATAACTGGAGGTTTGAACCAGGGTTTAAACTAGGGTTTTCAGTTGTATTGAGGACAATCAAAGTCTAGATATTGTGCCTCTTTACACTGTAAAACTTTACACAGGGGCTACACAGGGATTTTTAGAAAATAGCTAGTAGTTGTAGTTTATCTCAGCATTTAGAATAGAGGGACCTTTTAGTTTAGAAATAGAAGGAGGTCGCCTGTGTCTGCAACAAGGAGCGTGTGGAACATCCTGCCTCCTTGCTGTATCTGTAAAGCTTGTAAGTTTTATGTAATTTGATCAATGAAGCTAAGAGTCATTCAGACATTGTAAATCTTATATGACTATTTGTTTCTAATACAATTGAATCTAAAATTCTGCATCTATCTTCTGAGTGTTTTCTTGCTCTTCATTGTGTTTGAAACATTTTCTCTTAGAGCTTGCAATCTTAAATGTATGTTTGTGAAAATGCTCAGAACTTACATCTAATGTTTTTGTCTGTGGATTTGATCAAGTTACTATATGATTTATAAAGTGCATAACAGAACAATTAGATCCTTTGATAGAATGAATGAAGTTTAGTGTAGATCTTTCTAACTTTTCCCAACCTATCTGAGAATACTTAGCCTAAAACGCAGAAATTTGAAGGAAATTTGTCTCATATTGAAAAAGCATAAACAGCAGAGTTGAAAATAGACAGTTTTCATAATATTGAAGAGGAGAAAGCTGCAATAATTCGAGAAAGCCCCTTTAAAGCTTTTGCAACACAGTAACACTTTTATGCAAGAGAATGAACAACATGCTTTTTTTTGATGATCTTTTGCATAGTTTGAGTCCAGTAAACCATTAAGAAATCATAAATCACGTAAGGCCCCTTGAACATTACAGCTTCACATCAACCTACTGAATTTGCCCAACAGGTCAAGACTTGACCATATTAAACTTGGGATTAAGCGAATCTTAATCGATTCCTTCATATCTTTCAAGTCAGTTAGGTTCATCTTATGTGAATTTTAACTATTGTTATGACTATGTTAAAACAATCACCAACAAAAACCACATGTTGTCCGAGTGCCTTTTTGAGACATGATACATGAAACACATTATGGATGCGGCTTCCAGCTGGCAGATCAAGTCCGTATGCCACTTCCCCTATTTTTCTCAACACCTTATAGGGTCCATAGAACTTGGGTTTCAATTTCTCCGCACCTGACTTCTTCAAAGTACTCTGTCTATATGGTTGAAAGTGCAGAAACACCATGTCACCTACTTCAAAGTTCCGTTCAACCCGGTGTTTGTCGGCATACAACTTCTGTTGATTTTGGGCTCTTTGCAAGTTGTCTTTAAGGACTCTCAAAATATCCTGAGTATCCTTCATCAATTCACTTGCTCGTGGAGCTCGACTATCATCCAATGCCAGAACAACAAATGAAACTGCATCATACCCGTACAAAGCTCGAAAGGGAGATATGTCTATTGACATGTGGAAAGTAGTGTTGTAGCAGTATTCACCCAGATGTAGCCACTTAATCCAAGCACGCTAATGATCAGATACATAGTTTCTCAAGTATCCCTCAAGCCATTTATTTACAATTTCAGTCTGCCCATCGGTTTAAGGATGATAACTAGTGCTTGGTGTCAGGTCAGTTCCAGCTAGTCGAAATAGCTCTCTCCAGAATACACTGATGAACCGGCTATCTCGATCACTGACTATGGTCTTAGGAAGGCCATGTAGTCTGAAGACTTCACGGAAGAATAACTCAACTACTTGCAATGCTGATGACTTAACTGGAATTGCAAAGAAGTGAGCATACTTTGTCAACCTGTCAACAACTACATAGATACAGTCTTTTCCATTCACCTTCGGAAGTCCTGTGATGAAATCCATAGAAATACTCTCCCACTTTTGTTCTGGAATTGGCAGTGGTTGGAGTAATCCTGCTGGAAAAGTATGTTCTGACTTGTTCTACTGACAAGTCAAACATTCCCTGACATATTGCAAAACATCTTCCTTCAAACCTTTCCAGGTGAATCTTTCTCGGATCTGTCTGTAGGTCTTGAAGTAGCCAGGGTGTCCTGCAAGTGGAGTATCATGGTATGCCTTCAAAATTTGCTGCTTTAGCTTGGATTCAGGAGTCAGATAGATTCTATCTTTATAATAGATAATATCGTCAACTTCCTTGTACCTATCATCCTGAATGACTCCATCCATGATCTCACAAGCAAATTTTGACTTGGAATACTCAACTAGAAGCTGAGACTTCCAATTAGCCGAAACTTCACTCAGGGCACAAATGGCAGGTTTTCTAGACAAGGCATCGGCCACCACATTCTTCTTGCCTTTCACATACTCAATGTCAAAATCATATGCCTGTATCTTAGTAACCCACTTCTGCTGTCTTTCATTCAGATCCTTCTGCCCTAGGAAGTATTTCAAACTGTTGTGATCAATTCTGACCACAAACTTAGACCCAACTAGATACTGGCGAAATTTATCCAAAGCATGCATGATTGCCAGCATCTCTTTGTCATATGGTGAGTACAACCTTTATGTGTCTTTCAGCTTCCTTCTCTCAAATACAATGGGATGACGATCTTGCATCAATACTGCCCCAATGCCTTCTCCAGAAGCATCACATTCTAGGACAAAAGACTTAGTAAAATCTGGTAAAGCCAATACTGGTGTTGTACTCATAGCTTCTTTCAATCTGTCAAATGCAGTTTGAGCTTCCATTGACCAAATGAAAACACCTTTCTTTGTCAGATTTGTCAAGGGTGCAGCAAGCTATGAGAATTCTTTAACAAATCTTCTGTAATAGCTGCAGGGGCCAAGAAAACCTCTTAGTTCAGATACATTCCTAGGAACTGGCCAATTGCGAATGGCTTCAATCTTTTCTCCTTGAACTTTCACACCATTAGCTCCGATCACATGACCCAGGTATAGAATCTCCTTCAAGCCGAAATCACACGTAGACATCTTTGCATATAAAGATTGATTCTCCATGACGCTCAAAACTTCATCTAAATGTTGGAGATGTTCTTCCCATGTCTTGTTGTAAATCAAGATATCATCAAAGAAAACCAACAGGTATTTCCTCAATTGCTTGTTGAATACATGGTTCATACAAAACTGGAAAGTAGCTGGAGCATTTGTTAATCCAAAAGGCATCAACAAGAATTCATAATGTCCGTAATGGCATCTGAATGTTGTCTTTGGAATGTCTTCTTCACAAACACGAATTTGATGGTAACTAGATCGAAGATCTATCTTTGAGAAATAGATTGCTCCATGCAACTCATCTAGTAGTTCATCAATCCTAGGTATGGGATAGTCTTCTGGTTCAATGCTCGATAATCAATGCACATTCACATTGTTCCATCCTTCTTCTTTACTAGCACCACAGATGATGCAAATGGACTTGATGATGGCCTAATGTGTCCCATCTCGATCAATTCTTTGATCGTCTTCTCAATTTCAATTTTGAAATGTCTTGGATGCCGATAGGGCGCAATGTTGACGGGTTTGGCCCCATCCTCCAATTCAATGACATGATCAAAACCTCTATCAAGAGGTATGCTTGGGGGTCTATCCTTAAACACCTTACTATGCTTATCCAACATAGCCTGGATATCCGCAAGATAAAGTTCTTCAGCAGAGAATATGGTTGTCCTTGATGCAAACCTATGCTGCCCACTCAATGTCATTATGCCTGATCAATGCTTCCATGCGTTTAGCCGAGACAACTTTGGGATTCCCATCAGACACTGACTTCAGTTTGATCTTTCTTCCCTCATGCATGAATTCCAATTCCATCTTCTAAAAATCTTGAACTATTCTTCCAAGTGAATGTAACCATTGTACTCCAAGCACCACATCAATATGCCCAAGTCCAACTACATAGAAATCATCCTGTAAAGTATAATTACCCATTTGAATTTGCAGCTAGGTCACCTTTCTGGTACAACTCATCAAGAATCCATCAGCAACTGCTATTTGAAATCCTTCGAAGTCTTCAACTGTTAGACCCCGCCTTGCTACCAAACCTTCATCTATGAAGTTGTGAGTAGCACCACTGTCAATTAGACATGTGACTCTCTGACCCTTCACAACTCCTCTTATGCGGAAGGCATGATATTTAGGTACTCCTGAAATAGTTGCTAATGTTATTTTGTCAGTTGTTCCTTGCGAGACAACATTA
The DNA here is from genome assembly GCA_027924645.1 of Cunninghamia lanceolata. Taxonomy (NCBI): domain Eukaryota; kingdom Viridiplantae; phylum Streptophyta; class Pinopsida; order Cupressales; family Cupressaceae; genus Cunninghamia; species Cunninghamia lanceolata. Next base: position 4,708,628 of record BSBN01000495.1, on the reverse strand, counting down.
AGAGTTGGTTGTTCATGTACTTCCTCTTCATCCTGAGTTGACTCTTCTTCACTCAGTGACTCTTCACTTCCATCATCAGATACCACTTCAATCAAATGAGCTTTACGTTTACCAAGGCACCTGTGTCCTGGTTCCCAAGGTTGCTTGCATGAGAAACAAAGCTTCTTTCTCCTGAGCTCATCTCTTTCAATAGCTGTCATATCTTGAAACTTCTTTGGTGGGAATGGCTGTCTTCTTTGAGTTGAACTAACTCCTTTGTAAAACTTCTTCTTAGATGTATAGGCAGGAGTAATGTCAAGATCAAGAGCAAAGTCAATTGCTTCTTCCAAGTTTGCTGGCCTTTGTACCTTTACCAATGGCTTAATCTGACTGTTCAATCCCTCAATGAACAACATAGTGATTCTTCGATCAGTCATGTCAGGTACCATCACTACTATCTTCTGAAACTCATTTACATACTGCATAACCCTTCCTTCTTGCTTGAGTTGGGCTAGTTCGCGATAGTACACTTCAGTGTATTTTCTATCAAACCTTTGAATCAACTTGGTTACAAACTCATCATAGGAATCTATCCTATCATGATGTTGAGAGACTAGGCCATGATGCCACCATTCATAAGCCAACCCTTCAAGGTGCATTGTAGCAAAGTGAATCGCCTTCTTTTCTGTCAAAGGCTTAAGAGAAAGGTATGTATCCAGCTTGTTCACCCAAACTCTAGCACTGAGCTTACCGCTTCCATCAAAGGTAGGAATGGGAACTCGATTCAAGGCTTCTTTATACTCCTTTGTATCATCATCCCTTCTAGGACGATAGCCTCTAGCTCTTCCACGCCTGTCCCTATCTTCCCTCTTCTGTCGGCAATATTCATTGAAAGTCATCATTTCCTGAACACGATCTAGTAATCTGGCATAGAGATCTGCAAAGAGTGCTACTTCATCTTCAAAGTTATTCTGCTCTTCCACATCAAACTCTTCATCAGCTTCATTGCCTTGTTCAGGTGGTGGTGGAAAGAAAGTAGGTCTTATAGGCCTACCAACTGTAGGAGTCCGTGTACGAACTCTTCTGCCTGTTGCACTAGCAGCATCATCATCATGTCTTTCTTGTCTCTCGTGTCTAGCTACATTACCTTGGTGACCTTCAACTCCTTGATTCATGTTTTGAAGGGATTGTAGGACTTGTTACAATATTTGAGCTGTTTGTTGTTGTCCAACGGCAATGTTTCTAAACATCTCCCTTGCTTCACGTTCATTATCACCATGTGGACTTCTACTTCTTCGTTCACCCATGTCAACTGGAGCTTCTATATGATGTTGTTGTTCTTGCCTAGCTCTTCTTGTATAATACCTGTGTGGACCTACTTCGGGTGGCTGCATAACCCAGAGGCTGGCAGGATCTAGGCTCTGATACCACTGTAAGATACCCAACTAGTACTAACTAAAATTTTTCTTACTTAGACAAATTTACTTGCACTTAACTCTTCAATCACTTAATCTTCTTAACATCATATATGAAAAGATAACAAAGGCAACTTGCATGAATCAACTTGAAGTTGGGCACTTGTATTATTATGTGATTCAATTCAATGCAAATGTCTTATTACAATGATGATTGCCCACAATGGCATGAACATACAATCTTATTCAAATGATTACAAGGAAAGGCCTTGAAACCTAGATGTATACAATGCTTTCAACTTCTTTACAACTAGCTCTATCTCACTGGTTGATGTAGATCACTTCAATTGAACCCAATGATGTCAACTGGATGTCAACACCTCACAATACAACAAGGGAGCATCACCTTGTCAGTTGAGGGAGCATCACCCCAACACTTGAAACTCGCAGGCCTCAAGATCACAAGGATAAAGCTTTGCAGAGAGAAAATTCGCCAAAAGATAAGATGTTCAAATCAATGAGAGCTCCCCTCCTTTTATAGGCCTTCCAAGGCAATGAAGGCACGCTTTCCAAGGAGCATATTCATGAAGAATATTCCTTCTAACAACTCAGTGTGATGTGGCAACCTCACCCAATGCAGTGGAACAGATCCCAATGCCCTCCTTTCGACCAATGAGAGTCGAGTTGGTTACAACTACCTTTCCTTCATCCTAGGCGCCAAGTTAGGGTATCTGGTACAGGGAAATGCGCCTTGTGTGAGTTCTAGACACCAGATGAGATTGGAGAAGACAGAAAGTGCACCTAAGTGTGGAAACCACCAGATAACTCAATCTGAAGTTAGGCGCTTCATTAGCAGATCCTAGTCAAGTGGAGCGCATGACATCTAACTCCATGTTTGGTGTCAGAATGGACTTAAGTCACTAGGCACATATCAGAGGGGTAACAAGTGGGAAGTGCGCCTAAGGTACTTAGATGATAGACCTTCATGTGTTGAGGCATTTGGAGTGTCAGAACAACCTTCTTTGAAGAGCACCTTGATTGGTAATCTTAAGCAAACATCTCCTAACCCTTTCTTCGCTAGGCGCATTCTAGAGGTGAAACAGGCAGGAAGTGCGCCTTGATGGAAACCTCATAATACTTGTCCAAACTTCATCAATAAGCTAGGCACCCTATTGAAGGAGTTTAGCTATGTTGAGCGCCCCATCTCAAGATCATTATTGAGTGCCAGAAGTAACCTTAATAGCTAGGCACTCATTGACAGGTTGCCAGAGGAAAAGTGCGCCTAGATAACAAGATGTCATTACTTGATCACTTCATCTTTCCACTTGATCTTATTGAAGGTGAGGCTTCACTTGATCAATCTTGAAGGAGTCCATCACTTGTTTGAAGTGCAATAGAGTCTAGGCGCACTATTGAGAATTTGGTGATGAAATTGGCGCCTAGATGCATTAAGACTCCTCTTTGCATGAGCTATCCACTCCTGTTGATCCAATCAACCATCTCAGCTCAAACGCCCATGTTTTATCCTGAGTTTGCACCTTATAAGGACTAGGCGCACTTTGAGGGTTATGAGAGCTAGGAAGTGCACCTAACTCACTTGGACTTCTTCAATGATCCCAAACTCAAGTTTGATGAGTCAATTTGCCCAATTGATGTTCGACATATCCAAAGATGACTCCTTCCTCTTGATTATTGCCTTCAAAATCCAAGGCGCATTTTTGAAGTGTAACTACAAGAATGAGCGCCCTGTACTTGACTTAGTGGATTATGACTTGAAACTCCTTGATTGTACTTGCAAGATTACACACAAAGTTAGTCAAAACCCAATTCATTCCCTTATCATTCAGAATTAGCCTCCGGGAATGAGGAATAGGCTAATCCATTCTTCACTTGGTGTTCAAGCCGGAAATGGGGACATGACAACAGGTTTTCCCCGTCTTGAGGTTCCTAGAATAAAATTCATGTCTCTTTATGGTTTTGATTACTTCTATGTATCTTTCCATTTTGATTGCACACTCTAACTCTAAATTGTAAGAAATTCCATTGTCATTTGAATGTAAATTCAAGTAGCATAGCATGAATTAAAAGATGTTCCACAGATAAATTTACACAAGAATAATTTTGTAGTCAATTATGGATCAATTGGTATCAAAGCAGCAAGTTCCTTGAGGCTTGTAGGAATTTTGGGGACGCAGGATAATTATGTGTATAACCATATTTTCAGAAATTTGACAAAGTGTCATAGGAATTGTTGGTTGCACAGTTCAGCCATAACAAAGTCACAAAAGAAGAAGCTTGAGGATCTCCAAGCATCCCATGAGCAGGTGCCAGCAAGGATTAGAGCTTTGTTGGACTCCAATTTCATGAAATTTGAGGCCACTAGTTTTCTATCAGTTTTCACCTTCTGATTTCCAAATAATGTCGATTGGCTTTTGTGTTTGCCTAGATTTATTCCCACTCATCTCCTTTGGTGATTCTGATGTGCTTTCTTAATTTTGATCCATAGTTTACCACCATTTTCATTTGGCTGCCTCATTCTAATTATTTCTGTTTTATCTGACTTGACTCGGGTTTTAATTTGGTTCATTTTGCTTTTTAAAACAGACAACAAATTTTTCTGTTATATGATTCTAATCTTAGATCAGCTCCAATTTCATATCAAAGGCTTTGCGTAAACTCTAGACTCATTTCTTTCCGACATACCGATCACCTTATTGAGTGAGCCCTAGTTAAATTTCATCTCTAATTGATTAATGATTTTTGGTTTAACTCGGATTTCATATCTTCTTTGTTTGAATTAAGTCTAAGGTCACATCTGGTTTGAGACATGAGGCATTTTCATATCTATATTACCTTTTACCCCCAACTGAGTTCTAGACCCAACCTGGGATTAAACAGGAATCATTCTTGATCACATCTAGAGCTTGATCGGAAGCCTTTTTCAATTTTTTGTGTGTTTTCCTCCTAATCCACTTACAAACCCGACCTTGAAATTCATTTCAGTTTCATATAGGAGACCTTTTGAAATTTACTTGTCTTACCCGATTCAATGTCAAACCCGACCTTGAAATTCATTTCAGTTTTGCCTTGAGCGCATCCAATTTTATATCAGACACCTTTTGAGTTTTACTTGCCTTTTATTAGGATTATCCAATTCACTCCAGACCCAACTTGGAATCAAATTGAGTCTATTAATAGGTTGCATCAATCAGCAAAGTTTTTCACATTTTGCCTTCATTCGCTTCTAATTGAGTTCCAGACCCATCTAAGATAAACTGGATTGTATAATTTGGTCGCATTCAGGATTGAATTGGGGAACTTTTCTTTCCTTAGCCTTTGTTTGACTCCCACTAGAATCTTGGACCTGACTCGGAGCTATATTCGCTCTATTTTTCATATAACATTCAGTTTGAGATGGGGAGCATTTCCAAACCTAACCCCAAATTAAAAGAAATTTATAAATTGATTGCATCCAAGGGGAAATCAGCAAAGTTTCTATGATTTCTTGACCTATTACTGCTGATTGAGCTGATTTTCTGATTTAACCCAGAGAGTTAATCTAGGGTCAAACATAGGTGAAGGGTTAGGTTAAGGTTGTTAAAGCCGAAATGTATTTTTTGGTTGCATCTAGGTTGGTTACATTGGAGCCCAAAACAAGGTTTTTGCATTGATAACTGCAGATCAAGTCGATCTTCCGATCAAACAGTGTTAAAGGCAGGCCTCAGATGGAATAAAATTTATTTAGAATCTGGATTTGTTTTTAATCAAAATGAAATGTTTTATTGAGTTCAAATGGATCATTGGGAACAAATGATATTAGAGGCAAATTAGGTGTCAATAATGCTTTCAATGCCTAACAAGGTAAGCTTGATTAAACCCAATTTTTAACCTGAGTTTATCACAAAGGTTTGATTCCAACCTTAGTTAATTGCAGGAGCTAAACTTATCGTAGCAGCACATAAAATTGGTTTATTGATATTAAAACGTCTAACCTGATTCTAACCCGGCTTTAATCATAGTTTATAGTAAAGAGCAAACGATAATCCAATTCAATTGGATGATCAGATCAAAGCTAGCCCCCCTTCAAACTTTTAGGACACAAGATGGCAACACATGGCACACAAAATTCAATTGAATGTTGTTGGATGCAGACACGTTGCGCAAAGAGTCAAAACATCATGTTACAATAGGGTGACACATGGCACAAAAAGTTAAAACATTGGATGTTGCAATAGGACGACACGTGGCATGTGGGACCCAACAATAACTCAAAGGTGAATGGTGAACAGGATCAGACCCGATATGGTACTTGAACCAGATTTTCCACATTCCCTCATGTCCAAAATCAATGTAAAGAAAGATTGAAATGACACGGGGATTTTCAGATGAAATGAATTTCTCAAGCCTGGTTTAATCTGTCCATCGCATTCAGATGAAATATAAACGTGGATACTATCAGATTTAAGAAAAAAAGTTAAATTCCCCAAAAAAAGTGAAAATTGTTGACCTTTTAAAATAAAGGCTCCTCGAAACCAAAAGCACCAAACAAAATTGAGAAATCAAAAAGCCACGGAAAATTAGAGGTCATCAAGAGACAGACCATTTAATGAATTTTGTAACTGAATTTGAGAGGTTCAGAAGCCGAAGAATAGGCATTTGTAACAGAATACACTTCAAGATGGTTGTAAAATAGTATGTAATCTGTAAATGGGGGACTAGAAATCAGGAGATTCAAAGGATGGATAAGATTTGCCAGTAGCTTTTAAGTTTGATTACTTTAATCAAAGTGTGATCCTTTTGAAGCAGATGGGTGCCTTTATGGAATGAATTATGGACATATACTGATCTAAGCAAGGCTATTTTAATGTGTGTGTTTCTTAGCAAAGTTATCACTGTTTGAAAGAGGTTTATTCTATGGAGTATACTTTAAGTTTCAATTCATGGTACCTCTGGTTGCAACTAGTTTATAAGTTTTCCTTTTCTCCCTACCCTCCTCTATTTTTTATTATTTTTTAAGCCTCTCTCAATAAGTCCCAAGTCAAACAACAAATAACTTTGTTGCCCAATCAACAAGGTTAAATCTGGGTAAAATATTAATCTTTTAATACAACGGATATGGGTGTCAAGCAACTTGTGCGCTGTGACTGGATTTTATTTTGGAGATCCTAAAACAAGAGGGTTTTTTCCTAAAAAAGTTAATAAAACCCTTAACTATGGTGTGCATAAAAACACATCACCAAGCCTTGTTGCTTCACACCACACTTCCACAATTTTTGTCTCTCATGGTGGTGTGGCCTGTGGATGTCAATATGTTGTAATAACCACCCTAGTTTTTTTTTAAAATTTCCAACTGGTATGAAGATGCACTCATGCAAAATCCTCAACACTTTCTAAACACCCAGATCCCAATGTGGGCAAGGTGAGAGCATACGATGCATTGGATCTACACAAACTATCCAACACAGCAACTAGAGATGTATGCATTTAAAAGATCACTGTGACACACTAGGCGGCCACGCCGTCCACAATCTATGCTTATTCAGCGGAGTGGTCGATGCAACACAAATTATCACACTAGGCAGTAGAGGCAACCACAGTTGCACTTATTCAATGGAGTGTGATATGCAACAGAATGACCATGTTGATGATTGTTTTTAGACAACTCAACAATAGAATAATACACTAAGTATCCTATTCTCTCTTGAATAAAGTCTCTCAGTGGCTAAGCTATGTGATCCAATGAGACAACTCCAAGGTTTCTTACTTATGATTCGCAATGGATAAACTCAGTGACTTAATGTGATCTTGCTGATAATCACAAAGGGTCTTACGCAGACGACTTCTTACTTCATTCAACTTATTTCTCCTTTAAGTGTGGATGATATATGTACAATGCTTCAATAATAAAGAAAAGGAAAAAAGATAAAGGTTTAGAGAAACTAATCTAAGGTCAATGAGGCAATGATGATGTATGAATAGATAAACCCCTTAATAAACCTAACTCCACTTCGCCAAGGGTGCCTAGAACTACATGGAGTTGGTGCAATCTCCTAAGGATAGCGAAAGGTTTTCAAATCATGAAAGCTCAGATAAGCACCCATTAGATGGCGTAGCTCAAACAAGCATCCACAATCGAACTTAAGCAAATGAAGCTCAGACTAGCTTTACACAACACTTCACCAACGATGAATGTTAAAAGCATGAGCTAGGAGTTGATCAAATACTCAATACATACATACATCACATCAACGAGCTGCTAATCTTCTTCGAATCTACTTCGAAACATCTCTCCATTCAATCAAGATACAAGAAACCATGTTATTCCACAAGACAACACTTAACACCAAACAAGCTCCAATGTCTTTGCATTAATTTTGAGAAATATTTACAACTTCCAGTACTCTCAGAGAATTTCGAGAGTCTCTTCTACTCTACTCTACTATACTGCCTAACTATTATTTTACAAATGAGGCAACAAGGCCTTTATATAGAGTCCTAGAATTGCAATGAATGGCCTGGATCAATTCAAGTAGCCAAGGGCTCAGATCATGCCATCTCAGCAGTTAGTTACAACAACTTGCTATTTTTAGTACATATGAAGGCAAGTTTTCCAAGAAGATAAGGATGAAATGGAATCTTTTAGAGCATCTTCCACATGGACGTCCTCTTTAGCTTCTTGCTTGTTGAATGATGTGGCAAACTGTGATAGGATGAATAATGTGTACATGCCACGTAGGTGCAACCTCAGCATATTCCTAAATTGCATCATTTGTGTGATGTTTTCGAACATGATTGCTTTGAACTTGAGTGTTTGGGATGTATCTTGTTGACCTTGCCTTGTTCTTTGCAAGTAGGATACGTATGATACATGTTGCTCATTTGCTTAACTTTGTGATTCTTCTTCTTCTTCTGCAGGATGTATGTTGATCTCTAGTGAATGCTTCTTTGTAGAGAGTAGTGTAGATGATGATGATGCTTCCTTCTTAGCTTGTAGTAAGAGACTTCTCTCGGAGACTTGAAGATTGATGGAACGAGAAGCTTTGTGGATGAATGTCTTCATTGATGTTGATGATGAAGTGTACAAGATGCCTCCTTCGCAGTGATTGCCTTCCAACTTCACTTTACTCCTTGTATGAAGGTAACTCCAAGCATCTGGCTCCTTGAATGACTCCTTAGCTCCACGCTCCTGCAATACCAACCAAGAAACAACATCATTCACTTGATAAACACTTTTATAATATAAAGAGATCATCTTTAAACATCTAAATAACCTATCTCAAGTCTAGGCGCACATCTTGGTGTACAAGGAGGCTAAAGTGCACCTAGCACGAAATGGTTTTATATTTGTCATTTTCTATGATTCAAACAATGGGAGAGACCTTAGAATATCTCTGTTTATTAAGGCGCCCACTTAGTGATGCAAATTCAAGTGATTTCTCATGAGGCGCAAATTCAAGGTGGTAAGAGTGGAAAAGTGCGCCTAAGCTATTTTAGTGCAAGTTGATGTCTTTTGATACTTGTGAATGTTTCAAGTTGCTTAGTTTCAATTGATTTATGCCTTTTCAATTAAGGCGCTCATTTAGGTGTCAAGGAATCATGTCTCTCAAGCCTAGGCGCTAAAACTAAGTTGCATAGATATGGATTGGCGCTTAGCTACACTTAGCTAGTTTCTTAGCCTTCAAAACACCTTCGATCATTTATTCAATCTTCCAAGAGATCCTCTCATCACCTACATGCTAGATTTCAAGGTTTCAAGCTCTTTACTCTTAGGCGCCAAAATTGGTGAATAAATACATGAAGTGCGCCTAGCATAGGATAAACATTGTCTTCATCCTAGGCGCCAATTTGAGGTAAAATAAAGCAGAAATTGCGCCCTAAATACTTCATGCTCATTGCTCAACCTTTAACAATTTCAACTTCATACTTATAATGTTCAAAGTCTTCCACCTTAGGCACTATTTGGGCGCCTTTGGAACATCTTAGTTGTTAGGTGCTCTTTATGAATTTTCGAGATAAAATTAGTGCCTAGATCTTCTTAACTTAGTTTCTTTACTTTTAACTCCTTCAAAGGCTTATTCAAACTTGTAAGAGGCTCTTTCATCTTCCATTTGCTATACTTCAACGTTTCTTGCTCTTCACACTCAAGGCGCTCAAAATGACAAAAACAACAAGGAATGGTGCCTAGCATTAATAAAGCATTAACAAGGCTTTAAGGCGCACTTTGTTGATGCTCATGGTGTGATATGGCGCCTTGCCTTAATATGATGCTTACTTCCAATTTTCATGATTTTTATGACTTATACAAACTCTTGTGAACTTGCATCATTCCCATAGCTTCAAGATTGATGATTTCAACATGATTTCCTCTTAGGCGCCCAAGATGAACTTCTCAATGGTGGAAGTGCACCTCAACTTCTTGACTTGTTCTTGGGCATTGTGGTGATCTTAAGTCTCTTCCTACCAAGGCATTGTTGTTTAAAACCTTCTTACTCCACGGTGACTTCAACATTCAAGATTCTTAGCCTCCTTATTCCCAGGCGCATATTGATGATTATTTGAACATGAATTGGCGCCTAGACCTCTTGACTTAGTTTGTTTACTTTTCTTGTCCTTAGATCATTGTAGTTGCTCTCAAACACCTCTCCAAAGTCAGCCACCTTCAAGACTTGTAGTTTCAAGTTGACTTCTCCCTTAGGCGCAAATGTGAGGTTGTTTTGATGGAAAGTAGCGCCTTGATTCATGATACTCAATTTGACATGTTTGATCAACTTTGGGACTCAAGATAAATTGCTTCTTGGAAATCAAATAGGTTCAATCACTTGTCTTAACTTTGCAAGAGATCACTCTTCAATTGGGTGTTAGATCCTAGCCCTCGTATCATTCAATCTCCAAGGCGCCAAAATGAGGTGCTTTTGATGAGAAAATGCGCCTCATCTTCAATATGTCCAATCTCCTTCCAAGGCGCGAAAAATGGGTGATTAATGCATAAGACTGCGCCTTGTTTATAGGTTGTTTTTCAATGATTTTAAACATGTTTTCAAGCTCCAAAAACTTATATGTTTCCTAGGCGCACTTTAAAGGTGAAACTAATAGGAATAAGTGCCTAGACTAGATGAATGTCTCCTTTACTTAGGCGCTCATATGAGGTTGTATTAAAGCTAAAATGCGCCTAGCCTTGAAGGTGTTTATTTAAATTTTATGACTCTAAAGAAGTGCATAGATGTCTAAATGACCTTTTGCTTCAATGTGTGATCAATCTTTTTCGGTTTCAAACCTCACTTTAGCAAGGCGCAATTTGTCATTGGTTGAAACATTCCTTTCATGCTAAGGCGCTCATAGGAGGCTCTGGGGATGAAAAAATGCGCCTTAGCTCATTTGAGCGAATTTTGGGCTTTAGGGAATTGCAAAGTGTCTTGGGGGGTTTAATTCTTCAAGGCGCCCATTTTCTTCACCATTTCTAGCATCATTTGTCCAAGGTGCAAGTTTGAGGTTTCCTGGATGATGAAATGCGCCTTGAGTTCTAGGCGCAATTTTGAGTCACTGCAAGTGGAGAAATGTGCCTAACTAATTAAAGCAAGTTTGCGCCTAAACATGGAAGTCCCCAGGGTTAGGTATATTGAAAAATATTTAAAGTATAAGTTTGGAGATTGAATTTCTTATGCTTTAAATATTTTTCAATATACCTTTCAGGATGTTTGAGATAGGTCTCAAATCCATGGGATTTAACATGCAGATTCTAGATTTTTGAGGATCCACCAGATTTCAGACTTAGCCAATTTTCAGGATTTTCAGGATATCAGACTTAGTCATTTTTAGGATCTCAGAAACATCCCAAAACAAAATCAAATGATTCTTGAATAGAAAATTCGACAAAGAACTCCCCTTAGATTAAAGAACAACCACTGACTTCATCATGAAATAAACCAAAGACATCATCCAAGACTCAATGCAAAGCATCAGAGCTCAAAAAAAAGGAGGTCCCCATTTGCAATGGGGCGATGTGTGATTTGGTCACAACAGACCACACAAGGCAGCCAAGCCGACCTTATCAACAGTTCTTTAGTAGACGTGTGCAATGCAAGCCACTAGCAGATTGGTTAAAGCTCGATCAGACCAAAATGGACGATTACGTGCAAGTTTGTTCATGCCAAAATGGGTTGAGATATGAAATGCTATATATGAATTGGCTGTAAATCGTCTAATTTTACAATATGCAATGCAAGATAATCAAGCCTCCGATAGTACTACCATCCGAGGTTGCAACAACATGATTTGCCAAACATATTTCATCATGAAATTACAAGTAAATGGCAAGTAACATTAATATATCATATTCTGAAATTTATATCAGATTGCTGCAACACATCAAAGGCACTGAAATCTCATTGAAACACGAAGGAAAACATGTTGTATTCATCTACAACTGAAAGCACATGAAGTATACTATAAGTAGAAGACACCCAACTAAAATGGAAGGTCTAATTGGAGTTGATACCACTGATAACACTGCTGTTGCAGGTTTGATACACTGTTGCAGCACTGGTGAAAACCCAAACAGAAATCTCAAATCACTCACAAAACCCCAAACACCATGAAGTTCACCTCCAAACCAACACAAATTTCAAGTACAACCCTAGGCATCTCCCAACAGAAAATAAAATTAGGAAAATGTGAGGTGTTTCAGCCTATGAAACCCCACACCCCTTCTAGTAAAGGTATGGCCTGTACTAAATTTGTACGGCCTGCAATAAACTCCTTTCCTGCTGCCCAAATCTGCACTTAAACTTCATCAAAATGTGTTATCAATCCTTGTGCCTGGGATACAGTAAGATTCAGTTCAGAAAACAATGATATTTCACCATGGATTCCAACGCCCAGCACAAGTACGACCTCCTGGATATGTAGCACAAACTCCAAAAAGATATCAGCACAATCAAACTGAAACACAACTCCAACATGAACATAAAAAAGTCACACCAAACCCCAAAACAAACAAGTCAGAAAACAACAAACTCCATTGCAGCTCCACTGTGATTCCTGCAATGAAATCACCAAGTCTAGCTAGGGGGTTTTCATCCCCAAAACTAGAAATCTCAAGAGGGTTTTCGTCCTCAAGAAATTCAAGAAAAACTTAGGTTCTTTCCATAAACAGAAGCAAATTCATATCATGGCTAAACTCACAAATGAGCTCCAACTCCCTTTTTATAACATTCTGGAGTGAATATAATATTGCTTTTTCATTCCCTCCAAACTCCTTTTTGAAAATATAAAATATAAAATATAAATAATAATCATTTTTCATGAGCAAAGTCCCCCTTGTGTCTAGTGCCCAAGTATGCACAACTTAAAATCCTTTCCAAAGAATAGTTACACACCTAGTTGCCTTTTTGAATTAAACCTTTTTAGACAACTTAAGTCATAACCATTTAAATAATTAAATTCTTCATCCAAGTTGCGGAAAGCATCTGAATAAACCAAATATGAATTTATAATCATACCATAATGCTCCAAAGGGCTAAGGATGATGACCCGAACCAACTTGGCGTCAATCTAAAAATTGTCTGCTTCTCCAAGAAGTGTGGAGAGCTCCCAGAGGGGCGGAAATGCATTATGAAAGAAACATGGGACTCGTCAAGATCTCTTGAACTCACTGCCACTGTCAAAAATCCAACCTGACTAATCATGCATTCTCCAAAAAGTGTGGAGTGCTCTCAAAGAGATAGAATCACACTCGGAAAGTGTCATTGGGCTCATGATGGCTTTCTGAACTCACTGCCATGAATAAAACTGCTGCTAGAACAATCCTATGCTCTCCAAGAAAGCTGGAGTTCTCCCTTTGTCATGTCCCTATATTAATAATTTATAATTGAATCCAATATGTATTATTCATTCAAATTAAAGATATGAATAATATTATAAATGGAATATATTTAATATATTTAAATAATATTTATTGAAAACAATTAACAAGATATATTATCATTATATTTATAAATAACACATATAAGTAATATAATATAAATCATATATCATTTATTATAATGATATAATATAAATACAAATAATATAAATAAATAATATATTATAAATATATCTAATAATATAAATACAAATATTATTATTATTATCTTATATTGTAATATAACTATAAATAATATATCATTTATTATAATGGTATAATATAAATACAAATAATATAAATAAATAATAATATAAATAAACATCTTTTAACCTATCCTCTTATCAGGGAGTTACGTATGGTTAGAACTAGTTTTACCACAAAAGGGAATTAATATAAAGCAATAAAAATTATAAGAGGGTATGTCTTTTACCACCAAGCATAATAAGAGACGTGCCTCTTCGAACATATCCCTTGAAAGAGAAATAAATAAAGGGTGTGAGATAGAAGGAAAAGATCATCGGAAGAAAATATAAAAAGAGTATCCGATAATTACATATTAATATACAGATATATGTACATCAGCAGCAAATGGGAGGAATGGTTCTAGTAAAAATAAATAAATAAATATTTATATATATAGTAGATAAAGGATGTAATATTATAAATATAATAAATAATATTATAATATATATATATAATAATAATTAAATGATATCTATATATTTATAACAGTAATATTATAATGATAATGAATAAGTAATATATTATATAGTTATGTTAATAATAAAATAACAATAGAATTCAAGTGCTGGCAAGCAATCAAATATATATAATACTATTAATAACATATATATTAATATAATATAAAGATATTATTAATATTACAACAAATACTGCCGATGATGGCATGGTTCGGTGGTTAAGTCGCTCGGTTGTAGTGATGGCCACTAGAGTTCAAACCCCCGCTGGGCCAACGAGCTCGCAAGGTTTACGCCTTCGCAGGGCCAACGAGCTCGCGGGTTTGTAGTGTTGCTTCTTGGGGATGAGGTCCCCCGTGTTGTGGCCTCACCGGTTCATCGCTCCGGGCAAAAGCGTTAGTGTGGACTCGGAGGGAGTGTCGCACCAACGTCACCGGTCACGTTAAAAAGTTTACCAGGCGCTTTAAAAAATATATATATATATATATATATTACAACAAATACTATAATATATAAATATTGAAGAATAGGCATGGGGACATCACAAATATATTTCATGTTGTATCATATATTATTGTATAACACCATTCATAATAATAAAGGCAAATTGTATGTTTTGGAAATGTGTGTGGAAACTGCATGTATTGTGTTTGTGATTCAACCAAGAAGGGAGAATGCATGAACCTTAGTAGATTGCCTATAAACCCCATCTAAGGTTCCGTCCCATAGGCCCTAGACAAGGGTTGGGCATTATGCCCCAGTAGGCCTAAGTCAAGGGTTTGGACCATGGAGGGATGGGGGTCCCACATTGGAATATGCCCCCATAGGCCCGGACGAGGGATTGGGCAAAAGGACCAACCCCCATAGGCCCTCGTCAAGGGTTCGGGCAATAGGACTGTGGTAGGCCTTAGGCTACTAAGAGCTTCTGTATTTCCCTCCCCTGGCATGATGAATGTTTTCTTTTACCTATGTGTTTCAAAATGCAAGTGTATTTATGTTGGACTGATGAATACTAGATATTAAAACTAACATGTAGCAATATGGACTTGAATATACATGATGCTACATGTACTAATTCAAAAGAACGTGTGATCTATTCAATCCAAGGTTACCCTGTTAAAAGAGAAGAAACCCTAAACCTAATTCACAAGCGAATTCTAGGGCAACTCGGGTAAGGGACATTACACCCTTACACCACAAATTAGCCTATGGGAAAACTTGAAAATAGGCTAATTGTTCACAAATTGATTATGTGCAAAATGAGGACATTACATATGCCTAAAGATTTATAGACTTGATATCCACACTCTACATCTGTGCCTAAGTCCATTGTGTATTTCTACTTGATCTAGTGTTGGATTTTGTTCATTCACACATCTTTCTTAACCTTGATTGGTTCATCATGCTATGTAATACTTCACAAGATTGTTCAATTGTCTTGTATAAAGCTCCATAAGCTTATTTTGCACATTAAGATTAAAAATTCCCAAAGTTTATAACCAAGCTCATCCAAGGACACTATTAAACCACTCCAACAATACAACAAACAAATTAGAACACAAAGCAATTTTTCACGAGTTTGTTTTCTAAAATTGTTTGCTTTGTGCAAATGGGCATGTTAGAGAAAACTGAGAAAGAAATCTGAGAATGTGAGATCATAAAAAATCTCATTATTTGGGTTACAGTTCAGAAAGAGAATTAGCAACAAGATAAGTGATGATTTATGCAAACTATATGTCCCAATCCCATTCCAGATTGCATTTGGGAATGACCTAGGCATCCCCCTTCAGCTTCCTGCATGCATTGCCTGAACCTAGGTAGGGCACATTGTGCCCTGCTCAAACCTAGACCATGCTCAGGGCAGACGCAGTTTCAAAAGTCAAAGGAATTGGTGTATGTGAATTCCAGTTTGCCCCTCCTATCAGGCAAGCAGGGCAACTACAAGGAAGAGGCAACAAGGCATTGTGATGTAGAGGTGGACCATTCCGACTTGGATGCACATCTTTCATTATTTTTAACTGATAAAGAGGGACAAAAGTATCCTACACATGACTGACAGCACAGCTGGTCGGAGGGCATTACTGCTGATTGTGGTTCTAATTAACCAAGTATAATGTTATTGATCTCAATGAAGAGCAATATGAAGATTTTTTTGAGTCTGCATGTGTATTACATAGTTTAAACACTGACTACTAGTCTATTTTGAACATATGCTATAGTTTTGTAAACCATTTTGATTTATCAATTTGGTATTGAATTATCAATTAGGAGTAGTGTTTTGTTATTAATTCTGTATAATCTATACATATGCTGGTTAATTTTGTATCTTTGACATAGAAATTTTATTGCATTTTATGCTTTTCAGATGGCCATGTCCACCATACCAAACCCAGGGCAATAACATATTGAGGAACTGCTGTACCTGATCCTCATACCAGTCCAGAACCAGAAGCAGGACTGCAACTTAGTGTAAATCGTGATTTTGGTATCTTGTTTGGGTCCACAACTTCTTAACAAGTAGATTCTTAGTCTTTGTCGGTAGCTTTTATCAGCCAACTAAAAAGGTAATGTACCAGCGGACGAGTTACCTAACACGGTTGGCACAGAAGTAAAATCCAATGTAAGGAGAAAAACTCCCAAACTTCAGCACTATTGTCTAGAAGAACATTTTGGCAGATGAAACTAAACTTACATGCATCTCTAATCACCCACACTTCTAAAAAGGATCTCAAATATGCTAAGTTATCAGGTTCTTCTCAAATGCCCACCATGCCTGTATGGGTCCGACTCGGGTACGGGTACGGTTCGCCAGGGTGTTTGCCAAGGGTGCCCGGGCAGAACCTAGGAGAACCCAGGGGAGGGATGCCCAAAATGGTGTCAAAATCAACTTTTTAAAACATTTTTTTAACCTTTTTTTAAATTTAAAAATATCTAAATGAGTCTATTTCACCCTAAAAGTGAAATTTATCCAAGTATGACTAAAAGTGAAATAAAGTTTTTAAATGACCATTTTAATGCTTTGGCACTCCAAAATAATGAAAATAAGATTTTTTGATAAGAAGTATGAAGTTGGAATGTAAAAGAGATATCTAATTTTTTTTGGATAATCTTGTTCTTATAGTTTAATAAAGCAATTGGGAGGTATAAATCCAATCTCCATAACATTTTCTAGCATCCTCCAAGCTTGTGAAAAAATGGGAGCTTTAGAATAGGGTGTGGAAATCTATCAAATCAGAATGGAAAGAGGATTTTTGTCTGACATAGTAGCTGCAAATGCCTTAGTACATATGTATGCAAAATGTGGAACAGTGGAAACATACATAAGGCAAGTAAACTATTTGACAAAACACATCAAAAGAACATGGTTTCATGGACTGCAATGCTTATAGGATATACACAAAATTGGTTTGTGCCATTAATTGCTATTAATAACTATATTCTTTTTATCAAGTGTTTTATTGTTAGGACATATAGTTTGTATAGAGTGTAACATTGGTTTTTGGTTTGAATAAATTAAATATAGCTTTATTGGTTGGTCATATCATCATAGTTTTTACAATATTATATAGTCCTCGATTAGATGGAGCTTTTTCTAATCAACAATACATATATTACATAATTGGAACTTGATTTCTATTGCTTTGATGGTGCTACTTGGATTCAATTATGACTTTGAAATCACTAAATTATGAATTTCAATTCATGAGTATTTTGAATTTTCATTATTACAAGTTATGACGTATTTAGCAAATATATATATATATATATGTATGTATGTATGTTGCCGTACCGTACACAGGCCAAAAAAAATTGCCGTCTCCGCATACCCAAACCAGGACTGGCAACTTAGCAAATATGCACTCATGTACTTTAAAGCCATATTAGTGTGTCTTCTACAGGATATTGTGCCCAATTAAGCAGTGACTTAATTCCAACTTATGTATGCACATGTTTGAATATACATATATAACTAATACGAATACCATTAGAAAATAAAACAATGCAACATAAATAGAAAGTAGATCACAATGCAGCACATAAGTATAAACAAATGATGATATACCAACAAGATCTCAGCAGACATTTCGGTCCTGGAAATTGTCAAATTCAAAGATAAAGCCACCTCCCTAAGAAATACCACAAATGTGACAATCAGATATTTACCCGGAACATAACCAACCAAATCTGCTTGGATAGTATCAATCAAAATGTCTACACCGAGTTGTCCATAGGGGCCTTTTAGGAAAATGCAACCTTTAGTGCCAAATCCTGAATGAGATTTAAAAGTGCTGGCTTTGAACCTTCTTTACTGAACTTATGACCTGAAAAATTTGCAATTCAATTAAAAAAAAAGTGAGTCACACAAATAACAACTTTGACTTCCATTTTATACTGAATGAAATATAGTAAGGTCTCTACTCACAACTAAAAAAACACATCCTTTTACAAATGACACCCAAATTGTAATGTCCCCAATTGTGCAACCATTGAAAATAAACAATTTTCCAAACATGTACAAACTGAAATGATGAATAAATACCAAATGTAGATGCCAAACCCTACTGGAATAAATACTGATCAGCAATATGTCAATATTGCAAAACCCTTATCAATCAAAATGTATGTTATAAACAGCAAATTCAACCATTCTCAATGCTGTTATGAATTATGAAACGCTCAAATGCTGAAAGGAATCTATTTACTGATGTATGAAAGCTGAAAATATGTTGAAACCCTTGGTTACACTTCCATATGCACCATAAATTATTAATTAATGCAGACTTGGCTGTTATGACAGAAAAATATCAAGTACCAAGATTTAATAAAGGAGAAATCAGATTTAAAATGAGGCACCAAAATGATAGAATGATCCCTTGACAAATATCCAATGTTTCTCTGAGTTTCCGAGATGGGGAGACAGGTTTCCGAGGATGGCAAAAATTTTCCAAAATTTTGGGGACGGCAAGGGGGCAGCAAGGGGACGGCTATATAATAATATATTATAGTAAAAAATATATATAGGCTAAAAAAGTAAAAACTAAAAAGAGATATAGGTAACTTAAAACTAAACAATAAACATTGAACAATGCCAAGGCCCAATTCAAATTGTTGAATCATGATTCATATATCAAAATGACAAAATGTAATACTAGAGTCAAATAATTAATATTTGAATATCAATGATCATTCATGAATAATCATACTTCATACTCATAGTAGCTGAAAATCGGAATCCATTTCAAATTGAATGTAATGTCCCCCATCTAGCTCATTGCACCAGTGGACCAGGGTTAGCCTATAATTTGACTTTCGCAAGCTAATGGAGGTGTTTAGGAAGTCATTTCAGGTGACTTACAATTTATAGTAAGTCAGGAGCCAGGCATTTTCTATTTATAGCAGGGCAGTATGGTTGGTCACGACACAGGACTTCATATTATTTCAGGGCCCGAGGTATTATAATTCGATATATAAGTTAAATAAAATATTTAACTTATACTATCTAGAAGTTAAATGACTTTAAGTTATAAAGTGACATTACTTTATGAAATTAAGTTATAACTTAAAGTTGGGTCCCTAGGAGATGGGCGCCCTCATGGAGAGACAAGGGGATGAATAATAAATTAAAAACAAATAAAAAGGCCTCTCATCTTGGGCGTTGGGTTTGGAGAGCAATAAAAGGCAAAAAGTGGCTTCATTTTCATTATGCGAGAATATTGGATTTTGCTCTCACTTGTGAGTTTATTGTGCTTTGGCATTTTGAGCTTGGCTCTAGGGTTTGATTGTGACAGTGTTGGGACAAAAACCCCTTCATTGATCCCTTTCCTCGTGCATGGAAGATTGTATCAGGAAAGGTTATTGGAGGCTTCAACCAGGGGTCTCATTTGTGCATCCAGGAAATACATTTCGGAGTTGTTTCGAGCATAAAATGGAGATATTCTGAGGAGTTTGATATTGCAGCTTGTAGATGAGTTTTGGAGGGCAGAAATATGCATTTGTGATTCAGCTTTTAGCTGCTGCAGAGTTGTTTAGTGCTGGCCGTACCATTCAGGCAGGCCGTACATCTCCAAGGAGGCCGTACCTTGCATAGTGGTGGATTTTGGGAGTTTGGCTTTGTTTTTTGACAATCTTCCTAAGCGTTTGAGGCTGATGATGGACTGCAGACAGATTTGAGGGGTCCTCGGAGAGTTTCTTTGTTGTTTGCTGCTGTTACAAGACTCCAGGCAGGCCGTACTATCCAGGAGGAATCGTGAGACTTCAAAGCTGCTGCTCCTTCATTGTTTATGGCACTCACTACTTCCAATCTTGGCGAATAGGGTTGTATTTATGGCTGCTCCATCGATATTGGATGATATACTGCTTGTATGCGGATATTGGTGGATTTCCATAGCCTTGTAATGCTGGTTCAGTTTCGGCAATAAAACGAAGTTCAAGTTTTCCATATGGATATGTCATAGTAATTAGTTTTAGTATATTTTATGATCTGGGTTGTCATTTGTTTATGCAAATTCATTGTATATTTTCTGGGTTTTCGATATATGCTTGGTATTCTATGTTGTCAATGCAATATCAGTACATGCAAAAACATGCAATGAAAACCTAAACCCAAAACCGTCAGAAAACACAAAAACACATACAGGACAGACATATACCAGGGGTGTATGTTACATTGAAATATGCAAGTAAGTTGATAAGTTCAAAGTTCAAAGTACCAAGTAAAGTCTCAGTATACAAGTGACAAGCATCAAAATGACAAAATTAAATTTCCAAAAATGATATATAAAGCTATTTTTGTTTTAGCAAAAAGCTCAAAAATTAGAAGCATCGTCATTGGCAGCTCCATATGTAGGAAACTCCTCGTCACTGGAACTATCGGAAGGAAGTGGATTCTCCAATCCCATCTGCACATTGTGGTCATCATCAAGTTGTCGTGGCTCCTTGGGCTCTACATCCCACCTCTGCTCTAGGCTCTACCTATACTGAGGTGGCTTGTAATCAATCAGACGCAAGGCACTCTACACTGCAATGAGCTTTTCCGCTCTTGCAGAGGTAACTCTGTTCCTCTTTAGAGAGTGGATAAAGCTATATGTGGACCAGTTCCTCTCAGCAACAGAGGAACTAGAAACTTGTGAGATAAGACGAATGGCAAGTGTGCGCAATAGTCTTGGAGGTCCATAGATTGTCCACCAACCGGCGTCTCCTGTGCCAAAGTGTGCCTGTCAATCCTTGCCGAAGTCTTGTAGCCATCTAGTTCTATTAACTTAATCCACTCAACTCTAATCAATGAAGCTTCCTCTGAACCATACATTTTTTTTGAAGGCTTTCATGAGGCCATTCCTCATACTATTTTGGATTAAAAGCATATGCAGCCATGTGTAGAGGGGTGTTCGACTTGTTCCACCTTTTCTAGATGATGGGGTGAACATGCTCATTGTAGAACTCTAGGGTGGGGTCTTTCACACAAATGGTAGCCTTTATTTGGCCAAGCATGCTATCATTGCACTCGTACATCTCCCCAAGACTAGGACTATCAGAATCCCCAAATTTGATGACAATGAAAACAGGTTGTACAAAAGATGTGATGTATCTCACATTCAACCAAAAAGTATCACTAATCACAGTCTCCTTCACCCTCTTCCCCTACTTGGTCTTTGACTCCATCCACCTGTTCCGATCTTGTGTCATAACCATAAGTTGCAATGGCTTTTGCAACTCAAGCATCCTCTCTAGTAGAACAAAATAGGAAGCAAATTGAGTCTCAACAGGTTTGAAAAATCTTTTATTTGCAAAGGTCTGAAACAATGCCAATGAAATGTGGTGGTTGCAAATAAACATTTGCACCTCCCTTGCATCCCCCACCACCTATTTCACCCACCCTATCTTCCCAATGTCTTTGAGTGAATTGCTCATAGCATGCACACAAGGGGTCCAATAGATGTGCTTATATGTAGATTGAACCAACATACCTATGGCCCTACAAACATTTGTTTCATCAGTAATCACTTGTACTACATTTTAAGGACCAACCTCCTCAATGGCCTATCTCAAGATCTGAAACTGAGACTCAACATATTTGTGTTTTCCTGAGCAATCAATTGCTCACAAGATGTAAGGTCCATCAATGCATGAAACTATAACATTGATGAGTGGACGGTGTCCAATATTCGTCCACCCATCCATGATTATGCTACAACCATGTGTCACCCATTTGGCCTTCCTCTCCTCCATCAACAAGTTAACCTTGGATTAACTTTTTTTCCAAGAGAAGGCAATCAAATTTTAAAACACTCGCAGCTGCAGTTGAACTCTCTGTGGTTCTACTTGGGGTTTCCATTTAGCTGCCCAATTCCTCATCAATTTGATTCTCCAAATCAAAATCAACATCAACATTGAATGTATCCATCTTTACTCAAGAAATTTGAACCCTTATGCAATATAAAAGAATGTTTTAATAGGATGAAGATAAAATAAAAAAGAGTAAATTACTAAATACATACACCAAAACAACTTTGTATACATAGAGTATATTAATATATGTCAACCTGCTCAGTTTTTAGTATTACTATAAATTATAATCTGTTTATTTTGTTTTATGCCCTAATTTATGTTTCTTCTAATACATTTTGTAGATCAGAAGGTCAAATTGATGGAATATGGTTTCTAATTGAATGTAATCTGATGCATTCATAATAGCATAGAAAAGGAAAACGTATCAAGATATGTTTATAGATGGTCAATCGCCATCCTAATGCACTATTTCTAATTTGTAAAGGTTACATTCACAATACAAGTTTCCTTCACTTTGATATCTTCTATATGCATTTATATGTGCACTTCCCCTCTCTTTTATGTTGACAGATAGCAATAGATTATTGAAAACCCCATGTTATTTTTACATATACCAAAACTAATTCAATTACATTGTTTAATAGTTTATTAACATGCAGGTGGCAAATAATCTAATAAACTGAATTAATTATCAGTTATCCTTTGACACCATTTTTTGGATGAATGTCAGTAACTAATAATATTTGCACTTTGTTTTTGTCATTTTGAGTACCACAATTTATTTTCGGTTCGTAATAACTTCTTTATACATTGAAACTTGAAACGTCAAAAGTTTGTTTGTGAAGATGTAATGTCCCCATTTTAGGCAGTTGTGGCTTTTGGGTGGTTTAGCCTATTCCTAGCCCTCATAGGCTAACGCAGGTGGTTAGAGGGCCCTGTTGGGCAGATATCAGTGTGGTTTCTTCTCCAAGGTTCAATGAGGTTCAGGCTTGGCCTTTGCAGAGGTTTCAGAACTCAGTTTCTCATACTTACTATTTATAGTAAGTCACTTAGACGGGTTTACTATTTATAGTAGGGCACTTGATTATGACATGTGGGCAGTGTCGATTCCAGTATTCAGTTGAATTGGAAAATTAAGGGAGATAATAATTAAATTAATTATTTGTAAGGTTATTAAATAAATAAATATTATAAAATGACCTTATATTTAATTAATTTAATAAAGTGAATTAAATAAAATATTATAACATAAAGTCACTAAAATAAAATAATAATATTATTTTTTCTAGAAGCTTCCTGGAGATGGATTGAAAAAGTATAAAAGAAGATCAAGCCAAGCTTCATATCATCCAGGAATTGATATTTGCTTTGATGTGATTGTTGGTGAAGGAGCCAGCTAGGGTTTCTGCCATTGAGCCATTGGGAATGAAAACTCTCATTGGTTATGCAATTTTGAGGTTGTGAAATATCAGCTGAATTATTGCTTCATTGTGGGCTTCATCCAGGAGTCCAATCTGTGCTTAAATTGGAGAAGAAATACAAAGAATACAAGGGGTTGATGCATATCTATTTGCAGATAGTAAGGGTATTAAGGATTCATTGTGGAATACATTTATTGTTGGCTGCTACAGTACCCGTGAATAGTGAAACGCTACAGTGGCGTGAATAGTGTCACGCTACAGTACATATGAATAGTGAAACGCTACAGTGCCGTGAACAGTGATATCATTGCATCTGTTGATCATTCCAAGCTTCATAATCAGGAAACAAACTCTGACGCAGCTCCCTTGTAGTGCTTTGTGGGTCCCAGTTGATGAATTTGCTGCATACTCTTGGCCAAGGCAATACGTGGGCAATCAAATAAAAGGCTTTGAAAGACATCACAGGTCAAAGACTAAGATAACACAGCATAATAAGAAGAATCGCGGTTTGAAGGAATCGCAGGACCTTTATAATAAAGAGAAGCCATTATATTTTCAAGGAATCACCATATCAGAGTTGGTTCGCTGTTTGCTGAGTCTTCATATTTGCAGTTGGTGTGCAGCCTTATATGGGCAGAATTTAGACAGCAGCAATAAGCATCAGTGAAGTATGATTAGGGACCAGCTGATACATAGACACCTACAGCAACAATAAGAAAAGGAGAAACAGATTTCTAAGTTGCAGCAATCAGCCATTAATATAGCCGCAGTTCACCATTAAAAATAGAGTCTTCTTGCAACAACAGGTTGGAGGGTTTTCCCTTGTCACTGTTCAGGTTACATTTCATTCCCTGTTGACTGTACAAACTTGATATATTGTCACTCCAGAATTCCTATTTCAGAATATAAACTACTTTTAGATCTGTACATGTTCATTTGCAGTAGTGACATTCAGTAGAATATGTTGGAATTTTGAGTTTAGAATAAAATTTCACATAAGGTTGTATCTTTCATTATACATTAATGAAATCCTAGACTATTGGCCAATTGTTTGCTGAATTGCTTCTGTATTACCCTTGAGTGCAAACTGTCATGCTTGTGGAAGACAAATTGAAAGGTGCAGTGGTGAAATTGATTTTCAGTCCAATGGTTTTATTGAAAAATTGCAAGATTAAAGAAAATCATATCAAATAATCAGTGTTTGAGCAAATATCTTTAGAAGGGATATTACAGAAGAATGAAGATATGGATGTGTCGTCTTAAATTTTTTATGCAACAATTTTGTTTTCGCCAAAGGCAACTAGGAAGGGTTTATGAAGCGCAACAACATTTTTTGGTATTCATGTGTTTAAAAGGTATTATATTTCAAGATTCGGCATGCTTCATCATTCAAGGCATCTAAAGCAATATGAGCTCGAAGAAACGGTGAATATATTCCTTTCTCAAGTGCAATTTGCAGTGACCAATCTTTGTAGCAAAGTTGCAAAACTTGGAGGTGAAACGAAATGAAATGAATTGCAGCATAACACAACTTAGGGCTTATCGCGTTGTAATGTTCCTTTTGGATTGATTTTTGCAGATTTCAGATTTTCCAAGAAACCCAAATGAAGCACAAACGCAATCTCCATGTGAGATCACCTTAGATGTAGAAATGAGGGTTTCGTCCCAAATCCACAGCGATTGTGAGGGTTTCCGTCCTCAGATCGGTTTCCAGAAGCTAGAGGTTTTCGTCCCCAACAATTGTCTTTAACTCGGGTTTTCATCCAAGATCAAGTTTGTAGAACAAATTGTTCAACAAAGATAAATTGTTTTGATAAGTTGGATGATTACATAACGAAGTGAACTCTCTATATAAAGAGTTCAATTACAACATTAAGGTTATGTAATGTCCCTTTCCTAAGCAGTTCGGAGATTAGGGTTAGTCTATTAGTGGGTTCCCGTAGACTAACATGGATGGTTAGGGGACCCATGTTGGGATTGCTCTTTCTGGTGCAGTTTTGGACCCCGTGGGCCGTGGCTGAACTTACTAACTTTAGTAAGGGCTCGGGACTCAGAGCAAGTCAGTGCGAATCCGCTGGACTTCATTCGTTTTCATTTGATCAATATGACGGTGCTACGAAATCCATTTTCAGAGGTTAAATGAATTTAATTTTAATGGTACATCTATTTCCTAAGTTAAATTAAAATATTTAACTTAGTGGAATAAAGTATAATGTGACTTTATAATATAAGTGGACATGTAAGATAAAATATAAAGTCATATTTTATATCTATGAGGGTGAGCGCCACTTTATGAAGTTGAAGGAAATAAAGTGAAATAGAAAAATATTATTATATTTCCTAAGTGGGCGTTGAGTTTTGGAGGAAACAAAAAAGAAAATGAAGACTCATTTTCATTCATTCACGATTGCTTATTTTCATGAAGTCTAAGCTTTGCTTTGAAGAACAAGGGTTTGTACCAGCAGCTTTGGAGACGGAAACCTCCATGGTTGAGAGCATCTGCGGGGTTGGAAGACACTCCTAGGATGTTTTTGAGTGACTTCATTTGCAGGGGTCACCATTGAGCTTATTGGCACGAAGTTAGTTTATCGCGGAAGGATTTGCAAGGAGATATCTCTAGATTTTTGGCACCATAACTATTGAATATGAATGAGGAATGCATTGCAGGTTTTGGTACTGATTTTTCTTGAGTTTTAGTGGGATTTTCAGCCTCCATACTGGCCGTACATCTGCCCAAGACAGGTCGTACCACCCAGCAAGCTATTCTAGTATTTTATGGAGTTTTGGACTGCTTTCCACCCTCCAAACAGGCGTTGAAAGATTGCAGACATTGGCAGAAGGTTTTGAGCAGAGTTGAGGGAGTTTTGAGATGTTTTGATGTTGCTGTCCACCATTGCCAGGTCGTACCAGCAAGCAACAGGGACGTGGGTCTTGTAGACTTCACCATTGGCGGAGTTTGTGCATTGTAATCACTTATACTGATTTATACTCCAATTCTTGAACAGCTGTTTGCATTTTTATGGTGTAAAGACCAAGTTGATAACTTCCAGTCTGTTGTACCTTCATTCCAAGCCTTGTACTTTCTTGGACAGCGAATGGGTATGTTGAAACCCTAACTATTTTGAATATATTTCATGTGGGTATTGTTCCTTTATGTTTTGTAATACATTTCCATCAAATATAAGCATCTAGGTATTTCTATTTCATTGTATTTTTGAAAATATGTACATGCACGTTTCAATGTCAAAAATGCAAAAAAACCAAAACACATCAGGTATCAACTAAACATCAGAAAACACAAAAAGGGGGTGGGACATTACAGTGGTATCAGAGCTGGTTTTCCTGCCAACCTGTTATTTTTCTATAGTTGCATGTCAGTTGTGAGACTACCCATATAGTTGCATCTCAGTTTTCATGGCCAGACAGTGATTGCATGTGATTTTCTATGAGAGGTAGTGCCAGATAGCAGAGATATCTTGAAAGATTAAGGAAGAAAGAAGCGGAACAAGAACAATGGGAAGAGTGGCCTTCAGGGCTTGAGGAACAACAGATAGTACTCTACAGTGAAGAAGAAACCGTTGCAAAAACCATGGGTGATCGAGAAGGCAGGTCTAGTAGAGACCATCCCGATGAAGGAAGAGTTGATATGGCTAGTATCTTGCATGCATTGAATGATTTGGCTAGAGGGCAGCGTGACATATTTAACAAAATGAATCGTTCACAAACAGAACTGACCCAAATTCTTGTCCGATTAGTACCTGGGAATAACGGGAACAATACCAATAATAATGGTGGAGTTGATCAGAATGCCAGAGGGAACAATGATAAGCAAACAATGGCAATAATGGAGAGCACTTGGTTAATAATCGGGTTACTCCGTAGCGTACCTATGCTAGATCAGCTAGCACGAGGCCTCTAATGCCTCAGTTTATTTAAGAAAACAATCCACCGAAGGAGGTTCACGAGCCTACTGAACAGGTTTGACATGCACAGTATTGGAGAGACTGTAGGGCTATGGATGCAGGGTTCTATGCAGATATGCCTTTTCAGGCTTACTTGACTTTCAGGGAACGGAGTAGACCTCAGGGAGGAGTGAGGCAATAGAACCAGGACCTATAGAAGAAAAAGGGTAAGATGAGCATTCCTTACTACGATGGCTCAAGTAAAACTTCAGCCAGAGCATGGGTTCAGAAAGTCGATACTTATTTGTGACTTAATCCTATGACTGAGCGGGATGCCATTGAGTATGTTACATTGCATTTGGATGGGAGTGCACACGAATGGTGGTACCACGGCCTAGTCACATTGGGCCACAATCAGATTGTGTCCTATGCAGAGTTTACTGACAGGTTGACAGACAGATTCGACAAAGGGGACCCTGAGTTACATTTCAAGGAGCTAGCCCAGCTTAAGCAGTTTGGAGGTTTAGATGCTTATATTTCTGATTTTTAGAGGTTGTCAGTCATGGTCACTGACATTTCAGAGT
This sequence comes from Cunninghamia lanceolata, assembly GCA_027924645.1. Classification (NCBI taxonomy): domain Eukaryota; kingdom Viridiplantae; phylum Streptophyta; class Pinopsida; order Cupressales; family Cupressaceae; genus Cunninghamia; species Cunninghamia lanceolata. Next base: position 4,680,441 of record BSBN01000495.1, on the reverse strand, counting down.
GGAGGCTCATTGTGTTGTTCATTGATGGATTATCTGAACCCTTGAGAGGATGGATTAAGGGGTTCGATCTGCCTACACTTCAGGAGGCAATCAAGAAGGCCAAAGATATAGAATTCTCTCCCTACATGAGCAAATTTCAGTCAAAGAGTTTTTTGCACAAGAAGGATAAGGACAAGAAGAGTTCATCTCGTGATATAGTGCAGCAAAAGAAACCCTTTCCGAGACTTGATGATGATGCTCTTAATGAGTACAAGAGGAATAAATTATGTTTTAAAAGCAAAGGCCAATGGGACCCAAATCATAAGTGCCCTATGAAGGGGCAAGCAAAGCAACTCGAATACTTTTCAGCGGAAGAGACTCCCTCAGAGAAATCAGACCAGCACACTAATTCAGAAGAGAGTGAAGAAGATAGCACAACAGAGGAGTCACAAGGTGAGAAGAACGAAGACAGACCCACAGCACACCTCTCAGTTATTTAGAGAGAGGGATCTTTCAGGGTACGAGGAGTTTTGGAAGGGCAGCGAGTCACCACACTTCTTGAAATAAGGGCCACACATAATTTTATAGATGAGGGACTAGTGGCTAGAAGGGGACTCAAGACAGAAGAGTTCGAAGGATTCAAGGTCTAGGTAGCTGATGGATTCACCATAACTTGCAGACGGCGAATCCCTAACTTAACCATTAGGTTGAGTGATTGTGAGTTTCAGGCTGAGTACTATGTAGTAAGCATGGGTGAGATGGATGTAGTTCTTGGCATGAAATGGCTTCACGTGATTGGAGAATTTTACCTAAACTTACAAACCATGAAGATGAAGTTCGAGGTAAATGGCAGGAAGCATGTACTCAGAGGGGTGTCAAATGGTGGACTTCGGGTGGTATGTAATGCCCCCTTAGCTCGCATCAATTTCTCTTGGGATTAGCCTATTATTGACTCTCGTAGGCTAATGGAGTTGTTTAGAGAGTCCTCAGAGTGGTTGCTTCTCCGGAATCAGGTGTTATTGTGGATTTGTCTTCAGAAGCGGTTTTGGACTCGTTTTGTACACACTTACTATTTATAGTAAGTCACTTGGAGGTTTGAGTCCAGTATTGCTATTTTGGGAAAGGCACCTGAATGCTTTGTGAACCCTGTGGTTGACCCCCTGGTACAATCAGAATCAAGAGATGATGATTTTTAATGAAGTTATGTATTTTTAATTATTATTAAAGTTAGCTTTAATAATAATTAATGATTAAAGGTACATATTATAAAGTCATATTATGACTTCATTTTAAGTGGGGCCATTTAATTATTAAAATATAAATTATAAAAGCACCTTGGTTTTGGCACCCTCATAATGAGACTTGTTGATCTGTTTTTATTGCACATGCAAACTCAGAATACAATACTAAGTATTGTATCCTCTCTTGAACAAAGTCTCTCGAATGCTAAACAATGTGATCAATCGAGACAACTCCAAGGTTCCTGATTCATGTATTGCAATGGATAGACTCAGTAGTTGATGTGATCATGCTGGTAATCACAAAGGGACTTACGCTGAATATGCTCCTTACTCCACTCATATGTGTTACTTCTTCCTTATGAAATGGAACTTCTTCTAATCGGCTATGAAAGAAAATGAAAAAAGGCAAGGATTAAGAGAAAGCTAATCTAAGGACAATGAAGTGATGGATGATGTTTCAATACACAAACTCCTTGAACCAAGCCTCGCTTCGCCATGAGAGCAACAACTACATGAAGCTAGTGCAATCTTCAAAGGGAAATGAAGGATTTTCAAACTACAAATATGCATCCAAATACCCACAGCTGGCGCAACTTGAATGAACATCCACAATCGAACTAAAGCACATGAAGGTTCAGACTAACTTTGCATTGTGAATTGCAAGCCACAAATGTAAGATACCCAACTAATTCAACTAAAATTTTTCCTTACTTCAACAATTTTACTTGCTATCAACTCATCAACTACTCAACCACTTCAAGATATACATCAAAGATAACTACTTGAATGAATCATCCTTAGAGATGGGTACTTGTCTTGTTACTTGATTCAATCAACTTGTAAATGTCTTATTACATAGATAATGCTTCAATAGCATGAAGTTACAACTTATTCAATGGAAATACAAAGGAAGGCCTTGAAGCCTTGATGTCTACAATGACTTCTACACTTGATCAACTCAATCAAACTCAATGATGTTAACTGCATATCAACACCTCACAATACAACAAGGGAGCATCACCTTGCTTGTTGAGGGAGCATCACCCCAACGCTTGAAACTCGCAGGCCTCAAGATTACAAGCTCAATAGCTTTGCAGAGATAATTTTGTCAGAAAAATGAATAGATGCCAAATGAATGAGAGAGCTCCTCCTTTTATAGTCCTTCCAAAGGCAATGAAGGCACATTTTTCAATGCACAAAGAGGAACCAAGGAATGTTTCCCAAGGAGCGTATCCAAGGGAATATTCCATCTGATGACTCATTCTGAGTTGGCAAGCTTATCCAGAGACCTTGACACGGATCCAAATGCTATCCTTCTGACCAATGGGCATTCAGGTAGTTGTAACAACCTTAACCACTTCTTGAAACACTTAGGCGCAGTTTAAGGGTTCTTCTGACTGGGGCGCCAACTGTGGAGGATCTCACCAGGAAGTGCGCCTAAGTCATAAACTCTCATCCTTGGATGATACAGTCTTAGGAAGTGAACTCCTCTGGATCCATACTTAAACATTTGAAGATTTGGAATGTTCAACTCATCACCTCATAGAGTAGGCGCATATTTGAAGGATTTACAGAGGTTTTGGCACCTAGACCCTAACTTGTCATCTTTTCAAGGAAATTTGAAAGCAATTTGACTTCAAATGAACATAACATTGCCCCCCTGATGGAGCGCCTTGCATCTAAACTGGTCTTGGGGACTTGCATCCATCCTAGGCGCACCTTTGAGGTAATTTTGACTGGTATCTGCGCCTAGCACCTTTATGAAGATGTTCTTCACTATTCAAACTCTCAAACACTTGCAATCAAACCTTTTGATGCTCCTTGTAATCTAGCGCCCTCATACAAAGCATTAACATCTTGTCTAAGTCTTCAACTTCACCTAGGCGCCAATTGAAGGGAGTGGAGAACAGGATAGGCGCCTTCCAAACTAGGCGTTTCCTTGAGGTGACAAGGACTTAGAAAGTGTGCCTAAGGCGTTTAGATAGCATCTTTTCTTATTGGGCGCCTTGATTGGAAAAGTCTAACAGACATCTTCTAACCCCTTTCACAGTTAGGCGCATTCTGGAGGTGAAAGCAAGTAGAAGGTGCGCCTTGGCTTCCTTTGTCAATTCTTTCGAGTCTTGTTGATTTGGAAGGTGCAATGCTTCATCTTAGAATGGGCGCCTGACTTCTAATGTCCAGACTGCTTCTTCTGGCTCACTTTGTGGCTAGGCGCCAGAGCTAAGCTGTTCACACTGGGAAGTGCGCCTAGACTCACTTGATGTTTCTTACCACTTCAACCCCTGGAAGATGTTCCAAGATGTTCCCTTTTACAAGCGCCTGACCTCATAAGTTCCCTCATGTGCTCTTCTTTGAAGGTGCCAAAACTGAGCTCCAGTGCCATGGGATTGCGCCTATCATCTAGGGTAAACTCTAGCTTCATTCAACCTACTTGGAGTTTCCAAGTCATATCCAAATGCAAGCATTCTGTCTAGAAATGAAAGTAATTCATCAACCTTTCCTTAGGCGCAAAATGGCCTTCTTGAAGGAGGTGCATCTGAGAAGTTAAAGAGGAGGGAAAGTGCGCCTCACTCTTACATCACTTTTCTGGACTTAGATGATGATCACAATTTAGAAGGATGATCTCCAGAATCAATTTCAACACTTTGATGATACAAATATCCTTACAATTCACTAGGCGCCATTCCAGGGTTGTTTCACCATGATCAAGTATCAACTTCTAAATGAGGCGCCAATCTAGTGTCTCAGAACCTTATGCTAACGCCTTTGATAGACTAGGCGCTCAATCAAATGTGCAGGAACCGTGATAGGCGCCTAAGTGCTCAAAAGGTTTCTCCACCTTGTTGTATACTTTCAACACCCTTGGCGCATGTTGGAGTCAGTTTGGAGATCAGAACATTCATTCCTCCCAGAGCGCCCTAGTTTTGAGGTGCTTCAAAATATGATGTTTCTATGCTAGGCGCTCATCCAGGAAGTATGATTTGAAATGGGCGCCTAGACAACTTCCAGCTTATTTGGCCTCCAGACTTAGCCAAATTTTGGTTTCTGACTTAGATTCTGCAAAATAATAAAACAGAGTTAGTCAAAAACCAATTCATTCCCTCATCATTTAGAATTAGCCTCCAGGAATGAGGACTAGGCTAACCCATTATGCACTTGATGATCAAGCCGGAAACGGGGACATGACAGTCTCCCCTTCCTGGGATTGCTTGTCCTCAAGCAATTGAAGGTTAGGATGCTCTAAGATCTTCTCTCCTTCCCAAGTAGCATCCTCCATTGGCAACCCTTTCCACTTCACCAGATATTCTCTTATACTTCGGTTGCGAAGTTTCTTCTCTCTTATATCCACCACATTTTCAGGTTCAAGTGCAAGCATTCCTTCTTCATCAAGTGGTGGCAGTTCTTTAGTTGAAACCACATGTTGACCTAGTGCCTTTTTGAGACATGACACATGAAACACATTGTGGATGCGGCTTCCTGCTGGCAAGTCAAGTTCATATGCCACTTCCCCTACTCTTCTCAGCACTTTGTAGGGTCCATAAAACCTTGGTTTCAATTTCTCTGCACCTGACTTCTTCAAAGTACTCTGTCTATATGGTTGAAGGCGCAGAAACACCATGTCACCTACTTCAAAGTTCCGTTCAACCCGGTGTTTGTCGGCATACAACTTCTGTTGATTTTGGGCTCTTTGCAAGTTGTCTTTAAGGACTCTCAAAATATCCTGAGTATCCTTCATCAATTCACTTGCTCGTGGAGCTCGACTATCATCTATTGCCAGATCAACAAATGAAACGGCTTCATATCCATACAAAGCTTGGAAGGGAGTCATGCCAATTGACATATGAAAAGTGGTGTTGTAGCAGTATTCACCCAGATGTAGCCACTTAATCCAAGCACGCTGATGATCAGACACATAGTTTCTCAAGTATCCCTCAAGCCATTTATTTACAATTTCAGTCTGTCCATCGGTTTGAGGATGATAGCTAATGCTTGGTGTCAAGTCAATTCCAGCTAGTCGAAATAGCTCTCTCCAAAAGACACTGATGAACCGGCTATCTCGATCACTGACTATGGTCTTAGGAAGGCCATGTAGTCGGAAGACTTCACGGAAGAATAACTCAGCTACTTGCAATGCTGATGACTCAACTGGAATTGCAAAGAAGTGAGCAAACTTAGTTAATCTGTCTACAACTACATAGATGCAACCTTTTCCATTCACCTTCGGAAGACCTGTGATGAAGTACATAGAGATACTCTCCCACTTATGTTCAGGAATTGGTAGTGGTTGGAGTAATCCTGCTGGAAATGTATGTTCTGTCTTATTTTGTTGACAAGTCAGACACTCCCTGACATACTGTAGTACTTCTTCCTTCAGACCTTTCCAAGTGAATCTTTCCCTGATCTGTCTATATGTCTTGAAGTAGCCAGGGTGTCCTGCAAGTGGATCATCATGGTATGCCTGCAAAATTTGTCGCTTCAATTCCGACTCAGGAGTTAGATAGATTCTATCTTTATAATAGATGATATCATCAATCACCTTGTATCTATCATTCTGAATGATTCCATCCATGATCTCACAAGCAAATTTAGATTTGGAATACTCAACTAGAAGCTGAGCCTTCCAATCCACTGAAACTTTGCTCAGGGCACAAACAACGGGTTTTCTAGACAGGGCATCGGCAACCACATTCTTCTTGCCTTTCACATATTCAATGTCGAAATCATATGCTTGTATCTTCACAACCCACTTCTGCTGTCTTTCATTTAAATCCTTCTGCCCTAAGAAGTATTTCAAACTGTTGTGATCAGTCCTGACCACAAACTTAGATCCAACTAGATACTGGCAAAATTTAGCCAAGGCATGCATGATTGCCAGCATCTCTTTGTCATAAGTCGAGTACAATCTTTCTGTATCTTTCAGCTTCCTGCTCTCGAATGCGATGGGGTGTTGGTCTTGCATCAATACAGCTCCAATGCCTTCTCCTGAAGCATCACATTCTAGAACAAAGGACTTAGTAAAATCTGGCAAAGCCAACACTGGTGTTGTACTCATTACTTCCTTCAGTCTATCAAATGCAGCTTGAGCTTCTATTGACCAGATGAAAGCACCTTTCTTTGTCAAATTTGTTAGGGGTGCGGCAAGTTGCGAGAAACCTTTAACAAACCTTCTGTAATAGCTGCAGAGGCCAAGAAAACCTCTTAGTTCTGACACATTCCTGGGAACTGGCCAATTGCGAATAGCTTCAATCTTCTCTTCTTGAACTTTCACGCCATTTGCTCCTATCACATGACCTAGGTACAAAATTTCCTTTAAGCCAAATTCACACTTAGACATCTTTGCATACAAAGATTGATTCTCCATGACATTGAATACTTCATCTAAGTGTTGAAGATGTTCTTCCCATGTCTTGCTGTAAATCAAGATGTCATCGAAGAAAACCAACAGGTACTTCCTCAACTGCTTGTTGAACACATGATTCATGCAGGACTGGAAAGTGGCTGGTGCATTTGTCAGCCCAAACGGCATCACCATAAATTCATAATGTCCATAATGGCATCTGAATGCTGTCTTTGGGATGTCTTCCTCTCTGACACGAATTTGATGGTAGCCAGATCGAAGATCTATCTTTGTGAAATAGACTGCTCCATGCAGGTCATCAAGCAGTTCATCAATCCTAGGTATTGGATACCCATTCTTGATGGTCTTCTTGTTCAATGCGCGATAGTCAACACACATCCGCATTATTCCATCCTTCTTCTTTACTAACACCACTGATGATGCAAATGGACTTGATGATGGCCTTATGTGTCCCATATCGATCAAGTCTTTGATCGTCTTCTCAATTTCAATTTTGAAATGCCTTGGATGCCGATATGGTGCAATGTTTACAAGTTTCGCCCCATCTTCCAATTCAATGACATGTTCAAAACCTCTATCAGGAGGTATTCCTGGAGGTATATCCCTAAACACTTTACCATGCTTATCCAACATTGCCTGGATATCTGCAGGATAAATTTCTTCAGTAGAGAGGATTTGATTGTCTTTGATGCAGACCTGTGCTGCCCATTCAATATCATTGTGTCTGAAAAGGGTTTCCATGCGTTTAGCAGAGACAACTCTGGGGTTTCCATCTGATACTGACTTCAGTTTGATCTTCCTTCCTTCATGCATGAATTCTAACTCCATCTTCTGAAAGTCCTGGACAATTCTTCCAAGTGAATGCAACCATTGCACTCCAAGAACTACATCAATATGCCCAAGTCCAACTACATAGAAATCATCCTGTAAAGAATAATCTCCCATTTGAATTTGCAGTTGGGACACTTTTCTGGTACAACTCATTAGGAAGCCATCAGCAACAGCGATTTGAAATCCTTCGAAGTCTTCAACTGTTAGACCCCGCCTCGCTACCAAACCTTCATCTATGAAGTTGTGAGTAGCACCACTGTCAATGAGACAAGTGACTCTCTGACCCTTCACAACTCCTCTAATGCAGAAGGCATGATACTTAGGTACTCCTGAGATAGTTGCTGATGTTATTTTATCAGATGGTTCTTCTGAAACAACATTAAGAGTTGGTTGTACCTCCTCTTCATCCTGAGTGGATTCTTCTTCACTTAGTGACTCTTCTTCACTTCCATCATCAGATACAACTTCAATCAGATGTGCTTTACCTTTACCAAGGCATCTGTGTCCTGGTTCCCAAGGTTGCTTGCAAGAAAAGCAAAGTTTCTTCCTTCTTAGCTCGTCTCTTTCGGCAGCAGATGGACCTTGAGTCATCTTTTGAGGAAAAGAGGGTCTCCTTTGCGTCGAGCTGACACCTTTATAAAATTTCTTCTTAGGCTGGTAAACAGGAGTAGTATCAAGATCAAGAGCAAAGTCAATTGCTTCTTCCAGGTTTGATGGTCTTTGTACCTTTACCAATGGCTTGATCTGATTGTTCAATCCCTCAATGAACAGCATAGTGATTCTTCGGTCAGTCATGTCAGGTACCATCACTGCTATTTTCTGAAACTCATTGACATACTGCACAACCCTTCCTTCTTGCTTGAGTTGAGCTCGTTCGCGATAGTACACTTCAATGTCTTTTCTATCAAACCTCTGAATCAGTTTTGTTACAAACTCATCATAGGAAGTTATCCTATCATGATGTTGAGAGACTAGGCCATGATGCCACCATTCATAAGCCAATCCTTCAAGATGCATTGTAGCAAATTGAATCACCTTCTTTTCTGTTAAAGGCTTAAGAGAAAGGTATGTGTCCAGCTTGTTTACCCAAGCTCTAGCTCTGAGCTTACCACTTCCATCAAAGGTAGGAATGGGAACTCGATTCAATGCTTCTTTATACTCATTTGTATCATCATCCCGTCTGGGACGAAAGCCTCTAGTTCTACCTCGCCTATCCCTATCTTCCCTCTTCTGTCGGCAATATTCATTGAAGGTCATCATATCCCGAACACGTTCCGGAAGTCTAGCATAAAGATCTGCAAAGAGAGCTACCTCATCTTCGAAATTATTTGGTTCTTCTTCGTCAAACTCGTTATCAGCTTCATTGTCCCGTTCAGGTGGTGGTGGAAGGAAAGTTGGTCTTAAAGGCCTATCAACTGTAGGAGTTCATGTGCGACCCCTTCTGCCTGTAGCACTAGCAGCATCATCATCAACTTGTCTTTCTTGTCTCTCAGGTCTAGCTGCATCTCGACGACCTTGTCCAGCTACTTCACCTTGATTCATATTTTGAAGGGATTGTAGGACATGTTGCAATATTTGAGCGGTTTTTTGTTGTTCAGCGGCAATGTTCCTAAACATCTCCCTTGCGGCACGTTCACCATCAGCAGGTGGACTTCTACTTCTTCTTTCCTCAGCCATGTTAGCTGGAACTTCTGTATGATGTTGTTGCTATTGTTCTTGTTGTTGTCTAATTCTTCTTGTATAATACCTGTGTGGACCTACTTCAGGTGGCTGCATAACCCAGAGGCTGGCAGGATCTAGGCTCTGATACCACTGTAAGATACCCAACTAATTCAACTAAAATTTTTCCTTAAACAATTTTACTTGCTATCAACTCATCAACTACTCAACCACTTCAAGATATACATCAAAGATAACTACTTGAATGAATCATCCTTAGAGATGGGTACTTGTCTTGTTACTTGATTCAATCAACTTGTAAATGTCTTATTACATAGATAATGCTTCAATAGCATGAAGTTACAACTTATTCAATGGAAATACAAAGGAAGGCCTTGAAGCCTTGATGTCTACAATGACTTCTACACTTGATCAACTCAATCAAACTCAATGATGTTAACTGCATGTCAACACTTCACAATACAAGGGAGCATCACCTTGCTTGTTGAGGGAGCATCACCCCAACGCTTGAAACTCGCAGGCCTCAAGATTACAAGCTCAATAGCTTTGCAGAGATAATTTTGTCAGAAAAATGAATAGATGCCAAATGAATGAGAGAGCTCCTCCTTTTATAGTCCTTCCAAAGGCAATGAAGGCACATTTTTCAATGCACAAAGAGGAACCAAGGCATGTTTCCCAAGGAGCGTATCCAAGGGAATATTCCATCTAATGACTCATTTTGAGTTGGCAAGCTTATCCAGAGACCTTGACACGGATCCAAATGCTATCCTTCTGACCAATGGGCATTCAGGTAGTTGTAACAACCTTAACCACTTCTTGAAACACTTAGGCGCAGTTTAAGGGTTCTTCTAACTGGGGCGCCAACTGTGGAGGATCTCACCAGGAAGTGCGCCTAAGTCATAAACTCTCATCCTTGGATGATACAGTCTAAGGAAGTGAACTCCTCTGGATCCATACTTAAACATTTGAAGATTTGGAATGTTCAACTCATCACCTCACAGGGTAGGCGCATATTTGAAGGATTTACAGAGGTTTTGGCGCCTAGACCCTAACTTGTCATCTTTTCAAGGAAATTTGAAAGCAATTTGACTTCAAATGAACATAACATTGCCCCCCTGATGGAGCGCCTTGCATCTAAACTGGTCTTGGGGACTTGCATCCATCTTAGGCGCACCTTTGAGGTAATTTTGACTGGTATCTGCGCCTAGCACCTTTATGAAGATGTTCTTCACTATTCAAACTCTCAAACACTTGCAATCAAACCTTTTGATGCTCCTTGTAATCTAGCGCCCTCATACAAAGCATTAACATCTTGTCTAAGTCTTCAACTTCACCTAGGCGCCAATTGAAGGGAGTGGAGAACAGGATAGGCGCCTTCCAAACTAGGCGTTTCCTTGAGGTGACAAGGACTTAGAAAGTGCGCCTAAGGCGTTTAGATAGCATCTTTTCTTATTGGGCGCCTTGATTGGAAAAGTCTAACAGACATCTTCTAACCCCTTTCACAGTTAGGCGCATTCTGGAGGTGAAAGCAAGTAGAAGGTGCGCCTTGGCTTCCTTTGTCAATTCTTTCGAGTCTTGTTGATTTGGAAGGTGCAATGCTTCATCTTAGAATGGGCGCCTAACTTCTAATGTCCAGACTACTTCTGGCTCACTTTGTGGCTAGGCACCAGAGCTAAGCTGTTCACACTGGGAAGTGCGCCTAGACTCACTTGATGTTTCTTACCACTTCAACCCCTGGAAGATGTTCCAAGATGTTCCCTTTTACAAGCGCCTGACCTCATAAGTTCCCTCATGTGCTCTTCTTTGAAGGCGCCAAAACTGAGCTCCAGTGCCATGGGATTGCGCCTATCATCTAGGGTAAACTCTAGCTTCATTCAGCCTACTAGGAGTTTCCAAGTCATATACAAATGCAAGTATTCTGTCTAGAAATGAAAGTAATTCATCATCCTTTCCTTAGGCGCAAAATGGCCTTCTTGAAGGAGGTGCATCTGAGAAGTTAAAGAGGAGGGAAAGTGCGCCTCACTCTTACATCACTTTTCTGGACTTAGATGATGATCACAATTTAGAAGGATGATCTCCAGAATCAATTTCAACACTTTGATGATACAAATATCCTTACAATTCACTAGGCGCCATTCCAGGGTTGTTTCACCATGATCAAGTATCAACTTCTAAATGAGGCACCAATCTAGTGTCTCAGAACCTTATGCTAACGCCTTTGATAGACTAGGCGCTCAATCAAATGTGCAGGAACGGTGATAGGCACCTAAGTGCTCAAAATGTTTCTCCACCTTGTTGTATACTTTCAACACCCTTGGCGCATGTTGGAGTCAGTTTGGAGATCAGAACATTCATTCCTCCCAGAGTGCCCTAGTTTTGAGGTGCTTCAAAATATGATGTTTCTATGCTAGGCGCTCATCCAGGAAGTATGATTTGAAATGGGCGCCTAGACAACTTCCAGCTTATTTGGCCTCCAGACTTAGCCAAATTTTGGTTTCTGACTTAGATCCTGCAAAATAATAAAACAGAGTTAGTCAAAAACCAATTCATTCCCTCATCATTTAGAATTAGCCTCCGGGAATGAGGACTAGGCGAATCCATTATACACTTGATGATCAAGCCGGAAACGGGGACATGACAACAAATCACAAAAAGGATGAACATAAGGGAATTCATAAAATATCTCAAGATAAATCCATTACATCAATGAACTTCTAATCTACTATCTAAGCTACTTGGAAACATTTCTCAATCATCTGCAAGAATTTGAAACCATGCATACATTCCATAATCACACAAAATCACCATGAAAAATCAACAATGAGCTTGTATTGATCCAGGGAATATTTTTACAACAATTTCACAATATCCCTTCAGCGACTTCGAAAAACTTCCTCTACTCTACTTGCTATCCTACTCTCCTACAACAACTCTAATTCTAATGTATCCTCCTTTACAAATGAGAGAAGTGAGCCTTTTATAGACTCCAGAAATTACAATGAATGGCCCTGATTGATTCGTGAATCAACGGCCCAAATGAAGACAACACATGAGGTAGTTACAACTACTTGCTATTTTTAGACATGAAAGAGGGAACAAAGGCACGATTCCCAATGTGATAAGAATGAATAAGGCATCTTTGAGAATCTCCACATGGACGTCCTTTCTAGCTTCCTCTTGTAGTAGATACATTGAATGTGGACGGGTGACTTGGCAAAATGTGATTGGCTTGATGACGTGCATATGCCACTTCAGCAACTTCTAAACTGGTTTGATTTTCCTCATGTTCACATTGCTCAGAATATCTTCCCAAATTGTATCATCTTTCATAGAATAGTCTTTGAACTTGGATTTTCACCTCTAGAACTTTGCATCTTTCAAACTTGCAAATTTGGGAATTTTGGATTCCTTCATGTTGCCTTGATGTAATTCATGGGTTTTCTTGATGCTTATGATCATTTCTCATCTTGCAAAATTTGTTCTTGTGTAGGATTCTGGCTTTGGATGATGCATGAAGTAGAGGATATCTTTGCCATGTGTACTCCCGAAGTAGACTTCATGATGCTTGCTCTTGAAATGAATGACTCTGGAACTTGAACATGAAAATGAATCCCTGGAAATGAACCTTTGGATGGAGGTTCCTCTTGTGATGCTGGGTTATTGGATGTGTAAGATGAATTGATGTTCTTTCCGGCGATGAAATTCTCCTCTGAAAGCAAGATGATGGCAAACTTGATGATGTTTCGATGAAGTATAGTGTTCTTCTTCCGTTCTGATGACGACGCCTTCTTTGGGTGTAAGGTGAATGCGCTTGATGATACTTCGATCCTTTGGATGCTCCTCTTCATGCTTGCTTCGGGATGCTTTAATCTTTCCTCTTGATCTCATCCACGTAGACTTGTCGTTCTCCTTCAACATTCGCCATACATCATCAACCTACAAGCGAAAACACCTTAAGTTTGTATCATGATATGACATTTGATATAAAGGAAATTCAACAAATATTTTCACTTTCCTTATGAATGTGGGATAAATCATCATCATGAATAAAACTCAATCTCAACACAATTTCATCCGAAACCACTCAAATTGAATGCAAGAAAAGCACAAAAATCCTTAACTATTTCTGGCTAAATTCAATCTTTTATCAAAATACCACTGAGTCTGATTTTTTTTTTATTTCTGCAAGTTTGATTTATTTCTGCAGGTCTGATTTATTTCTGCAGGTCTGATTTATTTGTGCAGGTCTGCCCTTCTTATGAATTTCTGCTCTTCTTCTAATTCGCTGCTCTGCTCTGCCAAAATCTGCCTTTTTGTGTTTTGAAATGAATGTGGAAAATGAAGTTTTAAACCTTGTTTATATAGCACTCACACCTACTGGTCAAGGCAGGTCGGCCTGCATTTGCATTGAAAAAAAAACTTATTTTTACCTCTGCCCTGGCCGACTTACTTCTGCATTTAGCTGAGCGGGTTTTTCATGTATGCAAGGGTTTTTCATGTATGCAAGGATGATGCACCTTGTTTGGGTGCAAATTCCTCATTGATGAGGATTTTCCATCAAATTTTCAGAGCACAAATTCCTCATTGACGAGGATTTTCCACCTTTCGAACATCTTCACTTCGAAACTTTCATTTCCCCTTACTCCTTTAGGTGAATGATGTTGAGATCTCTTAAAAGTTGTTTGAGGATTGATGATGAATCTTAGGCGTATTAAATCCTCATAAAATTGTATCACTTGCAAGAATTAGATGTTTTCTTGTGTGCAAGGCTCCTCTAGATGGGCGCATAATGCTCATTGATGAGCATTTTCCTCTTCTTTGGAATTTGATCAAACTTCAAATTTTCACTACCTCTTTAGCATTCTTTCATTAAAACTTCTCACATTTCTTCACTTTGGCGAATGGAATTAGGATTTCTTTGACAATTGTCGTTGATGATTGAAAGGCGCATTTTCCTTGCTAATGAGCATTTTCCACCTAAACTGGAGCGCATTATGCTCATTGATGAGGATTTTCCACCTTTCATACTTAGGCAATTTTTATTGTCAAATTTGATTCCTTTCTCTTCTTCAACATGAACACTTAGGGATTTCAAATGATTCCAATGTACTTTGATAGGTTTCAAGTGGTTTTAACAAATTTGATCTTGAAAGCATGTCTCCTCTAGATAGGCGCAAAATCCACCTTGATGAGCATTTTCCACTTGTCAAAACCACAAAATTTCTAAGTGTTAAAAAATGACTTTTTCAAAGGATTTCCAAGAGTTTTCACCATTCAAACCTTCATTGCATGATTGTCTTCACTTCCAAATGTATCATGTCTCAGGGTGCATTCTCCCTGCTAGTGAGCATTTTCCACCCTTTCCTGGAGCGCATAATCCTCATTGATGAGGATTTTCCCCCATTTACACTTAGTCAATTTTTAGAACTTTCCATTTCTTTCAACTTTCATAAGCCATTTCATATGATCTTCACATGCATTTTCTTTTGAATTTGACTAAGGAGAGAAACAATTAATTATCTTAACTCCCAAAATAAGATCTCCATTAGGGCGCGTTATCCCCATTGGTGAGGATTTTCCACCTTTTTTTGGAGCGCATAATCCTCTTTAATGAGGATTTTCCACTTTTGACCTTTCATCTTTTCCTCCAAATTTTACTTGCCTTGGCAAATTTTCAAGGTCTTCAAAATGGTTTTTGCATGGATTTCAAGTGAGGAGGTAGACTTTTCATTTCTATTGCAAACCTACAATGGGCAGGATTTCCTCATGTGAGTGGAATTTCCTTCACTCTTGGGCACAAATTCCTCATGGGTGAGGATTTTCCACCTTTTTGCAACTTGATTTCTCATTTGCATTCTTTTGGTCTTTTACTTGTTCCTTAGTGAAATTTCAAGTTTTGGTCATGAAATCTTCATGAAATTGTTTTTCCAATGCAAGGCGGATTTTCCATGGGACTGTGGATTTTCCCCAAAGCTAGGGCGGATTTTCCATGTAATGTCCCCTTCTAGTAAGCTCAAATTGTTCTCAACCTTGCACAATTTCAACTCACAAAAGGAAACATTAGTACTCAAATTTTTCTCTTTTTCATATCATAATTAATATAGATCCATATTCTTTCCACATTTATCCTAGAATTTATAATTCCATAATCACATAATTCATATTCATATTCATATTCATATTCATACTCATTTTCATATTCATACTCATTTTCATAGGCCTCAAGTGCTATCCTTGGAAGGATCATATGTCGCCCTATTATTAATCTATCCCTAACTCCATAGGCATGGTTCATTAAGGAGACACTAACCATCCCATACGGAGGCCCGATGGCTTCACACTACACCCGAGGTACTTCACCATTCGGCTCAAAGGACTTCATGCTACACCCGAGCATACTTCATCCATTTGAGAGTCACCCACCATAGGGCACATTTAACATTGATGAGCTCATCATACCATAGGCCCAAGGCTTCACCTCACACCCGGAGGTACTTCGACACTTGGTCCAAGAGACTTCGCCTCACACCCAAAGGTACTTCATCTTCTTGGGGTTACCTAGGTCCAATAACATTCTCCTAACTTACCCATACACTAGGATGGCGAGATGATTAATGATGAGGCTAATCCTCTTCTCGGATATGGCACAATCCTATTATTTCTAAGTCCTTATTAATATTTTACACATGATGCCTTATAAATAGGACATCTTGGCCTTATATCATAATTGGCCAATCATATACCCACATGCTCATATTCCATTATCATCATTTAATATTAACAAGATCCCTTAAGTTAAGTTCTATATGCAATGCTTACAATTTAATTGTTCTATTTTGATATAGGGATATATTTATTCTTTTATATATAATAATCTTACCATTTATTTTTACCAATTATAGATTGAACAAATTAAATATAAATACTTACTTACCTGTTGTAGCTTTACCTCAGATTTCTTACCTATCGCTGCGGTCTTCTTTCTATTTTCCAATGTTTTCCTTGCTCGATGGAAAGACTGATATTATTTTTATTATATTGCTGTTGTTGTATATATATTTTATAATATATACTTTTCACATCCCTTTTTCATCATACACCCTTATGCCCTTTTATATATTTCCAAGGGTTTACCGTGGGTAAAAGGATATACCCTTTCCAACGGTTGCAGCTTTAATAATGTTTGTCTTTTTTTATTTATTATTTATTAAGGTGATCGCTAGTGTCAACCAACTTAATAGCCGCATACATACTTTTATTTATATTTGATTGCCTTATATAAGATCATTGATTTTATTTCATAGGAACTACTTCTCACTTTATATAATTATAGTATAGGATAATAATAATATTTTTATTTATTAGATAATAAGTATTAATAATAATTATATATTTACTTAAATATATATTTTACCAAAGCAATTTCACTGACTTTTATATGTTGTTTAAATCTTCAATTTAAACAATGTCTTAATATCGGGTCATGATAGACTTTATAATATTTATAATAATTAACTTATAATATTGTATTTATGTTTATTCTTATATAATTGTTGTCTCTCAGATTTGCACCCTTGCTGAGTTGTAAAACTTGGCAATCTAGAGCAACATGGGATCTTTCCAGGTTTGTGGGTCACCTGTGATGGAAAGAACCTCCAGAGAAGGCCGGCTTCCTGTTGATACTTCACCTAAACTACTTATACTAAAGTCTTTGCAGAGAAAAGGGTAAGAAGGATTGCATAAAAATGAAACCTACTGTCTAAGGTGATGCACCAAAAGATCATCAGAAAATACACAGAAATAACACACTACAGAACCAGTAATAATAAGAATCCCTTATACAACCCAGCAAATCATAATCTTTGCATCATTACTTTGTAAGGAGGCTAAATAACAACAGTCCTGCAAAGGAGAAAGAGGTTTTCTCACTACCCAAAACTGATTGTTATTCCTTGCACATCTCACAACCTGCAAAAATATGTAATCCCTGCATAAAGGCACCAACATGAAATACAGCTCCAAGGACAAAGAACATCACAAAGATCTGCACTAACACTGAGGACACACAATATCAGAAGAAATGGGAAGGTATAAACTGCTTATTACTGCCAAAAAGGTGTTACAATACTGTGTATCTCTGAAAATGGGTTACAAGACTGTTTACTTCTACAAAAGAACTCAGAAAATTACAATATACAGAGTAGTGAATAGCAAGAACTGCTCTGAAAAATGAACAAGGAAGAAGACTATATACTTCCCAAATAGCTGTAAACAGATAAACATCCACCACCTCCATTCCCGTGCATCTCATAAATGCCCACAAAATATCTCTCTAAAGTCCTCCAAAAAGGGTTCCTAATGCATAAATGGTCAAGGCATGCCATCAACTATCATAAAGGCACCTGAAAATGTCATAGAATGCCTTTAAATGATCTTTAAGGCTTCTGACATACGTTAGATCTATGTAATAACTCTCCTGCAGCATCATAAATATCTGATATTTTCCAAATAAATGACATAAATACACTTTTTTCTGCATTTAATTAACATTTAACTAAGAGGCTTATAATTACACCACCTTAGTAAATGTTTTACAATTCAAAATTACACAAACCTATGCAGAAAATAATGACATTTATGACATAAAAAGGACGTCCATATCTCCTAGGCAAAATAACACGACACACATCCATCTACACCATATCTCGCATCTCATAGCAATGTCAAAACAAGACGTTCTCACAGCTCCTAGCCATTTTCCATTTTTGCCTACATCTCATCATGCCCATACACAGTTCGAAGCAATACATATCCAAGAAATTAACCCTTATGACTCCCATATACATATCTCAAAAAAGAACAACATACCCACCTTGTAGCTCCAACACCAATCATGCCTTATACCTACACTCCACCTTGTATCTCCCAACACACATGCCTTAGCAAAATATACTATTCGGCCTTGTGTTCTCATGAGTCATAATGCATATTTGACTTCGAAAAGATAAAAAGGCAGAAAAGATCATGCCTCACAGCCCCCTCTTGCATTATTGCTAGGTTTTAAGACCTTTAAAAAGTCTTCACCACGGTGCATATAGATGAAATGATTGTTTTAAATCAAAAGTCAAAATACTCAAAATACAAAATAGGTCATTCGACCCCAAAAGGAAGAAAACCTAAAAAAAAATTCATTTTTTGCATTTGCCTCTGTCATTGGGCTCGCTGCCGCGCCGCCATGAGGGTTTGGAGGAACATATGGACGATTTTCATCCATTCTGGGTCAACTCTGAGGCAAAATGTAAGGTAAGTTGCATCTTTAGAGGTTTTTTGACTCCTTTCTGTCTATCTTGGGTCTTTTTTCTGCTCCTCTGGCCGCGTTTTGACTGTGCCTTGATGCAATTTCTGTTGTTCCTCTGTGGCCGACCACCATGACTGCAATTTTTTGTGTGAGGCCGTTCTAGAAGGTTGAATGAGGAAACTTTATGATTTTAACACAGCACTTGGCAGAAACAAAGGTAAGTCTTTCACTTGTCAAACTTTCTCTCACTCTTTCTGAGATTTTCTTGTATATTCGCTGCCAGAAGCACGCGATTCTGAGGGGTTTTTATGTATATTTGTCCAAAACGGGTTGAAAACCATGCATTTCGTCCTATCTGCTGCTCGAACTTGCTGTATCTCTTATCTTTTTGGCTCTATTTGCTGCCTGGGGCCGATTTTCTTTGAAATCTGAGTATTTGCTGTCAAATAGGAATGAAAACTTTGTATTTTCTCTTGTTGACTGCTGTACATTCTGGAGGCTTGAAAAAATCTATTATCTGTTATGCTTGGCGATTTCTGTGTATCTTGCTTGAAAAACTGCATTATTTTGGCTCAAAAGAACCCCATCCTTGACAAAAAACTTGAAACAATGATATATATGCCTTGCTGCAACTCGAAAACTGTATTTTTTCTTGTTGACTGTAGCATTTGAACTTGAAAAAAATTGCATTTTCTTTGTCATCACTGTGGCAGAAAATTGGAAGAAAACTGAGCATATGAACTTGAAAAAAAATTGCATTTTCTTTGTCATCACTGTGGCAGAAAATTGGAAGAAAACTGAGCATATGAACTTGAAAAAAAAATTGCATTTTCTTTGTCTAATGGCTGCGATTTCTGAGCATTTCTGTGTAATTGCTGTTGCTAAAGAAATGAAAACCTTATGTTTTTCTTCACACCTGCCATTTCTCTGTAGGGTTTTGAGTATATCCTTTTGATTTTCTGCGCACCACACATGATAAAAAAAAAACTTGAAAGAACTGGTAAGCAGACGTCTTTGTGTGTTGTAAATTCGAAAAAACTGTATTTTCTTTGTGCTGCTTTGACAGAAGACCTGAAAGAACTTTATTTTCTGAACTTGCTTGCATATTTTTGCCTTGCTGAAGCGCGATTTGAGGGGTTTCTGTGTACCTATGTCAAAAACGAGTATAAAAACCATGCATTTTGTCCTATCTGCTGTTCGAACTTGCTGTATTTGATGCTCCTCTGTTTGCACTGGTTGTTTATCTCTATTTTTTATGTCTTTGAGCACGTCAAAATGGTACATCTTCTGTGATATTGATTGAACAAGACCTTTGGAGGTATGAGAGAGTGATCCTGTCATGGCTTTGGACATTCTATCAACTTGGCAAAAGCCTTAAGCTGATGCATGGTCTAAGAGTATCATCCCAACCTATTGTAATAACAGACCCTTGTGTTTGACAAAGGTTCCCAACAAAACTCCACTAGATTGGATAAGTCTCCTATACTGCTCATTCTCCATATTCCATTATGATAGACTGTTTCTACAGCAGTCATAAAGCATGCAGGCCTCCAATTAAGGACTTTGCTATTCACCACAATCTTAAACCTCTATATACTGTTATTCTTTAGCTTTGACTATCTCCAACTTTGATAGGCCTTTAGCTTCATATCGCTCTTGGGATCCTTAAAATAGGTCTGGCAGTATTTGTGAGTAAAATATACCATCAACCTTGACTGTCCTCTTGTACCCTTGACTGTTTCTTCCAAGCCCCTTGCACATTGTAACTTTGTCTACTTTGCATGGAAATATTTGACCTCTTATAAGCTTATAAAGGTTTTCAATATGTCAGGCTACTGTGCACCTAGCCAGAAGGTTGTCTCAACAAAGACTATCGACTGCTAAGATTGCCTGTGTCACTCATACTTATAACTCCTTGGCAGTCGTACTGCTGCAGGCTTCCTTATAACTGCTGCTGGGATCCTTAAACTAGGTCTTTAGCACCTATTGTTGCTCCATAGGACTATATATGTATTGGAAAATTCATGTTTTTTTACTAATGGTTGAGACAGTTGGAGAATGAAAACATTGGCAACGATAAACTCCGTCACATGGCTGTATCTTCACAATGCTGCTCTCTCTTTTGCTTTACTGATTTCAGATGACTACTTTGCTGATTGACCTCATTGGTGACTGTTATGCAAGACTTTAATGTCTGTCTTCCCACACCTCCATTTACGACATGTCTTCCTTCATTACCTAGGCGCTGTGACTATGCATGAAATGAATCCATACGGCCCTCTTACGTTAAGAAATGAAGTCTCCAGAACTGCTGATAGTCTCCACCTTGCATGTCATGGTCCACATGGATTTTGCTATTCCTTTGTCCTACATGATTGCTGTCCATTTACTATGACAATCTGCTGTTCCTTATGATCTCTTTCTATTACTGTCTTTTTTGCTGCTGTGCAGCTTGTCTTGCATTTGTATATGGCATATGAAATGTTTCCGTAAGGACTATGAGCTGGGCTCAACCCTTGTGGGAGCCACATTTCCTGCACTCATAATGTAACTGATGGATCAAACAGAAACATAATTACACCTGTATCTGCACATGGAGCAAACATGTTTAAGAAAAACAAGGACCTGCAGTCAATATACTTGATGTCTTCTCAAAAGTTTATGTGACACTAACTAGTTTACTGCATCTGAAAAAAAACAAATTGTATATTTATAGGCGTATATCATATGATGTATGATGCCCCGTCATTGCTCTAATACTAGTGTTCCAAAATTTTATGCAGATGACTAGGGGGTAGCAAGGAGACAGCAGTTGGATGCGGGACACGCAGACAATCTAGGACGACACAACAAGCGGCAACAACATGAAGGCTCGTCATTCAGGCAATGACGAGTCACCCTACTTCTTATGCATATTTGCCTTTTAGCTCTTTTATAAATGTATAGTTTGTCTTTTTCATTTTGCAATGAAACAGTTAGTCTCACGGCTTGTGTGAGATCTTATACACTTATTTTTCAATACCAATTGCTGATCTTACAAAAGATTTGTACAATTTCTTAAGTCTAAAAGAACATCTGAATGCAACAATACAATTTAATCTCAATTTGTACCAAATATGCACATGGATATAATGCAGCAGCAATAAAATGTACCTTCCTCTCCTTTCAAAAACTAGAAAGTTCTACCTGATTGAGCTAGTAGTGAAATTTAGGAAACAATAATAATATATATTATAGTAATATTTATTAATATTTATATTTATAAACATGTATTGTTATATTATAATCATAATAATAATTAATATTTATATTTATATTTATTATCATATATTGTTATTATATAATAATAATATGCTATTTTAATATTTATATTTATATTAATGATTATAATTGTTATTTATATTTAGAATATTTATAGATAACATCATATAATATTGTATATATTTATTAATGGACTATGGCTAAATCTTTAATTTAAACAGTTCCTTGATATGGGGACATGACTTTCCATGAGTCCATGGATTTTCCACCTTTTGCAATTTTTACTTAGATAAATTCTCAAGGTCTTCAAATGAATTTCCATGAATTTCAACTAAGGAGATCAATTTCATTGTTTTGACTCCAAAATCATCAACTCTATGAGCACATATTGCATGATCAAGAGGAATTTCACTAGGGTGCATTCTCCTTAGGTGCAAGAAATTTCCTCTATTTGAAGCGCAAATTCCATGGGGTCAAGGAATTCCCACTCAATCTTACTTGGATGAACTTGACAAATTCTCCAAGCATTTTGACAAATTGTTCATGAGTTTCCTATGCATATTCCATGGGTTTGAAGTGTCTCTCAGAGGATTATTCATTGAAATTGGAATGTTACTCCCAATCCCTAAGCCAGTGAACTCTCTTCCTAGGGCGCATTCTCCCTCTACAGGAGGATTTCCCACCTTTTGGGCGGAAATTCCATGGGTGCACGGAATTCCCGAAATTTCCTTCATGTGATCAAGATTGGTGCCCATTTTCTAATGACTTTTCAATGATTTTCAAACGGATAATTCAATGTTTTGAAGTTGATTTTTTTATTTTCATAAGGCAAAATTGAATCTCAAGTGGGGCACAAATTCCTTATGAGTGAGGAATTTCCACTATCTTAGGGCGCATTCTCCCTCTGAACAAGGAATTTGCGACCTTCCTAATCATGGATTTTCTAAGTGTTGTGATCACCTTTGCAAGGGAGTTTGTAATGATTTTCAAGGATCAAATTTGATTATCTTGCAACGTTCATGCCTAGATGAGTCTTCTTCCAGGGCGCATATTCCTCATGGACAAGGAATTTGCGACCTTCTAGGGCGCATTTCCCCCCTGCATGAGAAATTTCCTGTAATTTGCCGTACCTGTTGGTTTATTTTTGAATCTTTATTATGTGATTTTTATTATTATTTTGTGTTCTTTCAGATAGACAAAAGATGCAGAAGGGGGGTTTTGTGTTTTCCTGCAGATGTAGTGCCAGAGCACACTATATTTTGCATATAACAGAAACCCAGAAAATATACAGTGAATCTGAAGAAAGTAAGGACAACCCAGATAGTAGAATAGCCAGAAAACAATTACTATTACATACCCATATGAAATTATGCAACTTGGTATGTCCGTCGGAAATGGCC
The DNA here is from genome assembly GCA_027924645.1 of Cunninghamia lanceolata. Classification (NCBI taxonomy): domain Eukaryota; kingdom Viridiplantae; phylum Streptophyta; class Pinopsida; order Cupressales; family Cupressaceae; genus Cunninghamia; species Cunninghamia lanceolata. The sequence goes on along the minus strand of BSBN01000495.1, from coordinate 4,657,392 downwards.
CAGTAAGTGGGTATGGCTAGAAATGTCGTAAATCCTCCACGAATGATAATGATGTTCATACAATAGATATTAGCAATGGTATAAGCCTCCAACGCCTCCCTATGGCCAAATAAGAGGCTGTAATGTAAGATAGTTGGTCCCTAAAGGACCCACGTCCAGGCTGGTACAGGTACGACCTGGCTGGAAGCATAAAACAGTAGCAAACTGTCTTGAATCCACTGATCTACCTCTGTTATGAAGCTGCAACTGCAATAGGAGACTAGGCGACCAGGTTATGAGGCAGCAACTTGTCTTCAACGCCTCCAAACTCCCACTCCAAGGTGGTACGGCCAGCAGCTAAAGTGAATGCCGTCCCAAATATTATCACAGCCCACTCTCAAATGCTGATAAATAGTTCTCTATGGCTGTATGTAAGGAATAGACTAAAATATGCAATGAAAACTCTCCAAACCCTCTCAATCCTCAACACCGGAATCCAATGAAGCACACCTGTGAATGCTGAATGCACCCACCTTCCATGGCACCATTGGGTGATCTTTCACACCTGTGGGATACCGTCACTGATGGAGGTTTTTGTCTCCAAAAGCCTAATTCGAATACACAACTCCAGAAACCCTATCAGAGCTCTCCACAAGAAATATCACAAACATAGCATAAAAGAAATGAGCTCCCAAAAACACCTTATATTCCCCTTCCAAGATGGCGTTGGAATTCAAGAGGGAGTTTTATCATTTTAAAACACTTTTTACTTGCCTAGGGATGGGCACCCAAGGTCACAACTTGCAAAAAGACTTTATTTCCCATTAATTCACTTTTCCTGCAAAATATAATAAAGTCCATATTAATGTCAATTAATAAATCTTCGGACTTTAAAATAAGTATAAAGACAGTGTCAGAATCCACTGATCTTTAGCTCTCCGGAAAGGTCTCGACAAAACGCATCTGATCCAATTTTGAAATTCCCGAACCGGCATAGTACCCGAACTTACTAAAAATAGTAAGTACCGACCAAGAGCCCACTGAGCCCACCACGAGGTTGCCAACTGGATCCACTGAATGCGAACCATAACTCCGTCACTGCCAAGGACCTCCAGAGCCAACTAACCAAAGTTCCCTAACCAAACTGCTAGCCCACGGAAACT